>CM075425.1:1707847-2977694 GCA_037832385.1 Rhizophora apiculata
CAACCTCACTCACGTATGCAAATTCCCAAAATGTGATTTCCATTACTTGCTGATCAATTTTCAAATATTGAGTGCTGAAATAAACTCAGTTGTCTGGATCAAATAGACTGTTTAAATAACAATAGAAAACAATCATGCTTATAACCAATACTGCAACTTCCAGTTATCTAAATCAAAGATGCTGCAACTTATATTGCTTAAATGAAAAATGAAACCAATAATGTTTAAAACCAAAACAAATAAGAGCAGCATACATGTAACACATGCTGCCATCTAGGAATTATCATGCAAATCATCTATCACTCCTTGCAATCAAAATCGTTCACATCCATCCTTTACTTAAAGAATTGTCTCTTTTCTAGGCAATACTAAGGTGACAAAAGGAAACGCACCTGCAAATATTCTGAAGGAATTAGGCAACTGCCGATTCTGAGTAGCATAAAAAAATTGACTTTTTTCCCATAGATAAAACCCCGGGTCAACAATTATTCGCTTCAGTTTTCTAGACCTGTTCCAGCATAAGCATAAAATTGTAAATCCCGTACTAAATCCAAACACATTGTCAACAATAACAACAGATAGAAAAAGAGCTATGTATCACAAAAGTTAAGTATCATACTCTCTCCAGCCAAGGTAGCCCGTGTGATTCACAAAGTTAAGTTCTTTAGGCAGATATGACAAAATGTGGAGCAAATCTGCAAGACCCAACAAGTTAATATGACAAATTCAACAATAAAACCCATAAAGAGAGAGAGAGAGTAGAAAGCCCCAAGAAGCCTAAAAAAGAAACTTTATGCCAAAGCAAATTAAGATGTAAAACCCAAAAATCTTAGACCAAAATCACCGGCTCACTAAAAAATTGCACCAAAGACAATAGAAAATGGTGATAAAAGAGTACCATCTTGAGTGACAAGCGGATAATCTCCAGCACTAAGACTAATAAACCAATCCCAATTCTTTGACAACTTCAACAATAACGCAGCGCCGTGTAGCGTCGCCGAGATAGTAGAAGAACCTTTTGGGCACCTGAGATCAGCTTTGCCGATCACATTCACATTCTGAGCAGCCTTAAAGATGGGCACCTTTTGGACAGTGAGAGCCAATCGGTCACGGTCAATTTGCGGAGCAGATAGGTCCAGGTGGAGGAGATAATGGTTCTTGGGGTGGTATGTGGCATAAAGCAGCCTAAGGATCCGACCCAAATCGCCATTGGACCCGGATATCAGATAGGCAATGGATGGAGGGGCGGGATCAGAAGGTATTTTGGTGTAAGAAGGTTGGTGGGTCGGGAAGAGATGCGGGTTGGGTCGGGCAGTGGCGGTGACGAAGGAGGCAGAAGTGGAGGAGGAGAACGAGAAAATGAAGAGAAGTGAGAAAAAGGAGGTGGCTAGGATTATGGAGAGGGTAGTTTTGGTGTTGTCCTTTGCGGTGGTTATTGGGGTGGCGGCAGCAGCGGCGGTCGTGGCGCTTGGTAGTGGTCGTGGAATTTGCATTTCTGCGGAAGTACAACTGTTTGCTTTATGGGTTTTTCCGTCTTTTTCGTTTCACCCAGTGCCTTCGGGTCTCTTTATTAGAACTAGTAAAAAGGTTCGTGCCGTGGCTAGGAAAAGGAGTCGCAAAAAGTTAGCATGGGTTCACATGCCAATTTTGTAAAATAAATTTTCTTTTAAAAAAAAAAAAAATTATGTTTTCAGACGAAATAGTTTTTTTTTTTTCAAAATATAATATAATATTCAATTTGTGGTTTCCAGCCTTAAGTTCCATGCACGGACTCCATGAATTCCTTTGTTTACTTGCAGCCGTTGAGCTTTTTTTTTTTTTAATGTTCAAACACTGAAGTGTGAAAATGTGAAAGGAGCTGTGAAATGAGCCATTTAGAAATCATTGCTCGTATATTTCATAACCATGTTACATTGCAACTTCATGCGAAACATCTGGCAGTACAGCAGCAGTAATGACAAAACACAGACCATGACAGAATTCAATTCACATAAGCAAACCAACATTCAATTCAATTCAGTCGAGGTACATTGCTACTCTTACTTTAGATGGACGGTAATCCTGAGCAGTAACACTGCGCCATCTTTGACGCGCTGACCAGATGGAACGAGTTGTCGCAGTTCGGCAGTCCCAATAGCGTGCTTAAACTTGCCTGTTCCACCAGTCACTGACAAATGCGACATTGTATCGCCAATCTTGTACACGCCGTAGAAGTTGATGCTATCCCCAAATTCTCCTTCTTCAAACATGGCCGTAAATGCTAGCATCTGCGTTCTCCCTACTGCCGAACTAGCCACATACACTCCTTGAGCTTTCCCAAGTTGTTGTGTTCCTAATTCAGGGCTGGAAGTCAAGATGTCGTCGATGACAGTGATTGTTCCGAATCCTAGTCCCAACCCATCTGGTCCAAGTTGGGTTTGAATCTGGCCATTCGGGTTCTGATTACTGGGAAGTCCGGCAAAAGCTGTGCCTGCCAAGCCAGTTCCTAGTGGAATTCCAGTGTTGCCATTAACGGTTGGAATGGCACCATTGGCGTTGGGAATGGCTACTGCATCCGCTGGAGGAATGAATCCAACAGGCCTGGCAAATGGCACCTGGCCACTATAGATGTTCCCCAGCAAGCCAGTTATTGGCCTAGCGGTAGGGCTACTGCCACCCAGAATATCATGCATGTAGAACTCGAGAATGGGTTCTTCGTGGCCTGGAGCAGGGTCAACAGCAGCAACAAATATTAATATTTGTGCTATTGCAATTAAGGCCACACTGAAACTGGAGTATGATGAATGCTTAAACATCTTGTGATTCTTGTGCTCAAGGTACTAAAGGCCTGCGATAATAGGGGATGGATGATATTTTGATGACAGTGCAAGTGTACCTCATTCATTATATAGAAGGATACGCACAAGCTGAGATGGGGCAGTTGTGAGACTTGGGAGGTAATGAAGTTGGTGGAGTTTTAGGGAATTTTCAGTGCTTTTGTTTTAGGTTTACCAGCTCCTGATTCTTCATCTTCTTTAGCAGCACAGATAATGTGCAGGATTGGAGTTTAATCTAACTTGTAATAGAACTGCCACTGTTGTTGGCGAGGAAAAGTTCACCGTAAACATTATAGCCTTTTAAATAATCTCAAGAATAACTCCCCCCTGATGATTTTGTTTAAGGCACTAAGACATTATTTTATAGAAGTTGAGATTCACACTATCTCAAGCACAGATAAAGATTAAAACCTCAATGCTTTTTAATTTTTGTTTGTACAAGATCGTACTTATATTTACTATAAATATAATGCATGAAGCAAGGTTTAAGTTGCTTCAGGTATGTTGATTTTTCTCTCCTCAAAAAATTTTTCGGTAGAAATTACAAGAATTGTTCAAAAATTTATGATATCTCATGGATAACATGACACAAGGTAATAAATAATGGAGAAAAAAGGTGCACACGTAGCTGACCTCCATTAGCTTGGAAAGCCAATGTAATGAGTTATGGGTTGACCAGAACCAGTATTTGGTAGAAACTGCAAACTGGAAAGTAATAACAGATGGCCTGCATTCTCTTGCGGAGTAGGTTCTACTGAACCAAATGTATGTAGCAACAGCCTTTGTTATTTAATATGAATCACGTCCATATGATAGGTAACACATCCTAATTAATAGAAACCTGGCCACATGCATCACATATAATACGGATTTATTTCTCTCAGTTTTCCTCCCAGGGTAGGTGGGTCTTCAAGCTTGGCTGCCTTGGATATGCTAATAAAAAATGGAGAGAGAGTAGAAATATAAACTGGCAATAGAACTATACTGCATTTCCAGTTGCTTCGTGCGAATCATGGCAATGATGTTTCATCTGTTCCTCTCACTGAATCCTCATAAATCCTAACTTTGTCCTGCCTCACTACTGGAGATATCAATCTCCATACTGCACAAGAAAATGAAAGAAACTAGTCAAATTAAAGTATTGGAATCCAAGATAACCTGTATGAGTCTGGTTACTGCACAAGAAAAGAATAGAAACAAGGATGCTATGTTCATGCACACATTTTGCGCTTGTTTCTTAATGCTTATAATGGCTTAAGTCAAGTTGCTTCAATGACAGACTGAATAATTTGTCTCTCAAGCTCAAAGCAGCCTCACTCAGAAGTGAAAGCGAATGTCAATTCACAGAAATTGCACCATATGAGCAATCCAAGGGAATAGTTATATGCACTTACAGTATATAGTGGCTGCAAACCACTCATTCACAATCTTCACCCAGGTGCTTGCCCAGCCAACATCAATGCTCCACCTTGTACATTCAAATGATTTATACAAATGCAATGCATAAAATAACTTCCAGTAATTGAAGAAGATGAGCAATCAGGCCCCTTACTTTCTTGCTGAGTCCTTTAGGTTCCAACTGATGAATAGCATTGCAAAATACATCGCCCCCAAGGCAAAAACCAGGTGGAAAAATCCATAGTCATAAGGAATATCATCTTCCTGTTTAATTTTATCTTTGCGGAACTGTGCACATATGAAGGACAAGTTACTTCTGATAAATAGGCCAGTATTAAGGGTAACGATCATCCCCAGTAAAATTTAGGAGAAACATTCAATGTGGCCAAAGGCAAAGAAAGAACAATAACTTTTTGAAATATATATATTATGTAAGCTTTTGTGAGCAAACAACACAATGCGGAAAGAAGAAATTTTGAACCATCTCCACTGGCATGTGGTTTCGTTGACTTTTGAGATTTTGCTGGTCAGATATGACCACAAATGATGGTCTTTCAGTTTGAAGAAGCTACAGGCTTCGTAACTTCAAAGCAGGAATGGAATTTACCTGAAATGATTGTGAATCAATTCCAGTGGAAAATGTTGCCATGACAATGGCACATACTGCAATGAGAAAGCCCTGGAATCATGCCAAAAACAGCATAGTCATAAAAGAAAAAGAAAAAAAGGCAAAAAAAAAACAATAAAGAAAGGAGGATTATATTGTTAGGATCTGATGGACATTGCCAACAATGAGTGTGTTACAGGACACTCGAAGCAAAAAGAATACCATCTATCAGAGTGATGAATTCTGTTTGATGATTCATCTAACCTAGTTAGTGCTGAAGGATTAGGAATAACACTTATAAGAAGCATGGATTAAAATGGATTTTAAGGAAGTCCAGAAAAGCCCAAACATCCACCATCGCGATACAGATTAAGATATCCTGTTACTGAATTGTTGCTAAAACATCATGTAATTGTAAATGAGGAGCAAACAGAAAGATCATCTAGTCTTACAAGTACAGTGGTCCAATCAGTGCCAGGTGCATCTGCTTCTAATTTTTTGTTGCATTTTTCATCAGCAGGTTCACTGAAAAACAATGAGGCAATTTAGAAAAACTAGGATTTTTATGGTATTGAGAGAAAGATTGATGTTTGCAAATTCAATTTCATGTTGTTAGAAAATGCTGCCACCTAATCTCTGGTCCAAGACTCGAAGCATGACCTTAAGTACTTGTGTACAAATTACCATATATCTATTTTATCCTTCCTTTCAAAGGAAAAGATGAATACGCAACTCAACCATGGCACTTGGAACATAAAAATGTATGGAATCAAAGTGAAAACTTCAATTTCTACAGATTTAGGGAAGCATTGAGAATATTTGCTTCTTTTTTGCAACAACATCAGGCTCTGGAGCAAGTAAAGAGAAAATAGAAATAAAAGCTCGGCTCTCATAGAGTCCAACAGAGTTGTAGGTGATACATGAACCTTCTTATAGCAGACCAGCAAAGAAAGACAAGGTATGAAGCCATAATCCCTGAAGATAGAAGACCTCTGTTGACCTGTGCAATGAGCCAGACGATGGTCAATGATATTTACATTTAAGATCTTAGTGAAAATTACTAACAAAATTTGCAACACATAAAGCAATGCAAATCATAATAAATAACTCAAGCTATAAAAGTTCTGATTGCATTACAAGCAAATTGTCTGAGTGTACCTTTGAATGCAAGGAGATAGCCATCATCACTATCAGCAGGACTGCAGTCCAAGTAATGAAGAATATGTTGAGAGAGCATTCAAGCCTCAGTCCATAGTAAAAGTACATCGCCCCAATGCCACATAGAGAACAAATGTAAAAAATTGTTGACATGAACAATCCAAGGGAACCACTGTAATAAAGGACCATCATTGATGCATCAGGAAAAACTACCATTTGTTTATGAGATGGGAATGAGCGCCTCAGTTTACTGTTACTTCACCGGCCGAGGTAAATCAATTTTGCATTGTGCTAATAGGGAGTGTGATAAACAAATAAATATAACAAATTTGTTTTAAAATGTGAGAAATTGATACCTTTTCTTCCTTTCGTCGTCAGGCATCCAGTAATTGTTCCACCAGGCGATAAACTCAATAATACTAACAAGTTGGAGGACAAGAAAGACCCTGTACACCAGCAGAACTTGTTACTAGAAAAGCCAAAACTTAACCATGAAACTCTAGTAGCCCGGAAAAGTTTTCATCGTAGAAGCAAATGACAAGGTGTTTTATTATTCCGTTTTCATTATATTCAATTTAAACAAAAGATCTGAACATTACCCAGCACCAACACGAGCAAGCTCACCTGCAAAGAAAATGGAAGTGAGATTGTTAAGCAATAATACCTTCCTTAAAGTCAAGCAGAACGAGCTTGCACAAGTGGCTATAGTAGATGCTAATGTAGATATACTCATGACTTTGGCATAAAATTTCAGAATCGCTTACTTTTCCATAGGCAAGACTTACCATATAGTTCAATGTACTTTGCAGGGAAGAAAAAGGGTATTGCCAATGTTACAAGCAATAGGAAAAGCTTCATCGGCCACCATCTTGAGTGCCACATATTGCGAACATCGTACAATTTTTTCGTTTTCAAGGTAGAGGCAAACATAATGAAGAAAAATATCTGAATTCAATGTCAAGGATGCTAGTTCTTGAAGAGAAATTATATGGCACGATTAGATAGCAATGTAAAGGTCAGAGGCTGACTCTGCATGATGAAATGCAGAGGAGCTCGTTAATTTCTGTTACACCATTGACAGAAAGATACAAAGCATCCTAAACTCACACGAAGAACTCCCATTGTATGACAGCAGTCTTGTCCCCCCGTTCCACAAGCTTTTAAGTCTGCAAAAGGCATTTAACAGCAAAATGCAGGAAAAATGTCAATATACAAATTCTTTCTTTCCAGTTTCAGCCATGTGATTATTGACATTGTTCACCAGATCTATGTGAACCATAAGAGTTTTAGAAAGGGAAGAAAGATGGCTTACATTTGAAGTGGATTAGAAACTTTTGTCCATAGTCGCGAAAAAACCAGGCCTTAAGATTCATAACCAAGAAGATGATGCCATAGGCATAACGAGCCTGTAAAGACTTCTTCTTTTCTGGCAAGCAGTCGGCGTGCTTTCTCTCTAATTGACCAGGCACTTCTTGCTCTGGAACCACAGAGTCACGTGGTCTAATTGGTACTGGTGCTGCCCTTGCTTCAACTGATCCAGCATTGCTATTCATTTTGTACTTCCAAGCGATACAATGTGCTAGTTGATTGTTAATGCTGCATGCAGGAGAGTAAACTGAAGTGAAAAGGGAGATTTCTGTATAAATTTGACAAGCATATAGCAGACTAGCACCAAGTTAAAGGAAATTGAGCATAGGAAAGTTATGCCAGGCTGAACTGGTAAACTATCAGCAACGCTTTTATTAAAAAAAAAAAAAAAAAATTTCTTTATATAAAAGGAGAATGAATATACAATTCAAACAGTAATGTCACTTGAGTTTTCCTACAGTAACAGAGCCATGCACAGGAATGTTGCAGATTTTGTTTCCTTCAGTTTAGATATAAATGTTTGGTGAAGAGCAAGGGAAATGGGGGATACAGAAGCATATTTGGTCAACTAAGATCCAAAAGAGAAAGAAAGCAAGGAAGAGGAATTTCAAATTCACAATGAAACCAGCCAACAGTGATGAGCTGAGCAAGCAATGTTGGTGAAAACAATTTCAGAAAGAAAGAAGAGGCAACAGGTAAATGAGAGCAAGCAAGTGAGGGGAAGATTGCAAACATTTCAAACAAACATTGCCTTCGTTAATTGAAGTTCCTTCACCCCTCCTTATTTCCACTGATGAGAGAAATAAAAGAGAGCAAGTCTACGGGGCACTGCTACTCCTCCTCCTACCAAAATAAAAATGCCTCTAAAAATTAGTTGTCATTAATTAATGTCTCTTCTTGGGCTCGTAGCCGTTGGATCTCTGAGTATTTATTGCTTAGTCAATTTCATGATGTCATATTAACAGTACCAAACGTCTCAGAGAGGTAAATGATCACGTGCATAACACTCGTGTGAAACATTTTATCCCAAGGAAATAAGGTCTATAGTCTCTCTATGTTTTTTAATTTTTCTTCTTGAGTTCCAAAAAAAAAAAAAAAAAAAACGAAAGAGAGTTTTTCTTCTTGTCTTTTTGACTTTTGTTTTTTGAGTATCTTCAATGTCACTTAATTGACCTTTATTGTGTCACACAGCTCAGCAGGTCTTTTATTTATTATTTTTTTCTTCATCCTAGCATAACCCCAACAAGTTTTTTTTTTTTTGTTGAAAAAAAAATAATTGTAAGAATATCATTTATTATATTTATAAATTAAAATTAGAATCTTATTATTTTCTTCATTCAACGTTTTTTATAAAAAAAATTTATCATTTAAACACTATTAAATTCAAAATATTTTTATTACATCTGACTTTAATATTAATAAATATAAAATCTTATTATTATATATAATAAATCTTTCGATTTATTTTTGTTAAGATAAGTGTCAGGATGAAGATTCAAATTTAGATTAATGTAAGAGAAGATATAATAAAACAAAGGCTAAACTTACAGCGAGTAGTTGATTATTAAGTATGGTAAGCGATTTGCGGCATGATGCTTGTTTGCTTCTACAAGGAAACACCGGAGGGAAGCGAAGAATGAGTAAGAGGAAGGTAACCTATTCCTCCAATGATATTGATGCACATTTCACTAAAAGACAAGAAGTTGAAATCGCGTTAGTTATGACTTATGACCCAAAATGTCCACACATTTGGATGCACCCACCTTTTCTTTATCGAAGATACGACTCGCATTAAAATAAAAATAGTGTATGAAATTGTCATTAAAAATTAAAAAATTGAGTGTTTTTTTCCCAATTGGACTAATTTGGTATGCGAGGTAGATTAAATCCGCTAAGCCATATCACATCCCATTTCTCAAAGTAAAGAAGAAACGACTCAAACAAATAAATAGCGCATTTTCTTCCTTTGATTATTCTAAGAGACTGATTATTCTGAAAGTGACAGCACATGAAGACATTTGATTTTGTTTGATGATTCAAACACCTTTAGGCAGAATTGATTCAGAGGGTAGAGAGGACTGGGAGATGGCGGACAAATGCAATTTTATTTGTTAGATTGGGATTATTAGACAAAAAGGCGAAGACAAAGAAGATATATGGTCAATTATTTCATTTTTTGTCCAAAGATTCCTGCTTTTTATTTGGGGAGCGTGTGGGGCCGATTTTGGATACGCGCCTTTGCGAGAGCTCTGGAGACCCGTTGGGGGAGTGGGGCGGTGCTCGAGGCCCCCCCCCCCCCCCCTTTTTTTTTCTTTTAATAAAGATGAAGAAAATTTTCTATTTCTCCTTTTGCAGTTTTTTTTTTTTTTTAAATTTTATTTTTAATAGCCCTAAAGAACATTCTCAGGCCACAAAACAAGCCAAAGAAAAAAAAAAAAAAAAAGACGGATAATTCTTGGACGTTAAGCTGCACGCGTCTAATTGACCTCATTTGTGATAAGCACTTTTTCTCTATGAAATATAGGGGCTGCTGTACTATAATTGTGTCAATGAAATGAAAAGGACTGGCTTGGCGCATTGATTTTGTTGTGCTACCATTACTTTCAAGCTAAGCATTTCAATTGTCTGAGATTCTGCTTTGACCACAGTTTTCGATCTGGCCTATTACTAAATGTCTAATCGTGCTTCCCTTTTTAGGGTGGCGTTGGACGAGATCTTTACTACAATTGGGTTTAGGTGATATTTTCTTGCAAGTTTTGAGTCAGTAAACTTGTAAATGTTAAAAAAAGGGAGTAGGTTTGGTATGATTAGGCAAGAAAGGTTGCTCAAAGTAGTGGTTAGAATTCTGAAGAGAAGTCTCCCGAGCACCAACGACAAAAAGGCAAATCAAAGGCTCAATTCAACCAATCTTGCTCCCGCCTACGTAAAATATGCCTGCCCCCACGCAGGATCGAACTACGGACCTTCAGTTTACAAGACTGACGCTCTACCACTGAGCTATAAGGGCTTTTTGGACGCCAGGTATATAAATACTAACAAAACTCTCTTCTGATCTTGGTTCCCCAGCCAACTTGACTTGGACGTGAATCATATCCATCGATGTGACTTTTTTTTTTTTTCTTGTGATTTAGAAAATTTTTTTAATTAATTAATTTTTGTGAAACATTGGCTACTTTTTGAAACACACAGGTATATATTATGCAAAAATAATTAAATAAACGTAATCGTAGTTTTTTTTTTTTGGTTGTACTTAGAGTAATAAGCAATGAGCAGATGCGTCGAGGGCTAAAAGCGTCATTTAGAAGATCGAATTTCTGGGGGAAGGGGAACACGAAGTCGGTTAAGTCAGTGGCGGGAAGGAGATTAAAATGGAGATAAAAATTAAAAATAAAACCAAATCATTTGTTCTGAAAGCGTAACCCCTAACCCTAACCCTAACCCTAACCAAAATCAAAAATTTTTTTCTCTGGATAGCTGAATCCTGAAAGCTCGGGGGCTCGACTTCTTCTAATCTCCAAAATGTCCTTTCTGGACGATTTTCAAGCGAGTAAGCTTCGTCTCTCAGTCTTGATTTTGATTTCAATTGATCTCTCTAGTGTTTTATACCTAAAAGAAATTTGACTCTGAGATTTTCCCAAAAAGCGATTTTCTTTCCTTTTCTTTCTCTCTCTCTCTTTTTTTTTTTTTTTCTCATGGAAATCAGTTCCGGCTCCCTTTGGTTTTGTTTCACGGCAATATGTCTATCGTGGTAATATGTCTTGATAATCATGTGACGTTGTCTGAACTCGGGTCTCTGACTATTGGTTGCTCGAATTAATGTCTTTAACTGGCCTCATGGTATTCTTTTATCAATTTGTGGCAGAAAGTGCTTGTAATGCCACCATAATTCTTGAATTTGGCTTGACTAGGTGTTCTTTCATGGCACTTTTGTTGGAATTGATTATTATTATTTTGCCTAATGAAGATGTGCATGTAAAACAAACATTTAAATCAGATCATGAGAATGCCTTCTGATAAAAGATTATCGTGTGCAAAGTATTTGTTCATGAAAGTCAATGAATCCTTTTGTGACGAGCTGGTCAATTATTTAGATGTTCATGATAAACAAGGTTGTCTAACATTTATTCTCTCATTTGTTACCTTTTTTTCTCTGTAGTTCCAGTTCTGTTCAGTGTATTAGTTTACTAGCATGATATCTCTCACTCCACCTTAGCATTATTTGTGTGGTTATAATTTTGTAATTTCCCTTTTGGTATCATCAGTTTGCAGTCATTGAATAATCGTAGAATTTCTCTGTACAGATCTGGAATCACTGCCTACTATTCTGCAGAAGAAGTATGCCTTGTTGCGTGATCTGGACAAAAGCTTGCAGGGTATTCCTCGCACGCATAATTATAGAGATGATATTAGTACCTTTACTTTTGTCACTGTTGTTGCCAATGTTTCAATCAATGAATTATGTATTTTGAATGCTATCATGGTTGGAATCCTCTTAACATTTTTTTTTTTAATATATTTAACATAGGATAGGAGCCAGCAGTTTTAAGATATTGAAGGAAGATTAGTTGATTGCCATCATTTTGTTGGAGGCTTATTGTGTTCTCCATGGCTTGGGATCTTGTGTGTGTAATTACACACAGATTCTCCTTTGTAGGCACTGAAGAATTGATGGTAATTATAGTATATTGGGTCTTGACTTGACTTTATAGCAGTTTGATGAATAGAAAGAGATCAAAACTTTTCTTCTTAACCTGAATAGTATATGTTGTTTTATGGGCAAGATAGTTTTATAATTTATTCAGAGCTTCTTAGTTATATGTTTGACAAGCATTTTGAAGTGTTTGACTCCATATGCATGTTTACGTGGCCATGTATTTGCATGTGGGAATTGTAAGTTAGATCCTTTACTTTTTCTTCAAAGTCTCTTTCTGAGACTTAGGTTGATGAATCCAAGCATTGGATCTGTGAACAATGGAAGACAAATCCATGTGACATAGGTGGAGTGGCATAGTTTTATATGTGCTTGCCTTGTGTTATTCTTGTAGGCTTTCCATTTATCTTTGCAGTTCACACTACTTTCCCTTGATTTAATTTCTTCTTGTTTGTGTACATGAAATTATCTACTTGTGCTTCTAAACTGGCTCTGAAATAACACTTTCTGTTTTTTATGTATGCAAACAGAAATACAACGACAAAACGAACAACGATGTGAGCAAGAAATAGAAGAAATTAAACAAGGAGTTAAGGTTGGAAATATTAAACCAGATTCTTCACTTGTCAGATTCTCAGATGAGGCACTTGATGAACAAAAGCATAGTATCAGGATTGCAGATGAAAAGGTTGCCATGGCTGTCCAAGCATATGATTTGGTAAATTGAAATAATTTATCTTTACCTTAGTCATTTTGGGCTTTTTTTTTTTTTTTTTTTTCTTTTCTCATTCTATATTGTTGGCAATTTTGTACAATCCATTGTTATTGACACAAGCAATTACTAGTTCAATGGTTATTGAATCTTCTATTAATGCAATTGCCAATTTCATTCCCAATGATCAGTCTATCACAGTAACTTTCATTGGTGGAAGGCTGAGGGAATTTTTGGTAGAAAACAGGAATTTTATGAGAAATTTGATAAACAATCAGGTCCATGTGATTGTGTTCCAGGTAGATGCTCACATACAACAACTAGATCAGTATTTGAAAAGATATGATGAAGATCTTCGGCGTGGTAAGTTACCACTCCAACTTTTGCTGATGTGTTTTGATGTGCATTATTAGAGAGTATCTCACGACTGGTTATTTGTCATGCCTTCATTACCATCTAAGTGTCTATACTACATCCATGTAAATGTTGTAACTTCATCTACATGGTTCTTGGCAGAAAGTGCAGCTGCTGCTTCTGCTTCACCTGCTTCCAGTCTTGATGGCAGTTCGAGATCTGTAAAGGGTGGTGACAGTGGTAGAGGAGGACGTAAAAAGTATTCTTCTTTCATGTTATGATTTATTGATTGGTTAACCTGATATAAGAAATTTAGGCTTTTCAGTTTTTTCTTGCTTCATTAACTTTCTAGGATCTTTACTCTTGTGGATCATCAAATGGAACTTAATGTTATAACAAACCAAATCTAGGATTAGAATTTTGTTCCGAGAGGGATGCAACAAAAGCATGGGTTGCCCTTGCAGCCTGGTGCATGAGAAAGCAGAAAGGGAATGACAGTTTCTATGCTGTGTAAACTAGCCTTACATTTGGCAACAAGACCTAGATTTCACGGTTTATTGATTGCCACTCAGCAAACTTATGCTCTGGTCTTGGGTGTGTTTTTGGGTTCATGAGAATAGAGTTCTACGTTTAGCTTTACTATTTGACTAGAACCAACAAATTTATGCTGAAAAAATTAAATTCACAGTCAGCATTTCCTATGCATACTTCCACATGCAAATGCCTGCCATGTGTTTATCTACTTGGCTACAAACCAAGCCAAGACTTATACCATTGATAAAACCATGGCTTTTAGGAGCCTTAATAGCTGTGCCCTGGTCTAAAAGTATAAGTGTAGTAACTCAATCAAGTTTGCTTGCAAGCAATTGGGCAAAAGCCTCTTTTACAGTATTTGATTAAGAAGTTCAAGCTGCTAGCTAATTTATTTGTGAGCATTTGTTTGGCATATAGCAAGGGAAGAATCAAATGTCCTTGGGTAGATCAGAATATATGTTTTTCAAAATTTGACTAAGAAGATTTCTTCAAAACTTGCCCTTCTGTGCAGAACACGTCTGGCTACAGCAGCAGCAGCTGCTGTTGCAACAGAAGCAGCTTCATCAGCAGCAGCAGTGGCAGCGGCAGCAGCAGCAACACCAACTTCTGCAAATCCTACTGGTATGGAGTTGGATTTGCCAGTGGATCCGAATGAGCCAACCTACTGCTTCTGCAACCAAGTTAGCTATGGAGAAATGGTTGCTTGTGACAACCCTGATGTATGTGATCTAATTCTTTCATCTCTCTCTTCTCCCCATTTTTCTTTGAAGGCGGGCATCTTATCGCCCTTCTATTTGTGCAATTAAACAGTGCAAGATAGAATGGTTCCATTTTGGGTGCGTTGGTCTGAAGGAACAGCCAAAAGGAAAATGGTATTGTTCAGAATGTGCTGCTCTGAAGAATCGTCGGCGAGGCAGATGATGTAACTAACCTCATCAAACGACCTGTGCTATTTAGATATGTAGAGGCATTGTATGAAATTAATAGGTATCATCTTTCTCTCGAGATTCCTTTTTTTATGGCGCCCCCGGGGAGGGGGGGGGGTTGATGGGCTGATTAAATATGTACTCTTCTTAATGGTCGCAAGTGCTTGCAGCTGTTATCAAAACTAAGATTCGTGCGGTTGATATATCTGGGACAGATCGTTAATCTTCCGTACCCATTGGCTTTTTATTTGTTCTCTTTTTAGTTAAGGTGGGTAGCACATTAGGCACGCCAGGCAGCGCGTCTGCTCTACAGAGGTTTTTTTTAAAAAAAAAAAAAATAAAAAGTTAAATTATTTAAAGGAACGCAAATTTTATGATTTAGTTCTAACTACTATTATTATTATTATCTACATATTCAGGTATTGAGCATATATATGAAGCATTACAAACATATAATCATAGTTTTCAAAGCCACAAAACAAAAATTAATAAATACAAAATATGCTTTGCTGTTGTAAAATATAATAGGTGACGATTACTCTTTTAGCCCGCCCCACTAAAAATGCAATTGCAAACACTACGCGCCAGTGACCTTAGCCTCATGAATTTAGCATTGCCTCATTTTATTACATGTCTCAAACATTTGGAGCAGAAAACTTGTCCACGACAAAGGACAATGAACGTTGGCCTCAGAAGTGAGGAGAATGTTGCACAAAAGGCACCTCACAAAAAAAAAATTGCACCCCACATATCCAAGGATAATGTTATTCCCTGAATTACGCAGCAGTCATCAGAAATACAAAATCTAGAAGCCACGAATTGCATGCCATTGGGACAAGGATCACTTGTCATTCTTCTTTTTCTTTTTTGGTCAAAGAAATTTGTACTGAGTGAACTACAGGGAATTTCAGTAATCCATGCCCATGCCAGGACCCATTGCCGGAGCTTCCTTCTCGTCCTTTGGAAGTTCATATACAACAGCTTCTGTTGTTGTCATCAACGATGATACGCTGAAACAATAATACATTAAATGTTGCTGGTAAGTAGGAGATCAAAGTTGATGGAAGACAAGCATATGGAAACATGGAAGGAGTTTTCTTTGTCACCTCGCAGCATCAACCAAAGCAGTTCTGATTACTTTTAGCGGGTCTATGATTCCAGCTTTCACCATGTCAACATATTCACCTGGTAATGCAACAAAAACATAGAAATTTAGCACAAAAAATGGGCAACACAGTTTCTAGCAGCACAAGGTAAATAAAAGCATCACTTACCCTTAGCGGCATCATATCCAAGATCAGGGTTATCCTGCTCCAAAAGTTTACCGACAACAACAGCCCCCTCCACACCCGCATTAGAGGCAATTGTATGTACTGGTGTCTGCAGTTAAGAGTGCAGGTTGAACTCATCATCATGAATAGAGACAAGAGCCATAAAATTCCCACCATCGCACATATTATGTGGGAATAGAATTTTTCTCATTTAATGAATGTTATGTGATGTCTAAATCCAGACAATTCCCACTATACACCTATCATGTAGAATGCTTCAAATATTCACTAAATGAGAACTTTTCAGCTTTCTCTAAATCTCAAGTAATGAATCAAGTCACAAATTGACTAACCTTCAAAGCATTCTGAATAATCTGGACACCAATCTTCTGATCGAAGTTAGCAGTATGCAGTTTATCCAACCCTTTTGAGGCATAAAGTAGCGCAACACCACCACCTGAGAATGGAAGACAACATTGGAGATTTGTTCAGGGTTTTGAATTTATCATAAAACCAGGGAAGGGAGCTATAAAATATACCTGGCACAATACCCTCTTCTACAGCTGCCTTTGTGGCATTTAGGGCATCAGTAACTCTATCCTTCTTCTCACTGACTTCAGCTTCACTAGCTCCTCCAATCTGCAATGAGAAGCAGCATCCTCACTGTCAGCACAGCTCATTAACTGTACGCATTGTGTTATCTACACCACCCAGCCATAGTTGGGAACCATGAATTGGCAGAAAGAATGTGTCAGGAATATATAAAAATTTTGTCAGACCTTCAATACCGCAACACCACCAGATAATTTTGCCAGTCTTTCCTGCAATTTCTCTTTGTCATAGTCAGATGTGCTTGCCTCTATTGCAGCCCTTATCTGTTAAGCATGAAAACAGACATTAATAAAGTTTTGCATTTTGCATCATTTATTGCCTCATGGATACCTTGCAAATGAAGCAATTCCTACCTGTTCACATCTTTCTTCAATGCTCTTCTTGTCACCAAAACCATCAAGCATAACAGTGTCATCCTTTGAAACCGTAACCTGAAAACCAGAACACCAATGATGCATCAAATCTGAAATCCAACTTAACCCATTCCATCCATTTATTTTGCACCGTGGCTAAAGAAAAATTACAATGTTCAAGCAAATTTTTGCTCACCTTTTTGCAAGCACCAAGCATAGAGAGGTCCACCTTTTCAAGATTGAGGCCAAGCTCCTCAGTTATAACCTGTAAAACATAATGTCAGATATTGCTTGAAGGGCTACACCATCCCCAATTGCTCTAAGATCTAACCAAATCCAGGAAGTAAACTCACTTCGCCTCCTGTGAGAACAGCAAGATCCTGAAGTCCAGCCTTCCTGTTCTCTCCAAAACCAGGGGCTTTAATAGTGCACACCTATAGGAAAAGCACAAAGATGAGAAAAATTCAAAAGTCAACCTGCACATGCCTACAATCTAATGATAAAAATGAGAGATTTCATTCACAAATGCCAAGACTAATAAGCACGGAACCTTAATTCCAGCACGAAGCTTATTCAGAATAAGAGTTGCTAGTGCTTCACTTTCTACATCTTCAGCAATGATCAGCAAAGGCCTTTGTTTCTGGAACAAGGACACATATTTTCAATTACTAAAAGTAGGCTGTAATCAAGATTTTGTAGTAAAATTCACAAAATTGGAGAACAAAGTGCACACCTTTAAGGCCAACTCCAAAACTTTCACAACTGCGTTTACACTTGAAATTTTCTTCTCATGGATTAGAATGAGTGGATCATCTAGTTCCTGTAAGCCAATGTATAAAGATACATTTAATCTGACAATAAGATGAAAGAGAAAACTAAAAAATTTCAGTGGTTTTACACTTCCCCCATCAGCACCAACAAGTCTCCATAGTATGCCAGAAGTTTGAATTAAGTAAGTGAAGGCTTACACATTTCTGAGTTTTGGGATTGGTGATGAAATAAGGGGATATGTAGCCCCTGTCCAGCTTCATCCCTTCAACAACTTCCAATTCATTAAATAATGTCTTCCCATCCTGCAAGAAATTTGACAAGAAATTAGAATCATGCTGCCTTGAGACAATGATATCGTGGTGGCAAAATAAATCAAATCCATCAAGTGCAATATAGATGAAACTGATCCCTTTTCCAAGAAGAGAGTGCTGCTGTGGGGAGTCTCTACCTTGGGTCTTTGTGGCATCATGACATGAAAGGATAGCGCAAGTGCTTATCTTACTACAAAATTGGAAATTTCCAGCAAACAGCATTCACTGGTTTAGATCATTTCTTTCCCCTCTTCTTATTAAACTATTTTAGATTATACATACAGTATAATGCTTAACTTTGCATGCTTGAGAAGGACATTGAAATGAAAGCGTCCTTTTGGTGCACCTTGAAATCCCTACCTTAGGTTGTTCAAGACTCATTTCCAACAATGTTAAAATGGCAACCTCAGGTTTAAAATTCTCCTTAGTCCTCATCATAAAATCCACATCGCAAATCCTTCAAAAAATTGACATTAGCGTGTGTTATGAAGCAAGTGAAGCATTCATTACAGATTGCTCCATCCATACATTCACAGGCCAGTAAATCTAAATTGTTGGTTGCCCAAGAGAAATAGTGAGTCCATTACCAAATCCAATAAAAATAACTTTCTTGCTTCCAACAAGAATTCAGAATAAAATAATAATAGAAACAAAATATGCAGTTAGAAAACATTCTCAACTCTCATATTAGGAACATTTCACACCTGCCACCAAAAATCACAAAACCAGTCCAAAACATATTGTTACAACAAACAATGTTGACTTTTCCTGACTAATTTAAGAAAAGATGACCCAATAAAGGGATGATCAGTTTACTTAACAAGACCGCCTGAAGAAATATGATGCAGAAAATACACAGAAGCAATGTGACACTACTAACCTGGATTGTAATAACTCCCTCTTTGCCAACCTTCTCCATGGCCTTTGCAATTAGCTCACCAATTTCTCTTTCTCCATTTGCTGATATTGTACCAACTTGTGCAATCTCTTCAGATGTGCTAATCATCCGTGTTCTGCTCTTCAAGTTGGTTACTACAGAGTCAACTGCCATGCTGATACCACGTCTTAGATCCATTGCATTCATTCCTGCTGCAACTGACTTGCATCCTTCAGCGAATATTGCTCGCGTAAGAACAGTAGCACATGTGGTACCTGCAAAACCATTGGGAAAGCTTTCATTCCCCCATCCAAAGTACATCCACGCTTCTCATTCAAATCCTGCAGAATAATAGTACATCTAACATGGAATATAAGGCAAAAAAAATAAAGGCTCATGTAGCACTAAACCACATCCACCCAATAACTGGGTAACATTCAGACAACAAAAAAAATCATATGGTACAGATATGTATGATGCCTTACCATCTCCTGCAGTATCATTTGTGGCATTTGCAACCTGCTTCACAAGGCTAGCGCCTACATTCTTGACTTTATCCCTAAATTCAATGCTCTTTGCAACGGTGACACCATCCTTTGTTACTTTGGGAGCACCAAAACTTTGCTCAAGTACCACATTGCGCCCCTGCAACCAGCAATTTACAAATTATCTTCAGCAGCTAAATAAAATATAACCTTACATGTACCAGTGATGATCTATCATATACTTGAATATGTCCATGAACAACGTGGATTCCACAAAAAAAAAAAATAATCATAACTGTAAGAACAGTCTGTTACTGATTTCCAGCCTACCGCAACCTTAAAAAACATCAAAAATTTTTCAAAATTTAATTGTTTTCTTTAATTACAAGTACGAGCAAATGGGTATTGAGCAAATTCAGAGACAGTACCTTAGGTCCCATGGTAACTTTAACAGTATCAGCGAGCTCTTCAACACCCTTAAGCATCAAAGCACGGGTCTCCACACCAAATTTGATGTCTTTGGCATAGCTTCTACACCAACCCAATCTACTTCCGATCTATAAACCCCAAGAAAACCAAAACAGAGAGCTCCATTACAATTCAAGCAGATGAGACCAAAACCAACCGGAGAAAATGCACAAACTGAAAATACACCAAATCACTGTACTCACCTGATGACTGCTGTTTCTAGCGACCCTGTAAACCCGCCAAAGAACAAAGAAAAAAAAAAAAAAAAAAAAAAACAACAAACAAAGAAAGAACCCAGTTTAGGATACAGGCCCAATGTAAAATAATAACAAGAAAAACAACATATAATTTGGTAAATTCCTTTCTTCTATCGTCTAGGCCTTGTCGCCAATCTTCTCGAGAACCAAACGAAAAACAAAAGAAATAATCAAGACCCAGATGGAACCAAGAGAGAAAAAAGAAGGGGAAAGATCGTACCGAGCTTTAGAAGCAAGGCTCGAAGCGAAGCGGTACATAGTCTTACTCTGCGAGAAAAACAGAAGACAAGGCACAGATAGAGAGATAGAAAGAAAGCTTCGAACTAGCAAGGAGGAGATAGCCAGGCACAAGACAGAACGGGAGAAGACTTTAGCAGGCGTCAGTGGCTGGGTTTTATCAGCATTATAACCGGGAGAGAAGAAGGGTCTAGAAACAGCAACTGCTGCTTATCGCACTAGGGTTTAGGGTTTTGTGTTTTTTTTTTTTTTTTTTTTTTTTTTTTAAATTAAGGTTAAGGTTTTTCAGTTTCACATCTTCGGCTCTTTCTTCATTTTCTTTCCATGTGATTTTTGTTTTTAACTTTTTTTTTTTTTTTCCATTTCATTTCATTTTTCCCCTTACAAACAATTTAATTTAATGGCTGAGATGATTAAGCTAAACCATTCCTTTTTTTTTTTTACTTCTTCTTTTTTACGATTTAATGGTTGGGGCTAATTTTATATAAAAAGCACTGTTTTTTTTCTTTTTCTTTTTTTTTTTTATACATGAAAAAGCAATTTATAATTTTTTAAAATAAAATAAAATTTCTATTATATATATATATATAATTTTATTTTGCAATCAAGATTTGTGGGTCCTAATACAATGATCAAATTGTAATTGTTTTTATATAAGTTCCCATTCTTAAACCATGAATTAACCGTAATAATTCCAATTAAGTTATATCACAAAATAAAAAATAAAAAATCCAAGCCCATTTTACAGTGTTAAACAATGAAAAATGCTAATAATGACAATCACGAAAGATTAAACTCTGGCTATTCATAAATACAGTAAGTAAGTCGTTGCTAAATAATAATTGGACCATAATATTTAATATAAAAAACACCCCCATACAAATATTAATGGGCCTGGACTTTGGTAAAAACATATGATGGGCCTCTACCTTAGAACCAGTGCTGGATGGGATCTGGGTCCGGGTACACTTCAGCCCAGTTTGGTCTCGGCCCGAGACCCGAAGTCCGCCTTCCGCGTCTCCACTAGTGCACTCGATCTCTTCTCCATCCAAAAGGAAAAGAACTAGCCAATCGGAGCTGATTTGCGAGAGCAGAGACACCTTAGACGGCAAAAGATGACGGAGGCGGCGATCAGGAAGAAGCCAGGGATGGTCAGCGTGAAAGACATGCCGGTCCTCCAAGATGGCCCGCCTCCCGGTGGATTCCCGCCAATACGGTACGCCAGGAGGATCCCCAACAAGGGGCCTAGCGCCATGGCCATCTTCCTTGCTGCTTTTGGAGCCTTCTCTTATGGGATGTATCAAGTGGGAAAGGGCAATAAGATCCGCAGGTGGGTGTTCTTTTTTGTTGGAAATGTTCGTAATCTTGCCCTGCTTATGTTATTGTGTCGCTGCTTTGTTTGGTATTTGTTGGGTTTTGGAATATGGGTTTTGTTTTTCTATTGAAATGTAACTGTAAGTGTGGATAATTTCGTTGGTTATTGCAATTATTAGTGCCCTTCGATACAATGTTGTAGGGTTTGTCGGCTTACAATCTCAAAATTCGATCTTCTTGTTGGTACTTGACGTTAGTTTAGGTTGCTACCCTTTTTTTTTTTTCCAATTTTATTTACTGTGAATTAATTTTCCCGTTTTGCTTGGTTACTGAAATTACCACCATGAATACGGCGCTTTGTGATTTTCTTTGGTTTATATCTGAAATCAATGCAAGAAATGTGGCTATGTCATGGGGCTTATTGTGATTATTCCCATGCCGAGTTTAAGAATTTTGTCAAAGTTATGAATTCTGATCACTTGTTGGTGTTGATCATTGGCAATTGGGTCTCTAATTTCTTTTTTGGCAAAAAGAAAGAAACAGAAAACAACCCTGTTATTCATTTTAACTGAATTGAAGGCTAGAAACTATGAAGGCCTTATGGGTGTTGGTACATCGTTGATTTTTGTGAGGAGTCTGATTTTCTCTTGAAGAAAAAATTTTAGGTTCTCAATACTATTATTCCTCATATGGGTGCAATGGATAGAGAATCTCGTGGATACTGCTACTTTGTACTAAATTATGTCATAGAAAAATATTGCTGTATTTGAATGATTTCTTATACGTTGTTTTAATACTGATTAACATTTTTCATGCAATACACATAAACTTTATAATGTCTCATTTTGTTGTTCCACATGCGAGCTTTTTCATGGAATTAGCAATAGAAAAAGCATTATCAAGAAAGTTAACTTTCCCAGTTTGTAATAGATCAGCACAATATTGGAAAAAAGTTGAGGTTTCTGATTAATGTTTCTCATCAACAATAGTTCAGAAAAGCTAATGATGTGCAGTCAGGGAATGGCATATTGCATAATTTCCATGCATTATTTTTCTGTTGTTGGTTTGCGGACAATTGGTTGCTTACAAGGAATGAAGTGAACATGAACTTTTGTCAATTACTTCAAGTTGATAAAAAAGAGATTGGACATGCATCATGTCATTATGTTTTCAATATATAGTGGGTGCTTTTGGTGAGAAGAGATTTCATTAAACCATATTGATACATCTAGTGAAGGATCACATGCTTTAGCATCTTGAGCTGATACCAAACAACCATCGTGAACGATTGGCCTCTGCTTATTGAACATGAAGCTTAATTGTTTTGTTAGTGAAGCATTCAAATCTCAATTGCCGTTTGGTAATATTAATAATGGCCACTGCAGGATGTGGTCCTGATTGATTGAAAGTTACATGATCAAATCTCCTGCTAATTGGTTCCTTCCTATTCCTAGGTGGAGGACATGTGGCTATATTGTTAATCAGAAAATTTGAAGCAAGATTAGGTCCTAGTTTGCATTATGACAGTCAAAGTAGATGCCTTTTGTGGGATTACTTGTTATCCCATATGCTCTGCACTGTAAGTCATTGAGGAATGTGTAGCAGTCATTAGTTTGAATTTTTTCCAGTGATCCTAAAATTAGGGTGTGATAAAAGTGCCAGTATTTAACATTTATGATGCATACTATCAATCCAGATGCAGGGGTACTTAACAGAAAGGTTGTTCTTGGATTTCTTTTTCATTACAATGTATCAATAAATTTGGAAAAGAAGTGTATTCTCGTCATTGTATTTTTTGGACTGATAGTAAATCATAGCTGAAAGATCTTGGTTCATTTTTGCTGTGCTCTGTACTTTATGTTATTGTATATTTTTACTACATGCTATAGTAAACCAGTGAAGTGCTAGATGGTGTGACCATGTTGCCACTGACACTCCCTGGTTATTAGGGAAGTCTTGGACTGTATATTTATTGGCTAAATTCTGGGAAATGGTAATTGAAATTATTGAAAAAAACAATCATTTCATATGTGGCCTGATTATTTGCATAATCCAGGGCCCTTAAAGAAGAAAAGTATGCTGCACGTCGAGCAATACTTCCAGTACTTCAAGCTGAAGAAGATGAAAGGTTTTAAAGAGCCCTCTTGGTCATGTTAGTCTGATGTATTACCTCTTGTATAGTTAATATTCATGCACTTCCGGCTACGTGCTTTCTTTCTTTTTTCAGATTTGTCAAGGAATGGAGGAAATACCTTGAATATGAGGCAGAAGTAATGAAGGACGTGCCTGGTTGGAAAGTAGGTGAAAATGTGTACAACTCCGGTAGATGGATGCCTCCGGCAACTGGTGAGCTGCGTCCAGAGGTCTGGTGACGCAGCTTTTTGCGTAACGTTGATATGGTCATGTTTCTCATCTTGCAAGTTTCCGTTGTGAACTGGGTTCATTTCCTTTCTTATGTAATAAAAAAGAAATTCAGCTAATAAATTTTCACATGCGCTTGAGAATTTAAGCAAATGATGATGATTGTTTTGCTTTCTTTTATCGACAGTTTCCGAGTGTTGCAGTCCATAATAATCCATTTCAGCAGCTGTTTAAATTGGGATAATGGATTGAACTAACCTTGTGTGTTGTTCCTTAAGATGGACGTGTATACTTTCCATTTTACTGTTTTTTTGGTTTAATTGCATCGACAAAAACTCAAATTTAAGACTTTCAGTTTTGAAAATAACTCCAGCATTATTGAGTTGAAGCTCCATGGTTTGTACATTTTAGCAGCTTTCACTCGACTGGTTGGCTTCTCATTTAGAGATGGCGGTGGGTCAGATTGGGTTTGTTTTTGTCTTATTCCGTGTTAACCGAAACACCGTCGAGTTTTGAGATTGGATTCCCATCTCAGATCCTGCAAGTCTCCACTGAATATTTTGTTTAAGAGTTCAGAATATACATGATATAATAAAATATATATATATATATATATATTTATGTCGCGGCAGGCTTTCTGGGAGGTCGGGGAGCTTGGTGGACGAGGAGAAGGAGGCGCCGTGTCCGGCGCTTTTTGTTGGTATGGGCGTGTTGTAGGTAACCAGAGGGGCTTCAGGGTTCAGCCGGGAGCATTCTGACGTGCAAGTATTGATTTCGGAGTCGTCGTCTATTTTAAGTACAATTAAAGCACTATAAATAATTTAATTAGTTTTATCAGAATTTTAAAAAGATGATTACATTTAACAAAAGTCATACCTAACCTATACACATGTCACGTTGTTGTTTACTTATTTTTATTTTTTTTGCTAATATTTTCTTTATTTCTCAATTTCTTTATGATCTGTTACATGGGCAGGCATACTTATTTTGATTTCAGGAAATTTAAATGTGTTGAAAAAATAAATAATTTATATACACTGACTCACAGGAAATTTAAATGTGTTAGACTGACTCACGCGGAATACCTGAAAATCGGCACTGCCACTATGATTTACGTCTCAACTTTTCTTTCTTCAATTTTTTGTCTTTTTCCCTTTTTTTTTTTTTTCTATGCTTCCTGTCACGGACGTCTAACCTTCAAACGAGATATGAGGTAGGTCGGTGGATAACTAGGAGTCTCTTGAATCAATTCATGCGCCGCCGGTTGCTACGTATATGGAGATAGAAACCGGGGAAACAGTAAATTCGGGAGCTTTGATTGTCGTCGTTCGGAGCTCCATTTGATACATGGAGGATTCCGTTGGGCAGATCAGTTCCCGGCGTCGCTCTTGGCCTGAACAGTGCCGAGTGTTCATGCGTGTGGTGGCGACACGGTGGCCGGCCGGGTTCTGTCCTTCAGTTCCCCGCGTTTTTTGGCCTGCGTTTGTTTTTCCGCCTCCGGTGTTGTTTTTTATGTAATACATAAATTTTATTTGGGTCCCTGTGGGGCTTAGGTTCGGGTAAAGATGTTGAATAGGAAGCCGGGGCAATTTAATCAACCAAAAAGTGAAACTAATAACCAAGAATAAAAAATATATATATAATTAAATACTCGCAGGAACAACAAGCTAATCAAATGCATTATTCATTTGAGTTCTGGCTTAGAATCGCTGAACTTTCTCTTATTTAATTCCGCATCAGTACCTCAATAACGCATCAACAAGCACAAGAGATGGATCCTTCCACATAGCTGTGGGTAAATCGTCGTCACCGGTAGATCATCACTGAACGCTACCAGTCTAATTTCTTCTCAAAAGATTTGAAATCGGAACTATAGTAGAAACCATCAGGGTTGACCATCCAGTAACACTGTCCGTTGCTTTTGCTCCATTTAGCCGGACCCTTCATATTGAAAACATCAAACGTTCGATCCTTTTCATCACTTGCAAATTCGCAGAAGAAGCGGGTCGTTTTGAAAATGTTGACGTTAAAACTAAAGTTGTAAAAAACACGCAAGGGCAGCACTCGCGGACGAAGATCGTCGTCCCCAGATTTGCAATGAACCTCCATTGTGTTGATGGTCATGTTATTCATGATGTGCACATCGTAGTGCCTTCGCCCATGCACCGTATTTCTGGAGAAAATGCAAATTGTGATGGCAAACAAGAAGAGAATTTTGCTCAGAAGCATAGTGCTCATTTTGGCCACTTTGGCTATTTGCATATATGATTTATTTATCGGGCTTTTATTTGTTCGTTTGAGCCAAATTTATTAGGGAAAAATCTTTATGTATTTAAACTATAAAGTCATTATACGTAATAGGAAATTGATATTAATGTAAAGTTTGATAAAATTAATTTAAATGTATATAATTATATAAATATATATTATTTTTTAGTTATTATATATTTTTTTATTAAATTAATAAAATTATAATATTTTTATTAATAATATAAGAATTTTTTTATTAGTAATATAAAAATCAATAAATGATATTAAAATCAATTTAACGAGTATAAGAATAAATATTTTTTATTTAAATCCAGACAAAACGTATAAGTTTTATAAGATATGGCATAAAAGCGTTGGATTCACCACATAAGCAATGGGAACTTCGTTGGTGTAGTTTCTTCCCTTATGGGAAATTTATTAGCCTTAAGCAACAAATTCATCGGTCAGTCTCTCCTGTCTCTTCTCAGTTTTTTTTTTTATTTTTTTGTCCTTCTGGTCTGGGTCTTCTTAATTTCCGTCCCATTGCACTAGATAAGATCACATTAAATACTATATCTTTTAATATTTACTTGCCATGTTTAATCATTTCATTAAATACTTCTCAAATAAGAATTCCTACGTCACCAATTTGTCCAACATTGTGCCAGTCGAGCAAGTTAAGGGAATAAAGTTTGTGTTAGAATTGAAAAAAAAAAAAGTAAACTCTATATTTTTTTAATAATAAATTGTAATTTTTTTAATTTTTATATTTATATTTTTATTTATTATATATTATTTTATTAAATTAATAAAATTATAATATTTTTATAATTTTTTATCAATAATATCTATCAGACTAAATTCAATGAACTAGCACGAGAGCTATTGTGCCTTGATATAAGAGCCAGCCAATTTAATGAGTCAATATCCAAATAAATATTTTTTATTCGAATCGAGACAAAATATATAAATCTTCCAAGACATGCCATAGGAGCCACCGCGTAAGCAATAGGAACTTCATTGGGGTAGTTTCTTCCTTTATGGGAAATTTATTAGCCTTAAGCAACAAATTCGTCAGTCCGTCTCTCCCGTCTCTTCTCAAATTTTTTTTTTTTTTTTTAACTTCTGAAAAATTCTTCTCTATTATGTTTTATTTTTTTTTTTATTTTTTTGTCCTTCTGGTCTTGGTCTTCTTAATTTCTGTCCCATTGCACTAGATAAGATCACATTAAATACTATATCTTTTAATATTTTCTTGCCATGTTTAATCATTTCATTAAATACTTATCAAATAAGAATTTCTACGTTACCAATTTGTCCAACATTGTGCCAGTCGAGCAAGTTAAGGGAATAAAGTTTGTGTTAGAATTAAAAAAAAAAAAAGTAAACTTCATATTTTTTTTTAGTAGTTAATTGCGAACTTTTATTGTATTATTTCATTAGCAAAAATTAAAAAAAAAAAAATACTCAGTCCAAGATTTAGTGGAATTAAACTACGCCCTTAGAATTTGCCGTGCAATCTGCCCAGGATTGTCAGATGCCCCATCTATTTTTTCATTTTGTCTATCAAAAAAGTTTATAAAAAAAAAAACTAAACCAAAAAAAAAAAAAATGCTAATTATGACATACTTTTCCAAAATGCTTTTCCGTCAAGTCTCTTTTACTTTCTGGTGACCCATATCTGTATCGTAAAGTCTGAAAATACGAAAAGCAAACTCCAGCGGTTAGAAATTTTCCAACAGTTAGAATTTTAAATTGGGCGAAGTAAAGAATGAGTGCATTGTGTTTTTGGCAACATCCTTTTTAAAAAAAAAAAAAAAAATCTTTTACATAGACACAAATTGCACACGAGAATTAAATACAATATCATATCATGTTTATTCATTTCATTAAAATAAATCCCACTTATAAAAAAAAAAAAATTGTCAACTGTTGCATACTTTTCCTAGATGCTTTTCACTTGAGGTTTTTTTCCTGCGACATACATTTGTATCGTAAAATACGAAAGCAAACTCCATCGGTCAGAAATTTTCCAACGGTTAGAATTTTAAATTGTAGTAGCCTAAACTAGAAGAAACAGCGTATGGTTACCGTACGTAGGGCAGACGCCCAATTCTGTCCTAAAATACTCTTAAAGCCCAACGTGGGCGGCTCCCCGACTCCGACCCCAGGGGAAATGGACACTTAAATCCTAGGAATCGAGCTGAATAGAATGGCTGCCAGCTGCCAGTTGCCAGTGAGCTTTAACTCAATGGCGTTGAAGTTATTTTCAAAACTAAAGTTTTAAATTGGGTTGAGTCCGCGTCAATTAAACTAAAAATAATGGCTGCCACTTCATGAACGTGCCGACACGGCAAGAGTTTCATGAAAAAATGCCCACAAAAAACGGAGACATTTTATACAAGCAAACGGTCTCAGTTTCAGGAGAGCACGTAAGAGAACTTCTACACAAGAAATAAGAGTGGTCCAGTCCCACCTTCTTTGTGGGCATCAGGAATGCTGGAGTAGCAGTAGATGCTATTGGACATTTCCCAGCTCCAGTCCTCCTTCCTGCGCACGATCATCCGGGGCCATCGGTTTATCCTGACATAATGCTCCCTGATCTTTCCATTGCCAACAAAACTGGTTACTATTGAATAACAGCATTCATGGCCGCCCCATACCCTGTCACCAGTGTCTGCAGTTAGACTTCCATCAGGATGAAAGTAGCGGCGCATGAGAGGGCCAGTGCCTTTCCAGTAGGGATCAAGATTTCGCCAATACACTGGAGCTGTCTGGTGCCAAATCGATGCATTTCAAGGGTAATGGATCAGTTCATCTCCACAAGCAAACTAAATCCTTGAATTAATTACTCGGTTATTTAAGTCAACATCTGGACATTTATGTACATCAGTATGTATTAGAGTAAATGGCCCTAGAGATGTAAAATGTAGATAACACTGGAACAATGTAACATGCACCAAAGACATGATTTTCAAGGCCTTTTCTTGATTAGAATGGGGGAATATCAATGGACTGAAAGAAATGCATTCATGAGAATTACTAAAATTTCTTAATATACGCCGACTAGGACCGTTGAGAATCTGTCAAGATAAGATGCAAGGAATTATACTCTGGCTTGTGATCTGAGCTTCCCTCAAATTCCGAGGAATTCCAAACTAAGGGGATACGTGTAGCAAGTAGTTAAAATCAAACAAAATAGAGATAAATTTTGGTCTTTGAAACATTAAAAAACCTTCAATTTCATATATCTTGTGCTCATGCAACCTTCAAATAGTTGAATCGCCTATGCACACCAATTCATGCTCCATAGATGTAGACTTAATCCATAGCCCAATTCAAGTTAGATTCTTGCAAACATAAAACAAACTGTGCTCTCTATATAAAAACGCACATACCTTGGTAAAATGGAACTCCCAAACATGATCACACAGATCATCCCTCGTGATACGATTCTGAATAAAAGAGCAAAATGAACGAATCACCATTTTGTCATAAAAAAAAAAAAAAATTGTCAGAGCTTTCCAAGGTTAAAGGCTCAACAAGGGGTTAAACTTTTGTATAAAAATTTGTGCACAATTTCTCTGATTCTGCATGCAATGTGGAGATTACCGAAAAAGGAGGGGGCAAATGAAGCAAACGAGGAATGGGCCATACTCACACGTTTGCCATCCATAACAGACAATGAGTAAGCAGCCAACTTTGAAATTCCCCTGGCAAGTGAAAAGCGAGGTACATGTGCTTTCCCAACCCACAATTCCTCACACTGAAATAGAGCATCGATAAACAGTTTTTTACTAAAAAGATAGAAAGCACCAAGAAATTAGATCCCCAGATCTACCAGCTGAATCTAGAATCTATGTTTAAGCCCATCCTCATTCACTTATGGCTTAAGGCCTTTTTTAGGTTCTTTTTATTTTATAAATTATAAAATAAGTGTTGACTTATAAGCAAGTATAGCAAGATTTCTAATTTAGGATGTAGGATATATACTTTCTCAAATATATTTGTTTTCCAACAAACATTACCTTAATTGCTGCACTGCTGATGAAGTCACTATAACCTTTGTATGACTCAATTTTGGAAAATTTGGGGATTTCAATTAATGATGTTGAAAATTAAATCACATATAAAGACAAACATAATAATAGTTAAAGAAGGAAAAATGAAAATCAAGTTGAGACATGAGAAAAACTAAAACTAGAGGGAAAAATTGCTAACAGTGATTTAGTGCTCGGTTAATGTCCTCTCCTATGCACACTCTCACAAACAAAAACTCAGATGAGGGCTGTCACATTCTCACACTTGCATAGGAAATAGAAATTACCAAGGGACTTTCTCCCAAATAGATATGACAAATAATAGTTCCTAGGAAGAATTGGTATAAAGACAGCTCCAATATTTACCCTTCTCTTTAATTGCTAAACAATTAGCGCTTGAAAATGGATAGAATAGCTCAGAAAGCTGTTGATACTAAGTAGTAGGACTCTGTTTATAGAAATTCCATGGAAAAAGTCAGGGACTTCCCCAGGATCAACGTGCTATCAATAAATATAATCAATCTTGATTTAATTATGATGGACAAAAGCATTAATTGATCTTACTCGGACTGTTGTGTATGAGAATGTTGCCTTATGTGCTTCACAGTTCCACCCATGGTGAGATCCAAAACTTCAAACAAATTGTAGTACCTATAGATAAGCACGAAAAGTTGAAATCTAATGGATGGGCTATTCTCTTCCCCTCAAATTTCCCCCGAATTTTCTCTTCCGTAGGTGCGACAACTAGTTCAGTCAGCATGGTTATTTCACTCAGATGGAGTGTGTAGCTCGATTGTTAGCCTAGGCATAATTTAAGATGAAACCCCAGAATCTTAAAAGCGGTAAAATCCCACATAACATCGCAAAGAGATCCACGGAATTCTTTTAAACAATTAAACTACACAAACCGACTCCAGATGCACCATAGCCTTCTGCTACCTTTGGCATCACATATCTGTAGCAGAACCATTAATGTTGTCTACAAAAACATGATCGCAATGAATCAATCAACATGCAATAAAATGGTAAGGTACAAAACAAACCCTCCGTGTACCTAACCGGAACCACCTTTTAAGTACACAAACATGAAACACATGAAACTCCTGAAATTTTCAACCATATTTTATCATGAACAAATCAAATGGAAGTTCAATCCCCAAATTCCTACCAAAAAGATCAAAACCCCCATTTCGAAGGGAACTAGACGCTTAATCAGATAACCCAAGCAGCTCAATTCTATCCAATAAAAGTAGTATAAACTCATCAGAACCAAGAAGCTGAAACAGATTAAAATGCTAAAACGAAAATCATTGCCAATTCCATAACAAAACAAATCCTAAGAAACGAAACACACACACAAGTACACACAAATTACAAACCTTGAGACTCCAGAGGCTGTCACTGCAAGCAACACCATGCCAGCTACGAGAAACAACAAGCGATAGTGCCACGCTGCGTGCATCCACGTTGCTGAATATCTTCATCATCAGGTCCCTTCCAAGCACTTCCAACGGGTCCTGCAGAAGAACCCCGCCACCTCCACCTCCAACTCCACCTCCACCGTCTCCGCCAACTTGGTCTTCATTTCCCCTCTTCCTCTTGCTCCTCCACCTCTTCCTCTTCTCCTCCACGGGCGGCTCGACGCCACAGTTTCTAAAGAACGTCCCGATGTCCGTAGCCTCCTCTCGTTCCTTCGGTACCTCAGGCTCCGCCGCTACCTCCGCCAATGGTACGGAGGAGGAGCCGAAGCCGATGCCTAGAAAGAGCAAGCAATCGAGAGACTGAGGCATGAGAATCTAGCGTGCCTCACGGGTGAAGAAATCATGTCCTTTTTTAATACTTAAACCATTTTCCAATCCTTTTCGGAAGAACCACAAAAAAATGAGTTTTTTATTTTCTTTTTTATTGTCGTTTTGCTTCCTTTCCTTCAAATCTTTTGTGTCGTTTTGTTGAGAGTGATAGTGACCATGGACATTGCACTGCTGCGCGGTAGGAAACGGAGATTGATGTAGTGAGTCCAGTTCATTACGTGGCCAATGTACTGGACTCCCTGCATGTGCTCCCTGCTGCAACCATAACGGCCTATCTCAAGAAAATAACGATTATAATAACAATATATATCTTGTCGATACTCAAAATATATTTATTAAATATTATATATATATATTAATTATTATATTTATAATTATTATAGTCGTCATTCAACTGTCAGCATAAAAACCTTACCGCCTAATACGCATCTCGAGAGAAATTGGGTGATAGAATCGGTGCCCTTCGGATGAAAAAGAAAGACGACTGCATTTCTCGTATGATTAGAATACGTGTACACAATCTTATGAACACACCGTATACATGTTGACATTATTATTTTCTTAGTACGTATGTCAACGAATTTACAGAATGTTCAAATGCAATATTTGAGAAAAAGAAAAAAGAACTGTACATTGAGCAACAGACACGATAAAAAGATTCCAAAGGGAATAAAACAGCAAAACATAGCTAAAGATATATCGTAAAAGATCTGATAGTCAATTTTCATCTGATACGAAATTTATTTACTGTAAACTTTGCGTAGCAATCTCCAATAATCACAAATTAATTACACTTAATTAGTAAGCTAGAAGTTTTAACTCTGGCGACCAAAGAGCACCCGTTTGAATTATGGAACGAAGAGTACTGAGCAAAGGTACGAGAAGGGTAGACGCACCCCCACCTTTGAAATTTTTGAATGAAGATTACCGAACAAGGCATGCGAAATGTTTATTTTATGCGACGATTGATGATCATCCACACGTACGTACATCATGGATGTTGTATGCTTATTTAGGAAAGCTATTCATTAGCAACCGACATCATCACAAATAATGAATATTAACGACACGGCCTTATAATTTGCTAACAATTCCGCAATAGAGAGGTGCTCCTCTCATAAATTTCCATTTTTTCATAAATTCCCGAGAGAGAGTTCCATTCGAATACGTGGGAGAGGACCTCGCCCACAAAAGGGCCTTGCCTCTACAACACAACCCAGTTCACAAGAAGTTCCCAGTGCTCGTGTGCCGCGGCAAACAAATCTGCGAGTCCCCTGTAATTCTCGAATACATGGACGAGATATGGCCGAAAAATCCCTTGCTTCCCCTTGACCCTTATGACAGAGATGTGGCCCCGTTTGGGATTAAGCTCGTTGAAGACAAGGTACATAGTCCTAATTTACCCATAATTTCTGTGTGTATACGTGTGTGTAACTTGGCTAATTAAAACATTGTTCCATCAACCTCAAAACCATTGAAGAACTTGCTTTGGGAGAGAATACATTCTTACGGCGAAGACGAGATTGGGATAGGGGACGTAGTGTGTGCTGCGGTTGCTCGTTGGCTGGACGTCATGGAAGAAGTTGCAGGGGCGGCAAGACTTAAACCCTACAAATTTCCTCGCTTTCAGTCTCGGATCAAACGTTGCGGGGGATGCCTATAATAATCAAAGAAAATCTTTTTGAGCCGCTGGTCGTTGTGTCCTAATGGTTTGAAATATTTATTGAGGTCGTAAATAAAATTTTTCATAATTTAAAATATACATTTAATTTTACAGAATATTAAAACAATTAATAATAATTCTCATTAATTATAGAATTTGTTCTTTCACGCTTCACTATCAATGAAAAGCAATGATGTTTTGAATTTGAACTTCTTCTTCATTGATCTCAATAAAAGTCAATCCAATTAAGTGGTCAGCCGAAGGCTCGCCTGCCTCCGAGGGAAAATCCCTCCTCATATCGCAGTATAACCCACCTGCGACGGCGGCTCTTGGGTTACCAAGACAAGTATCATCGACGTTCAAGCTTGCACCGATTCGTTTTGAGGCCGCTCCCAATACATTAAAGCAAAGGATTTATGCTAATATTATGACCTGTTCTAAGGTGATTGCGGTTACTGTGCCAAAACGCGATATCCTATGGTAAGACACTGAACGTTGTTAGATGGGCATACAATGCCGACATCCAATAGCCAGTTTAAAATCAATTGTGGCAACGGGTCGACCAAGAACTTTGATACAATGATCTAAAAGCAATTGGTTTATAGAATTTATATTTAGGGAAGGAACAAAAGTTCAAGTTATGTTATTGATATTATTATTATTATTTTATATATGTACGAAATATACAATTTGTTTTTTCAAAAAAGCATTTGGTGTAGAAATGCAAAGATATAGATGGAATGAATATTAAAAAAAAAAAAAAAACTAAAATCTTTTGGTTTATTGGAACAAGGGAACAAAACATGAGAAACTGAGGATTGGGGGCTTTCATTCAATATCAATACAAATAGGCCCTCTGTTTTATTTTATGCGCATAAAGAAAAATAAATAATTATTGGGTTTTCTTCGAACGGGAGCAGAGGGTCATCAGCCCCCGTTCCACCGAAGTCGTAGAATTTAAATAAGAAACGAACAATTGAAAAAAAAAAAAGGAAAAAAACGCACAAAGAAACAGAAAGAGAGAGCGAGGCAAGGAGATCTGCCAGAATAAACACCCCAAATTCTAAGACACACGCCGCGCTCAGCTCTCTATCTGGCCGATCAGATCGGGCCATTTTTTTGTTCATTGGTCCGTAGAACGCAGGATTCTAGGCCCTTTTTTTTTTTTTCTCTTTTTATTTTTTCTTTTCTCTTCTTTTCGTTTCCCTCAGTAATAAAATTCAACAGTTTTCAATCCACGTCAGAATCTCTTCACCATTTCCCCCAAACAATCCGTAACATTCCTTCCGAAAATTTAAATTCAAAATTCTCTGTCTCTCTCTCTCTCTCTCTATATATATATATATATATAAATATATTCAAAATTTTATGTATATATATTGTTCTTATTTGGATCTTGATTCGGTTGTTGTCGGTGCTCCAATGACGCTGATCAGTTTTGATTGATTGTGGAAGTTTGTTAACGGTAATCTTAAGTTGCATGAGACCTGGGGAGGCTTTGGGGATTTGGAAGGTTTTAAATGGCGACGGCTCCGGTGCTGCCGAGCTCACGGAAGCAGGAGCATCTTGAAGCCGGGAAGCGTCGGGTACGTCATGCCCTCCCAAGATTATTCTGATTGAGTCTCTTTTGTTTTTTGTTTTTTTTGTTTTTGTTTTTGTTTTTTTTTTTTATTGCGCGCTGAAAGATCAAATCTAGGGTGTTTGTTGTCTGCTTCGCCTTTTGTTTAGGCAATCATGATGCATATGGCCGTGTAGTCTTTAGAGTCGTTTTTTTTTCTTTATTAATTTTTCTTCTTTTTTCTGATCAAAATTTAGGCAATTGAGAGAATGGGTCCATGAGAATCTGTGATTGTGATGCACATAGCATCATAAAACAATTGGCTAATCTGTATTTTATGCAGTGTGTTTTACATTATAATAATTTTTCTTGGCTGTGCCAGAGCCTTTCTTACTTCTCCCGGGAGCATAATGTATATAACTTATACTGTAGTTCACCTGAAAAGATTTTTTTTGGGGTGAGGCTTCATGACAGGCATGTGTATTTAGTCTCCAAGAATGTTATTTAAACGTCTGGTAGCTTGCAGATTAATGTTATCAAAGGCTTGAGCAGCCACTTCATCTTGAAAGGTTTTTTTGTATGCATCCTTTGGTCACCCTTAACTCCAGTAGTTCTATGGTCATGGCATGACCAAGTTTGGGACTCTGTCAGGTCAAGGTTTCCACTGCTATCAGGGACTATAAAAGTAACTCCCAGTCCTTTGTCCCTTGGTTTTGTTTACCCAGAGGGGGATGAATAGCATAATTTCGTTTGTTCTTAATCTGATTGGCTTAAGACACATAAGAACATGGATGGATTTGTCATCAACTTTTTTTTTTTCATGTTTAGATCTGCTAATACTCTTGAGTTACCTTTTTTTTACTTCTCTACTGCAGCTGGAGGAATTCCGCAAGAAAAAGGCTGCTGAGCGAGCCAAGAAAGCTGCAGGCAGTAGTCAGCCCCATGCTTCCAATGTTGTCCAAGACCTGACACAACCCTTGGAGACTGAACATGTACGGCATGCAGATTCTGATGTAGCTGGTACATCTGGTAGACCCAATGGAACTATTGAGACTTTCAGTGTTTCTATTGACAATAAGAACAACATAATGGATGTTGTCCAGAAAGCTGAACAAGGTTCTTTGAATGATGAAGATGATAATCCTCTGCCAATTAGTGACTATGATAGAACTGCTGCAGATTTAGTGCATAGACAAACAAACAATATTGATTTGAAAAGACATGATGCTTCCAAATTTCTTGGACCAGGTGACATCAATTATGGTCAAGAGACAAATGAAATGGATAATAATTCTTTCAAACAAGCAGGGAGCCAAGGTGGGCCTTCTTACCAGAACTTGGCCAACCATTCTGTTGCTTCACAACTGCAAGTGAGTCAACAATTTGAGTCTAGTCCTAACCAATCTAGTCTTTATGGGATGGTGTCATTCCTCCCAAAAGGAACATACAGTTTGAAAAATTCTGCAGATTCGCATATTTCAACATCACCTCCCAATTATGCTATCTCTCAACTGCAAGCAGAGCCTAGCAGTATTAGTGTACTCAGCCCACATGGTGTGTATTCCTTCTAACTTGAATTTTCTGTAGGATATCTGTCTCTTTTTAGCTTACAGAAAAAATTTTTGATTCACTGTTTTCTCTGTCCATTTATTTGAGGAAGAAGCTAATATTCACCATCTGTTTTGAGGGTATTGCAGTTGATCCTCAGCACCCAATTATCAACTCAAGTAGGTCTAGTCAAGTTGAGCAAGACATGCATGCTGGCACAGAGTTCAATGGTCTCATGAATCCCAATTCTAGGGAAAGAAATTTTAGTAGCTTTCTTAGTGTGCCTGCTGCATCTGTGCAAGGAACTGAAAATAGAAGATTCAATTCTGACAGTGGGAGCTCATCAAATCATGTACCACGATATTTGGCTACATCTGAATCAAGTTCTAGAAGATCTCGTCCTTCTTTCCTTGATTCACTTAATGTACAAGGGACTTCTACAGGGCCTTCTTTCTTACACACCGAACCGGAGAAGGAATTAAATGTTCCTAATTCTTTAACATCAAATGGGGTGGATTTTCTAGGATCACTTGCTTTCCAGAAGCCTTCAATAGACAATGGAACTTTGGGACCTTTCCTGATGTCTCAACCTCCAGGTGCACCAGTTGCAATTGAGCATTCAATGGATTATGTGGTTTCATCAAACAATGCCATTGATCAATTCAAGTCAAATGTTATTGAGGACAATATGGAGAGTAAACATGGATTTTATTCAGCTAAACAAAATGAGGATTTTGCTGCTTTGGAACAGGTACCTTTTTTATTTTTTATTTTTATTTTCCATTTGGGAGGCTTTCTTTTGTGCTTGTGTTATTCAGGGTAATGGTCTTCATTTTTAAGGTTTCGTGACTTACTGAATAGATGCATTATTATGGTTGTTAGGCATGGCTTAAGAGATTCTCTGATTTTTGTTTTTGTTGCTTCTATTTTTTATTTAAGTGGTCATGATTGAAAGCAGAAAAAAAATCTCATTGATTGTCACTTACTGTAAGGGCTGTCATGGAACTTAGAGAGAGTTAAAATGAAGAGTTAGTTGCACTCTCTACCTTTTGATGAACTACCATTAAGGATTTTTTATCTTCATCATTTGGGTTCAGCAATTTTTGGCAGGATAGCAATATGGTTTACATTCCATTTTACTAAGGCAATAGGTCATTAGTGCATGGAATGTCTCTGGAGCACCTGATTAAGAGCTTTTTAAATTCTCATTAGCTTAATTTGGGCTCACCTTTGGACTAGTGACCAGCAGTTGAAAAAAAAAAAAAAACAAATTCTATCTCAAAACTTTTGCTGGATGGTTATGCATGGGTGTTTTAGAATGTCATTATGAACCCATGCTGCTTTTCCCATGCCTCTGAGGTTCTATCATTGATAAAGCATTGTTTTTGAATAGTACAACTGGATAGCTTCAATAGCTCAACTGGTATATTTTCAATGTGCATAATCAATTATGTGGTAAAACTGTTTTTTGCCTTGTAGTCTGGCTTAAACAAAGTCTCAACTTGGTGATTGGTGGTCAGGGCTATGGGTCATACTGGCCTCTTGTTTTCTTGGTCCACTGGGAAGGGGCTTTGGAGTTGGAATCCAAAATAAGTTGGTCCTTTGGACACAACTTTTTAAACCCCATGTTACCTTTTAGTCACTGCTGGCACAATTCAAGGCTCCTGTGTCTTGTTCATAAAGCATCTGAAATGATCAATTTAGCATGGCCTTAAGTAGAAAATTCCCCCTGTACAACAAAACCTAGTATTTTATGATATTTGTTTTTTACAAGTTTCTGTTAGTATACCATTATGTTTGCCATTTACTACTTCTATTGGTCTTCTTACACAGCATATTGAAGATTTGACACAAGAAAAGTTCTCTTTGCAACGAGCTCTTGAAGCTTCACGTACTTTGTCAGCATCCTTGGCTGCAGAAAATTCATCTTTGACTGATAGTTATAACCAACAGGTTTGGCTCAAAAAATTTTTCCTGTGCATTACATGTCTGCAGTTATTTGTGTGTTGAATATCAAAATTTAGTTGCAATTATTTTGTGCATTTTTTAATACTCCTCTTACAATTGTCTAATAAATTGAGACTGATGTGTTTAAGTTGATTGGTTGCTAATCAGTCAAGATGGAAATTGACATAAAGGTTCTGTATCTTTTGTTAGGACCAAGCTTGCTTTCTCTAATTTTACAATTTTTACTGTTGGAGCCCATGGGGTTTTTACTGGTTCCATTTGACTTTACCTTGTTTTGCTAGACAAGTGTTGTTGACCAACTCAAATCAGACACGGGGAAGCTACAAGAGGAGATAAAGGCCTACTTGGTGAGTAGAAAGTATCTCCTGCATGTGACTGTCCATGACAGTGTGTTTGTTTGTCTGCTTTATTACTGGTTGCTAGTACCTGACTTGGATGTGTTAAAAATGCCATCTTTGATGTATTTGTTGAACTTGATACTTAATGATCTGACTTTTCAAGAAGGGAAAGGGGAAAAATGGAAGTTGTGAGACTTGTTTCATTGTTGGATTTTAATCTATTGATCTTCAACTTGGATTGTAAGGGAAGCCTGGTTGTTTTCAGTCATCTTTATGATTACAGTTTTCATCTCACTTACCATCCCTCTTGTCGATTAGAATCATTGGTCACTACAAGAGATCCACCTTAGAGCATACAAGTGTGTAACCTCTCCATATTTGATGTTGGCTTGGAAATACAATGACAGATAGTAGATTTAGAATAGAAGAATGACCAAGGGGAGAAAAGGAGGGAGGTTGAGCTTAGCTGTGGACCTCATCTAATTGTTGCTTGTGATTCTTGCTGATTTTGATCATGGAGGAAGTTGCTGTTAGTGGAACAATTTTGAGCTTCAAATCTAGGAACAAACAACAATTTTTTCAGGTGCATTATAAGTTGAGCTTTTATAAGTTGGCTCGATACAGATGATGCTTGACTTTCAGTAATTTTTTATTGGACTGGTGACATGCAGCTTTGTATTTGTATTTTTTTAGCCTACTATTTTTAACTTTTGCCTCACCCATAAATACTTGCATCACTATGCTTATATATATATGACCTTTTGTTGCTCAATTGTTTACAGTAATGTGGTCACCTATGCCTATATTTTTCTTACTATCCCTTGGCAGGCAGAACTTGAGTCTGTGAGAATTGAATATGCAAATGCACAACTGGAGTGTAATGCTGCTGATGAACGTGCTAAGTTATTGGCTTCAGAGGTGATTGGTTTGGAAGAGAAGGTAGCAAATCTGCTTCATGCACTTGGTTTTGTTTCTTCTTCTTTGTCCCTTTTTTCCCATCTTGCTTTCCAGTTGTCCTCTTCGGTTTGTTTAGTTTTTTGTATTCTGCATTTACTGTTCCATCCATCCCATGTCTCTGCTTTTAAGGACAGTATTGAATCCAATGTTAAGATTTTGAACACAACTTGATGTTCACTACGATGTTTGACTGGACCTGTTTGACATATTGTCTAATCCTGTTTGGAGTGTCAAAGAGTTTTTACCCTGTTTTTTAAGTCTAAAACTTAGCTGCAAATATGTTGCTCATATTTTGTGGCATGTGTATGAAGTTTGTGTTGATTCACACTATATTTACTCATCAAATTCTTTTTACTGTCATTGGATATGTGGGCATACTACTGAACCTTAATGGCATTGAGATCAAGACAACAATATCTTATGCTTCACGTTCAGTGGTTTTGGCTTCAGCTCAGTAAGCATTCAGTGAATAACAAATGTTCTGCCATCTCACCTCTACTCTTGCATGTGCTGCATGAGGCGTTGATTACATTTACTCTTGCATGTACTGCCATCTGTGAAGCAAATGCTTGATGTACAATTTTTCTTGTAAGTCTGATCCATAAGATTTGTAGGGGTACCTTTTATTTCAGAGCATCAATAATTAGGCCAGCATGATATGTAATGCTTTTTAATCTGTTAGGTGATGGATAATATATAGTTGGATGCCTCTGAGGGATGCTTTAATTCTTAAAAGTAAGAATCAAGAGCAATCCAGACTTGAAAATTGGCCATTCTAGTGTAAAATATGTGACTGGAGGAGAATACTTGACTGAAATCCTAATAATACAGATATCCAATATTAGGGTTGAGTTTATATCGATTGAGCCCAAAGAAAAAGAGTTTGCTTCTTAAGTGATTTTCTATTTTTGGCCTCCTTTTGGTTTTGTATTTTTTGGGCTTTTAACCTCACTTTCAATCACACCAGCATTTGTATTTTTAACTCTTGACCTTGACTACTATCTTTTCACTTTTAAAAATGTTAAATAACTTTTTCTAAAGGCACTTAGACTGAGGTCTAATGAGCTAAAGCTGGAGAGGGATTTGGAGAACTCACATACTGAGATGTCTTCATACAGGTACCTTCTGCAATTCCTTTATTATTATTATTTTAAAATTTTATGTGAGTAGCTTGTGCTTTGTATTTTTGGTCAATTGCAACTATGCGTTTTACCTTGTCTCTTTAAGATACACCCATTAAATTAAAGTTCAAATATATTACAAGGGAAAGGTGACAATATTTTGGGGAAGAAGAATATCTTTATGAATGAGGCTATCCAAATGAAAAATAGGTGGCATGCTTAATTTACATCTGTGGTTATGCTTATTTTATGACGATGTTCCCTTATGTTGAAGGAAGATTTCACTGTTACATTCACACTGAATTTTGCAGAAAGAAAATGTCCAGCTTAGAGAAAGATCGTCAGGATTTGCAGTCAACAATTGATGCTCTTCAAGAAGGTATTCATACTTTCCTATGACCATTTAGGATTGGGTATGATGACTTTTCTGTGGATTCTAGTGCTAGGGCACTAGATATCTCTAGATTTGCTTCAAAATGTTCTAGTCTAACTTCTTGTTCTTTTGTGGTATGCAGAGAAGAAATTATTGCAATCTAAGTTAAGGAAAGCTTCAGCTAGTGGAAAGTCTATGGATGTTAGCAGGAGTTCTAGCAGTAAAAAAGATATTTCAACATCAACAGAAGATTTAGGTAAGTTAAGGTCATTTTCATGAAATGGTTCCTGAAAAAGAGAAAAAATATTCAGAATGTTTCACTAGAAAGAGTTTGGGATTAAATTGTTCAGTTGGTCTGTGCTGCATCACAATACTGTTACACACATGTTTCATGATTAATGCAATGAATTTGCAGATATAGGTAAGTATATTGTCTCCTGGAGTATATGTTTGTGCTGCATCATGATACTGTTGTGCTTCACACATGCTTCTTGTTTGACATGAAAAAATTGCAAATTTGGGCAAGTTAATTCCAGTGCTGAAATCTATTTTATGCTGCACCATAATACTGCTGCACACAGGTTCCTTGAACATAATGTATCTTTTTCTTTCTCCCTAAAAGACAATTTGTTTGTTTGAGGCCATGGGGTTTAGAAATGGGGCAATTATGTGCATCAAATGTTCCCTACAAAGTAAAACTGCTCTCAGGGTGCTAAATTATGCAAACCACAATCTTTCTAAAGTTCTCAGTAGAGCTTTTTAAGCTAGAAAGCTGATTTTTTTAGAGATAATTGCAAAAATACCCAAGAGGTTTGTTGCATAAACCGTTGGTCTACTGAAGTTTTGTTTTGCATTGCAAAAAAAAAAAAAAAAGGCACTCCCGATATTTGTTTTGGATCATAACATCCTTGATGTTTTGTTTTATATCTACAGATCAATCCCTGAATTTTATATCTGTTAACATTTTAGTCTTGCAAGGACCAAAGTGTTCAAATTAAATGATTAGAGGATCAAAGTGTTTTGCATAAGGAGCCTTAGGCATATTATTGTATTATTATTATCATCAAAAGTCCTGAGTGCATATGATTTGTCTAAATCTATTTCTATGAAAAGAAGCACAAAGTCTACCCTGAAATATGAAGCATGTGTCCTCATACTGTGAATGGCAAAATATATTCTAAATATGGAAGCCTATTCTAGATAAGGAACTAACATTCAAATGGTAGTAGGAAAGCTGTTATTCAAGTTGTTGACTCTTTGAGCCTTTAACTAGATATGGGGATTTCAAAATGTTTTAAAATTTTAAAATTTTGACTTTGTCCTATTTCTTGCATGTGTGCATCTATCAATGCCTTCACTCCAAAATTTGTTCCTTCAGACTTATGTTGCTATATTTGTAGATTTCTGTTTGGAGAAGCTGAAGTTGATACATGAAATTATTGGTTAAAATTTCTTTCGCATCCTCCAAATTTCTTTGCAATTTTTACATCTGTTTATGTTTGTTTATCCACAGAGTGATCACTCTACTGGATAACTTTATTAACTTTTTTTTCAAGTCTCACAGTTTCTCATTTGGGCTTGCAGATTTTGGTCCAGACAATTTGACCCAGCATATAAATGATACTGCATCAGGGGGCTTCTGTGGTTATCCTGCATTGTCTGAAAACGGGGCACCAGATCTTGATGTGTCATTGTTGAATATACCTCCAGATCAGATGAGGACGATTCAGAATATCAATACACTAATTTCTGAGGTAACTGCCAGTTTCATGGAAGTTTATGCATTCTGACTTTTTCTTTTTTCTTTTTTACGTTCATCATTTTCTTCTAGTTAGACAAAGAGATATGAAAAAAAAAAAAAGGAATTGTTCAAGTAGAAAAGCTATATTTAAAGCTAGGAAATGGACCTCTTGTTTTGCAGTTAGCATTGGAGAAAGAAGAGTTGATGCAAGCATTTGCATCTGAGTCATCTCGGTGCTTGAAGTTGAAGGTTACTTCCAACCCTAAAGTATCTTTATGTCTAGCAATTGGTGTTAACATGGGATCTTAATGTAGGAAATTATCATGGAGCATGCCATACATGAAGGGACCTATTCTATAGCAGAAGATCAACTATTGTGTTTACATAGCATGTGTTTCCTATATGGCATATGTAATAGAGGTGTTATGTGCATCTTTGGTGCTGATTGAGTTGCTATCTGCCTTGCAACTCTTTCTACCAGGATGTTATTTTTTACTTGCTTGATGTTGGCTGGTAAATAATCTTTGCTGTTTTACTCTACTGAGGACCTCTGTTCCTTCTCTAATCCATCAGGCTTTATATATACTGACCATTTGCCTTTATTCACCATTTTCTCATGTTTGTGTGCCTTTTTTCCCTAAGTAATTTGTTGAACTTGAGTTGAGGCATCCCTGACTGTTACACCTGACACCATTCACATCACTGACAGTCTCTTCTCTTGTCATCTTTCATGTTGCCTTTAGCTTGTTGCAGGTGTCTTATTGTTGCATGGGTTCTTTTATCACTGTTTGTGCTTTTCAAGTACAATTTCCATTCAATTTTTGTTGTGTAATGTCTGTTGCAGATATTAACAAGTGTAATTGTGAAATGTGTTTTAACTGTTACAAATTAAAGGAGCTTTCCAAAGATTTGGCCTTTGTACGAAGTGGCACACATATTTGGGGGGTGCTTTTTTTTCACCCTCTTGTGTATAACTTGGAGAAGGATGTTTTGCCATGGACTTTTATAGCAGGGCTAATCATATATACACTTTCTTCCCATGTTGCCTACACTTTTTGCAAATGAAGTTTGTCCCATTCCTTTGAAATCTCTTTAATTTATTTCATCAGCAGTTTTATTTTCTGTTACTCTCCATCTCACATGCATTACCGAAGGTATCTTTTCATGCAAAAATGTATTGAAATGCTTTGATTTGTTACCGTCTATGACAACTGTTATAAAGCTGGGATGCATAGTTTGGTCAGGAAATAATTTAAGTATTTAATTAGGTTGTACTAACACTGTTGGTGATGTTGCTGTGCTAGTGAAATACAAGTTTCAAATTTATTTCCAGTTCTTGAATGATCAATTTTATTTTTTCTAAACAAATATTTTGAGTGTTTATTCTTCACTAATTGCAGGATTTGAATGAGGAGTTGTCACACAAACTTGTGTCTCAAACTCAACGACTAGAACTTTTGACTGCTCAAAACATGGCCAATGAAAATACCCCGGCAAGATTACCTGGATCCCATAGCCTTCTTGATAACAACACATATGCTGATGAAGGTGATGAGGTATGATAAATTATACCAAATTTGATGACTATCATGGATGGCGAATGTTAGGATCAACAGTGTCTGGTTTCATCAGGCTGAATCATGTGCATATATATATATTTGTTTGTGACAGAAAGAAGTATTGGGAACAAATCCCATTTACATGGGTGATGACAATCAGGCAGTCTGCTTTACTAGTGGTCTCAGATGCTGAGTTGTCGTGGCTAGTGTGTTTTAAGAGCATTAGTTGCATTTTGAACATGCATATGGGTTAGAGGGCCTGGAATTGCGATGAAATCCATTAAGCAAGAGATGGGCATACTTTTGGAATTAAAAAACAAAAAGAAAAAAAAGAAAAGGATTTTGTGCATCCATGTATAGGGTGCTGACGAGTTTATTGTTTCCTCTTGAAATAGGTAGTAGAAAGGGTTTTAGGGTGGATCATGAAGCTATTTCCCGGAGGGCCATCGAGGAGAAGAACGAGCAAGCTTCTTTAATGCATAATTTAGGATTGGTCATCGAACTGGGATGCTTGGAGTTTTGGTTTTATTTCCGGTCCATTCTTGTTTTAGCCATGAAATGGAGGTCCAAACCTGTATATTTTGCGTCATCATGGCATCCATTTTTGTAAGAGATGGAAAATGAGTGTAAGCCTCGATATCGATTGGTGAAATTATAATTGTCATTTTTTGACAGAAGACAATAAGAAAGCCCTCTAGTTGCTGTAATTGCTTTATTACCATAAATTTGATGGGGCCTTCGCGAGTCTCGCCGTTTTTCTCTTAAATACTCATGCGAAGTGGTATTATTGGGGAAAAAAAAAGAAGAAAAAGAAAAAGAAAAAGAAATTCGGCTCCAAAATGTTACCGATAAATTATTGGCTGAGTGCATTTCCTAATCTTTAATTACTTTTGAAATTTTCTTTTCACTTTGAATAATTAAAAAAATTTTATCCGAAATACATTGTATATTGAAAGGGGGGAGGGAGCAATTGCCTCCATTAACATTGTTCTGACTCTGCCGACCTTGGGTAAAAGATATGGAAGGTGGCGGTGCTGCCTCAGTTGCAATGAAGTTAAATTCATGCATCTATCGTTGTTTCCTAGTTTACTGCAGCTTCTCTCCTAGCTATCCTAAATTCAATAGGATGGTCTACCTTTTGCACCAGCAAACAAAAGCATTTAAACACTTGATTAATGCTTGTTACAATCATATTTGTTGGACTGAAACCGTCTCAACCCAGAGGTAGGTTAAAAATTTCTCAGCTCTCTGCCAGAGCTCAATGATGCCCTTCATTTTTACCAGGGAATTACCCTCACACCCACAACTTCAGCGCAGGCTGCAACTAAAAGTTTCATCCTTGAAAATGGATGAAGATACCGCCTTTTACATCTATAATTATGAACATGATAATTCTGCTGATAACCTGTCAATACTAGAGAATAAAACCTGACAACTTCAAATGGCACTTCTATATGTCATCTAGATGATACAGGATCTGAGCCTTTCCACTTTCTTGACTGTAAAACAAGAGAAATCTCAGGGTGGACTGTCTACAACCTGATATTCTTGAGATTTCCCATCTGCGAACCAAAAAAAACCGAGGCAAAAAGCATGGGGAAGGGAACAATACAATTCAGCCAAAATATCATCCCTTGAAAAACATTACATAAACGGCATAAATATCAAGGTTACAACACCCTTCCAGATAAAACAGAGAAAAAAGGATGAGGCATCAATTACTACCCACAAATTGGTCATAAGAAGTATTTTAGAACCATAATGACCAAATCAATTGATACTGAGGCACATTTTATAGCAGCTGTGTACAGCATGGAACTAGGAAGGCTTGACTAGTCTTTAAAATCAGCTCCTTCCACCACATTACAATGACTAAGTGACACTACCAAGAATGATGCTCTAATTGGCCCTTTAAGAATGGAGAAATAAAAACAAAAGAAAAATGTGAAAAAAAGCCATCCATGCCCCTTAAGCCATGGGAAAAACCTAAAAAAGTTCTACAAATCTAACCTGAAAGGATAATGATACAAATGGGGCAATGCATGGTATCCTAGAAAAAATCAATTAGGTGAAAAAAAGGTAACACAAGAAATAAATATTGGGGATGGATTTACACGGTGGAAGTGACCAAGTTCAATTTTTGGTTAACTCTTTGCTGAAAGAAATGTAGCCCTAATCCTGTAAAAATTGGAAGGCTGGGTTCTCCAAAAGATCTGCGGCAGGCTTTACATCTGTAAAATCGCTCTCTAGAAGGGAACTAGAGATTTCGTCAACAGAGAAAGGGATGCTGCACACAAAGGGCACCATGAGTAGAAAAGTGGAGCATCAGCTTCAAATTTTAAAGCACAGTAACTTTTCTTTCTTACCTGGAATTGTCATCCAACAAAAAGGAGCTGCTATCATCATCATCATCATTATTGGAGTCATTCATTATTATATCTTTCATACTTGAAATGACCTGTGCAGGAACAAGAGCAGAGCATAGTATTAGCAGTTAAGACATAAAAATATGTTTCCTGAGACATTTAAAAAGGAAACTAATCGCCAAAATTTATCTTACATCTGGTGATACACTTTGGGTGTTGTAGTTGTCATCCCAGTACAGTGTACACACTCTATAAAGCTGTTGAACATTTAGCACCTGAAGACAACAAGATGACTACATGTGTGACAGAGAAAGATATCTGATTCAAATCTTGTATCTTTTCAACCAAAAATTTTAAATAAAACTCAAAATTGCATATCAGGATCTAAGTTGCATCCTTTATCAAGCAACTTCAGCATGGGTACACTTTCCCCTCATTGGCCCCAAAAGTCACATTGTTTAATATTATTAAATTTTCTCAAGGACAAACTCAGTAGCCATCATGAGAGTAATGATATTGATAACAATTTGTCAAAGGATTGTTTGCAGGTTCCACAGAGAGTGAGAAACTGTGAGAAACTTACAGGGCAAAGGTCATTTGCAATGTCATCATAAGAGATCCTTGACTTCTGATGTATAACCTGGAAAGAGATTTTGCCACATTTAGAGAAGCATCCAAGTGCTTCCAGCCTTTTAGCATTCTTATCTATGATGGCATCCAATTGCTTTCAGATTTTTTACCCCTTTTGTGATAATTCATACCACAGTATCAATAAAAACTCACTGTTCCTACAAACCTGTGAGAAAGCATAGACCGTCCAGCTTTTACTTGTCATAGATCAGAACCCCATAGTTGTGTATAATGCTTCCAAAGCATAGTTTGACCCAAGAACCAACTCCCACAATCTTCTTCATATAACACCCATGACATAAAATTGAAGACTCAAGACTAAGCTTTCTCAAGGCAGCTAAAGTTGGACACATGAACCCTTTTACTCCATCAACCCCTCAATACTAGTTAACACTAAGATCTCAATACACCAGATCTCTTCATATAATTTCAACCTGATTGGTGACTCCCAGATGAATGTGATCACTCCATCTTTTTCAATATTGTCACAATTTAATCCTAGGGTTCTCTTTTTAACCATACTCATCTAAAGAGGATGTTTCCCTAAAAAAGTTTTCGCTTGCTGAAGTGCATGTGCCTAAAATAAAGGTTATTACTCATTCATGAAGGTAGTTTAGCTGCCGGGTCCTTAGGAGTCATGGTGGGGTACCCTTCATGACAGCAAATGATACAACATAAAAAAGAACATTGCAGGGAAGGAACATACCAAGAATCCAACAGCTTGTCTTGTTTGTTTAAGTTCATCCCAGGATAAGCCTGCATGCTGCAGTCAAAAGGAATCAATACAAATATCCAATAATTATAAGAACTTCAAACCAAAGAATCCTTTGATGATAGTTGTTAGATCCCACAAAGCCTAAGATGTATAACCATATATTCCAAGATATCTATGTGCGCATATGTGGAAGTTGATATCTAATAATGTACATACACTTAGAATCTTGCCAAGTGAACTTAATAATAAAATATTCTATCATGAAATGAATTTATCATCTTGATCCAAACATACTTGCTAAGTGGAAATGTGGGCATTATGTTCATTCAAATACTACTTTAAAGAATCCTTAGTGGCATATTGTTTAAAATTCCTGGTTATAAATTATTTAAGAATTGTTGATACTTTAGAGAATTTTCTTGTTTAAAAACCTTTTTATTGTGTGATCTTAGCTTTTGTCATTAGAAATGTTCAAATTAAACAGTATCACGGGGTCCTTACAATTAGAGATTCAGAGCACCAATGAATAATAGTTTAGCATGGGTACTTCTGTCATGGAAGGCACATGTTTAGATGGTGTTCTCTGACCTTGCTACCTTGCTGATTTTCTAATGAAATGTCACATTTCTTCCTGGTTTTCCCATCCTAAACTGTTGATCTAGAGATATTTCATATTGTATCCACTATAAACAGAAAAACAGATTTCTGAGCCTATCTTACATCAACTCATTCAAATTACATATTCAAAAAAAAAAAACAGAAAACTCACTTAAAGAGATCCTTGTGTCAGCATATCAAGTTCCCTTTGGCATTACTTTAAATTTCTTCACCATTCCAATAAATTGAGGAATGCAGCAGAGATTTTTATCTTCACAATAAGCATGTTTTGCATAAGTCTTATACAAGTCCATCACAAAATCTCGGTTGAGATGAATAGGCTCATACTTCTTTCAGGAACATGTACATGTTAACATGTATTGCACATCATCGATGGCTGGGGGGCCCGGGTTAGGAGACAGAGACCGTGTCTGGATATTTGGGTTTTCATTTGGAAATTATTCTTAAAGCTTTTCCTATTCAAGAATTTAATAGACGATTCTGAGCATTTCTTCCACTTACAAAAGTAATGATAACATCTTGACAAAATTATGCACCAAAAGAAAATATTCTCCCCAATGTTGGCATTTTATTGGACATTGAAGTCAAATAAAATGTACCTCTTCTTTTGCATGGCCACACCATTGTTCTAGTTCAGCTAATCCAGCCTTCACGTATTCACCATTGCTGAATGTGCAGCACTCTCGGCGAAGGAGAAGGCTGCAAATAGAATATAACATTGTGAAGTCAAGTTAATCTAGCAGTCCACGCCATGATTCAAAGATAATTGCTGATGCAAGAACAGAAATTTTACCTATTAAACAGCTGTACATTGATGTATGAGAAAATTTGAGAAAAAATATTCCGAACAAGAATTGGAGTTACCTGAATGAATACCAGTCATAAATCACAGAACATGAAAAGGAGGACAATGTACTGTCATTGTAATTAGAAGTGAAAATCTCATACAGAATTATCTTTCAATATAGAAAGCAACCCATTGAGGCTCGCAACAATGCTGTGCCAGTGATTGGAAGGAGAACTTCCCTTGGATGCCCTGGGAGCCTGAATCATACAAATAAAGAATATATTAGAAATTTCAGCTGAAGGAGGCCATTACGAGGGTTCAGTCATGCAGACTAGCATAACAACTCTATGAAACTAGTGATTTGCTGCTCAATTTTCTCTAACTACATGCACTGTTTGGTTCTTTTCCAAAAATAGATATACTTCAAGCTCCTCAGGGAAAGAACCAAATTCAAATGCACATTAGAACACTCATCCAGCTAGTTTAGCAGATGTATTCAGATTCTTGAGCACTATAAACATAGAAATTCAGATCTAAATGAATATGTAGCAGAACAAGAATCATGCACTTAAAAAGGGAAAATTGAATTTAATATACTATATTTTGGCCCCGATAACAATTCACATCTTGTATTTTTAAATGTAAAAAAAAAAAAAAAAATAACACCAGACCACCAGACTCAAGTAACAAATAGCCTACTCCATTAAGTGTCCATTAATAAAAATTTGAAATAATTACAAGAATATTATTATAAATGTCCCAAAGAGACTAAATTACCCTTAACTTATTGGGAGGGAAAGAAATTATGAATGTACAGAATCACCATGCAATGAACTAATCACAGCAAAACCCCTTTGTAAAAGATTCAGGCCAGGTACCAAGAAGCTGTAGTCTATTAAATGAATCAATGCCATTACACATCACCACAGCAAAGAGCAAATTGATGCTGCAACACAAGGAACATGGACTAAACATAACGTTAATGACAATCTCAACACCCACAGATTTCCAAACTCCATCAGCTGTATAAATGCCACCAAGTTTCTACAGCTCAACATATACAGGTCACCCATAGCCCAGAGGCTCCTTAGCAAAACAGTCCTTTTTCCTCCTATGTTCCCTAAGAACAAAGTACCCACCCACCCTCCAACTCAAATCAGCAGCATGTCCTAAAGATCAGAGCCAGAGACCAAATATTCCCGCAGAGTTTGCAGCAGAATGGCCATGCCTATAAATCAGTACTGGCAAAAAACCAGCACTAATGGCAAAATGGGAATACCAGCGTGGATGGGTCTGAGAATTTGCATTCTTCCCTCTAACAAGAAAATGGGTCACAAACAACAACAACACAACAACCATGCACAAGAACCCGACCATGAACCCCTCTGCCTCCCCCCCACCTGACCTCCAACTAAAATTGCATTCCAAATCCCAGGTAAAGAAAATCAGCCAACTTAGGTCATTCCAGTCAGGCAGAAGCACAGGCATTTTCTGAATTATGTCATCACTGAAATGGAAAAGCTGAAGAAAAAGGGCGTCGAAGAAGTTGAGAAGAGTATGGGAATGACAGCTTCATGGAGGTCAGCAAGTGGGAGAAGAGGTGGATTACACAGGATTGTGATTGGGATTGGAGGGAGAGGAGGTGGGTCACAAGGTCCAAGTCAGAGTCTGCAGTGGTCAGGCAGTGAGGGGTGAGAAAGATAGAAACGATGGCAGTAAATAGGAAACTGGCATTTCTGGTGAGAGAATTTCCAGCTTAGTAAGGAAGTATTTCAGAACAGTGATTTTTGTATAGAGCTTTTAGAGGGAATTTTTGGTAAATGTGTCTTCTTATTATTTGCATTTGACTAACAACAGTTAGTCTCAATACGTTTTTTTGTTACATTTAAAAATATAGGGTGTGAATTATTACACGGCCTCAACTAGAGCATGCTAAATGTAAATTTCCCTATAAAAATCATTTTGCTATTTCTAAGAGAATTTATGTTGAGTGAGCGAAGATTTCTTAAATTGTTAGAATGGGTAGTGGTGGAGTTATGATAAGCAGTAACTTTCAATTACCTGTATACACATAGATAGAAGCGGTGATAAGTCCTTCTTTAAGTTGTCTCGAATGATTCCATATATCGTCTCCACGTATGCTGTAAGCTGCTGCTTGAAGAGCAAAGCTGGATACTTAGCCTCAACCAGTCGTACCATGTCTTTACCAACTTTTAGATTGGCAGAAGAAGGAGATGAACGAAAACCCTATGGAGATTTATCAGATCACAATATAAGAACTTTATGTGGAAAAAATAGAAATACATAACTGTTTGCAGAGAATAGCTATCCAAATTTGAAATCATCAATTTCACATTTTTATAAGCAGTCTAGAGAAATTCCAATAAGAAATGATCTCAATACTTTAGTCATCCTTCCAAAAAATGATGTTGGAGCAGGTGGTAATTGACTTGCACCACTGCCTTTAACAGTTCGTTGAAGCAAAAACAACAACATTGAGGTATTAGAAAGCCAATAGGCCATATGATCGTTGTTATCCTGGTCCTGCAGAAGGAATACATACAATATCAAGCATGTTAGATATCTTTGTAGACAAGTGCAAGATATTTCTTTTTCTTAAATTCACTGATTTCAGGATTTTGTTTATAACTATTTAAGCAATCTGAATCAAGTTACCTCTAGGGCAGAACCAATTAGCTGAATCAGACGATCAAATACATTAGTCTTTTCTGCTTCAAAGGATCTCCAGTAGACAAGGCATCTGTATATAGTAAATGCTGCAACTGGTTTTCCCTGACTGAACCCAAGATTCCGCTCCACACATCTCATTAGAGCATCCACACTTTCCTGTATAAGAACAAGACATAAATATCAAATCAAACAGTTGAAACTTCACCTGGAAAAAAAAAAAGGAAAAAACTAACTGAAACACATTATAAAAACTGATTTTCTTTTCTTTTTCATGGAATTGCGTACATGTAGACACTCATTCTGTGACCTCCTCAATCTTTTGTAGGAATCTGTGCCAAAATTCTTTGTTGGTGAAGAACCCCATGGCTCCTGTGTAAAGCAGGCTCATTCAAAATCATAGGTGATAAAAGAACCAAGAAAGCACATTATAATAGATATCTCAAGCGGGAGTAAATTATTGGCATTATTTTCTTCACTTACATTATAACCATTTTCCATAGGCTGCAGCAAGGCAGAAAAAAGATAAGAGTTGATGAGTTTCTGAAAGCATAGTTGAAAACAAAAGACTAAGAAAACCTTAGCATGTTTACCAACAATGCTTTCTGGCGCCGAACTTGGTCCTCAGCTTCCATATCAGATAGTTTCTCTTCCAGCCTAATAAAAGATGTGGACAGCAATTTTTAGGAATATAATCAACCTCAGATTAGTCATAGAGGAATGCAGTTATGCTGCTTTGACAGAAAGATGCAAGGCAACCTCAGAAGTTGAGATATAAAAAAGAATGTCATGGTGGAAACCTCAGCATGGTTGTCTTCAACTCAATTATCTTCGTCTCTGCATCCAATGCCTGCTTCAAACGCTCTTCACTAAGCTTATTTGTTTCTTCATATTTGCTCTGTGTTTCATCAATTCTCCTCTCTAGTGAACTTACCATTTCCTGCATAGTGCCATCCAGCAAATGTGTCAAGTTGCAGTTATAAAATTTACTGCCCTTAGGCCTATTATCTGATCTTTTTTAATTCTTCCTTTCTTTTGGACCTTTGGTTGCTTAAGGCATAGGCATTTATTTGCAGGCATTGTCAAATCTTATGAAAAATCATTTCCAGAAAGCAATTGTGGAACATCACCTTAAGCATTTCATTTTCAGCAGTAAGTTTATTGACCAACTCGTGGTCAATAACAGGAACCTCCTGTATGATTGGAACTTGTTTGGCTGCTTTCTTTGCATCCTCTTTTTCCTTCATTAGTAAATCTTTGGTTTCCTGAAATTTCAGTTGCATCTCTTGCAAGGCAGAGTGTAATTTTGCATGTTCCTGTGTTTTGGCTTCCTCGAGGTCAGCCTGCATTGTATAAAAGCATCAATTACAATAAGCAATACTGAATATTATGCAGTGTATAGAACAATATGATTGAAAAGATATCGAATCATTTAGATTCTTCCAGTCAATAGACCAAGAAAATAAGGAACTTTGTATGAGCAACAGCATTATATCTATTAACTGAAAATAGTCCATCCCTCCAAACATTAAAAGTGAATGTCTAACATTCAGATAGTCCAAATATCACACAAAATATTAAATTACCAGAGACAAGTCATGTTGACATGATGTGGTTGAATTTATTTGGGAGAAAAGAGAATGTCTAACAAAGAAATAGCCCTACCCTTATTCGTTTCTCCAGCTGCAGACGCCAGGTAAGTTCTTCAACTTGCTTTTCCAGCTTACTTTTGGCAGCTTGGAGGGCACCAGTCTCCTTAGCAGCCTGCAAACATTCAGCAACTAATAAAACATAATGATTAAAGTGTGAATAGTTAGGAAACTCTGAGAAACAAAATTTGGCAGAGAAAGAGCTAATGTTAACTAATGTTAACTGAAGTTGCAATTTTCAACTGTCTAAGCATGCAAGAGAAATGCACAGGAAAAGTCAAATTTTCACCAGATGTGAATTCCTATAAGAAAATCAACATCCATAGACAGCTCAACTTTTGTGGACTTAATGAGTTATGCAGAAGCCCATGAGAAAGGAGAGCATTACTATGGTACTTCTACCCCAGAACAGGACGCCAGAAATCCACACCTTGGAGCACTTCAACTCCTTGTAAATAACATAACTACCTCTCATGGCAATTGTTAATTTCTGTTCCAGAAATAAGGAACAGAAAATAATGTAAATCCATTCACCCCCTGAGATGTGGATTATTCGAGCACTTCAAAAAGGGGGGAAAATTCAAGAATGGTGAAGATAGAAAATTTAATTAGAGAGAACATCACCATTTTTAGCTTCCGCAATTCCTTACGTGCAGCTCTTCCTCTCCAGACACTTTGTGCAACAATTGCTGCTTTCTTTAGCACCAAGTAATCAAGACGAGCTAAATGTTTACGGCAGTGACTCTGCAATAGCACAAGCTCAATCAGAAGTACAAAACATACACAATGATATTAGAAAACCAATCAATGCTGCAATTAACATAACTGCTTGCACATCACAGCAAAGAAAACTAGCTGAAGTTTATAGGATTGGTCCAGAGGTTGGGCTATCCAAAATCATATAGCTAATTCCCAACCCTTAAATTTCCCATCCCAGTGAAGGGGAAATTTGTTCTAGGATCTAGGAGTGACAACACTACTTTTCAAGTTGATGCAGGCTCATACTATCGTCATTGTAGAGCCTATTGCTCCTTTTAAACAGCTACTGGTAATTTAAATGAAAATCAGTATCATGGCATATAATGCACCAGAATTCATATACTTCCACACTGCATCTAATGCCATGTCTAGGAAATGAAATGAGGCAGTTGTTGAGCATAAATATCAAAAAGGAAGATTCTATACAATAAAAACATATAAACAAATAATTTTCTTGATACCAATTTGTGAGTCCTCTAACCACGATTATGATTTCCTGCACCAGGGAACACAAGGAAGCTACATACATTGGGAGTCCACAAAATTCAGAGTTGCACTTGCTTCCACTTACATAAGAGACTGTTTTCATGCCTAGACACATGACATGCAGGTCAAAAAAGGCAACCTTACCAAGCATCAATGTCACTCTAATTCTTTGTCTGTTCTTATAGAACACGTTTATTTGATTTATTTCTTCAGTAGATAAAGGTTGTTGTCAAATGAATAAAATTAGCAAACCTTCTCTGTGATCATTTAACAGATGCCATAATACAACTAAGGAATCCAACAAGTAAATCATAACAAGTGAAAGATGTAAAGACAGTGACATTTTAATTTCCAGAACTAAGAGATATTACCTGTAGCACAATGGCAGCTTGTTCCTCTTTTCTGAAACGAAATTCACTCCGAGCAGCCATTCCACGGATGCCTGCCTGAATGGAAACAGCTGAAAAGGTCAACTTCGTGTAAGCTTTCCTTGTAATGAAACACCGGAAATGTTTCTGGATTTTGAGGCAAGCAATTTCTTTTCTCAGACATTCATATCGATTGCATGCTATTTGCCCTGGGATCAACTCAAACAGAATAAGTCAGTGGAAGAACAATAACAAAGAATACGACAATAAGTCCTTTCAAGTGCATGGGCTACGACATTCATTTGCAGGCAACAATATAAAGCTAGACAATACCTCTAATCACAGTTTGGATATTGGTGGCAGACTGCCGCAGCAAGATAAAGTTTTTCCGACAAAAATATGAGCGAACTTTCCATTGGATGATGATAGCTGATTTTCCCAAGACCTCAGTACGATGAGAATCCAGTTCTGCCATCTGACCAGCCCTCATAAACACTTTTGTTTTGCCAATCTACAAAAGAAATGATCAGCAATACATTTTTTCTAATTGACTCTTCCCAAACTCCACAGTGTGGCATAACCACAAAAATTGAACCAAACCAAAATTTTTGGTTCAGCATAGAACAAAACTGACCTGACTCTCTTTTTTTAAAAGAAAAATTACAATTATCATTATATTAAGATAAATGAATGATTATTTTAAATATAATAAAAATTTAGTAACAATTATATGATATACATAGTTTTACTACCAATAATGTTTAGAATTATTAGATAAAAAATTAATATATATAAATAAATATATATATATATATAAAATAACACTTTGGTTCGGTTATATGTGGTTTTCTAAAACTAAAAATTGTAACCGAATGGGGAAAGATTCATTTATATCATTTCACCTAACCAGTTATGATGTTTGGTTCAGTTAACAGAAATATCAATTCAATTTGATCAATTACCAAATTTTTTGCTTTCTTTGAACATCCCAAGTACCATGTGAGTCTTGTGCACTAGTACACCCTTTTAGACAAAAGTCCATTAAATTCCATACACAGGAGAACCTTCGAGGTTAAAATTATGTACCAAAAAGCATTAGCATAGTATTACAAAAAAATATACCTGGTAACCTTCGAGGTTCACCTTCCTTAGGAGCCTCTCACAAGTAGTACGAGCAGAATCACTATCAATAAACAAATCGCAACAAGGGAAGAAGGTTAACACTATATCAACATTGCAATCCCAAAATCCAAGGAATATTAAGCCATGACCACCTGAAAAACAAACAGAGCTGCACTAAGAAACATTTAATAGAAGTACCTCCCATCCAGAACATAAGGTGCTAGAATGCCAAAACGAGCAACAAATTCATCAAATGTCTTCCTAGTGGGATATCCAGCACAACTAATCCTAATTGCCTCCATGACTCCCTGAAATCAAATAAAAATAAAATGAACAATACATGCTGATAAGACACATACCAATTAACAATGCCAAGACAAAAGAAAGAACCAAAATAGGCATCTTACCCCACAACACAGTTGCTGCAGGACATTACTATTCTCAAAAATGGATGCCTTAAGAACATTATTCGGTTTTATGCAACGAATGTAGTGTGGCTCTGTAGCACTCAGTGTTTCAAGCAATGCTTGCAGTTGTTGCTGTACAATGCATGGAGTTAAGGCTGAAATATTTTTAAAAAAAACTCAATATGTAAGTCATACATTGGCACAAAGGACATAAACAGACCTTAAATCGAGAGCCAATAGATGAAAACTTTGATGACTTGGCTGAATCCTCTGGTAATGGTGGGAACAGGCCCGAAACAAAGGGGCACTTTGACTCACAGAGGAGAGATTGATGCTCTGCAACAACATAATCCTTGTTTTTATCCAAAAACTGTTCAGTTTGGTATGTTACCTGCGACCACAATCCCCCACCCCCCCCCCCCCCCAAAAAAAAAAGCAATAATGATTCAGCATTAGTTTGCATTTCCATGCTGGTGTGTTAAAAAGAAGAAAGCCAATGCAGAATACTTACATCACCGGCATAATGACAAATAGTGAAGTCACTGCGGGCCAACTTAGGCTTGCTGAAGCGTCTATGGTCTTTAAAAGTCTGGTACAACTTTTGTGCAAATGTCTCATGTGTTGATCGAGGAAACATGCTATACAAATGAACAATTACGAGTGTCACAATAACATCAAGAGAACAATAATACTTTCTCGACGAATGTACACTTATTCAACATGTAAAACAACTAAACAGGAGTGCTTATCCTAGTAATGTTTTTCTCTGATACATACCAAGCCTCATCTAGAAGAGCAATGATACCGCCAGGTTTCTGAAATTTTAAAACTATGTATCAGACCAAATAGAAGAAAAATGAACTACCAACAACTTTTTAATTCATAAAATTCAATGCCTTATTTCTGATGCTTAAAGCAATGATCTAAAATGAAACTAGAAAAATAACAGCAAGGAAAATTAGACAGACAAGCAAAGATTGCCTCCCTTTGAATGCGACTCAAGTAAACCCATTGTCTAATCCAAAATTCACCAGTTTTCTCAAACAAGATACATGTATAAAACACCAAACCAATCACAACTGCTACTTCTTTAGCTCTAAAAAATAACAGCTCAATTAAAGTCCTAGTCTCAGAGGCAACCTATTTTGCTCAATACGGTCAAAAAGATGACAAGTGATGCCCTGTCTATTAATCTGCCCCCTGTCCAGGGAATCTTAAATGCTAAGCAATTTTTCTTTTCTTTTTCTGATGGAAGGCAACTATTTGTGCTTCTCAAGTTCTAAAGGTATTTTATAAGCCTTCTCTGTTGTTATTTTCAGTATAAGATAAAGGGAAAGCTAGCAAAGTAACTATATGCTAGCTGAAGATTGTGTTCATTCACAAAATAATTTGCCATTCAGCAAAGATAAGCCTTAAAAAATTCTGTCACTAGATTTTGACACTGGATTGCAATATAATACAGCATGTTTGACAATATTAGCAATAAAGCAAGAAAACAACACCTTTTCAATGAGATCAAGAACATCCTGGTTATCGATGAATTCTATGTAACTCCAATCAATTTCTTCTTTTGTATATTCTTCTTGTTCCATCTTGAAAACATGCTGCCAAGCAAAATTTTTTGGGTCAGATTCAAACAGCTTAAACAATTATGAAGCTTCAAGCAATGCTAAATAATACAAGAATGGGTCTCATGCAGGAACCTGATTAAAATGTTGCTGCAGCTTTTCATTGGTCAAATTGATACAAAACTGCTCAAAGCTGCCATAAAAATGTAACCTTGTAGACTAAATACAACAGTGACAAATTTGAGAACGTATCAAAAAGACATGATATAGTTATAAATTCATTCACTATGAGATATCAGCATGCCTTTTCAGAATTCTAATATCTATGCAACAGGACATTATTCCAAATAAGTGATGCAGAGCTACATGTACATCAGTCTATCAATGTATACAAGCACAGAACTTCTAAGCTTTTCTAGTTAGAATGACAATCAGAAGAAAAATAGTATTTCGTGCAGTTCTTTGCAAAATAATTAACCTCTGCAAATGATGAAAACAAAAGCGTACCGGTTAAGCACCTGTTTGTCTTGAAACTCTCAAATCCATATATATCCAGAACTCCAATTAAGGATTTTGAATCGGGATCTTGACCTATGCTGTTATTGATTTTGTTAACAAGCCTGAGACATGAGCATTGAAGGCATTAAACATTGTCAAATGTCATCTGCTACGAATAACTATCTCATAAAAGAAGAAACCACTAAGTACACATACCAATCAAATAATCTCGAATAAACAATTTTGGCCAAGGCATCTCTATTGACAGCTGCAGCATCTGGATCAAGCCATTTGGTAATGCTCTCATCACGAGTCATGATCACACGTTTACATAAAGAGTCTTCCAGAGACTTCTCATCACACCTAAACAACTAGCAGGTTATAAAATTGCCAATTAATCCAGAGACCAAATCAAAAGTTAAATAACAATTACATTAACAGCTCAGCAGCTGTCTTGAGATGGAACCACGATTTATCATCTTTAGGTTCAGAAGAATCTGCTTCTTCTCCCTTTGCAAACTCAACATTGCCCAGATGGAGTATTGCAGCAACAACCCGAAATATTGCATCCTATTGAAGGAAAATGTTAGAGAATACTATAGCATCCATTACCTTGTAACAAACACTGTAGATGCAGTACCTGCTCATCTGAATTTATTCCCACAACTTCCATTGCTCTCCTGGTTACAAGATACTCCTTAGAATCATCTACTCCATCAAGCTTATAGCAATTAGATTGATTCAGATAATGAAACATTCTAGGATCTTTAAGCTTGTACTTCACAACATCCTGACAATTAAGCAATTGAAAAACAAGAGGACATAACTATCAACAAAAATACAAATAAATAATATTTAAGTGGACATAAGACATTGAAGCTATTGGATAATCTGTGGGAAAAGAAATTTGTTCATGCACCACTTGGCAAGAAACTGAACAGGGCATAGTAGATTAGGCTGCAGATGCAAAGACACACGTGTAATCCCCATAAGCACTATACCTTCTAGAATTTGACACAAAAATGAAACTACCAATAAGAATATGCTGCTATTTTATTTCTTTAATGGCATTGGCTCTCAGAATACATATAAAACCATTCTTTCAACACTGAAATGGGTAAAGAATGATAACACTATTCTCTAAACACAAATTAGGCAAAGGATGTGCTTAAATAGAGATCAGGATTCTCAATAAATCAATGAATGTGTCTTAAATTGTTTCCCCTTGGCCACTGTGTTCACATTGTGTGGTAACAGACCATTCACCCAGTGCCCTAATAATGATCTGGAAACCTTTTATATAAAAATGAACCTAATGATATCTTTTGTACCCAAAGACAATTAGGTAATCCAATGATCATTGCAGAAGGCCCTTCTCTTTATCCACAAAAAGTATTTCAAAGACATATACAATGAAGCCTATCTAGACATGTCTTCAAATTTAAATTGAACATATGGTTATATTGATATCAAAACACAATTTTCCCATTAACAATCTTTTGGAAACATACAGGACATGTTACCTCAGCAGGCGCAGCACAGAGCATATAAAAGCAATGATAATTTCTCTCAGGATCAGACACTTGACAAACACGAGATCTTTCTAGCAAATAAGTTCTGATAGCAGCTCCAGAAATCCTCCCCCATTGATTAAATTGGATCTCCACAAACTTTCCAAAACGACTGCAGTTGGAAGTTTTCAGATTTAGGGAAAACATAACACAGAATCTGAAGCAGCAATTTTATATTATGGAATATTTTTAATGTTCAATGGTTCCAACCTTGAATTGTTGTTTCTCACTGTCTTTGCATTACCAAATGCTTCCAAAACAGGATTAGACTGCAATATGACACAATGATATGTGAGAAAGAAAGAGAGAGATAGAGAGAGGATATTAGCAAAACAAAGAAACCTTGGATTGCCATTTATGACTCTCTCCACATTATCTTTGAAGAAGGTGATCTTGCAAAAAAGAAAAAGTTGCTTGTTGTGCTGCAACATAAAGCATCAAGCTCACATGCCAAATGGTGTATCACTATTAAACTTAAATTTACCTCTAAAACTTGCTGTTCCACAGACCGTCCCTCAGCTATAGATCTCCCTCCCATATAGGCTAAATAACGCATTAGCATTTTTGTACTCTCTGTTTTGCCAGCTCCACTTTCCCCACTAACCAAGATTGCCTGGCTTATTCCTTCATTGATCATTTGTCTGCAAGTATTGCTTTTCTAATAGTAAGAACAAGAATGCAATAGCACTAAATAATCCAGATCAGCACAAAGCCAATGATAAATTACCGGTAAGCCGAATCTGCAACAGCGAAAGGATGTGGACTCAACTCGCCAATGGCTACCCCTTTATACTGTTCCATCATATGATTATCATACAAATGCGGAAGTCTTCGGAAAGGGTTCACAGCAATCAATATATTTCCTGTGTAAGTCTGGAACCATCATTAGGGAGTTTAGCTTCACATATCGAAAAAGAATAGAGAACTGTAAAGAGATTTAACATTATTTAGACCAAAAAAAAAAAAAAAAGTTAGAAAACTCTTAGAAAACAAACTAAAGCAGGATTTGAACTCCAGTGCAATACTAGTAAGGTTATGATGGAGAGGCTCTGCACCACTAGTACAAAATTTAAAGAGGAAAAAAACAACAAAATAAATAGCAACAAACAGTCTGGTACAAACTTTATCAGGAAAAGGAGATGCTAAAACTTACATATATTTCATTTCTATCAAATCTACATCTAAGATTCTGCAGGACACCAGGCTCATGCAAATATGCCAGCTTCGTCATATCATCCACACCACATGGAGGAAATTCAGGATCTTTAGGATACATATCAGATGCTTTAGAAACAACCTGCCAAGGACAAATGGACAAAATCACAGACTTAATCTCAACCTCCAATTTGAGCAATAGGAGTGCCAGGAACATTATTTAACAACTGTAGAATTATCTTGCAAGCCTATGGTATTACAAAAGGTAGACAGCAAATGAACAACATGAATGCACCCAAACCCAGTTGCACATAAATACACAAAGAATGTTATCAATTAATGACTATGCCAAAATTGTAATGTAAATCTAATATTTATGACATCGAGTTTAGTAAAAATGTGATTCTCCTATATTTACATTTACAATGATAATAAATATATGTGCACAAATATGCACATATATGTGTATCTACTACACACATGTGAGTGTGTACAAATGCAAGCATGTATTCTCATAACTAATGTAATGTCAGATGACATAAAGAAAGCACCAAGTTTACAAAATTATCATTTCAAGCATAAATTTCCTTTGTAACTGCATCCAACAACTTATTTAATAATTCCAATTTTAGCATGTAGTCAACTCCATCAAACTATCGTTGATATGCTGTCTTGGTACACCATCAAAGGAATGCAACAACAACAAACTTCAGTTTGCAACTCTAACTTGAATTCAGAATGGCTATATACCAACAGATACACAACATTGAAGGTTGCAGGCCTGCAGCCATTTGCAAGCCCTCACCTCTATCTACCAATATCCCCTCTGGCACACAATTTTGCCATATTTTACTTAATGAGCCTGAATATATAATGTACCTACACAAAGCGGGTTGGAGGTGTGCTGTGGTAAGTAGAGATGGAAGTGCATGAACTTATGCTTGTTCTCCACCATTTTTAAGTGGTGACAAAGGACAAAAAATCTGGTGCAATGAAGAGATCTTGTGATAATTGCAGCTAAATTTCAATGGCAGATGTGGATCTCTTCTTCCTCCTATCTGTGACCCAAAACCTTTAAAAAATTTTCATGTCTGTTCAAAGTAGCTTGTAGAGCAAAATTCTCTTGTCAAATCCTTTCCATATAAATATCAAAAGATTCTAACTTTCATGGTCATGTACAGTTCTCAAGTTTAAATATGATGCTACTAAATCTTTACTCAAAACAGGACATCCAAGTCCACAAGGCTCCTAAACTATGGGGTCTAGAGAATAGTCAAACATACGTAGTCTTGCCCTTGTTTCCACAAAAAGATTGTTTCTGCAACTTGAAACTATGATATCAAGGCCATAATGGAGTAACCCTACCATTATATCAAGGCTCAGCCTTCCCACTAAACCTTTACCTAAATTTATTTAAAATCCAACATATATGAAAGTTTCTCAAATCCATTAGATTGCATCAATCTTAACTATAAAACTATAGCGAACTGCTTTCAAGTTTATTAGTCTTGCAGTTGCAACATATAAAGTAACTTCCCTGCATGTCATGCAATCTATAACTAGCTTATATATATATATATTCCTTTACACTTGTAGAGGCCTCATATATCTCCTCCTTTTCAACGGCACATTGATTGTATTTCACATGTCCTCAACTTTTAGTAGATATATGAGTAATCTATGAATAGTGCTTGTTTTGTTATCATGTAACATCAACAAGAGCTGTTTAGTTTAAAGAAAATTGGTCTTTGAAATGAAACATTGAGAAGAAAAGAAATTCTCTGATATTGTAAAAAGAATTTGTGTGGTCCTAAAAAATATTACTTACCATCTTTCCTGATGTACATTTTACAGTAATCTCCTCCCCATTAACTTCCACAACTTCTCCATCTATCCATGATAAGTCAGGATCCTCCATCCAAACAAAAGATCCAACCACTAAATTAACTGAAGCAGCCTGCAAGGTCAATAGATCATCAGTATATATCAAAAATTGTCAATTGTAATCTCCAAGAGAAACATAAGCATCAAAAATTACAGTTGCATCATTGAAGGATCTGAAGCAAAATTTTGACAGAGTAATAACAACTAAAAATCAACAGCCATGACAACATAAAAGAAAAGTCTACATATTCTTCCCTCAGAAAATTCAAGCAACTTATAAGTTACTTATACGTTACTTTGCTGAGAGGTGACCATCATGATGTGATATGGTGAATAGATTCAAATAAAAAAAGTGGCTCTCTGAGTTCAGATTTTCTATGTATCTAACAACATGCTTCAATATGAATGCATGCAAGAAATTCAAAATCTTCTTTTGCTTTTTTTTATTCCCTTTCTTTTGATAAGGTAGGTTGATAAGCCAAAATGAGTTTAATTTTTTGCATGGCGGAGCTAAACATTATTAAGAGACATAAAAGCCGAACCATTGTGGAATGCATCTAAAATACCACATGTAAAGAAATCTAATAGCAGGGGTAGGTGATAGGGCTGCTGCAGAAAGCTCATAGCAGAACAGTGGCACTTGGCAAACCCATCACTGTAACAGGTGAAAGCCCCTAATGCAAATAACAGAAAAACAAATGCAAGTCCAGAATTCTGTCTAACTCGCTTCGTATATTAAAGAAGAGTGGTGCTAAAAATGTAAGACAGAATTCGGTCTAACATTAAATCCACTTTGAATGCTCAAAGATTTAACAAATAAACATACAGATTGCAGAATATTCTTTAACTAACGCACAATAGAATTTTCAAGAATGTAATAAACAAGTACCATATTGGAGCGAGAATTAATCAGAATCAAGATCTTTCAGTAAACCCTAGATTTCTTTAGGAGCCAACGCCAACGAAAATACGAACGGACTCTTCATTCCAATAAAATGCCGTTACAAAAAAAAAAAAAAAAAAAGATCCAATTTCACCGGACATGGAAATAGCTTTCGCTACTCATGTCCTCCCTTCCCTTTCTCTCTCTCTCTCTCTATCTCTCTAACTGTAAGAACTTGATTTTGGTTTTCCCTCCAGGATTCCAAATGTAAATTTTCTCTTCGATTTCTGAGTCTCCGATACAAAAATGCGAGGGTGGGGAAGTCACATGTTCCCGCAATGGCGGACCTGAAACCCCCTTCGCGTAAAAATCGAACCGAACTGGACCGGACCAGACCCCTCTCTTTCTCTATCCCTTTCTTCCTCTATCTCTCTTCTTAGCTGTTATTTTCCCGCATTTTCTCGCTCTTTCCTTCCCTTTCTCGCCGAAAGTCTTCTCACACCCACTCTCTCTCTCTCTCTCCCCCTGCCGTTTGTTTTTCTATCAACTACGTAAACGCCTTAAAATTATGAATATTAACACCAACGATCTTTTTTCACTTCCCTGATTTGCCCCTACATTTTGCACGTACATTCCCAACGGGCAACGGCCACATTTACGCGGGGACTGCTGACGTAGCATTTATTTTTAGGAACTTTAATATTATTTTTTTAAAAAAAAAAAAACACGTTAATTAGGTTCTAATAAATGATCCCTGACTTTCATGTTAACTTTGGATAAATGAAATAATAGGCTTTATTTAGATTAGAAGTATGAACAAATTAAATTTAAATAAATTGAAAAATTATATTTAAATTGCAATTAAATGAATTTAAATAAGATTCGAGTGCGTACGTATGTAGAGAAGGCAAAAGGCAGTGTCTTTGAGATGGAAATTCTCCCTCACAAACTTTGCAAAATAAAATCTTCCATTAATTCTTCTGTGTTACATGCAAATTCAAGACTTTCTATGCAAATTATCATCAATTAATAGTGTATACATCTCATGCTATTGTGATCAAATGGAATAAAAGAATAACATAATCCTTTTCTTTTTCCTTTTTTTTTTGGGGGGGGGTTTTCTTTTTTCTTTTTTCTTTTTGGGTTTTGTGCTCTCAATTTTAGTTTTATATTACATTTTCCATTACCATACATAACTTAAAAATGATATGGCTCTAGCAGCCAGCAAAATCACGAGACTTTTCTATAGTTATCTTCTTTTCCACCCTCTGTCTTGCAGTTTATATATATTCATACCCACTAATACTAATTTGTGCAAAATAATAATAATGATAATAATAATGATGCGAGTGTAACTTGTATTATAATGTTAAATTTCACATTTAAGAAATATTGGGAAGTTGATTTGAGGTGTTAGTCACTAATACTGGATTATGGGACTAAGCTTGATTATTGAAAGAGGCTACACACGTGGACTATAGAAAGAACCATTATATTTGGTAAAATATGGCAATATATATATATATATAATTGAAAACAAAATTATTGTGCATTTTTATTAATTTTATTTTAGTTGTATACGAATATTGTAAAATAATGAAAGCACTGATCACGGATCGTGGTGTAATAAGACAGAATGGCAATTTCGTCATTGGGTTGACATTCCATGGCAGTTTTGGAATCTGACAAAGCAGACATGTCCCACATTTTTGGGACACCTTAATCCTCATCCCGCCCCACAGAGTGGAATCCATGGCCACAAGGTTTCCCTGAATGCGGGCCCCACAAAATCATGAATGAAAATGACTCCGTGGCATCCGGAGCTCCGTTCCTTCGGCAGGTAATTACTCTTTTTTTTGTCGCTTTGTGCTGACGTGTCCAAGGGGAACGATTTATTTTCTGAATATGCAATCAACGGCATGTATTCGATGTGCGAGCGACTAGGCGATGCCAGACGTTGGATGTGAAGAGATAATCTAAAAGGGCCGAAGGAAGAAACTAGCATAAGCCCAATATAATTTCGAGACCAACCCGAGAAGTTCATTCTTGGGCTTCGCTTAGACGGGTCCATCCATTGAAAACCCGACCGAAGAACCCAAGCGACAAGTTTGCTCTTATTTTCTTGCATTTTCCAGGAAACTGAAAGAATCCTTCTATGGGTATCACCCAGATTTCCAAATTCAAACTGATGTTATAGAGATTGGCATTTGCAGAGACTGAGGGGGTGCGCCTGAGCGCCGCTTGCCTCACCCACAAAGAAGTCTTTAAGTTGGTTATCGTCTTTATGATTTCGTTTCGATTTCCTTTACCATTTTGAGTATAAGCCTCGATTTTGATTCTCTCTGGTTCAGTTATGTCTGGGATTCTCCGTAGAAAACTAGGGCTAGAGCTTAACAATGAAGGGTTTGCGGTTATAAAATCAATAACCCAACTGGGTCCTGTTCAGAATCAAAATTGCATGTTGGCCGCTGTCCTTAGATTATTCTCTGCATCGTCTTCAGGAACGAAAGCTGCAGAACATGTACCAAAGAGTGGCTCGGATAGCCTGTCTCGAGAATCTGGTTTATCGGTCTCCGATAGGTTACGTTTTGAAACTCCTGAAGAACAAAATGTTGTCAGGCTTCTCAGAGACAATGGATTCGACGATGCCCACATCTCAAAACTTGTTGGGAAAAACCCTTCTCTGATTTCGGCCAAAACAGAGATAGTCCTGGGCCTTCTCTTAGAGTATGAATTCACGCGCGCTCAGATATCACAACTGGCCAGTAAGTTTCCAAGGTTTCTTTTGCTCACGCCCAAGTCCATTCAGCCCAAGCTTGAGTTTATGCTATCCATAGGGGTTTCAAGATCGAATCTTGGTACGGTCATTTGTAAGAATCCACTTTTATTGGAACGGAGCTTAGAACATACAATTATCCCATGTTACAATGCTCTGACAAGCATACTCCTTTGCAACGAGAAAGTGGTCACAGCCTTTACCCGTTTGTCCTGGTTTCGTGTTAGTTATTTGCTCAAAGATTTACCACTTAATGTGTCAGTTTTAAAGGGACTTGGAGTGCCTTATTCTAAAATCTCTTATCTGGTGAAGGGATATCCTTCTGTAGTTTCATGCGACCCTGAAAAGTTTTCTCAACTTGTTAAGAAGGTTATTGAATTCGGAATAGACCCTTTGCAGCAAAAATTTGTTCCTGCCCTTATCGCAGTTTTTGGACGATGGGACCATAAAATGGATGCTTTTAGGACATGGGGCATCTCTGAAGATGAGGTTCTCTCTGCTTTCAAAAGGTATCCTCTATTTATGACTTTGTCGGAGAAGAAACTTACAAGCACAATGGATTTTCTTGTAAACACAATGGGTGTAAAGCCTGCAGAGGTCATTAGAATTCCTTGTGTTCTCAGTCATAGTTTGGCGAGGAGGATTGTACCAAGATGTTCAGTTTTAAGGGTTCTGCTGCTAAAAGGATTGGTCAAGAAAAAAATATCTTTATCTTATACTTTGATGATGCCTGAGCGGTGCTTCATTGAATCATATGTGATCAAATATGAGAAGGAGATACCTCAGTTGTTGAACATCCTTCGTGGGGAAATGAGTATTGATGAATTGGGTTGTGTATTTGAGGAAAAACCTTGGACAACAAATGTGTAGAACTGGTGGTGCAATTAAATTTTCGTTATTTTTTCTTTTTTTTTTTGGCTAACTTTAAGGCTTAAGTGTTGTTTTATGTAATATGTCTTGAATCTATCCTCTATGGTTGCTCGCTTGCACTCATGAAGTTCAGCTATGGTTGGTTTCCATAGCACACAATTGACATTCAGTAATCTTGTGGGGATTACTTCAAATGTAATGAGGAAGTTCAAGTTACCAGTACTGATTATGTTGTTCCTTGGAAAATTCTTCAATGCTTTTGAATGCCCATTGTTTCTTATTCTTGGCTAAATTTTACCATCTTTTCTTTCTTTTGTTTGATGGAAGAGTTTCTGGGAGTTAAATCTTGTTTTGCAGTGGGAATTATAAATAAGAATATGTATTCACCAGAAAACGCTTATTTTCATTCAGTCCTGTCTCATTAAGATGCCTGATCCTTACCAATTTTATTGGAGCTTATATGTGTCTTCACCACTGTTAAATTGATCACACAGTCGATCCTCTGAAGAATCATTATCATACATATAAAACTTTAGGCAATAGTTACTTCTAGAGTAGCTGTATTAGTTCTGTGCTGTTAACGGCCACAGGGTCTTCTTTGAATTATCACCTCCCTATTCAATAACAAAGCATTCAGATATTGGCAGAGAACCTCTGCCCCATCATCTTGATGACTGCCTGCAGGCTGCAGCTGCTCAATATTGAAGTACTGAAGTAACGGTACTTGCCTATTTGTATCATTTGAGAATTCTCAAGTTAATAGTGATTGTTTCCTTTCCATGTTCCAGGTGTTTCCATACCTTTCATGGTTGTTTATCTTTATTGTGGTTTAGAGGAACCATATAAGTTTTTGGTTGAGAAAAGCCAACTGGGTGAATTATGATCCTTTCTGGAACATGTGGCTGTGATGTCTATTTCGGCTCTCCTCCGCATGGTCATCTATTTTTGGCCAATGCATTCAAGTTATAACAGCCATTTTTTAAGAATTCTGATGCCTGCTTGCAAATGTTCTATGTTGGAAAACAGGAGTTGGCAAAAACTCCTGATGACACATACTTGTGCATTGTGGATCTCAACGGTCTTCATAATTAATAGTCAGCATACTGGTGAGCATATTGCAAAAAGTTCAGTACATCATACTTTTTTCTACACAGGACACACCAGTTTGCTTATGTAAGTCATTCTTATTTCATGGTTTTATGGGGTAACTTCATGCTTATAACCCACTTTGACTCAAGTTTACTTTCAGGATCTACTATATTCTCTTTATATATATCCGCCACCTACGGTCTTGGAGCTCACCCCAAGACCCTTCAAAATTTGTAATTTCTTCCTCTTCAAGCCATCCACAATCCCTTTTCATCTATCATGCGTTTTCTTTTTATACTTCTGTGTTTTACATGATCCCCATCTAAAATACTACTACTCTGCATCTCTACTTTGAATTGTATAATTTATACTGGCAATTCTGTGTATTTTCTGGCCAACCTTCCAAGGGAATACCATGAGAATTGAGGAGCACTTTTATGAGATCCTTACTTTGGACGATAATCTCCCCTTTTTCATATTTTATATTTTGTTGAGCTTGAGTCCCAGTTGAGCTAAAACCATGTCTAGTCTGAACCATCACACATCATATTTACTTCGAAGGACCACAATGTAAAATTGGTCACGATCCACTTGAACAAACATGTTCCGGATATCATAGGTCCAATCAATCTCGCTTCCAAAATGGAAATTCACGACTGGAAGCCTTCAAGGTGTTCATCTGGGATGTCATGGTAGCATAATAACCAGCCACAATTACTGGAAACACTTCCAAGATTGTATTGTAATGCAATGCTTGCATAAGACAAGCTAAGTGTTTGCCCCAAATGGTCTGCTTTCTTCGGCAAGTATTTTAGCATGTAGTGTTCATTAAAAAAGGTGTCCATTTCAAAAAAAAAAAAAACAAGAAGAAGACTAAGAAAGCAAATAGGGTGTTCATCAGCTGAGTTTCTACCAAACTTTTTTTTTTTCAAGTATCAGATAGATATGCCTCAGTTGCTGAACATCTTTCGAGGGGAAATCGAGTATTCTTGAATTAGGCTTTGTACTTGAGGAAGAATCTCGGAAAGATGATATTTAGGATTGGCATTTCAATTCAACGCGCAACTATTATTTTAATATTCACCATTACTTCTTCGTCCATGGTTGCCCTCCTTAACTATAATTAAATTTTAAACCTACTCTCCAGCTTCTATATTGGCAGTGTCTGACGGATGCTTCCTGGGATCATAGGTGACCAATTATCAGACACAGAAAACCTCAGTTACCGAATATCTTTCCAGGGAAAATTAATATCCTTGAATTGAGCTTTGCACTCGAGGAAAATATTGAACAGAGGATGGGGAGCATTGGAGTGTCAATCTAGTCTTTCCCCTGTTATACCCGCGCGCCTCATTTGTTATCGTTCTAAATTAGATGGGGTTCCTTGTCCCTACCATAGACAAAGTAGACAAAAATGGTGGTTTGAGTTTTAAGTGTAACTTAATTACTCAGCCTTCAATCCATTCCTAGTCTCTCTAAGAAGTGTTTATTTCGTTAAAAAAATTCATTAGGATGACAATTAAGTCTCTAACATACACCATAAGAAAGCCTCTCTTATGTTATAGATTCTCTCCATGAGACTTGCAGTCTAGAAGTTCAAGCTCTCTAACATAGGCGAAAGTCTTGTTTCTTGCACATGACTCACCTAGCACGAGTCACTGCAGGTCTTTGGTGTATAGCCTCTAGCCCCTCTATCCTCGACCTCCAACCAATGGGGTTGCCATTTCTAAAATTACAAGGTATACGGAGTTATATAAGGAAGCAATCATAAGTGCCAACATTAATTAGCAAGGACCCTCCTTCTCCATCAGTTTGCCATATTTGTGTACCATTCTTGTGCAGGTTTGAAGCGTTACAACTGCGGCTCCCTTTCAGGCAGAGAATCCAAGGACATGCAACCATTAATGTGCTCCAAGGGATGCATAGTTCTGCCAATAGGCAAGTGTACAAGAGAAATTTTGTTTGTTGGCAAAACCGAGAAACGTTTCATCAAGGACTAGTTTTTATCAGTAAAGCAAATGCCCGGCAGAGTTGAAATGCCCCTAAGAAATCCCATAGTAACATCCTCTGCGTTTGTTTGTTTGCTTGCCTGCATGTGCCAGGCGTAAACCAGGCCCACCAGGAGCTTACAGTTTTATAGCCGCCATTCCCAATAATGCAAGGACTAAGATGAAAGTTGTCATTGGGTGGGGTTGGTAATGGGATTGTGAATCCCCTGCACGTCTTATAAGCTCATAAATTCTTGTGCAAGGATGGACATCACATCACTGCCACTTCTGTTCAATTTTTTACATATGCACCTTTAAGGAAATTTGACATTAGATACATGTAGAACGTCCTATTTACGGGCATCACAGCACGTCCAACCGTTCATCCATCTTTATCGCCCTTTCTTTCCCTCACAAACCCTACAAAAAGGATACCATCTATCTGCTTATAGTCGTGCATATAACTAGCCATGGATTGTTTTGGTTGCAAGGGTGGGAGCAACATTAGAGGACTAGCAGGGAAGGTGAAGCTCCTCTAAGAGGAGATTAAAACAATAATGTGTGGAAGACAGAATGAAAGTATAGCTTATGAGAGGGACATGGCGATGCAGTTAGCAAACCCAAGTCGGCAATTGGGAATCAGGCCAGGGATTTTTCAGAGTCTAGGGGAAGAAAGCATGGCAGTTCACCAACTTATCTTGCCTGGCACTCTTTTGCCGAAAAGGGTAGAGATAATCATATCAGGCCACTCTATTGCATGTAGAGGGAGTGGCTTTGACATGCAATCTAGTGTGTTTTATTATCTATTTTCAGGATTAATAATTCAAATGATCAGGTATTCACAAGGATGGTCTAAGAATCACTCTTTTTCTTGTATACGAGCCATTTCACAAAGGAAGAACGTTTTCCTTCGATCGACTGAAAGGCCGATTAGATTTTGAGAGAGAGGTCGATGGGAACTAACTTTACGACGAGATGAGAGTAGGCTGAAGTTAGGCTATACTTGTGATGAAATGACAGTACAAAGATTGGAAGGTTTTAAATGATACAAAGATTAACACGAGACCTGATATATAGTACCAAATGGCACAATTGAGAGAACTTGTGGCCACATCCTGTATGATATCTTGACGTGGAGGACTGTCACATGCTAAAAATAGCAAGAAAGTTCTGTACAAGTAATTTCCCTATTCATTTCCTCTTCTCCCAAGCCTCCACAACTAGGCAGCAGATGCATGACATCATGAGTCCACCTTACTGCCATGCTGATATTGATTCTATACACTGGTCATGTTTTTCATTGGAGTAGAAACAATACTGCCTGCAATGGAACTGAAAACTTTCAACAGACTATTAAGACCCAAGGCTTCCCTGTCAATTACAGGAAAATTGCCAGGTAAAGTCCAAAGAACTATTGTACAAGCCAAGTTTATGGGGCCTTGCTGCTGCATTCTGGTGTCAATTGCTTATTAGCTGACTAATATGCGATCTTTTTCGTTGCTTTCTAGTCTTCCAACAGTCTGGTAATTTGACCTCACGCTCTGAAGAAAGCACAAAGATAGACATAAATAAATAAAACTAAGAGTAGCCGTCAGCAATGCATATCGACAGTATGTTGGAATAAGTAAAGCTTGCAAGGAATATGTAGCCACCTGCAGCGTGAAATTTAAACCAATCCACCAAAAACAACTTTATTCTTCCGCATTTACAGAGGCAACAGTAAAGAAACAAAGAAAAGTAAAAATGTAAAAAGTGTAACATATGGATATGAGACTAGATGATATGTACCTCTAGCAGTGAGATGTAATAGAAATCCTCCATATGCTGCATAAGCGCAGTTCCATCTCGAATTGCACGAAATATATTAATTTCAGTTTGCAAAATTTTTTCAATAAGTGCCTTCTCACCTTTCATCTGGAAAGAGAAAATTCAGTTAACACTGATCAAACACAATTATACAGTAGATCCAACAGGCCAAGCAGATGAACAAAATGCCATGCTTCTTTACCTCAGATCACACAATTGGCATCAAAGAATGCCATTTGAGGTATACAAAGTTTACACGACCTGCTTATTTGGAAAAATTATGGTGCATGGATGGGATCTCGAGTTTGAGGTATCCTACACTAGTTTATGGATCGACTACTTTAGTTCCAACACACCTTGTAGAATCATCATTGTTTGGCTTGACAACAAATTGAAAATTTGGCATCATAACTACTTTTGGAACAGGAGAGAGGGAGGGAGAGATAGATCAACGAGTACCATATGCACAGTTTCATGACAGCCAAGAAACAATTTGTCAAATGCAAATTTGGTGGAGGTTGTCACAGCTGAAGGTTTTACTTGACTCCAATAAATTTTCTCTGATCACATGCTCTCATGCTGCAGTGCATGTAATGAGAACCACCAGTTCATAACCTCTTAAACCTAACCTTTGGGTTAACCATGTGAATGGTTGTGATGTAGTGATGAAAAAGGAGAGGAAAAAAAATGAAAATAGTATGATTGAGCATGAGAAACATACAAATTCACTGACAAGAGCATCTGGTGTGGCCTCGCCAATGACATCTCCATTGTATCCATCTTTCAAAAGCTCCAAATTTTCCTGAATAGCATATTTTAATGAACTTTAGAAACAGCTGTATTTGCAAGCTGATTTCTGGGGCAATAAATTATTAACCAAATAAAATCTGTCAATTGCCTTGCCTGCCATTGGACAGTCACTTCACACATCAATGAAAAGAATTCAATTTTGTCAACAACTGTCAAAGAATTAGTGTAGCCCAACCACAGAAAGCCTTTGGATGTGAATTTGTTTGATTCTTGCTTTGATTGGATAAATAACAATCAAACCAACATTAAAAGTACCAGAAATGCTAATTAGTTAATCCTGGTTGTTCTGAATCAGATGATTAAGAATAAATTAGACAGTGTTAATTGTAACAACCTAAACACTTACAACACAAAAATATTCTTATGATTCTTCAACCATGTCAAAAAAGCACACCGACTGATGCATGGATGCAACAGTTCTCAATGGCAATGCCAAGCTGCACAAATTTCCTAAGCACGCAAGAACAAGCAAGTTAATGGCAATCAAATTAACCTATATATCTTATCCCTTTACTGATAATCAAATTAGAAACTCATATCCCATAATATATACCATCAACCTAAGTCAGTTAGATCCAATAATAGGTGTTGGTAACCAAAATCACACTCTGCCTTTTAACCACTGAACAAGAAAGTACAAATGATACCGAAGATGAACATCGAGAGGATATTTTATACAGCTTAGAATCTAAAATCTTTGACATTCAGAGGAAGTAAAGGTGGTTTGACCCACCAAAGCATCTCTTAGCTCTCCAGTTGCCAGATAGACAGGCTGTGCTACGTGGCAATAACCCATTAAGCGAGGAACAGTTGGTATAATGTCTCTATGGTTGATAACCCTCCAGCTATCTTTAACTTTCTGCAATTCAGGCACCCAAGTTTGCTCAGTCCCTCATCTTAACTGCTAGTGTTCAGCACAAGAAAAGACAGTGAAGAAGAGAATTAAACTGCCTAGTGCCTACTTCAGGTGCAAATTGAAGGCATTATACACATAGCTGTACAAATATGTTTGCACATCTACATATTTACATGCATAGGCATCCTTCCGTTTTATTGATGATAATATGTCGGAGAAATAGTGAAAATGCCAAATAGACCTTGTTGGATGACAATCCTGATTTCTCTTTTGATGGAAAATAGAAATTAAAGATCATATTCTTGCATCAAAAGGAAAGTATTGACCAAACAATGACAAATTTCTTATGAAACCCAATCTCCTTAATCAAAAATTTCCATTACCTGATTATAAACATCTGCAAATCTTTTGTTACCCACTCTTGGAGATCCAAAGTTATACATTGTCACAGTGATGGCACCATGCCTAAAGCATGTGATGGAACAGAATCCAAGGTTGCATATGAATAAGAAGTGTCCACCTAAAATGTAGCTACTAGGAACTAGTAATTAAAGAAGAACTTACTTTGCAAGTTGACTTGATGAAAGTTCAAGAGCAAGGAGGGTTGCTAATGCGCCACCCAAGCTGTGACCAGTCACATAAACATGCCATTTGAGTGGTGGCTCAGCCCCATTATCTCTGCCAACCCCAATAAAGAACCCCCAAAAACCCCCAAAGAAAAGGCTAAACAATTAAGTTCAATCATGATTAACAGCTAGGATATGCCAGAAAACCAAAGCAAGAAAACAACAGTAATCCTTCATCTGGCATCCAAGCAAACAAATTGCAACAAGAACACAAGAATCACAAGTCACTACCGAATAAAAAATGATTACCACTACCCATAGGGGTTAAATAATGCCTATAAAATTCATTAGTTAATACAAAAAATAAAGAATAATCTTTCTAGAATTAGTTGCTTTTAGAAAACACTCAAATAATGTATTATAGAGAGATTGGCTTCAAATGAAATTGAAAATACTTGTCTGTGTAGGAAAAGGTACAACTTACGTGTAGCCAATAGCCACCTTGATAATAGAGATAATCCTTATTCTGACTGAATCATAAGCACTTAAGAAACCACTGTGAACCTGCAGAAGTTGCAGCAGTATCAATTAAACCATAAAGTTGAGACAACTGGCAATATAAAGATGCATGTTACAATGTGGACAAACTCTTCAATATAACTATCAAACATGGGATCTTTTGAATACCTGAACTTCTTGCTTAGAATCTCCGCCAATCCTTTCTGGATTTAAACTGCCGAAATAGGACCAAAGTTAGCACCAAAGGATATAAGAAGAGGATAGACAACTGAGATGGTACAACATACGGCAGATTGCATTGAGTTTGATTATTTTGTGTGCTATGAGTTTTTATTGACAGGAAGAGGAAACTCAATAGGAAGCAAAAGTAAAATGTAGAATGAACAGGGCATATGTTATTTGGCATTACCCAGCAGGAACCAGCATCAAATCAGTTCGCAAATCCTTCCATCTTGCCTGGAAGATCAGCATATAAACAATTAAACCAAAAAATAAATGAGACAACTCCTGTATTAGAAGATATCAAGAAGATATAGCATACTTGTTCTGTCCCCCTGAAAGCAACAACCAGCCTTCTCCGTGCAGAATCGCGCCAAATTGCTACCTGTGGCCTCCTACAAGTTAGTGACTAATGCCTCACTGCAAATAATCATTGGTAGAACAAAAAGAAGAGATAGGTGTGTTTCTGATGTTATAAAAGCTCACTTGTGTGTCTGTGGATGCATTGTCTAGGAAGCATATCTTCTCAAATTCAGACTTAATAAAACTTGGATGACCCAATGAAGTAGCCAACATTGCCCAAGCCTCCATGGCACTTTCAGCAGTTAAAAAAAGTTCCCTCATCTCCTCAGTTTTCTTTTCATCCAAAACAGACTCATTCAGAGAACCCAATAACTTTGTGGTCTCAGAACTCTCTTCTGACTTGCATTCTTCATTGTTTAATTTGGAAATTGCTGCTGTCAAAACCATGAATGCTCCTAAAACAGAGTCAGTCTGCCTTAACAAATCCTGTGTAGCCTTCTTAATATCTGGAAGTGAAGACTGAATTGCATTAATTGGAAGTTGAACAGTTGCTTTATCACTATTGGCATCTTGACCTCCACCAGGAGTTGCTAGCCCTGACACAACAAAACCTGCTTCAGCAATCTTTTGTGACTGCAACCCAATATTGTTTAATAAATCAAATCCATCCCACTTTACTTCCAGAGAAACCGGTAGGTTCAGTTTCTGCACAATATTTTGATTGATGACATTGGCAAATTTATTCCAAAAATGTCCATTTGATTGCATGGTCTCACCAGCTTCTGTCACTAGCTCATCCACATGCCCATTAACTAAGGTACTATCATCAGAGAAGACATTATTCTCTCCACTGTAGTTTGAGTCATCTAAAGACACCTCTGAGGGCCTCCCTACATGTGAAGACAAATCTGACCCAACTTGATGAGACTTATGTACAACTTTTGGGTTAACTCCATTTGGAATTTGATACTTTTGAAGGTATGCATCATTAAATGACTTCAATTGCCCAAAAGCATATTCTACAAACTGACGTGCTGGCACAGTTTCAGAGCCAACAATGCTTTTTATTGCAGATTCAAATCCATTCTTCTGAAGAAATTCTGAAACAAAGGGAAGCCTCCACCATCTTTTTTCCTCATCAATCTCTTCAAAGGTTTTATACTTAACCTGGACCGACAGCAAGTAGTCTGAGATACTGAAGAACAGCAAAGAGAAAAGGGAGATACTGGCCAACTAAAATTTCCGGGATGAAGTATGCTAACACGCGTATCAGTTTAACAGCAATGAACTTTCAGCAACAGCTTAAGAAAAATGAAAATTTGCACCATAGGAAGAAAAGGCTCCAGAAGACAGAATAACTAATTAATGTTACTCTCTGAAAAGCCCACAAATTGTTGCCATCTTCCACACAAGACCAACCAATGTGAAGATAATATGGCATTGCTTTTCGTGATCTATTTTGCCGGGTGTCTTTTGCTGGATTCCATGCCAACAACAACTGTTGCTTAATTCCTAGAAAGCCTTAAAATACATACCCTATAAGTACCTTCATATTGCTTAATTAGTTTTATTATCCTTGTTTGCTGGGATAAAACCAGCCAGTCATTTCTTTTTACCACCATAGACCTCAACAGTTAAACATACTTGTTTTGACACTATACTTTAATTCACCCATCCTATAGGTACACCAAAAATGTAAATTTTAATCTACCAAGTCCAGAGTACTTTGACATTTTTTTGTTTCAAGTTTTCCTTCCACTACAAAGGTTGCCACCATTCATATGGACCTCATCTCTTCTCATGTTGCTTCCTTCAATTTAATTTTTTTGATATATTCTGCAAAACAACCAGGCCGAAATATAAGGTAAGGTTATGAACACACAACAAAATGGAAGTTATGAAAAATAAGAAATACATTGGGGCCTTTCATGATTGAACAAGTGATAAAAATAATCATTACATCACTTGGGAAGAAAATGCTAAAGGCATCATTCTGTACCTTTGATTTTGAGGGGCCTCCCAGCATCATATAATCAATGGTTGCATGCACATAAGTAACTCCAGCAATATGAAAGTACCATGTGTGAAATACCCGTGCACAAAGAAGGTAGCAAATGATCACAAGAAAAGAAATATGACAAAGAGACATGACACATTTTCTTCACATTAAAAGATGTAAACTCATTGATTAAGAGACAACATCACTACTCTAGGAACATAATAGCCCTTAAACTTTCACCTTTTCTTCCCCTTCTTCTTTCAGGGTCAAGAACTCACCTCTAGTTGCAACTTTCCACCACCACCCATCCCTTCCAATTCCACCAGCACCTCATGTGAATTTCCTGAAAAAATATGTATTGCCAATTACTTTAAAATAGCAAGATCAGAAATCCTTGCATCAAAAACTTGCTTGTCCAAAAATCTTAATTATAAAATGAAGCTTCTATTTGAGTTTATCAAATAATTCATTAAAAAAAGAAAAATTCTTCACTGTCTGTACAGCTTTAACCTGCAGCATAGAAACTTGTCAGTATAATGATAAAACCCACACTATTGGGGAGTACAATAGTTGAAATCCAGCCCACTTACAGACTTAAGCAATATGATCCGTCAATTTGAAATTATGTAAATTATCTGCATATTTCATCAAAGACTCACCATTGCAAAGGTGCTCCAGACTAATGCTTGCATTACCCATGCGCTTGTGTGGAGTCACAAGGTTTGCATCCCAAGCCGCAACCTGAAGTTCAGTTCCACAATTAATAGTCATTAGTTACCTGTAATGAATATGTGACATCAACAATGCTTTTGTGGATCAATCCAATGATCATCACTTTTTTGAGCCCTCAACATTTATTAGCAGCTCAATAATTGTTACAGTTGCAGTTGCCATTACTAATTTCCATCTATTCAGTTTCCATTGTTTCCCTCTATTCTTCCTTTTTTCCCTTATGTCCACTCTCAATGTCTAAAATCAATGTGCCATCTAATCATCTGCATGATAAATGAAACTAGAGATTCAGATATATATTGACCTGAAGATTTTTGGTTGGAGGCAGCTTGACATTAAAAGTGAAGTCCTCATTCCAAGTTGGTTCTTTATTCCTGTCATTAGAACATGTGAAACATAAATTGCTTTAGTTAAGTCCTCATCCCAAGCTGTGACCTGAAGTTCAGTACCAAAATTAAATGTGTGTACAACTTGTCATAAATGTAGAGAATGTGGATAATATACCCCCATTTAACCTTGCTTTTTACAACCTGGCCATCCAATTGCATAACAACATAAGGATCACTTGTTCCCTGAAATTATATTAAAAGTTCAATAAACAACACTATGGGAGAATAAAAGAGAAATGGGCCTTTCACTTCTTGCAAATTATTCTCTGATTAAGGCAGAAAAGTTTATAATATTTGAAGCGACAATGGAACTAAAGATTTATGTAAGTTCTTCTGCAAGCAAATGTCCGTTTGTGTGTGCACACTTGCAAAGCACATGCATGGGCATAAAACCTCCAATTATTGAATGCTGAAGGGATGAATTAAATTACCCACCCATGGATCCAAGGCAGGTAAATTAAGACCCTTTTGCAATTTAACAAACATTTGGCCAGTATATATCTCACGAACAAATGACCTGGAAACAAAATGCTCAGATTAGAATTTCACCAACATCAAATGTAACAGAACATGTCATTTGATATTATCATTTGCATGCAAATATAAATGAGAACAAGTGTGAACTAGGATGCTAAGTTAGACATGTGTAGCAAATCATGTTTGTATGGCAACAGTAGGGAAATCAAAAGTTGTATAGCAACAGTATGCCCTTAACCGTTAAATGTAAATATCACGTACTCAGAAAGGTACACAGTCTTACAATCTGCAGCATCAACTTCACGCCTTCCAATGTTTTCCTAATCAAAACACAATCTATTATATGTAAATGCTGATTAAAGCACTCAAAATATTGCTGTATTACACCCTGTACCTTCCATCACCAAGAAAAGAAAAGAAAAGGGAGGGATTAAAAAGAATAAACACTGGAGGTTCTGTGATTTAATTGGAGCAAATAAATCCTATGACTTGGTTGAAATTCACTTTTTTGTTCCGATAAATTAAAATGGTGAGTTTCCCTCTTCATCTGTTATTAATTTTTCTTGCATTCTCAAAAACCAACCCTATAAACATTGTTTTGTTCCTTTGACAGAACCCAATATCGCTTAAAGGACCTAAAATTGTTCATCAAGAAACATAAATAGAAATTATAAACAAAATGAAAGGAAGATATATCGAGATATGAGGAACTCAGGCATCAGAATCCTCAGAAGGTAGACCTTGCACGCTGGGGGTTTCTTGGCCATTCTTGTGCCCTATGTGTTGTTTAGCTTTCACATTTCATTAAAGCATCATCAGAGTTATTGTACAAATTCCTATGCATTTTCAGTCCAAAATTTCCAAGAAACTGAAAAACGGGCGGCACTTTTTAGTTTTAGACAATTCCCTCAACTCTAAGCCAAAACCGAGCACGGTTAAAGATCCAAGAAAGACCAAGAATCATTTACAGCGGGGCTAGTGTAGGCCTCGAAGGCAAAACCAGCAAGAATGACCGCAAGATTGATGTCGAACTCAGGCCGATGCTCGTTCTCTTCTCGAACCGAGACTTGCCCGATATCGGCAGCATCGCTCGCTCTACCCAAGCAACGAATCCAGTCAACTCCATCTCCGCCTCCGCCTCCGCCCCTGCCTGCCCTGCCTCCGCGGCAACCACTGTTCGAAACCCTAAATTTCAGGGAACACGGGGGCGGAAACCGCCGGGAAAAGACTAAGAGCCAGTCTTGGCGCCAAGGAGGCCCGAAACGGATCGGGAACCGAACACTCGTGGGGTGCGCTTGCAAAGAAGCCATGGAGGAGAGTCGAACTTCAACGATAGTGGGCAATATCGATGTGTTTCTTTTTTTTCTCTTCAACTAAATATAATTGGACCGTTGGTCAAGGATTTTTCATTTGATGCGACAATTCGTCTGATTATTCAATTAATTCCTCTCTCTTCTCTCTCTCTCTCTCTCTCTTATTATTATTATTATTATTTCAAGAGGTCTAGAATATGCAAGAAGGGATTGTTTGTTTAAGAAGAGAAGGAGCTAGAAAAGACGATGGGAAAAATAATTGGCTTTTGCATTTTGCATTATTGTTGCAGACTTTATTTCAGAAAACAGAAGCGAAACCAACAACAAGAGAATTTCCTAAACACATGGCATCTGGAGTCTTGAAAGAAAGTAAAGAATCAACAGAGATTCTCTACACATCCTGAACTTCAAACTCAATGTCCATGCAGAATCAAATCTAAATCAGCATCGCGCGATGTCCTTTCAATAGGGATAATAATAAAAATAAATAATATTAAGTAGGTTTTTGCTTCATTTCTTGTCACCCATGCCAAGGGTGTTCCTCGCGCTGTCCATTGCACCATGAGCCACATTCTTCATTTGCTCTCCAGTCTATAATAAAAAAAAAAAAACAAAAACAAAAAGAGAGAGATCGATAAATGCCAGGAACATAGCCAATGCAATAATTAACATTACTACAATCTTTAATTAATTGATCTTCCAAACGAGCAAAAATAAATAAATAAAAGAAAAACCTGCTGGAAGAAACCAGCACTTTCGTCCCTCATTTGTTGGGCTTGGCCACATTGCTGGCCCGACTGAGTTCCACGTGCTGTCGTGTCTCTAGCTGCATCCTGAATGGAGTCGGTCCAGTCCTGCACCTTGGCCTGCACCAAAATTGAAAATTTTAATCGCTCCGTTAAAAGAATTCAACTTCCCATTCTTATCCAGACCCACTAGCTATATATATATACATATATGTCGTATGCATTTTGTACGTACCTGTGTCTGGCCACGGGTTTGGCCTGCCTGGAAGTTTTGCTGCATGTTAGACATCTCTCCTCGGGAAATTGCTGCTGCTAGCTCAATAAACTGTAACTTTAAATAGTTTTAATTTGCAATGCCTCTTCTGCGTTTTGATGGTGAACCTTTTTATTGTTTATATATAGTGACATTGGTTCCATAGAAAGGTGACAAGTGTCGGGGGAAACGTTCTTTTGCCCGGCTTTTTCTGCCTCTGAAATGGGCTTCGGAAGACCTGATTGCGCTGTTTTGCTGGATTGCTATGCCTTTTAGAAAGAGAGAGAACGACTAATAATAATTTACCTAGCAAAACATTTTGATCCACCGATTTAATATCACCAACTACAGTGCTTGAAAAATTAAAAACTCTTTAAATAATTAAGTTCATTCTCGGTTAATATGCATCCACACGTGATCCTCGCAATCATGGCCGCCACGAGACAATCAATAGGGTAGGGTAGGGAAAATACAGCTTAACCATACATTGATCCCGAAGACAAGGATACAAGAAAAGTTCTACTTAATAAAAGCTAAAGATTCAAGGCTTGATACATGTGCAATTAACCCAAATTCCACATTATAGAGAAAAGCAGTCGGGACCTGCAACTTCCAACACAAGTGGTATACTCCCGCATTGAAATAAAAGCTTATACAACACTGTAGGTGTCGACTAAAAAACAAAGACAAAAAGAAGGTTTCTTTGTATTTTAACAGATTATCTATATTCCTTCCCCCAAGCTTTTGGGGTGTTGCAGGCGCATTTCTATAGGTGCAGGACGATAAGAGCAACTATAATGTTACTGGTGTTATTATTACAGAGTGGTGTTGCGAGCACTTCGACTGAATTTTTAGTGCATGAGAGCCACGGCAGCCTCCTGTACCAAAGGTTGGCTTACACGCACAAAGTGCTCTGCTTCCCGCTCAACCTGCTCCCAGCACTTATCTGGACTCTTTCCTTCGTTCATCTTCTTCACAAATGCCACAAACCGTCTCCAGTTATCTGGTTGGAACAGGTGAGGGCTCATCCTCAAATATGTAAATGCACACATCTCTCTGTCATCTGGATTTCCATCAATATTCAATGATGATGCCCGCAAAATTTGCTCATGTGCATATTCATCATATCGTGGTAAGGCATTTTCTCCTGCCAGGGGAACCTGCAATTCTCGAGTGGCTATAGCCACTTGCTTGACAAGCTTCTCGGGGGCACAAAGAGCAAGCTGCGGCTGTTCATGATCCTGCATCTCTATGCAGGTGAAATTGAATACGGCACCGTGGCGAGCTAACATTTGGGCAATAGAAAGGTAACCATCACGAAATCTTGTGTTATAATACCCTGCAGTGAGCTCTGGTGCATGAGACCGAGTTCCATAGTGCCAGTGAATTCCTGCAACCTTTACTGAGATCTTTACTCCTGTGTTCTCAAATACTGCCTTGGCCGATGATAGTATTCTTTCACCATGGTCTAAGAGCAGCTGAGAGTACCAGCCAAGGAAGAATTCACCATAGGGACTAGACCAACCCCCACCTTCATTTCGGAAAAACTTGGTGTCTTCTGGCCAATTGTTGTAATGACCAGCATCGGTAGGGCCTGTGTTACCCCATTCTGGTTTTCCAGCAGCTTCAGCTGCAGCTTTTAAGCTACTCAGCATATACTGCAACACGTTAACACAAATTCTTAGAAACCACAAAATTACAAGCAGAGTGCTTAATTGATATGAAAAATGGATCATACATACCTTGTCATAACATTGGAAGGCCCCAATTCCTGGGAACTTCCATGTTCCGTTTTGCTCTGGGTATGAAGGATAGCGAAGCTCTCCTGCTGGACCCATTCCCACTTGGATTTCCTGAACAAACGAAATTTTAGGAATTTTAGGCAGTTAAAATATGCAACTAACTTGTAAGCAGCATGAATTTAAAACCAAAATGCGTATGTTTCTCAAGTGAAGAAACTATAGAAAAAGCATTTGAGTACTTAAAAGTCCTCTCATATAGAGGAATGACAAAGCAAACTCATGCACAATCAGGAGTAATGGAACAAATTATTACTCAACAAAGACAAATGAGGAGAAAAAAAAAAGGAACAGAATAGCCACAATCAACATGAAATTGTCCTTAGTTCAGGAGTAATAATGTTCAGCGAGAAGCTGAAACCTCTGGTATTCCACTATCAGCTTGACGAATGGTGAAACTTCAGTTAAATTATTAATCAGATAGTAAAATAAAGTGAGAGACCGAAGCTTTCATTTAAGGATTAAAGTTGAAGCTGGGACGAAGATGTCTCAAATATTATATGTAAAATCCTATACTTACGCAAACTAAATCCTACTAACAGTTGAGCATAGCCAACATCCCACACCCAAGGAATACATCATAAATGGGAGCCACGACAAACAGCCCAAGGCAGTAAAGCAAAACACATTTGCACACAAATGCAGCAATTCAGAAGGGATAAAACATTAGAGAGCAATCAATTACCACAATGATGTCGCCAAGAAGGTGCTTGAAGTTGTCTCTGAAGGCACGCATGAAGTCAGAGTAACACTGAACTGGGGTTCTTCCCTTGAGAACAGCAAGTGTGTCACAACCCAGTGATAGATACTCACAGTTCCTCCTGCCCCACTGATCCGTGTACGCAAGGTCTGGATCTTTGTCAATCTCTTCCACAGCCCATTTGGGCAAAGGAATGCTGCACCCATTAAAGACAAATAAATTAATGGTTGAACACAAAATGATGACAATGACTCAGTTATTTCCAATCGAAAACGAACAATGAAGCCAATCTAATGAACCAAAATAAAAGGTTCTCCTTGCACTGCACGTAACTTCCAGACTACACTAAAGGGGTCCACAGTTCTTATCATCTACTCGGTGAAATCATGATAATACCACACCACAGTTACAAGAAGCAAAGAATATTCGAGAACACAACCTTTATTCTCCCTCTCTCTCTCCCCCTCTCTTCCCTAAAAGTATTTTCTTCTGTCTTTTCTTCTTTTCATAATTAAAACTAAAGTTCTGTAAAATTTGGAAATTCCTATTGAGAAATAATACCTTTTAAAAATTTTTGAAAAAAACATTTCTCTATTTAAGCCCTTTTTTTATTTTAAAAAAAAAAAGGTTCTCGAAAAAAAACACACTTACCGACGTAAGCTTAATTTTAGCCAAAAGCTCCATAAAAACAGAAAATAAGAAAAAAAAAAGTGGGGGGGGGGGGGGAGGAAGAAGAACTAAGGGACTAAAAGGAAGATACGTACAAGCAAGAGTCACCGACGTTTCCTCCACACTGGTGAAACGACATGACAGCCTGAACCTTGAGACCGTGCCGTTTAGCCATCTCCAAGAGCTCGCTATAGCCTCCCCAATTATATACCCCGGGCGAGTCCCTCTCCACCAATCCCCACCACACGTCCATCATCACTCCCTCCACTCCAGCGCTCTTCAGCGCCTGCAAGCTGGCGTTCATCGCCTTCCTCCTGTTTACCGTGTTCCCTATCGTCACGCTGTCCAACGGCATCATCACATACACCGGCACTCCCTTCCCGTTCTTGTTACCTCCTAGCTTGCCTCCCTCTATGTAAATCCTCTCCTCCGCGCCTTCCGCCGCATTCACAGCCTCGGCCGAGAATGCTTGGCACGCCACCGACAGATCTGGGCGCATGGCGCTCAGTATAGGAGACCTGCACGGGCTCGCCGGCTGCGACTTCTTCTCCACGCTGTCTAGCTTCTGAACCTTGCACCGTAGATTTGGCGCCGATGAGTTCCACACCGCCGTTGCGCTTACCGCCGCTGTTTTCTCCGCCCTGGATTCTGCAACAATTGGGGTTCCGGCGAGAGCTCTGATCTGGGGAGTGATATTACTCGCCATTTCTGTACACTGCTTTTCTTTTTTTTTTTCTCTTTTTATGCTGTTTCTAGGAAACAAAATGCAATTAATGAATTCAAAAAAAAAATTTTCCTTTTTGCCTTTTGCTTTTTGCTTTTTCTTTTTTAATTTTTATAATCTGCTTGTGTTCAAATATCTCACCGGCCTTCGATTTTTGAACTTGGGAATTTTGAAACGAGAGGCGAGCGGGGTGATACGGATATATAGAGTGAGAATAATAGATTAAAATAATCTTTCTGGATTAAGCTCTAATCATGCGACACGTGTCTTCATTTACGATTCTACGTGGCACCACTAGGAGCGTGGGAGAAGGCGACGACTACGATGTCTCTAATTCACATGAGGATGGACGGCTGGATGCGGATGCGGATGCGGATGCGAGTGCGGGCAGCTTGTATGGCGGGAAAGGAAAGGAATGCGCTTTTCTTTATGGTTTTCTTTTTTTTTTTTTTGGTAAAAAGATAAAAAGAGTCCGTGGGCAAATAGCATTGAGACACGTCCGGCAGAAGCATGGCCACGTGTCCTGCACCTTATGGCTTAAGACATTATCGGGATCTTCTGCCCTGTCGTTTTGTTTTCTATGGCTGCTTTTGACGTAAACGAATGGAGTCTGATTGATAATCCGGGTGACACGTGGCAACCAATGCAACCGAAAAGAACAAGAAGAGGGTCGATTGCGTTTACCGCCTGTCGAGAAAATCATGGCCTTGGTGGTTGCATTTCTCGTGCATTCGTTTCATTATTGAGGTTAAGATTCGATATCCGTAGCGTCTGATTGATGAAATAGTGGGCCACCACCTAATCAGATATTGATTTCATTAATTAATAGCAGGCCACGTCCAAGATCCAGCATCATCCGTCGTGTAGGTCCTGCATCGTCCGTAATGTTTAGGATGCGAGTCAGCTTGAACCGCATTTGACAAATACGATACTATAAGGGTCCAAGCCTCGAATTATCATGTTCGATAATCTTGACACCACCACCAATGGAGTTCAAGCAGAGATGAAATGTCCGCTAATTGGCAAACAGAACATGACATGTTTATGTTTTGATACTTCGAAGTCGTAGCCCGTGAAGCGAACATATGGTGATTTTGCAACCACTGACTTAAATTGGTCTTAATGATCGTTAAATTCCAACCATGCAGTTTATTTGAAAAGGCCATCTTGAGTCCACACGATGCAAGAGTTTGATAACAATTCATCTGTGTCCTCACCCACATTGGCTGGCTTCAAGAGAATTAAACAAAATTATAATTAATGTATCATTACATTTCAGATTTAATATGTAGTTAAATAATACTCACAGAAAAAAAAGATGATGAACATACATAATATCCCTTTTTTGGAAAAATAAAATGAAGGAAAATGATTTGCTTGGCAGCAAAGAGAATCGTGCGCTTATCCGCCACGTGTAGGGAAGGAGACAGACACGAAAGCTCTCCTCCTCTTTTCCCCGGGCGTTTCTTCCCCGTTCCCCTCCATTTTACAATTATCTGAACCTTGTTGTCCTTACTTTTGTGATGGTAATTGCAGCGTTGTGCCCAATACAAAGAGAATGAAATAATCAAAGAAAACATAACATGAAAAAAAAAAAAAAAAAAGGGTAAAAAGGGTAAATTCTTGAATTCAAAACACAAGTTGAACTCTACGGCAAAGCAAAAACCACGTCACCCAAAGACTTATCAACTCCACCACTACAATATGAGCCACAACAAATCTTTCTCTTTAAATTTTATTCAAAGGCTTCGGTAGTTAACTCAGTCTTTTCATTCCCTTAGCCTTATTATGGTTCCCCACCACCCTCCAACCTCGCTAAAAACCAAAAACACACCCAAATATGTTCTTGCTGATAAATTATAGGTAAAAAATAAGATTATATGGCACAGGATGTAGGACTTCTTACAGAAGAGGCTCTATGAAGTAATTCCCAATACTTGCCAATACAGAGTTGAAAGCATCCCAAAAGCAAAATTCTGGATAGTAACCAAAAATTGAGGGGCGACCTTCTTGTTGGTCAATGCAGAATTGTGCATTTCAGAGAATTATGACATGGAAGGATAGCTTGCCCAAGTTTTGCAATATTAACCCCCGGCCCGCAGACATAATTTGCATCACTTCAAGCAGATGAGCAGCAAGCATAAGCCACTTCATAGCCAAAAGCAAGAGAAGCAAGAGAAATGATATACATAAACAACTAGTTTAGCATTGACACTTTCCAGTGAACTACTTGGCTAGTTGTTACTTCTTAAGCCCATTCTCATTGGGCAATCTTCTACTAAAGTGTTCTGGCAATCTTCTCCTTTTTCACCAGAGTTGCACCATTTCAATTGCAATCATATCACACAAGAGCAACAACCACCCCACCCCACCCCCCCAACACACACACACACACAAACAAAAGCGAATCAATATAGTTGAGCACCATAATATCCAGAATGCATCTAAATATATTCGGCTAAAGGCATATGAAGCTCCAAAACAAGAAGCCGTTTTCCAATACCATTACGTTCCGCAACAATATTCCAGAATCCATCTAACAACTACTCAATCCAGAGCACACAGAGTGTTTTTTCCAAACTCTGTTTTTTTTTTTTTTTTTTTTTTTTCATATTAAGGTAAAAGGACCGGAGAAAAGGTAAAGAGCGAATCTACAGAAATTGAGACCGGAGGTACACGGAAGGTGGCATGGTGGAAGAAGAGGGCTCGAATCAATTGATGTCGGAATCATCAAAGTCGTCGTCGAAGCAGTTGAAGAAGTCGGCGTCGGCGAGCTTGTTGTCGAGGTTAATGACGCCGCCCTCGCCAAAGATCTCGAGCGGATCAACGTCGTCCACGTCCATCGCCACCGTCGATCCATGCTCCTCCATGTCCGCGAAGAAGTCCGCGTGCACCGACTTCATCCTCTTTCTCTTGCTCTTTCTCTCTGCGCGTGCCGCAAATTCGCCGGAGATTTTGAGCTTTTGAGAGTCGGCGAATATTCTAGAGAAATTTCCTAATGGCCATGAATAAATAAATAAATAAATAAATATGATTATATCGGATAGAACGAATTAAAGGGAGAGCAAAATGACAAAAATATCCATGATATTGGGGCTGATCTAGTACGGCGTCGTTAGTCTGACGATGACCTTTTCTCGCCCTTTCGTTGTGAATGGAATCAAAACCAAAAGCTTTAAAAACGTTTTGTATTAATGGAGGGGATAAGGAGAACGTGGCAGCGGGAGGAGCTGCACCTCGGCTGCTGCCTTGCTGCTGCCAGTGGCTTCAAATGGAGAGTGGTGGCGCCGCCTTTGGAGCCGGCGGCCTTCTTTTGAAAACGAACCCGCCACCCTGCTTCCTCAGCTACTACCGAAAGAAACCCCCGCCGCTGTGGAATTTCAAAGCCACGACATGTTACTGCCGTCGTTTTCGCACCCTTCGCCGATCGTACATTGTCTCCGCCGGGAAGGGTCGGCGGGCCTCCAATTCCGAGACCGTCGGGTCTCAAAGATTTAACTTCAGATTTCGAGACCGGGACAGAAACGGTAGTACAGACGATGATGTAGGGGAGGACAGAGGAGAAGGGTATAAATGGAAGAGAAAGAAGCGAAAGTGGTGGTGGGATGAGCCACCGAAAATGGCAGAGAATGAAGAGGAGCCCGGGATTTTGGAAGAAGCTATTGATAGTCTTTGGATTTTAAAGGTGATAATTTATCCAAGTTTAACTTAAAATCCATTTTCATTTATTGCTTAACAATTCATTTCTGTTCTTCTTTTATATATATATAATTTATTTATTTATTACTTCTTTGGGATAATTATTTAAATATCGTAATGGCTTATGCAAATATGGGGCCATTCAGCCGTTGCCTAGAAGCTAAAGCTGAACTCTTGGGATTATATGTAAGTTTGGCTGAACAAACAAGAGGAAGGCAGGGCATTTGGCATCAATTAGAGGCCTCCGAGAAGGGACTTTGGGAGCAAGATTAACTCCTTGCCTGTAAGACCCAACTCTAGGATGATTTAATCTAGTAATGGTATGATCTTGGTGCCTTCCGCCTCCCTGGCGCGGGGTTGCGAGGGGGGGGGGGGGGGGCGCTTTTGTTTTAGTGCACAGCTAGAGAAATCAGGGCCCTTCACTTATTATGTGTGATTGTATTCGTGTAAATAACCAAAGGAAACTTTATGCTCTCTTCTGGCTCTTCCCAAGCTCTTCTGCTTTATTGTGATGCATTTTTTTTATTGTTCTTGCCCATAGACTGTCTCATTGTGGTCATAGCTGTGCAGTGCTTAGCATCCTTTGCAGGATTCTTTCTTTGAAGAATGTATGCAGTCCTGTTGTTGATTTAGATATGAACATCTGATATGATAGTTGTGGTGATGAATCTGATATTAATATTTCAGAAATATTGGTTTTTTTTTTGGTGTGATCATATAATCTCTAAATGTCAGAATGCCTTTTCTATTTGGTCAGTGTAGGTATTCAAATCCTATGGTTGGATACTTCCACCCATTCTCTTAGCTATACTGCTGGCCACTGGCCCAAAAGCCTTTCTCGTGGCATTAGCACTACCAATTGGTCAGTCACTCCTGACTTTTGTGTTTCAAAAATTGTGGGGAAGGAGTAAAAGAAAGCCAAAACAAAAGGCCAGAAAGAGGAGGAGACCATCTCCAAACACTATAAATGATACCAACACGGATGATGAAGAGCGAGATGAAGAGGGTCAAATGCAGGAAAAGATGGATTATCAGTCCTGGTCAGTTCATGACAATGGGTCAGTTAACCAGGATGCTAAAGGTGTGCTGGATTTTGGTGGATGGGATGAACTGGATAGAGTGGGATCTATGCGGCGGCCACCTCAAATGGCAGGTCGGTCCCACAGAAAAACATCAATGAAGGACAAGTTGAGCCAAGGGGGAGCAAATAGTGATATGCCCTTGCTCTTGAGATTGTTAATTGCTGTTTTTCCATTTTTGGGTTCTTGGGCTAAAATGCTTTGATTTCTATCATTTAGAGCTTAAGCATAACACATTTGACTTCAATTCTTTTCCTTGCACGCATTGAGATTACGGCCAAGAATTCAATGTGTTGTATGCTCCCCTCGGGCTGGGAGAAACTCAAAAAAAAAAAAAAATCCTCGGCAACTAGGAGTGGCTGCAGCTTTAAATCAGCGGTTACTAGTTACTACTAGCAACCAAAGTCCTAATGATGGCTTCTGGCTGAGGAGTGGGGAAGTGTGGTTCCATTTGAGACAATGCATGCAGAAATTTTGCACTATATACCTTATTGTATACTGTTGAACTGTAATCATTTTTTTCCTGTACCATTTGCTTTCATACGGATTACACAAGTGAAATTATTTGGAGATTCCCTTATAGCCCTAGCGCACTAATATGGCGTTTGTTGTAGTCCATAAGCTGATAAAGTTCCTTACTAGATCAACGTGCTAATCCCTCAAAATGACCCTTACTGGAAGCAGAGCCACTTGCATGTTCCATCAATGATGGGCTGAGAAAGCTAAATGCAGAGGAATCCTACGAGTAAAACATTTGGTTAACGATTTACCATTTGTATTTGAAATTAACATGAACCCCTTTCGATTGATCTGGTGGGTGCTTTCAGCGGTGGCATAAACGTTTCATTCGAATATGAAAAATATTTTGATAAATAATCGCGCCAAACCAGCGACCATAGTCCCAAAAACATCTTTTAACACAAAGCATGTTCATATAATCTTAATTAATGCTCTCCGAGTTCCAGCACAAGCGAGAAAGTATCGTCTAGCCTGTTGCCTCAATTTTAAGGATATTTGCCGTAGGCTCGATTCTTCGGTATGCAAATATTCCAGCTTCTTGTAGCTTAACGTCTCAAGTGAAATGGGATTTTCAAAGTCATGTAACAGTCATTTTATATTTCTAACAAAAGCCTTCCATCTATGATCGTTTTCATAGTTAAGTTGCTTGGAGACTGCGTGATCTTTCAAAGCCAAAAACGCTTGAAAACTACAGTATAAATCCTGGAATTATGATGGTACCAAGATCGAACCATCATTTTCATCATTTGTCACCAAGGAAAACATTAGAGCAATAAAACGGATAAACCAACCATCAGAATGTTTTGAAAAAACGGGGAAGCGTCAAGCATCTGGCACACTCCGTTAAACCACACAATTGAATGATGAATCAGAAACAGCTCTAACGAATGAAAGGGCCTGATCTTCCAAGCACAGAAGAAATGAGCCAAGAGATGCGTACGGAGGGAACATCAATTGTACCTCAATGTATGTGGAACATAGGAAACCCAATTGTCGAATACATGAGAAGATCCCGGGTCATAAATGAAGAAAGGATAACAAGGTGGAAGGGGGGTGCTGGTGCACAGGGTTTAGCAACCTAGACAACTTGGCTAATGCACGTGCCATAGCATGCACCGAACATCCATGCCTCCCAGAATATCAATCCTGCACAAGGTGGGACTTCAACATTTATTTCTAAGAGCAATGATGCCAACTACAGATATCATTGTTGTACTGCAAGACTATTTCTGCAAACATTGATTTATAATTTATAAGCCGCAAAGAGCTTGATCTATCTGCAAAATTGAATTTAGAAGTTGAAAGTGAGAGCAAGGAAACTTTAAAGGACTATTCTACTCGTTGAACCCTTTTGGCATCTTCTTCTGTTTCCTCCGTTGATTGCGTAAACCTGAGAGAAATTTGAGTGCATTGCATATTAGGTGGCATATTGGGTGAAAGGAAATACTGAAATAATAGACTAGAGATAAAGAAAAAATGAATGAAGAAATACGTTTCTTCTCTTCCTTTCTTTTCCTCTTCAAATTATCTATGACTTTTCTCTTGCCTGTCTTCTCTTTCAAATCCACGTGAACCTGAGAGAGAGAGAGGGGGTGAATATCAAGCTACAGCTTATTGGCCATTTGAGTAGAGAAGCACCTGATTAAAGGCATGTAAAATTTAATTCATTTATTTGATCTAGGCATATTGCCAAATCACAGGCATTGTAATAAATGTGAGCCTTTACAAAATTATGCAATATTAGGTTATTAACAGCCAACAGCTTGGCAGTGGAAACAAAAGCCTATAATGAAGCAATCATGAAAAGAACCAGCAGAAGAATTAGCATTGAGGTAGGCCACAAAACACAAAATGTAGAGATAATGAGACTGGAAGAGTAATTATACTTAATATCTACCTCATGACCAGCATTCCTAAGTGCCTGAAGTGGCTCCACACAATCCTGACCAATAACGACCATTTTCCTCCTTTTGTGATCTCCCAAATTAATACCATTGCCCAACCTTTGCCTAGCTAATTCTTCAAATTGTTGTTGCAGGCCAGGTGAGACACCAGCCTGTGAGAAAGAGATAAAAATCACTCAAGACTGATATACGTCATAATTTGATTTGATAAATGATAAAAAATCACAGGAGGTGATCTAGGCATTGACTTAAGTCAAAAATAAATTTTGGATAACCAGGATTGTGGGTCCTGCCTCTACTGCCTCCAGCAGAGGACTGTGCATGCAAACATGGTACTCCACATTAAAAAAAAAAAAAAAAAATGCTCATGGGATGTATTACAGAATTAGAACCAGTAGAGAACTCCTGCAGACAGAGGAAAACTTGTTTTGAGGGCTTAACAAGCTTTCCAATCAAAATCTACATGGGATTGAAAAGGCAACATATAGCATACCAAAGATGGGATGCCTTCTATGATCTAAAAAGGGCTGAATGACTTCTAGTGCAATACTGGTCAGAGTCTGCCAGACGTATGTGTCCTTTAAGGCTTACTAACCCAATGTACTAGTTAATCACAAGCACTAAGATTTATTAAGAACACAAGAGCATGGTCAGTTGTTAAGCAAAACAAGCACATAAGAGGTAACAATCCAGCACATATTTTTTTGCACATTGTTGGTCAGCAGCGTGGGTAATCATACCAATCGTGATCAAAAGAGGTTGGTGTAAATTAACAACGACTAGCAAATAATTACCCCCGCCAAATAGCGATGTGAAAATGACTTTGGTTGCAAAGGACGCGAAAGCAGCGAATTGAGCTCCTGAATTTTAACATGAGAAAGAAATTAATGCTCTCTTTGAACAAAATCACTTAGTAGATCTATAGAAACAAAAATTTAACTGAGAAATTCTTCAAAACAAACTTGTTGTAACTTCTTCAATTGCATTGAGGTGATTTTCTTTTGTTTATGATTGTTAGCTCTTTCTTCCTCACTATCATAATTGTCCACAGTTAACTCAAGTGTTTCTGCATTCCGTTCAAACCAGGTCTTCTTAGCCTTCTCCTGCAGGAAAGAATACATGCAAGAAGTTAAATCAGAGCTTTCTCTAGCAAACCATGTGTAAAATTAATAGGCTAACAAAATGACTGGTGTTGCACGTGTTGATGCTAAGAAAGTTCAAAGACAAATTATCCAATAAAAAAAACTGCAAAAATGAGCATATTGAGAATTAACACTTTCATATCATCATATGAAAAGAGGATTCATACTTGAGACTCCTTTCGTGTAATATTGTCTATTTGACGTGCAAGAGACAACCGTTTCATAACTTCTGGCATGTATGACTCCTCTAAAGGAAATCTCTGGAAACTTTCCTGTGCAAAGAGAGATGAAAGCCAAATAAAAACATATGACCCATAAAATTGACGTGAAAAAGGACATCAAGTTCTACCCTTAGGCATAGCATAACAACATAAAACAATCAGGAATATTAAGATCAATTACCATAGGAGTTAAAAGTACACAATTTTATATTGAGTAGCAATTTCTATTCTTCACTTAATATATCCATACTTTTGCCTGGCTCTCCACCATAGAATCAATGATCTAGATCCCAAAACCTATATATCAGCATTTTTATTTTTCTTCAAAGCAAAACTCCGCTGAGAAAGACAAGTTTGCTAGAACTGAAAACTTCCATGTAAAAGCCAAAAGCCATCACCTTTGAAAAAGATTTGCACAAGGAAGCAAATTTTGAGGTTTCCTTTGGTGAAATTAAAGCAATGCTGCATCCATCAGTAAAAGCTCTAGCAGTTCTTCCACTTCTGTGAACATAAACCTAGCAGAAAAAAAATGAATTTAATAAACTAAAACATAAGAGAGAGAGAGAGAGAGAGAGAGAGAGGGGGGGGGAGGGAGCGAGAAGAGAAATAATTTTTGTTTTCACTTACTTCTGCTGAATGTGGAAGCTGATAGTGAACAACAGTTCGAACACCAGGAATATCAAGGCCTCTTGCAGCCACATCAGTAGCAACAAGTATACCATGTTCATTTGTACGAAAACGATCAATTGCCTGTATTAAGCACAAGATGGGCAAGGATTTGGAACTGAAGGAGAAAATGTGAAGATTTAACAACAAATAACAGGTTAACTAAGAAATGTTAATCATGCTGAACAACCTATTTCATATTTTTCTATCAGCTTCTTTCCAGAAAAGAGATTGCAAACTTTTGATTCATGATTAAAAAAGATGATACAGAAGAAGTTATCACCAACATTATAAAAATTTTGAGTGAGTCAACTGCAGAGACAAATCAAATAATTAGTTGATATTCTGGCAAACTGGCACACATGATGAAGGAGAGAATTTCCAGCCTCTTGTGATAGCAGACACCCGCTATTAATGCCAAGCATTGATTCTCCACATAAACAGCAATACACATTCCATGTAATAAGCCCAAAGATGTACCGTGAGATTGGATCTTAAAGTAACACAAATAACTGGAAATTTTCCATGGCATATCAACCTACCAAATGCTTAGCACAACAGCATGCACTGGGAGGTTGGCATAAATTACAGAAACTTTCTTCCATTCATCTACAGTAATCAATATTATGCTTACATCAAAAATTTTACTTTCTAGTAAAAGGAGCTGAAAGTCTGCTCCCAATAGTTTGGCCATACCCTTTAGTAACTAATTTGATAGTGATCCATGTTCATAGTCTTCATTAACTAAGGCCATACACTGCACTTGTATTTGATTTATGAGTTACCTCATCACAAGCTAAGGCACTGACTCTCACAAATATTAAGAATATAGAAAAAAGAAAAATTATACATATCCGCATTCAAAACCTTTAAACGAGCTCGTTGCTGCATCTGAGCATGAAGTGTCCAGATATTGACACCAAGAATGCGTAAGAGGGCAGAAATATGGCGCAAAGCTGCAATTGATGTACAGAAAACGATTGTCCGACCTTGGCCATGCACACTCAATAAATAGTAGAGGTGAGCATCTTTATCTTCTTCTGTGCATCTACAATATCATGGAACTCAGAAGTGAGAAAAACAACTCATGATAACTTATCAAATAAATTAGTGTCATATACAAGACATGACAAATTTTGGGATTAAGGCTTTCTTGTTGTTGCATACAAGATGTGATTGATGGTGCATACTCAACAAATGATTCCTCAAGCTTATCAGCCAGGATCGATGTCTTTGTCAAATCAAAGATGGCAGCATTAGGCTTCATTCCCGCACGCTCAGACAGAGTTTCTATGGAATTAATTTCATCAACCTTGGAATGATTTGATTTCAGTGAACCACGCTTTAGCTTTTTGCGGAAGTCAGCAGACAATGCAATAGTTGCAGAAAAAACGAAAGTCTGTCTTTTCTTCCTTTGCAAGCTCGAAAATGTCACACAATTTTGTGTATTTTGAGATTGCCCTTCAACAGAACTGCTGGTGATAGGCAACATGTCGATTATTGATTGCAACTCACGAAAATGTCCATTTTCAATCATTCTATCAGCCTCATCCAGCACAAAGAATGATAATGAATGCAACTGCAGAAACAAGACATGGGATCACATAACACCTCTAAGTCACACTATTTCTGCATATATGAGGAATACAAAACTTTAGAAAATCAATTTTGGATAAAGTCACAAAAATGCATGTTTCCAAATTGGAATTAGGAATAAAATTCATATACTCTTTTTATGTTTGTGAGGTAAATGCTGAGATAGTGCTAGAGAAAATTCTAGCTTGAGATTTCATAATGACATCAAATGTGCAGCATGCAACAGAACTAACCTCAACAACATGCTTCTCTCCGCCAGACATAAGTTCCCACAACCTCCCAGGGGTCCCCACAACAATCTCAGGTCTCAATTTCAACAGCCTTTCCTGCTTCTCTGTTGACATCCCACCAACAATGGGAACAACCCTTATGTTAATATCCTTAGCCGCTTCCTTAAGATGATCAGTAATCTGAATAAAGAAAACAAAAGACTCAACAGAGAGTTTAATCTACCAAAACCCAACATTCATATCACCTCAAGCAAGTTGGCAAAATACATAATTGTGCTCGGGCACTCAGCACTTTCCAAACAACAATGTGAAAGACAAGATCACCATTTTCAAAAAATACAGGCCATCAAAGAGTATCCCTTAAATTTCTTTCTGGAAATCGGAAGTCTGGCTTTGTAAACATGTAACAAATGTGCAATGTTGAGAAAAACTAGTTTCTAATTTTAAATTTCTTGAAGACCAAATATGTGACAAGCCAAGAAATGAAATGGAAAACACCACAATTGGAGGTGAGTATCTCTTTTAGAACCCGCATCATCTTTGCCACTACTGTCCATGCTCATCATCAATGGTGAACATGATGGAAAAAAATTCCCAAATGATTGGTAAAATCATGGACAATACAAATTAAATGAATATTAACCAGCAAAGATTTTGGCTTGTGTGGGGCATTTAGGATATAAATGGTCATGGTAATAGAGTGCAAAGCATGGCTCTTAGCAAAAGAGATGAACCTGACCACATTATCATTTACATGGCACTAGAGCACCCAAACAATTTCCAATCCGTCATAGCACTCAATCAACTGAGTACTCAAGAAAAGAGAAGCAACAGGATGCCTACCTGAAGTGCAAGTTCCCTCGTAGGAGTAATGATAAGAGCGCGCAAAATGCTTTTCGGAGCAAACTTCTCAGCTTCCTCCCCCATCTCTAAAAACATTTTTGCATCCTTATCCCGTTCTTCTAGGAGTCGTTGCAAAATAGGCAAACCAAAAGCAAGTGTCTTACCAGACCCTGTTTCTGCAGCACCAACTACATCCTGCAACACAAACTCATAGCCCTGACTACCAGACCAAAAACCAGTATTCACCACGCAAACCTAAGCACATATATTTGACTGACCTTCCCTTGATGAGCTGCAGCTGGTATACAAGCTTTTTGTATTGGAGTTGGTTCCTTGAAGCCAAGGCTATATATTGATTTCATGAGCAAAGGATGAAGTCTCAATTCATTCCACGCATAAAATTCTGCCTCATCGACTGACTCTCCTTCAACATCCTCCTTGCTATTGCTAACTACAATGACAATCATGCAGCACACAGATTGATGAATTTGCTCTTTAGAATCCCCAAAGTGACAAGCTACCCCACATGTTAAAAAACATATTCAAAAATTGAAATAAGTAGAAAATTGATCCACAAAACAGTAGTTTTCATCTTCATAACATAGCCTGGTTCAACATTAGACCCCAATAATAAACATACCAAGTAAAAAGTGTAAAGAAATGTCTTAACACAAAGCCCATAGCCAAATTGACACGAAGAAACACATAATTCAACAAAACACTAACCAGCTGCTGATTCCTCATTTTTCTGAATTACAAGTGCCTTATTTTTCTTCTTCTTCCTTTTCTTCTTCCTCTTCTTTTTCTCATCCACAATGTTCTCCTCCTCTACTTTCTCTTCAAACCCATCACCAGCATCATCAGGCTTCTGTTTCTTCAAATTAGTTTTTCTCTCTGGCTTGCCCTCCTCAAGTTTTGGGATCACCAGACCATACTCCGACTCATCAATCTCTTCCAGTGAATAGAAACCTACACTTGGAAAGTATAAGGAGAGGCCAAAAAATAGTAAAAAGAAAACAATTACAAAAAAAATATCAAACTATTAAACTTCTGAGTATAAAGAATCTAATAAAATTAAAATTTTTTTTAAAAAAATCCCTTCATTGATTTCGAGCAATATACTACAACTTAATGAATAATTCAACCATGATTGACGGTCAGTCATCACCTATTAAAAATATCTGTCAGTACTTGGCTTACTTTAAAAGGGTTAACCAAAATTTGAACAACCCCATCCAAAGAAAAAAAAAAAAAAAGGAACAGGATAAAAATTTTCAATGCACGACAGGGAGTCTAACAGGTTGAAACTAACAGCGAGCACCTCTCTGTTTTCTTTTCCTCTAAACTTCCCATTCAGTCATTGAGAAATAATTAGCGCACGAAAAGAAGAAAGCTTGAGGGTATTTACAATGTAGTCTATTCTAATGAATAGTAACCTTAAACCCCACTAAATCTCAAAACCAATAAATAGTAACCTTAATCCCTACAAAATCTCAAATCTAACTGTTTGGTAGATGGCCAATTGCGTCAAAAAGAATTTTACACAGAGAGAGAGAGAGAGAGAGAGAGAGAGAGAGAAAGAGAAAGAGAGAGAGAGAGGTGGGGGCTGAGAGAACCTCCTTCAAGCTCGTTGGAGCCATCGAGGACAGAGAAGGGATCGTCCTCAGGGAGAGATGGCTTCCAACGGAGTGTGCCGACTCGGTCGATTACTTGGTCTTGTAGGGTTCGCTTTCTCCTTCCCCTTCCGTTTGAAGGTTTGGTGACGAGTGGCGGTCGTGGCGGCGGCGAGGTAGCGGCCATGAGGCAGAGTTCGCTTTTAGATAGCCGATCAGAAAGTCATTACAAAGAGATGTGCTCTTTGCTCACCTTGCTAAAACGAACGTTATTGTTATTATTTTTATTTTTATTTTTTTTTAAACCTGAAAAAGGGGTTGTAATTTTATTTAAAAAAAAAATAAAGAATATAAATAAATATATATTATCTTTTTCTGCTACCTTGGCTTTACATTAATTAGGCTTCCGCTTGGACTTCCATTGTGTTCGCCCACAAATATTTTTCTCCTTCTTATCTATTAAAACACAATATTTATAGTTTCTCAAAAATTTATCTCTATATTTTTTTTTTTTAGTAAAACTTAATTTACACTTTAGACAAGACAATAAAAAAAATAAAAAATTAATTTTTATTTTTTAAAAATTAAATTTATTTAATAAATATATACTTATATTTAACTTAAATATCAAATAAATTAAAAATTTAATTATATTAAAATTAATAAATTTTTTAATTATCACTTATTTATATATATATTTTAATATTTATTTATATTAAATTAAAAAAAATAATTTTTTATTAAAAAAATAAAAATTATACAATAATAATTTTTATTTTTATTATTATGTTACCTATACATAATAATTTTACTTTTTTTTATATAACATTATATTATTAATATAAAATTATTAAGTAATTAAAAAAATAATTTAGGTAATAATGTTGAGATTAAATTTTTAAAATTTGAGTTAAAAAATTTTATTATAATACGCCCACCGTGGGGCTCGAACCCACGACCACAAGGTTAAGAGCCTTGCGCTCTACCGACTGAGCTAGACGGGCTCCTTGAGACTGGGATAATGTTTATTTAACTTAAACAAGATTAATTTAATTCTGTTAGGCCCCAGCGCGCCAAAGCCTTCCATCGGCAGTTGAGTTCAAAAATTTAATTCCTTAACCTTGACTGATCTATTTGTGCCACGTCATCTTGTAGCCCGCGAGAGAGAGAGAGAGAGAGAAAATGAGTCATATTTGCGAAGAACACGAAATAATCGACGTCAACGACAACGCCCCAGATCAAGCGGAAATCCAAGAGGCGTCCATTGGCTTCAACCTCCTCCGCCTTGACAGCTTCACCGACCACCGCCACCACCCTCCTTGCACCACCTGTGGCTGCTCCTGCTCTTTCCTTCCCCCGACTTCCACCGCCACTACCACCGTTAATCCTCCATCCGCCACTAAACGCCGTTCTCCGGACTCGACATCTCCTACTACGGACCCACTCGAGCAACAACAACATCCCAAGAAACCCAAGAAACTCTTCACCGACCCGCCTGAAACCACCACCACCTCCTCCGGTTCTCTCCGTGGCTTCTCCAAGATTCCGCTCCCTTTCAACCTGTCAGGATCTTCAAGCTCTGTCCACCTCAACAACCACCCTCTCCTCCGCCGCTGCGCTTCTGATCCTACTAACCCACCAGTGGCCAGGTGGAACTCGAGTACCGGTGGTGCAGCAAACTTGGTTCCTCAATCACCGCCAGAAAGCGCCAAGACTGCGGGTGCCTATGGATTGTCTACTCCAGCATCGAAAGGAAGTGCTTCTCGGCCTCCTCGGCCGCCGTCAATCAGGAGGACCGTCTCTGATCCCTCTCCCAGAAAGAGCTTTTCTTGGTCATCCAGTTGCAATGACGATAGGGGTTCCAACTATCAGGTTATTATCTTTAATACGCTAATTTTAATTTTTTTTGATTTCTTGCACGACAAAATGGTTCTTTTTTTTTTTTTTTTTTCGGATTTTAAAGCAAAAGCTGTAATCTTTTGCATTTTGAGGCCTGTGATTATTGTTCTTTTTTGTTGTTGGGTTTAAGAAGGGTTTTTCCAATTGCTGGTGCCATAAGCACTCGTGATTCTTTTGGGAAATTGGGTATCATTAGGGAATTAATATCAGCCACGGGGTTCTAATTTGAGGTGTCAATTGATTGGTTATAGCAGTGGCTGAAGAAGATGAGGGATTGCGTGAAGCAGATGAGCCAATGGTGGGATGAATATATGCCTGATGAAGTGATCGGTGAAGATGAAGAAGAAGAAAATAAAGCAACTGAAGATAATACTGTCAAGGCAAGAAACGTATAATGCTTCTTTGTCTTGGATCAAGAAAAGATCTTGCATTTCATTCTTCCTATTTGTTTTCTTTTCTCTTTTCTCTTTTTAGTGCTATCTTGAATGAAATTCGATTCAGATTAGAATGCCTTTTATTCTGTCTTTGGTGCAGGATGATTCAGCGATTGATTTTGAAGAGGCTGTTAGTGTGGAGAGAGCTGGGGAATGCTTTATCATCAACTTCAAGTGCCCCTGTGGCAAAGGATATCAGATCCTTCTCTCTGGAAGGAGCTGTTACTACAAGCTGTTGTAGATTATGTCAGGTAATGGGCTCAAAGGCTACCCTTCTGGACCCTGACATCTTCTGGGCGATTCATCTTCTGAGAACCAATTCCCTAACAGGACCTTGGGTTAACAGATTATAGTTTTCTTTTTTCCCCTTATTTTCTTGATATTAATGTAGGTGTTTCCTGTACAGCACAGAGTCTTCATGTGGTCATTAACATTCTTTTGGATACTCCTTTTCAGTAGTTGTTCACATGAAGTTTGGGTGTTGGCTTTAGTGAATCCTTATTCATCTGGTTCAATTGTGTCATGCGGAATCAATTAGGACTTTTATTTCCCATTCGAGCTTTTGAATTTTTTGTCCTGATTTTTCTCTGTTGGTTTGAATATATGTAGTTTTTGATCAGTTACTTTCGTAGTCGTACAGTTTTACTAGGACAAAATTTTTAAGCTGTCATGGAACAGTCAAAAGCCATTTCCATGGGCATTTAAATGTTGAACTTGTCCAGAAGGTTTTCCTTTCCTGCAACCACATGCATCCTAATTCTCTTGAGAGTTGTCATATCCCATGTCTGTCTCTGGCTAATGGATCGTTGAGAATGCAGTCATCTGCTCGCAAGGATATTTTGGACTGCCTACCTCGCCGTTGGACTGGTGGAGTTAAGCTGAACCAAAATAGCACCTTCTTCTCTGTCCTAAAATTTATGGGCTTAATGTGTTGAACGTTTCTCTATGTTAGTTTATTCTGCCAAACTGTCCAGAAATTTGAAACGCAAAATTGCTCTTAGGAGATCATTTCCCCCCTTTTCTTCCTTTATGTTCCTTTAGTAGAAAGCAAGTTTTTTCTTCAAGCTGGTCTGGAAACCTAAACAAATCATGATGATTTTATTTTTTTATAATTGAATAATGATGATGATATGTAGTTTGACAACTGGCAGAGTAAAGATGTCATTTGGTTTGAAGCAAGGCATTTTTAAGAGGCTAGGCTGGAAATGCAGGATTGCATCATATGTTCTTTTGGTTTTAAAGGTGCCACTTTGTTTGTAGCTGCTATGAGTCCTAACTCCTAAGCAGAAATAAGAGAGAAACAATTTTATCATGGATGGATTTGTTAGGGATGAGTTTCATTTTTGCCAATTGTTGAATCTTTATTGGTCGTCACTTAAACAAACCAGAAGATGTCTACATTATTATCTAAAGTTCCTATCTTGCTTCTAAAGCCTTTATTTTGTTATCTGTACATCCATCATTTTCATGCCATTTACTTTGCGTTTCCATTCCAATACAATCATAGATCGTGTCTTCTCCACTTTTCTCTTAGCTGGTGCATTGTTTACCAAGGCTAACAGGTTGGGTTGATTCCTTATACTTTTGGCATAAATTCACTTTAGTACAAAAAATGTGGCATAGCTGGTTTGATTATCGAAAAGCTTAGAGGTGCTTTTGTTGTGGCCTGCCTAATATTGCCGGTACCTCACAAGTTTAAAGTATTTACCTTGTATCTTAAAATTTCACTGGTTGATTTTTTTTTTTTCTCTGGTGTTATAAATGAATCAGGACGATGCTGCCATGAGTGTTGCTTAGGCATCTCAAGTTTTTTCAATTAAGCCATATAATACCACTCTTTTGGTTTCCTCGTTTTTGCTTGTCTGTCAATGACATAAAATAGCGGTATCTGTTGTTTCTGTGATTGCTGCACATGGCTACCTAGAAAATCTGACGTCGGCTTCCAGGATTTTACATCCAAATTATTCCAATCTGTCCGTGGTTTAGTAAAAGGCTCCCCTCCAGAATGCAGTGTTTGTCACCAAATATGTCTTGCTGGGATGTTAAAAAGCCATCTTAGTGTTTACTTTGCCGAATTTGGATCATGGTCCTCGACCTCGTGTGCACTAGCTCAATGCACGATCTATCCAGTCGTTGGAAAGTCGCCAGCGACTAAACCACCACGGCCACAGCTTGTATTTTTGTGGGTTTTTTTCAAATTTTCAGCACTTTGTCATGATCTTGATTGTAAAGTATGAGACTTTAAACTCACGTCCGAAGTATAAGATTGTAAGGTATGAGACCTTGAGTCCCACCGGAAAAAAAAAAAAAGAAAAAAAGAGGGGGGGGGGGAGGAATAACCGGTTGCTTGAGATTGGGATCTCGATAACCGGTAGCTTGAATTTGACTTGTAATTGCTGGCATTGTTAAGCCACGATGCTGTCGATGACGTGCTTGAAGCGGCGGGGAAAGATGGATTTGAAGGTCTGCTGGGGAGTGCTGACTGAAAAAGCATGGTCAAGGTTGGGTTTTACTATAACATAATCTAATTGTTTTGTTGACCGACTTCTCAGTGGCGCTTTTACCGGAGTTTGGGTTTGTGCGCTCTTGCTACACTGTCGGGCATAGGCGGTGATGACGCTTTTACATTCTTGGTTTAGTAATTGATGGAGAAATTCACACACCTTTTTTTATTTTAAATCTACCCAACATTTGAGTATATTTTTAGGTTACTTTTAATGTTATAATCATACGACAAAAAATTATTATTATTATTTCTTTTTAGAATGCAATCTTCAAATTCCAACACGAGAACGATGCTGTCCCCGTTACTATCAGTGACCCGTCACAAAGCCGTCCTTAAAGGACCCACCTTCGCAAAGCCTCCTGGGTATTTTTCAGGAATGTGGCGGGCGCCGCCAAATCTGCCCTCGACCGATCCACCTCCCTCTTTCTTTCTTATTTGCTCGTAGAAATCTATCGCTTCTGCTTCTTGCGGACAGTAGACAAGCGGGTTTTGCCAGCTCATGTTAGCCTCTTGTCCATGCTCCAACCTCGCCGCATTTGTATAGAAACCTTAATTCCATATTTTTCTAAACCATCCAGTTTCATTGGGGGATACTTCTTGTCAATTAAAAGAATCATGTTTCCTTCATTAATCGGTGCTAAAAATCCAATCTTGACAGTCATTCCACAAGACTCAAGAATCTCCTTGAACCCTTCCAAGTTGTGGCTGTCCCGCTGGAAGCCAATTCTGCGCTCTTTCGTCAACCATGACCCCAACACCATTAAGAAGGCTGTAAAATCCATAGCCCCCCATTTTGGCCAAATGATAATAACCCCAAGTGGTTTTTCTCCCAGGAAAGGCAAAATAAGTAGGTGTTACGAGGAAAAGAGAAGTTGCGGCGCCCAAGTAGGGAGCCAGCAGATGTTGGTTTTGTGTGGATTTGGGTATTGGGTTCAAGGTTTGAGGTTCTTTCCGTGGCTGGCTCTCAACTTCCACATGGCTTACAATCTCAACTTCCATTCATCCATCTTGCAGCTTGTCCAGAACTCGGGTAATCTTCCCTTTGTGGCCAAGCCTCTCTATGGTATCCTCTCGGATGCCATTTACATTGGTGGTGCTCACAGGATACCATATATTCTTATTGGAGGTCAGTCATGATCCATCACGTTTTTCTTGTTTATCTCTTCTTCTATATTGATTCATCGACCTTGTTTTTTTATAATTTAAATTTCTATTTTGGAGATTGCTCTGCAATCTTCGTATGATTCTTAATATGTTCCCTCCGGTGATGTCAAACTTTTTTGGGTTAATTTATGTCTTTATTTTCCCCTCCCTGCGCTAGTCGAGATTTAAGATTCTGTTAATTTGCGTATCTCCGTTTCTGGACTCTTGGAACTTCTTTTAGTTTGAATCAATATTTAGATTTCTCATATCAGTTAATAGATTTCGTTCACTAGAGCTGGATTTGTTAAGTATCAGTAACTACTTCGATGCTAGCCATTTTCTTTATGGTGGCAGATGTATTCGAATAAAGACTCAAGTAGAGATCAATTTTTAGTCTTTCTGCAGGTGATATCATGGGGGCAGCTGGCATTGATCCCCTTTGCAGGTGAAGAATTTACAGCCTTAATGGCATGTATCCTTCTGAGCAATCTTGGAGCATCAGTCACTGAGGTTGCAAAGGACGCCCTTGTTGCAGAATATGGCCAGAAACACAAAATGGGAAGCCTCCAGTCTTATGCATTCATGGCTTCAGCGGTGGGTGGAATCCTAGGCAACTTACTTGGTGGCTATTTATTGCAAAGAACAGCACCAAGAACCATGTTTCTCATATTTGCACTTCTCTTATCTCTTCAGCTTGCACTTTCATCAACAGTTAGAGAGGAATCTCTTGGTTTGTCAAAACCACCAGATCACAATCCTGTAAAGAAACCAGTTTGGGAAAGCATCAAAAAACAGCTGAATGATCTCAAAACGGCATTACATGATAACAACATCTCTCGGCCACTTTTTTGGCTTATAGCATCTATTGCTATGGTCCCTGTTCTGTCAGGTTCTGTCTTTTGTTATCAAACTCAATGTCTACATCTTGATTCCACAGTTATTGGAATGTCCAAAGTGATTGGTCAGTTGATACTTCTCTCCATGACTGTGCTTTATGCCCACTGCTGGAAAGAAGTGCCCATGAGGAAATTCATTGGTGCAGTCCAGTTTCTGTATGCTTCTTCTCTTCTTCTTGACTTTGTTCTGGTGAGACAGATCAATCTTAGACTGGGAATTTCCAATGAAGTTTTTGTCTGTTGCTTTTCGGGTTTGGCAGAAGCACTGGCACAATTTAAGCTTCTTCCGTTCTCAGTGCTAGTCGCAAATTTATGTCCACGAGGTTGTGAAGGATCTATGACTTCATTCCTGGTCTCAGCTTTCTACTTATCTACAATTCTCAGTGGCCTATTGGGTGTTGGGTTAGCTTCTTTGATTGGAATAACAACTGTTGATTACTCGGCGCTGCTCTGGGGAATTTTGACACAGTTCATTGCAGCATTGTTGCCTTTAGGTTGGATTCATTGTGTGCCCATGTCCCAACCCAATCTTTGGAAGGAAAGAAATTGAAACACTTTTTCAGTGGCAGTGCAACTCGGGGTGTCAAGTTACAGAACTTTTGACCGTTCTCCCCACAAAATTGTCTCAATGTGTTATTTCTGTTTAGGACTCCTTCACAAGCCTTGCAAGGAAAACCAAATAGCATGCAAAACTAGAATGTGATCAAAATAAACATACCAATTGGCCTTTGACAAATGACATGTATGATGCGGACATGAATGTTGAAATTATAGAAGAAACGGAAATGATGGTGGGGGCGAGAGACAAGTCATACTCACAGGTGACTTTATTAGTAGATGATGTGGATACAAATTAATTAAATGTGCAAATAAGTCAAAATAAAGTGTGTATGGAGACCAGTTAAGATTATAAAACCATTGTTTTCACTTTTTTTTTTTTTGGCATATTATATTTAAATTACTTGCACATTTAACTTCACTTCAGATATATATTATGAATTTTTAACGAAAAAATTAAATTATGTATTATTATTATTATTATGAGTAACGTTAGTCATATAGGTCTAGTCAGACTGTGTTTATTTTGAAAATCACAAAGATGAAACTCTTAGAGAAACATGTTCAACCTACGTTGGCTTCCCCCAAGAACGATGGGGTTAGACCCAGAAGTTGTTTTTTTTTTTTTGGATTTAAGGTTGTTTTTTTTTTTTTTTTAATTAACCAATAACAATAATGTCACATATCTAACCTGTCATGGCATGTATTAGTACAGAGAGTAAAGAAGTTGGAACAGTTCACTTTCCGTTGTATAACTTGCATCAAAAAAATTAAAGACAAAAAAAGAAAGAAAATTTACTGCTTTGAATAAAATTTGACCTAACTGCTCTTTGAAGTTAAGCTGGTAGGCGACACACACACACACACACACACACAAACTTCAATTCAACGGTTGATATAGTTTTCAACTGATCGAACATGACACCGTTTCTGATGCCTTAAAAGGGAAAAAAAATCTCCCCCTTCTTTCTTTCCCCTAACCACAATCAAACAATGGCAGCAACAATTGGCCCGCCAGTTTGCAGCTGGCCCAATATTACCTCTAATTCTCTGGAACTATATGCTCTCTAGGAATCATCATTGGCCAACTCGGCTTGCCTTTGCCTAAACTAGTTCATTTACCTAAATAACTAAGAAGTGCCACATTCAGAAGAGAGTGTTTCTCTTTCTCGACGTTGGAAGAGTCACAAAGTGAGTCACAGTAAGTAGGTATGGTAGGCTCAGTGCATCAGGAGCTTGTGAGGGCAACTATACTCGTGCACATCTTTGATTTGCCCCCTTTCTCCCGCAATGTGCCGTCATCTAACACCAAACTACATGCAGTATTTTGTTAATCCTGTTGACTTTTGGTTCCGTTGTTTGTCATCATGCTAGTCATACTTGGAATGATGGATGTAGGAAGATAAGAATTGCTGAGATGAGTATGTGGGGAGGTCTGGCAGGAAGGCGCGAGTATATTCATACGTTCATAGGTGACACTTCATACATTCACACACAAGAAGTATACATCCATATAATGTAAGCCTTAATTCTAAAGCTATGCAATAAAATGTCACGCCATCTCAATTATTGAGTTCGTCAAATGAAAGTCATTGTCTGACAAACTCACCATCAGGTAGCCTGAACTTTCACATACCTTTATCAATTCCTGCCTTAATGCAGTAGCCAGGAGTTTTGGCAACATAAAAAATAGCTACATGTTCTCATTCTTTCCTTTTATCCATACATTCAAAAAGAGAGTACCAATGATGCTACAAGAAGTAGCAGGTATTTGCATTCCCGTCTATATTGTCAGATTAATGCATGCCATCTGTGGGTACCAAGGGACTCTTGACAGTTTGGAAGCCACAAAAGTGGTCAACCATCAGTTCCTAGAAGTCTAGGTAACCACCTCAAAATCGGGGGAACGAACTGCTGCCTTCATCGACAATATGAGAGTGTCTAGCATTTCATATATAGAATTTGCACAAGGATGCGCTTTATCGGTTGCATAAAAACAATGAGTTGCTTTATTAATGCTTATCCAACTACACCCAGGTGTCTTCCTTAAACCCCTTTTTTTCATCATCGATCTCACCTCAGCTACAGCACCCCATCTTTCAGAAGAGGCATGCAAATTTGAAAGTGAGACATAATTTGACGGGTTTTCAGGTTCTAACTGAATAAGAAATTTATAAGCCAGATCCTGCATTTGAGAATTCCCATGTAACATGGAAGCACTAACAAGAGACCCCCAAGTACTTGGACCAGGTTCTACAGGCATTGTTTTAATAAAATCCAATGCTCGGCCAAGCTGGCCCGACCGACCTAACATATCCACCACACAAGCACAAATCTCAACTGTTGGTGTAATTCCATGCTCATTTATTGCAGAATTATAGATATGAAGACCTTCATCTACCAATCTACACTTGCCACATGCAGAAAGAACCCCTACTACCGTTATCATGTCTGGTTTATTCCCAAGCTGAAGCATCTTATGGTACATGGAAACTGCTTCCTCTCCCTTCCCATGCAATCCATATCCAGAGATTATCGAACTCCAAGAGATTGCATCTCTACACAAGGAACTATCTTCAAATACATGCAGTGCATAACTCAAGCTTCCACACTTGGAATACATATCGATCAAGGCATTACATAAAGACACGTCATAATTCAATTGCTTTCTAACTGCATATCCATGAATTTGTTTCCCAGTAATGAGACCAGCAAGAGATCTGCAAGCAGGAAGAACACTCACCAGCGACACCTTGTTAGGTGCCACTCCATCCCTCACCAGCATTGCACGAAAAAGACTGAAAGCTTCTTTTAAAGCTCCATTTTGCACATAACCATTCATCATTGCAGTCCAAGTATATACACTTCTAGCTTTTGCCTGGTCAAAAACTCGTCTACCTAAACAAACATCATTTCTTCTCGAGTACATATCGATCAAGCAACATCCCAAATGGACATCGGATTCCAACTCATTTCTCACTATATACGCATGAAACTCCCTCCCATAATCGCATTTCCCAACATCCCCACTGCACAAAGTTAAAAGACTCGAAATTGTATATGCATCAGGTTTGAACCCCTCAACTTGCATATCTTGAACAAGACCCAACATCTCCTCGTCGAGATTACCATCCCTTGACTCTGCATATCCCCTAATGATAACATTCCAAGAACCCACATTCCTCTGAGGCATTTCATCAAACAGTTTCCGACATTCCCTCGATTTGCCATCCTTACAATACATAGACATCAAAGAATTGGCAGCAACAACATTCCAAATGAAACCAGTTCTCACGCATTTCGCGTGAATCATTTTCCCCACTTGCAAATCGCCGACCTCCCCACACACTTTTGCCATTGTTGCAAGGGTATAATCATCGGGAACGATCCCGCAACCTCCCATTCGACAAAACAAATCGAAAGCTTCACTAAAGTCATGATTTTTAACATACCCATCAATCAAAGAGTTCCAAAGATACACACTTTTGGATTGCATCGAGTTAAAAACGAGCTCCGACTCTCTTGAGATGCGGAAAATGGCATACACAGAGATGAGCTTGGTGGCCAAGAAAGGATTTTGAGCGAAACCCAATGAGAGGATTCGAGCGTGGCATTGTTTAGTGAGTCCGAGAGATTTGCAGGAAGCCGAGAGCTGAAGCAAGGGAAGGAGATTCTGGGTTGGAGAGGACAGAGTGGCAGAATGGTAATAACAAAAGGTTCTGAGAATTAATGCCTTTGAATTTGGCGCGGCCAGAAGGGGCATTCGCACTTTACTGTAATCATTCTAAAATTTCAAGTTCTTGTATGCTTTGGGAGTGAGACCACTAATTACATTTATTCTTCGTTTTCTCTCTCCCTTTACTTCAAGATGTGGCACTGGTAAACTGGGCTTGCAGTCTAGCGGTCAATATTGATTTTTTTGACAAGAGGCCTCTTGAATATTAGTTCGATCTCTAATCTCTATAAATAAATAAATAAGTATTTTATTAATTAATTATTCAACTTCTTTAAATAATGAAGATGGAATATATTTTTACTTAAAAAAAAAAAAAAGGGAATATTTGCTGATCTGTTTTTCTAAATGTTTTAGCCCAAGATGATATCCATATTTGGGCTCCAATTTTATGGGTAGTTGGACTCCTCTCTCCTGTATGGGTTAGGCTTTTAGTTTTACAATTTTATTTTATTTTATTTTTTCAGTTTATAAACACTACAGCTTCAGTTCAATTGTGTGAATTTTAATCAGAATCAATTAACTTTTTTTTTTTTATTTTTAAAAAAGGGTAAAATATTATCATTCCCATCTCACTGACCAAGTAGCCCTAGTTCTGCTCGTCGCTTCTCCGCGCCTCTCTCTCTCTCTCTCTCGCTCGCTCGCTTTTTCACGAACAAAAACCCTAGGGGTGCAATCAACTTTGTCCGTACAATATCGCCTTTGCATTTTCCAGCCGTTCCTGTCTAGAACTGGTCGAGATTTGGAAATTAACGGCCCCGGTTCAACTTTCCCTACTCTTGGAGGTAAAGAAAAAAACAAATATATATATATATACACTTCAATTTCAATAATTATTTTATTTATTTATTTATTTTTATTCTCTCTTTGTGACTGTAATGTTCGGTGTGTTGAGCCCAATGTTATCAACTACTTGGATTTCTATTTCTGAGCTTGTTATGTTATTTGATATGCTTTGATTGTTTTGAGAAGAAAAAAAAAATGGTGAACGGAATAATAATCCGTGTAGTGCACAAGTATTGGTGTTGCAGCTTGATTTCGGAGCGACCTTGTTTCTCAAATAGCATGAATCAAAAAGTGGCGCCGATAACATAGACATCAGGTCTTTGAATAATAATAGCAAAAATTCTTGTTTGAATCGACTTCTGATTAGGAATCTAAGTATCTGGATTAACTTCTGTTTTATGTTGTGTATGGCTGTTGTACCATGATTCTGTCTTGTGTTGCTTTGTAATGTGTGCAAAACAGAAGGAACGTAGGAAAGCTGGAATTTGGGGAGGAGCAGCAGCTTTGGATCCTTTCTTTAAGAGGAAAAAGAACTCGATCAAAACAACAGGATGAACTAGACGTTCCCGGTTTCATGACTGATTTAACATCTGGTTGAACCGGTTAATTTTGACCCTTTGACTTTTCCAGTTCTATGAGTTATTTGGCTTTGAAAAAATTGTCATGTACCACTGTGCTGAGGAATTGAAAGCAGTTGATTGTTGTGGAATGTATATGATGAGATGGATTAGAACTGTGGGTGATCTGAGGATGTGACATTAGTTCTGTGGCTTAGCTCATGATATGCTTGTTTCCATTTTATTTTAGGTGGCAGGGAGAAGTCTTTTGTTTTGTTTGTGGCCCTGAATTAGTTATTGAGTGCCAAATTAGGTATTATATGTTTCCTGACGCCATTTGCAAATTCTCTTAATGTTTGGTTTCAGATTCTGCAGCAGAAATGAAGAAGAGAAGGGAAAATCTTGTGAATGAACTGAAGCCCGAGATTGATCTCAAGTCTCTCATTCATGAGAGTTCTCTCTTCTTTGACAAGTTGATTGAGCTTATCCCTGCTAAGTTTTACTTGCCAACTAGTGATAATGACAAGGCATGGTTTCAGGGCCTAAGCAAGGAGGAAAAAGCTGTGGCAAAGAAGCAATCGAGAGAAAACATTAAAAAAGCACGTAGAGATAGGCTAGATCCAGAGAAGTCTTCTAAAACAACCCTTGAATTGCTGAGGCAGAACTTGGAAAAGGAAAAATCTAATGATGACAGTGATGACGGAGTGGAGATCAATCCCATGATTTCTGGTCTAGAAGGTGGTGGTCAGTCAGCAACATATGAAGAACTTCGTCAAAGACTTCATCGCAAAATTGAAGACCTTCGAGCAGGTAGAAACAGTGGTGAATCAAGCAAAATAAAGAAGAGAAATGATAAGAAGAAGGACAAAAGAACTTATGAGAAGAAGCGCAAGAGGGAACCTGAGTCTGAAGAAAAAAAGGCTTCAATGACTACTTCACTGGAGAATGTGGAGAAGGATGCAGCAGAGGCAACAAAAGAACTCAAGTTTAGTAATGTTAAACTTGGGGACAAAGAAGAGCATGGAAAGAAGAAGAAGAGGAAACTTTCGAAGTTAAAGGAGCTTGAAAAGGCAAAGGAACTGGAAGAAACAAAGAAAGATCCAGAAAAAGGGGATATTGTATCAAAGAAGCACTTGTGGAGAGCAGCAACAGATAGAGCTGCGGGGATCAAGGTTCATGATGATCCAAAGCTTTTGAAACGAAGCATCCAGAAGGAGAAGAAGAGGCATCAAAAGAATGTTGAGAAGTGGAAGGAGAGGGTTGAAACACAACAGAAAGTGAAAGCAGAAAAACAGCAAAAGAGATCACAGAATATAGCTGAGAAAATTCACCAAAAGAAGATGCGACGGATTGCAAAGAGAGAGAAAAAGCTGTTGCGGCCAGGGTTTGAAGGTCGTAAGGACGGCTACATCAATAAAGCTTCAACTTAAGGTCCCCTCATCTTTGGATTGTATTACTATTTGTTTTTGTCTACCTTTTTCGTGTCTCTTTCACATTTTCAACTCTATTGGCCAACAAATGATCCTAAAATTGAAAGAATATTATGTTTTAGAAGTAATGCCCATCTCTCTGTTTATAGCATAATGCTATTGTTTGATACAAATAAATTGTTGCATCTTCAGTTGACAGGAAAGGAAATATAATAAATGCTTTTAGGGATCAGGAGATGGGATTAAAGAGACGATGTAAGATGAGCATTAAATAGGTTGTTGAAAGCGGGTGAAACTCTGTGGTGGAAGCAGGGACACTAGGATAGTGTAGAAGCAAGAAAAGAGGAGAAAGATTAGATTCAAATCCTTTCCAAGCCTTCGGCTTGCTTATATTTGCTTCTGACTGCTTGAAATTTTGGTCAAGTTTATATTAGCCCTTATCCCACCAACCTATGAACCTTGTTGGAATACTGAAGTGATTGGTGTAGAATTACTGATTGCCGATGATTTCTTTGTATCGGATTTTCTCGTAGGTTTTTGCTGCTTTGTTTATATCCCTTAGAGGTTTAGATGATTCAAGACCCACCGAGGAATTGGGTCGCACGAGAACGAGTACAAGAGAGCATCCGTGCGTTGGATGCATGGGAGAGTAAGATGAAGTTACCGAGGAGGGAATGAATCCACAGGATGATCAAAATCAATGCCCACAGGAGCACAAGAAGCATTCCTCATGGAACACCATTACTTTACATAATCAGTGGTGAACCAAACATTAAAAGTAGGCAAAAAAAAAAAAAAAAAAAAAAAAAAGAGAAAATAAAAACAGATTCCCTCTCTCTGTGATGAACTGGGGGATAATGGTTCGGTAAATAATGGATAATGGTTTTAAGTGCAAAAGAAGTCCCCAATCAACAGTGACTCACGTGCGTCATAAAAGTTATCAATATTTTGAAAACCTGCCCAAGCCTGCAAAAATTGAAATGCAAGAAAGGCAATTTGTTTTGTTTACTACTTCACTTCCAACACAACAGCGTCTTCATGCCCCTATTATTGGTACTTGAGGTTACCATTGTCACAAATTATTCATGCTGCCAGCCTTTCCTGTGTGGCCTCAAAAGAAAAAGTTTATGGACTTGTGTCCAAGACGATGTTCCCCGTGCTTCTTTGCAGACTAACTTTACCATTCAAACGGTGCAGTCAATCAATCTTTGATATTGGGGTCATTCATTTCATGGACACAAGCAATAGTTCAGAGAGCAGTGGTTCCTACCAAAAACTCGATTTTTTTTTTTTTTTTCCTGTTATATGTGTGTGGACGATAAATTCAAACTTCATATGATAAAGGGGAGTCCACACAAATTTGCCAGCTTTAAATTTTTCGCAAAAACTGAGACTCCTGAAATGTAATTCTCTACTCATGTTCTTCTTTTGTGGAAAAATTATTGCATTTTATGAATTTATACATTCAACTACTCCTAAGTTAGTGGATCAAAAGTAATTGATCTTGACATTTGAATTTTATCATAATAATAATGAAATAATATTGATATTTTTAAATGTGAACTCAAATAGTTAAGTTGATAGGTATTAAAAAATAAATATCAAATTTATAAATTTAATATTATATGTCAATTTAAAATTTTAAAATATTAATATATAAATTTTTTATTTATATATTATTTATTCTTTTAGTCGATTGATACAATATTTTTAATTATACAATTTATACATTTATATTTAAGATTTTAATAATTATATTTTCTTTTTATTTTTAGCAAAGTAACAATGAAAATAGAAATTTTATATGTTTTTGAATAAAGTGATTTTTTTTTTATAATAATCTTATCACCATTTCAAGGTAAACTTGTACAAAATAAAGTTCTTGTTAATTTTTCTTTTCCACCCCATAGGGACAAAAATCTTATTAGTTAAACATACCCATATTTCCAAATTTACAGCTAATTTGTTATACCTAAACTTTTTTTAAAATTTCAGTTAGTTATTTTGTTTAAGCAATAATTCCTTTATTCGTGTTTCTCTGTCCAAAACATACAAAATTCAATCAACGGTAAAGGTTACTCATATTAAAAGTTTTTCTTTTTTTCTTTTTTTTTTTGAAAAAATTGAGATTTGAATTCCAATTTCTTTACTTACCTCAATACATTTTGCTAATGCACATCTCGACACGTTTTGCTAATGTGTCAGAGTAGACAATCTCACGTGTGAATACATTTATGTAAGATGCCATGGTCGTACTTTCTCACCATTACAGCTTTAAAAAACCAACGTCAATGTGCAGGCGGGGAAAAGGGGCTTTCTGGCATTGAAGATCTTTGTTAAATGGTTGGAATGTTGCATCATAGACGTTAGGTATTGACTAATTATTAATTATAATTATAATTATAATTCAAATAATTATAAATATATATTTAATAATTATAATAATAATCTTTTTGTTTTTTTTTTTTTAAATTTATATATACACCTTCTTTATTATAAAATTTACATTTACCTAACATTTTTCTTTATAAAATGAGTCACCTTTACAAAAAACGGAGATCATGTAAGACAAGGCGGCATGTCGTCAAACTCTCGACACCTAACTTTTATCTTTATTTTTTTTTGGTGTTATATAAATAAATAAATAAATAAATAAAAATATTTGTCGGTACCTTTCCTTTTCCTTCTCTCTTCAAACTTTTTTTTTTTTTTTTCAAAAATTTTCCAGCGGAAGTTCTTGAATGTCCATTGCAAAAATCGTAACAAGACCTCAACCCTATCTTCTACTACTATTTTCTCAAAACCCAAATTGCTTTTCTTGTCCGAAAAAAATTAAAAAAAGAATAAAGAAAAAGGGTTGAGAAATCTATGTTTCCGTTTCCAGACCTCAATCTCTCTCCCCCACCATCAGCCACCACCAGCACAGCTGCAGATGGCGTCTCCGGCACCACCGTTCTTAAAGTGCCTAAAGTAGAGCCTAAGCTGGAGCCGCTGGACAGCCCGCATGACATCTACTCCCAAGACCAGATATTTTCCAATTCTACCCCCGATTTTTTCTCACATTCCCATAATACCCCTCCCTCGGGGTCCTCCTCCGAGGAAAGCAATGTCTACTCCGAGTACCAGCGAGTCTCCGAGCTTTTCCGAACAGCATTTGCCCCGCGGCTACAGGACCAATACCGTGACGTTTCCGTGCCGGACCGGGATTCCAGCGCTATCGTCCCCCTCGTCGATGAGAACGCCGTCTCCTCCGTCGTGGTCTCCAGACAACGCCCTCGGCGCTTCATCCCGCGCTCGTCGGAGCTCGTCCGCGTCACCGACCTCGGGTTGGAGCATCAGCGGTACTTCCGGGAGGTCGTCCGCCGGACGCGGATGACCTACGATGCCCTCCGCATCGTCTCCGTCATAGATGAGGAGAAACGCCTTGGTGAGCAACTCGGCCGCCGCGCACGTGGTGATCTCAGAGCCGCTTCCATAATGCGTGACAGTGGGCTCTGGCTGAACAGGGATAAGCGGATTGTGGGTTCGGTTCCTGGAATTGAAATTGGGGACCTTTTCTTCTTCCGGATGGAATTGTGTGTGGTCGGATTGCACGGCCACGTCCAAGCCGGAATTGACTACCTTCCGTCTAGCCAGAGCTCCAATGGGGAGCCTATTGCCACAAGTATAATTGTTTCAGGTGGATATGAGGATGATGAGGACGCTGGCGACACGCTAATTTACACTGGACACGGTGGACAGGACAAGCTTTCACGGCAATGTATGGACCAGAAGTTGGAAGGTGGGAATTGGGCTTTGGAGAGGAGTATGACTTATGGGATCGAGATAAGAGTCATTAGAGGGTTCAAATATGAAGGTAGTCTTAGTAGTAAGGTCTATGTTTATGATGGGTTGTACAAGATTGTAGATTGTTGGTCTGATGTGGGAAAATCTGGTTTTGGTGTTTTCAAGTATAGGTTGACAAGGATTGATGGGCAACCGCAAATGGGTAGTTCAATTCTAAGGTTTGCAGAGAGTTTGAGGGTTAGGCCATTGAGTGTGAGGCCTAGTGGGTATCTGAGTCTTGATATATCAAATAAGAAGGAGAATGTGCCAGTTTTGTTGTTTAATGATATTGACAATGAACATGATCCTCTGTGTTTTGATTATCTTGCAAAGGCTGTCTTCCCTCCATATGCATTTAACCTTGGAAGTACTCAGACTGGTTGCGAATGTCAATCAGGTTGTAATAATGGTTGTTTTTGTGCAATGAAGAATGGGGGTGAGTTTGCTTATGATCAAAATGGGTTTTTGTTGAGAGGGAAGCCACTAGTGTTTGAATGTGGACCCTTCTGCAAGTGTCCACCACATTGTCGGAACCGAGTATCGCAAAGAGGATTGAGAAATAGGTTGGAAGTGTTTAGATCAAAGGAAACAGGTTGGGGAGTTAGGTCATTGGATTTAATATATGCTGGTGCATTTATATGTGAGTATGCAGGAGTTGTTCTCACAAGAGAGCAAGCCGAGATTTTCACAATGAATGGTGATGGTCTAATATATCCAAATCGCTTTTCTAATAGATGGGCAGAATGGGGTGATTTATCTCAGGTATATCCCGCTTTTGTGCGCCCATCCTATCCCTCTGTTCCTCCCTTGGATTTTGCAATGGATGTGTCAAGAATGAGGAACGCTGCCTGTTATATCAGCCAGAGTTCATCTCCAAACGTGCTGGTGCAATTTGTTCTGTTTGATCACAATAATTTGATGTTCCCCCACATTATGCTTTTTGCAATGGAGAACATCCCTCCTCTGAGGGAAATGAGCCTTGATTATGGGGTGGCAGATGAATGGATGAGGAAGCTTGCAATTTGCAATTGATTTCCTTGAGGAGATATTTTGAGTTTTGTTTTATGTGGTGTAGCAAAATATTTTGATGGCATCACTCCCCTAAGGTAATTTAATCATCTTAGCAACTCTTTGCCTCTAATTTATACAGATATTAGCTTGCTTTATTAAATGTGTTCTTTTGTTGTCAAATCATTGTTGTGGTTTCTACTACTATTCACTGCACCAAGTAGGAAATTAGGCGATTATTGCTTGCCCAACTATATGCCGTAGTTATTTGGACCTAATTTGGTGGCCAAACAACATTTGGTGAGATAAGGGCATTAATTTTCCATGACTCCAAGCAATATATGTTGCCTTTTATGTTTTTGACTTTCCCTGTAACTTTTTGATTTTCATTCAGCTGTGACTGTAATCATTGTTTGCCCTTACAATAAGATCAAGTTAAATTGTTTCATTATTCGTGTATTTCAACGACATTTCCTAGGATTTTATGCTTTGACTTAGTGCACTTTTGTCTGTTCCAAGTAGCAGCCTTGTCAGAACTCTAATGGACTGTTGGAGGCTGAATGTTTCTATGCTGCAAATGATGTCACAAGGTAGATGAAGACTGTCATGGGCGACACTAAGTCTCAATTGCTGTGAGTGAACTCACAAGCTAGATGAGAAAATTGTCACTGTTGACAACGAGTCTCAATCTAATGACATAAATTTTTCACTCCTGTGGACTTGCGTATAGCATCGATGCTGTTCTCTTAATTGGACTAGAAAACTTTATTGTATTGGCCCGATTGAAATCGTATGGCTATTGAGTTCAGTCATAGTTCATCGGGGTGAAGCTATTAATTTTTCTGATTCTCTTATTTGATAATATTGATAATTTTATCAAAAAGAGTATTTTTGAGTTGTAACAGCAAAGATTAGACTAAACAATTAGACATGGTTTGAATCCATATTTTGGTTTGCATGGAAAATGTAGCATCATGTGATGAAGTGTATAGATAAAGAACTTTTCTTACTTGTGATCTTATTGATATTTTACTCTATCAGGAGATTATCTTTGATTATGTCCGTATAACTATTAGGTTAGATATTTTGGCTTTATAATTATTTACCTTTTAGTTCCTTAGTTCTGCTTCTGTTATTTCATTAGATGGGATTATGAATATTGAAGTTGATGATTGACTATTAAGGTTTTTTTTTTTTTTTTTTCCAACAAGTGTTGATTCTCATTTGGTTTGTGGGTGGATTTCCACGTGTTCTTTTAAATTTTTGAGTCCCTGTCCCTTATCATCCTGTAACTTAAGTTCCTGACAATAATGGCATCAATAATAAATAAATTAGTTGCTATAGGTGCTTCCATAGCTATTGCTGTTGCAATTTAATGCCGCTTCAATTGGTAGAAACATTCTTCTCTTCAGCATTCACGCCACAATTTTTTTTTTCTTAAAATGTTTTGCTCAATCTATGTGAACTTCTGTTCCGTATTGTCTACTAGATCATAATTATGCAACAAAAATATTAAATAACATGGATGCTTTGGTTGCAACAGTAGTGGTGAACCTTTTGATCCAGCCATAATTCTTCTTCTTCTTCTTCTTTCCTTTCTTTACATCCTCGGTTCTTCAATGCTAAAGAGACTAGGAGCCCAACAATTCTACTACCAGACCATGTGACTGGTGGTTATTTGGGCTTCTTCTTTGAATTCCTTATTTGGTTCCTTAAACAAGCTAGATTGCAACTGACAAAGATCATGCAGTTGTATTGGTAGAAGCCATACAACCAACAGGATTTTATTGAAGGATCTAGGAACTGAAGCCCATAATGGAAAATAACACGATGCTGTTATCTCAGTTCACATGTTTCATGAGAACTTTAGTGAGAGAGCAAAATGTTGTATATGTTAGAAGTCCTATGAGGTGTTTTGGCACTTCATTCTTTCTATAGTTGCTTTATGTACAAGCCTTTCAACTTATTATGTAGTATATATGTGCAAAAAACATTGGAGATGTTTATGTTTTGCTGGCCTGAATCCCAAGTCTCTGTTTCATCCACAGGTTGCATGCCTCAATTATTTAGCAAAATTTGAAGTTGTTGGACATTGAGCATGAGTATTATTACTGCATAGGAAGTGCTAGAAAACTATGTGTGTTTGCTGGCCAAACCCCAAGACAGTGTTTCATCCATGCGTGAATTATCTAGCAAAATTTTGCGTTTTAGGGCATTGTGCTAGGGTGTAGTGAGAGGTCATTGTCTCAATCATTCAAGTGCATGTACATCATTTCATAAATTGGAACGACTACATCCACAAGTGATACCAAAGATTGAGCCCTTGGTGTATCTTGTTTAGATGGCATTGCCACCAACTCTATCTAATGGGTTGAGAACTGGTAGAACTTTTGCCACTGGAGAGTACTCCATTGAATGTATTAGATGCAATTGGAATGCTTGGAGCCTTCTTATTTTTCGTTGTATACCTTGGCAAAAGATTATCTGTCCTCATGTTCGACGTTTCATTTGCAGGTGGGTATTGGCCAACGGATTCATTTCAGTTTTTGACCTGGTATCCTGAAAATTTTGCTAAATCCCTCTGCTTTGACTGCTGGTGCTGCGAATCTTTCTTTATACGTGGACCATAGATGGCTTTTATCTTCGAATGTTCACTGTTATGACTTACATTTCTTCTATAGTTCCGAAGGTTAAGCCAGTCTTTTAGGAACAAAAGGAAAAAGAAAGGGAGAAAGGAGAAAGGGAACATGAGAGAGTGGGAACTGAAAATTTTGAAAATGTGATAGGTGTTTGCTACAATCTGCATTCTTCCCCGACCTCTTTGACAGTCTAACCCATAATCTGTATTTCCAGGATAAAAGCCTTTGTACAAAATCCAATCTCTGGGGACTAGTCATGAGGTTTTTGTATGCTTGTATTTATGACCTGTATCATCTTTCTGTACTTGTTGTACATTGCCAATTTTCAAGTTGGTGAAAGCCTTGTACAGGAATTATATTTCTTGCATGTGCAGGCAGTAGTAGTATAATTTGATGACATTCTTAGGGAAACGCTTTTGCAAGGACATATGAATGGAACAGAGCTATACGTGTTCTTTGTGTTTTGTTTTGTCTTTTTTTTTTTTTGGATCAAAGGAAAGAATGTAACTTGTTAATGCTTGTGTGCGAAGGGAATGATTCTATGTCATATATAGCATATGCACGACTCTCTGTCACGGAAATGTGCCCATGCACTAAATACTGAAACGCGAGGTGAATGGTCCTTTGGACTGCACGCTGAACCCGGGACTTTCTGCACTGAAGAGTAGTTATAGCCATGTGATGAGATTCTTTTAATTTTAAAAAAATATATTATTATTATTATTATTAATTATATTATTTAATATTTATTTTTTATTATTCCAAAATTAATACATCTAATTATTTTTATAATAATAAATTATCAATATTTTATAAATTTTTTGTTCAAATAATAATTTAATTAATAATACTTATTAAAATTTTTAATTTATTATAAATTAATCTTTTGAAATAATTATTGAAGATCAATTTTTAAAAAGTGATTAATTTTTATTTTTTATTTTTACAATTTTTTCATCTTCAATCTTCAATTTTCCTAATTCGCAATTAGCATGGAAATGGAAAAATTTAGAGAATTTAGGACGAAAATGAAAAATTCATAAAAAAGAAAAATCTCTCTCTCTCTTTATTTTATTTTATTTTATTGTAATTATGCTTTAGGGATTTTGAAAGAGTAGCAGCTGTTTGCTACTGAAAATTTCTTGGTACTTGAGAAGGTGTTTTTAAATAGATCAATTATAATTTTTAACAGTTATAACTCAATTTCAAAGATGATTTGTGCCTGAGTTTTATTAAGAAAAGTTTTTACAGAAAATTAGAATGGTAGATTTTTTTTTTTTACTATTTAGTTGTGATGCTGAAATCTGTTAAAAATAGTTTCTGATATTTGATGCACATGTAAGAAAACCGTGAATTTTTCTAGAGTGATTATGAAACAGAACATGTATTTTTACCGGAAACTGAAAGCAGGTAGGATTGCCAGGCAAAAGATTGGAGTTCTGTTGATGGGGTATCCACTTCTCTTCGGTTCGAGCTTGTCGGTTTGTAGGCTGGGAGTCGGACATGCTAGATGGACATGGCTTGTAAGTAACGATGTCTACGGGTGCGAGGACCCCACAATTTTAGGTAGCTTGTTCGAAATTCAAGCAGAGGTTTTTCATGGCGCAAAAGGATTGGCCGAGCAAGTAAAACGCGGTGTTCTCGCCTTGTTGATTAGGCCGAGATAAATCGTCCTGGGAATTCAAGAAAATTGTCCATTTGGGATATATTCTACATAAATGTAAATCGTCTCTTGCAAAAATAGAGAATCCATCATCAGATTACACTTCTTCAAACGGAGAAGAAACCACCTCGCCAGCAGAAGTTTAAATTCCAATTGTGTGAATTGCCAATTCCCACGAATGTGAAATTGTTCAACATTGGAGAACCAGTCTACCTTCCCCACAGAAAAAGCATAGAAGATGTATATGCCATTGGTATGATGAATACAAGCTCTTAGAGTCTCTCCTTTTTGGTTGGTATGAGTCAACGGTTCCATGTATACATGTAAATATATCAGGGTAGTTTCATATAGCTGATGCTTCTAGCTTCGCATGATCACATATCTGAATCACATTACAAACACGCAATCGAGGAAGAATATTAAGCTTGAGCACTTAGTGTCCCATTCTTCTCCTGTTGCCGCTGTCTGGCTCGTTCCATTTTCCTCTTCCGCCATTCATCCAAAGCTGATGACTTTGCAAACGTTAGCTCACACAGCAACCATCACGTAGCTAAGAAAATTAAGCCTCAATAAATAATATCCAGTTTTGCTGGGGTTTCAAGGTGGAAGACATCGGAAGAAGCAAAAATGAAAAGGAAGGGCCAAAAAGCCTTCCAATGCATGGTATTCAAAAGAAACGAGCTAATAAATGGGGACCCAGAAAGCCGATTGTTTCCTTGTCTTGGAACCAAAAGAATCTATGTTTCATCTTAATCTCCAAGTTTGCATTTTGTCCAGAAGAATCTGCAGTTTTTTAACAAGCTAACCTTTCAAAACCTATATATTAGCATGGTAGCACCTCACCCTGCTCCCACCATTTTTCTCCTGGTGCCCCAGAAGGTTTTATATGCAATTTATGGCAAAAAGCAGTATTAAAATGATAAGAAAGCTGTTATACCAGCAAAATATAGATAAACAGAGAGAGAGAGAGAGAGAGAGAGAATGAAAGTTAGAAGGGGAAACAATAACCTTTCAAGTTAGCAGCATCACTCATAGTACGGAGGTCTTTCAACCTGTTTGAAAGACCAACAGCAGCAGTCTGCTTTGTATCCTTTTGTGGGTCAACTACAGGTTCTGCATAAGCTTCTTGCTTGATTTCCTTCACCTGTAAAGTGCAGGGCAAAATTTCACTTCGAATCCTTTGATACAGGAGACTATGTATACATGTGCATGGATGTTTGTGTAGAGAAATGGGTAACGGGTGACCAAGAGAAGAGGAGAGGGGATGGGGGGAGAGAGAGAGCATGCAAAACAGTGGAAAAAAAATGGCATAATGGAAGTGCCTTCTAGTTCCATGCATTGAAATCTTTTTGTGGCACCTGTTTAGTCACATGCAATGATATGAATATTAATGTTTTGAGCCAACCCATACCCTTTTTATCAATTCCCAAGGTTGCATTGCAAGACGGATCTCTTCTGATTCCTTAATGTAGTGGAGCTGAACTGCATTTCAGATTATTGAACATTGTTACTGAATTAGCATGTTCATTACCAATTTTTCCATGCATTTCAAGAACTGTAGCCTATGCAACAAAGTTGCAACCATTAAATACCAAATTTTCTGCTCTCAATGAAAGTAAGATTCCTCAGCCACAGATACACTAGCACATGGAGCAAAATACAGTCAAATGCTGTAAGATGCCTAGAGTTCCCATTGTCATGACATCATTCTCATCTAATGATGCACCAACCAAAAAATGCCATGTACAAACAACAGCAAAGATCAGCACTTTGCCACATAAAACAGCCTTCTATTTGATGGAGATCTAGAAAAATTCCACGTTTACTACTTCCATAGTAGCCTTGTTTTCAATGACAGGAGCCAGCAACCAAGATGTCAACAACACTAGAAATCAATGCATTCAACAAAGGTGAAAACTTTCATAAACCCAACAAACTAACACACCAAAAAATAAGCAACATATTTGGAGTTATTGGAGAAGGATTCACCTAATAGCCGGTTCAGCAACTACAAAGATATCGAGAAAACATTTGAGTAGTGGGTTCTTGGTTAAATCCACAAGTCTCAATCCACAGATACAGAGGGAATTTAGGTTTGGAGGTCTTCTTTGTACTGAAAATGAGAAAGGGATCCCCAACACCCTTCTCATTAAATAGCAGAGCAGGGATACCATCATATCATACATAGCTTGTCGTGCACAAAACTACAAGCAAGGATCAAACTATATCTCTCATTTCAACCCAAATGCCCAAACAGCTCTAGCAGTCTCCACGATCATGACCAAAACCCAAAAGTCATACCCGAAAGATGGGCTGCACATAACAAAGACTACATGCTTTCTCGAAATCAAACAAATACCCACCATCTTGATACGCCAAGACACGGAAAAGATAAGCAAAAATGGAAGGATGGATTTAGGATCAGAGGCCTAATTGGCCAAAACCCATTTGATATTGCTGGTAGTTTACATATATTCTGAAATGGATTCAACATTAGAGAAGGTGGTGGGAGGGAGGGAGGGAGGGAGAGAGAGAGAGAGAGAGGGAGAGAAAGGAGTTGCCTGAATCGGATTGGTGATTGGATGAGAATGTGCTGCGAGAAGAAGCAAAGGAGAGAAAGGCCTGAAGCAAGAGAAGGGCAGCGATTATATTCAATACAGTCAACAATATTGTTGCGTTCTTGAAGGACAATCTCGCCATCCTCGACTGCTGTATCTCCATCATCCCCTTTTTCTTGTCTTTCTTCTTCCCTGTTTTGCAAAAGATAGCATTACCCGTATTCAGCGACGAACTTTTCTTAAAAGCTTTTTTGTTTTTGTTTTGTCTCTCATTTTCTTCGGAACCAGAACACAAGTCAATTGTTGTCAATTTTACTTGTGGGGACACCCACTTTGGACTCCACTATCAAGCTCATCTGCCCCCTTTACCTTCAATTCACCTTTTCTTTGAAATACATGACTGTTGTTTTACTGTTTACCTATACTTCATCTGTGAAGTTAAACCGAGAAAAAAAAAAAAAAAGTAAAAACAAGCGGAACGCTTACGGCGAAATCAACCCAACAACGAGAGGTAGTCGTCAACCACAAAATCTAATTGGAAAAACTAATAATCGTGAGCGGCAGGATTCGAACCTGCGCGGGCAGAGCCCACATGATTTCTAGTCATGCCCGATAACCACTCCGGCACGCCCACCCTTTTGATCAATTGACTTTAAAGTTCTTATTTCTTTCTTTATTGTTCCTTCCACTTCCATCCTGTTTTTGTGGATGACCGTTGGTAGGCTAGGCTTTCTTCGAGTCTACTCTGCGTTTTTGGGTCTAAAAACTGTAATAAAAATTGTGCCCTCTGTGATTTTCTAGGCATGGCTTCAATCCTCTACCGTTATTAGAGTGACTATACTTCAAGTTATAATCTTTCTATGGTAAATCTTTATCACTCGGTTTTTTCTCCCCCACCCACTCTCAAAAAAAAAAAAAAAAACTGTTTAACTTTGCCTATTTATTTCACTCGTTTCTGCGTTTTAAGCTTTAAACGCTTTTCTGGGCACCCTTAAAATTCCTTTCTTGTTCTCCGAGAAGAGAGTTGTTTGGACGCGTGGGCTTTTCCTTGCTTCGAATTCCATTCAACTAGGACAGAGGGTTTTTTTTTAAAATTTTTTTTGTAGTTACTTATGCTTTTCCGAGTTTCTAGCATAAATGACTACATGGGTTTATCGCAATTTTAGTCCTTTTCTTTAGTTTCCGTTCAAAAGTTTAGGCTTTATATTAATTTGCTGCTTGCGGCCAGTTATTTGAATCTTATTTTGAGCATTTTGGCTTGCTTATTACCCGTTTGATGTTTTGCAGAGACAGCAGCAGGGTTGATTGGTGTCCAGGATGGCTTCCACATTGTTTAGAAATGTCCAAACCCACCCTTTACTGATATACTCAACTTCACTGTTTAGAAGAAAGAATGGTGTTCTGTATCGCACGATGAAAAGTACCACACAAACTCAAACAGCTACAGAAGAAATGCAGCTGAAGGCGAAAACTAAAGTTTCACTACAAAGTCAGTCTAAAATGGTTGATAAGCTCATGAAAGATTATGAGGCAATCATTGGTATAGAAACCCATGTTCAGCTCTCCACCTCAACTAAGGCCTTTTGTGGCTGCCCCTACAACTATGGGGCTCAACCTAACACGACCATCTGCCCTATCTGCATGGGTTTGCCTGGTGCTTTACCAGTTTTGAACTCAAAAGTCATTGAGTTTGCAGTTAAAGTAGGTCTTGCGCTTAATTGCAAGCTGTCTTTGAACTCAAAGTTTGACAGAAAGCAATACTTTTATCCTGACCTTCCAAAGGGCTACCAAATATCTCAGTTTGATATACCTATTGCATCTGGGGGCTACATTGATCTGGATCTTCCCGTGGAATTTGGTGGTGGGCATAGGAGGTTTGGCATTACAAGAGTTCACATGGAAGAGGATGCAGGGAAGCTACTCCATTCAGGAAATGGGAGTTACTCACAGGAAATTTCTTGTTCTCTTTGTTTTTACTTAATGTCTTCAAGTTCTAGGCTTTAATCATACTTATTGGTGCGCTGATTGTATGGTAGGGTTCTTTCAGGTTGACTTGAATAGAGCAGGGGTTCCTTTACTTGAGATTGTTTCTGAACCTGATATGAGAACCGGTATTGAAGCTTCGGAGTACGCAGCAGAGCTCCAAAGGATTGTCCGTTATTTGGGAGTCAGTAATGGCAATATGCAAGAAGGTTCGCTCCGTTGTGATGTTAATGTTTCCATTCGACCAATTGGCCAACTGGAGTTTGGGACGAAGGTAACTAGGACCCAGACATCGTAAGTGACTTGAATTATTAATGTAACAGCTTTTTTTCAACATATCTTGTAATTAATATATAATGAGGTAAAATTCTCTATGTGATTATAGTTTTCTGGTCAGAGTAGCCTATTTTCTTCTTATGAGATTACATACACAATGACTGGGTGTTCTCCTTTTCCTATGAGAAGCAAGCATCATATTTGTTTAAGTAGCAGAGGGGCTGGACTTTCATCTGTAGTTGTCCTTGAACTTTCATATCTCTTCCTTGCAATCCTATGTACTTTCTTATTAGCATGATTTTTCTTAATGGATAGGTGTATTGACCTATGCTTTTATGAGAGTAAAAGAAAATTGATATTCTGGTGCATAACAGTTAATTACTGATATATTTGCTCCCTCTGTTTTGGCAGGTTGAGATAAAAAATTTAAACTCATTCTCATCAATTAGCAGGGCTATTGATTTTGAGATATCACGGCAAGTGCTTCTCCATAGTGAAGGTCAAGGTGATTCAATTGTGCAAGAAACTCGGCTTTGGGAAGAAGGTGCTCAGGTTGTATCCATATATTCCCCTTTGTTTTCTTCTTCTTGTGGGATATATTGTTTTCATCCTCAAGTATCAAATACATTAAAATAAATAAAAAAAGAGAGAGTGGCTCATATTTAATTGTTGCTGATATGCTCCTTTATGCTGTGTAGAAAACAGTGACAATGAGGAAAAAGGAAGGGCTATCGGATTATCGATATTTCCCAGAACCAGACCTTCCAGGAGTTATCCTCACTAAAGAGTATGTTGATAGTATTCAGAATTCTTTGCCAGAAGTTCCTGAAATGAAGCGTCGGAGATATGAGAAAATGGGCCTAAGCATGCAAGATGTTCTCTTCCTTGCAAATGACAAAAGTGTAATTCTTTTTCATTGTCCATTTGCTAGGATTTAGAATTGCTTTCATCTATTCAGTGACAAAAGTATGCATTGAATCCAGATTTGTTGTGCTTAAATAAAAGTTTTCATATTATGTTATTACAATTGTTGGTTCAAATTTTTCTTCAACCTCCCCTCCTGATATTCAGTGACCATGAGTTTATCATTTCATTTTTTTTGTGTAAACATCAAGGTAGTTGTTGATTCACTCCATTGATAGGAAGTGTTGCAAGACTATAGGGCTCAGAATAATCTCATTAAGTTGTGTGCATTTTCAATTTTTAGTTCAGAGTTTCTTATCTAAGCTTGTGATTGAGGCAATTTTCCCATTTCTTTGAGGCACTCCTGTTTATATTATTTTTTTCTCAATTAAAGCATTGGTTGAATTGCATCATCTCCTTAAAAGAATCTGGATGAGTCTGCTGCATGATATTCTCATTGGAAAAATGCTTTAGGTTGCAGGCTTCTTTGATGCAACAATTGCAAAAGGTGCTGATGTAAAGTTGTCTGCAAATTGGATAATGGGTGATATTGCTGCCTATATGAACAATGAAAAGGTCTCTATAAACAATATCAAACTTGCCCCAGAAGAGCTGGCTGAGCTGATTGCCTCAATTAAAGGTGGGACCATCAGTGGGAAGATTGGGAAAGAGGTAAAACTTTCATTGCAGTGACCAATGCTCCTTAGGATATGTTCCCTTCAGCTTTTAAATACCTCGTTGAGGCTTCTTGGCTTTTGACCATGCATCACTAGGGGCTCTCTTGACTACACTATAAATGATTAGTTTTTGAAATGAAGACAATTAATAAATCTTTTGACCAGCTCATGTTCTGCTTCATTGTTTGCTTGATGTTATATAGGCATTTAATTTGGCATTCAGGCTTTCTAATATGCCATTTGCTCTGTATCTGTGGGTGAAAATGAGGATCAGTCTTGGTTGTTTTCATCTGTAGTGGTATGTAAATTTAATTGCACTTGAAGGGTGATTCTCAGCATTTATGACAACTTCCCCATATTTCCTGCAGATACTGTTTGAGCTCATAGCAAAAGGTGGAACCGTTCAGGGACTGATAAGAGAAAAGGATCTTGTTCAGGCAAGTAATTTCTTGGTCTCAGGATCTTAAAATGTTGGTCATTGGCAAAAATGAGCTTTCTTTTACACTATAATTTGATGGCTACCAATAAATTTGGCAACTAATAAAGCAAAACCTTCTGCATCACTGTTTCTTCTTGGTAAAGAAGGCTTATCTTGTAAATTGTAGTCATTCATATTTGAGTACAGGCATGGCCACCATGGCTGGTGAGAGACTAAAGTGTGCTTTTACTGATGTAAATCAAGCTTTAGTAATTGCTTTTTAGTATTATTATCATATGTTTGTTGATCATTATTAGCAGCTAGTTTTAATTGGCTTAACACCTTTAAAATTGTGGAACATAGTTTTTGTTAAGTGATGGGATGTATGCAGATAATTGAATTACTAAGGCATACTGCATAGGACATGGTTAAGTTTAATTGAACTTTTACGTGTTTCAAAAATTGCAGATAGTAGATCCTGCTGAAATTGAGAAAATGGTAGATAAAGCGCTTTTGGAGAACCCAAAGCAGTTGGAACAATACCGTGCAGGCAAAACAAAGCTACAAGGTTATTTTGCTGGCCAGGTATGAATTGCCATTTGGAAAATTTTAGATAAACTTTCGCCTGCATTTTCCTCATGATCATAAGGTTTAAAGTGATTATGGATTTTGAATTCAATTGTAGGTGATGAAAGCATCAAAAGGTAAGGCAAATCCAGGGATTCTGAACAAGATGCTTCTGGAGAAACTGAATGCCACCGCCACGGAGAAATAATAACGGGGAAAAAGACTAGAAGTCAACGACAGATTGCATACTTCTTTTCGTTTTTTTTCTTTTTGAATAAATTGTACCGCAATTTTTCTGCTCCGTCTTCACAAGAAGGCATAGGAACGTAGAGAAATGAGAAAGTTGACTGCGTTGTAACCTGCAAACTAAAATTGAATTGATTTCAGATATATTTATTTGTATAAAAAACATTTGGTTCTCTAGCCAGAGATCCTACTAGGACTAACGAACATGCAATGTTGAACATCATCGTTGACCATTCAGCCTCAGCCATTTCACATTTTGGTTCGAGAACGGGATCCCATTCACAATGATCCCAGATGACCAAAAATTTAAAATTCAAAGTGTTAACCCGTTTGATACGTCAATGCAATGGTGTAAAAAGGAAAATTATGTACATTTCGTAAAATCAAAGTTAATGTAGAAGCCACCAAATATCCATTCAAGGGGAACTATTACGCCTAGATGGAACAGCCATCTCGTCTTCACCTGCATTGTTATTGAATCTAGTGCCAAAAGTAAAAGCATCTACAGATAAATCTAGGGGAACAGATGACATGGAAGAAGTTTCTAAAGATGTCAATATACAAATTTCGTTTGGTTGATTTACAAAGACAGATGAACAGATACCAATAGCCTGCAAGTAACCTGGAGACTTTTGGTCTGGTCATGGCAAAACAATTGACCTGTTTTAAGGGGTGATGTAAATACACTGCAAGTGGAGCAACCCACATAAAAAAGCAAAATTGCTGCAGCCACTGCTACATCTTTTCATCATGATCCTAATTGTCATATCATGACATACAAATACATCTGTGCCCCATCAAGAAAAAGTGGGATCAAGCCATTGGCTCCTTAATGGACAGTCACACTTTCCAGAGATAGATTGGTTGCTCCAAAATTCCGGTGTTTACCATCGGCCAAATTGGTTAGCGGGAACCCTCTATGAGGGAGCTGGTTGACAAGAAGAGTTTCCAGTTGACAAGCAATGCTCTTTCCTGGGACTTTGAAATAAAGAAAGGAGGCAGTGGCCATCCCTTCCTTGGCACGATGTGCACGGACTCGACCATCAATATCATCTGTCTGCAGCAATACAAGAAATTGAAATGTTAAATCAAAAGGGAAAAGGAGTAGAGAACTGAAATTCAACAGCATGCTGAAGAGTGAAGGTGAAAGTCAATAAGGAATGATAGAGAAACAGCAGGGCAAATGTATTAAAAAAAGTACCTTCCCTTATACATTCAAGTTCTAATTCACTTAAGTGCAAATTCATAACTAATACCAAAAGAAAAGGGTTTGTACTAAAACAAAGTACCACTCCAACGTATAGTTTCTTGTCCGGTCTCAACATTACGTAGACACATGAGGAACCAATTGTTGATGGAGGGGGCTGTTCCCTAACGCCAATGGCAACACATTGCACAATCACAAGTTCAGACACATTTTTCAGTTTGTAAAGCTCAATGAGCTTCCTTTGGCACAATAAGGTTATCACACTCTCAACATCCTTCTCTATCTCTTTCCTTGTCTTCATTGAATGCACACTCTGATGAAAAGATTCTGCTCTTGTTCTATTCAAGACAAAGTGCGGCGCTTCCTTGGATTTATCAACAATTCCACCATAACAAAATTCCTCTGCACTGGTCCCAACATTTTGGGAAAACTCCCCCTTATTGTAAGCTGAAAAATATAGGTCTTCCGCTCTTTGGATTATTGTTTCAGGCATTCCTTCCTTCTTAGCTGTTTCAAAAGCTAGGCTTTCTCTACAGGTGCCATCTCTTAACTTCCAAGTTGGTTTTGTTTGTCCATCGACATATTCTGTTCCCATTGCCTTGTATACGGTATTCTTGGTATCAAGAGGCAAATCAAATATACCATGCAAGTGAGTTGATACAATACCCAGACAACCAATTTTATCAAGAGTCTCTACAATGCTTCCAGCAATACAAGTTCCCTTCGCTGTTTCAGTTCCTCGGCATATTTCATCTACAAGCACAAGGCTTCTTGAAGAAGCTCCAGTTATAACAGATCGAATTTCAGACATTTCTACCTGGTCCATGAAAACCAAGACATAAATCCAAAAAAATATAAGAAGAAAGAAGAGAAAAACCCTCCCACCTATCATTCTCTTTGGGAGAGATGTGGTGGAGGGCTGCTGCAACCAATCTTATTTTGTTCAGTTCGCGGTCCCTTATTAGTGTGCTTTGCAGGACACCCCAGGATGCAACGTTTATGACATATTCTCTTAACTTATTAAAAGTCCAGCAAAAGTCATATTGCAGCAAAAAGATTAGTACCTGGAATGAACTTTTACCATCAGCCGGACTATCATAAGATTTCATGTGAAGCATTATAGAGTCAAAGTGAGGGATCACGGCTGATTCTGCAGGCACCATAAATCCACAAATTCCAAGTAATGCAGCTGCACAAATTGATCGAAGCAAACTAGATTTACCACCCCCATTTGGTCCTGTCAAAAGAAATAAGGACTGCATATCAACTGTATTTTGTACAGCACTGCCTTCTGCTAGGTCAAGCCAATATGGAGAAAGGCCTACTATGTGCATCTGATTAGCTCCACTTGATAATCCCATATCCTGCAGTTAAAACATCAATATAAGAGAAACAAATGCATGAAGATTTTTATGATGATATTATTTATGGCTACATCAAACATTGCAGCCTACAATTATAGCTGATCCAACATTTGGTATGACATCCAAGACCATTATCTAAAATAGCATCACTTTTCACCTTATAATAGAAGACTACAGTTTAAACACTGATAGGCTCCTCCCCCTCCTTAGAAACAAAAATTGGAATGAAAAATATAAGCATAAAAAGCTCAGAAGGAAAAACCTGAAGAGACTACTTCATGACATGGACCTGCCTACATGTTGAATGCAGTGCAATATGGTATTACATTTACCTAGCAGATGAAGTTGATCAAGAAACGTGTATAGCAACAATTTAATGTAATGGAAGCTAAAAGGATAGTACTCACTGCACCATATATTTTGTCAAATGTCATGAACCAAAAAGGCATCCAATGATAATTACTAGCCATGAAGCATCCCTCAGTCCAAGGGTATGCAAACCTTTGATCTAATGATATATGCCCTGGGTGCTTTAGAACATACATCATTAGGTCATGCAGTGTGCAAATATTCTGCAAATTAACAAGTGATGATGCCACTGCAATAAGATTTAGAACATGAGTACCATGCCCCAAAAAGATGATAGAAGGAATGATTATGCTGCCAGCAAATGAAATAGAGAGATTGACATACTGCAATCTTACGATGATCAAATCCCATCAGAGTGGGGAAAACCCATTTTCTTCGTCTCCCTTCACTGTAATAAATCAATAAAGACAAAATTGGAGTAAGATTCAAAGGGAACTAAATATTGGAAATTTGGAAACAATCAAGTATCAGAATTTTTACAGAATAAGCAAGCTTAAATATGCCAAAACCAGAGATCAAACAACTTTCTCTGCAACCTTGGTAAGTTCATGATACACATTCATTTGCAAGAATCATCCATGTAAACAGCTAAAAGGCCAGATATAATTTACATGAACACATGAATCTGTATCCATTTTGCATCAAACAAAGGATTTAGCATCTGTTCCAATTTTCTTACTGAAATGCTGTGAATAGCCTAAATCAAGCATTTCTATTCTTTAGCTCCCATTAAGGTTCAATTAGCTTGTGAAACAAACACTACTGTATAAGAGTTGAAATACATTACCATGACATATTAAACATCCATCAAAAAGTTAATAGAAGAAACTATGTATCAAGCATATTACATGAAGTTAAAATAAATACACATATCCACCTCACATGAGCAAATAAGGCCTTTGCTATAACAAGCAACATAGATGCAAAAACAAGAATATTCATTTTTGTTTGTAATTCAGCTGAAAGTCCCTTCAGCAATTCTAAAACCTTCACTTTGGCCTTCTCACCAGCATCATGATACCTAAAACAGAGGTATAATAACTTGTAAACATAAGAACAGAGGAAAAAGAAAAGAGGTGATTTGGGAGAGAAATTTGCCATTCTTTTCCATGTCTCAAGTAAAAAGCGCACCTCATTAGGGCATCCTCCACCTTGACAGTGGTAAACCATTCCTCACCAACTTTTTTACCTTTAGAGTCCACAGCAGGTTTAAGCTGCTTAATTTGTTCTTCCCCAGGGGTTCCAGCCCATACTGCTGGCATAAACCTCTTTCCCTTAAACCAAATAGCTTCATGTTCTCTTGCATATAATATCTCCCCCTTTGGTCCACCAAGGGGGGCTGTGGTAGCTTTTATTCTTGTAATGATAGGGAGAAAATCTTCAGTGACCTAAGAATATAATTTTCCTTTTTATAAGTGGAAAGATCATCAAAGGAGTGCAACATAAGTAAAAAAGAATGAAATCATTTACAGGCAAAAAAAATCACAAAATCCTCAACATTGTCAGTGTTCAGGCAACATTAAACAAAACGTTACAAGAATTCTAACCAAATCTCTATAGAAAAAGACAAAGATTTCTCCTCTTCCTTGAAAGCTCTCCTACTTTGCTCCCTCCATAGTTCAGACTAACCAAAAAATTGAAAGAGGAATCACTAGAGGAAATGTGCGATGGAAAATAGCCCTTCAAACCCACATTTCAGGGTAAATTTGCAGTCGCCTAGTCAAACCACTTACTTTAGCCATATCTCACAACTTCCTACTTTAAACACAATGCAACCTGGGGATAGTTAGTTTAGGCTGAAAACAAACCCTGGGCATCATTTAGAACAGAAAACAACCAAAATGGGACTGCTAAAGAGCATGATGATTGATTGGTCTTTATTAACATGATTTAGAAACATTAAAAACAGGAAAAAGAAACTTCTTGTTGTGGTTGATTTAGAAATCAAAATACGAAAGAGTGGAGAGAAAGCAACCACGTGGAGAGAAAAGATGATGCAATATCAATGGACCAATGAAAAAGAAGAACATTGCTGTTTTATTCAAGCATTTACACTACAGGTCAATAGTTTAGCCAATATAGGATTGAAATCCTATGTACAGTGTCACCTCAGATACTGTTTTCCATTTGCCTTTTACCACGTGATCTAAATAATCTCAGTTTTACCCCACCTATTAGTTTTCCCAAATTGTCCCAACATAAAATAAGGGCTAGGGCTGTTCCAGTGGGTTTCATTACCTAGGATTTAGCCTTTTCGGATAGATATTCTTACCTTTGTGGAATCATTGGAACATGATAATATTAGTAAAATGTGCATCCAACATTGCATAAAACTAAAAGAACATGATAATAATCCCAAATTTAATTGAAGTTGGCTACATAAATCTTTTCTCACCATTCCTTGTATGATGCACTAAGTTAGGTGTAAACCCAATTGTTCTAAATCCTTCCTAAACAAAGATTCTCAAGTCAATCTAGGTCTTTATCTTTATCTTCCTCTTCTCTTGCCATCCACTAGGATTTGATCACACCACTTACTTGAAGCATTTGTTGGTCTACATTGAATATGTCCAAAACAATGCAAATGCCACTCCCTTAATTCGTATTAATGGGTGCTGCACTACTTTGCTACAAAAAATATTAACCTTTGTGGAATCATTGGAACATGATAACATTAGTAAATGTGCATCCAACATTGCATTATGCTAAAAGAACATAGGCAACAAATATATTATAATAGTCATTGAGAAAAATTTAACAGCATATGACAGAGATGATGAACAAATATCATCCTCCAAGGGGCTAAAAACATAAACAATAATTTCCTACAGCAAAGGTTAAAGGAGTTCCTATAGATTAGGCTGTGTGGCAATACATAGTTACAGCCACTTCATCAAGTTTGGGTACCACTAGAAAAATATTTTTTTATTCAGTTTTCTCCATGATGTGGCACCATGGATTAGTTGCCACATACCCCAGGCTGTAGAAATTCCTACAGTCTGGACTACAGGAAATTACTTTCCTTGAAAACATTTATGAAAGAGAAAAGGATAAGGGCATATTTAAGAGATTATGACAAGCATGAAAACAATGGGAAAAACATAAACCAGAAGCAACATATTAACTAGGAAGTGTTAAGAGTGATGTTGAAGGCATCCACTCATAATGGCAAAGATTCAGTTCTCGGGACATACTGCTAAAGCCAAGGCTTGTGCTGCCCTTTCCACTTCTTCAAACTCATCTTCTATATGTACCCTCTTCACACGACCTTTCCATGAAGACTCCATATCTTCAAAAAATTCATTTGGAATGACAGAATAGGTACTAGGTTTTTTATCACTTTCCCCTTCCACAGCAATCATTTCAGAAATTTTACCTGACACCCATTCACATTCACTGATCTGGAGATAATGAGGGCAATGAAAATTAGAGCCAATGGAATAATTGAAAGCTAAATTACTAAGGAAAGGAAAGATGTTGCAAGATGAACACAATAGATGTCTAAGTAGAAGTGATCAGCAAATTTCTCTTAAATGTTACAATGCTACCTAGGATTCATGGTCACAGAAAGCTATAGGGAATGGCATTGACAAAGACATCTTGTTCATTCAAGCCACATGTCAAATTGAAACTAAACATGCCTCTAAGAGGTTTAGCAGTCACAATGACATAATATCAACAATGTATAGTCCATACTTAACAAACATGAAACTCAAAACCAATTAACAGAATATGGCACAGTAGGGCTTACATGCCCAGAGCATAAGCCCACCATTGAAAATAAAAATTTCAGACACTTTAGGAAAAATTTCACCGCATATGTCTAATTTAGAAGCTCAGATCTCGAAATTATACAAAAAGAATGTGTCATTCATATGAAGCCTGGATAGCCAAAATGATATCAACTATTCAAAGACAAGCTGCTTGCACTCACCAGTGTCTCAAAGTCAATTTTCAGGCCAGTTGCCACCCATGTAGGTTCCATCAAGGATTTTAATATCTCATGAAGCTCGGAATTTCTATACATCTGCAATATTTCATCAAGTACATTTTTTATTCTGCAAAACTCAATATGATTCGCTTCTCTCAGTTCAAGTAGCTTCACAAGCTGCAGAAAAAGAAGAGAAACTTAGAAATACAGTATGTGAATGTCAAAAAAGAAAAAAAAAAAAAATCTCAACAAAATAACAACAGAAATGAAAAAAGAGGAAAAAAAAGAGAAATAAGAACAAGGAATTTCTCCCCAGAGTAAATTTCAGTGATTTGGAAAGCCAAGAATATGCATGCTCATGGAGGGCATCAGCATCTATGTCCTTACAATGAGAATTAAGTTTTCCTTTGACATCACAAATTACTCCTGATCAATCGCCAACAAACCATGGCAGAATTAATATCCTATGGTAATAAGGCAACCAATTACAAGTATGACCAAGCTCCCATGAAAGTAGAAAACATGTGCACCACTTTTTATCATATCTTGGATAACATGGAAATTATTTACTAAGAGAACAGCAAGAAGATCAAATATGCATATGATAAACATAAAGCATACAACATAATTTATGTGTTTATGTCCAACAAAATTACAAGGTAATGGAATACAACCTTAGCAGATGAAACACAGGTGAACTCTGGAATTGAGCATGTCACGTTGCTCATAAGTTTGCAAGTTTCTGCCAGAAAACTACAACTCAGCACAGGAGTTTAGTCGGAAAATCAAACAGAATGCATCAAAACTAACCTTGAATAGCAAAAGCAATTTCATAAGCAGGAGGATTAAGAAGAAGATCTCTGACATATCTGAGAAACCATAAATCAAAAGCCTAAGTATCCAAATGTTAGATATGCTTAAATGGGGGGAAGAGGGCTATGTCATAATCTTTAAAGAGCTTGTATTTATCTTTACATTAAATTCATATACTGCTCTAGTTGGTAAGTATAATTTTCAAAGTCGATAGTTGCCAGCAGAAATCACCAATAATATATTAAAGTCATACACCAGTAGAATTACTAAGAAGAAAAAGAAAATTTTTCACTCACAATACAGGTAAACCTGTGCAACTTGCTGGAAGTAGCACCTTCAATAAACAAGGTATTCCTTCTGTTGGTATACACCCTGAAAATGTTGTGGAATGTATGTTGCTGTATTATCTTGAGACAAGCGAATGAAGACATAGTTAAACATGAAACTTAATGAATTTCAACCAACCAATTTGTGTTGCTGTTCCAAGGTATAAAGGATGGGGCCTGTTTTCTGAAGAGACAGTGACATTTCTGAATGCAATTTGATTATCAAGACCATAAAGCTCTGTGACCTAAAGAGGGAAGAAATGTTTAGGAATAGCAGATTATATAGCTGGGAAAAAAACAGCAAGAGTGGTAAAAAAATAATGTGATGAACCTTAAACAACAGCTCTGAAACAGGATCACCTTCAAACCATTCAAAATGCCTGGCAACACATTCTCCCCACAACAAGCCACCTTCACCGAACTCTCCCCACCGACAAGTTTCTGCAGAAAACCATTATCCATGACACGAGATGAAGGAAAACCAGCAGGAAACTGATGCGTGGGTGAATAATTAGTGAATAGTTAATGTCCTAACAGTTCATCACTGCTACAGGAACATTCTCCTTTCTCTATCATGGCGTACATCCCTTTGTAAAAGAATCACCCACTAACCAGATTTAAACAACCTCAGAAAAGGTAAATCCTAATCAAAATATTTCCCTGTTTTCCGACAACCCCCCAAAACCTCCTTCTCCTACTTCCCTCTACTTTGTGGTTTGTGGTAATCCAAATACTCTGCAGAGTATGAGATTAGCAATTAAACATACACAGTGCATCTAGAAATAATGCCTATGCCATTCAATTATTTTTTGTAAAGTAACTCTATTATCATGCCAATAGTCAAATTTATTAGTTTAACCTTATATGTGTATGCACAGTATTCCCATTTTCTGGTCCAGTATCTGTGATTATTTCATGCATGTTTTCAGGAAAATAGTTGGAAAACTATATATAGAGGGTTCTATCAGTGATTATACAAAGTATGGGCATAAATGCAAGAGAAAATATAAGGGTGTGTTTACTTTCTGGAAGGTCCTCATTTTCATATTTCTATTTTTTATCTCTATTTTAGTCTTTCTTATCAAAACAAAATTATATATTTAAAGTAGAAAACAGAAGGAAAATGACCAGAGAACTTTGAAAACCATGAAAAGTAGTTTTCTGAAAACATGTTCACTGAAAATGCATTGGCTGTTAGCTAGATTTCTATGGCCTCTAAAGTATCAGGTTGCCCCATATAAAATTTAACATGATGGGACAAAAAGTTGGACGACTAAAGGTTAAAACTAAGGCTTAAATTTCTAAATATATTCCATAGACAAGGATATCCTTGTTATCTCGGTCAAACATATAAACAAAAGGGTATAGAATGATAAAAGTGCTATAGCACGAAGAAAATAGCCGAAACCAAGACTGGATATCTTGTAAAGCCCTCAGAAAAACGTCCTTAATCTCTAAGTTGATCTGACAACCAAGAGAAGGACCCACTGAAAAAGGTAGTGATAAGTATTTGCTAGCAGTTTGTATAAAATAAAACATTCTTAAGTCAATAAAGTAAGCAGTAGCCTCAAAATGTAGACAAAACACAAACCTGAGGAATTGTTTCTCAAAGATGAGTGCAGAAAAAGATAATGGTATTGACAAGTACGAATCTTGGTAACTAAGGCTTCTTCGGTCAAACCATCCTCTAACGAATATGTTTTCATTGTCTCCAGGACTGAAGTCATGCAATAACCTCTTGCAGAACGAGATATCCCTAAGAGCCAGGAAGAAATTTTTTTTTTTATTTCTTTAGAATAATAGTAGCAATATGACTAGTTCATGTAATTAATTCTTTTCATACCAACTACAGGCATTGGTTCTGGAAAGTCAAGATCGTGATCAATCCCGGCAAGTCCAAATACATAGGGACTACCCGGATGTGCGTGCCTGAATATTTGAAGGCACAGATCAGAACAAGATACAAATGTGAAGCATTATAAGTGAAATCATAAAACACCAAACTTAGAGAGAAAAATTGTGACCTGGCAAATCTTTAATTGTTATACCCAACATAGCAATACTGCCCATTGTAAAATTTTATACTCTAGTTCATTATGATATACTACATAGGTCAACAAAAGAAAACAATTTCCATGTATCCAGTACCTAGATATTCTAATTTTGAACCTTTCCCAAAATATTCATGTATCCCTCATATTGATGACCTCATTTCAGCTGATACAGCCTCTAAAACTTGATAGCACAAAAATGAAACAGAAAACATAACATGACACGATATGTGGAAACAACCTTCCTCTGAAAGGTAAGACACAAACTGTAGCAAATTTAACTAAAATAGAAATCATATGAACAATAATATAACTATCTCAACATTTAATCCTAAAAAAAGCAGCTCCAAGTAGATACCAAAAAAAAAAAAACAATTAAATTAAAAGTTTAATTTGTTCTGTGACATCATCTGAAACTAGGCAAAAAAATGGAAAAAAAATATATAATAAAAGAGAACTTCCGAGGTTAATCTCTCCTCAATCCACATATTTCCATTGTTTAGATGATACATTAAGAAAATTAGCACATTGACAACCATGCAAGCCTTCCAACCATTTGCTACATTTGTTTCAGATGCAAGCTCAGCAAACCAAAAGAAATATAAGGAAAGCTGCATCTAATCAAACAATTCAACAAAGTATACATCTAAGCATTTTTAAGAGGGTTTTACAACCCTGCCTTGCAAAGGCATCCCTCAGATTATGGCTATGTGAACAGTGTTCCAGATAACAACACATATTTGTTGTTTTCTGATTGAATAAAGGTAACAATTTTTCACCAAATTACTTTGGCACATACAGCACCATGATCAACAAAATATCAAAACCAGTAACTTCAACAGATATAGATTCTGTAATGAGTTCCTTATATGTGATTACCCGGATATAAAACGACCTTTACGAGAACGAGCATGTGTTGGACCTTGAACCTCTTCCACAATGCACTAAAAACAACCAAAATACAAAATTGAACAAATAATCTAACAGTGAAAATAATCACACTTTGGATGAATAACCCACTTTCATTAATGCAAATGATCACCAGTATGCTCTCCACTTGAACAACAAAACTGGCTGAACAGTCGAAAAAACAGAAAGCGAGAGTAGTAACTGCATAGTAGGTGCAAGAAAGGAGCCAGTATTTATTGTAATTGCTATTTACTTTTCTCTTCCAGCCTAAAGAACAATCAAATATTTTGGCTTTTAAGACTGAAAAAATTTTCTAATCTTTTCCTCCTGTTAATTAAGTGGGAATCTTCTAATAGCCAATCAACAAAATGTGATCTGGGGATTGATAAAAAGCAAGGAGTCAAGTGACTGAAGCCCATTCCAATATCAAAATAAAATAAAAGAATATAACCCTATCCACAATGCAATCTCCAATATTAAGGTCTGCAAATAATGGTAGGCTCCAATTGAATCATACATGGTCCCAATACAGCCTTAGCAATCTTGCCCTGGGATATCCTTTTGAAAATTGTTAAGTGTTCACTTCACTTGATGACTCCAAGGTGTTAGGAACTTTTCAATTTCATTTTATATGTTTCCAATTCTTATTGTAGCAGTAATTCAGGCACACAAAAGACATCTAGTCATAGATCCCATTATTAAACAGAGATCCACCACCTCACTGTTGATTGGATTTTTCCTGTTATCAGTTGAAAGAAATGAGTTAAGATACTAATTGCTCCCTACATTTGCTCAAGGTGCTTTCCTTGAGACCTTGACTATATTTTGGATAAGAAATTAGATCATCTTTAAGCATTGTATTTAAAACTACATCCTTTTTCCACTCATGAAGTGACCTTTGTTACATCATAGAATTCTCCTCAATTTAGGCATGACCCCATAATTCTGATTCTCTGTGTCAAATCCCATTGTTGACCAAAAGAAAATCTCATTTTTACCAATCACAGATGAAGCATGCCATAACCAACCACCAGTTGATACCAAGATAAATGTTCCAAGACAAAATCTCTATACAAAATTATCAAAAAAGGTTTCTCAATTTAAAATACAGACTTGTTAAAATCACTAAAAATCACAAGAATGAATCAAGATAGATAGTTGCTATGCTTACCACAGAGTACCCATGACGAGTCAAATCATCTAGAGTTTGTCGAAGATTCTGCAGGAGGAGCATGTTAAAAGGATTTAAGTGAAGATTGACCAAAAACGAGAATGAAGTAAATGAAACAAATTTGTCTTTATAGTAGCATGTTTAGGGCAAAAAGGCAACTAATAAGCCAAATATTGAGGTCAGAATTCCCATATAGGTAAAAATAGGTCAATAAAAATTAGTCATGGAAAATGAAAGAGAGGAAAAATTATATAATGGAAATACTACTTCTCCCAAAATTAAAAATTGCAAAAGTTTATGAACTAAAATTGAAGAAAATAAAAAAAATAAAAAAAAAAAATATTGCCCAGAGGTAAAGGAATGATTTATGAGCAATAATCCTCAGTCAAACAAAAAATGCAGTAACATATATGCTCCAAAATGCAGACCATTAGAGAATCAAAAGAAAAGAAGAAATAAAAACCACCTCCTTAGAAGCATATTTAATCATGCATAAAAATGGTGAGTTAATAGTGGAGCAAGGTTGACCCATCTTGGACTAACCCACTTTCTTTAAATCTCCCAATGCCTTTAGTCACTCTACACAAAGTTCCCATTTTCTTCATTATTATTGTCCATGAAAGAAGCAACGAGCACAGAAATTCAGCAAATAACATACTACTACAAAACATCTAGTTATATTTAGATATATAATGGTTGAGAAAAGTAAATCCAATACCACAACAGGGCAACCAGCTCTTGGAATGCTATCCACACGTTGCCCACCAAAAGGATTCAAACCAGCATATTCAACAAGAAAGCAAGCATCAATTCCAATGGCCTCATAAAAATCCCCAACCTGCAAATACAATAACCTTATTATGTGTATAATATGCTGATTATAAACAAGCACATAAAGGAAAAGGGAAATGCTCATCACTAGAAAGAAGGACAATTAATAGATGAAAATGTAACCTAGAATTACAAAATGTAGGAACCATACCCGGCAGAGCAAAATCTCACGAGGAAACTGCGACTTGAATTGTAAAATCTCCCAATTAAGATTCCCTTCTTTCAGACTGTGGAAAGCCATCATGCATCAATTTTATGATGTAAAAAAAATAATAATAATAAATTCCAATAAGAGAGCTTATTCATAGAAAAGTAAAATTTATCGTCATTGCAGCAAAGACAGAATTCCAACAACACAAATCACATCCACTAAGAATAACATGTGTAGATCAGTCAATCTTCTTCCACTCTCCAAAAAAGAAGGCAATATTGGTTGTTCACACTAGAACCAAGTTAAAGACCTGAAATATGTACAAATTCATTCCAGAAATAGACCCAATCCAAAATTTGAAGAGAAACTCTCATAGAAAATGAGGAATAATCTAGGCAATAACAGATGGGCTATATTATTTGGAGTAAATACAATCAAGATTTCCATGATTACATGTGGACAGAAAGCAAAATTTGCAGTGTTCATGCTCACACTCAATAGTTCAAACTTCAATATTTGCTCCTTACACCAGGTTTGCTTTGTCACTCCCATCAGACTAAGTCATAGCAAAGCACACGAAATGAAATATCCAATAGATACCAGAAGTCACATGAGATGCCCAATTCAATCACAAGAATCTGAAGCAATGTGCATTTTGTTTTCCCATTTTCCTCTTCCCATCATATATCTCAAACTGCAAATTTAGAACATTGTTATCAATTATGCCTATGCCTAAATTTGTCAAGCAAGCCAAAGAGTTCAAGCATTTCCTCATGGTGTAACAAGGGCCTTGCTGAGAAAAAGGATGAAACCCTAAGCTGGGGATAAACAAGCACCAAGCCCAAAGGTAAAACCAGATCAATTGTCTTCCTACATTATCATGGCCTACATGCAGTACTTGTTATTTATGTAATACCATCAAGCACAGTTTTCATGGTAGAGAAAAAGACCTTTCTGTGAGTATGTGACTAAAAATATGTGAAGTAGCTGAAAATAGCTTCATACTCTTGAAGTAACTTGGTCTATAAGCCAAACTACATAGATTTAATTGCTATGTAATCTTCTTTAATTTTATCTTATTTGGTTTCTCGAGCCAGGCAATTTAAATTCATAATCAAGTTTATATGGCTAACATCACCTGTATTTACTTTTAGAAAAAAACCCTCTCCCCTAACCACCCCGCTCTCTTCCAGATATATGATGCAGCAAAGCAACAATAATGACCCTCAAAATAATAGAAACCTACCTTCCATTTTTCAGGCTAACATCCAAGCCCAGCAAGTTTGCATAAATAAGTCTTTTAGCCAGCTGAATGGTAGAAGGCTTCCTGCATTGCTGCAACCTCTGATAAACACACAACATCAAGAAATAATTATATGTCCTACAAAAAACTGATTCAAAATGAAACAACATCACATTAACAAACTTCACAAACACACCAACTACCATACCTCCTTCCACCACATTATGTGGGAAAGATCCTTATCATCCAGAACATTATTCGCTACTTTAAATTTCTTGGTAGCTCTAGTAGTCCGTTTCAAATTTTTCTGACCATTTAAGCAATAGACTTGTTCAAGCTGATGTCTCCTGCCATCAAGAAAAATGATTTTGCAATTTAGATCCTATATAATCACAACCCAGGATAAAAATCAGATAAAATTTTGCAATCAACAGTGCACCCATGTAACAAGATTTGGGAACATAGAACCTACAAAAATAAAAAATACACCCTATCCATGATTGAAACTTGGCTCTGTCAGTGCCCTTGCAAAGTACTCCAGAAAAACTACAGGACTTAAAAATAAAAGGACTCCAAAGTCCAATTTAACTATTACAGAAAGCCCCAATTATGAGGCAACTCAACTGAAACTGAAACAAACAAGACATATCCCGTCATCTTCTGAAGTTACAAGCCAAATGGGTATGCCTATCTTGTCTTCTTTTCAAGTTGCAAGCAACAAATCCAATGTCCAAATATGTTGGAACAAAAGGGACCCTTCCAATCACATAACGAGAAAACAAGAACGTACGAAACTTTACATTTTAGCAAAATCTTCATCCCATGTTCAGTTCCCGACCATCCTCTTCAGCCATCGTCCCAATTTTCCGGGAAACACGATACAAAAAAAAACACACACACACACACACACACATGCATCCATACATTCATTGATAAATGCAGAATACACATAAGATAAATAAAATCTTAAAAAAGAAAAAATTGCCGCAAGAAGTGCCGAGACATTACGGTGGCAGCAGAGGAGGACGAAAGGAAGAAAATTTGCGAGCAGTAGGAGAACGGAAGAGGAAAGCGAGAGAGCGCCACTTGGGGAGCGAAACGGCGACGTTGCGGGTGGCTAACCAGTAGTACATCATTTACCAGACAAGGAATTGGGACTACAAACTTTCTTGTTCGGGAATATTGAGAATCTGGGGTCCTAATTTCCTGCATAAAGAATGGATCTTTAAAGGAAAAACCAAATAAAACTTAACATTAAATTGTGGGAATACTGAATTTTATAAAAAAAAAAAAGTTTCTAGGGTTTCTTGGGGTTTGGGTCTGTTTTGTTCTGTTCCCCTCTCAGTGTATGCCCTTCTGCTCTTCCCGCCACCGAAAATGAACAGACAAAAGCGGCCTTTCTAACTGGGGCGTTCAATCTTCTTACCGTGAAGACATTTAACGGCTGCTTTTCTCACATGCTGACGATGATACTATACTAGTATATTGAATGTCGGCTGGCGCGTTTCCTTGTCGGGTATGGGGTTGTTCTTACGTTGTTCTATTTTTTTTGTTTTGTATTGTATTTTTTTTTATTTATTTCTAATTATTACATTAACTAGTAATTTGAAATAATTAATATGCAATAAAGAAGACGCAATCATTAATTATAATAATAATATGCAGTTTAAAATTCAAAAATATTACTAAATAAATCAAATTAAATAGGTAACAAATGGAAGCAAATAAAAATTAGATTTGTGTCATACATTGACTCTATTATCATTCTTTATCAATTTAATAATTCAAAAAAAAAAAAATACTAACATATTAGATGCACGCTACCATATTACTCGCACCGACTTTGCAAAATTCTTAAATTGATTTATTGTATTACGAGGAGCAAAAGTTGGGGTAAAATAGCGTGAATGTGATCAAAAGTAATGTCACTTAATTAACGAGTTATTAATTATTATTAGGCATAAAAAAAAAAAAAAGAAAAAAGAAACTTGCCACTGAATAGAAAAGTGCATTACTGTTCAAGCCTCTATTAAAAGTTGTGATTTAAAAAAAAAAAAAAAAGGATTATCCTAATCCAGTGATAATCAACTGCATTGTTTACGGTTAACACCACGTGGCTATATACATCATTTCTACATTTTTTAATTGCACATGAACCAAACCCACAAAAATAATGATAACATTATTGAATTCCCGTGTGAGGTATAAATTTAAAATCATTTTTAAGATAAAAGATATGAATTGTAGTTACCTTTGCATGGCAACCGTGGGGAGCATTCGGAAGCTATCTCGAGTGCCACGTAAACAAAACATGTCCTGTCCAAACATAGTACCAGAGAGAGAAGCGTGCTGGCCCTGGCCCTGGCCCTGGCCCTGGACATGGACGAGCTTCTGGGGAGCTGCCTATTTTCTCAGGAACCAGACACAACTTGCAGGAAAAAGTAAAAAAGAAGAAAGAAAAAGAAAAAAAATAAAAAAAGAAACTTCTGCGGACTGTGATTCCCTCATCATCAATCAATCACTATTATGGCTGCTTCTACTGCGGTTCTACCTTCCACCTCTTTCATTGCAAACAAGGTTGTCTCTTTTTCATTGATTCTAATAACTAGCAAATCTCTCAAGCTTTTTTTTTTTTTAACATGCAATATTTACACAACTCTTCTATGGTTCTTTGTTTCTTTCTATTATTCCCTTCGGGATGGGTTTTGGTTATTTTTCATTAACATTTGATTTCTTGTCTGAAACTAAAGCAGAAAAATCCTTGTGGGTCTGCTTTCTCTTCACCATCATCACCATTACTCATTTCCGAATGCAAGAAATCGATTTCCAAGAAAATTGTTTCAGTCATGGCTCCCCAGCAGTCAGAGCGCCACCACGGGCTCGGTTAGTTCTGTTCTTTTTGCACGTGTTTCTTTAAGACTTCTGTTACTTCTTCATTTAGTAGCAAAGATCCTATCTTCTTATATATGTGGTGCATAATTCGATCAAAGATTTTATCTTTTTTCATTTATTTATTAATTTGTGGTTTAGTCTGTCTGTTTCATCGTCTCCTCTAATGTGTTGGAGTATTCTTTTAAAGTTTATTATGAGTTTTGTATCTTTACGATCATTGATCATCTATTGGCCTTTTATAAGCACAGTTCTATTACTTTTATCTTTTGGCCTTTTGTTTGCTTAAGTTTGGTTAGGAAGTGTGGTAAAGGCTTTTTGGTGAATTTGCACGTCAAGACGTCAATGAAGATGTCAAATTCTCTCTTTGATAGAATGTTTGGGTTAATGTTGATGTGTTGATGACCCACGATGTCTCTGGCCCTGGCTCTATTGGGATCTTCAAGAGAGAATTTGACAAAAATGCAAAGGTACCAAATTCTATCAAATTCTAACTTATCTCCTGTGTTTAAATTGTTTAAATGCTAGCTGTGTGTTTAATTGCTAGCTGTCACTTCAATTTTCTTGTGCTCATTTACCATTTGGTGGACTTATTACATCAAGAAGATTTCGAATAGATTTGGAATTCTCAAAAAAAGAAACTGCTTTACATAGCACCTGAGTACCTAAGTTAACATTGCATGACATGGATATGTTGCAAGACATCTATAATCTGCTTTATACTTAGTAGTTTGTAAGATTGTGTGTGTTTGGATGCTATCTGGATTTTGCCATTTAGGTTTCTATTTTCATCCATACACAATTGGTGTATGGCTGCCCATTTTCTCCTTTTTTATGCATTCTTTAAAATTTGTGCTGAGTTGAACATTTGACACTATTAAGGTCTTATTATTTGTATCTTGCATAAGCATGTGTGTCTAGAATGTTGTATTTTCCTATGATCAAAATCACTGAATGGCTGACTTACTAAACATTGAAGATTTGGGACCGCAAGAAGATTGTAATTGTACCTGATCACTACATATTCACTACTGATGAGCGTGCAAATCGGAATGTTGGTATACTGAGAGATTTCTACAGGGAGCAAAACATCAAGTACTTTTATGATATAAAGGATCTCAGCAATTTCAGGGTATGATTTTATGGTTATGAGGTCAACAAAGGCTTTCTGCTCTCTGACCAACATTAAATGAATGTATATTTCAAGTCATGACTGGGCAGGCTAATCCTGATTACAAGGGTGTATGTCATATTGCCCTTGCCCAAGAAGGTCATTGCAGGCCTGGAGAGGTAATTTTCTTTTACTAGGTCATTGAACTGTTAAAGTCTTTTCCTTTGCACCCCAGAACAGCTATTGATTGTTGATTATTATGCCCAGGTCCTCTTAGGCACAGACTCTCACACATGTACTGCTGGAGCATTTGGACAATTTGCTACTGGAATTGGCAATACTGATGCGGGGTTTGTGTCAGGCACTGGGAAGTCCCTGCTCAAGGTTTGTGAAGCTGTGTTGCTTGTGATATTCCAAGCTTGGATGGTTAACATAATAAGGATTTCTGTCTTCCATAATATTTCCGGTTCCCCCTACTATGAGATTTGTAATGGATGGTGAAATGCCTCATTATTTGCTTGCTAAGGATTTGATTTTGCAAGTAAGCTTGCCTGAATACCAGACATTTGTTTCCTTGCATTGGAGTTTCATATATCTTTGGCACATCACTTCTCCATTTTTCCTGTTTCAGTTGCATTATGTCTTGCCTAATGGTTCTTTTCTGCAGATTATTGGTGAAATATCTATGGCTGGTGCAACCTACAAGTCAATGGAATTTGTTGGCACAACCATTGAAAGTTTATCTGTAAGTGAAATCCAACGTCTTTTGCCACAACAATTCAATGCCGGTTAATATCTAACTGCACTGACTATGTGTGCCTTCGTAAATCAATTTGTTGATTGTCCTGATTGTCTTTGGCAAAAGATGGAGGAACAGATGACTTTATGCAACATGGTGGTTGAAGCTGGGGGAAAGAATGGTGTTGTTCCTCCTGATAGCACTACATTTAAGTACCTTGAGGTGAGTGTGACGTAATTTACCTAGTTAAATATTATCTATTATTGTTGCGTATAAGATACTTGCTTCTGTGGAAAAGAAAGTGTGGTTCAACATTGTTCACAGTCTCTTTTGTTGTACACAGGACAAAACATCTGTGCCCTATGAACCAGTTTATAGCGATGAGAATGCAGGGTAGTTTTGATGAATTAGTCATTCGCTAACATGCTTTTCCCTTTTCCTTATTAAATGAAACATTCAATAAAAAATGATTTGTTTTGTAATTATCTTAACTCTGACTTCTCAACAATATTTGGACCCAATGGTGTTATTTCATCTACTGTTTATTATGAAAGTTGAGAGAGGCTTTGTGAGCATCAACAAATATACTGGATGAAACATTGTTAGAGAAACCCACAAATGTCAGGTCAATGTAATTGACATTGCAGCTGGTATATTAGGGCTTTCTCAGCTTAACTTGTCAACCAAAAGTCCCTATTATTTGGGTTAGTTCAGGGACTTGTTGCTACCAAGGATGATTGATGTATGAAACAGATTCCCTCTTGTTGTCCTTTTGAAAACAATCACGTCTATAACCTGTCCGTCTATTAATTCAAAGAAAAAAAAAATCTGAAATTATCTTTGCATTGTTCTCTAGACTTGATACAAAATATGAATATCTTTAAAGGTAGCTGGTTCCATAATTAACATCATTTGGAAACTTTTATGTGAAGTGAACCAAAAAAATCAATTCATAACGTGCATTAGCACACCTTAAGCATTACCATAGTAGCGGACTTCTTTTGTTTTTTTTTTTGTCATAGCGCTTTTAAATTTTATATTTTGTGACAGTCCTATTTTTTTGGCCTCTAGATTTCTTTCAGAATATAGATTTGATCTCTCAAAATTGGAGCCATTGGTTGCAAAGGTGAGTAATGTATATGGACCTCAATTGATTCTCTCCAGTAGGACTGTTATTATCTTTCTTGGAAGATTGCTGTATTTGCTTTGCTAAGGAATGATATAGTATATTCCTTTTTGCAGCCACATTCTCCTGATAAACGTGCTTTAGCCAGAGAATGCAAAGATGTCAAAATTGACAGAGTATATATTGGATCTTGTACCAGTGGGAAAACAGAGGATTTCATGGCTGCAGCCCAAGTTTTTCCAGCTTCAGTGAGAACCACATTTATGGTTTTAGCTTATTGTCATTGCTACAGAACATTTACATTTATGTAGATATTAATCAAAAGCTTGAGTCTATGCAATTCAGCTGTTAACTCAATTTTGTTCAATCATGATTTACTTGTGCAGACCTTTATTTAAGGGCTTTTTTATTTACACTTTTATAGGATTTCTCTGCTATGAAGTTGGTGAATTCCTGATCTGTGTATCCATATATATAGAGATGGAACTTTCATTCATTTAATTCTGAAGTGGCTAGGGAAAGTAAATATTCTGCTATATGGAAGGGCAAAGAGTGGAAATTAGCAAGAACTATCATCACTTTTAAAGTGGACCTGTGTTACATGTAGATAATACTAATTGTAGTCAAATGTGGGAACTTTTGGAGGGATTACTAGTTTTTCATCATACTGTCATCCATTCTGATATTTTGTTTATCCATTTTTGTAAGCTTAGTTTATCCTTTTGCTTTAAATGCAGGGTCAAAAAGTCAAAGTTCCCACCTTCCTTGTGCCTGCAACCCAAAAGGTTTGCAAAACTAGATTTTGTGCTTAAGTCTCTGGGTGCATTGATTATGGTTGGATACCTGGACTCATTACAATGTGAATACCAACTACAGAAATTGATTTTTTGATAGGTGTGGATGGACTTGTATAGTGTCCCAGTACCAGGATCTGGTGGCAACACCTGCTCCCAAATTTTTGAAGAAGCTGGTTGTGATACACCTGCAAGCCCTAGTTGCGGTGCTTGTTTGGGTGGCCCTAAAGACACTTACGCACGCATGAATGAACCCATGGTAATCTTCATCCTCTTAAGCAACATACCCCCCAACCCCCACATGGGGAATGAAAAGAAAAGGAAAGTACAGTTGTGCATGTGCACCCATGTGTTTCCATAGGTTGTAGGAACTTCCTGCTGTTTTCTATTTAGCAAGGTTATAGTGGGGAAGCATTTGTATTTGGCTTGGTGCTAGTAGCCAATAATTCAATATTAATCCGAGGGTAAATGTGGATAGGTTGATTAACCAAAGGAACAAGGGCATGGATGATTTTGCTCCCTCTTCACACTGATTGAAATAGGTAGCTTTGAGTCTATCATTTGGCCTTGATGATTGCGTCTTGTATACTGTCGTGCCAACTGGAAATCAAACTATCTTGCGGTTGACAGTGTACCATCGACCATTTCACTTAAAGTAACTCTCCCTGTCACTAGAGTAGGTTCTTATATCCAACTATCCTTTGGTCATGAGGTTATGGTGGAGAAGACTCATCTATGGCCGATTTGTAGTGATCAACACATCCACTACCAGTTCCGTGGTCATATGTATTGAGTTCAAGGTTGTAGATGATTTTTAGTTTCTTGCTTTCAGGTTGATGTGTCCCAGTGGGGCAGTTTTCGTTTTTGGTTTGTGGGCACCATATGGCTAGCGGCCATTGGTAGTTTCAACTATAATACATAAACTAGTATAACTTCTGATGTCCTCATTGACTCTTGTGATGGCTTTTTTATTGCAGGAATGTGTCTCAACAACCAACAGGAACTTCCCTGGTCGGATGGGACACAAGGAAGGCCAGATATATCTAGCCTCTCCATATACGGCAGCTGCATCTGCTCTGACTGGCTGTGTCACTGATCCAAGAGAGTTCCTTCAATAGGCTGTTGATGGCCATTTAATTGGTGGATGCTGTTGCTGTAACGCAGACCTTGTAAGTAACCAAAACAAGCAACTGGTGTTGTAATGAGTCCTGAACTTTTAGCATGATGTATAAGTTTGTGGAGGTACCGTAGACTTGTTGAGGCACAATAATTGCAGCTATGATGGTAATACAATTGAATGAGGAATTGGGGAAAGACATGACTGTACAATGAATATGTTGCTTGTAATGGCAGTTCCCTTCATTTCACTTGTTGGATGACATCTTTAAGCCATTGTGCATTTTTTGCGATATTGTAACAGCCGTTTTTGGGTGCCAAGTTATGGATTGTCGCAGTGCAATTAACTCCAAGATGGCAAATTGGAAATTTACATCAGGTGTGATTCGCTTGCTTGAATTTTAAAATTATAAAAATGTGACAATTATTGTATCCATATTCATAAATCTATGAACTATTCTTTGCTCTGACTTTAATCAACAAAATAATTCTTCAGCTTAAGTTATTCTTCTTGGATATAGATTGTCTTGGTGGAGTGGGCACACGAGCGCTGAACACGATCAACTCAACCCCCTCCACTCATTTCTGTACTGCTTATGCCAATGCTACTGTGCACCCAGGGGACTTTTGTGCGAGAAACAATGATATTCTTGTATTAAAATGGCTCAAAGCTCATTCAGGAGAAAAGGGTATGTCTCAGCTCACAATTCGGTGTGGTTGAGACTTCCCCCCTTCATTGCACATTGAAACGGGGAAGGGAGAAAGAAACCGTAGAGATAAAACAAGATTACGTTGTCATTGTATAAATTAAAAAATATTTCTTTTCCTCAACATTTTCAATTACTTTTACTCAAAACCGCCAATCTTTTAAGCTGGCAAAGGTACCCAATTTCTGAGAGTCAATTACCAACTGTGATTCATAAGTTGCTGCGTCAGTCATTAGCTGAATCAGTAGGCCCTCAAGCAGTTAGTTTCTTTAATGGTGGGGGAAGAAAATAACGATGAAAGAAAAGACAGGTTGGCCAGGTTTCAGAACAGGTTTCAAAGAGAGTGGCTCAATCCATCCCAATCCGTCTTCATAATTAGAAGATGTCTTTTCGGTTTTATTACCTTGCAGTAAGACGTGGGAAACAGCCAGACAAGTCTCATGAGTTAGCCAAAAGCATGAGCTCCTTTTAGTCATGCAATGGTAGAATCCACTTTTCTCTCTAATTGCCATCTAGAAACAACTGCGGTCGCAAAAACTGATTGGGATTACTGGACACAATTAATAAAATAAATATTATTTGTTTTATGTTATTGTAATAATATTTGTATTTTTTATTAATTATGTATAAAATGTGTTTTTTTTTTTTTTTGTTTTTTTACAAATTATAAAAAGGAGAGGTCAATATCTTTAATGGGTCACACCATTAATCAATGTTGGGGTGAAATCTGCAGTCAAAAGGAAAAATCATTACATGGTTTCAAGCATATCAAGTATGATGTCTCAATTTTCAGACCAATATCTCTTTTACCCACATTGCTCTTATTGGCACAGGACTGCGACGTCGGGGACTCCTTGCGGTCCCACTCACTCTTAGTCTCCACTGGCTCTTTTTATCTCTCTCTCTCTCTTTCCGTGTGAAAATTGTTAAACAAAATTAAAACATAAGAGAACTTTAAATTAAAACAAAATTAAAACAATATAAACAGTCAAGTACTTTAATTTTTCTTTTATCCTTTTGGATGCTTACAAAACTCGCTGATCCCACCCTCTTATGTATGCATGTAAATGGTTAGCAATAACGACAATTAAATTTGAATCATTCATTTTCATTTGTGGAAAGAAAAACTTTTTTTTTTTTTGGGGAACTTGAAATAACTTTCAAGATAATTTAAGTACATTTTAATAACTAAAAATTTATATTTATATTTTTGAAGTCTTGAATTACGAGGAAAAAATAAAAAAAAAAAATCTTTAAAAACTTATAATTAGTGAGTTTTGCCGGCCATTCCCCTCAAATTAGATATTCATCCTGGTTCCCTCCAATAGATTAACGAGACGGAGTGGTTGGGGGTCACTCCCACGTCCTTTTATCAGGCTCAGAATAACCTCAGGGCGGCGTGGATGTTCATTTTCATACGGAACAGCATCCATCCAAAACAGTTTCGTGTCTATTGATCTGATTCCAAGGGCACGCCGCACCCAACCATCCATGGAACACTAAGTTCAAAATTGTTGGGAACCCAAATTCAATGTTTCCCAGCATAATCAGCATCGAATTTGAAAGAAAAAAATCTATTTAAGATAAATGTTTTAAGTTTTCAATAGTAGGTCACTGTCACAATTGGGTAGATAAAATCACTGTTAAAGGAGCATAACCAGCAAAATTCACAGTTCTACTAGATTGAAGCAAACTTCAAAATATACAGTATGCCAAAAACAGCAGCCAAGCGTGCAGCGCGCTTACATGGCAGCACTGAGTAAAAAGATGAAGCCTAAAACAAATGTTGACTACAAAAACCAGTACAATCAGCAAGAACAAAGAGAGTGGTCAAGTGAAAAACACTAAAAAGCCATTGGAAAACCAATCTTAAAACAACTTTAGTACTCATCAACTTCTTTAAACGTATATCTGTTATCAAACAATGGTGTTTCTTCTTACTTGAGCTCAAAAGATGGAACGCCAGAAATGCTATATAGGCTGCCTTCTTTGTCTCCCATTCCTTTCTTGGAATCTTGGAGCTGCAACTTAATGATTAAGTGTTCTTAGAAGGCGAAAAAAATAGTGTGGCAGCAAAATTTTCATTGGCTGTATACTCACCAAGGCCATTAGCTTCAGAGGTCCTCATGATTCGAAGCCTTCGTGTGGAGTTAAGGAACATCCTGGAGAACCCAAAAATAAGCAGACTTTTCAGAAACAAATAAATCAAGGCAAGAAATTTTCACCCTTAAGATAATGAGATAAAATGGGGGAGAGGTTCCAAATAGCAGATCGGCATACAGTCCATCATTGAACAAGCTTAGCGACCTCAGTTAAAAGTTATAAAAAGTCTATTATCTAACGTTTGCATATGCAAAATTCCCCCAACCCCTTTGGACTTTTCATGATAGGATAGTCAATGATGGTTGCATGCATACCTCCATGGGACATCTCCAACAAGCATCCAGTCTCCTTCCTTATCTTCATAAGTGAGCACAAAATCAGATGACCCATCTAAAAGCTTAGAGCGCATGGCTCCCTGATGCTTCTCTCCTAGTGATCCTGCATATACAAGGAAATGAATTCTAATTAATGAACTATTTTTTGTTGCAAGCAGCTCATCTTGCAAATTGCCACATTAAAAGTTTAAAACTTCAGTGCAATTGATTGAACAAGTAGCAAACAAAATCCTCAGAGTTGGTCATGTTTCAATATTTTCTATATCAGAATCAAGAAACCAAAAAAAGAAAAGAAAACTGACCAAAAGAGTCGATATTTGGGATGGATCTGAAGAACATTTTTTCCAATGTTTGAGCTAATGTCTCATAGCCTGTATGAGCATTCAAATTCACCTTCCTTCCAATTGCAACTCCATCCATATTCACTTTGACAAATCCAAGATGCACTTTCTCATTACCAGCGATATTGATCTCGTTACCATTGCAAATTTTTTTCTTGGAGACATCATTAGATTTTCCATTTCCACCAGTGGCCTTGTCCTCTTCAGCTCTTGGGGCCTTTGCTTGGTTCACCAAACTGTTCATCCTATAAACCCCTATGGGTGGCCACCCCACAACTTGACTGCTTCCACAAATCAATTAAAAGTAAACAATATTTCACAACATCTAATATTTCATTTTTCACAAAAGCTGCCAGAAAGACATACAAAAACCAAAAAAGAAAACTGCTAAAATTTTCTGGGAAAAGAACTGAAAAGGTGTAGTTCGATCTTTTTCTTTTTTTCGTATAAAAATCTTTTATTTTCGCTATCTTGTGACAAAAAGGAGACAATGAAAAGGGAACGATCTGAATCAGGGAAGAAAACCTAACAAGGTGGTAAGATAAACCGGGGGGGGGGGGGGGAAATGGCTACCTAAAAATTGAAAAATATATGTAGGAGCAAGCATCCAAAGCACGAGGGGAGGGAGAATATAAGAGACATACAGGACATCAGATCTTAACAAATTTAACCCACAAATCAAAGAAAATTTTAAAAAATACAAATATTTGGGATCACTAAGATTAACCAAGTAAAAAGCTCAGGAAAGGGCAAAATATCAAAAATTCTTCTCTGATCTATACTCCTTTTATTGTTACTATTATTATTTTTAATGGCAATAAAATAAAAGCCGGGAAAACAAAAAATAATTTAAAGAAATTGAATGCCAGAAAATAATTAAGTCTCTAACCTGCCAGCAGTAGGCGATCCACCTTCATGGGAGACAGGCTCAGCAGCTCTCTTAGTCCCAGAAACTGCTTTAACAATTGAACTAGAAGCTTTAGCGTTACCATTGGCAGCTCTGTGAGGCTGAGAGACAACAGAAGGGAAGTCCTTGGCAGTCAAGATTCTACCACGCTCACTCCATGCACTTGCCTTCCCTTTCCCTCCACCACCACCCCCACCACCAAGACTCAGCCCAAGACCCAGCTCCAGCTCACCCTCTGCTGGATAAGAGCTAGTAGCATCAGCCTCCACCACCTCCATCTTTGACACTGTGGACTCATTTGTGGAGGCCCCAGATGAGCCGCCGCAGCCGCCGGCGCCACCACCACCAAGCACACCAATACCACCTTCCATCATTAAAACAAGAAACAAAGCAGAAAGGAGCTTGAAATTCTTTGATATCGAGATTCAATAAAAGTTTAAACGAGTGTGTTTAGACAGAGAGGAGTTAATGGGTTTTTGGAGCGACAGAATGTATTTGTGTTCGGAGAGGAAGCGTATAGGACAAGAGAAAGAAGAGGGGAGGAAAGGAAAGGGCATGGAGGGCAGGTTGAGGTGGTGGAGGGAATGATGATGGTGGGGCTCACATGTCTGCTGGTGCGCCAAGCACTCCAACCAAACAGGTCCACAGCACACTGTCAAATTTTCATTTGACATGATCATCATGTCTCCTTAGGGTCTGATCTTTTCTTTTTTTTTTTGCCCTTTTTTTTTCTTATTTGGGTTAAAAAACAAAAAACAGAAAAAAAAAAAAAAAAAAAGCGATGCCCAACAATAATGTCAAAAAATTTCCTTCCAGTTGGTGCAGAAAATATAACTGCCCTGATGTTAACCAAAAGAAAGAAAAAAAAACAATTTTTTTAAATAAAAGAGAAAAGTTAGTTGAAATCTTTAAAACATATAGTGTGTATAAAAAAAAAAGAATTAATTATATTTTTTCTAATTCTTAATTAAAATAAAAAAAATTATTTGACATTCTCGCGTAGTTAGAATGTACCCCAATAATTGTAATTAGACAGTGATACTTAAAAAAAAAAAAAATTAAAGAATTAGCTTCAATTCTATTTTAAGGTTGATACCCCATCTTAATTTTTCTTCAATTCTTGACTGAAATATTTCCTTTAAAAAAGTTTTCGCTCTTTATTTGTTTAAATTAATGATTATCACCAAATGCCAAATTGAAACCTACCCTTTTCTGTTCATTAAACATGATCCATTAATATTGTGAGTAAAAAAAAAAAACTGAAAAAGAATTTAAAAAGAAAAAAAAAAAAGGTATATAATTTAACTGGGATTTCTGAAAATCCAAACCTAGACTAATACAGAAGCGCCACTGAGCCACCAACTTGGGAGATAAAAAGAGATTGAAAACAGGAAATATACTGTAATTGCATCCCTTGCCCCGAGTGACATCAGGTTAGTGTTCTTTCATTCTGGATTTTTAATTATTATAGATTCCCAACAAACAACACCGTCAAGATGATACCAACTTGTCTTAATTTAAAAAAAAAAAAACCAACCTTTTAATTAGACTTAGGTGTGTCTTAGCTTTAGCTTAAGAGTCAAAAAGGTTGAGTCTTTTTACAAACAGGGAGCATATTAAAGTGCTGCTACTCTCCTCCACATACATACACCATTCCTTTCATTCCATCTGGTGCCTACTATTTTTAAGGACAAACAGCACAATGCCTTGTTTTAGAAAGCTGAGACCTAAAAATAGAGATGCATATTATCGGTGGAAGGTGGTGCTGCCAGAAAAGCTGAGATAAATGCCAGGAAGAAAAAGCTGAACAAGTTATTTTAGTCAAATATTTATCAGCACAAGCTCTATTTTTTTAAATAAAAAAGGTATAATTAAAATAAATGATAAATTTATAAAATTAATATTATATTTTAAATTAAAATTTTAAAATTTGAATTTATATATATTTTTTATTTTTTATGTTCTTTATTTTTTAAATATAATTTTTTTTAATGATGTAGTTTTACATTTAAAATCTTGATAGTTAACTTGCTTGGGACCACGTCAACATATTTATATAATTTGCTTGGCCGAGATGGTCAAAATCACTTTGATTGTTTAGCAAATCAATGAAGATTTAAATTATGAGCTATAGATATACCAAAAAATAAAAAATAAAAAAAAGGCAGAGATGGCATATTTAAGTGTATCTCTCCGTTTTGTTTTCTGCTCGCTTCGTGCTGCGGGCCTAAGCTAGCTAGATTAGTGGAAATTTAAGAAATTGAGCATTTTTAAAAATAATTCAACCCATTCGACATCATTATCTCGGCGCGGATTCTTTAGATCTTTTTTTTTTTTTTTTTTCTTTTGCTTTAAACAACAAATTTCTCATGAGCTTTTTATTTTTTAAATACATTATAAATATATTAATTATTATATTTACAAATTAAAATTAAAATTTTTTATTTATTTTACATATCTCACTTAATTGATATTATAAAAAAATTTTATCATTTAAATATTATTAATTTCAGTAATAAATTCGCTCGTAAATGTGTATCAATACAAAAAAATTCCTTGGCTTGCTCGTTGTGTCTCGATGCTTTCTCTTCCCAAACATTTCAGAAAGGTGGCAGACGCTAGCCTTGAAGCATGATAACATTAAATTAACTATTGCTGCCAAATTCAAAGATGGCGACAAAATCCTATCCCAACATCTTCAATATTCCATACGAAAGTTTTGAACTAACGTCAACGCAGTGCTAAATGTTGATGCTTTTTGTTCCCTCTAAAAGGCTCGCCGGGGCTTTGTTGGCTTGTGAAGATATGTAATATATTATCTCCTTTACAAATTAATTAAAAATTTACAACAAACCACATTGAGTTTTTTTTTTCTAAAAAAAAAAAAAGAAAATGTGATGCTTGAAAGTTATTTAAAATGACAATTAATTTACCACAATGTAACATCATTTTTTATTTTTTTGTTCCAACAACTATTATTTTCACTAATAAGAAGTAAAATTAATTCATGTCCCTTGTTTTTTAGTTAATCACGACAAATTGACTTGTAAATTACACAAAAAGAAATGCCATATTTAAAAAATTTTCTCTTTATATTCCATAAACATTTTTCACATTTCATATAATAAATTTGAAGTTGAGATTTCTAATTTAAAAAATTAAATTAAAGTTTTAAATTATTAAAATATCTTAACAAAAAATAGAATAAAAGGCCAAGATACGATTCTTATTGGTTTTTCAGGTGACTTCAGATTTTATCTTTTCTTAATTATTGTCATGATAATAGACAGATTTAACATTTATCGAGTTCATTGTTAATTACTTTTCAAACTATTTTTGTGAATGTTGACCCAAAATAGTGTTTTAACTCTTATCTTGTTACGTGTTATCTTTGGTTATTAAAGTGGGAGGAAAAGCTTTCTCAAAAACAAAAAAAAACAAAAAAAAAAAAAAAAGTGGGATGAAAAGCTGATTTTCAGCAGGATTAATTAACTCAAACGAGATTAAAAGGATGCAAATCCAAAGAGATTAGGGAAATGGTTGTCAGAAAATAATAATAATAATAATACTAATAATACCAGGAAAAATTGTCTGATAAGATTTAAAGCGACAAGCCGACAAGGTAGGAGCCAAAGTCACGTGACTCGATAGTGCAAACAAACGCCACGTCGGCCGACAAAGTGCGCGGCTCACTCGGGTTTGCCGTATGTCCAAAGAAAGAAGGCTCGATAGCTGGCATGGAAACCAAAGTTCGTTTTGAGTTTTTTGTTTTAATTATTAAAAAATTTATTGAGTTGTGAGTTAATATTTTTATTTATTTTTATGAATTTTATAATTTTATTTTTAATCTTAAAATTTAAAATTTTAAGACAAAAAATTAAATATTTAATTATTGAAATATACTGGAAGGACTTTCTCTGTCTACAATCTGCATGTACCCGACTTAAGGCATTGTCTCAATTGATGCTGCCAATTGGGGCAAATCTAGCCCAAGTGACCGTGGAGGTTATCTCGAGCCCATTTTGAATTGGGAGAGTGAAAATATTAGCCCAAACCCAGCTCCGCATGAGGTCAAGCTTAGTAAGAATACCGTGTGATCGAACACGTGTAGCGTCATGAGGCATACCACCAGACGGTGGTTAGTAGACTGACAATAATAAGAAAGTTTGCGTGAGATTTTAACAGAGTTGGGTAAAAGGGGTTGGAAACAGAATACTGAAAAAAAGATGCTCGGAATTGTTGCGGTGGAGTGGTGAAGAACTGAAAAGATAACTAAGCAACAGGCTGCCAGAACGTCGGCCGGCGGGAGAGTTTTATTTCGGATCGATGTGCTGCAGCCGAAACTTTCTAGAGGTGCATCTAATCAGAATTGAAACAATAGTCAATTTGGTTACATTTCATCGGCGTGCACGAGACACATTTCCAGATCCCCATTCACCGGCCGCCAGGTCAATGATTTTTGAGATTTAAACTTGATTTTCAATTATCAAAATTGACTCCCATTTGCAAGTCAATCTGACGGGAAACCGAACACGCCCGCATTACGAATTAGTAAATTGTTAAACACGATTTGCACCTTTTTCTGGATTTTAATAGGGAAGAATTATCGACATTTTAAAGGACACAGTGTGTCTAGTAGAAAGAATATTAAAAATAAAGTGAGATTAAGTACAGAAGAGAAGATGAAGAGAGCGAGAGAGAGGAAGAATGGTCTAACCGACGATCGACAACCACCAACTCGGACCCAAACACACGTTGTGCCCCCGCTAGAAAAAACCAGTTTAGTGACCCGAAATAACCCGACTCTATTAATCAAAGAAAGCTCAAGTAATGCGACGATGGGCTCCGCTTGACCCGCCTCCTATCATTTTTCTTTGCAGGGGATCCGCCACAAACGATGGAGCATTCCAACCCGCAGATGTGACTAAAGCATGAAAAGCCACTGCCATCGGAACTGTGCCGGCGGGTGCGGGTGCGGCTGCGGCTGCCGATGGCCCCTTTTTTGCCGCGAGGATGTTTGGTTTCATCATCGGGATAACTCGACAATTCGCTCCGGTCGAATACCGGCGGGAGCTCCGCCCGCCATCTGTCCAATTTAGACTGGAGGCCTTCCATGCTACCTTCCATGTCCAAGCTCCACGCACCTCCCATTACTTCACTCTCCGTCTCCGTCACGCGCTTGTTGTATCTTTTATTCTTCGCCATTGCCGCCGCCACTTCCGACGCCGAGGGCCCCAACTCCGATTCGCTTATGAGCGGGATGGTAGGATAATTCAACTTCTTCAGAGTCCCGTGTTTCGAGTTCTTATACGGAGCCCCATTATCCAAGCCGCCATTGATCTTTTTTGTTTTTATTGGAGCCTTCTCGGGTGGGGAGTCCATAACTTCTGACCCGTATTTCACCATGGCGAGTTCCCTCGCGAGTTCTGACCCGTTAACGAGCGAACCGGGCTTAAATTTTATGCCTTTGTTGACGATCTCGGAGCCGCTGAGCATTGAACTGGCTTTTGATCTTCCTCCGTGCTGGTTGCTTTTCTTCTCAACTTCCACGCCGTCGATCATCGAACTGGCTTTCGCGTTTTTCATCTTTCTCTTTGCGGCGGCCACCACCATGGACGAGGCCATCATGGAGCTGGAGTCGCTCCTCGTGCGCCTCAGTTCAGGCTTAGGCGGCCCAACAAGATAGATGGGATTGTCGCTGTTCTGATCGCCATCATCTTTATTATTACTATTATTGTGGTTATTATCCACTCCTCCGCTCATCAGTTGGTGGAACCCGACGGCGGAAGCGCTTAGCTGCGAATACAACGGCATGCTCCGCATCGAGCTGTCGAGGAGGGCCACGCCGATGTTGAGGATTCCCTGGGGGCGCCCAGAACGGCGGCGGACTTGAAGGGCCACAAAGCGCATGCCGAGCTGCACTTGGTGGTGGTGGTAGGGGCGGGTCGGCGGAATGAGGTTGCCGACAATCACCCGGACGGTCCCCACATGGATGTCGCGGAGCCAGTGGACGGCGTAGATTTCAATCATGATGGCGGAGGTGTCACCGTAGAGGAAACGATCATCTACGCGGAACACGAACTTGTCGTTCCAGGTGGGGTTGGTTTGGCCATCCACGTCGACCCTCGTCGAAAGCTTCCGGTCAGGGTGAACCCACGCAACGGCGTAGGTTCGCATCTTGCGCGAGACCTGGGCAAGATCTTGAGCAGAAATGACATTGAGCTCCAACAATTGAAATGGCGTCAACAAGATGTTGGACATTGTAAATATTCAATCAATAACTTAAGTGAAGAATATATGGTTGGCGGTGTCGCAGGTGGAGGCGAATTTTGTGGTGGTAGTGGAGGAGGAGTTGACGGAGCCGCCTTTTCAAAAATGGGTCCGTCTCGCCGCCCAGGGAGAGGACGACGAGGGCGGGGCATGCATCGAATTTACGGAGGAAATACAAGAGAAGGAAAAACAGGCAAGTATTAGCTATTTTCTTTATTTGCATTTTTTCCCTTTTTATTTACAGTTTGCTAAGTTAAAAAAAAAAAAAAAAACCAGCGAAACAAACGGATGATTGTTAGTTGATATCCATGTTGTCTTTTTGACCCACGCGGGGACAGTTACAACATTTTATTACTTTAATTTGTTGAGTTAAAAAAGAGGGGACTTTATTTATTTATTTATTATTATTATTTTGTCTGGACGGGGGTTTAAAAAAGAGAGGACTTTCACGAGAACAACAGTACTTGAACAGAACTTTAAAATTAGGAAAAGGAAAGAAAATCTAGTTGAATTCTCAAGTAGCTTTGTTGGGGTTGGGGTTGCATGGGTCAAGGGGTCTTGAATTAGTTAATGTCTTCTGGGAGGAGAAAACATTGTCCACGTGTGAGTTCAGTTCCAGTTACTGTAATTAGGGGAGACAGTTTCTTTGTATCTCTGCAGGTTTTAAGAATATTCTAAATTGGACTCTTGTATTATTACAAACACTCGGTTTTCGTAGAGCCGGAAACAAAGGGTAAAAGTTTTTATCTACAGCTTACGTGTTATTCGATGGTGGTGGGGTGTTTTTCTCCCGTTATCCGTCATTCCATTGAAAATCATTATTATGGTTTCTCGTGTGATATTTTAATTGTGTTAAGAACTTAAATATTTTTATTTTTGCAATATTAAATTTTAATTTTCAAAAAAATATTAAGTTTGTGTAAGTAGAAATAATTATTTTTATTATATAATGACACAAAAGAGGGAAAATCATCCTCGCGAAGCACATAGATGATGACATCCAGCAGCTTTTAAGTGATTGGATCTTGTATTCCAATGCTAGTTTCCAAAACGACAATGTGGAGGTTGCCCGATAGTTGAAATCAGTGTAAGTCTTAGTAAAGTGTAACTCTTGCTGCTCATCCGGATCTGACTGCCTCTGACTAGTGGAATGGAATCAGCGTAAGGCAGAGGATGCCTAGCGAGGAAGAAGACCACCATTAAAAACAAGAGCCCATCAGGGCCAAATTAAAATTGAATTTATTATCAGAGAGTTGCGTAATGTTAATCAAAAGGAAACATTGTCCTGGCATATATGGCATGTTGGCTATCGATGGAAGAAAGATGGGGATCCTATTTAGGCATACTCTGACGGCAACAGCATGGGGTGCGGCAGTCTGCCATGAATCAATTAGGACTGTTCATTGCGTGTCATTTCATGTTTTTATACGTTGCCGAGGCCCAAAATATGCTGTGGATTCCAGAGCAGGTGTCCAGCAGCTCGATACAGGACTCAAAGCAGTTATTGCTATCGTCCTGGTAATGTACTGTGTAGCATTTCTCGAACTGTGTACAGATGACATCCAACAACAAAATTCTCGTTGTGTTGTGCTATCAAGCCCTAGATTTTATGGGATTCTCTCCCTTTCTTTCAGTTTTCCTGTCTAAGGGGTTCAAAAGATGGCCCGGAGTCTGCAGTCTGCGCATCAGGATTCCAAGAAACTGAGATGCTGAGGTTGCCGCCAGAGCGCAAGCATGCATTTTCACAGAAAATGCATGGACCAGTGGCTAGAGAGTCGCTCTGGCTGCCCCCTTATTCGACCCTAAAGACCTCAGCAACTTCACTCATTCCAAAAGCACAAGATGCTTGCAGAACCCTTCTAATCTGTCAGAGGATCCTAATCTCGAGCTGTTTGTCCAAAGACGGTACTGGGGATTATGAAATCTAAGTTGGATTTAAAACAACCAAACAAAACGGCCACATTCGATTATATGATTTGGCTACCTTTGGCTTTAAAAAAACACCCCAACAGCAGGAAAACAAGAGCATACATTCTGTCATGCTTGAAGCCTTCGATCCCCTCTTTTCTATTTTTCCAATGCACCAACACAAAATGACACGTGAAATTAATATTTGCGCTAATATATGTTCAATTAAATTTCTTTTCCTTTCTATTATATTTATATTTCTATCGTTTAATTTATTAATAGTTTTGAAATTAATTATCTGTGCACATGTACCAAAGGATCATTTATAAATAACAAAAAAAAAAATATTTCAATCAATAAACTTTAAATTGTTTTACATACACACATATATTATAAATATATTTTGAATATAGACTAATAAGTATAGTATTCATTGTCAAAGCATAACAAGAATTTTAACCATTTCCCCAAATCTCAATTTATATTTCAATAATAGTCATAGGAAATATTATAATTAACCTGTTAATAAACAACATTAATTAAAAATTTTTTATGGAATATTTCAATGATTGAATAATTAAATTATTTTATATTTTAAAAAATTTAAATTATAATCTCAAATAAGATTATAAAATTTACAGTAATTAAATGAATAAATCTATTATATACTTTATGATTTAATTAATCTCATAATTAAAAAAAAAACATCTATTAAGTTAAAAGCATCTGTTAACTTGCTTCGTCCCCGTAATAAATGGAAAAAGATTGGTCCAAACAATTTATTTTGGGCTGTTCTTGCGAAACTAAACCCACTCGGATCCCTACAGTTATCAAAGCTAATATATTTGAGATAAAGCAAGCCCAGCCTCTTTCCAAGGTAGGTTTGGACCGAAGCAAATAAAGTAAGCCCCCACATCGGACTTGGGGGCAGCTGGGCCTATCTCCCGTCTGTTTCCAATCCGGAAAAAAAAAGGATAAAAAAAAAAAAAAGACAAAAACAAAACAAAGGGCAATTACGTGTACCAATCCGAATTCTTGAGGCTTCGATTTAGTGGATCTCACGTGTGATCCATTTAAGGCAGGTACAGTCGTGTCCGTACTGTAGCATTCCATGGCCATTCCTTGTTGGATCAACATTCAGCAATATGCACATAACGTCTGTGGAGTCCTTGGGAAACGCCCCACAAGAAAGTGGGATGTGGGGTGCTTGGATCTGTGGAGTGCTTTGCACTTCTGCACTTTTTTTAAACTGATCACTTCATTTTCTTCTAACATTTAATAAATTAATCATTAACTATTATTATGATGAAAGAAAAAAACAACTTATTGGAATTTTGGAAGGAACTGAACAAGTGCAGATACAATAGCTAGATAACATATCCCCCCATTTGCTCAAAAAACAAAAAACAGCATCCATGCTTTCTTCTGTTTCCAGGCTGACTCTGCTTGGTTAGAGATTTTTTTTTTTTTAATTTAATAAAAAATATTTACTATATTTATTTGTATTTTTTTAAGTATAAATTATTGATTGTTACTCTAAAAAAGTAAAATAAAATACACACCGCCCGAAAACAGGAAGAAAACTTCCTGAAATCAATAAATAAGATGGCAAAAGAGAAGCTGTTTTGGATCCGAGATTTAGGCCTAACACAATGCACGCGCGGAAACCCTTCTCATATATCTTGTGAGAGATTCAGCTTTCTTGCCTTTTGGCTCTTAAAGTGTAAGGCTTTGTCTTGGATTTCATGTGAAGAAGAGGGCTTTTATAAGAGAATCCACGTGCATCTCGGCAGCTCATGCTTTTGTTCAACTCACAGGAAAGGAAAATGGGAATTTTAGCTTACTCGTGAATGCAATTAGATTTTAGGTAACACTTGCTTTAAACTGCAGTTTTATTCTTTCTCAATTTAGACATTTTAGGCTCAAAGATACGAAATTTATGGGACAAAGTAAGACTGCCTACATTATGTAACCTCTCAATGAGGGGAAAAAATTGATTAAGTCTAATATTCTGTGTACTTTTAATATTCTGGGAGGGAAATTTGCAGACTTTTCTCTGAAAATATAATAAAGTAAATAACTTGATTGTTTGGATGGGGGGAATTTTAGGAGAAGAATGTAGCTACACTCACTCCCTTGTATCTGATTTTTCTAAATGGGATTTTTCTCTGATTGGCTCTTTTAAGTTTCTTTGGATCCCTGGTCTTTGAAACCAAAAAGGAAAGAAGGGAAAAAAAGGGCATTTCATTAATCTCAGGTCAAATGCTTATATCTCTCTGTTATCGCAAGCGAGTGTATTAAAGACACAAGAAAATGCTTCTAAAGAGATCAACAAGTCCGGTTACAGGGACGCTTTTATCCCCATTCTCAGGCAGCCCTAACAGAGACTCTAAGACCATCCATGGCACCCACACTAGACATCATACCCCATTTCGTGACAAAAAACTATCATTCTCTCATGGTCTGCATCACCTAAACCTGACTCCATTCCCATGCTGCAGCTCGTCTTCAGTTTCTTCCTTCAATCATGAAATTGGCAGGTTTCGCCTCCAAGGATTTCGAAGAGCTTGGTCAGATAGTAGCTTGGAGAGATTGAACTATACATCTTGTGATGAAGAACAACTTCTTTCAACCACATTGAAGAAGCTTCCCCACATGCATCAGGGGACAATGTTGCATACAGCACCCTCTTTTTCAATATTCAACACGAGTGATAGTTTTGAAGGTGAAGAAAATGCCAGAGGAGATGTAGGAAGACAAGAAAATGAAAAGGAAGAAGAATTGAATAGAAGTGTAACTATTGGAGAGGGCATAGAAGCTACAGGTAGTGGAGAATTCAGTTTTGGAAAGAAAAGCATGGGGTTTATGGAGGAGGAAGGAGATGAAGCACAGGAAGAAGGTTTAAATGGAATTGAAAGTTTAAGCATTGAAGGAATAGAACCAGTCCATCCTCCCCTGTATCTTGCTGCAGAAATTGGGGTGGACAGTAATGTTTTTGGAGGTCATGGTGGTGGCAGTGGCGGCAATGTTGATTCAACTTTGTCAAACTTTGATGATGATGGTGATGTTGAAGAGTACTACAAAAGGATGGTTGATGAGTATCCCTCTCACCCTCTGTTTCTATCAAATTATGCTCAGCTGTTGCAGGTGATTTTTTCACTTTTCTTTTTCTCCTTCTTTCAACTTTAATTAATAATTGTTAAATCTGAACTCCCAATGCTGTGCATCTGGACTGTTTGGTTTATAGCTAAATTTATTCGAAGGTATGTTCAGCTTTTGATGTTCTTAGCTTGTACATATAACCATTTCAGCAAATCTTGGGGATGGCATTTTTTATTAAGTTGGGAGAAAAAAAAGTCGAACACTTATTCAGGAGCCATGTTTCCACTTGCAGTCTAAAGGAAACCTTCATGGAGCTGAGGAATACTATCATCGTGCCACTCTTGCAGATCCTGAAGATGGTCAAATCTTACTGCAATATGCTAAACTGGAGTGGGAGCTCCACCATAATCAAGACCAAGCACTGAGTAACTTTGAACGTGCTGTACAAGCAGCTCCTCAAGATAGGTGAGCAAAGACTACCATCTATCTTGTTCTCTTTCCAAGAGATGCAGATATGATCCCACATGAAGTCTATTGGTTTCTAGGCTGCTTCTTTGTTAACTACTATAAATCCAAGCCAACAAGATGCTGATGATGAGTCTGGTACAACTTGGCAATTGAGTAGCACCTGTCTCTTATACAAGTTAATTTTTTCCTTTCCCTTTTTTCTTTTAGCTACGTTCTTGCTGCATATGCTAGTTTTCTCTGGGAAATAGATGATGAAGAGATCGATATCTCACAACAACAATATCAGGTTGTATTTTCTCAACTGAATCATGGCTTTTGAATTAATTGTGAAATGTGAGTTTTAATTGCTTCTAAGCGCATTGCAGCAACAAGCTGGGTCAAGGATTGAGGCAGGAAATCCTGCTGCAGCTGCTGAAATGGCTGGCAACCTTGAGGAGTATTATAGAAGGATGGTTGGTGAAAGTCGTTGCAATTCATTAGTCCTGAGAAATTATGCTTGGTTTCTGTGTCAGGTGACAATTGCATGTCCACTCATGCTCTCATCATTCTGCTGCATAATAAGATCACTCAGCTTAATCTCTCTCTCAAACAACATTAGACTAATCTTGAAGTTGATTTCAATTATATTCCATTGTGGTATAGAATATGTAGTTTTAGGTTTATTGTATGTCCTTTCAATACACTGTTGATTATTATAGAGTTCTAGTACTTCACGATGATGTCAGATCTTCCATCAGTATTGAATGTTTTATTATTTATTTTCTTATTCTTCTTCTTATTATTTTTCTCGGCAGTCCAAAGGTGATCTTCAAGGGGCTGAGGAATGTTACTTGCGAGCTGTTCTGGCAGACCCTGAGGATGGTGAAATCATGTCACAGTATGCCAAATTTCTCTGGGAATTTCACCGTGACCATAACAAAGCCTCTCATTATTTAGAGAGAGCAGTTCAAGCTACCCATGGAGATAGGTACAGAAGTTTTCAGAATTTTCACTTTGGCATATTGAGAAATGTTGACTCATGCAAGCTCTTTCAACTTTTGGAATATGTTCCCACTCCCCAGTTGTTACAAATTTATGGTGACCTGCTGACCTATTATCGGTTTGTTGTTTCCTTTGTTTCCAGCTATGTTCTCGCAGCATACGCAAGTTTCCTCTGGGAAACAGAGGAAAATGAAGAAGATAACACATGACCAGGCCAAACCCAGGTTGCTGTTCAGTATGAAGCTGCTGCAAATGCTTAACTTCATCTCGTAGCTAGAGCAGTAGTCAAACTTCAGCATCTCATTGAGGGGTAGACAACCGGGTGATAGATCTGAAGGACCAATGTGTATCCATAGAAGAATAACGGGTTGAATTGTGAGGAGAGAAAAGCAAATCCATGGCCGCTCACGAGCAGATATGCTGAATAAAGCCTATTTCTTGATTTTTCCTTTTAGTGTCAATGTGAAGATAAAGGCCTTAAATTTTTGTACATCAGAGACCTGGAAAGAGAACGTGATCAATAAAATTTCGTCTAATGTTTTAAGCACTGATATTGTCTAATTATCAGACGATTTGATTTAGTTTAGTTTATGATTAAACCAAATAATGCACACTCCACAATGTCTAATCAGTTTTCAATATGAAAACGAAGCTTAAGCTAATGCACACTCCACAATGTCTAATCAGTTTTCAATATGAAAACGAAGCTTAAGCCGGAATTTGATCAGAATATTACCTGACAATATGAGTTCAAACAAGCTTAACTCAACCTGCATGACGCTGCATAATTAATTATCCGATGAATAACTGCCATGCCAAACCCACAAGTATGTTTAAGGAAAAACGAGCGGCTCACTTTAACAGGGCAGTAAACACACACTATGTTACTTGCTTGAGAAAATGGACAGACTTAAAAGCTTAACCGGTTGGTACAATCTTTTATTCAGAAAGGGGCCAAGGTGGCCAAGAAAAAAAATGTTTGTATGAGTCCTTTAGTTCAAAGGATGAGGCGCAAGCTAAGTTTTCTGAATTTTGTCAACAGGTATGCAAAATTTTTCTCTGATACATTGTACTTTTGCTCTTTTTTTTATTGCACTACCCTAATTAAAGGACTCTCATGCAAGGATCCGATCTACCACTGCCCTTCCTGCAAAAGCTTGTTGAAATTGTTGAGTGCCTCAACTCCAAAAAACCACGGGCGTCTAGTCTACTAATGTCCTACTGTAAGTGCTTATGTTGTCTTTGTCGAACCACTTGCCCGTATTATGCTTTGAATTGAAATAAATAAAAAAAAAAAACTATATTGTGTGATCAAGTGACTTCCTATTTTTGTTTAGCTTCTTAGTGCTATATCATGAAAATCTCGTTTGGTTAAATCTTTCTTTTTGAAGCACAAATTTTATGCTTGGAAAAACAAAGTGAAGATGTGCCGGTGTAACTGGGGTTCATGTCCAGCAAAGATTGCAATAAAGGGTCATTTTGCGGGCAGCCAATTTTATTTTTGTCCAACGATGGTAAAAACTATGTTGTATTTTTCAACTTAAAAAATGCGTAATCGTCACCTTTCTGAGCTTCGGATTCTTGTGGATATACCTAGTCTCTTACAAACGGAGATTCCATTTCTGATGTTTTTGCTGCTAACTCATCTTCTAATGTTTGTGTTGCTAGGATTCTTGTGAATACGTCGAATCTCTTACCAACGGAGATTCCATGCTAGCTCATCTTCTAATGTTGGTGCTGCTGGCTCATCTTCATAAGAAGACGGTGCTATTATGGATGCCGGTTATGAGGAGCCTAGAGAGAAGTTGAAAGAAGTTTGAACGAGAGAGATGCTGCTGTCAAGTTATGCAAAATGTATAAAGAAGCGTTGCGTGGAGCGAAAGCTTTATATTTCAAGGACACTTAGCATTTACAATTTTTATTGTAAAATATAAAACAGTTTTGTGCTTGTAAAATCAACACAAAATGATCCAACTCAATGCGTATTTTCCTTTATGTTTCAACTATATAAATGCCGAATATCACCTGGTGCACCAATCAGCTCAAAATTGCCAACATCTTGCTTGCTAAATTTGAATGCTTACACAAGACAGTGTAATATCAGGAATCCCTTGAAACAATCTATCTAAATCAATCTGACTCAATATATCATTCTAGGAACTAATTGATGCCCGTATACTGAGTTGCAGTGACTGGACATGAAATTCTGGTATGTTCCGTTTGAAGTGAAAACTCTCTATTCTGATTGATCTTGTCCATTTCTTGATACTTGTCTGGAACTTGGTCGATAGTAACCATTTCCTCTTGGCCTGTTGTAGTCTCGGTCAACTCCATCATAGCCACCTCCCCTACCAAAACTTCTAGAACCAAATCGGGCCCTTGGGGCATCTGTTTGATAGCTTCCTCTGCCTCTACCCCTTCCTCCTGATCAACATATTTTTCAGTCACAACTTTACAAAAAAAAAAAAAAAAACAAACCAATATCCTCCCAAGTCACTGATCTGAAATAGCAAAATGCAGACAGTGGTCTACCAATGCTATGGAGGTCTTTCAAGGCACAAAATCTATCTCATATGCTGCTATAGCTAATATTGAGGGTAAGAACCAGACACCCTCAACCTCAAGAAGTCTTTATTGTGAATTTGCAAAAATGAGACAATGTCAAGAGACAATCTAATAAACAAAATCCCCTTAGCCATCACATTTCAGGTTATAACAGGGATAGGTACAGATGAAAACTATTAAAGAAAACTGCATATGGCAGATCTCGCCTTATAAACCCAATGCAGCAGAACAAGGATTGGAATGGTATAACAAGGGATTTTACATTGAGATAGCCAGGGAAGCCACTGCACCAATCACTACAAGTATTAAAAAGCTATAAATGTGATTGCAATTAGACACCCAATACACTATTTGATGTTGTAAAACTACCAAGACCAGTAAAAGTATAAGCATACATACTTCCAGCTCGGAAGGGGATGATGCTGTTCGGTCTTCGTTCTTCAATGTATACCTGCCGTCCAGCAACATGTGCACTGCCCACCTAAAGAAATATAATAGAACACAAAGCTGATTTAATATACTGTCCACAGAAAAGATTACCACTGTTCTTCAATTTTCTAAACACAGTCACATGAAATTCAGATAATCTGCAACAATTAATAACACAATAAAGAGCCAAAAGCATGAAATTGAAAACTAGATAGCATGTAATGGTTATGAAAATTACACGCCCTACATAAAAGCATATTAACTAAAAATACAGAAGGCTCAACAAAGTCACCAATAGGAAGAGAAAGGAGACAACTTATAAACCTGCTACAACTAAAATATCTTAATTGGTTGTTTATTAATTGAAAAAAAGGAAAGGTCAATAGAAGGCAACTCTCTAATGTCTATAAAAATCAAAATGATGAGAAAAACTACGTAATATTTGGAATTTCTAGCCGTTCCACAAGAATATGAGTGCTGAATGCCTTGGGATCTTAATCAAAAGGGTTTTCTTCCGCACATATATCAAAAGTTTAAAAGTCTAGTAAACAGAGTCTTTTCTCAAACAGTAGAAGTATGACACTTCTCTCCCAAAATTTTTAAACTACAGTTAGCCTTAATTCTCAATCCTTCAAACTGACAATTTATACTAAGAATAAAGAGGGAACAGAAGTCTATTGTCAATGTTTTTAATACATAATTCATCAGACCTGGACTGCATTATGAACACCAGCCATATCTTCAAATTCCACAAATGCATAACAAACCCCAACATCCTGTACATAATTCAAACATTTTAGTGCAATAGATCAAAGACCCGTAGAAAGTAAATGTGTTGCTAAAATATATAATGAGATAGACCTTGCGGCTTCTAATGACCACACCATCAGGTGCAATGTTGCCAAAACTCTTGAATTCCTCCCCAATTTCAGCTTCGGATACAGTTGGCGGCAAGTTTCTCACATAAACAGATCGTATTTCATCTAAAAGTATACATTACGTTTTTGACAAAAAAAAAGGATCAAAAGTAAGAGACTTAAATTACCATTTTTCTAAAATCAAGAAAATATAGCTTTGCTTGCTAAGCAAATCAAAACAAAGCTACAAGCCATTATACATAAGATAACTAGCCAACCTTCGTCTTCCACAGGTGGAGCCTCCTCGGCTATTTCCAGCCTTTCAAATGAATTTGACATCATGTATGCTTGCTGAGCAGTAGACTGTGGTGGATGATTCCATTCCAAACCCAGTGTAAGTGGTGCACTCTTGTTGACATTAGGCTGAAGTGCAGCTGAAGGTGTAGATTGGCCCCTAGCAACCTGCAACTTCCATAACAAATAGTGATTAGTAAGATTTAGCCTCATAACTTCAGATATAGCTGCATGTTAAAATGAAAATATCTACATTATGCATTAGAATCAACACCACTATTGTTTACAGTACGTACAATAGAGGCATAAGTGTGCTTTTGGGGCTCCCCAGAAGGTTCCTCAATTGGAGCAGGCAAATTGTCCTGCACAGCATTTGTTGCATTTTGGAGTGAACTATGCACCTCCTCCATGGAACTTTCCCTTATAATACTCTCAGCATCAGGGACTTGCCGTGATGGTTGCTCTTGGAAACTGTAGTTATCAACTGTACCACTTTCCTTAGCATCAGCAGGTGCCACAAAATCCATAGCCTGGATTTCTCCACCTAACAGATAGTTTGGAACTGAAAAGAAAAAAAATGATCATTTTATTTGTCAAATGAGATTTTTAGTTAAAACATTTAAACCTCAAATTTCACCAAATTGATGTCAACTCACTCCAGCATAACTCCTAAACATAAGCTAAAATACACACAGCAATTGCACATAAATTATCGATCATTATAGTTCAGAACTCCATTAAAATAATGAATGTCAATCACTGATATCATGTCACATTTAGGGTAAGTGATGCCTGCTCTCTATCATTTTGAATAAAAATAAGCAATTTATGGAGCTCTTCATAATTAGGGATTAGTGTAGTGGTGATGATGATGATAAATACCTGGCTCTGGAACAGCAGGAATATTAACTTTTGAATCAAGATTGTTTTGGGCAAGAAAGACTGCTGGATGCTGGTGAATTGGTTCCTCATCAATGACTTGAAAAACATCATTGAGAACAAAAAAACCTTTCTCCTGAGGTGCAAGGAAAAATGATTCTACAAATTTTCTCCTAGCATTGAAATTCTTTAACTGTGCCACACCAGAAACCATCACAAGAACACCTCTGTTCCAAGATTCCAGGGCATGGGCAGTTCTAATTTCAAATCCAGTATAATTGAGTGACATGACAAGTGCATGGATTTGCTGCAAAAATGGAAGGTGTAAGCCAAATGTTGCAGTTCATGCACATCTACTGATAACAACAACAGCAGCAGCAAAGATGACGATAAAATAAGGAATCAGAACACAAAAACTTGAAAAATAAAGGGGAGAGAAATCAAACAGCATCTAAAATAGAAAGCATTTAAAGAAGAGGCAAACTTACATAGTCAGCCAGATATAGACAAAACTACAGATACAAAATTGAGCATCAAAGTTCAACAGACTCAACAACAGAATAACTGAAATCAACTGTATTGTGTTGTTTCTGACTCTGACCAGGAAGTCTATTAACACAACTGACATCAGTACAGGGTTGCTGAACTTTGGAATCTTTTCACAATAATTTGAATGAAATGTCCAGATAACTCTCAAAACAGGAAGAAATCAACTGGCACTCAAAAATATTAAAACACCTACAATGACAAAGTTTTCCAAAGAATCACAGATGTTGATCTAAATAATAGATTTCCATTTTTTTTTTTTGTCATTTTTCTCAACAAATTAGATCCAACAAATCTTTGACTAGTCATGCAATCAACCTATTCTCTTTTTTGCTTAATGGCTATAAACAACATGATGAAAAATTTGCACATAACAGAAAACAATTATAACCAACCCCACCCCACCCCCCCCCAAAAAAAAAAGAAAAAAGAAAAGAAAAAATCCTTTTTATTCTTTATTGCTGTACTGAGCCATACAAGCACAACAGTGAAGCAAAGCGGTAGGGGTCTTCTCTTGTTCTAATTCATTAATTGGTAAGCCAAATGAAGCATTGATTACTAATCTTAGGGGAACAGGAAAGGACTACTGATTCACTATTTTCTTTTTTTGGAAAATTTTTTTGATTCCCCCTTTCATGTTTAACATTCACTCATTTACACGGTATGCCCCAGCTCACCTAGGCCTATTTGCCCTTCTAACATCAACTCCAAGGCCTCACACCTAGTCTTTGCACTGTAAAGCAATGAATTGCTTAATCAATATCAACATTCTGTTTCCTGACTCATAATAAATCATAAGTAAACCCAGTTCAACTGATATTGCTGGCATTCTAATCAAGGCATCTTAAAAACCATTTGCTCATGAATAAAAGATAAGAAAAAGCTAAAACAAATTTCCCATGCTTGAAGAATCTTTTCTAGAGAAGTGACTACCATACGAATGTAGAAAATAACCGAACTTTCTAATCTCAAACATTAAATTAAAAAAAAAAAAAAAAACAGAATTCGACAAATAAACATGGGCTCAAGAAGATTCTGCAACCGTTATTCTCAACAAAACCCCATTTTAAACGCACCCAATAAAATAAAGAAACAAAGACAGAAAACCAAAGGCACAATAACGCAATACTGAAACTTATATCAAAGATAAGAACCAAAAAAAAAAAACAGAGAGAGAGAGAGAGTGAGAGGAGAAAAGGAAATACAAGCATGGAAGCGGCGGAATCTCGCGTAGGGCCATCAATGCGAAGCATAGTACTGGAGTCACTGAAGAACTGGTAAATTAACTCCGGCCGTTGCTCTAGCATCTGATAGTACTGCCTCACAAAGTAGGTCCCTACCTACACGAAAAACAAAATCGAAAAAACATTCAAAAAATGGAACAAGGAACTAGGGATTCCTCCAGATTGTTCAAGAAAAAGAAGACGCAAAGAGTGAGATAGGACCTGAGCCGCGGTGACCGGAATGGGATAGGGAACCGACATTTGGTTGGTAGAGGAGAGATATAGAAATGGCCACTGCTAAAACCCTACGATATTAAAAACTTTGAAGAAAACAACTGCCAAGAGGGGAAGGAAGATCTGAGATCAGTCCACACAAAGCAACGTAACAGAACGGAACGGTATTTGGTACGTTCGTATCCCCACAGAGTCAGTCAGACTGAGATGGAAACACAGCATGGAATGGACAGCTTTGAAGTCAATTGATGAGGGTGAGAAGACGGAGGATTTTTTTTTTTTCTCCTCCTCCACTGTTTCTTTTTTTTCCTCGTTTTCCCTTTATTTTGTTTTTGGTTTTTTGGTTGCCCTTTTTGGCTTGCAATTCTTGCTGTCCATTGGCCTTTTTTGTTTTTTTGTTTTTTTTATACAGTTGACTTTTTTCTCACTTACCTTTATTATTTCTTAATCCTTTGGTTTGTTTTTTTTTTTATTAAAAAATATATTCCACAGAACAAGAGAGAGGCTTTTTGGGGGTGGTGGGGGGGGAGGGGGTTGGGGTGGACAACTTGATGCGATCTGATGGTGAAAGTTTAAGGAGAGCTGAATCTGATGGACAGAGATTTGCACGCGTGCGCTCAGGGGCGTGAATGGCTTGGGGAGAGAAATTGGGCCACACTCTGGCGGACTGTGCCGTGGGGGGGCATTGTAAGCTGTCTAAGCTTGATGCAGACAGACTGTGTTGTGTTCAATGAAATTCGGGCAGCCATGTTGCAGGATAAGGTGAGTTCACTGGGTCAATGTGGATCAGACTCATTGACGGCTATTAATGGTGCAACCTTTACCGCTATCTGGTATCTTTATTGTTATTTTTTAATTTTTTAAAAAATTGAAATGATCACAGATATGCAAATACTTGATAAATTGTCATGATTTAATAAAAAGCTGGTGTCTTGAAAAGTTTGGAATTAAAATCCCATCATGTCTGATTTTATTAACGTTGGAATGTTCAGCTGGTTGGGAGCTGCCATTATGGTCGTTGAAAGGGGACTAATTTACTTAATTTAACATGAGTTGTACCACGAACTAAGGAGTAAAGAAGCAAAATTGGGAAACTTGAAAAGAGGTAGGCCAAGGATGCTGTTACATAAAAACCCCAGTATGCAAGATTACAACGTGTAGCATTTCCACTAAGTATGAATAAAGCTGAAGCATTAGCAGCCGCTCTACAGAATCATGAAACAATTAGATCCTGCCTGAGCTTGGTTTATCAGCTGTAATTTTCATTCTTTGAATTGATTTCGTTGTTGTTGATCCTGTCTTCCCTCTTTGACCAATTTTATTGTCAGTAGTTTCCCTGGACTTTTTTGTGGCTATGGAACTTCCACCGACGGGGCAGCTTGGTTTAAGCTTGCATTGTTCATGTCTACTTTGAATCAAATCATGATTCCTCGAGGGTGAAGGTCGTACTTCTTTAATCCTGTTTTTATGTCCAATTACTGCATCATTGTCTAAACAGAAAATCAGAAAACGCACGAGTTAGAAGCCTTTGTCATATCATTAATATATGCACCAAAAACCCCAAAATGAGGCCTTTCTTACGTAAAATAGACCCCGAATGAATACACAAGCCTGAGCACAAAGCAGTGCGGTCAGCTTATGAATGCACATGCAGCAAAGGGAGAGATGCATACAACTTATGTTATGCTGCAGATTTCCTATTTCCTTTTCTGTTCCCTTTTGTTACAGAGCTCATCGATCAATCAACTGATTTCCTACCGTACAATTTCCGCATAACTCTTCCATTAGGCAATTGCAGAATACATATATGCAGGAATGACTGCCATGGTTGCATCAGGGTTATCGTACAGTTTCAAGCAATGAAGTCCCACATAAAAATATTTTGTTATGATTTAGTTGGCTGTTGAAGGCAAATAAACATTGTCATTTTCCACAAAAAAGTAATTCCTAGAGAGAAATATCTTAAATGAAATCAGGTCCAATGTAGGCAATGATTCTTCCCTCATAACCGTTTCCATTACTGAAAGAACTTCACTGGTGACCAAGGATTCATGAAGTATTTAATAGGCTCCATGATTATGATCAGAGTGACAAAAAAAATATAAAGACAGAAGCCAGAATGGTCAGCATAAGACAAGATACCAACATACTAAAGAACTTGCATCATCACGTCTGAAAGGATATGGATGCCTAGGTAGCACCCTTTTCCTTTTTCGTAACCCTGGCTATATTTTATAGGCAACAGCTGATACATTTTATAAAAACTTCAGAACCATCAATATGAAAAAGGAGGCACATAGGTTTGCCTTTCTATGTTCCCTATATTCTCAGCAATTCTTCTCTTTCAATTGAGAATGATTGGCCTACTAGAACCAAAATGGACCCATTCGTAAGGCATCGTAGGGTAACCAAACATGATATAGCTGATGGACAAATATTGGAAACACAAAGAAATCATAGAACTATACATCGTAAGAGATAGGAATTACCAGGACTGGATATCACAGCACGTGGACGTAGTATTGAACTGGCTCTAATATTTGGTCTTCCCTCCTCACCAGAATTGATTTTCTTGTCTACTACTGCGAATCCAACAGCCATTTATTAGAACTGAAACGTAATAAATTTTGCAAAGGGAAAACTGATGGTAATCGTTGACGTGAATTAACCTTCCATAGCCGGCATTGTTGGAATGGTTACATGCGGAACATTAGATTTGGGAATTCTTGCAACAGATGGTGGGGATGTTCCGCGTTGCTCCTTCACTACAAGTAATTAAGGTCAATAAGGAACTTATGTACAGTAATCAACCAATAGGCAGAATCTTCAAAGCAAAACTACTGCAATATTTCTTAATTATCATCTAAAAAAACAGAAATGATATCAACAACAGCAACAATACGGTTCATTTCTGGCAAACAGCGAAACAACTAAGCACAAATTCTAATCTTGTCCAAACAGCAGGATTATAAGTTTCCAATAAAAATAGCTTGAAAAGCCAAAAAGGAGGGAAGAAGTTCTTTCATTTGATCGCATCATATAAGACTCCTGGAAAAAAAAAGGGAAGCTCTAGCAAAAATCGCAGAAGCTTCGCACAATAGAGTCGATGTGGGAGACAAAAGAGGAATAGCTACCTGAACCCGGAAAACGAGTATCTTGTATAGACAGAAACTCTATATCTTTCAAAGAAAGCAAGCAACTCCAATCATATCCCTGTACGGCCTGCTGATCATCTCGGCCTTCTCTTCTTACCTTCACTTTTGGATACACTTTTCAAAGAGAGAAAAAAAACCCCATATCAGAAGCACGGTCAAAGTATCCATAGAAAACCACAAGAGACAAGAAAAGTCCAAAAGAGGATGAACTTCAGATGAAAAACCCACTTCTTTATGGCACTGGGAGAGATTATCCAAGTCTTGATCAAACTAAAGCAAGAACCCTGAGGTGGGTTACTAAACCAGAAACGGATAAATTCCAAATCCTAAAGATAAAACTGGGTTTAGCTATTATGAAATTCTGAACTATTGAAAGTCAGGAAAAGATTGTCTGGCCTCCTGGCTTCCTGGTTGTGGCCTGGTCGGTAATTAAAAACTAAAAAGGAAACATCTTTTTGAGTCAAATACACAATTGATCACGTTCGTATAATGCACGCGCATATTGGGCAGTGGCATCTCACTAAAAGGCAGAAAGAACCAAATTATTTAGGCAGGGAGTAGGGCCATACTCCCCATTCCTTTGGCATCTGCTGACCCCGTTGGATCCGCGTGGACCTTCAAAATTGGAACTTTCCAATTTCCACCGTTTTGTCTGCTGACTTTGTTTTTTCCTGTTTATTATTTTTTAAAATCTTTTTGGGTGTAGATGGGCTTAGCTTTTGAATTTTGATTCTTGTTTTTGTTTTTTTTTTTCCTTCGCATTTCTTTGACCATTATTTGTAGTTTCTTAGTTGTGATTTGGAAAAATTGGAACTAGATACGCGGACAAATTAGAAATGTATGCATCGTAAAAAATACATTTACTCTCAGAAAAATTTCAAATGAAAAAGAAAATAATTTTAATAATTGGTAAGAGATTGAAAAGAAAAGAGATTTTTAATTTGAAATAAAAAAAGAGTCGGCACAGTTTTTTGTCACCTGTTTGTTGGATTGAACCCCCAAAGTCAAACAGCGACTGGACGGGAATTAATTTGGGAACATGCGTGAGCAACGAGTTCAACGGTCTAAGTTATATTTATACTGAAATATTTCCTCGTTAAAAATACCTACATATAAAATTAAAACTAAACATTATATTAAATTTAATTAATTCATATTATTTTACTTTTAATATCTCCCCATTTTTTGGTGTAGAAAAATGGAAAAACAGACATCCGAAGACCTGTGAACGAGGCTCTCGTTAAAGAAGATTGTGATGATTATGCTTTATAATTTTGAGGGATTAGACTTACCTTTAAGGCTTACTTTGTTTTGGAAAAAATATTTTCAATTTTTTTAATATTTAATAAATTAAAAAATATAATTATTTTTATAAAAAATATAAAAAAATTATAAATTTTTAAAAAATATCATTTTTTATTTATTATTAATTTTATTAGTTATTAATTAATTTATTATTTATTATTTTAATTATTAATAATTAATATTAAATTAATTTTTATTAATTATTAAGTAATAATAATAATATTATTATTAATTATAAATAATTAATTATATGTTAATTTTTTTATAAAAATTTTTTATATTATTTTTAATTATTTAATACTAAAATTTGTGACATAATATTAAAAATTTTTAAATTTTATATTTTTTATAATATTAATTAATTTATATTAAAATTTTTAATTTTATTATCTTAATTATTTTTATATTAATGTAATTTTTTATAGTATTGTTAAATAATAAAAAATATATATTTTTAAAATTTTTCTTTGTAACTCTGATTGGAGTTCCTAGTTTTAGCGAATTAGGGTTTGGTTTTTGCTTCTAATTAGGCGATGACTGATGTGGCTTAGAGCTTCATTAAACCTACGCCGGAGCCGGAGATGGAGGTGGAGCGATACGTGGAGGAGGTTCAGTACGGCGGCGACTCTTCAACGTGGGGTGGACGAAGGCGACTGGTGCTACGCCTCCGAGTGGTGGGACATGGATTCCTCCAAAGCCCACACCGTATTTCGTTCGACTTCCCTCAAAGGAAACGGCGTCGTCTCTGTCCTCGCCTTTCCTTCCTCCAGACCCGTCAGTCCCTCTCCTCTCTGGAATTTATGTTTTTTGTCCTCCGGAAAAGGATAATTTTTTGTTTGTTGTAACTGGAGGATATTTTCTTGTACGCTAATGTTGTGTTCAGAGCTCGGTATACTGGCCGGAAACGGAGAAATGGCTGGAGCAAAGGCACGCGGAGTTGCCCCCGGGCCGAGATCGTGATGAGCGCTTCAGGATATTGGGATATCAGTGGCGCACGCTTCATTTTAATGACAGTACGCGGCAGAGCACCGTTAAAGTAATGGCTGCTTACCCGGAATCGGAACCCGCCTCTGTATGCTTAATGCAGCAGCCCCTTTGTCTTGCTGTTCCATGTAAATTTCTCTCTCTTCTTTTTTTTTTCCTTACAGTCATTCGGTTTGTTTCAATGATCCGTTAATCATCCACGCTGTAACTAGGACTCCCATAAGTGGTTGTGAATATATTGACGGTAGATTATTTTTGGTTCTGATAGCAAGTTGAGTAACAATGATGATTAAGTTTGGATGCAATTTCTATGCAGAACACAGCTTCTCTGGCTTTGTTCATTGTCTCAGGTTGCTCGTCATAGTAATTGATAGATATTTCACCGCTTAACTACATCTGTTATTGTATGTTGATGCCTCAGCCCTGCAATGGCAAGCATGTTTAGTGAACTGTTTGATCTGTCAGCATGGCTTTTTAGGTTTTTCCATCGTGTTTTCATTTGCAGAGTTTGATCAATTTGATTTCATCATGCAGACTTAAGGAGTATGGTATCAACTGGATTGGCTACTATTGCATCTTGTAGTTATGACCTAGCAAGTGTTACAACTGGAAAGAAAACAATGCGTGTTTTATGCATTGGTCATGGAGGTGGAAGCTTGTCGCTGTTTTTGGCTAAGAAAATGCAAGGTAGGATAAGGTTAATATATGTGCTTTCTGCTACAGTTAGGTAATGGCAATTTGATGAGTCATTAGTTACGAAACACATTGTTTTTCTTTTAATATCTTGCTTTAAAATTTGACTTATCATGCTCAGACATGTGGACTAAATAGGATCTTAATGTTTCTTCATTCTTTGATAGATCGTTAAGCAACCTTGGTTATGTATTTGATTGCAAATCGACAATCTTTTAGTCAACACATAATCTGTCTAGTGGCTACTGAAGTTTCACAATTCAATAATAAGAGCTGCTGTGCATTGAATATCAAGGTTAATATACCCATCATCTTTGGCTGTATGGGGCAGTAACATGTCATCTAATGAAATGCTGAATCAATCATGCGATGTATATCTCAGTAACTAGTTTTCATGGAGGGCTGTCTTATTGCTGTGGTTTCTTCAAGGACCATTCTCTAATTTTCATAATGTGCTTTCACCCATTTCTTTTACAAATTTAGTATATCATTTATTTTGGCTTTTGAGTCCTGGTAACCTAATTTAACCTATGTCTTCTATTCAGGTGCCATTGTTGACATAGTTGAAATTGATCCTCTTGTTATATCTGCTTCAGTCGGAGCATTGGGTTTTCCAGCTTTTTCTGTTATGAGCCTGTCAGGCCAGCGTGCCTTGACAAAACCAAAACCCATTGATGAGGTGCTGTGGAAAGGCATCCATGAGAGGCTCTACCTATATGAATCGGATGCTGAGAAATTTGTCCTCAATGCAAGCAATGTGTATGACATGATTTTTATCGATGCTTATGATGGGGATGATATCTTTCCCTACAAGCTATGGGACCCAGATTTCCCTTTTATCCAAGCTTTAAATAATCTGCTTCACCCAGGACATGGCACGGCTGTGGTGAACCTCCACTCAGATGATGTTAACGACTCAAATCAATCTGCTTCATATTTTCATGAGCCACTATTGCCAATGGGCAAGCATGTTTCTAAAGTTTGTCGAGCATACAAGGAAAGTCTGGTGGGAAAGGGAAACTCTGCTTCTTCTGGTTTAGGATACACTGTTTCAGTTCCTTGGGTATGCAATACAACTCTGGTTGTATGCCGAGGTTTTGCAATGAACAAGAGGCATTGTAGTGGGGATTTGATCATGAAATCTATCATATCAAAATCCCTTGAAATTGAAAGTACTTTGAACTTGCCATTCTCATGCTTGCACTATATCAAGAGAGATTTTACTGTTATTTGATTCAATCGTCCAATTGTTGGTACCCAGTGGTACCTTTTGGATACTTGAGGAAGCCGTCAAGCTGCTGACTTCTTCCGCTTTTCCCTTTTTGCCAGCCTAAATTCCATATCCCTTTTCTTATTTGAACTCAGTTTTCTTCTTTTCTTTCCCAACAAAATAGCAGAAATTATGGGAGAGATGATGATGACGATAATAATATTCTCGCTGATATTCTATTCAAAAGCAGCAATTCATGAAGAGTTTGCCTCCTAAACTTGCAGGACAGCATTGTAAATTTTTGAATTTAGAGCAAACTTAGCACACGATTACAATTCTTTATTGCATTTAACTCATTTACGCCTCCTGCTCTTCACAAAACAGAAGAGCGCCAAAAATCTCAATGCAATTGAGGCCGTGTCAACAAGTTAATGGTACGTGAGACCTATTTATGTGCATTCTGCTGTCTCTTTATCTGTTATTGTGATATTGCGGCAAATGGCGTCTCAGCGTAAGAAGCCAATGGGCGGCGGCGGGGGCATACTGGCGAGGGTGTCGGAGTCGAGGACAGTGAATGGTGCGTCCTGCGTGGTGAAAAGGCTGGCGAAGAGCACGGGGAAGGCGGCGTGGATAGCGGGGACGACGTTCCTTGTCCTGGTGGTTCCACTCATCATCGAGATGGACCGCGAGCAGCAACTCGTCGACCTTGAGTTGCAGCAACAGAGACTCCTCGGAGCCCCGCCCGCCTCCGGCCCCTTCCCCAAGTAAATTTTCCTTTCCTTTCGAATTATTTTCCCTCTCCTTTGTTTTTTGATTACTACGGGATTTTTGAATGGTAATAAATTTTTTATCTTCAGAAAATTAAAAAAAAAAAAATGCACATTTCCATACAATCTTATTACAAATGTCTCGTCCACGAAATACACATTGGTCCCAGAAATCCCATTTCTACGCTGGAAAAGGGTGTGATCCTGAACATTAAAGATTGAAATTTAGATAAGTTGGGACAGAAATTCATCATCTTGAAACAATTTCACCAATTCCACCTTTCAATTTGAACCTCCAAGGGAGCCGGATCCCAACTGGAAGATAGTAGAGTAGAAGTCGTAAATCAAAGCCCAATGGACTTCAATGGGTCCACAAAAAACGTGGTAGATGCCTTAACTTTATTATTACTTTTTTCAAATAAAACATTGGCAAATTCCTACTTAAATTTTTAGTTTTCAGTTTGATCTGTATCAAAGTGGAGTTGCATAATGAAGATGTATTCATATTCCTGGCATGGACAAGAAGTCTGCGCAGTGGCAAAACCATGTCACGGACGGTGTGAATGCAGCAGCCTCGTGTTCCATTGATTGTTCTGTCATGCATTTTGCATCTCTAGAGGAGATTCAAAGACTTTTTAAGTTTGCATTTATTAAGGTGATACATTGGAATGCAGCTCATATGGGCCACGCTACTGCTGCTGACAAGTCATATTCTTGTGAGGTTAGGTGGTAACTGGGAATCCATTCATTCACCATTCATCCACCAATCACCTAGAAGCGTTTTTCTTTCACCCATGCTGGCTCTCGCACAAGCAATGGCAGCAGGTCCTTTTTAGAAAAACAATACAATTGATGAATCCCCTACCAAATTTAGTCATCTTTTTCGTAGGGCCCCTTAACTTTGAACCATTTCCAATATCATTCCTATCTCTTGCACCTTCGAGACAACGAATACAGCCCCCCATCATTCTGCCAATGCTTTTCACTTTGTTGGCACACAAATCAATGTTTTATTCCTAGAGTAATCACTTGTAAGCAAAGGGAGAATCTTTTATTCGGCATCATCTTTGTGCTGATTTTCCACACCCTCCTTGGCGCTATCTGCGTGCTTTCTATTTGCTTACTGGATTCATCCAAACGCCAATAACTTATTGAGATCCTACTCAAGCTCTCAATAACTCATTTTAGTGTGTTTGTGTGTGTGTGTGTGTGTGTGTGTGTGTTGGGGGGGGGGGTGTTTTATTGAAATTAGTTTATCAAACAGAGCAAACCCTTTAATTTGCGTTCACTCGCAAGGCTTGTCACCGCTTTCAGTCCTTGCATAATAACCTGGGTGCCCTGCATATTCTATGGTGATCATGGGTGCAACTTGGAACTCAATTAGCTGGAAAGTTGCCAAAGGACGCCTCTGGTCCCAAGATTCGACCCCATTCGAGTACGGTGCGATTTGAATTATCACTAGAAAATTGAAGTCAGGAAGATCTAGGACTACTGTTTCAAGACTTCAAAACCACTGATGGATGAACTCAATAATGTTGGTACGAATTACAGTAAGTCCAAAAAGTAAAAAAACCCCAAAAAAAATAAGTCTCTCAACAATAGTGTGTAGGTGTGTGTTTTGAGGAAGAGATGCATGCAACTTTCTGAAAAGCATAAAAGTAGAGAAGAAAATGGAGAAGCATGAATGTGAAGCAAGGGAAAGAAAGAGACAAAAACGTGCACATGGGTTAAATTAAGGAGAGGAAAGGCCAAAACAAATAACTCAACCCCTCTGTCGTCCATTCAAAATGGCAGACATCCACTCTTTAATTTAACCTTTTTTTTTTTGTCAAAAAAAAAAAAAATAATGACTTCACTTTGGTACATCAGTTGCTAATTGCTTTGCTTAACAGTGAACTTCTACAATTACAGAAAGACCTTACATTTACCATCCCAGCCCAATTCATACCTAATCTTGTCAAAACTTTGTCCACCACAAAACCCTCCATTTCTGCTCTGGAACCAATGAACACTTGGAAAGAATGCAACTCGACCGTAAAAATCTGAAGTTCACGTCTTCAAGTCCCATCTCTTTCTCAAAACTCTGCACAAAATAACACACCGCCAACCATATCAGCTTTACAACACAAAAAGGAATGTGAAACAAGGAAAAGCAACTAAGATCCACATACACACCATCATGTCTCTTCGTCAGACTTCTCGCAAAGAGCAGACAAATGACCAAGAACCCCACTCCAGCTGTCCCTCCCAGTATAATTGCCACTGTCTTCCCTGTATTCTGTCCTGACCCACCTAATCAATCAAATATAACAAAATCAACATCCTAAAGATGGTTTCAAACTTATATTTGAGAGAGACAACAAGAAAATTGTTAAAAATCCACAGCCAAAACGAATTAAAATATGAAAAGCCAAAAACTTTTCTAATCAGGATTTCCCAGAGAGGTTTCTTCTCTACCTGATGAATCTGAAGATGAAGACGAAGGAGACGACGACGATGATCTCCTGGGAACCCCATGTGGATAATAATTATAACTGATAAAGCACTTATTAAGGTAGACTTGGCCTGAAACGGAGCTTCCACATTCAACCTGAGCTTTCTGCGAAGCACTTTTCACGCACTCTCCACAATCTGAGTCCCCAACATCACCTTCACACTGTCCCAAAACATAGACACCCTCAAAGCTAGTAGTATAGAAGCCATGGCCACCAGCCACGCCATTTGCCACGTTCTGAAATGCACTGTCTCTTTTCAACTGAAACTCAGTTCCTCCCTGATTTGTGGCCCCACAAGTCTTGTACAACATTTCCATACCTGAAACTTGGGAGAACCCAGCAACCTCATATGACATGTAGCATCCAAAGAGCTGGAGTCTTGCAGCTATAGTTTTGCCACACAGCTTGTCTGTTAACACTGGTAGTTTGCTAACACAGTTGTAGCAATCAGCAGCACTAAGATCTCCTCTACATTGAAAGAGACCGGTTATGGTGGCTTGGCCAGTCCCAGTGGTGGTTTTGAAGAACTTAGTTTTGGTGGACTGTGAGACTAGAGAACCAAAAAGGGCAGAGAGGGCTTGTGAGTATGCACCAGATGGATCTTGAAAAGCCTGCTTTGCACAGCCCTTGTAGACTAAGGTACTGTAATCTGGGGCAGATTGTGAAAGAATGGCAAAAACAAGAAGAGAGAAAAAGAGAAGAGGAGAAAAGGACTTCGAGGAAAACCCCATTTGGGCAGTGTTGTTGATGGATCAAATCATGGCAGTTTTCTGGAAATTGGAAGGGATTTGTGACTTGGGTTTTCGTTAAAACTGAGGAAAGCTTGAAGATTGGACTTGGTTTGCTTTGATTTGCTCAAAAAACCAAAAATGGCTACAGTTTGGGGTTCTGGTTTTGATACTCTTTGTGCTTGAGATTTACTTTTCCCCTGAATGTCCTCCCTTGTAGCTGTGCAGGGTTTAGAGATAAGAGGGAGGGACGCCTTTTCGCTCTGTCCACGGTGCACAAGAGGAGCGTCGTGTCCGATGAATAAAAGAAAATTTAAAAGTGACAATATTTTTAACAGTACTGTGTGCTGTGTTTTAATATTTGAAGAGAATGAATAAAAGTACAGTACAAATAGAACAGGCATGTAGAAAAAAATATTCTCTGTGGAAAAAAGTGTAGAAAAAATATTGATGCAAGGATCAGGGGGAGAAACCGTGTCAAGTTTGACATTTCGACTGAAAGTAAGTCCAGCAGGTAATTTAAAATTTTAAAAAATAATAATAAATTTAAATAATTTACTGGAATTTATTATTTTTGGAAGGGTTTAAATTTAAAAAAAAAAAGTTTTATTAAAACTTGTATCCGGATCTGTTTTGCTTTTGAGGTTGTACTGGCACTGGAGCGTCGGAAACAGATGATAATCTTAAATAAAAAGAGAGCCTAGCAGCTCAGCTCCAAAATAATTCATGAGAGGCCCCACCACCAAAATCTCGAGAATCATTGATAGCTGGCATGGTGGCACGAGAGTTCCAGGACCCAATTGACCATGCTAGTAAATTTTTACCAAGAAATTTCAATCGAATAAAGTTTCTGAAATAGACAACCAAATATTGCTGTGACATATGAATAATGGCTTGGAGCCGATCAAACCAGACTAGGGAGAAACATCACTCTCGACAAGTTAAACAAACAACACAAACCATCTCTAAACTCGTTCTGTCTCATCTCGGTTGGGTTAGGTGAAAGTGACACCTGGCCGCTTGCAGTTCTTGAAATTGACAAAAGTGTACTGTCTGTTGTAAGTCTGTTTCGATGCCCTGTTTTTATAATGAACTGCTCGAGGATCAACAAATTGGAAAAAACAAAACGGTGTAGAGCTTGGTTTGACTAGCAGTCAACACTTATTGAAACTGAGAATGCACTGCGTCGGGATCCTGTAATGGGAGCTAAAATAATTAGACCATTCAATGCTTCGGGGATTGGCGCACTACAAAGTGAGTTCTAATCTTAAACTGTAAATTTGATGTTCGCCAAATAGCATAACGAATGGGTACCTCTTAACATTATTTATTATTATTATTTAACGGCAAAGCTTAACGTTTAAGAATGTAGGCTTGAGAGGTTCGACGTTGAATGTGTACATATTGACCTTGAAGCCTAAAGTTAGCGCACATACCTTGGCAAATTTTAGCTGTCATTCGCGGGTTCAACGTGCTGAGACGGAGCTTTCGTTATTGTCGGCGTTTTCTCCAGACGCCGCCGGAGCATTGACTTTCATGGCACAAAGTCACATTTTATTATAAATAGGACGTCTTTTAAAATGAATAGATATTTATTTATTTAATTTCAGAAAAAGAGAAAAAGGCTAAGAACCTATGTAGTAAGGGGATAGAATATCAGCAGATGAGTGATGACAGTTCAAAAGCCTGTCTCTCTTCTGGGATAGCCACAAAAAGTTGCCGACTCCCTGGGCCCTGCACCACACTCTCTGAGATGTTTCAGCTGTCGAGAAGGCTGTACGTGAACGAATTTTGCTTCAACCACCAGGCGTTTCAATAAAATTATCAACTGTTCAAACGCCGTCGAGCATCTCAAAAGTTATCAACTGTTCAAAGGCGGACCCTTTCGTTGAACTCACCGCTCGATGTAAAGGTTTAGTCATAATTTATCATTTTCTTTTTTTTATTAACTCGATTTTAAATTTTTAACACAGCGTTTTTTCTTAAATGAACAGGTATTTATAGGTGTATAAACGAGTACATGGGTAGCATTGAATCTTTTTTTTTTTTTTTTTTTTAATTAACATGTCAATAAATGATTTTATTTATAAAAATAATAACTAATATTTTTACCATGCACTTTTTTGTTTTTACTTCTTATAAAAAAAAATGCCTTATCGTTGAGCATGAAACTTCTGCGGCTAAATGTCATTGTTGTGTCACCGTATGGGGATAATAGTTAAGTGGTGACTTTTCCAGGCTACTGCAAGAAGATTACACGGAGGAATACTCGTCTTGTGAACTTGAAGTTGGCTTGCTTTTGTTGTGATCTTCTTGAGATGTACATTGGCAATTATGTATAAAGACATTTCTAACACGATGCCTCAAAGGGTTCCCTGGCCTGGCTGTCTCGATGTTCGAACCATGTTAGCCTTCATACGGAATGATAAGGAGACTCGTGGCAATTACAGAATTGACCAGAAAAATAATCGAAAAGCTTAACCAGAGCCATATGCAGGAACTTGAAAAATCTCTTGTTATATGGTCTTTAGACTTGATATTTGTATATTCAGGTGCCTGGGACCTCCAGATGTAACCACTTCGACAAATATGGGAACTTCACTGGATGCGCGGCATTTCCCCCAAAGCCGCAATGCCGTCAGTGGCTTTGTGGTATATTCATGCCGTATGCCAACCTTTTCAAAAGTTACAATTCTATTTTCGTAACAGGAAACTTTTGATCCGAAGGTCAAATCAGGGGCTGAATAAATAGAAAATGGAAGGATAACCCCAACCATATCCAAAACACTGTCCATGCACTCAAGTGCATAAGAAGTTTTAAGTCTTTCATTAACACAAATGGCTACATTATAATACACAGTACAAATCTTAAATTATAATTACAAAAAAAAAAGAAGATTTGTAAAAGGATTATCAAGCGAAACAGCAAGCAATCTGCCGTTATGCAAAACCTCAACAAACTTCAAAATTCCAATGATGTAATACAAAATGAGAAGGCCGTCCTAAATCTATTACCATTGCAGACTCCCCAACTTTAGACAATCTGACACTACAACAGATAACCTCATATTCATCGTTCACCTCAGTAGCACAGAGGATAGCCCAACACATGCAATGACATGAACTGTCAGACATGTCAAGAAACTGAACTTCATAAATCAGAGAACTTAAAAGTAGCTCTATGATTCCAATTGACTTTCGTTGCTAGGCAGCCCAAATATCCGGAGGTTGCGATCCATTGAACCTACTGCTATGTATTTTGCATCTGGACCAAATTTTACACAAGTTGCCCTTCCTACATTTGGAGACCATAACCATAGGATCAGAAAATTAATATATAGGATGAACGAAATGAGGAATGACAAGATACGAGAGAAGGCCAAAACCTGTGCCAGACAGATCAGGAAGAGTTTTGATGCAATTCCATTCTGCTTTAACGCTGGCAACTTGATAAACTCTGCATAAAGAAAACACACAAGATTAGTTGGTAAAGATTTCACATTGAGTTATGAGGGCAATCTGGAAAGCCAATTCAAAACTTTGCAACAAACTAGTATATAACTTGTCAAGAGACATTGCTAACCTTCTCTGTGGACCAAGAATAAGGAAAACATGGATAACGTAGCATAAGGACAGATTAAAACACTTCACCAACAACCAGACCACATGCAATTCCAGTTGAACTAAAAGTCAATCACTTGGACTTGTCGAATACCCCCACTCAGCAACAAATTTCAACAAGGAAGGGTAACTTCGACTAAATGAATGAGAAAACAGATATGCTGAGTAGCTCATGACTCAATTGGCCTTCTAATGGAATCCAAAAAATCAAAAAAAGATGATAATGAAACCACATCAAATTCTCAAAATCCAAGAAAAGAAAGATGGCCAGTAACAGTTGAGATATCGACAACTTTGTTGAATTAGATGAATTGATACCACAGAATTTTCTTTTTGGTACAAAACACCATAGAATTTTTAAGTATGCTTCATTCTTCAAATGCACAAGACACTCTAGAAAAAAAAAAAAAAAAAAAAAAGGAAATGGCTAGGCATGATTGTCCGGAACAAATCTATTCTTTAAAGCATATTACAAATGACTATTCAAGGCTGCCAAAGTTTCAAAGAATTGAACCTTATATCTGAGCCTGCAATCCCAAGGTAACTTCCACTGCGGTCAAATTCAACTGCAACAAATCAAAGCAAAGCTTATTAATTTGATTTTCAAAACATCAATTAATATCTAACCGGGTAGTCCAGAGTTGATGCCTTTAAATGTGAAATCTATGGCTAATGATTTGGCAAACATTGGAAGTTAGAATGGCATTATAATGAAAGAAACAGGATTGATTTCTGGTTTTCCACATGGCCTATAAGCAATATAGCTAAACAAAGTAATGTACCAGAATTTGTAGGTGTATCTGAATCATATAGATTCAGTGTCCGGAAATTCTTCAATTTGCGAAGATCCCACAGCTTAACACTGTCATGTGCTGCAGTCTGTCCAGTTGAAACATATAAATCAGAACATAGTTTCCCATGTCAACAATCCACTGCATATTTTCTTGTTCAGAAACCCACCGCCAGGAAGTAACCATTTTCTGAGAAAGATATGGCAGTTACTGGCCCCTCATGTCCATCAAACCTTGCAACATTTGCCTATATACAAATAAAAGGAAGTACGCAAATGAAAATTTCATTTAAATCCTTAAGTCAACAGAGACCACTTTTGAAGTATAGCATGCACACAAAGATGTGTCTTGCATGTATTGTGCACCTCACCTGAGAAAACAATAAAAAAGTGGGGTTGATGGTAGCATTACCTGGCTTTTTACATCCCAAATTTTAACAACAGCTTCTGAAGTGCCTGTTCCAAGGATAAGACCATCAGGATGAAAAGCTGCAGATGTGTAGCCTTCTGCTTTGGAAGTATCAGATTTTGAGGTGTCAGAAACCTGCAAAATATTATATCATACCATTGTTAATGGAACCAAACTAATTAATAAAACTTCTTCAAATCACAATTCTGAATAGATTTCATAAGAAACACAAAATAATTTAAAACTATAAGCAATTGAACAATAGCTAAAAAATAACAGATGCTGTAATAAAAGACAGAAATATGCTCCATAATAAAACAATAAATAAATAAAGGCATAGTTCTTCCTATTGAGCACACAGATCCTTAACTTCATGAGTACTATCTATCTGTGAAGAGAAAAAAGAAAGGAATATCAAAAAGGTGGTTAAAATACTTCAAACAAAGCTTAGGTCCATCAGCATACACTGTGACAATCAACACAATAAATGACAAAAGAATATCAAGATCTGCCATGGAAAGAGAGAGAAGTTGGGACCTGTGTCAAGCATAAAACGGAAGAGAGATCATAGAAGCACCATGTGTTATCAAGAGAAGCAGTGACGAAGTAGTTATTTGTCGCATGGACCGTGACAGCTTGAACCTGACAGACACAAGCATATTATGCCGATGACATTGTGATGGCACAAATTCAAAACAGCACTACAGATCAGCCTGAGCAAGTACAGAGACATCTATGTTGAAGTTTTGGTTGGTAGTCTCTGGCTAAAAAACTAGTATCACCATCAAATTGAAATAAAGTAGCTTCTTATATGTTCTTTGATAGGCTTTGCAAAGGGACATTTACCTTAAATAAAAAGCCAAAAGAAATAAATAGATATTACAATGATCTTCACAATTATTACTCCCTCACAGGAAGACAAAAAAAAAAAAAAGGCAATGTTAATAACTCTTTTTATGAAGTTTCTTTTAGCACATTTCAAACTTCCAAGTCTCACCATGATCTTCACAGTTACTAACCCCCCATCCACCCCCACATAGTGGGCAGAAGAAAAGAAAAGCAATGAGAACAATCATTTATTATGTGCTTGAAGTTAGCAAAAAAGAAGCAATTTTGGAAGCTTTCTCACCCAACTCGATCTTCAAAATCTTAAGATGACCTTCACAGCTATTACCCCCTCCCGCAGAGGAAGCCCCTCTGGGTGAAGGCAATGAGAATAACCATTCATTGTGTGCTTGAAATTAGTAAAAATGAAGCAACTTCTGAAGCTTTTTTACACAACTCAAAACTTCTCATCAGTTGTTCCTTACAGAATAAGACCAATGTAGCTCAGAAGATTTATAATTTACCTCAGCAGAATGATCTTTCAAGATCTGTCTACAAACATAGCTCCCATCTTCAGATCCTTGCCATACACGAACAGTCTGCACCAATAAAAACAAGCAATATAGCCTATAAATGTGCCAAAAAAGTATCCAATCATTTAATATGATAAACATAAAGAAAGTTGCCTCCATCAGAAGCAAACCACAACATCCTAAGCAGGGGTAAAAATGCTTGCCTTATCCGCTGACCCGGTTAAGAAAAAATCACTCTCACCAACAAACTTTACACTAGTAACCTAAAAGAGAAATCATATGATCAGCTATGACAATTATCTCAAACAAAATGCTGTTGTTACAGACCCAAAAAAAAAAAAAAAAACCTTCTTTGAATGACCACTAAGTGTAGATTGGATCACTCCTGATGTGTGGTCAAAGAGTACAGCAGTTGTATCAATTCCTCCAGTAGCAATGATGTCCTGAGGAAAAGGGGAAAAGAAATGTATTCATCAAAGTAGAAGCAATAAAACATCACAAGTGAGCAATGCAATCTGGTCCATCAACTAAGGAACAACGATGAGAAGGCCAAAATCCTTAAAAATTCCCTGGAAACAATTAAGAAACTTGGACTCCACACAAGCTCCTAATATTGACTACAAATAAAAGTTGCAGAACATTCTATAGAAAAGCTGCATGAGGCAAATAACACTTCTCTACACTTAAGAAACCCAGAGCTTTGGCATCCACCAAAAAACATGAATTGTCTGGAAGCCTTGAGGGCTTTTGAGCACTTTGCTTGCCCAGCCTAATGAAGAAAATTCCAATTTCAGGATAATGGGGAAAAAGAGAGAACAAGATTTCCTATATACACAATCTCAGAAAGTATCAATGAGGCCAATAAGTATCATTTGCACTGCACAACTTCATATTTCTTATTTCTCTTTTTCCTGTTGTTTGCAATCACTTTAGCAACATCCTATTTTCATTTGAAGCACTAAGGGTAAGCAAATCCACCAACACCGCTTCAAGAGGCACATGTTTGAAGCTCAATGTACATGGCTTAGACAGAACTGGCACAATGATCAAAAAACAGAATACAAGCAGCCAAGACAAAGCTTGCAAACAAATTTAATAATATACATCCTCTTCCACTAACAAAAACACCTTGAAACAATAGAGATCTTTCTCTGCCAATAACTAGAGCAAATATATCAAGCCACTTATAGGATTCAAATTGAACTTGTTTCGATACCTTGGAATAAAGGATATCCATAGAAAGAATGCCTGGCTTGTTTGTTTTCTGAAGTGGATGACTAGAAAGTTGGGTATATCCCTCCAGAGCATCAACAGTAGCCAGTGTTGACGGTATCTATTTCAAATGGATAAGGAAAGATAACAATCAAAAAAAAGAAAAAAAATTCACTAGTTATGAAACACATACAAATCAGGGGAATGAATTGATTAAAACATGCAGCTCCTTAATTTGCCCCACAAAAATAATGTCCTCTAAATATCATAATCTCAACCACTTGAACAATGCAGGTGTGCAACAACAGTACCTGCCGCTTTTTCCGCAGTTGAGATAGCGCTGCATTACAATCTGTTAGCTCAGTAATAATGCTAGCAGAGATGCCAGGACGGATTCTCTTTCCAGGGAGGCCCAGCTCGTCATCCTCAGCAGCTACAATGACATTGATGAGGCTTAGGTTCATAGACCTTCCAATGTAATTAAACCTAACGGGAAGAAAAAGTGGATGAACCTCTTTTTCCATTACTAAGAGTTGAAGCATTATATGCAGTGGTTGTCGTTGGCTGTGGCAACTGTCTCTCGGCCTGTGCAAGGAATGACCTTGCTTCATCCCTTTCCTTTTTAAGTCTTGCAATTACACGGCAAGCAGCATCATGCTGCCAGATTAAGATAAAACAGAACTAATTAATGTACCAGCAAACAACAATTACAATTATTTTTTTAAAAAAGGTGGAAATGTTACACTTAAAGTGCCATTACCTGGTATAATGCATGACTTAGTTCTTGCCTTGCTGAATGCAGTTGTTGCTCCAATGCAAAATTGGAAAGCATCAGACCATCCCATTCCTACAATTGCATAAGTCTAATAAGTAGATGTGCAAACCGAAAGCGCAGATGAAGACCCCACAAAAAGTCTCGGAGCATAATAAACTGACTGCTTAAAAATCCAAGTCTTGGTCAGCCTTTTCAAACTATCAAATAAATAAATAAATAAATAATCAGTTATTTATCTCCCAACCAATATATCCTACATAATCTCAGCTGAAGCCAAAAAAGTTTCTAAAATTTTTAAGGGAAAATGAGTACAGACTTTTTCTGCCATTGCAACCAATTGAAAAGAAGGGAAAAAGTAAAGAATAAGGCACAAACTTGGAAAAAGCAAAATACAGGTGTTAAGCTGCAGCATTCCAGCACACAAAACAAACAAAACACTCAATGCACAAGCAAGATAGCGGATAGGACAGACGCACATTCTGAAACATTCCTAGCATCCCAGGAATGCTAGCAGTTTGTAAAGTTCTTGGCTTCACGATCTACAGAAAAAAAAAAAAAAAAAAGTCAAAAAAACCATAAGAGGATGATAGAACCAAAACCATATGAATGTCTTCAGTAAAAATTAAAACAAGAAAACCAACTAATGTACCTTGCCTGTCTTGACTGGAACAATGTCATCCATAGTAAGTGCCTCCCCAGTGACAGGGCATTTTCCATAATCCTAGACAAAATGACAAATATCCCCAAAGAAGAACTATACAAATCAATGCCGACTAAAATTAACTGCAAAATTGGAGGGAGAGAGAGAGACAGACCCACCGTGACAATTGAGTATCAAGCAAAAAGAAAAAAAAAGAACTTTACCGATATGTGCCTTTCGATTAGGCTCTTCTCGTAAAGAAGCCCAGACTTCTTAGAGGCCACAGGCTCTCCCGGCACCTCTCCGGAGACTGTATGCCGAAACAAAATTTCACACAATCAACGAAAGAAAGAAATAAGAAAAAAAAAAAAAAAACGAAAGGTGTCAACAAAACCCTAAAACAGAAAGAGGAGGAAGAGTTACTTGAGCAGTGCATTGTAGAAAGAGGGAAAAAAGGAAAGAGCGGTTAGGGCTAGCCTTCGCTGGTGGAGCTGCTGATCACGCGAGGCAGAGCCAAGATCGGCAAAATCCCAAACTACAGTAGAAAAAAGACTCAAATAGAAAGAGACCGAGACGAAACGACTATCTGTTTTTTTTTTTTTTTTTTTTGTTTGGGGCGGCGGGGACGATGGATGGAGCAACGGCCCAACCCAAACTAATTAATTAATTTTAGCCTTGTTGAACTAACATTTTGGGCTCATTTCTGGCCCAATCTTCTGCCGTTTTCGAGTAGACATTCCTAGCCACCAAGGCAGCCAGGCGATTAGTGCCAGCAGAAGTATTACGGCATGCTGTATTGAATTAAATTAAAAAAAAAAAAAAAAAGGACTGTTGGTTTTGTTCCAGAGTCGATCATTTCATAATTTCTCTATGATATAAAAAGAGTAAGGCGGCGTGTATGTGAATTTTTCTCGAATCTTGTTGTGTATGGGAGTTTTGTGAAGGCCTTGTGCATGAAAAACACCCTTTCCCCCTTTAGGCCCCCCCCCCCTTTTAATTTTTATTTTTATTTTTTGTTTTTCGGAGATCATAATTGGGACAAAACACAGTCCCGGTTAACGGATAGATTGTGCTTGATATGAAAGTGATCATCTAGCCTAGAGCAAGGCGCCGGTGTTCCCAATTTGGAATCTCCGAAAATGGTGTCATGTGGTAACTTGTTCACCCAACACAAATCCATTCCTCCTTTAACCCCCATCAGAACCAGGAATATATTTTATGTTTCACAAAGAAGTAACATATTTATTAGAGTAGCACATATCTTCAGTATTTCCAAGGAAAAGTGGAATCCTTCACTTCAGTTGTATCGAATTTTGCCAAAATGGGCAAAGATGGAAGCCCTCTAGAATGGAATTTTCACCCTAGCCAATGAAGCGAAATGCTTGATTGCAGCAAAAGAGATTTGCCTGCAACAGAACAAGACATGCCCCTTTTCTATTGGTTCGGGCATATGGAAACACAAGCATGAGGTACAATGTGCTCATACCTGCATGTCTTTGATTTTATGCTCCTTGTAACAACAAAAGCTGAGAGATCCTGTGCTATGTGTGACACAAAGAGTTTAGCAAACACAGGCATTGATGCAAAGAGGACTAGAAGGGGGGACTTTATTGATGGGTGCTTTCTTTCTGTAGTTGCTCTGTGTTTACTTTTTAGCACGGACTTGGGAATCCATATGAGTGGAGCTGTCTTTTTACTTTTGAGCTCACATGCCCTTCTGCGTTCATACCCTCCTACTGAAGTTGAAATTCTCCTTGGTTGTATAATCTTATTCGTCAATCTTTAGAGACAATTGGCTTACGCATAGACCATGACTGATTTGTTAGCCCAACCTGAAAGCTGGTTGTACTGTCAGGCATCTTTCCGTCCGGAGGAATGATATTCATTGTTTGCCAGTATACCATGTAAATGGGCTTGTTAGTAAGCGGTAACCCACTTCCTGACGATTAAGAATGCACTGTACCAAGCTCCAAATTGGAATGGGCACCCATCAAAATGATATTTGAAGGTAGACATTGAGAGAGTGTAATTTCCAAATTGAAGAAATACTGAAAAGAAAATTAAAAAAAAAATGCCAATTGCAAATTGACATGGTACAGAAGATAAAATAATGGATATAAACTGGGAAAGTTTTTGACATGTGAAAATCTAGGAGGACAGGAAATGGGTTCGACCTATTGCTTTGACCATCGCGACAAGGAGTCTCAACCCTTTTCCCTCAGAACTCTGGTTGGCCCGCCACGTCATCATCACAACTATGCCCCACAAAACCATGTTTGCCACGCGGGCTTACGAGGCGAAATGTTGGCGGACCCCCGCGTTTCGCGCGTTGACCACAAAGAGGAATGCCAAGCTGGAAGCCTGTACGGACAGCCAAGAAACCAACCCCACGTAGGCCGTATATTTAACTAACTTTAGGACAGTAGGACACCCCATATCCTCCATTTTCTTAGCTAATGTAACTTACAGCGTTGTCTTCTCCAAAAATTGCACTCTCTCTCTCTCTCTGTTTCTCTCTCTCTAGTCCATCTCTGTCTTTCTCTCTCCGTTTCCCTGTTTCTTTTTCGGTTTTGATTACTTGATTATAATGGAATATTGGGTTGCCGCACCAGTTTTGGTCATGCATTTGTACGAGGTAAGAAGAGGTGTCGTCAGATATTATCTATCCATATTTTAGCGCTGCAAAGGAAAGAAAAGAAGGCTTAAGGTTTCCGACGAGACAAACGGCGAACGAAGACGCGAATTAACAATGTTACAAGACATGATTCATCCGCCTGCGCAGGTTTCAATTGTAATGTTCTAAATCTTTTGAGCTAGTTTCCATCACATTCAATGCATTAAGAGCACGACATGTACATTTTATGTGACTTTTTCTTGGATTATCTTCGTTAATAATGTCTCCTGTTAAAAAGATGTGTGCTTGAGTATTCAAGTTTTCCTTTAGGAATTACCTTCAAAAAAGGTTTTCAGGACTCGAATTTGACACAACTGACCTTTGTACTAAGGCTGTCTTTTGTGTGGTCGATATGTAATCAGTTTAACATTAGATCCTTCGTAAGACACACACACATAGCAGGTATTCCTAGAAACAAATATTTGATGTTTGCTGGTAAGTCTTTTTTTGTTTTTTTTTTTTGGTGTTCATCCTTCTATTTATTACTTTTGTAATTATAACTATATTGAGTACTTTAAAGTTAGCTAGCTCGACAAACCTTTGTTTGATTTTGGCATTTTCCGGTTAAAAAAGTTGTTATTTTACCCTACTTTTTTCTAAGTACACAACATCCCATTCTTGACAGTGACATGAGCTCCAATTGCGGAGTTAAATAGCCATGAATCAGATTCTTCATGCTGGTGAAGTCAGCAGTTGGATAGACTAATTACTTACAGGAACGAAAATTTTATTCTCATTGACCAATCAATTATTTAGATTAACAAGATGAAATGCTCTATCAATTTGCATGACTTTCTAAGTTACAGTTTCTTTGGACATCATCCACCAGAAGACAATAGTATTTCAATCTTGTACCACATCCAAGCATATGCCTGTGAAACCGTAGTTATCCCATTATCTTTAGATAGCATCGTCTCCACTGTACAAATCATATCTTCACTTTGGTGACAATATATTCAACTTTCTTCCATTTATCTTGATGGAATATGTGTTCAAGATTTCTAATAAAGATTTTTCTTTGTGCTCAATTAATTGAATAAAGGGGTAATGAAAGCACTTCACATGGATAGCGTATTAGGTCCTCTTTCTAGTTGCCCTACAATTCCAAATGTCTGCTCGAACTTAGATATTTTCCACTTACAGAATGAAAGAAACATACCATGATCTTTTTTTTTCTTGTTAATGCTGTTTAATTTTTTGCTAATCTTGGGTGCTCTTGTTCCCACATGTCACATGGAGCATAGGTACCCGCCTTTTTCTTCTTGCCTAAGAAATCCACCATCATTTGGTCCTCTTTTGGAGAATTTTCGTGTTTTTAAGCAAATATGGAAACAATATTGGTGCTTGGCAACCATGGCATCAACTAGGCTAGCTACATCTTCCACTGATTTCCCTAGCTGGAACATAGACTGATAAATTCAATGAACAGAGAGAATAGTAAAGCATCATCTAAATCAGCTTGAATGAAGAATATTAGCATTCAAGTTTGATATTTCTAAGGAATCACGGCTCATGTGAACAGATACAGACACTTTGCATCGGTCAAAAATAAAGAATATGGTTCAAACCCATAAGGCTAATGATATGGAGAATTATGCTTTGTGTTAACACTTAGAGACAAGGTTGATCCTAGTTATACAAGTATTTGCATGTAAGTTGTGCATATGCTACAGCTAGTAGGGAACTTTAATCCATGATCTTTAAATTGACGTTCACTTTTTTTTTTCAGGATGATGTTTCCAGTCCAATAAGTACTCAGATTCTGGAGTTTTGTGATCCTGACTTCTTGCAAGAGACCTTGCAGAACTCGGAAGTCACTTCTAGCTCAAACTGTTGCTATGAGGAAAATTGTTGTTACACAAATAACCTTTCAGTACCCCCTGATACGGTCAATTTCAGTCACTGCCAAGATAACAATTGTAATGCTAACACAGCAACCTCCACAACTACAGCCACAACAGCTAGCACCACCACCACTACTAGCAACACTACCATAACAACTGCTAACACTAACCACAACAGCAATAATAACAACAACAACAACGGGAGCAATCTGTCTGTAATGTTTGATCCCCAAGATGATTTTGACAATGAAATTTCGGCTTCCATAGACTTCTCTTCATCTCCTACATTTCCTGTCCCCCAGTATGTTACCACCCAGCAAGGCCAGTTTGAATTTTCTTCAGTACAGCCTCAACTTGCCCTAACAGATGTTGTGTCTGCTGATGGGCTCCCACAGTACCCAGCTGAACCTGTTGCCCCATTCATGGGCCATCCATTGCCACCAGTTTTTGAAGAAGATTGCTTATCTTCAGTGCCTACATATTTGCCTCCGAACCCTTCACCTCCTTCATGTACATTCCTTGGTCCTCCCATGAGTGCATACATGCCTCTTGGTCCCGTAACTGCTGCTTTATCTGCTGGCAGTACTGGGATTTTCGCTGGCAGTATACTTATGGGTCCTGAATTGCAACCACAGGAATTGGAATATCAGGGTGATAATGGAGGAATTTACTGTGCTGATTCAATCCAGCAAGTATTTAACCCAGGAGACTTACAGGTATCATTACTTTATGGCACGTATGCCACATAAATTGGAGAATATGTGTACCTTGACGTTGATACTATGAAAGGACATAATGTATATGTATATGTTACAATTTTATCATTTTTAATTTGGAAGGCACTTAGCAGTGAAACTCAGCAACTGGTAAGTGGGGCTGGGAGTTCTACTCCATTAGCATCTGATATTCCAAGTTTGGAAGATTCAAGTTTCAAAGTAGGTAAACTCTCGGTGGAGCAAAGGAAGGAGAAGATCCACAGGTACATGAAGAAAAGAAATGAAAGGAACTTCAGCAAGAAAATCAAGGTCCTATCTACCTTCCTTCCCCTCATTCCTCACTGTCCGAAAAAAATGATATTCACCCAAGGATGTTGCATCAAATTGTTACCAGGAAAACTTTTGACATCTTTTATGTGTAGGCTAAAACATCTTCATTCTTATTAGTGATGTTTCAAGTAAATTTGCAGTATGCCTGTCGCAAAACACTGGCGGACAGCCGGCCACGAGTCAGGGGAAGATTTGCCAAGAATGATGATTCTGGAGAGACCCCCAGAGCTGCTTGTAGCAATCATGAAGAGGATGAGGATGATGAAGTAGGATGCTTAACTTTCTACTATTAAAAGAAATCACTTCTACACTTGGGTCTTTTTTTAAAACATTTTAGTGTCCAAATATATAGTACATTTGGGAATCAGCTTTTGTTGCTTGTAGGCACCCGTGAAAGAAGAGGATGATATGGTTGATTCCGCGGACATCTTTGCTCATATCAATGGTGTCAATTCGTTCAAGTGCAACTATTCTATCCAATCCTGGATTTAACTCTCTAGCTATGTAGAACTAAGCATCTCCACAATTTTGCTGGACCCACAAACATCCCAGGAGTTAACCTATCTGGGATTAGCTAAATAATTGGGTCGCTGCCATAAACTATGTAGGAACATGTCACTCGGTCAGGATCATTGTTATATTTGACAGTGCAACTTTGTAGATATTTTTGACTCGTCTTTTTAATCTCCAATATCTCTCAGAATGGTACTTATTCTGTGAAATCTTAATCGCCAAAGGAATCAGAGGAGCGGGTTTATGTAGTTTTTTTTGCTATTTCTTGTGTCAACAGAATGGATTTTCTTTTTTGCTTTCCTTATGTTAAATTCAAACTTGAGATATTCAGCCTTGTAAACAATTTCAACCTCTCTTATTGCCTAAATTGTCAAACGGGTCTGGCTAACGGATCGAGATTCGGATCTTCTCAGGTTTGGGACATTGCATTATGATCTGTAGTAGCAAAATGACAATGCTATTTCCCCTCAAGTTGTGCATGCTGGAATTGAGTGTAGCCATTTATCTTGGGACCCCACGAGATCAACGGTTCCCTTTTATCGGACATGTCCAAAAGTCAGGCAAAGAAGCATAGCCCATCGCCAAATTATTCCAAGTCCATTACAGTGGCCCATTGGCACGCTCCATGTTGCTTGCCCATTATTGCCGAAATATCACGTGTCTCTACGTGGCCACCCAGTCTCAGCTTCAGGGACCAGTTGTCCACCCTGCATGTTGGTATGGGGCCTAACGGGGTGACAACCTATTTCCCCGTACTAAACCTACGCCAATAATTCGGTCATGACGCAGCTTGGACCGACGTTAATGGGCCATTATTGATAGGACTGGGAGGTACTAATACAGTCCATTTTTGGGTACTCTGCTATTAGTGCAGGCAAATCTGATATCCTGACCTCATGTGTAGACTTCTGCACTTGTTTATATGCAGACTCTTGGGTCACAAGTTAGTCAACTTTAACCACTCTATTACTTTTTTTTGCGGACATTCAAGTTAATTGGATGATAACCACCTATTGGATTTGAAGTAAATATTGATAGAGTATCTCATGTCAACTTAGCTGCCGTGAGTACAGTTATTAAAGATCAATGTAGAATCCATAATCAGTGAGTTCTGCCTAAAACATTAGTGCTTGCTTAATCTTTACTTTAAAACTATGGGAAATATTTACAGGTTTAAAGTTTGTTTAGTTATATGGGTTTCATAAGGTATGACTGGGGAGTAACTATAATAAAAAATACCTTTACCGTTAGGACTTTAAATTAATAATCTTTAAAAAGTAGTATAAAATTTATTAAATTAAAATAATTATTTTTATTATATAATTTATAACTTAACAGGCTTCTTAATAGATTTTTTTTTTTTAAAAAAAAAAAACAACCGTGCGTTCCTGGGCTAGAACCCGGCAATAATCATGCCAGGAGGAACCTATTTGAAGCGGCACAGTCTAAATGTCAAAGCTTAGGTCGAAATTACTAGTAACCATGCACCGGGTCATTGAAATATACTAAGAGACACATTATAATTGTCAAACCAGGACGCCAGGGAATCTCTTAGACTCGAATTGACAACGTAGCATACACAGTGTGTTGGTCCGGGAATTGGCGGGAAGAGAATACTTTGGCCTCAGGATTATTGTATTCGTATCCCATCTCAAATTTCCAAGGTGCTGCCTGTTAAAGTCGTAGTCACAGCAAAACGTATTGTTTAAAGCCGAAATTGCACCAAAAGTCTTGCAATTCATACCTCAAGAGCCTTAGGTCAGGCATTTACACGATATAAGGTTTTTATTTTTTTTATTTTTATTTTTTTCAGCATAACGACAAAAGGGGCTTTCATCTGTCAAACAGGTTGTTGCTTTGACGGTTTATGTCCTGCATACAACCTTTTTTCATACCCCTTTTCTCCATTTCTTGGAGACTCCTTGGTTAAACTATGTTCATATGCGTGCAAAGACCACTATCGTATAATTCTGGATTCAAGTACACTCATCAAGTAAATTATTAAGAATAGTTTGGTGATTACAAAAATTAAAACTTTGAATGAGCTCTGTGATTCGAATTTTAAATTTTATTAATAATTGAATTTTTACATTTTATTTCAACTAGACTAGAAAAAAAATAAAATTGGTATCATCAATAAAATATTGCAAGTTAAAACACTGAACATTCAATTTCCTGGAAATTTTGAATTTTCAAAATTGAACTTCCATTTTTTTTTTGGTTGGGGGGGGGGGTGTGTGGGGTGAGAAGGAATTTCCAAAAGTTACATGTGGGAAGTCTATGAAAGCCGAAAGTGAGGAAAAAAAATATTGAAATTACGCCCAAACTCAGTGAGACCTTGAAATTGAAATCCCCGCAATTTAAGGTCTCAATGTCAAAATTATTCTTTGACAGCAATAAAATATCAATTTATTGACCAAGAACTTAAAATCATAACATACAACAGCGTAGGTTCAAATTTAAGTTCACATTTCCTCCCACTTGCCCCTTCTTTTTATTTTTTATTTTTTATAACAGCCCTTATAAAAAAAAAAAAAAAAAAAAGAAGCAAATTGTATGATTATTGCTACTTTGCTAGAGAGGGTATGTAGTCAACAAACTGATTAGACCGCCAACACAACAGAAATGATAAATTCCTTTATAGTCCAAGTCAGCTTATAGTTGAGACCTGTGGCCTTGTTCTTCATCAAAGACAGAGAAACAGTTTCATTTGATGTCTCTAACTCTCCAGTGATCCGGTACAGCACAGAACACGTTTATAACAAATGGGAACCATAGTTTGAAACAAGTCCACGTCCTGCTTGTGGAGGCCTGTTGGAGACTTGCGGGCTTGGCACTCAATTCCACAAATATATTAACAATATAACCATTTGTCATTAAGGAAGCGAATTGACTTTTTGTTTTTATTGGGAAAACTCAATGTCAATTTCGCTTACAGCAAATGCGAGTGTCATGTTTGAGGTGTTGGATGTTGCTTCTGATGCAGACAATTTACAAAGGAACTTTGAAGCATTCTTAAAATAGAGCTGCCGACATTGTAAGAAAGCTGGCAATAGTGAAAGTAGTTGGGGTAGTGGGCTTAATTTGGAGGAGGTGATTTGGTAATGGATGCGACGGTCGTCTTTCGCAATGATTTATGCTTTTAATTTTGTGGGAATATCTAACACTGTACTTAACTAGTTTAGTTATGCTCCAGGAAACCACAAGTTAAATAGTTTCAATATTGAGAATTTTCTAGCATATAATAAACGGGGCCAAAAAAAAAAAAAGGAAATCCACCGCAATACAAACGAATTGTGGAGCTACCATCAGCCATGTGTTCTTAGTGGTGGAAATTCAATGAGAAAGTATGCGTCCAATCACTTGAACAGTAGTCTTAGGTCGAGCTACAGGATTAAATACTTAAGAGCATGTTACTGCATTGTCAATTGAGGAGACGAGACATCTTTCGACAAGCGTGGCAGTGGTCGGGGTGCCGCTAAGGTGTGGTTGTCCGCATCCACAGCGTTCACTCCACTTGGTTGTGGCATGCCACTTTGCCAAGCTGCGTCATGTCTTTGGGGTCACCAAACTGGACTTCCACCAAACTGAAAAACTGCACTAAAATTTGGGGTCATGTCTTTGACACTTCAATAACACAACCGAGTTCGCAAATACCCCCCTTTTTTTTTTTTTTGGTTTTGCGTGTGAGTGTAACCCTACATGGATCATTATGAATGGTAACACAAAGAAAAGTGGGTAGGGCTTACAAGATATATCGGCAACAACAATGACAATGATGAGCTTTGAGAAACAAGTTTTACAAACACTTATGCACGTTACCACCACAAGACAAGAATGCAACTAACGTGACGCATTGAAAGTTGTTACATGCAAACTAATGCAAAAGAACACATGGAGGAATATCTATGTTCATTGATCTAACTTCAATTCGTCAATTCCTTGTTACTCAATCAATGATCTTGTAATTGCCGCAATGTATTAATTTCTTGCTTTATTTATCTAAATACACAAGTGCACCAATAGTTCTTGACCATAACGGAGATCAAGGCAAGGATTGATGAAAGGTTGTGCAATTTTCGTTTTTGAAGTGCAAGATACATTATCAGCAAAATAAACTCCAAAACTATGGACAACTTCCACAAAGACATCGTGTACAAACAAACAGAACATGACAGAGGAAAAAAAAAAAAAAAATATATATATATATATATATATATATATATATATACTGATGCAATTAAGCTCTGACATCTGGGTGCTCAATTGCTTTCTCGTGAACAAAATTTGTACAATTTCAAAGCGATATTCCAGGTGGGGTGGACGAGGAGGATATTTAACATGCAAATGAAAGCAACGAATTCAAAGAAGAAGAAAAAATCTAACCTGTGATGCTCACTAAAATCAAGAAATATAGGATATAATACCTTCGAAGCTTTGCCTAAAATTTCACGTCACTTTGTCTGTTTACAAGTTGTTGTATTTGGTAGAGATTTATGCTCTTCTTCCCGTGTTTCTTTTGGCTTTTCTGACTTAAATATATATATATAAGATGGAAATATACTTAAGAATATAAAAATTGCAAGGAAAAATCAGAAGGAAAAATGTAGGAAAAGAAAAGAAAGAAACAGGCTGCATTTTTGGCATTGAGAAGATTATTAACTTTTTTGCACGACGAAAAAAAAAAAAAAAATGGAGCACTCTAGAGCCAACATCCCCTCTCGAAGCACTAAATGAAGACACAAGCCGCCACCAATGGAAAGAGTAGAACATGTACTTCATGAGACATCCCCGTGTTTTAATTTTTGGATAAAAATATAATATTTATCAAAATAAAGAAACTACAATAACTAAGAACAAAAAAAGAGTCGAACATAAGTCACGGAAGGCTATGGCCAATGTGCTTGTCCCTGTAAGCCTTATCTTCTGTGTGTCTGTGTGTGTGTGTGTGTGTCTGTGTCTTTCACGTGTCCTAGAAATGTCGACTGGTAAGAATCGCAACAATGCAAGCGGAGGCGGAATTTAGAAAGCAACGGAATAATACTAAAAATATAAATAAATAAATAAATAAAATAGGGGAAGGGTCCATGGCAGTAGAGTTATTAAACAAGTTGGACTTACCAACCCAATGACTCAGATGAATACTTAATTTAAATTAATCAGATTGATTTGACTCTCACATTAATTAATCGGATAGGCCGATAATCCGAATATTTATTTTTTTATTTAACTTTTTAAACTTTATATCAAAATATTTTATCATTAAAAATACTTAAATTAAAAATTAAAACGTTAAAAATATTAAATTAAACATTTAATTCTTAATATATATCATTGTATATATTTAAATTTTATATTAAAATAATAATTTATTATAAATAAGAGTAAATTTATTTTTATAGTTATAATAAAAATTTGTATATTTATTTAAATTTTATAAATTTATAGTTATTATGAAAAATAAAATAAAATATATGTATAAAATATTATAAATATATATTATGTAAAGCCGAATTTAATAACTACGGGGTGGACTGATCTATCAGGCAGTCGCCTTTGTAGTGGAGGGGAAAAGAACAGTGGAGCCATGTGGGTAACAGCTCATTTTTCTTGCTTTTTCTCTCCATATTATTCTTTCCCTTTTTTTTTTTTTTTTTTATAATTTTTCTCTACGCGCACATCTCTTGAGAGGCTTCCTTATGTAGGCCATCTGTTGTGCCTGGCCTGAGAGAAAAAATGCGCTCATACGCATCTTTGAGGAACTAGAAAACTTGGGTTCCAACCAGGTCCTACACGTAACCCTGGATTTGGTGGGTGGGCGGGGGGGACTGCCAAAATTCAACAACAAACGTGGCTTTCATCCACATTTCAATGATACACATAACACTAACAGACTCTTCAGCCTTTCAACTGCTCTGTTGCAGTTAAGTCTCTCTCTCTCTCTCTCTCGCTAGAAAACTAGAACAGTGTCTGAAACAGTATTACTTTTCCTTGGTCAAGGAGACATTTGCTCAGGACCCAGTATAATTGCCAGAAAAGTTTCTGTAAGTGGTTTTTTTTTTTTTTTTTTTGTTTCTTCTTGGCGTGTTATCCTTTTTCTCGAATATGACCTAAGAATTAGTGGGAAATTAAGAATTGCTCTGGAATGGCTTTTGCTTCTTGGATCCACTTATTCTGGTGAGAAAAAGCTGGGTTCTTTCCATTTTTATATGGTATCAAAAGTTGCTACTTTTATTGCTTGTTTATGTCTTGGTATAGTTAATTAGTGACTTCATTTGTAATAGTTTAATATTGATTGTTTCTGGTTTGTCCTCGTAAAGGTGGCACAAGAACAAGACAATTCGTTTCCTGTTCTATTATTTGAGTTTTAGTTTGGGGAAAGTTGGGTTCAGTTGAGGGAAGCTGAATATTGAAAGAAGCTGGATTTATGCTGTATTTCAGTATGTGGTTTATGGCATCTCTCTCTCTCTGAATATCTTTACGAGTTTTGTTTAGTTTCCTTGAAACCCCGTAAATTGTCATGTTTGTTTTATTATTATTATTATATTATATTTCATATTATTATTATTATTATTATTATTTAAATTATTTGTCTTCCGAGCAATGGTACAATTATTCTTCTACCAAAGAAAAAGAATTTTCTGCCCGCATGAGTTTATGGATTGCTGTTCTCACAAAGTAGTTAACATTCTGGTATATATTTTAATTCCTGAATTTCACTTTGCAAATAAGGAACGAGGTAAAGTAAAAGTAAAATTCAAGAAAGGAAAGTGCTTTTATAGTGGTTTTATGACCAAAGGGTGACGGCTTGAATATTTACTCATTTACCTGCATTATGTGAGATGTGGATGCGTGTGGCTTGCTATCAACGTCCTCTTCCCATCATGTTTTTGACAATCTGTATAGGTTTCTGTTTTTCTTTTGTTTGCTTTACTGACCGTTGTAATTTTTACTGAGATTTTTGGTGCTATATGTATTTGCATGGGCAGTCTTGTTATCCATGCTTCTTTTGCTACGGTTGATATTTATATTTCATAGCCTTTTCTCATTCCTTTTAGATGGTGACTGGATGGTGAGAGACTCGTCCAATTCGGTGGCTTCTAGTTCATATCTATGACTTGGATACAGAAGATAGAAAACAAACTTGTCTGCCATTAACTTGCTTTATTAGAGCTAAGGAGCAAGATGGACAAGAAACTTTTTGACTCTCAGAAAGAAGGTGACCATAGGGAGGATTCATTGCATAGATTGTGCGAGGACAAGGAATCACCCTGTGATAGTTGTTTGGATTGTTCTGAATCAAAATTGGAAAGGTTGGCAAAAAGAGTAAGTTCACAACAGACTTTGATTTTAGAAGTCAAGAAATTACCACACAATAAAAGTTGTAGCAAGGATTCTTTCCTTCAAAGAATTCGTGTCTTCAACAGTTGGATTCCAAAGCATATGGTAACTGCAGATGAGAAATATCTCCGTTGTTGCCGTGAATTTATTCGTGTTAGTGCTTCAAAAGCGACTCCATGCAACCTCTCTTCGGATTGGGGTGGAAACATGAACATTTTGTCTGATGACTTGGATCCAGGTCAAGTTTGTGGTGAAAGTACATGTAATTTGGTTGGGATTGAATTCAGCTGTCCAGTATCAGCTGGAACTCGGGGTGCTATTATGAGCCCTGCAGGACAGTGGATTGTTGGTTCAATTATGTCTAGCAAGAGCATGGTGAATATACTGAAGAGCCCATTGTTACAGCAGTATGGTGCATTTAATGGGGGTTCTAAGTTCCAAAAAGTAGGTTTCAATGATAAACAAGCAATATGCTATGATTTCATGAGCTCTCCTGGTGGGTTACGTAATTATCCATCAAACAAGCAAGACAAGGAATCTCCATTTCCAGGAAGCCAGAAATGTGGTCCTCATACTTTGCATCAAAGATTTGTTTCTGTATCCAATACAAACTCTACCAGTTCTGGTCAATCTTGCTCTTCTCTCTCTGGGACTGCTACTCAGGGAATGCTCCAGTGTACATGGAAGGGTGGGAGTCCACATTTTGTTTTCTCTCTGGATGGTCAGAATGAGGTCTACATGGCCAACATGTTCAAACCTGAGTTGAGCGATGACAAGGCTTTAGACTGTATGTACTTATTTCATTCAACTGTGGCTGGACAGAAAGGACATGACACTCATGGTAACGGTACTCACCTTGTTGGTAAGATGAAGGTTTCAACTCTTTTTACCTTCTGTCCCAAAAATTCTAGAATCATGGAGAGAGAATTTATTTTATATGGTGGTATGGGAAGTTTTGTGGGAGATATCCAATCTCCAACCCATGACTTAAAGAAAAATAAGGGCTTGCCAAAAAAGGTGGTTGATATGTTTCGGATCAGTCAGTCAATGAAGAAGAGAACTACATCTAGATTTGATGGATCAAGTTCCATACTTGAAAATAATTCTTGGGAGTTATCTAATGGTATGAATAACCCTGTTGGTGTGGCTTGTGCATCCAATCTGTTAGAAGATCACCTTCCGCCAAATCTGGAATTGGTTGCAATTGTTGTGAAAGAATGTCTGCCCAACATCCATCAAGATAAAGCTGGAGGCTGGGGCTTGAAGTTCCTTAAGAATATGGGCCTGAAGCAAAAGACTGATACTGAGGAATCAATGGTAACTTCTACTTGTCATCGAGATACTGGTGATTGCTCAACAAGTGTGGATATTGTTGTTCCAGCTGGCCTTCATGGTGGTCCTATGACAAGAATTGGTGGCCCGTCCAGTCTTGTTGAAAGATGGAGATCTGGCGGTAGCTGTGACTGTGGTGGCTGGGACTTGGGGTGCCCACTAACAATTCTTAAACATAGATCAAGCAAGAAAGAGCTTTCATATGAAGCAGATGCCCCAAATGAGTGCAAGCTCACTGAATTTTTCATACAGGTACATCATTGCCATTCCCTGTTCTTTTGAGTTATGTGTTGCATGGAAATATTGCTTGTGCTATGGTTATAATCCCTGAAAATTAATACCATGTACTCTCAAAATTTGTGCTTAAAATTTGTAGGTTATGAGGAAACTCAGATTCTCTGGCTCTTGGTATTCATGATTAAAGTCTTGTATGATACTCATAGCTACTGTGTTAACCAATTTCTTGTTACTCTAATAAATTGCACGAAAAAAAATAAATAAATCATTAAAAAAAAAACTATAACTTACTACCTTCAATTTTTAGATTTTCTGCTGTTTCATCCCCAATTCATGGCAATCATTAAAAAAATAACTTACTACTCATTATACTACCCTTCTAAGTATTTTAGTAGTTATGGGAGAAGGTCATTGTCATTCTCATACATTTTAATTGCTGCTAAATAAGTCTTCTTACAGTTGCGCTTTTGAGCAAACACGAGTTCACTTGAACAAGCAATGACATAATGACTATCCAACTTCTTATTTTCAGGATTCAGAGGATCTTATTGCACCCTTGAGGATGGTGAATGTCCATGATGGCTATTATTTTGTTAATTTTCAGTCAACATTGTCAGCTTTACAGTCTTTCTCAATTGCAGTTGCATTTATTCATAGCCAAAACCCCACTCTGCAGCCAAAAATGTACAGGAGCTAAAGTAGTCCGATTTGGGGTTGAGGTTTATGTCGTTGTTATAACTTTCTTACCATATCACAGCGCTTCATAAGTCAAAACTAAATGATTTATATACCAATAGATATGTTAATTTTTGTTTCCTTAATTGTCTTTAGTCTATTTTGCAACATATTTTTTTGTATCTTAGGCTTGTTTGTTCTGGCTAGTAATTTGGATTGGTTGTCCTGTGACTTTGCACAAGACACTTCTGTAAGCTACTAGATTTTTGTTGAATGTAAGATTTTCTCTTGATGAACAAAGTTTCAATTATGTAACTGAGAAGTTGAACTGAGTTATCTTCATGTTCGTTAATCATTATCTTAGGATAAGATTGTGTTTCAGATCAATGGGAATGAGGCTTATGCAAGAAGAGTCAATATGAAGCTCATGTTTTCACAAAGTTCTTATATTTGTGTCTGGTAGAATAAGATCTGGGAAAGGAAAAAACATAGTCAGAACCAGGATACAAAGTTATGCATCAAGGGAACCTAGCTACTTCAAACAAGCAGTATTGATGGAAAGCATGTTGATAACTGCAAAGTTTACTTCTCTAGATGATCCAGATGGCTCCACACAGATAAATAATTCAGACTTCTACTAAGCTCCACACAAATTGGCCCCACAGCAGCAGTCCATTCACTGGTACATGACTAAACATTCAGGAGAAATGTGGGAAAGAAAAAAAATGGTCAGAACCAGGATACAAAGTTATGCATTAAGGGAACCTAGCTACTTCAAACAAGCAGTATTGATGGAAAGCTTGTTGATAACCGCAGAGTCTACTTCTTTAGCTGATCCAGATGGCTCCACACAGATAAATAATTTAGACTTTTACTAAGCTCCACGCAAATTGGCCCCACAGCAGCAGTCCATTCACTGGTACATGATTACAAATGTAGACTGTACAACTCGTCATGGAGCTTAATTATTTTCTAGGTCCTGGTAATACGTGCTTCTTTTTCTTTTCTTATTTTTTTTTGTTTTTCCAAAATTTCTTTTTAACTGCAGAGAAAAAGCATGGCCAAGACATCTCATTCGGCCTTTGAAAGAACTGCCAGAGTGTTCCAATTTAATATTCATTCTACACATTGTTCATGTCAAATTATATTGTACTGTATTCTATAATGCTTTGTTTTCATCTAGCTTCATGTTAGACTGACTTGCTCGGTTCTGCAGTGGAACAAGATACAAGTTCTATGGTAAGCACAGATTTCTTTGTGTTAACCTCTTCTTCAGGTATTAAAAATTGTAGTGCTGCTCTCGGGGTAAGGTTGTGCAGCCATCCAGCTTGCTTTTGTAGAAAGGCCATTATTATTATTTGAACCTGTGACCTTTTAGGACACAATAAAACTTAACCCTTGGACCAAGCCCCTTCTGTCAAATGTGATTCAAAATGAAAAAAGCCAAAAAAAAAAAAAAAAATACTGATTGTACTCTCTACTTATTATGATTCTGTTATAACATATGCTGCTGTTGTCTGGAGTCTCTGGACCACGCTAGAAGATGGTGCATGAAGTACTTGATTAATAATGTTATTGCTTGGTTTGAACTTTCTATCCTTCCACGTCTATGATGATTCCTTTTCCATTGAAAGCAAAACTTTTTCCATTACTTTTTGTCAATCATTTTCACTGTACTGCTTCCACAGCTTATGCTTTCAAATGTTTGGCTTGAAGAACACCGACAGCCGAGTACGTTCTTGCAGTTTGTGATTACCATCTACATACTGACGGGAAGATTATACCCTTGAATTCTTGTTGCAGCAATTTGAAAAGGGGGTCAATTATTAAGGCTACTGTGTGTGTTAAAATGAAATTTGATTAAAATGCTGGACTCATCTGCTCTGGCTTTAATTCCATGTTTCCTTTCTTATTCTCGTGGGCCAGAGATGACATGAAATGCCTTACGTGAGAAGAATCTTGTTGTCACTGTCTTCCAGCTATTGGAGTTGTGTGTACGAAAGTAATGTTACGATGAGGAGGACATAGAAGTATTGCTCAAGGATGCATTTGTTATTTCTATTCTTTCAATGTTGTGTCCACATTACTTTTAATCCGTTCACATTCACACTTGGTAAACTTGATGTAACCAAAGACTTCTACTGTCAGATCGATTCTGCCATTTACCATGAGAATCATGCAAATTTCAGGAGCCAGTCACTGGGGTTGAAAATGGTGGGTGCATGTCCGGATATAATACAAGTGATTGTGAATGCATATGGTTTCGTTGGTACGTGGGTGTATTTCCATTTTTTTTCGGAAAAGATAAAAACTTCTTTTAACAAAGGTGGCCAAGCAGCCCAAGCCTGAATCCAAAGACTCGTCTATGAAGATGGATGGATGACATTTTTCACTGAATTAAAGAGATTAACATATATTTTTTTTTTTTTTATTATGGGCCAAAAAAATAAAAGGATAGTATCTTCGTCCAATGTGTTAACAATTTTCATTTGTCCACCAAAAAAAAAAAAAAAAAGGATTTTTGATTTTAGACCAGACAAAAGCAAAATCGGCCCAAGTTAAGTCATTGGTTGCCGATCCGAAAAAAGCTTGTCAGGAAAATTTCCTAAAGGGGCCCAAAGAAAGGCTCAATAGAGGGCCCAAGAAACCCATTGTACCGTTATGGAGTAATTACACAGAAAGACCAGGGAACGAAATGGAATATAATAACACCACCAAAAACCCAATAACCAAACCCTAGAATCAGAGCCGTCTATATATATGTATATATATAAACCCTAACCGCAATTGTCCGTCTTTCATTCAGCAACCCAAGATGTCGAAGAGAGGTCAGTTTAGCTTTCTGTCTGTTTTACACTTTTGCTGTTAGGGTTTTTTTTTTTTTTTTTTAAATTTCTTTTTCAGTTTCTTTTCTTAAGAAATGAATGGGGAAAAGATCGAATTTTGTTTTTGATATTTGAAGTGGTTGATCCATTTTGTCCATTTTTCACACAGATCTAACGATCTTTTATTATAAATTTGTCGATTTGTGGGTATCTGTTTGTTTCCATGGCAAATGGTCTCGCTTGCTTTGGTTCGTCCAAATAAGGCTGATAACTGGGTGGCTCTGCAGTTTTTAATCCTAACAGAAGTATTTGTTTTGCTTGAGATTGTCTGAATGTAGAGATTGAATGTCCGCTGACATTTATGTTGTTGTTCTGGGTGAGTTTAGGACGCGGAGGATCAGCTGGTAACAAGTTCAGGATGTCACTGGGTCTGCCAGTGGCGGCCACCGTGAACTGTGCTGATAACACCGGTGCCAAGAACCTGTACATCATTTCCGTGAAGGGAATCAAGGGTCGCCTGAATCGTTTGCCATCTGCTTGCGTTGGAGATATGGTTATGGCTACTGTGAAGAAGGGGAAGCCTGAACTCAGGAAGAAGGTCATGCCTGCTGTCATTGTTAGGCAGCGCAAGCCGTGGCGCAGAAAGGATGGGGTCTTCATGTATTTTGAAGGTCATTATCTTTACTAATCTACGCTTTCTGTTTTGCTTGTTGTCAGTGTTAGGAAATATGATTTTTCACAGTTACATGTATCGTGTGCTAATTACTAGTATTTCCTCCATGTTTCTTGTTATCTTTTGTTTGAAGTTTTTATCTTGATTTGAACTAAATGTTTTTAAAGAATCTGTTGGAAATGAGCCAAATTTAGATGTCCTTTTCATGCATAGGTAATTTGATCGCCACTTTTAGATATTGGTTGTGGTTCTGTTGTGCTATTTAGTTTTTATTCACTGTAATATATTTAGAACACCCACCCAAGAGTATTAAATTATATATTTATGCCTACTCTTAATTGTCCCAACTACCATGTTCGAATGTTATTATTCTAACTCTCTCATTTGTATGTAGCTTTGTGATTATTATCACTATTCATGAATTTATGTTTTATTTGTGGTCGTTTCATTGGCTTTTGTCTTAATGTGAAAAGTTGTAGAAGATAATTTTGGTCGACTATAAGCAACAGGATTGCTGGTTAGGCAGCATTCTGATTTGTGCATATCTCAGATTATGTGCGTATCATGATATGTTAGTCTCCTGTGCCAGCTACAATGGACAAAACAGTCGACTATATCGAGTGGGATTCCTCTACCTTGGGATCTCACCTTTCGCAATTCGATATATTCTTTTTTCCCTCATATCTTAAATAAGTTCTAGCAGTTTGTGTTTGTCAAGCAGAAAATAATATAGTGGTGATTGAAAAAAGGTGTCCTAGAGCAGAATGCTCCCCACACTGTAGGGTGTGGGGAAAGTTCAGGTTACATTTTGATTTGTGCATGTGTTATCATGCAAATCCCTCAAGTGTAACTTAGCGTTGTACTTTGCAATGCATTAATAAATGTTTTAATTGTCAAAGAGAATTTTACTACACAACAAGAGACAAAATTGTTGGTCGGGCAGTGTTCTGGTGTTGTGTGTCTCTATTTTGAGATTGTGTTACTATGATATGTGTGCCTCCTGAAACTGGTTACATTGAACTAAAATGTTGGATATTTCAGGTGGGATTCCTCCTGTAGAATTTTGCTTTTGCAATTTGATATATTCTTTTTTATCATATTGAGCGCTCTTTGCATAAAGAGAATAAGTTTGTGGTGCTTAATATAGTTGATTTGCTGGTGATGTGGTGTTGAGAATTTTTTTCTTAGTTTCTCTGTTCCTCCCAATCCCAGCAACATCAATCTTATCAACCTTACCCCTTATCGGATGGTAAGATTTTGCTTATCATCTCTGTCAAGGTTGGGATATCTTTGAACTTTTAATTTGTTACCATAACGATGCTAAGCATAAGCAAGGACATCACTGTTTCATAGACTTTAAATTTCGTGGTTGTTGTAGTAAGCCTGTATAAATTGCAATGTCACCAGACATAAGTCAGGTATCCTCCTAAGTGTTCAGTGGTTGATACAGTTACACGTCTGGAAAATTGACCGTGTCCTTCGTTTACAGATGTGCTGAACTTCATTGCCTCACACTTGTTACATGTGGACCCAACATGTTTAATCTATGCAAAAGCCACCATTTTTGCTGTATCAACATGTTTATGCTAAACATTAGGCAGGACTTCTCTGTTTCACGGTTGTAGGCTTGTATAAATTATTATGACCCCAGACTAAGTCAGGTATCCTCCTAAGTGTTCGGTGGTTGATACAGTTACATGTCTGGAATATTGAGTGTGTCCTTCGTTGCAGATGTGCAGAATTTCATTGCTCACATTTGTTCCATTTGGACCCAACATGTTTACATCTATGCATTTGTCTTTGTGGATTTTGATGCCATTGCAAAAATGATCAAGCTTTGTCTCTATGAAATATACACATTATGACTGCCAAGTGGCAACCGTGCTCATTAAGATCAGGGTCCTAATCTCATGCAAGCCGGTACATATGCACATGCATTTCAATATTGCATTGTTTTGACAATGTAACATTATGTCAACTTTCATCCATTCATCTGATTTAGTTGCTGAATATTGGTTTGGTTTTGCAGATAATGCTGGTGTTATTGTGAACCCAAAGGGAGAAATGAAAGGTAAAACTACCATGCAAAAGCTTTTATTAATACTTTGTAACTTTTCTTCAAGGTGATTTGTAAAGGTTCCTCCACAGTGAAAATTGAATCAAAACATCTTTTTACTGGACTATATTCTTATTCTTTTGCCTTTTGCTGCCTATCTTATAGGTTCTGCTATCACTGGTCCAATCGGGAAGGAGTGTGCTGACCTGTGGCCAAGAATTGCAAGTGCAGCTAACGCCATCGTTTAGAAGTGTTATGCTCTCGCGTTGTTCCTTGTCTTTTGGAGCCGTATCAGTTGTTTGCTTTCAGTAGAGTTTTAGTGGGTTTTATTTTGAACCAAAGATCAAACAATGTTGTGTGAGGAAAAGGATATTGTTTGTTTTGATAACCTTGGCTTTCTGAATTTGTGACATTTTTTTAGCTTTGCTTTGCATGCGTTGCTATGATTAAACCTTATCGCAGTCTTATTGCCATGGATACGTGCAAGGGAATACAAATGAACCTCAACCGTTTTTTTATTGTTTCTGAGATCTAGGACATCATTGCTCCGCTTCGTAATATATTTTCACTGTTAGCCTGTTTTCTCATGAATAATGGAAAGATTGGCATGAATTGGTATGGAATAAGCCATAGGCACTAGAAGGAGCCAAAGACATACAAGTCTTTGTTGCCTGAAGGTATGGGCATCAGGTATTAGCAAAGGCTCAAGTTTGTAAACTGAGTCCAGTAATATCATAAAACGATGTCCCTTAAAAGTTTGAGAGGGTATGTGTGGTGGAAATGAAGGTTGATAGACGAGTGGGTAACTGAAGCACAACAGAGACTTTTTCCGGCTTTGGATGCTAACATGGGGTGGTTGTATTGTGGCGGTAGCTGTAGGTAACATTACAACTGGAACGCAGCACAATTTGGTATCTTTCAATACTATATAGCCTAGTGCTGTTCTCAATCTTGGCGCATCTTGGCCTCTCTGCCCACGTTCCTTCTTGCACAGTACTCGAACAAGCTACCATCAAAAGCCCGCCGAATTGCTTCTTTGGACAGATAACCTTCTTCATCCCTTGCAAGAATGTAGAGAATCCCCCACTCTAACTTAGCTGTGATGCTGCATTAAAATGGAGTGACAAAACATAAATTTGAGAGATGAAATAATGCTGAAGCAGGCTAGCTCTGAGAACTAACCACCCAAAGACGTCGAAAGCAAGTCGTTGTCCCTCGGTCATATTCCAGAGTTCTCGAAATGACAACTTGTTGGGAACTGTGCGAGCATACTTGCTGAAAATGTTTTCTAGGTTCACGGGCATGTACCTGCAAGCAGCGTGTTTGCTAGATAAGCATGATAATTGAGGCACTACTGTCTATAGGTACAGGGGATATTAATAGGCAGAGCGACATGCTTTATAGTACTATCTATACCTTCCTTCTGTATCGTATGTTCCTGAGTCGCTCCCATGCTTGGCTCTGTGTATGTTTCGCAAATAGATAGGGAGAAAAGGTGAAGGGATCCACCCCTATTAACAAGCAACTAGCACAATTAGCGATCTCCCCTCACTATTTTGTAATGGCACCAAGAGGGCTACCTCTACAACTTGACACCAAAGTCCTTGCATGTCAAAGTTTATTATCAAAGCAGAAAGAAGCCAAAGTCTACTTACAGGGAGAGTAGCATAGGTCAAGGCTCCATTGATGACGACAGCCATAATAAGAGACGCAATTGCATTAAAGCCAATGGCACGCAATCCTGTATTAGTTGATTTCACATGCAAAAAAAAAAAAAAAAAGCAAAAGAAGAGTGGCAATTAACTACAGAAGTCCACTTTCCTTAGGCAAGCTGTGCAATGTAAATGGGACTGTTGAAAAAAAGTACGTGCAACAAAGAAAGAATGAATCAAACATGTTTACCCGTATAAGTCTCCCAAGGGTATATTATTCCATTATCATCTTGGTCGAAGAAGGCAACATGTTGCTGAAGTACACTCAAGCCATTATGTCTATGGCCTGATGTCCCATATGGATGTTCCGTATCGGGAGCTTTCAATGCTCTTGCCATATCTGTTAATTTGCAGAACAAAACATGACAGAAGTAATATTCCCAAAAAAGACTGGCACTGTATCCAATGACTAGAGCAGATCAATGGGCATGCATCCCCTCCCTCTCTCCTTTAAACATCTTTGTGTCAGTGTGGCTTCGTTTCATGGATTCAATTGACACTTAAATTTCCTCGACCACACTCTATAGAGCAACCTTGCCGACTTGGGACGTTAAAATGAACAAGGCTGTTAGAACTAAGACATTAATTGTCTAATTACTCCGCATTGATGGCTCAGATATAATATGGCTCCCATTGTTCTCTCTCTCTTTCTCTCTCCCACTTACCGTAAGGTATGTTCCTTATGTTAAAGCGTATAAATTCTTACATCGTTGAATTATAAAAACCTAACATAACTTATATCCCAGGTATGACACTTCAAATGAATTAATCTCAAAATTCTGGTTTGTTTCGGTATGATTTGGTAATACTGGCATCAATTCTTCCTTTGTAGTTTACTTGAAAGAAGAAGTAAAATTGCCATAAACAGCAGCACAGATGATATTTCATTTAGATATACAAGCAATATCACTCCCGCGCATACCATGGGTTATACCAATTGCATTTTTGTAAAGGGCTTGAGCCATCCACTTAAAGATCCAACATTAAATAAATAAAAAAAAATACATGGACAACCCCATCCCAACAATTAATATGACCAACCCCATTTCTACAATCATCAGGAAATGAAGAAACACTAATTGAATTACAGTAAGGACCTCATAGTAATAACTAACTTACAAGGCTTAGGTAATTCATCCTCGAGGTCATCTCGGACTTGTCTCTCATATGTAACAGGTGCATAAGGCGCCTTTGTTGCCATTGCATCCTGCTTCATCTGGGCCTCCTCGCTCGTCGCCATCTCTTCTTCTTCTTCTCTACTAATATGGAGTATGGTCTGCTCTTTTGTACAATTGCTTGCGGTCTATATGGTAACCGGCCTACATGCTACATGTAACTGGGTCAAAATATAAAGAGGCGGGTGCATGTTTGCGTGGCAGCCATGCCGAGAAAAGGCTGTTGGGTGTGGCATTTCGTGGTTTACTTCTACCTTTTGCGGTGGCAAGCCAGTGACAAGCATCGTGAACTTTCATTTGTTTCTGTTGCTAAAATAAAATACATCCGGAACTTTTTCACACTAGTTAACCTTTTTTTTTTTTGGCATCTTGCCGTAAACAGAGTGCTTTATTGGGCAAGGAAAGTGGCACAAATTTTACTAAATATGCAACCTTGGTTCTTGTTTATGAAATGCAGAATACCCCAAGAAAATAAATCGATGCCTTTCCAAACTATAAGCATTTTGGTACGGAAGATATCTTTTGGGAATGGATTCGTGGACTGTATAACTCCATAAATGTAAATTGCAAATGCATTGACTCTAATAATACGTACAAAGTCACTCAATTTGACCCAATCACAATTTTTTTTTTTTTCTGATTTTAAAACTCTCGTGAATTGAAAAATAATAATATCTCTTTTCATTCCCATAAATTTTATTTCTTTTTTTTTTTTCATGATTAAAATTCAAAAACTTTATGATAAAAACCTAAATTTTTATTCTTTAAGGTGTGCATTGAGAAATATGGCGTCAATTTCTTGTCAATTCTAACTGCAAAGCAAAATTGAAGCGGTGGACATGGTGTAAAGGCCCAATATTATGAGCCCGCGGGCCTATCCAAAATGGACCTAGAAGGCCCAAATCATCTCTGCTACAGTCCCCTTGGCTGCCAGGAAAGCATAGAACTAAATGAATCAAAAATGAAAAAGAAACAAAAGTGATCGATTTTATTTTATTTTATTATTTTTGTCTTATCATTCCTTATTGCTGGAGGAAGAGCTCCAAGAAAACGAAGAAAGAGAATGGCGGCGGCGACGGAGGCAACTGCGGCGATCGGGACGGAGAAGCAGCTGCACAAGCTAGAGAGGAAGTGGACGTTCTGGTTCGACAACCAATCGAAGCCCAAGCAAGGCGCCGCCTGGGGCACTTCCCTTCGGAAGGTCTACACTTTCTACACTGTCGAAGAATTCTGGAGGTACTTTGAGCCTCTCCCAACCTTCATAATCCTCAAGTCATAATGAATATGTATGTGCTGCTACATAGATCTGGCGATTATTATGTAGATTTATTTCTTCTTCCTTTTTTATTTTTTTTTTTCCCTTCAGTTTTTATTTGACAATATTTGATTCTTCATTCTTGTTTTTTTTTTTTTGGTTTGGAAAAAATCATTTTGAGGTTTTTGATTTCTTGAGCTGTTTGATGACAGCTTGGTAATAATTCTTGGATTCTTGAATTCTTGGTGTCCAAAATTTTTGATGGTTCATATCGATTATGTTGAATTGGGGGTTTGCTAGTTAGCTTGGCTATGGAAGAAATGACATTGAAAGTTTCATGCAGTTTATATGATCAGATATTCAAGCCCAGCAAGCTGCAATTAAATGCTGATTTTCACATGTTTAAAGCTGGAATCGAGCCTAAATGGGAGGATCCAGAGTGTGCTAATGGAGGGAAGTGGTCTGTTACTTGCAATAGGAAGACTAACCTGGATAGCATGTGGCTAGAGACTGTAATTTTCTGATGTTTTTTTTTTTTGGTTTCTTTCATTTTTATTTTCTTTGTTGGTGCTTTTTAGCATGCAAATTGATTGTTGATCTCTGTGAGTAATGGATTTTACATGGCTAGTTGATGGCTTTGATTGGGGAGCAATTTGATGAAGCAGATGAGATTTGTGGTGTTGTTGCCAGTGTTCGTCAAAGGCAGGATAAGCTTGCATTGTGGACTAAGACAGCATCAAATGAGGCTGCCCAGGTTATGAACCCTCTCTCTGTTTCCCTTCTCCCTGCCACTTTCCCGCTCCCTGGTCTTGGGATGAAGGATATAAGTGGCAATGTTGAATGTTGATGACCTCTTTGAGTGATTTATGTTTGTTGTTCTGTAATTGTTGGTTTATGTTTGAAATCTTTTCAACACATATTTTCATATTCTACAATACATGACTGCTTCTTTTGCTTATGAGAAAGTATGATGAAAATTGCATCCAAATTTTTCTGACTGTTATTCCAAAGCTCTACTTTTCGGAACTTTGTTTACTATTCAAATTTAGAAGAATGGAAAAAAAAAATAAAAAAAAGGTGTGATTGCATTTGAACATTTGAGGAATGGGAATGGGAATGAGAACATCTGTACACTTTGTTTTTTATTCATCAGGACACATTTGGTATAATTGTACCAAAGGAATGGAGTTTCTGTGGGGATTTTCCATGGACCCCATGACAGATTTATTGCAGTTTCTAATTTTAGCAGAAATTGGCTGATTCTTTGTGACCCCTATGTTTGGCAGTGAAAACAATACATAGTAGATTTCTAGCAACAGGGATGTCTTGAAAAAATGCTAGGGAAGCTAGAGATAGGAGATCCCTTGCAAGAAATATCAAAATGGATACAAGAGTGTAGTGATAAAGTGAATCTTGGCAATGGTTCCATGTGGTATTGCCAGTGATATTTGTTTTGATGCCAACTAGATTGTTGTTTTGGCAGTGGTGATTCCGTTAGCTGCCATGTAGTCTCTGTTTCTCCTTTTCTTTTGGTTGAAGGGAGAGGGAGAAGCATCCCTTATGAGGACTTATGATTGTAGGGTCAATATATTCTGTGGATCATATGGTGCCATTTGTGTTGAGAGGTGGTAGATAGTGCATATCATGCATAACACAAGTGGTCTTGGACTTGTTATTCAAGTTTTCATGGCATGTTCTGCAACTGTTGACACTGAGCATTTGTTATGTAGATGAGCATTGGCAAGAAGTGGAAGGAGATCATTGACGTCACAGATAAGATCAATTACAGTTTCCATGTAATCATTCTTTTTAACAAACATTTGATTTGAAGACAGATAATCAATTTTACCTTTTCCTAAGTCTCACTGCTTTGTGTGCAGGATGATTCCAGAAGGGATTCCAGGTCTGCCAAAGGCCGTTACAATGTATGAGCTGCTTGTTTGATAAGGACTGTGGCTTGCCATTATTGCATGGTTTGCCAGCACTGAGAAGTTGAATGTATTACTGATGTCTTCAATCAACGTACACTCACAGTTTTTGCTTCATTTTTGTTTTTCAACCTATTCCCAGTTATACCAACGAAACATTTCAGACTGTAGTATCAAGCAGCCTGAGAAAGTGGTGCCAAATTAATGCAATATTTTTAACTCTTTCCTAAATTTTTCTTGCTTCACACCCATTTTGGGACGTCATGTTTCTTTTGCGTATGCTGGACTTTGAGGCTATGCCAATAAATTCAGCGTTCAGGGTCTAACTTTTGAAGAAATTTGTTGCTTGAACGAGGTCGGATTATTGAAGAGGGGAAATGACAAGCGGCAACTGAAGCCAGATCCGTTTTTGGTGTAGCAATGCAGCAGGACTGCCAGCAATATTAAAACCATAACCATTTCATAACATGTCAACGAAACTGCGAAGCTATATAACAAGACTGCTTTCGTGCTATATGCGTCTCTGCAGGTTGTTTTTAGAATGTTTCAGGGGCAGAGCAACTTAATGCATTGAAAAGATAAAAGTCCATAAAAATTTAGAAAGTATATTATAGATAAACTGAAGAATGAGAATGGAAAATTTAACGGTAGTACTGGCGTGTTTCAACATTCCGATCGTGACAGTACCTAGACGAAGAGAGTAACGATATGTGGTGGAAGTCCTGATGATTTTGAGCTATCAACTTAGAAGACCTCGCTACTGATAGTCAATGACTACATGAAAGTTTTCTGCTCTTCAGTATCAAGCAAGGAATCCAAGCCTTTCTCCATTCTTCTTTGCCAGCCTGATCAGTCCTTGCCTTTGTTTTGCATCTGCACCTATTGATTTGCAGAACTCGGTAATCACCTGTAGGGATGTGCACATAACATTTGTCAGGTCCACAAACACTCCAGCAAGGCATAACAGCAAAAATTATGCCAGATGCTAAAGGGTTTCGTTTCAGGTAGCACCTACGATAAAATTGTCCTAAAAAAATAATTCTAGACAAAGAACAAAAGAAACGGCAGAGAGAAAATCAATTTCCGACACTTTCTTTTTGGGTGGGGGGGGGGTGTGCTCAAGTGGTATATTTGAAGGCTAAAACCCAATTGTCATCCCAGAAATGAAACAACAAGGGCCATATAAAAGGGCAAATAATAAACCACCATAGAAATCTTACAAAACAAAACAAAACAAAAATTAATAAATTGAATGCTCCACCAAATAAGAAGAAAAAAGAAAAAAGAAAAAAAAAAACTACTTCATAGAACAATTGAAGAAACAAAACTTCAACAAATAAAGAGGTACAAATAATCATACCTGGGAGTGTAAGGCGATTGCTTTGCCTCTAATCTGATTGAACCTCTTCTTGCCAATTATATTTCTGGCCACAACAACAATAGGTGCAAAAAGGCCTTTGCCTTCATTGACATTCTTCATCATGGGCTGCAATCTCACTGGCTTTGCAACCCTTACATGGTTTGGCACTGACTTGACCAACGTGGCATAGTCCTCACCCACCATTGAAGTACCCCAACTTCCTTTAGTAAACCCAGTTGCTGAAATTGAAGTAGCCATTGAAAGACACACCACACGCCAAAATTTGCACAATTCTTCTCCGCCAAGAGCCTAGAGTTTCCTAATGTACGGGTTTTGATGGGATTTATGTCTAGGGGATTTGTCTGTGCGCGCGTATGAATTCCGGGCCTTTGATTTTTTTTATTGGGGGAATGGGTTGAGGGAGGGTCTCGTGGGGCATTGAGAGCCACACACGCTGGTGGCTTTGGATTTTAGGTTGGATTTCAAACACGTATACAACTTGTGGCATTCTCGTTAACCCATGGTCCCAAATTTTTTGGAAAGGGAAATCTAGATTTGGAGTTTCATTGGCTCTCTCATTTGTGTTGGGTCCATTCACCAAGCCTTTGTTCAAGCGTAGGATCATTGATTGGACAATCCTGACCATCCAATTTATAACGTTGCCCATCTGATTCGGAATTAGAAGTCAGTCCACACAAATTGCTTAAAAATTGAAGCGCGAGAAAAAGGGTTGGAAGATTCCACGGTTTTGAACAAGACCATTTGAATTGAGGTGCCAAATCAATACCAAGGTTTGACTTCCCATGTTTTTGGATGCTAGCAAGGTTCATCCACATGAGCAACCTGGTTGTCTCAACTCTTCAAGGGCGGTTTGAATCTGTACGCGTGAATCCACCCAGCTGGCTGAGTCGATGAACAGAATTTTTGAACTTAATTTCAACCTTGTCATGCCGTGTTCTATGTGGACGGAATTGCCATTCGCATTTCATCTGAAAATTTTCCAAAATTTTTCTCCTTTTAGAGCAAAATTGGTTTAATGAAAACATGTTTCTAGGTGGAAGAAAAAAACTCATTTATAAACTCTAGACAATTATTTTTTTTTTAAGTACTGAATTCAAGTGTTAGACCCAAAAAAAAAAAAAAAGCGTAGAATCGAACACAAATTCATTATCATTTATTGTACTCAATTAACACGTAAAAAACATATTAATTATAATTTATGATTATATTAAACCCTATTCAATCTTTTAATAATTTTTAGTTTTTCGATAATAAAACTCCGAAGGAGAATGCAAGAGCGAGTATCTGCCACATGGGCCTCACTGGGCTGGGCGTTGAGGGATTGCCTTGGGCCTTAAAAGGCCTGCATGTTTGTAGCCGACAGCGAAAAGGCCAGATTAAGGTCAAATTAAAACAACCAGAACGCAGGCCTCGGAATGTGTCCAACAGTTTCTTTGTGTTCCTTAAAACCTCCCACAAAAAGTTAAAAAAAACCCTTAAAAATTTACGAAAACGAGAAAAGGAAACTGGAGAAAACACAAAAACAAAAGTCAATAACATAAAAGAAGATCAAGATCAAGAATCAAGAAGAAGAAGAAGAATGGCGTCATTAGCTACTCATTTCTCTGCCACCCTCTTGCTAGTCCCAATAGGGCTCCGCCGCCTTCATTGCTCCTCCTCTCTGTACCTCAATAACCCATCTATCTTCAGATCCAAGACATGGTATCTCTCTGATCCCAAGTGGAAGAATTTTGACTTGTACATCCTCTCTATTGCTCTCCCCATTGCTTCTTTCTCCGAATTCTTTCTTTTCCTCTCAATTTCTGGTCACCCCACTTACCGTTTCTCCTTCTTGCACCAATCCTTTGTTCTTTTTCTCTTCTGGGTATTGGCAATTTTGTTTCTTTTGCGTGATAGCATTAACCCTTTAGTTGTTAGTGATAGTTTCTTGTTTGCTGTTACCGGGATTCTTTTTCTGTTGGAGTATTCTGTTGTTGGGAAAGGGATTTCCGGTCTTCTTGGCGGGGTTGTTTATGGCTTTTCCGGTAATTTGACCGTTGTTTGTGCGTGTTGTTGCTTGTATTTGGCTATCAGGCCTCGTGCATTTTTCGCCGAGTTCTGTTTTTCATGTGGATTGGTTTTTAAGGGAACTTGGTTATTGCAAGCTGGGTTGTGCTTGTGTACGGACGCGTTTGCTTTTAAAGGGTGTCAAAAAGTTGCAATTTTTCCTGGGAGTGAAACTGCTGAACTGAGATGTGATCTTAAGGAGGATGAACTGAGGGGTGTGGCATTGGTGGGTTTGCTGTTTGTTGGCCATGCTATTGGAGTGTTGCTTGTGAGTTTTGGTGTCGTTGGGCTGCTTTCAAGTAATAGGCATTCTAGGCATGGCGAGTCAAGTGGTCCATTGCTGGCGGGGCTTGAATCAGACAGTGTTCTGATGCACGATTCTCCTGAATTTGAGCTGGAATGAAGCATACGGTTCTTCTCTCTTGTACTTGTGATACACAATTTTGGTTTAATGAAGATCGAAAGTTTTCTTTGTTCTAAAAGTTCTTCTTGTGTTATCATTTCTCTGGTTTAATCTTTAAGCAGGAAAAAAGATGTTGAATAGCCCATTTTTTGTCAAAAAAAATAAAAAAACAGAAAAGGTAGAAATCAAATTGCATTTTAATCACAGCTTACCTTTTGGCCAATGGTCTATATTGTATTGTTTGCCATTAGAGATTGCTATTAAGATCACTGGTCAAAAAGAGGTTGCTATTAAAATTCACAAATGTTATATGACTAGTTGAGATGGATTTACTTGTTTTTGTGGTTATGCTTTATAACGAGCTGCTGTGCAGTGCAATACAAATGCTGCAATAAAGTCTAGAACCAGAAATTATAATACTAATGCATTACAGTAGAGTCAGATGGGAAACCATGTCATTGGGTTATGATGGGAGGAGAGGCTCATATTTTGAGTTAAAATTTCCTTTCCCATTATCCTAAAATTATTGAATAAATAGATAGTTTATAATTGAAATCCTCCTACTTGTCCATGGTATAAAATTTAAGTATTCTCCTCTTGTTTTCTGTGCTTGGGGTTTGCCAATTTATATTGGATAAGGCCCTTAGCATTCATGAAAAGAATTTTTAAACTTTTTGTCACCCAAGTAAACATTTGAGGTAAGATTTCAGTTGGGCCCTGTGCAACACAAATTCACCTAGATGCACCAGCATATGACCAAATAGCCATGCGATGCACCAGCTAAAAAGAGTGACTGCATTTGAACAAAAATGGGAGAAAGGGCAAAACGTAAACTGAAGCAACTCTGGTTGACATGATCTAAATGTAGCCTTAGACAAGACTGAATTGAAGAAAATGATCATTGTAGACAGCCCTAACTACCTTGGGACAAAGCTTAGTTGTATGGACTTTGTCCTTTTTCCAGTTGATTTAGGTATTACTTAAATAGCATCACCAGACTTTCTGATTCACATTTTTAAGAGGTTGTAGTGGTATCAGAGTCTAGTGGTCTACATGGAGCATTGTGATGGCCATTTGCAATGTGAATGCTTTGATGGTATTCAATCTAGTGGACTAGGGGAATTCCTGCAATTCAAATTCACTAGATGGAATTTCACAGAAAGAAATTATTGCTAGCATGAGCAATGTACTGATAAATGAGTTTATCTTCTTTTAAATGTTCACATTTCAAATTCAGATACTGAGGCAGGAAAAAATTGTACTGTAAGCTTATGACTTTGCATGGAAAGTACAGTAGAGATTTGCCAACTACTCTAGAAGCCAGTTTGCTGTCAGCAAAACAGACCCTTTTTTTTTCTTTTTAAGGTTTTGCTGATATCAGTAAGTTGCACCTGAATAAAATCTTCTTTGCTGCTTTTTAGTGTTTTGTTATGTGGGGCAAAGTGGTCAGAGGTTTGCTTCAACTTTCTGAGGATGAAAATAGGTTTATCTCAACTCTTCTGTTATCCTAATTGCATGTGTGTTCATGTGACAACAATGGCTATGCATACTTGAATTGCACATCAACAAATTTGCCTTTTACTTTACTGCTTGTGGTAAGATGATCTTAAGTAGAATGTTGTTAAACTGTAAATAGTGAATATGAGTCATATTTTGAGGTGATATTGTGGTGGCTCTTGACATGCATATAATGTTGCAAATAATGTACACTTTTGATGTAATAACATGAGAAACACCCATAGCCATGGAGGAAATAGAAGTTCACATAGTTGAGTTCTCTGACTGCTAGCAACAATACAAAATGTGGCACATAATGTACCTAAATTATTCTAATTTAATGTAGCGCATTGCCGAAGAACACTTTGAGATAGACAACAATTTTCTGTGAAAACGACTAAATCCACGGATTTTTATTCGAAAATGAATTCGTTTGATTTTCCTGGCAAAACTGGCACATCTTTGCTTGAGGATTTTGGGTTTTGATAAATTGACCAGTTTCCTGACATATCTAAACCTTGCCTTTGCTGCAAGAAAAAGAAGATGTGAGTATAGCTAAACTGTAAAATTAAACTTATTGACCAGCTTTCTATCTTCCCAAATGTTCTGTTAAAGGGGAATGGTGAACGAGCAAGTTTTGATGTCATTAATTAGTACTTTCTTATAAGTGTTCTAAGTATCAATGCTGAATGAGATGTTTAGCTGATTATTCTCAGCTGTGGTTCTGTTAATATGTATAGGATCATGAGTGTTCAGAACTTTGGGATAATGAAATGGGTTGCTTTGTGCCTTATTCAGTCTCTTTGCTGAAATCAAGTGTCAGGTTATGGAAGAAGCCATTTTGGCTCCAAATTAAACCCGTTCTGTTTAGAGGCACATTGAGTTATTATCTGAAGAAAAAAGGCTATTAGCTTTTTGCCTTTACTAACATAAATCCTGCATAATGCGTACCTTTAACATTTTTGTTATCTTCATCTTCCTCTAAATTTGCCTTCCGCAGGAGCTGCAAGTAGCATTAACCATATTAGTTGAAAGCTCATAATACAGTTCAGGGATGAAGTAGCTTTAACTAGCTTTTGCTTCTTTTTGCAACACAATAACCTATTTGATCCAACACAACCATTTAATATGGAAGGGAAAAAAATGTCTTCTACAATATGAGAGCCTCATGCATTGGAATGCCGTTTTGTTTTGGTTTTTCACATAAAAAGGGCATTCATTGGTAATTCTTCTAAGGTAGGAATGCCAGGGAGAAACAAGTTGTTTTAAAGCAGCAACAAAGAGGAAACTCATGATTTGATGCAGCTTTCTATGTTAGGATTTTTTGCTGAGTACCTTGACCAGAGCTTCCAAACGCTTTTGCATCTGTCTTTGTATGAAACCTCTGGTGCACTATTCAAAAGATTCATCAGTCAAAGAAGGATTCTTCCAACAAGTTGAGATGGAGGGAGGGAGTAGCTTGTGAGAAATGTTACCTTGACATGGCTTTTGACGTGGGCATAAAAGTTTAGCAGATTCCATACGATTTTGTCTACTTTTCTACCTTCAATATGACGAGAAGAAAGCTCTGGAATTGTGGCAGATGGTATGTTAAATTTGAATGAAGTAAATTTTTTTTTCCTTGTCTTGGAAGTCCAACTTATGAGGAGGAGAATTTAAATGCTATTGTTAAGGTGCAAATTAAGATTTCCATAGTCACTTCTCTAGTGCTTGTTTATTGTTGTTATGGTAAATATTCATGCAATAATGTTACTTACATAAAGAATTTTTGCTAATGATAATGTTACTATTTGTCTCTATGCACTGTTTTGTGTTGTTTTGTGTTCAGGACTTGGCAGGTTACCAAAAGAGACGAAGCCCCCATTTGTGCTCAGATCTTCCAAAGATTCTCCTCTCAATTCTGGTGGAGGAATGGGTGACCAGGTACATGGCGGTGCTTTAGCCCATTTTTCTGAACTTCCTACATCCATGAGTTCCTATTAAAGGGAAAACATTAAAAGATGATATGGCTCAAATACCAACAGGAAGAGGACGTTAGGATGAAAGAACATTGAAAGCACCCATAGAGTTACAAACCTGAAAGAAGGATGTTGCGATAATCACATCTGCATGTTCTTTAAAACGCATTGGGAAGACTGCAGTTATTTTTTGTGGCTGTCAAGCACATGAATTTTAGCTATACTTAGGAAATCTGAAGCTGGAAATTGATCGAGGTCCTGTTGCTAATTCCAAACATTGAAGTAGCATTTGAGTCTATATAATAAGCAAAAGGCATGGTTTCATAGCTTTTGAATCCAAGTTGAAAATTACCAACTGTAAGTGAATTTGAGAATCAGTCTAACCTCCTTGTAGAGGTTTATTCCAATAATGTAAAACAGTTTCCTCAGATACAATTTTTCAGTTGTTCAAACTTTGGAAGAAAAATAAAAGTGTTGAAACCTTCATGGCATCAATGTTGGCCAAGCTTTAAGAAAATATGAACTACTACACCAATTAATGAATTTTACTTCATAGTTATGTGACTGGCACAGACTTATAACATTTTCCCAGAATCTAAATTGTTCCTTGTATGCTTGGCTTTTTAAACAAAATTCTGAAAGCTTTTCCAAGTAAATTGTGCCATATTGAAAATTCTGCATGCTACAAATAATCATGTCATTAGGAGAATAGCATATTTGTTATGACAAAGTTGCTGCATGACATGGTATCTTTCTTTATGAAGTTCAATATTTTCCTTTAGGCTCTCAGTGACACCTATTTTGAAGCCATTGGATATTGGATGAGTGAGACTAGATCTACCTGTCTTATGACATAGAAAGGCTCTCTTGGGTGATAAATAAGTTTGAGTGGCTTGTGCATCCCAGGGGGTATATTCTCAGAGTTTACGTTCTGCAGCATCTCTTTCAGCTGGGAACCAAGTATTACTGCTTGTACTGAGGAAATTCGTCTGATCACCTTTTCAGAGTCTGAAACAGGAAAATGTGGCTTCAACATGATCATGGAGTGAGTATGGCATTTTTATAGCTTGATATGAGACAGGTATATCTGTATGGATTTTTCTTTATTTATACCTTACAAAATTCTGGAGGAAGTTCTCTGAAGTTGGTAGGGACGAGCAACTAAAGGGGAATTTCTGTTGCTGCATAAGTTATTAATTTTATTGTTTTGCTTGGATGTTGTCCTATTCTTAGCAGATGTCTCTTGTTTGCCAACTCCAGCAAGGTTGAATTCTGACAAAAGATGTTATTGATCTTTTCTTTCACTTTCTCAAAAAGGTATTTTTTAGCCAATCAAAGTGGTTCTATACCCATCTTCATGCTTCATATGGCAGGAAAAAGGAGAAAGAAATGTAATGGTATGAATTGAAGTAGAACTCCTCGATATTGCTTTTCTCAGAAGGGGTATGATTATATGAAATTAGACGCAACACTAAGCACCAATAAGCTGTTATGTATCATTTGGGTGATTAGGGGAGAAGTAGCAAACCTTTTCCATGTGGAATCTTAGCAAAATTAAGTTTTAGAGTGAGCTGATATCCTTCTTTTGCAGGTTCAACAATCTCCACAGCATCAGAACAAACTTCCTTCACCCTCTGTATAGTGTATGGTGAAAGCCCAGATGCCAGCAGGAGTCCTTGGGACAGTAATGGAGTTGATATGGACAGGTAGTTACAATTTGGATCAGCTGCTGAACACTGTTCCACATACAAGTGACAACACTAAGAACAAGGATTCTTGTCCAGCACGAGCACATGCATGCATGTACAGGACATTGCAACTGTTGGATTTACTTAAAGTACTGTCAGTCGATCACATACCTGGATGTGGTATTCCACTGATCCAAATTCATACAAGTGATGATCAATCTCCACAGGCCTTTCTGCCCTATGACAAAAATGAAGAGACAATGATTTATTTTGTGGAACATGCAACGTGGGCTTACCAATTAATTTCAAGTTTCATAATCCCTGAGGTTAGACTTCTATCTTTCGCTCCTTCAACTCCAACCAGATACAGAAATGATTTTTAGGTGTGCTTTTGAATGTTTGCCATTCAGGAGTTAAAGAAATGATAATGTCCCCTTTTTTCCTTGCTAATGTGAAATTGGTACTGGAATTTGCTTGCCTATCTGGTGGAAAATGATGTCACACATTTACATGTTACATGTTACATGTTCCAACTCAACACACAAGGGAAAATGAGTCAATATCAATTTATATCTTTAATTAGTGAAGGGCACTCTTGAAGGGTGCATGCCATTAGGCCCCAGTCACACAAACACAACAAGGACCCTTGAGAACTCAATAGCATCGTAGATCATTCCAATAAGATGGTTCTTTAAATATAACAACCAAGCAGTAGCAGTGTGAAATTGAAGGACTTACCGGTGCAACTTTAGAAGGATCTCCTTCAGCCCGGGCGACTCTCTCTCCAAGCAAGCCATTGCCTGTGTGCCTATTCTATAACATTGTGTGGCAAAGGGTGAACTGATATATACAGCTTAAATCCAACATCATTCTTTGGATGTACTTTGAGTAAATTGCAAGTTCAAATGTTGCAATCATGCTTGGCAACCTTTGAAGCAAGTGCTTACATAACTAGATATTCAGACACACGCACTCTCTTTCTCTGTCTCTTTGTGCCATACATAATGTTACTGTGTTGTTTGAAGGGTGCGCCAAATAGGTCACATGTCCATGTCATCTTGGTCTGGCATTGTTGGTTAGCCTACTTCCAAATCGTTTTCTTTTTGCTGATGAATTATATATATATATATATATATTTAATAATAAAAATTCTATTTGTAGATATTGGTTTTGAATCTTATCTTAGGAAGGCCAACATTTGGCTGAACTTTACAGGCAACTAAATTCAACATTTTGGGGTCCTGGTGGGTAGAGTCTCATGTTCAAATTACCTACACATTTAGGAAATTTTCCTTCTTTTTTTTTTTTTTTTTTTTTTTATAATATGGTAGATAGGATCAGTTGAGGATTGAAAACAAGTCGGAAAATTTTGTAAGTGAAGGAAAAATACTAATAAAATTAATTTGTAAAAAACCATAATGAAGTTGAGGCAGGGGCCCAAGACTAAAGGGGAACAAAGCATTCCTTGCCACTTCCTTAAATTTTAGCATTTGTACGAGTATTATGTGAGGTGGGGTCAGGAGGTGAGGCAACTTCCCCACCCCACTTGCTCTATATCCCATCCTCCAACCACCTCACAATAACTTTGCATGGGTATAATCACGGTTTCGCCTTGAACTAGAACAAAACCAATTTAGAATCAAAACCAAACTCGAACTGTTCTTGACAATGCTGATTCGAATCAGAATTGGGGGTGGTAATCTGGTTATGGTTTTGCACCATTTAGGAACCTTGAATTGATAATTTCTTTTAAAAAATAATTTTTTTTTTTTTTAAAAGGTGACCTTTGTCACCAGTTGAGTGATTTTGTTTTGAAATTGGGATCAACAACCCATTTTACCGTTGATCCAATGGTTTGCGTGACCTTTGTCAATCAAAACTTAAAATGTTTCAAAATTTCAAGAGAAAAGGTGACTGAATTGGATCAAATTGAGCGATTTTATATTGAGATTGTGTCAAACCGAAATTAAAATTAGTGTTGAACTAAAATAAAAATTAACGGTTTGAATTGAATTGAATTGAACGTGATTTTTTGGTTTCCCTTTTCCTAAACATAGAAACTAAAATCGTCGGTTTAAAACTAAAATCAAAATCAAATTGAACTAGTTAGGATCGTGCCTAGCTCTGCATCCGTGGCTAACCAGAAAGATTTTGTACTGTGTTCAATTAGCTCTTTCCACCGTGCGCCCGGGGTTGAATTTTTTGTTTGTGGGTTTTGCGGCATGGATCTCTAGAGATTAGGAATATAAAATCAATCATTAAATATTCCAAAATTTAACTGGTTTAATAGGTTAATTAGAATTTAAATTGATAGAACCAATGTTTAATGAAAAAAATTATGTTTATAAAAGTAATTAAAAAAGATAATTATATATTTTCACTAAAAATTATTTTTAATAGTTAAATTTAATCACTTTTTACACAAAAAAAAAATTATGGAAAGACTTTAATTGTATGCTCAATTTTTATTTTTGATGATTAAATTAAAATTTTAAATGAAATTTATGATTAAATTAAACATTTGAATTAAATTTTAGGCTTAATTAAAATTAAATAAAGTTTTGAGATTAAATTATAATTTTTGATATTTATGACTTAAACTATTTCAACCATAAACTAGGCTGGTTTTTTCTGGTTTTTTAGTCAATTTTTACTAATTTTTTTTTTGGGTTTGACCGATTTTTAACTGGTGTGGTCAAATCGATCACCCAATGAATTTATAGTTAAATCAATCTAATGGGTTGGTTCCACTGCTACTGTTATTATTATTATTATTTCAATTGAAATGACAATTGATGAAGAATTTATGTGAAAGTATACATGCAATGTATTTAAACGCTACTTAGGATGCTCAACACAGCAGACAAGAATATCTCTCCACATCATTTTCATTTAAAACAAAAATTTTCTGATTATGTGTTGTCTTAAATATCCCTAATTTTCATTTTTATTTCATTGTAACCAACTTGCTGTGAGTGCACTCTTTATGTGGAAGCGTTTAAAATAACAATGTACTTAAACTCAGACAAATTACTCAGACAACCGAGCCGCTCTCTCTCTCTCTCTCTTTGTTTTTTTTGTTTGGTGCACTCCTGAATGAAAGCACTCCGGAAAAAGAAGCCCAACAGTGTCAGTGGGGTTTCCTCTTTTGTCACAACAAATGACAAGTCTCCTTGCTCTCAAGATCACGAGTCAACCAGCCAACCACATTGCCCAAAATAAACAACCAATTGAAATCTCCCACGTATGCACTGTTCTCTCGGCCACAACGAGATTTACTGAACCAATAAAACCATCTCCGACGCTGGTTCCCATCACTAACCAATCCCAGCCGTTGGATTCCCAGTTTCCCACTCCCTGGTCGCCAAATAAACATGCGTTGCCCCGACAGCCTAGAATACAGGGTTAATAATAATCTGCGCTCAGCACTAGCGGGCGCTCTCTCTCTTCTTTCCTATTTGTCCTTTTTCCCAATTTCCTGAATCAAGATATGATCTTTGTTAGAATTCATCTGCTTTGAGGAGATGGGTTTTGTTTGAGATTAAAAATGGTTTCTTTCATACGCTTATTTGATATGTTTTTCTCTACAATGAATCTTATGTTCTCTGCCTTAACGTTCCTGTCCTTCTTGATTTATCTGACGATTAACTAAAGTCTTTTGCTTTTGAAGCTCCAATCTTTCCGTCACTTTCCTGGGAAAAGAAACCGATTCGCCCCATACGTGACTCCAATCCTTAGCTGCTTTCGTGTTAGGTTTTTGGACTTTATATTTTCTTGAATCAATTCAAAGCTTCTCAGGTCAAAACAAGGCGTTGAGCTTGTAGCCGGATTTTCAAAATCTTTGGTTTCAGCCATTATCACCCAAAAGTTTTGAATTTCGGGGTCAGGGTCTGCCAATTCATGACGTCTAGCGTTTTGGGCGAATGATTTTTTTTTTTTTCCCTTGTTTTATGTGAGATGACTAAAATTCTGTAACTTTTTGGCTAGTCACCAGTTGTGTTCTCTTTTGTGTTGAAACTGGATTGATAGAATTAGATTTAGAGTGTTGTATCCTTGTGGCTCACGTCGATGGATATGAATGGTAAGGATGCTAATGGGTTCAAGAAAAAGCCTTTGATTACTTTAGAAAGTCCGAAAGCTGACGATCAAACTGATGATGGAGAAGATTATAGTGAATCCAATTCTTTGTTACCTCCTAGGAGAGGTGGGATGTCAAGGAAATCAGACAAAGTCCGGAGAAAAGTCCGGAGAAAAGTCCAGTGGAATGATAAGAATGGTAATAAGCTTGTGGAGATTTTGGAATTCCAACCGAGGTAAATCCACAGTTTGTGCTCAGGGTCTGAGAATTCTTGTTGTTTCTGGCATTTTTGATGATTCTATTGCAATTTAATAGCTGATTACCGGTGATTTCTGGTTTTTGGGTCTGAGAGCTTGTGATCTCACTTCTTTATATTTACTTATGCATGTGGACAAGCTCATGACATGATTAGAGCTTGATCCATTTGAGTTAATAAGGTGCATCCGCTCTGTGTTTATTCCATTAACAGAAATATCAGTTATTATAGCTGGAGTGCAAATTTATGCCTTTCATCTAGCTATGCTGTCTGGAAGGTTGCCAGCTATGTGAGGGATCAATAGTTGAGATTCTTGTCATGTATAATCAATGTGAATGCATAACTCTCTAGTAGAATAAACATCAAAGCCTCCATGATATTTCACCTAACAGTTGGCATCATCTGTAGGTGTACTGTGGGACCTGTTATAGATCTTGTGAAAGGTGAAATATAAGATTCACAGTAAGCTTATTGAAGCAAGTAAAGCAAGCCATTGGATTTTTGCAATGTTGCATAAAGTCAAAATGATGTGTTTCCATTCTGTCTCTATATATTTTTTGGTAGCTCTCTCTGTTAAAGCCACATAAATTATGTTCTGGATGCAAATTTGAACCCCTGTTTACAATATTTTAACCATACCAAGTAGCAATACCTGTTTTTGTATCACTCTGCTTCTTCCTTCACTTGGAGCTTACCATGCCCTCTTTTATGAAATGGGTGTTAAAGAAATTTGTGGTGAATGTAGTTGATATAGTTGATGGGTGAAACTGTTTTGGCTGTCCCATATTACTATGACAATAGCTGGAAAGACTGAAGAGAAACTCAACTGAGAAGACCCTGCTGCAGTATTCAGAGTTTGTCATTTACCTAATTATTAATCTTTTGAGAAGGCAAGCAATCTTTCAAACTCTTCAAATCTGCTTGCTTCCTTGAGATGAAACATAATTAAACTTTAAACAAAGCTGCACCAATAGCCCTTCAATGTATGGTATCCTATGTTTGATAGATGAGTAGCCATCCCTGCATACATAATATATGTTTACTGCTAAGGTCCTCACTGCTGTTTGTTTTTTTTTTTTACTATCAGTGATGCTGATTCTGATGAAGAGGATAAAGATTCCTGCATGTGTACCATAATGTAGATTCCATATCGAACAACTTGTAGATAACTGCTGGATATGGCAGAGGGCATTCTCAGCATTTACAATTAACGTCATTTTGTGTAAATGGGCTTATTCTCATCTTGCTGACATGAGGACCTAAGGATCAAGGGCTGAGAAGTCAATCTGCCATGCTTAGCATCCTCATGGTGCTGATTCTCTAAATATGAGGTTCAATACTAATTGGCAGATGGATAATGTAGAGGCTTTTCCTATAATTGGCTCTGGCTTGCATGGAGTTATCCCGGGAATTGAAGCAGGTAGCTATAACAATGGTCAAGAGTACATGATATTTCACGTCAATCAAACATTTTTGGCAGTACATCTGTTGCTGTGTATTAGAAGAACGAGCAAGAGACTACTCTTGATGCTTACTTGGAGAAGTTTCAACCACCTTAAACCTATTCTATGTTGGTAGCTTGATAAGCACTTGCTGGTTTCTGTCACTTGGCTTGTAATAATGTTGTAGGCATATCTATCAAGTTTCCCTTAACGCTCATTTGAGGTTAAAAGTCGACACGAGAAACCATTTACGATTGATGCATCTAGTCTCATTTTGTGTTTTGTACTCCCCCTTTTGGGCCTTGTCTTTGAGTCAGTGGCCCTGCGTGAAGAAAGCAGGGGATCTGAGCTAGACTGCCAATGACTCAAAAAAATGGATATAAAATCACGAATGCCGACAAAAACAATGGACCCCCCCCCCCCAAAAAAAAAAAAAGAGAAGAGAAAGAAAAACCAGAGCTGCCAAAGGCCATAATTGTCTTTCAACACAAAGGAAATTTGGATAAGAACACTGGAAATACAGACCCTTCCCCCCAATAAAAAAAAAAAAAAAGAAAGAAAGAAAAACAGTGTATTACATTGCACCCGAGCAAATGAATAAGAACAAGAGCAACTGCTGGTGCTCCACCGTCCACACACAACTTTAATACCTTGCCCAAGAAAAGACCATTTTCTCTCGCTCTCTTTGGTATTGTTGTTTGCCGATTATTCTTTGCCTGGAATCCATCCTTTGTTTTGTGTGGCTTTCTCTGCCAACAACAGTGGTAGTAGTAAACTCAGAAGGTTAGCAGTCTTTTGTCAGGCTTTCAAGTTGGTGTAGTCTAAGAAGGGCTATGTCTTCTGCTTTTCTCTTCCGGTATGTGCCCTCTTAAATTGCTCTTCTTTGATGGAATGGTCTCAACAACAGTAATGCTCCGCTTGGCAATAAGCTGAAGAAGTTTAACCAATTTGAGAGAGAGGCTGGCTTCTACTGCCATTTCTGGCCACTGCCACTGCATGTTGGAGTAAATGCTTTGTTGATCTAATGCCACACCCTCTCTCTCCGCTGGCTTAATGGGTATATATATATATATATATATTACATATACTATGCATCCCAAGAGAGCTCAATCCTTAATTGTTTTTGATTGAGCCCCCAACAAGGGGTTAAGGATTTCAGAAGCTTCCACTTATGAGAGCATTAAATTAACTATATAATTAAGAGTAATTTGTGTAAATTAAGTTGGTTTACTCAGTCACACGCAATTGAAGACGTGGGTATAATATTCACATGCCACAATTCCAGGAAGGCTAGTTTGGAGTTGAGGTTCCATTTCTCACCTCCTGTATCTCCAAAAAAAAATAAAAATAAAAATAAAAATCACTTTGGAATCTGGACCGTCAATCTAAATATCGAAAGATCTCCACCGTCCAATTCTCTTACTTCCTTCGCATTATCCCCCACAACTGCCTTCTCTTTGTTCCCTCTCTATCTCTCTCTGTCTCTGTGGTCGCCCTCTCTGAAGGCCAAACCCTCTCTACCTCGCTTACAAATTCCCAAACCCAAAACCCCAAGTTCGAGAAGGGGTTTAGAGAGAGAAAAACCAATAGAAATAGACTTTTATATTTTAGTAGAGAGAGAAGCTTGGGAGAAGGGGAGGACTTGGGTTTATGGATTCAGATCAGGGAAAGCTGTTTATTGGTGGGATTTCATGGGAGACGTCGGAGGACAGGCTCAAAGACTACTTCGCCCAATACGGCGACGTCTTGCAGGCTGTGGTCATGACGGACAAGACCACCGGAAGACCCAGAGGCTTTGGCTTCGTAGTTTTTGCAGATCCGTCGATTCTTGATAGGGTTCTTCAAGATAAGCACACAATCGATGGTAGAACGGTGAGGGAAAGTTTTGTTCTTTGTCGTTTTCCGGGTTCTTTCCGTGGTTTTGGTTGTGGGGTTTTGTTTTCTGGGCTCTTTTTTTTTTTTTTTTTCATGCTTGTGATTTATGGTGTTTTCATTGTTGGTTATTTAATTTGGGTCTCTGGGGTTTTCTTTTTCATTTTTTGTTGGTTAATTTTCTGTAATTCTTTAATGTGTGATAATAATATTTAGGTTCTTTTCATTTCTTTTAAATGGTATTTTTAGTTGGAAATGAATGATTCATTGCTGCTTTTAATGCTTTTTATGTTTATTATGATAGTTTGTAATCTTTCCGAGCTTTAGATTTGTAGGCTTTTTGTTATTGGAATTAATTAATTTGGCGACCAGTTGTTTATAAATTGTTATTGCTTTAAGTGGTTTTAAGCACCTGGGTCTTTGCTGTTTTGAAATTTAGTAGGTTCTGTGATTCTATGCATATATTCTTGTTGACAATGATATCTGGGTGTTTGCTTTGTTGTTTTTGTATTGTAAAGTGTCATTCTCCTTGCTATTAAGGGCTTATGATGATTTATCTTGTTATTAGGGATTTCAGGTGGCTCACATTCTTTTTCTTGTTTGCTGTCTTGTGACTTTCGCTTAGAAATGGTCCATGTGGTTTATTCCAATTACTCTGCAGTTATGGTTTAGTTTGGTCCAGTTGATTTATGCTTGTTTTGTGAAAATGGGAGGCTTGCAATTGATCAAGAAGATGTGTTGGCAGTTCCTGATACAATTATTATAATGCTTTACCTGATTTAATTGTCTTCTGCTGTTCAACCACTTGCTTGATTTTCAGGTCGATGCAAAGAGAGCAATGTCAAGAGAGGAGCAACAAACCAATGCCAGAACTGGATATCTGAATGCTCCTAGAAACACAGGAAATGGTGGAAATATCAGGACCAAGAAGATATTTGTTGGAGGGTTGCCTCCCACTCTAACTGATGATGGATTCCGTCAGTATTTTGAGGCTTATGGCCGTGTAACTGATGTAGTAATAATGTATGATCAGAACACCCAGCGGCCTCGAGGTTTTGGATTTATTTCCTTTGATGCTGAAGAGGCAGTTGACCGGGTTTTACATAAAACCTTCCATGATTTGAATGGTAAGCAAGTTGAAGTCAAGCGAGCACTTCCTAAAGATGCCAATCCTGGAGGGGGAACCCGCTCTGCTGGTAGTGTTTCACTTGGTGGGAGTGGTGCTGGTGGTTATCCAGGCTATGGTGGTTCTGGTAACAATGTGAGCTCATATGATGGTCGAATGGATTCAAACCGGTATATGCAGCCCCAGAGTACAGGTGGTGGTTATCCTCCTTATGGTTCTTCAGGCTTTGGTGCAACTGGTTATGGGTATGGTCCTGCCAATAATGGTGTTGGATATGGTGGATATGGCAATTATGGTGGTGGTGCTGCTGGCGCTGGGTATGGGGGCTCTGCAGCCTATGGGAATCCAAATGTCACAAATGCTGGTTATGCAACTGGCCCACCTGGTGGCCCCAGAAGCTCATGGAGCAGTCAAGCTCCATCTGGATATGGTGGCATGGGCTATGGGAGTGTAACTTCTTGGGGTGCTCCTCACTCTGGTACTGGTGGACCTTCTCCTGCAGCTGCTGGTCAATCTCCTAGTGGGGTTACTGGGTATGGCAGTCAAGGTTATGGGTATGGTAACTATGCGGGTAATGATGGGTCTTATGGTAACCCATCAGGCTATGGTGCTGTTGGAGTTCGGTCTGGAGGCCCTCCAAACAGTAATGCCAGTGGTCCAGCTGGAGTTGAATTACAGGGGAGTGGTAGTGGTTACATGGGAAGTGGGTATGGTGATGCAAGTGGAAATCCAGGGTCTGGAAATACAACATGGAGATCTGAACCATCTCATGCTTCTGGAAACTATGGGACAAATCAAGCAAATGGTCCATATGGGCAAGTTGGTTATGGCGGGTATGGTGGTGGTCTGGCCCGACAAGCCCAACAACAGTGATTTGAACTCTTTGATGCTGAGTGCAGTTTAACTGTCACTTTATGAGTACCTGTTGCTTCACTCATGAGCTCCGGTGAAGCTTTCTTGTTCCCAACAGCAGCAAGAGTGGCTCAGTGTGTTGGGACTGGTTGGATTGTCTGAATCCCAGTAGTTTGCACTATCTATTTTGCTAGTTTACAATAAATAGTTTAAGGCATACTAGTTGCCCTTATCATTTACTATTTGTCTGTTGAGTGTAGCTCTAAATTTGGTGTGCTTATAATTTTTTTGTTAGCTGCTCTGGAACTTTTTGTTCTCTACAGTAGTCTGAAAAATGTGCCTACAATATTTCTGTTTGTCTGGTTTAGTTGAGTGTTTTGTAATTGGTATCTCTATTCACTGGTGCCTCTTTTGATTGGGAGTTGGATGGTAGAGTGAATTTAGATCACAGATATGCTTGATTTAACATGACTGGTAGGCCTACTCAAGGATGTTATTTACTGATTAGCAGTGGAGCAATAGGCCACTTGGGTTGATCACTACGTAGATGGTAGCGGTAATCATAGTGGTAGTTGACACTTTGCGGATGGCATAATAATTTCTCCCCTGTATTTGCCCTTGTCTGTACAGGAGGAGATGCTCAAGTTCTGAGGTGTGAGTCAAATGTCCACTTATGGCTGAACCCAAGCTTCATAGTGTGTTTGTGGGGTTATTTTCAGTGCAGAATGCAATTGAAGAGGGCTTGTCGGTTGAAATTGTGTGTTAACTGGAGAGGGCATTCCTCAGCTTTGCCGATCCAACATCCCCAAACTTGCAGATTCTTGGCATTACGAATCATAAATCTCAAATCGTTCCAGTGTTTGGTGGGCTGGTCGATTTTGTGAGGCAAACAGCTTGTGGTATGTGGATTTGAGCAGTTGGTTGTTTCTTGTGTCAAGATCTGGTTATGCCCTACTTCTTTAGGCTTATGTTATAATCATTAGAGTCAATAACTTAGCTTTCTAAATCTTTAGAGCACTAAGTAGGCATCCAGAGATCTTGGAATGAAGTCAGGCCTCTGGTTATATTTATGGCAAGCTATTTCATTAAGTAGGCGATGTGCTAATTTGCTTTAGGCGATTGTTGGATTAATAATTGGCAGTGCAGTATTTCCCTTGTGAAAGGATGTTGCATGGCATCATGCCACGAGAGAACCTTGCACTCATTTGTAAGATACTGGTTTGAAGATGCCAACAGTTTTAAGTTGCAGGAGCCTATTTGATCTCATCTGCAAGTGAAGTTTCGGATCTGGGGCAGCCTTGGGGTGAATACTGTTAAAAATGTGTAATTCTTTTCTTTTGAGTTTATTTTTAGACTCGATTATCAAATGAATCAAGTCTCAATATGTCCAAATTCAAATTCGGTTCAGTTTATTCGTAACCCCAAATGCGTTGAAGAAACAATCTGTTCTGACAATAGTGAGGTTAACTGGTGTGACATCGATTAGTAAACATGCGCGTAAGAATTGTATAACGCAATTTGAAGCTTACCATGTGTATGATACATGTGCAATTAGAGAATGTCTCTTTTGGAATCAGCTCGTATATTTTATGGATATGATTTCAATAGAAGTAACAGTGTGTCAAAAAAACAGGTTATTGTTCGGACCTCAATCATAGTATAACCAATAATGTCTTGATGAAACATCAGAAGGGAAAGTTACAAGAAGTTGACATCCCTCTCAAACTCTGCCTGAATGCAGCGAGGCATCATCGAGATACTCTTTTCAGGAATCTAGGAGTAGTACAAATTTATTGTCTGGTCAGGTTACCATTCATTCATGGCAACTGACTGGCCGGTGATAGAAGCTTCAGGTCTCCTAGCAGCAGATGACAGACAATATCAAGGAAAGCAGGTCTGAAAGACTATCGTATGATCCCCCTGTAAATTTTTCATTACTTACTATTTTTTATTTATTTTAACTTCAAAATGCAAATTTTTTTAACTAAGCTTGAAATTTAGACAATCATAACTCCATAAAAAGCTACTAAGTATAAAAATTCCTATGTTTTAAGTGAGGCAGAAGGTCTTTCCCAAATTTTAGGACCTAAAAGCTTCCCAAAATTGTTTTCTAGCTCAGGAACAATTAGAATTATGGCATAAACCCCACGCCGGCCTCCAACAAAACCTTAATTAATAAACAAAAATGGCAAAACAACTGTCTTTATCGAAGAGACCATGACAAAACAGTAGTTAGATTCAAAGATGACGATTAGATCGGCAGGGAAGTCAAGAGACAAACGGACTACTAGAAGGTCGAAGGCACTAACATGGGTTTTTGAGTGCATGAACCCAAACATAAAGATCACGGGGGAACCCTTAAGAAAATCTGACTGACGGGCTAATGCTTTCAAATCAGTGCAGCCTCGTTGTGTCAAAAAATACAATGTTACTAATCAAAAAGTTAAATAGGCCAACACTACTAAAATCATTTCTAAAATTAAAAATTTTGAGTTCAAGTTTCCAAACCAATTAAAAAACGTAAATATATATATACATTGTTTACTTTCAGTTTTTTTTTTTTTTTTTTCTTGCCTTTTGGATGATTCATGTCTACCCCAAGTGACAGTCCTTTGTAATTTGAAAGGGATATTACAAAATAAGAGAATTGGAAAGAAAAATATAATTCAGTTCAATTAAATTTCTCCACATTTATTTCAGACCAAATACAACTTGACCAACAGCAGGATTTGTGTGTAAGTTTTCGAGTGAAATTTTTGTCTGTCAGCAAATTGGTGGCAGGCTGCCAACAAAGAACAGACTTTATTATTATTATTATTATTTTTGGGTCCCCTTGCGATAAATGCTCAACACAAATCGATAACAGATTTAAATTTTTGGAAGGTTGGCTTCAATCAAATGACTCTCGCCTTTCCCAGAAAAGATTCAATAAGCCAGAGAAAAACCTTTGTATGGATCGCCAAGGGCAGCATCGTTTCCTGGGCGCGAAAATACAACCTGTAACGTGAAATACATCAAGGCTCGTGAGTACTAATTGAAACAGGATGCCTAAACCCAGTCCAACAACTAAATGGACCAAAAGCAAGACAGACTGGGCCATGGGGTAAGCTTCGTCGCAGACGAAAACCCGGCCCTTGACTACGTCTCCCCCATTTTTAGATGATACCATGATTAAGAACTTAGGAATTATAAATTGCTAAGTCCCAATTTAGAAGTCAACAAATATTAGGGTAAAGCCATTTCTGAGGCAGGGCATTGCTGAAATGCTATTCTTTGTATAACCGAGACCCAGTTATCTTCCTAGCAAAGCCACAAAATATGACATTTGAACACGTTTCTGTTGCAAGCCCAAAAACTGGTATAAAAAAGAGCCAATCCATCTTGCTTAGTTATTAGTAGCAGCTAGTAAGGCCTACTTGGCCCATACATTCTAATGAGCCACAGCCATTCACTAGGGTCACACCTCCCCTGTTAAAAATTTAAATTTTATTTATAAACTACAAGTTTTTAATTTTGAGAAGAAGGCTGTGAGAGAAAGGTTGAGATATCAGGTTCACATATTTAAAAGAAGATCTTTTTCCATGACAATTATCTCCAATCTTAACCAGCATTCCCAACAATAATCATTAAGAATAGATTGCCCAAAATTTCAAAAGGCTGAGATATCAGGTCCACATGTTCAGAAAACAGCAGACTTAAATGGCATTACATTAGCAATAGGTCCAGAGATGTACCTGGTAATCGCCAAGGGTGCGAGTCTTGAAACCAGCAGCACAATAGTCGAAATAATACTCCCATGTTCGAATGAACTTTTCACTGAATCCCAATTTCAATATTGTGCTGAGAATAAAATTGAACCACTGGCGTAAGGATCAAATTACAAGCTTAGATAAAATTTATGAGTTAATTGCAATTTTAAATAAAATTTTAAAACTCAATTATACGTAGGAAAAATTTTGTAATCCGACCGAATGATTTGAATTTCACAAGCTTGACATTAAGTCTTCAAAACCATAGTTGTTTTTAAATAAATGATCACAGTTACCTGGTAAGATGGGGTAAAATGGATAAAAAAAGAAAAAATGAAAGTTTTTTATTTAGTACATAGAAACAAATGAACCACTAAGGAATGATATTTTTTTTACCTCTTACTTTCTAGGAAGTTTTTTCTCCAGCATCTGAGGGTTTGGTAGTAATGAAATCCTATGTTTTCTACGTGCTCCACACTTGACACGCAGATGGAAATTCAAGTTAGACCTTGCAATCAAAGAAACACAAGAAAGACAAAGGGACATTTATTTATCAAAAAAATTGAGCCATAGACAAGGGCTTGTACAACTGTACCAGAGTCTTGATGAAGCAGCCATGGCTGATGTTATCCTGGCTAATGAGGGCAAGCATCCACCAGGAAATATGTACTCCTTAATGAAATCTGAACTTTGTCTATACTCATCATAACGTTCTTCTGGAATAGAAATGAACTACAAAAGAAATCAACCATTTTCAACCAAAAAACCAAAAGGAATCAACTATCTGCAGGCAAAACTTGAAATGGCTAAACAAAGACATCATATTATAAGTCAAGCTGCAAAAGGACGAAGCTTACTTATGTTTCCTCTCCTTTATCATTACCTGCAGAACAAGAAGCCCATCTTCTGCCAATGCTGATTCGCAACAAGCAAAAAACTCCTCCATATACTCATGACCAACAGCTTCAATCATTTCACTGGAGACAGACATTGAAATTCATCACTACTTTTTCAGCATAGCAGCGTCAGATGTATTGCAAATGGTTCAAAAAACTCACCAGGATATGATTCTGTCAAATTTGTAGGTCTTAGGCAACCTGCGATAGTCGCAGAGAAGAAATTGGATGTGGTCCTGGTAGTCATTGGTTGAATGTTAAATTAATTTACTTGACTAGCAGAAAAATCACAATCAGACTCTTTGTCAATGCAGAGGAAAGATCAGCTGTTAAGTGCATTCTCGAGCCAAATACATGTATAAAGGTGCATTCTTGCCAACAATTCCTTAATCTGCTCTTTACATGCCACAAACCGTCCATTTCCACAAATTTGTAAATCAAGTTCAATGTATAGTCCTGAGAACGATGTTAGAACATTGCAAATGTTCTTTAATTTTGCAGACTTGAGTGTATTCCATTAGAGTTGATACCTGGAGGCCAGCTTCCTTCACTTTCTGCTCTGCAAATTTTAGTTGCTCCTCTGAGAGAGTGATGCCAGTGTATTTGCATCCAGTCCGTTTGACAAGTTCAATGGCCAAAGTTCCCCAACCACAACCAATCTCAAGAACTTCATGGTCTTTATTGACCTTTGCCTAGAGGTTAAATGCAAACATCCCCAATAAATGACCACATAGGGGGGACAACATTATTTAAATTTGTGAGTTTTAATAAGGGAGTTACTTTTTCAATTATAATGGAAATTTTTCGCATCTGTGCAGATCTTAAATCTTCATCTTCTGCCTATAAAAATGACCACAAGTCAAATCCACAGAAATTACATCTTGCATAAGATAGAATAGTCAGACAGATGGTTCTATTACCTTAAATACTGCGCAAGAATATGTCATTGTTTCATCCAGGAACAGGGAAAAAAGCTCATTGCTCTGTGAAGACAGAAAAACATAGGAAATAAGCATTCAGGTCATGAAGCCTTAATAATTTAGCTACACAGAAAGATAACCCAATTCTGGAATGAAATAGCATATATAACAATTATTAATTACTCGTGTTTAACATGGCTGTTTCCTTGAATGATAGAAGACACCATTTGCCAGAAACTTGGAGTGGATTTTGCATTGAGTTTCAAATTTTAAAGGATCAAAACTTCATATGAAGGGCAAGTTTGGCAGAGGCACTAGGCTGGTGCTTGCTTTGTGACATAATGCTTACATGGATCCAGAAATTTGCAAGGAGATAAGAAATTAACTTTCAGAAATTTTCGAATTTTTCAATGGGATAAGATAAAATCAACTTGTCATAATTACATACCAGGTCATAATGGCGAGATATATTTCTGCGTGCTTGTGTTAGAGTATTTTTCCTTGAAAGATGCCGAAAGAATAATTTTGCAGATGCAATGCCAGCGGTGAAAAACAATGGTGTCCACCAACCTCTGGAGCCAGAAGATTAGAAAATAAAGTTGCAGTGAACAATTGCTACTAATATCATATTCTGAGTATACCAACCTAACATACCTTTTTTTTGTCAACTTTGAAGTGGATTTATTGGCATCTCTGTTGGCAATGAGAACCTACAGTTTGGATTACTTAGGAGAATTACAGGAATCTCCTTGAAAGAAACAATTAGTCTTAGAACTTAATTAATTATCTCACCAAGAAGAAGTTTAGAAGGCCTTCATCTTTCTCCACAAAGGAGCAGTCACCATTGATATATGCATCAGCGAGGCCTAAGTCAGCCTGCGTTGCTACCTAAGTGAAATTTTTACTCATAGTCAGTGGCAGAGAAAGAAGTCACCACACTTCTAAATTCTGGAATAAGATATTGTTTTGGCATTCTATTTGGATTCAAAATTCGGGGGTTATCAAAAACAATGTGCGTGCAAACCCACATGAAATCACACCTGAAAAGGAGTGAATACCTTCCAGTAAAACTGGGGATTGTGAACTTTCAGGAGACTTTTCACAAAGCACTTTTTGCCAGTTCCCTCAAAGGTATAAATTGTGCCTCCTTCTTCCAACAAGCTGTCATATCACATAGCGCATCCATTAATAGTTCCAAAGAAAGAAATTTTCATATCAACAGCAGAAGAAAACGAAGAAAAAGAATGAAAAACAAAGAACTGTCTGTGAACAGAAGAACGTAAAGAAGGCAGCATGGTGGTCATTAAGTGCTGGAGGAGTTTATTTTGGAAGAATCATCAAACTGAAGGATAGCCAGCGACTTGGTTGATGATGGTGATTCAAGTTGGAATCAGTAAAGGAGAGGAGAAGCAAAGAGTGCAGATTTAATGATGTGCCAGCTCACAATAAAACAGCTCAAACAAATATATATGAAGCAAAACAGCAAGAAGGGGGGAAATGGCAGCAAAAGACTGGAAGCCACCATTGAAGAATTGTTTTGTTGAATGCAACTATCTTGCAATGCTGCCTGTTTGAATTGTTGGACAGAGACAGGACAGCAAAACTGCCCTTGCTTATAATCCAGATATTTTAAAACTTCTATGGTTCATCCAAGTGTGTACCAAATAAAGGACTCGAAAAAGAACTTCAACAAGCATGTAAGGACATCATGAATGTGGAAGAATCAGTAATTTGTATATATCTAAACACTGCAGAGAATAGACAGTTAATGAAATCATATAAGAAAGGCTCACATTTGTCTTTACAAGTGAACTCACATTAAACTGCCCGTAGAGATATAACGTCCAAGAAATCTAGTTACAAAAAGGCGCGCCCCAGTTTCTAACAGAGAAGGTACCATGTGTTTTGGATTGCTCAGAAGAACACAACTTTTCCCAAGCAAACTATGTGCAGTGGTCATTCCAGACTGCAAAATATCCAATGTCACTTATCAGTTAAAGAATGTAAACACACCGAAATTTTGTTAAAGAAAAGCTAATGCATATAATGTGTGTTTTTGTTTCCATCGCCTTTTGGAACTAGAGTCGCTTTTTTGACCTTACCCTTAAGCATAAATGCAAATTATATTAAGAAACCGAGGGGAACATATTTCTACCTTCAGTCCATCCTCATGGAAGCCATAACCTGAAACACATATAAGATGCAAACCTTAAAGAATTGGCCAGATGAAGCTACTGACAAATAGGAAAACCATCATCCTAGTCCCAAACAATAAAATGGGTATTGTGAAGAAAATTTTAAGAACTAAAAGGCAATATTTCGAGCTAAGAAGTATAAAGGACATGAATTTAAGCCATATGCCCATGTTCTGCATGTCAAAATAAGATCAGCTTCAGCAAGTTTATAAATGATGAGGATACAAAACACATAAGACATTTGCAGTTGATGCTACTGCAGTCATGCACCAAGTTTAAAGTAAAATGACAATACTTAAAGTACTAAATTTTGATCATTATAGATGTTTCAAGGATATTCCCTTTATCAATGGCCAAAATATTACCATTGTATGCTCCACAATACCAAATTCCCCTTCTTCCTTGAATTTTTTCAAGCTCAAGTGCAGCTTTTGAAGCAGCTACAGATGGGACTGGATGTCCAGTTGACCATTTACATATGATATGGTCCGGTGCATGATCTGGATTGAGCGTCACCAGAAAAGGTAGGCTTGTTTCACCAAGATTCTGCCAGTAATTAGGCCATTCCAATAACAGAATTAAAAGTGCAAATAAATTGTTCTTCGGCTTATATGTACTATAAAGAAATAAATAATGTAATCTTGATTATAATTTCTATTGTCTCCAAAGAGACATGGTACCAACCTGTAGCACATTCAGCCAGTATGTCAGGCATACTCTGTTGTCTGTATTTCCTAAGAAATTCCATGCGCTCCATGCTGCTTGGTTTTGAGGCATGAAATTTTTATCACGGTGAAGGAAAATATCACTGCCAATAGAATTCAAAATTACATCAACCTCTGTTGTTCTATCACAGTTCAACAAACAGTTTTCTAAATTCTCTAACAGCTAGTAATAACAACCTTATGTGCTATCATGACAATTTCTGGTGAAAAAAGGCATACCATAGGTGTTATTTTCATACAAACAAAATATTGTCACGAACTTCAATGTCCAATCTATCCTAAGGAAATTTCGTCAGATAACTTGAAACATTTAATGTTGCTTCTCAAACTCAATAAGTTGTTTCCCTCTAAATTGCTTATTTAATGCAAGAAGAGTTAAGGGGAACAATAAAAGTTAGTACCTGTGCATGTACTGAAAAGCACCAAGTATTCTCATTTCATCGTATGTCACTTGCTTTCCTAATAGTTCCAAACCATCCGGGGCATGAACAGCCATGATGCATCCACAGTACATTTCTTGGGAACCATCTTTACATAATATTGTGCAACCTGCTGAATTGACACTCACATTTACAACTAGAATTACACAAACAAATTATCATTGATACAAAAGAGAAATAAATCTTCAATGCACATGAATCCCAAAACTTCTTATCAGAAAAATGAGAAAGTTGTTTTCTCACCCTCATCCATAGTTGAAACAGACTGCACCTCGCAAACTGTCCTTATTTGGCAACCCCAACTTTCCAGTTTTTCCCTGACCTGGATATATTGCAGATTCAAGTAGACATTAAGTGCCAGCTCAAATCCAAAGAATGTTACTTGCGTTGCATATCTTGAGAATTTGCTGTACAAGAATTGAGTAGACACCTTGTTGACATAAGAAAGTGATCTCTGCATGACTGTAAGCCACTGTGGGCGCCCAAAGAGCTGCAGAGACCAAACAAATTTCAGTGAAGAAACTACTAAAACTCTTTGTGGACAACTCCAATACTTGAAAAACCAGAGGTATTTCTAAACATCCTGTTTCATCAGGAGAGCATGTACCTGAAGCAGGTGGTGATTACGGCAAAATGAGAGCACAGAATACACTGAAAAGCTCATAACTCCTTCTCCTTCAGAAGGGCAGGACCATATTGAGCCACACATCGGGACCTATAGAAGAACAAACAAAACTGTCATTCAGAAATTGAATGGTACGTGAAACTAGTCTGCCAGGCCAAAAGAAATTTGAGAGAACACGATGCTTAAGATATCTCACAAGATAGGCCTTCTGGAACAATTCTGAGTAACCTCTTGAGTTGACAAATTGTCCTAAGGTCTCATTCCGGTCAATATCTGGGTTGTTCTCAAGCACCTCAAGGTAGCTGCAATAGAGTTCATAAATTGAATAAGTAATGCCTCAAGTGGCATGCGTATCCTCAACATAAACCAAAGATACATTTGTGTTCTGAAAATGTTGAATAAGAGAATGGCTCACCTGAGAACATCATCCTTGAACCTGATAATGTCTCGAAGCATTTGCCAAAAGTAAGGATTGAGCACGTTCTTCTTCTGTGCAAACAAACTTGACAAGCCATTTCTGCTTCCCCACTCACAGCCCTTTCCTTTATCAAGGCTCACTGAGAATGACATCTCGGATAACTCCATTTCGACTCCAAGACTCTCAAAGAACTCCATCATATTTGGATATGTCACCTGTCATTGGTCAATCTATCTGGTCAACAATTGCACATAACTCACGACTGCTGTTCCATGTTACAATTTCCTTCCCCTTTCAACCATAAAGGTCTTGTTGATGTGTAACGGTGAAACAAAGAATGTAGAAAAAGGTGCAAGCACTAAACTATAGTCCCATACTTTCCACATCTTAAGGCACACACAGCAATAAATCCATAGGATTTTTGTTAGAATTACGGTTGAGCTATTAATAATTGCACACAATCTTTTCAGTTTTCTTTTTGTTTTTGGATTTTTTTTTTTTTTTTCTTGAGGAGGTCTGACATGAAAAATAAGGCACTTAACCCATATTAGAGATACAAACAATTTCTTGTATTTTACTAGCTAGTATATGGGTTAGCAATTTTTATTAACTTCATGGATAAGTCTTTGTTAATTGCTATATTTACTAACTCTTTTTTTTTTTTTTTTGGTACAAACCTGCTTCCACTTAATTTTTTTTTTTTCCATTAGTATTGAATTAACTTAATTTTCTTAAAAAGAATCAAATCAGAGAAATACTAAAGTTTCTTGAACACTTAACATTTTGGATCATATGTCAATGGCAACAAATAAACCCATATAATAATGTTTTAAATATTCCTTCACCAACAAAAGAAAATCATTTTTTGGCCCTTCTGCCTGCTTATTTGACGAGGCCTTTGTACAGTAATAAAGACAAGCTACCTAATATCCAATCATTGTCGCGTGGCTCCATCTGCGCCGCGGATATTCCAGGACCTACGCACCATTCAATTGGCCAACACGGAATTCTCACGTCGAATTTCTACTTTTCGATAAAGAAAAGGTACATCAAAAGGGATTGAATTGTATTGTATTACAATTTTTTTTTTTTTTTTTAACGTTCTATTACATTTAACAAACTATATACCAAAATAAATAACAAAAAATGCATTATCCCCAAGATAATGAGGAGAACCCATGTTTGGATTGGAATTGGATCCCTTCTAACTAACATTGCTTACAGTTATAGCTATCATGTTTATAGCTAACCATGAAATGCAATCACTACCGGGTTTATAGGCAATATGAACGTAACTGGAAGGATGAAAAAAAAAAAAAAAAAAAGTAATCGAGTGCATGAATATATCTTCTTTTTTCTTTTCGAAAAAAAAAAAGAAGGAAATAGAGAGAGAAGGGGGGGGGGGAATAGATACGGAGATTCTTGGAGTGAATGGTGACTTACACAATTGAAGACCATGAAGCCAAGGTCCAAATCAACGCCGTCGAAGCTGACAGTCTTGGCATGGCCTCCTAGATACTCCTCTTTCTCGTACAGAACAACCTCGGCCCCTGCTTTTGCAAGAACGTATGCCGAAACCATTCCACTTATCCCAGCACCCACCACCGCCACTCTCATTCTTGACATTGTCTTAGCTTGCAACTCCAACAGAAAATGAAACGCCCAAGCCTGTTTTATCTCTGCGTTCGGTACTGCCACTTCACGTCTAAATCGGAAGTGAAGAAGAAAAGTAAAATTCGTAACAATCTATTAAGATTTTGAGTTGATAATATAATATATTTTTTTAAAATACATTAAATTAAAAAAATAACTATATTTTCTACAAAATGTAACGTAGGGTTAAAGTTATAATATTTTTATTTTTATAAAAATTAAAATATATTATATATTCAACAAAATATTTAGTACAATTTTTGCAGGTGTAAAAAAAAATGTCGTATTACAGCGGAGCGTCCACGTAGCCTCCATTGAAAGAAAAATATCTGACGCAATTAATTGAACATTATAAACGTGGCAGGTCTCTGCCAGAGCGGCCTTCAGATCGTACCTATTTTATTGTTTGATAGATACATTCTTGATATTTTATATATATATATAAAATATAATATAATATTATTATGTAGTAATTATGTAACATAAAATATTATTTATGTAATATATTGTTATTAAATTAAATTATATTTTATATAAAATTTTAATAATAATTTTTATTTTTTATATGTTGTAAATATATTTTTTATAATTTTTATTTTAATTTATTTTTTAACATATAATTTATTTATAAATTTATATTATATAATAAATAAATTTTATTTAAAATAAAAAATAAAATTATATTAAATAAATTATATTATATTATATTATATAAAAAAATAAAAATAATTTTTTTTCTGTATTTTTGTTTTTTTTTTTTTATTGCGTTATTAATTGTTACTTACAACGATCATGCACAACCTCACACCTCCATTCTGACAAATTCAGAATGCCCTCCCACGAGTGATGCTGTTGGTTTTCCACACAAAAGGCTTTGCCCAATCACGGTAACTTACGCAGCCACAAGAACCTTCTTCCCTAATTTTAGCGAGAAGTTGGCACTGCCTCTTATCTTTTAATTAAGGTGGAAATTACAGCTCGGCACCTAAAGTCTGTAGGGGGGAGGAGGAGGCCCCCCTAACAGGAAAGTTGCGCCATTCGTTTAGACAGCTTCGTTGTGGATAAGCCCAATATGCCAAATTGATTTGTTTTAGTTGTGAACTGACCTAGTAGGATTCTAATCCAAGAGATAATGTTCAGTTCCATCACCGTTTTCGAAACTTTTACCTGTTGATAATATAGCCAAATAGAACATTCGACGGAATGAATGTTAAAAATAGTTTAATAAATGTAAAATTAGACATATGTAATAAATAATTATAATAATATAATGTGTGTAGACCCGCGTATATATTTATATATCCCAACAGCAATTCGAGGGCAACAAGAATCTGTTTATGCGTGTAAAGAGAAGGGAGAGGAAAACAGGTGAAGCAGAAATAGCCGGTCTGGCATTTTGCTAATATTTGCCATACGCAGCGTTTGCCCACCATGACTTCCTCGCTTTCCTCGCACTTACAACGCTGTCGCTTAGCCATCCACTCTCTCTCTCTCTCACACGCGCGCGCGCACAGAGCTCAGAATCGCTGTAATAACTAACAAAACAGACGCATATTCTCTCCCTCTCTCTCTCTCTCTGTCTACCTCTCTATCTCTTTAAAGAATGCTGAGGTTGTCTCCCTACTCTCTCCCGGCGGATATCTGAAGCGCCTTGTTGTCATTGTCCGGGACAATTAAAGCAAACATGGCCAACAATGCCCACCGAGAATCCTTCTCTGGACCCCTCATCTGCGGCACCGCCTTGGACCCCTCGGAGACCGACCTCACCTGGCCCTTTGGCGACCTTGATTCCCTTGACCGCGACGACATCCGTGAGACAGCCTACGAGGTTTTCTTCACCTCGTGCCGCTCCTCCCCGGGCTTTGGCGGAGGCCGGAATGCCATCACTTTTTACTCTAACCATAATAACCACCACAATCATCACGATGGCACGGAAGGGGGCAGCGGAGGAACTGGGTCACCGTCCGGTGGAAGGGTGGGCAGCGGCCCGGTTGTGGTGATGTCGCCGACCAGCAGAATAAAACGGGCTCTGGGGCTAAAGATGCTGAAGAAGTCGCCCTCGAGGAGAATGTCGTGCGTTGGGACCAGCGGCGAAAGAGGCGGAGGCAGCGGAGGGTCGGCGCCGGGGTCACCTGTGGCACTGCCGAATCACAGTGGGGGGGCAAGTCCGGCAATTGGGTTCTCAACGGTGCCGCTGCCATCAAGGCCACGGCGGCCTTTAACGTCCGCGGAGATAATGAGGTTGCAGATGAGGGTGACGGAGCAGAGCGACAATAGGCTGAGGAAGACCCTCATGAGGACTCTTGTTGGTCAAGTACGTGTTGTAATGTACAAAAAAGTTCAAACAATAATCCATTAGACGAATCAAAAAATCAACAACGCTTTAAAGCTCTGAGAATCCTTCTATGCATTCTCAGTTCTGAATTGTGGCTGACATAATATGAACGAATTGGTCTAACATTATTTTACACTGCAAATTTGAACCAAGAAGAAATCAATGTTTGGAATATTCCTTCTGGAAATTTAGCACCGGACAACCGGTTTTCCTGTTTTGCCGTTCTCTTTTTGGATTTTGAAGTATTTGTGTGTGTTCGCACCAATGTTGTTTTGATGTTCCTTGACAGATGGGGAGGCGAGCAGAGACGATAATCCTTCCACTGGAGCTCCTTCGCCACCTTAAACCCTCTGAATTTAATGACACACGCGAGTATCATCTCTGGCAAAGGCGTCAACTCAAGATTCTTGAAGCAGGGCTTCTGCTTCATCCTTCAATCTCACTGGACAAATCTAACTCCTATGCTGTGCGTCTTCGTGCAATCATCCATGCCAGCGAGAACAAGCCTATTGACACGAGCAAGAACTCGGACACCATGAGAACTCTATGCAACAGTGTTGTTTCATTGTCTTGGCGAAGTGCCAATGGTATGCCCACGGATGTTTGCCATTGGGCTGACGGTTTCCCACTCAATGTTCACATGTATATTTCCCTTCTCCAATCAATATTTGATTTCAGGGATGAGACATTGGTCCTTGATGAGGTTGATGAGCTTTTGGAGCTAATGAAGAAGACATGGTCTACACTAGGAATCAGCCGGCCTATACACAACCTGTGCTTCGCTTGGGTACTTTTCCAACAGTATGTACTCACTTCACAGGTGGAACCAGATCTTCTTTATGCAACGCATGCCATGTTGTCGACAGAGGTGGCTAATGATGCTAAGAAGTCTGACCGAGAGGTTATATATGTGAAACTTCTGTCTTCTATGTTGGCTTCGATGCAAGGATGGGCTGAGAGGAGGCTGCTTCACTATCATGACTATTTCCAGCGTGGAAATGTTATACTCATTGAAAATCTTTTGCCATTGGCATTGTCAGCATCAAAGATTATGGGTGAGGATGTCACTATCACTGAAGGGGCAGGGAAAGAGAAAGGAGATACAAAGATAATTGATTCATCCGGGGATCGTGTAGATCACTACATTCGAGCTTCCATAGAAAATGCATTTGCAAAGGTTGGTTTATTTACATATCATCTTGTGTTTATCCCAATACAAACCAATGTTGACCACAATTTCTCTGCATTCTCGTTGGTGATTGCAGATAATAGAAACTGGAAGCTATAAGAGTACAAACGTGGATGCTAAAGATGAGGCCAGCGAGGCTGTCCTCCAATTAGCTAAGGAAACTGAGGATTTGGCATTGAGAGAGAGAGAGAGTTTTAGTCCCATACTGAAGAAATGGCACCCAATTGCATCTAGTGTTGCAGCCGTGACACTACACCAATGCTATGGCGCAGTGTTAAAGCAATACCTAGCTGGAGTGCACATGCTCAGCAATGAGACAGTTGAAGTATTACAGAAGGCTGGGAAGCTTGAGAAGGTTTTGGTTCAAATGGTGGTTGAAGACTCTGCAGATTGTGAAGATGGAGGTAAAACAATTGTCAGAGAGATGGTTCCATATGAAGTTGATTCAGTTATACTGAAACTATTGAAGCAATGGATCGAGGAGAGATTAAAGAGAGGAAGAGACTGTCTTCTTAAAGCAAAAGATTCTGAAGTAAGTTAATGCTAGACAAGTGATGAAATTGTACACAGCTAAATTAAGTTTTGGATAATCTGGACAAGTTGTCATTGATTGCTTGTCAAAGTATTAATGAACAATGCAATGTGTGTTGCAGACTTGGAATCCAAGGTCTAAAAATGAGGCATATGCACTGTCAGCTGTAGAGCTAATGAAGATAGCAAAGGATGCTGTGGACGAATTCTTTGCAATTCCGATTGGAATAACCAACGATCTTGTTTATGATCTTGCTGAATGTTTTGAGCGTATCTTCCAAGACTATGCAAACTTTGTAGCTGCTTGTGGTAAGTGATATTAGCTTCTTTATTCTTACTGTTTTTCTAGCCTTGTTTGTTTTTCCCGGAAGAAATCTTAGTACATCGTCACATGTCTTCTGCTAAAACTGTGTTGACTTGTGTTCTTGAATAAGATGATATGTTCCTCGTCATCTTTGCATGCGGAATACTTTCTACAGTATGATTGTGGGCCAAGAATGATGACAGAAGTTATTTTAAACGTCTCTAGCATAATGTTTGGTTGTTCATCTTAAAAATAATTGGACATGTGTTACTGTAGTGAGTTCCACAACTTGTCTTTACCTTGATTAACTGAATCTCATGTTCCTTTTTTCTTTTTTTCATTCTCTCAAGGATCAAAGCAGAGCTATTTTCCCATGCTACCTCCCCTAACCAGATGCAATCGTGATTCAAAATTTATCAAGCTATGGAAGAAAGCTACTCCTTGCTCTCTTAATACGGAAGATTTGCATCGGCATGGAATAAATGAAGCTCACCATCCTCGGCCGTCGACAAGCCGTGGAACACAACGCCTCTACATCCGGCTTAACACCCTGCACTATCTTCTCTCTCACCTCCACTCTCTTGACAAGACTCTCGCCCTTGGCCCCAGGACCACTCCATCACTCCGTGCTCATTATACTGGATACCGCAGGCACCATGCCAATAACTCTTCATACTTTGAACTAGCCTATGCATCCATCCATTCTGCTTGTCAACACGTATCAGAAGTTGCTGCATATCGTTTGATCTTCCTTGACTCAAATTCTGTCTTTTATGAGACTCTCTATGTTGGTGATGTAGCAAATGCAAGGATCAGGCCTGCCCTGAGAACTCTGAAGCAGAATATAACTCTTATGAATGCAATTCTGACAGATAAAGCCCAAGCTTTGGCAATGAAAGAAGTAATGAAGGCCTCTTTTGAGTCTTTTCTCATGGTTTTGCTTGCTGGGGGCAACTCCCGAGTGTTTTATCGTTCTGACCATCAGATGATTCAAGAGGATTTTGACGGCTTGAAGCGCCTATTTTGCATGTGTGGTGAAGGATTGATGAGTGAGGAATTGGTGGAAAAGGAGGCTGAGATAGTTGAAGGCCTGGTAGCCTTGATGGGTGAATGTACAGAGCAACTGATGGAAGATTTCAGCATATTGACCTGTGAATCAAGTGGTATAGGAGTTGTCGGCTCTGGACAAAAACTGCCAATGCCACCAACAACGGGACGGTGGAATAGAGCAGATCCAAACACAATTTTAAGGGTATTATGCCACAGGAATGATAAAGCGGCAAACCATTTTCTGAAGAAATCATTTCAGTTAGCAAAGAGAAGATGAAAGACAAATATGATTATTCCACCTCTTGTGCATCTCCAGCAAAGGTAATTTAAGCTATGTGGTGCATTATGGCATTGGCTTCCAGCCATCTAACCTAGAAGGAGAGGTAATGGGAATGTTAGGGAGCTCATTGTATCCAGAGTCAGTTATCCTGCGTTCTATCTTAAGATCTTGATGGGGTTCCGAGAGTATTTTTCTTATTTGGATCTTAAAACCTTTATAGCACTTGTACATAAGTTTGGTGGGAAAGATTCTGTTAGGCAAGTGTGTAAATGTTATATATGCGGATCCTGTATGAATTATGCTTTTCCCAAGTTCTGTTTTGATGATTAGTTTGCATTTGTTGAGCTTAAACCATCAGAGGGAGCCAAAAAAGAAAAAAGAATTTGAATGCGTTGAAAATAGTTCTCTTCTAAAATACCATCCCAGCACAAGAGTCAGGACCAACTTCTGCAAACATTCCTGCAACTTAAACTTTTACAGAGCTTTCCAATGCATTCCTGTGTCTACATGAAGGTTACAATGTGGAACGCAGGTTCTTTACCAGAATGTTATTCACTTCCTTTGACTACTTCCTTTTTTTGTTAATTATTATTATTTTTACTCTAAGAAGTAAAGAAAAACACAGCATAAAATTAACAAACTACCATATCCAATGGGTTTACCATGTTGTTTTCCAAATTCCACCCTCTGATATCAACTCTAGCTTTTGACTGGACTTTTCCTTTCCACGATTCCCTCAGTCATGTCATGCTGGAAAGTTCTTGGCTTTGCTCCTTCAATCCCATCTGCTTTAATTCTTCAGTGAGAACTATCATTGAATCTGAAACTTCGGCCTTGTACACATAGAACTTAGTCACAATCAGGAAGAAAATGAAATTCAAGAAGTTCAGTATTGCAAGGAATGCATAGTAGTAATCCAGATGTGAAGCATTTAGATTGTTTAGAATCCACCCTTGGTGACCGTGCTTCCCAGTGATACGAGAAACTGTTGAAAGTAGGAAACTGCTGATGAAGCTTCCAATTCCAAGACTTGTTGTTGAGTAAGAAGTACCAAGACTTTTAGTGCTTTCAGGCGCCTGGTCATAGAAGAATTCAATCTTGGCCACCTCTAGAAATGCATCAGCCGTTCCCATAAGGATGAATTGAGGAAGCAGAATGAATATTGTTAATGGAACTTGTCCTCCATTTTCTACTAAGCCATGTTTCCTGGCCTCGTTTAGTCTGTACCTTTCCATTAGTGATGCAATTATCATAATAATGATGTGGAAAACAAAGCCTATACCCATCCTCTGGAGAAGAGTGACGCCTCTGGGATTTTTTGTCCACCTCTGCATGAACCTAACGAAGAACCGGTCGTATAAGACAACACAAACAAGCATTGATATGGTAACAAAACCAACTAGACTTGCTGGTGGGATTTTGAAATTGCCAATGTGTCTGTCAAGGGTGGTGCCTTGCTTAACAAAAAGGGTATTGATCTGAGCAACCATAGTACTAGGAATAAATGTAGCAACCAAGATTGGTATCATTCTTAACATTTGTTTGGTTTCCTCCACTTGTGTAACTGAGCAAAGCGCCCATGGATCAGTTGAACCCGTTCTTATAGCAGCCTTGTTGAGGAACCTGCATATACATGGAGGAATACAAGTTACTGCAAAGTGAAGTTATCTTCCAGTGAGTTTAGTTATCCAATGAAGTACTAAAAGGATAAAACCTTAATGTTGGTGTGGATTCAATTCTAAACTTTCCATTCTTTGCATATTCTTCCAAGTCAACCTCATAAAGTTGTTTAGGATCGTTTGGAATTGCCACATTCCATTTTCTCAAGGCAGCTACTATGACCTTAGCCATCCTTGTGAAAGGGCTGCCCGCAGGCATCCTGTGCCTGTAGAAGGGTGTTCCAGCCAAGAATATGGCAATTGAAATTGCAAGCCCGAGTGTTGGAAGCCCATATCCCAGGGTCCAACCGACATTATCCTGTATGTACACAAGTACTGTGTTAGCAAAGAGTGTTCCAGTAAAGATGCTGAACATCCACCAGTTGAAGAAGGATAGCTTGTGACCCTTCTCCTTGGGGTCAAAATCGTCAAATTGGTCAGCTCCAATGGTGGAGATGTTTGGCTTGGTCCCGCCTGTCCCCACTGCAAGTGTATAGAGGGCACCAAAGAATACTGCTAGCTGCAATGTTGAAGCCTTTTGGCAGTTGTCCAAGTTAGCATCCTTGCAAGGGGGTGGCCTTAGTGAAGGAAGTGATACTGCGAGCGTTAGAACAGACATCCCCTGAAAGCATATCAAAAATTCACCAGTCGGCATGATAAAAATTATGCTTTTTTTTTTTTTTTTTCTTTTTTCAGGTCTCAATTATTTAGTTCACTTATTTTGACTCAAGTGTCGAGAGAGAAATAAGATGGAATGACATTCACATTACGATTGAAACACCATTCGCAAACTAAAGTCCATTTTAAGATCAACACTTTGACTTAAAAACATTTGACAATTCTCAAAACAAATTAAAGCGTAATTAATTTTTAGTCCTCATAGCAGTACTCCTCCATTGTTTAACTGCAAAGATCATTTTACTTAATCAGAAATGTTGCTATCTTGTTGCATCTCTGGCTACGACTCATCATAATCTGAGTTTTCTAGAGTAGATATGAAAAGAAGAAAAAGAATTGCAGCCAGCCACAATTAATTCAAAGGTATGTGCTGGGGTCTAACTTTTCACATTAGAGATAAGACTTGATTTATTTAACATAAGACCAGACAAGGTTCAAGTTGCAATCTAAAAAACACTGCTCCCCTTATCATGTTCTTGGTACTTTCACTACTAAACGCCAAAACTTAAATGGGTTGTTAGCCTGCATCGATTAGCACTACTACATCTTCCTGCTTGCTTTTGCCGAATAAAACAGGAATAACTCAACACCTCGTCATAAATTTCCAAAACAAATGTTGAGGAAGACTAGGAATACCACATCCACTTCTAAATACATTTAGCTAATGTATATATGGTCATGGCTGAAGGGCGAGCATTAAGCAAGCATTGATGTAACAAAAAGATTACTTCATTGTGATTGAGTGGTCACAAGTTGGAATTTTCAAAACAAGTTATTTGCTAAAACAATGAAACAGCATGCATACGGCTCTTCCACAAACCTCACAAACGCGAGAGCCTTGTGCCATTTATCCACAAGTTGAGGTGAGGTATCGGGTCAACTGCACAAAGTTGAGGTATCGGGTCCAACTTGGAATCACAATAAGCTTGATACTGAGATTGTGTATAGATTTGATGGAAACTAACATTAAGAGTTTTTTTTTTAAAGCATAAGTCTTCAATAAATTTTAAAATTTTAAAAAATTTTTAAAAGTATAAGTTTTCCATAAATTCTAAATTTTAAAAAATTTTAAAATTTAATTTTAAATTTTATTAAATTTTCAAATTAGTTTTAAATTTTAAATTTTTATTTTAAATAAATTTTTTTAAATAAAAATTAATCAAATTATCGCACGCGTGTGTATATATATATATATAGTTTGAATTTACAAATATCATCTTAAATACATCGTAAAAATATAAAAATATTTCTACAGACATATTTTATTAAAATTTTCTTTTTTTATCTAATATTTAAAATCTAAAAATTCTCAATTATTTTCCATGAATTTAATAAAAAAATTAAAAAAAAATTTAAGTTTTCTAAAGGAAAAAATTTAGTAACATATTTTCACAAATATATTTTTAGAATGTATTTTAAGTGTCTTTTATACAACTCAAACTATATAATCAACAGTTTGATTAATTTATATCTGAAAAAGAAGTCATATATAATGAAAATTAAAGGTTAGGTTAGGGATTAATTTGAAAACTCAAAAAAGTTGAGAATTCAATTATAAAAACTACCAAATAATTAGGGCTTCCTAAAGACTTATCCCGTCTTTTCAAATGTGCTGGAACGAAGAGCTCAAGAGATTGAACACCTAATTTGACTTAATCAAACATGGGAAGCTTCAAATGAGAACAGAATCCTCTTGATGTTGACAATCTGTGTATATCTCCAAGCAATGTTTGAAAATAACACAATTTCGATATAGTTGACAATAAGACATTATTCATGTGTCCAACTTAATCAAGACGGTATGTCTTCATGCGCCATCGTCTATAGTCAAGGTTCTAACGTTAGTCAAAGATTACAAATTTAAGTCGCACAAATAACTTTTCTGCACAAAGAAAAGTAAAATTATATATATATATATCTCTGACCTTTATCCACAGCTTTGGGATAACCTGATTTTTCATTTTTTTAATTCTTAACAACTGGACCCCGATTCTAGTAACAATAAATCGTATTAGAAAATTAATGATGGAATTTAATAATAATTAAAAAACTTGATTTCCTAAAGCAAAGGTCTTAAATTTATATACATGGGTCAAGAGGATTTTATGTGACGTGAAAAGGGTTTTCTCACGTTATGTAGCCATAAACTTAATTATGATAATTTCAATATTTATTAACATTAGCAGATAGATAGAGTGATTAATTGGGTGTATATGATCTTACCGAGAGATAGATTGCAGATGCGATGACAAAGGTCCAGTAACGGCCAAGATGAGCATCAGCGACGTAAGCACCCAAGGCTGGAGTCATCCAAATGGCGCCACCCCAGTAGGTGACGTTATTGGCCGATTTCACGGTGCCTTCGTGGAGTTTCCTTGTTAAATAGAGTACAAGATTGCTCGATATCCCATAATATGCCATGCGTTCAAAGACCTCGTAAACTGCCCCAAGTCACGGGAAGAAAAAAAAAAAACAAAAAAAACAAAAAGATTAGTTAGTTAATTAGTGACAAATGTTGATTAATCCCTACAGGATCACAATTTGTAGCCATTAGTTGGGTAGGTCCATCACTTACTAGAGCGCATAGACGTTCACGGCTCCATATCTTTTTTGCCATTGAAATAAAAAAAAAAAAAAAGGTAAGTATAATTGGCGCTGCCGATGAAACAGGCGGAAGTTCGGTCGATGGGACATTGGCAGACATTGAATTTACCCTGACGCCAATTAGTAGGTGGCCAGCTGGTGATGGCTAAGCTATGGGAAGAAAGAGAACGAGAGGGGGTCCCGTGGTCGGTAGGTATGGCAGCAGGTGGAAGGCTTAAAAGCTGTGAATAATGAGAACGGAGAGAATTGGGCCCAAGTCAATTGTAAATATAGCTCCATAGCTTCTAGAATTTGATGTTACGTGAAAATAGCGTCCCTTTTTTTTTTTTTTTTTGGATTTTCATTTCCATTTTTTAACAAAGTAGTAATAAATAGTTAGTCTATTGTGTATTAGAAGAAAGCAAGGAATCAGCAGTTCCGAAGACACTGCAAAATTACGAAAGCAAGCAAATCTTGAAATCTCATGTTTTGTTAGATTTACATGTAAGTTAAATTTAAGAAGGTATGCAACTTAAACTGGAACAGCTGGTTTGGTGAAACCTAGGAATGGAGTTGTAAACTCAAGTACTTGGATTTGTTTGTTGTTAAAGAAACCATGACTTTTCCAAAAGTATGGCTGGCCTTTGAGCAAGACCACAATTGCAAGAAATGTCAACTGGACCGTAAGAGTGCAAAAGTTCTGCCTTTTCTCCAAAGCAAATCACGTGTTACTGTGCAAATGAAATGGTAAAATATTTTATGAAAAATCAATATGGTTTAATGGCAATTCTCTCGTTCCGAAGTCAATCTTACCAAGAAGAGAGACATGATCATAGGCCAAAGCCAACCTCAGTGTAAAGTTAAGATCGATTATTGCTTGTTGATGAAACTTTTAATCTATATCTCCCAAGCAGAAATTAACGCAAGAGATCGCACTGGGAATGGAGGGTGTTTCCAAGTTTTCAACTTTCGAGGCAATCAGGGGGACCCTCGATTTCTTGAGAAAAAAGAGTGCTCGGACAGAGAGCAACAAATACAGAAGGACCCAGTGTCTTGCAGGGCACGATTTTGAGAGATTCTGCTAAAAAGTGACGGTTGACGTTGAATATCAGCTTTCAAGGTTTCGTAAAGAGCCCACTCACAAGACACTACAACGTGCCCCTGGAATGTGGGAAGACTTGTGGGTTTTGTCTATGTTTAGTTAAATCCTTGAGCTAGAGAAAGACAGAGTAAGGAAGGCAGTAAGCATCGAGAGATAAAGAGGGAAGAAGCATGTAGAATGACAAACACACACACATATATATAGAATGAGAGAGAGAGATACCAACAACAAAAGAGCAAGCTCTCCATCCACCTCTCCTGGACCTAAGAACAGGCTTTCCATTGAGATCCACTGTTCCATCTTGTGTATACTCCCCAGGCCCTTCTTCTATTCTCATCGTCCCTCTTTGAGTTTGGCTCATCAATCACAGATGATAAATGCCGCCAAACTTCTGTTTTTTCCTTTTACTGGTAAAAATTTTTTCAAAGACATAATAAATGCAAGAGGATAATAAATAAGTTTTTTATAAAACACTTTTTTTTTTTTTTTTTGGGAAGAGGGGGGGAGGAGTTTACGTAGGGGGCGCGCAAGACGCACAATTAACATGTTTCTGAGGAAGGCGGGCTCCTAACCCCCAAGACTATAGGCCTTTGGCGGCAACCAGCCGACCTTGCTGACTCAAACGAGTACACATGGAGAAGACTCGGAACATAAAATCCTTCAGAACATAACCAATGTGAATTAATAAGTGTATTGATGTGATGTAATATAATCAAAGATTTATTTTATATATGTATATATATAAAATCGTGTACTTTTATTTATTTTTTTTTATTAAATTGCCATGCAATTGCACTCTATTTTTTTATGTATAAACGTGGGCATATCTTTTGGGACCACAAAATCTTTAATGCATGCTCAATGTTTATTGTGATTCAATGAATACGAATTACCCTAACTGAATAAAATATTCAAAATCATTGTCCGTTGGTAGGGAAAGAGTTGAGTTATAAAGACTGATAACAATTTGTGAGTGATAAGTAAACTGACAGTAATATATTTACCCAACGTCAAATTGATGAATAATGGAAGATTCTGACACTGTTAGCGCTATGATTTTTAGAGAGATATTTATTGCAGAGTAATTTACAGTTTAATAAATTATTTAATGAAAAAAGAAAATTATGACCGCGCGGAAGACAACTAGGTATAGACGTCTCGGGCCTGGGCCATTAGCCTGGCAACGTGACCATGCGACCGCCGATTGGATTGGATGTTGACAATAGAGTGGACCCCGAGGTCCCAACAATTGGTCCCCTGCGGATCTCGAACAAAGGCGAAATTTAACAAGTTTACAAGGGTATGCGTGCGGTTCTTGTTTCAATTTTGTTGTATTTAGGCGATCGGATGGGGAAAAGGGGAAACAAAAACAAAAATCTCTGAAATGTTTAGAACACAGTTGCCTTGTTGAGTGATTGTCCCAACGTGAGAGTACAAGGTTCAGATGTTCACTTCCTGTGAACCGTATATATATAGATATTGGCAATACTGACGCATAATTTTACAAATCTTTTGAGGAATTCTTAATCCAGACAGAAAATTCCTTATCATATGATGCTGTCTAAGACCAAAACATGCAAGATATGATACAAAAATTACCATCTTTTCTGTTACTTTGAACCAAGAGCAAGCATAAATAATGTTTTGTTACTTTTATTTCAGCTGTAACTCCTACATGGGCTTTTCTGGTCAGGTCAAGTTACGCCTTACGAGAAATTTCTTGGCTGGGTTCGGTCAGTCTCATCCCCTTCAATTCTTCACCGAGAACTTCCATTAAAGTGGAAACTTCAGCCTTGTATATGTAGAACTTAGTTACAACCAAGAACAAGATGAAGTTCAGGAAGTTCAGTACGGCCAAGAACGCGTAGTAGTGATCCAGGCGAGATGCATTTAGATTGTTCTGAATCCAACCTTGGTGACCATTCCTCTTGGTGAGATGAGAAACTGTGTAAAGAACAAAACTGCCAAGGAAATTACCGACTCCAAGACTAGTTGTTGAATAAGAAGTACCAAGGCTCTTCATGCTATCTGGGGCCTGATCGTAGAAGAACTCAATCCTGCCCACCTCCAGGAATGCATCAGCCATCCCCATAAGCAAGAATTGTGGAAGCAAAATGAATATTGTTAAAGGGACTTGTCCTCCACTTTCAACTAAGCCATGTTTCCTCGCCATACCAAGCCTGTACCTTTCAATAAGGGACGCAGTTATCATAATTATGGTATGAGTGATAAGGCCTAATCCCATCCTCTGGAGAAGAGTGATGCCTCTCGGATTCTTGGTAAGCCTTCGCATAATCTTAACAAAAATCCGGTCGTATACAAAAACACAAGTAAGCATTGATAGTGTCACAAATGTAGTTAAACTTGCTGGGGGGATTTTGAAGCTGCCAATGTGCGCGTCAAGAGTAGTGCCTTGTTTGATGAAAAGGGTGTTGAGCTGTGCAAGCATCATGCCAGGAACAAAAGTGGCAACTAGGATTGGTATCATTTTTAACATTTGTTTGGTTTCCTCAACTTGTGTAACTGTGCAGAGCATCCATGGACTAGTTGATCCTGTTTTCACGGCTGCTTTGTTGAGAAACCTGCATTAATTCATCATTGGAAATTCTCTAATAACCACCTAGTTGAAAAGGAAATGTGTAACAAATGATGAGGTGCAAACCTTATGCTTGGCGTGAAATCAATTCTATATTTTCCCTTGTTTGCATAATTCTCCGAGTCCAGCTCATGGAGTTGTTTAGGATCATTAGGAATCACCACTTTCCATTTTCTCAAGGCAGCCACTGCGACCCTAGCCATTCTCGTGAATGGGCTGCCCGTGGGCATCTGGTGCCTGTAGAAGGGTGTGCCAACAAGGAAGATACCAACCGAAATAGCAAGGCCAACAGTTGGAAGCCCATATCCCAGAGTCCAGCCCACATTGTCTTGTAGGTACATGAGTACAGTGTTAGAAAAGAGTGTTCCAATGAAGATGCTGAACAACCACCAGTTGAAGAAGGAAAGTTTCTTAGTCTTCTCCTTCGGCTCGAATTCGTCGAATTGATCGGCCCCAATGGTGGAAATGTTCGGCTTGGTTCCGCCAGTCCCCAGGGCCAGTATGTAGAGGGCACCAAAGAACACTGCTAATTGTAAAGTTGAAGCCTTTCGGCAATTTTCCAAATTGGTATCCTTGCAAGGGGGTGGCCTTAGTGCAGGAAGTGATACTGATAGTGTCAGCAAAGCCATCCCCTGAAATCATATATCAAAATAATCTAAAAATCAATGAATGACTAATAAGGCATTAATTGGGCGGATTGAGAACAAAATATAGTAATCTTATATAAAACTACAAGTAGGGTTGATTAATTGGGTGCATTTGAGTGTACCGAGAGATAGATTATGGATGCAATGACAAAGGTCCAGTAACGACCAAGGTAAGCATCCGCAACATATGCACCCAAAATTGGGGTAATCCAGCTGGTGCCGGCCCAATTGGTGACATTATTGGCCGATTTCACCGTGCCTTCATGGAGTTCCCTTGTCAAGTAGAGCACAAGATTGGTTGATATCCCGTAATACGCCATGCGTTCGAAGACCTCGTACACTGCCACAACCCACAAGCCATTTAGGATTGGTTAGTTATCAAGGATTGACCGCAAGTCAATTAAGCTATGAGTCCCATGAATTGGACTCACCGCCCATACGGGAGCACAATACGGTACCAGTGTAGGTGACATCACCTATAATATATATTACAAAAATCCACGACGTCTATGAGGTCTAACAAAATTTGTAAGCAGCCCAAGTACAAAATATAAATAAATAACATGGGAAAAAGTGCAGTCGAGTAAGTGCTTCGTAGTTTTGTACTTTTCTTTAGTTTTTATGTACATTTTATTCGATCTACGTAACATATTTTGTTAGTAATTGTACTCATTGTGAATTTTTGTAAATATATATATATACACACAATGTCACCCGTGCATGGGGCAAGGGGAAATCCCGCACCCCTAGTGCTTTCGTTAAGCTATGACCCAACAAAATGGGAAATTCCGTTGGTAAAGTTGCAGGGAATGACCAATAAAGCAGGAAGACTATTTAATTGTTACATTTCATCGTTTGGAGATTCTATTCGATTTTTGTCCCCTGGCAAAGTTCCAAAGAATGATTTTTTTTTTTTCCTGTCCAGGATGCCTGTCTCCAATTTTTTAATAATATAATCGTTGGTATTGACAGGGTAATAGCCATCAGTCTGATTTATGCTTTTCTAGAGCCACCACAATGGAATAACTTTATCATTTTGTCAGATAAGCAAAATGGACAGTGGCAGGCATATATGCCACACCCATTACTAGATGGCATGCACGTGTCATAGTTGAGAGAGACAGGGAGCATGTGTTCTGCAGTGTACAGGCACAGAAGAAATAGGCGAGAGGCTTCAATGCTATAAACTAAGGAAGTGGATCGAAGACCAGCAAATTTAGCAAATTATTTTATTTTATACAATTATTATATATCTAATGAAAACCTGATTTTTTTTCTTCAAGTCACGGACAAAATCTAAGACAGAAACATTACATTTTCATGATTGGAATAAAACTGAGGAAAGTGAAGATGAAGCAGAAAATGAAGTTTGCCATTTTGCAAGTGACTGGACAGTTCAAAAATAGTAGCAAGAAATGGCAGAGGACAGGAAGAGAGCAGCGCTTACAGCTTGTCGTGTTTAAATGTCATCAGCTTAAAGAGTCTTGGATTCGACCAAAATAAAAAGAGTCTCGGATTTTCATGTTACATCTTGAAAGTATTACATCCTTGACCAAAATAAAGCAACATATGTAGGCACGTATATACACGTAAGCTGTAAATAAAAGCTAGCAACTGTTAATCCACATTGAAGGCAATATTTCTCCTTAACGAAGATGTGTTCTACAAGGTAGGATCAGAGCAGAGCTCAGCCTCCAATCATCAAAGAAACCAAAAGAAATTCACAAAACAAAAGGTATGTATTGGAATACTCCAAGAGGGGTGGTTTGTTGGTGGCCACCATGGTGACTTAAACCAGGAAAGGTAACACAAAGAGACAAGGGAGGAGAAGAATCAAAGAATAAGGTAGAGGGTTACCAACAATAAAAGAGCAAGCTTTCCATCCACCAGTCTTGGACCTAATCACAGGTTTTCCTCTGAGACTCACAGTCCCATCTTGTGTATAGTCATCAGGCCTTTCTTCAATCCCCATGGATAGCTCCTTTGTGATCGTCACAAAGTTGCAATGATATGCTACTGCAAACTGCAAGCTGCAAGCCTTTGTTTTGTGTGTATTTTCTAGCTTAGTGTTGCGCATTCTCCTCCTCTCCACTAGCCCTATATATATGAGTCTCCTGGGTGACTGCATTCTCCATCAGCACAAGAGGGACAACCCAAAGAAAGCCTTGGTTTCTCTCCCTGGGACCCAGTCTGGTCTTGTTTCTTTTATTTGGAACTATTATTCAAAAAAAAAAAAAATCCTTATTTAATACAATCTGCATACATTTTACCATATGGTTTTTACCATAGTATGAGAACATTTGTCTCTATTTCTTTCAATTTGTTTCCAATTCACCTTATGCGCCGTCAACTTCTGATTAGACATAACCACGGTTTGGTTTGATTTTAGTTATATTTTGGTTTAAATTGTCAGTTAGAGTTTTTATTAAGATTTTAATTCAATTTTAGTTATATTTAAGGTTTCGATTTGAACTATATTGTTTATTTTTTAAAACATTATTTTAAAATTTTTGATTGAATATTTTTTAATTTATGAAACACAACACCATTGATTTCCCTAAATCAACACATAGGTTTTTTTTTTTTTGTCAAGTTTTTCCTTTCACTGTAAACATAACTCATTAATACTTAATTGATTAGTTGTACAATCAGTTGCCCTACGATCAATTTGTTTCCATAATTATGTATAATTACTAGTTAATATACTTGTTTGAATTTTGTACACGACATTGGTTTGAATTCACAATTAAAAAATTATTAATGTAATTGTTATAAATAAGAAATTTATTAAGATCTTTATCTGCACAATTAATGCTTACCTACTTTGTGTCAAATCTTCTTGATTTACCAAAACATTAGAATCAATAATTTTGGTTTGAATCAGAACGTAAAGTTGGTTTCGATTCAAAGTTGGTCCGTCGGGCCTACTTCCAACTGCGTATTTGGTTTAAAATCTTTACATCACGTAATCATTTACTATAAATTATACAACAGAATAATTTTTAAACAATTTTATTTTCTTTTTCTTTTTCAAAATTAGAACTACTAACTTTGAAAATAAAAATTTAAGTTTTTGAACAATGGGATTTCCTAAGAAACAAATCGATCTCCATTTGACTGCATCATCTATGCACCACTACCGCTATTGTTCCCTTTTCTTCCAAATTACCCACTAATCAAGACCGGCACCTATAAAAGTGTAACCTACTCTTTGGAGGTGTCCATTTTGATTTTTATTTCTTATTTTACCCTTTTATCTTCCATGCACCCAAAATAATCAAATCCAGCTTTAATTTTACATCAGCGTGTTTGCCTGCAATTCCCATCTACTGTGTGTCGATTTTCATTCATGCCACTACCAGTCGCCGGTTCATTTTCTCGGAAGATTCCTTCCTGCAACGCACTAGCTAGCTAAAAACATGTAACGAGTAACAGTGACAGATGAGTGGCGACTTTGAAATTGGATTATATATATATTGCACTAACCTTAGTTACCTCGAAATTTCTAGTGTCAAGTTCAACTGCATTGTGTGCTCCTTTTTGGGCTCACACATATCTTTTTGTTCCCCATTGCTCTCTTCAACCCAGACAACAACCATTGATTGCACTTCAGAGTTTGTCCAATTGTCGGGATAAAGGTATGGATAATCCAAGCTTGGTCAATGTTTTCTCCTGAATTTCAAGCGCGGTAGGTCAGTCAAGATGATCTGATTCACTGAACTTCGTAAAACGTCTTTTTAAGCGAGATCCCATGATATTGTACTTGAGTGGACAACAACTGTTTTTAGTCAAATGACCCTTTTCCAGGTTGATAAGACATAAAAGTTAATTGTATTTTTATTCGTTCTCTGAAAATAAATTCTGCCACTAATTAAGATATAAAACAAATAAATATTGTTTAGCTGGAACGCTCCTGATTTTAATTAGCTTTTCGTATTTTCCTACTAGTTCATGGGTAGCCACTAGTCAAATAACGTGCTGGTTAGCTTCTGTGGGTGGAGTGGAGGCTGGCATTTGTTAAAAGCGCGGTGACTAGAATAAGGCTTTCCATCTCTTTTTCCACTTTTCTCAGTGGTATTTATTAAGTCTATTTATTTTTTTTAAAGATAATAAATTTATTATTTTAAATTATATATTTATTTCTTAATTTAATTATATTTATAATTATTATTTTTATATATAACAACAAATTAATTTGACTCAATTTTTAAAATAAGTCAAATTATAAATATTTTGTTTTCAACGCATCACTCTGTTGGTTTATATATATGGACCATTTTCCTTTTCCATCCTTTAAGCATCTTACAAACTCCAATCTTTTTTTTTTTTTAGTTCTTTTTTACTTTTTCTGACAGATAGAGTTTCAGTGTTTTAAGAAAAAAACAAAAAGGCAGAATTTCACGAAATTCAAGAACTTTCCCAAAGTAATTGTGGTTCGTGACCAACTCATGATGGCCATTCTCAAGTCAAAATTACCCTTCTTTTTTTTCGTCCTTTTGTTTTTAAGAGCCAATAAGAAAGTAAAAGTAATTGAAGCCAACCAGCCTAATCCATTGTACATTTCCGACCAACCGAGCAAAAAATAAATAAATAAAAGCAAAATATTTGAGATGCAAAATATCATGGATGCTTCTTTTCACTCACTTACACTTGATAGCTTCCATGGCCATATTTAGGGCCACGTGTCGCGGATGCGGCAATGTGTGGCTGTCCACGTTGTCCAAGCCATGGCAAGTCTCGTCAACTTTGCCATCAACAAGAGTTCATGTTCATGTTCTTATTAATGAAGCAATTTTGCAAGAATGACATTTGAGACGCGTGTCAAAATCAAATCGCCCCCCGTTATGATAATCTTGAATAAAATAATTGATGCAGCGATCAATTTTTTCTAATAATGGGTATAATTTTATCGATCATTAGCTGCTCTTTTTTTTTATTTTTATTTTTCGGGTTGAGCGCAATTATTCTTGATTAAAAATGCCCCATTTTATGATCTTGAATAAAATAATTGAAGTTGTGATCAATTTTCGATTTTGCTATCATCATGATAATCGGACAAAGGCTAATAAATACTAGCCAACCCCAGCGTTTTTATGTTTGAAAAATTAGTCTTTTTTTTGAATAATTAATTTTGAGACTTTTTAAATTATATTATTCAATCTAATTACTTTTTTATTACTAAAAATAATAAATCTTTAATTATAATTCTCAAGATTTTTTTAAAAAAATTAATATTTATTTGTATGAAATATTAAATTTAAAATAATATAAATAAAAATCTTTTTTTTTTCATATAAATTAAAAAAATATTATTTACTACTCTTTGTCTTTTTTTATTAAAAATTATTAATTTAATTAAATTAATATTATTTTTATTTTTTTTATTCTTTAGAAAGCACATTAAAAAATATATATTATATTATGCTATCTACGAGACATTGTTCAGGATATATTTTTTCTAAATTTTTACAACATTTCGTGCTAGGCAAAATTATAATCTTCAATGCCCTAATTGAGTATGAATGAAGTATCTAGCTTCCACTGGGACCACGTAGGGGCAGAAACACGGTCGTTTGGAGGGCCATGACCCCTCATACTCTGAAACATTACAAAAGATTCTCTATAATTTTTGACATAAATTTTGCAATTGTTTGTGATGTGCTCTTCGATTTATTTTTATTTTTATTTTTTTTTATTGTTGGCTTTGCGTCCGTCTTTCTTCTGTATCGCCATCATAAAATTCTGCAACTTTGTCCGCCATTTTCATTTTCTTGCTCGGCCTCCATTAGAACAACTGAAACACACATTATTAATCTATAAAATGAAACTTCTTGTCATTTACGTAGAATTGATATTTTTAATTATATCAAAAGAAAAAAAAAAAATATATATATATATATATATATATATATTTTTTTTTTTTTTCTAGTCCAATAGATATATAGCTACATCAGATTATGAGTCAAATGAAATTAAGTGGACCTTTCCAGGTACGTGCTTACCTTGACTTTGCCAAATAGACTGATTTTCTCTCTTAGTGCATAGCATCATATTTATAATCTTTTTTTTTTTTTTATTATAATTATGTATGAATATTCAATAGTTATTATACTCACTTATTTTTTTATGCATATAAAAAATTATTTATCTTAAATTATATGTATATTTTTTTATTTCAGTCAAATCTCTCTCTTTTTCTTTACATGTAATATTAAGTTAATTTGAGTATTTTTTATAGATGAGTTAAATTATTATTATTATTATTATTTTTTATTAACCGATTCCATGCATTTAATCTTTTCCCTCAAAGCTAGCTGATGACCAATCCACTAAAGCGAGTCCCCCGCACAGTCTGATAAAATAACTCGCACATCGCTTTAAGTATAAGTTCATTTCCACTATTCTTCTGAGCAAGCACTACCCAATATTCCACCATTTTCGAAATCATCGTCAAAATTGCTCTAATGGGCACGGCCACATTTCGAAATGTGCACGTTTTGCAACTAGTTCAACGATAATTGGAAAAACAAAAAAGAACTCCAACTCGTGATTCCCTTTTTCCGTCTAGTCTTTTTTTTTGTCTTAGTGAAAGAAAGAAAAAGCAATGTGCATCACTATGCTAGAGACGTACGGCACAAACATGGCGGACCAGACAAGGGGAAGGAATCCTATTTGCTAATGCACCAACGGCTTATACTAAAAAAATACAAGGGGTTGGGGAATCCACACTTAATTATAAGAGTATTTAGCCTTAATGGGTGTTAGAACAAGTCTTTTTTTTGTTTTTTTTGTTTTTTTGGGGTCCAAACCATCTTCCAAATATTATACATAGCGAAGGTGTTTAATTCATCATCCATAGTTAAAAACTATTCCCTGAACAATGCTTATAACTGTTTCGAGCTTACATGAGGTTTGGGGTCTTTACCGCCTTCCAAAGGGTTCTAGATCGAAGCTTCCTAGGTGATAATTCAACGATTTTTTGTTGCAGCAGCAGCAGCCGTCTTTAATTTCCAAAGCAAAGATAATAGAAATAAAGAATTACAGTCAACAATATGGTCTTAGGATTCTCGACATGAACTTGTGTTAGAGCATATATGAACTTGGTAAAGTTTCGTATTCCCCTGTCGGTGTCTCTGTCGTTGTAATGAAGTAACCTGATGGTCCGCTTTTGGGGCCGAACGTTCCCACCGAATCAGATGTTCTGTAAGCTTCACATTCAATATTGGGCCTTGGAAACCCGTTCAGAAGTAGGCCTTCAGAACGTATCCGAAAGTTTTGGACCTTGTAATGGTAAAAGGGACGAGCATGAGAGAGGAAAGGCCTTGTAGTGGCGTCGAGAATTCTGTTCCCAAAAGCCAGCTCGTCTCCGAAAAGAAGAGCAGAAGAGAAATGGGAGACAGCAGCGAAGCGAGCACGGTAAACCAGCTGCTGGCCGTGAAACGCAGCTCAGGCAAGAGCTTCAACAAGATAGCTGCGGAGACTGGGCTGACCAACGTCTACGTGGCCCAGTTGTTAAGGCGCCAGGCGCAACTCAAGCCGGAAACCGCTCCCAAGCTGCAGGCAGCCCTGCCCTTCCTGCCCGAGGACCTGATTCGGGAAATGATGAGACCACCCACGAGGTCCTATCACCCCAATATGATCCAAGAACCCCTTGTTTACAGGTCTGTATTCTAAATGGGTGTTTATTTGTTTGTTTGTATTTTTTTTTTTTTTCCCTGTTTCGATTAGTATTTTCGTTTTTGCTGATATCAAAATTGTGGTTTTGATAAGGTTTCATGAAGCAGTCATGCATTATGGTGAAAGCTTGAAGGATATTATTAATGAGGAGTTTGGCGATGGCATGTAAGTCTTTTGTAGCTTACAGGATATTATTAATAAGGTTCCTTTTATACTTTGCAAATCATAGTATCGACTAATTATGTTGCATCTATTTGTTTTTGTAGTTTGGTCTTTCAATTGTTTGTGCATATGTTTTTTCAGAACATAAAAGTGGATGTTTCAATGTGTAATTGTGTGTGTGGATAAATGTCAGCGGGCATGGTTGTGTGCTTAGATTACCCTTGTATAAATTTCTTATTGAATCCTTGGAGATGATCTCTGGTATTCAAATTAAAGCTGCCAAAATTTTAAGCTGGTGGACTCTATTTCTTTGATCAAATGATTTATGGGTAAATCTTCATCATTTACAATGCGTAGAAATTTTGGCATTGTGGTGCCTTTCAAATTTAATCAAGTTCCATCACACCAGCAAGGCTCTACAATCTTTCCCTTGACCAACCTGCATGTTGTAATAGTCAAAATTTTCTGTTTTTATCAGTTTCTCCCCTTGCTTGCCATTGATAGGCCTTAAAATGTAATTAGGATTGGAAAAAGATTGCTTTGGGACAAAACTGCTTTTGAAAACACAGATAAATTGTGGTTGCAATTGAATGAGGCAATTCTTTTTCCTTCCCACCTTGTGTTTTCCTTCTTTTTATAGTGTGATTTGTAAACATCCCAAGCCAAGCATATATCTGTGTTCTACTTTTTGTAAGCTTGTGAATAAGTTTATAAGATAGCAGAAGGTGAGTGAAAGATATTGCAATGTATGTTCTGCATGATATTCAGAAATGAGTTTCTGGGATAGACCAACACAAAGCATATATGGCTCTGACATCTCTTATCTCAACTTCATGTTGTTAGCTAGACAAGGAAATTTGAAATTATGTGATCAACTTAGTTCATTTGTTTTTTTTTCATCAATTTTATATTTCAGTATGTCGGCCATAGACTTTAACTGCTCTGTAGACAAAGTGAAAACTGTGGATGGACAGACTCGTGTTGTCGTGACTTTTGATGGGAAATATTTGCCTTTTAACGAGCAGGTTTGTTGCATTTGACTGTTTAGCCATTTATTATGCATGAATTCAAGATTCTTTGGTTACTTTTGGGACATTGACAAAAAGAGTGTTGGTGAGAAAAGATGGAACTAGTTACAATAGTGTAGAAAGCAAATATATTTCTATGGCTTCTCCTGGTGAAACATCAGTCTCTAGCTTCTGACATAGTGACCTGTGCTAACCAAGCCATTGCTGACTTGGAGTTATCCAAATGCACTGGTTTATTTTGATTTCATGATAAATGCTGTGGGTAAGAAATTAGAGATGTACAATTAGTTGGAAGTACAGTGTTTGTTGAACCAGTCTCATGCAAAAATTAGTGAAGATGTAAAATAGAAGTAAAAGCCTTGCAAAATGTTTGTCCTCTTTGGATTATTTTGCATTTTCAGCATGTCCTCAAACATGTCTGACATCCCTTTGGTGTCTTTTCTTTCAATTCCCTTTTCTGGTTCTGCAAAAGCCTTGTTTCAACAGTATGCCTATCATCTCCAAGACAGTCCACACCCCCATGTTATATTCTGGGACCACCAGGCTGTCATTCAATAAAAACCATGACTGGAGCCATTGCTGCAAAAAGTGGATACACAAACATTTGCTTTATGAAAGTAGCAGCAGTTGCATCTTTTTTCCAAGACCATGACCTGAAATGTTTTTATTTTATTGATCTCGGGAGATAGCCAATCTTATTTGCTGATCCTTGATACAATATGTGAGAAGCTTCTTTTCTCCTTCTGTTTGCCCTTCTGTGGGCTGAATCTAAGAGATTCTTTCAATTTCCCTAGACATGAAATCAACTGTTGTTCCTTTTACTGTCCAAGAAAAGTTGCATCAAAGAAACAAAGGAAAGAAGGATGGGATTGTCACCATCTTCTTTGTTTCATTGTGGCAACATGTCCCTCACAATCTACCCAACGCCCCACCCGTAGGGGTGAGGGAATTCAAGGAGGGGAATTCCAATCCACAGTAAAGGAGAGAGAGAGAGAGAGAGAGAGAGAGAGGTGAACCAGTGACCTTGCAAAGTGAAGAGAAATAGTCAGCTCCCTCCAATTCTTCAGATTCTAATATCCCTAATACTTTCTGGTTTCATAGGGAAATCAAGTTTGTTCCATGGCTCATGTGTCATGTGCATTAAATAATCTTTTGGGACCAACCTCAGAAATTTAAAAAAAAAAAAAAAAAAGTTGGGGGGGGGGGAGAGGGAGAATTAAGATCACTTATTAGAATGCTTTCTTATATGCTTTTGGGCATGATAACAAATGTTCTGCATTCAATTCGAAAAGTTCCATATTTCGAGAATAAGATATGACCCTTACCTTTCTGGAGGAAAAGAAACATTAGAATGCACAAAGAGAAAAAAGCAGATTAGCAGGACAAGAAATGAATGTGTTATTCAGACGGTTAGAATGTTGAATATTTCTGTAACTGCACGTCCATGCAATAGTTTCACTGCTTCTTGGTATTTCAACTGGGATCATGTCATTACTTATTCTTCAGCATGGGGAAGTTGGTATGTGTAATTGTATGTTTTATGTATCTTCCTGAAGCACTTGAGCTTTCTCTTGCAGAAGTCAGAAAACATGGCTTCAAGGCAAGCTGGCTAAGGCTGCATTTCAAATTAGCGAAACCTCGTGCTGATGCAGATCGTAAAAGTAATTGCCCTTGTTGACACCTGGATGAACTCTATGTTCTCCCTCGGGCTCTTTCGGCTCGTATAGAATTTTTATGTACTTTGTTATGGTTGGACATGGGACAATGCAGCTGCCATTGGCAAATAATGAAACCGTGCGCTCTTCCCATTCTTACAAGTTTGAGCCTTTGTAACTCTATGTATTAACGACCTTTGCTATCCTGTCTGCGTACCAAAAAAGAAAAAAAATAAAAAGAGTATGCATTCAACTAATTAAAGTACATTCTAAGTAGTATTGGAATCATTTTTACAACCAAGGTTTCGAGATTTAACTTTAATTATGATGGTTTGATTATAAATAGTTGTGTATATTTGAACCATGATTTCTGCATAAATACTTCTCAAAGAAGTTGATACGGTTAAAAAAAAAAAAAAAAGAATTGCAATTGTGTTATATTGAGTTACAACGTTTTTTTATAGTCTGATTAGTAATTGGATAAATTTTTTTTTACATTAATACGAGTTAAAAAAAAATTTATTGTTGTTTATGAGAATTTATATGAAAAATGTAATTTAAAATTTAAAATTTGTTATTTAACACTCAAGCATAAAAAACCAACGGTGGGATGCTGTGGGCTTGAAGGCCCAACTCAGGATGAAGGTTAATTCAATTAAGTCCCCATCCCAACCCCAGATTTAAAAAAGAAAATTTTTTAAAAAAAAAAAGAAAAAAGAAAAAGGAAAAAATGGAAAGAAAGAAAATAGCCTCAAAATAAAAATTGTCCAGGAAATCATTATCCAACCAAAAAAAAAAAAGCCAGCAGCGAAAACAGTTCGTCGATCGCTTTCTCTGTTTCTTTCTTGAATCTGATTCTTGATCTTGACAAGCAATTGTCAATTAAAATGACGATGGCAGCACCAGGGTTGCTGTTGGGGATGTGTCCTCCGAAGCCACAGCTGCCTGTATCCAATTCCTCTCTCAGGAACAAGCTAAACAACAGCAACAGCAGCAGCAGCAGCAGCGCGGTTTCAGACCTGGGTTTTGTAACTTCTCAACTCAGTGGCATCAGAATTTCCTATGACTTTGCAAACTCCGCCAGACCCATTTCCTCTCCTTTCTCCCCTGCCCTTCAGCCCGTTGCCCGTAATCTTCCTCCCCTCTTGTTTTTTATTTTTTGTTCCTCTTTTTTCTGTTTGTTTTCATTTTTGCTTAAATGGCTTCTGTTCTTTTGTTACTTCGATGGCGCAGTGAAATTAAATGGATTATTTTTTATGTCTTTGATTTGTTGGAAGATACAAAATTTTGTGATTGTGTCATTGTTTTTGGCTTGTGGGTTGTTTTGTTCTGTGAATTAGACTTGAAATTTTTTTTAATTGTCTTAAGAAATTTAGTATTCCACGCAGAGTCAAAGGCATTGGTTTTGGAGCCATGGGCCTAAATCAAAACTTGGGAATTGTCTGCATTTGGTGGTTTTTTCGAAATTAAATTGGCAAAAAACTGGTTTATTTATACATGGGGTTTGGTGATTTATAGGCTTCAATACAGATAGCACCTACCCTTTTTATATCTTACAAGGGGTTTAATTTACTCTTTGGATAATGTGCTATATTTTATGACATTGAACATTGAATCCTTGCTTCTTGGGGTTTTCTGAGGTTGTCTTGCCACACAAAAACAATGTCTTGTCAGGTTTTGTATCTGCATATAACCTAATGGGTGGTTATTTGGTGTTGGCTATTCATAGCCATGTCGTCGGCATTTGTTAGAACCGTATAAGCAATAAAATCTGTAACTCGAGGCATCTTTGCCAGGTAGAGTATGTCCCTTTACTGGCAAGAAGGCAAACAAGGCGAACAAGGTGTCCTTTTCGAATCACAAGACAAAGAAGCTGCAGTTTGTCAACTTGCAGTATAAGAGGGTTTGGTGGGAAGCTGGCAAGCGCTATGTCAAACTGCGTTTGTCAACCAAAGCATTAAAGACCATAGAGAAGAATGGACTTGATGCTGTTGCTAAGAAGGCTGGCATTGATCTTCGCAAGGAGTAATAAGATAGCACATATGTTTTGGCTCCAAGTTTTTGGTATATTTTGCCTAACCATTCCTAATGTGCTTTTCTTAATTTGTCACACTTTTGGGCTAAATTGAGTAACATGGCTGTGACATCCTACAATTTCTGTGATTTCATCTCTTTCTTTTCATCCAAAATGCTTGTTATAATGAGAGGTTTGGCGGTGTGAGGGATGAGGTTCAATGTTTTCCAGGTTGTAAGTAAGCCTTAGGATATGCCTACATATTTGGGAGCAGATGAAGAGTTAGTGAGCTAAGATTCAACGAAGGGAAAGACTAATTTATTTACTGCTCCTGATATGCCCTCGCTATTTTTGTGTAGAGAATTAAAACACTTGCATAGCATAATGGGATGCACTCTCACCTAGAATTTGAATCTTTTTTACTTCTGGAGAATCTTTTTGCAGGCTACATCTACCTTGATAGCGCTGTAATTGATTGAAAAATGAAAACCCAGGATGGTTGAGAGATGAATGTCAGAATTAGAGATTTTGCTCTGTTAATATTCAAGAATCAGTTGCTGGCTGGCATGACATGGTTTAAAATGTTTGGTAAGTGGCCAGGGCTACCTCCCGTAGCCATTCCAACCTTCAAAGAGGGAATACAAGCATATGCTTGATCCTCTCCTCTAATGGAGAGCCAGTGTCTACCAGCTAAAAAGTAACAAGTTTACTGGTTGATGCCATTCCCATTCCAGTTGTTGATGGCCTGGCTGTTGCACTGGTAGTTCAACAATTGCAATAATAGAACTGATTCCTATAAAAGATTACAATGGATCCGAACATTCAAAATGAAGTAAATTGCAACTAGAAGTTCTCATTTTCTTATCTGTCCATTCATCAGTGCCATACAACTGACATACGCATATAGAATAATGTTTCTGGTTAGTAGTAATTTTTAGCATCTACCTATGAGGCCTTTCAAAAGACAAACTGTACATCAGTAGTTCATCTGAAGGGTTCAACTGGAGCAGATTGTTCAAGAAAAGCTGCAGCCTCAAAACATTCTGCAGCCTCAAGTGCAGATGCACCGTGATCAGCCTTGTAGAGCAGTCCCAGATGATACCACGCTAAAGGGTTTGTCTTGTCTAGCCGAAGGGCATCAGTGAGAAGGCTTCGAATAATTGGGATTGACTGACTACCAACCCGTCTGAGAACACAGGCAGTTGATATCAAACTTGGGACATAAGTAGGCTCAACATCTAATGCTGCTCTGAATGCTTGCAGAGCTTCTTGATGCTGGCCTTTTGCTTCGTACAGTAAACCTGAAAAAAATCAACACGTCTTGCTCAATATTGAAAAGTATCAGGTGTGCAGTAAGTCATTCCGCCGAAGAACTCACCAACATGGACTTGTTCAAAGTGAAGTATAAACAGAAGAAAACATGATGCAAAAATATGTGCGCTGTTCTTTTTGCATAAAGGTGTTCACATGCACAGACCGAAATAATGAATGCACAAGCAAATAGGAGTTACTACCTACCTGTGGAATGCCATCTTGACGCGGAATAAGGACTAATCGCTTTGGATTTTAAAAGACAGACTTCAGCGTCCCGCCACTGTGACAAGCTAATGTACGCATTAGCTAGGTCATGCCATGCTTCCATTTCTAATCTTCTATCATGGTTTCCCCTAATCTGCAAATTTAACCGGAAAGTTATCATGTACTGATTACAATGTGTACCTTAGCAAACTTCACCAGTCCCTAAGTCCAAACTTCAACAGGAGGCGGGAAGGAAGGGGGATAAAGAAAAGATTCTAAGGCTTGTCTGTCAAGCAGAAACCTAGGATGAGGATGACTGCTTTCTCAAGAATTTATGGTGTTTTCCCATTTCTTACGTCTTATCATAATGTCAAAGTGCACACCTAAGCCGTGTGTCAATCAAATGCTCATACCTTAAAATGCTTCTTCCCAGCACCTGAGCTTTTACTTTGAACTTGTGCAACAGCAAGAAGATGAGTGTAGGTCTCTATGGCATTCTTCAACTGTCCTTGTGCAATTTGCAGTCTTGCTTTAGTGTGTAACAGTTCTCCCTGCTCCCATTTCCCTGTTTGATCTAGGGCAGCATTAATCACAGTCTCGGCAACAAAATACTGTCTTTGAGCTGACAGTATTCGAGCTAAAAGAATGTAAGTTCTAACATTAGACCCTGCCTCCAGTTTCAGAAGCTGCTTTGCGAAATGAAGTGCAATATCCAACTTCCTTTGCTCAGCATTCTCCAGACTAAGATGGAATATGATAGGTGGATCTCTTTCTCTCATCATTTTCTCAGCTGTTTCAAGTGCCTCAAGTGATTTGGACTGCTTTGAAAATCTTTCAGAATCAGAAGCCACTAATCTGGACTGAGTTGACAGCAAAAGACCTAGTAAATAGTTTGCAATGCTCATTATCTGCCTACATCTGCCAGTCATTTCAGAAAGTGCTTTGTATGTAAAAGCTATCCCTTCTTCAATACAGATCCTATTTTTGCCACATATCTTTGAAGCCAGTAACAATTCTTGTATGCAGTCTGGATTATCCCTATTGTTCAGTAAATTCCTCAAAAGATTCAAAGCAACCATGTCATCACCCTCCCCATGATAACAAAGTGCGAGAGTGCTATACCTTTCTCTTCTTTCCATGATCTCTGGAGGCAACTCTTCCACTTGATGGGCTAGTCCTATTAGTTCCCCTGAAACAGACAGTGCAAAAGATAGGTGGTCCATAATGGTAGGATCCCATCCTATTCTTTTGAGAGAAAATTTTTTTAATAGAATTAGTAACAGAAGTACAGCCTCTTCAATGTTGTTCCTTGGAACAAAACATCCTTCCATCTGTGAACGTAGATTTGGAGGACTTGCATTAGTGCCACTATATAACAGAAACACAGAAAATTCTTTTTCCATCTTAGCCTTGATTTCTGTCTCCAAATGCCACTGATATAGAAGAGCCCGACGGTATGACAACATAACTTCTTCGGGAGTGCCAGCAAGTTTCCATAGCTCTGGAAGCAATTCAACAGCTTTGTTCAGAATTTCCTTTAGTTTACAATCTGCAAAAATATCTTCAGGCAGACCCTCTGGTAATGCAGACTCAATGGTGTCCAAGATGACTTTACATGACAGAGCAGCTTCTACAATAAGGGGTCAGGAAGAAAAGTTACAAATGTGAGAGAAAGTGAACTTACCATGCACAACAATGATCAATGAAATACACTAAAGTTGCAAAAAATACTCCTGAGCCCGTGTCTGCAAGCTCCATGACACAACTAAGTGGTAAGAAAAACCAATGATGCCTTAAATAAAGACATCAAATGTCCAAGCAAAGTGATTAAGTCTGAGACCGATAGCAAAGTGATTAAGACTGAGACTGAAAGCAAAGTGATTAAGCCTGTTCAGAATCCTGCAGGAGATTATCTGCCTATCCTAAAAAGGCATCTTAGTAGCTTGAACGTGCTCATTTGTGCTTGGAAGCTGACTTTCACCTTCATAGCAAACTAGACAACAAACAGTGGAGAATGAGAATTATACCTTCAAACCTCCCAAGAATTTGCAGTGACTTTGCCTTAAGAAACATGGCTTCAAAAAGTAAACTAACGGCATGCATAGACATGGGTGGAGTAGCATCACTTTGAGAATGGCGCTGATTCTGCTCACATCTTCTAGAAAGGGAGACCTTTATCTTGGAGGTCACAGCAGCAATATCAATTCCCTCAAACACATGAAGTGCAGCTTCTACATTTCCTTTTTGATACTCAAGCCTTCCCAGTAATGCTCTTGCTTCCTACAGATCAAGATGATGCTTTAGCTCCATGACATATTCAGATTACATACAATGGAGAATGCAAATAAAAGTATAAACAGAGAAAATATTGGTTTTAAGATTGTCAGCAGACACATCTGCCAATCACAATGCAGATTCTTCCCAAAATGTTGTTGTTAATGTTTAGAAAGTACTTTGCTAATGGCTAGACTTGTTTAATGTTTCCAATACAAGTATCATGAATGTTGCCCTTTGTATTATGAACAATTGTTAGAGAACTGTTTCTGTTTCTACACAAGAACATCAAATAACATGAACATGTCTACAATGTAGCCATACCAGTTGTTCAAGCAGCTTATCAAAAATTGTGAAAAGTATTAACACATCAAAAATTGACCCAGACCAAAACACTAGGTATAGCCTAGTGCCACCAAGTATAAAAACTTAGGGTGAGGTATTCAATTAGAACAACAATTCTCACTGAAAGTTATATCCTCCTCCCCCGCTCCAATCGGACCAAAAAAAATTGACCCACAACAGACTAGAACTAAATAAATGGGACATGTGCAGAGCTTAGCACATAAGTTTCCAGTTGGATTATTGCAGGTCCATCAACAACAAGATCCATTCATGATTATGTTTTCAAATCAGTGGCCATCCCATAAAAGTTGATATTGGTTCTCGTCTGAGTAATATCCTGAAGAGTACTGAAATTCTTTTGCCCAGCAAAGGACTAGTAGCACCCCATGACACAAGATAGAATAAATGAAAATTTCATGCGAAGGATGAAAGAAGTAAAACCACCTGCAACTGACCTCATAGTTGAGATATCCACTCTCACGAAGAGATGATTCTGCTTCCTCAATATTGCTATTGTCAACCTTGGCATCGACTTCACCAGCTCGAGATGAATAGCCACTCGCAGAATAGTCCCGTGTTGCCAAGGACTCAGACGAGTCTGCAATGTCATCAACTTTCAACTGCTCTCCCGAGCGGATGCACCTCATCATCTTCCACAGTTTCCCTCTGATGCCAAGCCCCCACTTTTTCATCCAATCCTTAGGTCTCATAACGTTTCATTACCATAAAAATTGTTCTGAAACAGCATTAACACAGCAGACATACACGATTAAAACCCTCTAGAGAATTTGACAGTAATAACATACATTCTCTAATTACTGTCATGTGCTGATAGATCATGAATAGAATGCAAGCCTCTAGACCAGTAGACTATGTAAAAGGTAAAATTAGCAGGTTTCCTACCAAACAGATTATGTGAAACTTGCCATTGTAACCAACAACGAAGGGAATTTGACAAAAACTTGTTTGAACAAATTTATACAAGGTTTTGTCTCTGTAACTCAGAAAACTGAATAATTGGGAACAACTTGCCAAAAATCCTCAAAATCCCTACACAATCCTAGATTAGTCCACCGATAACAAATACGTATCTCCATAATCCTTACTACTTCACACGAAAAGATCAAGGAAAAAAAATGCAAGAAAAGCAACAGTCAAGAACCCACAAGGCACCAAGATATATCCAGATAAAGTTGAAAGTTAAACAAACCCATGATGGCTTGGACAAAATTAACAGCTGGGATCAACAAAACACTCAAAAAGAAAGTACCTTTCATGGCCAAAAAGCACTGACTGAGCCCACAAAACACCAAAACCATCACAGTGCATCTCTCCACAATTCAAACCAAGAATCCAAGGCTCTCAAACAAAAAGTCTCTTTCCCCTCTTTTTGCCTCTTTAAGCGTCTCCCTCTGGACTTCTGTTTTTCTTATTTTTTTATTTCCTCGGTAATACTGTGACCATTTTGAATCTCAGACCCTTTTTCCACAGTCTCTGGTACCGTGAGTACACCTGCAGCATTAAATTATGGAAGTCTTAAAAACTTTCAGATATTCTCCTGTTTTTCGAAATCAAAGGTGTGAACAAAGGAAAGAATTGCTGGCCCTGTTCAGCGGAAGACTTTTGGAAAGAGGATTTATTATACAATGACTTTGTTAGATTGAAACCAATGCACATGGGACCCAGTTCTGTATCTACCCACTGCCGCCATGGTCAACAACTAATCCCATCCCGATAGGCAACCCACCTAGTAGTCTCAATCTCTTTGTCTGTCTCTCTGTCGCTCTTTCTTCTATTGTAGATATTCTCCATCAGTGTTAGAACACCAGTTATGGGGTGCCACAGGCATGGACTTGCAATTTCAACTAGATATTGTATCGTTTCCATGGCCAACAGACGAAACTGGACATGCAGCACATTCACGTGTCCACAGGAGAGTACTAATAAATTTGCAAGAAACACTCTCCCCTTTCGTGTATATTAAAACTTTTACTTAAATGTTTTATTAAATGGTGTGGGTCAATTTTTCTATTTTCTTGAGCCTCCCTTAAATTTCAATTATTTACAAGGTTGAGGCTATAAATATCTTACTCAAAATTCTGATTTGGGTTGCAATGCTACACTTCATAATCACAGTATATGATGGCTTTAGGTTGTTTGGCATTAAAAAAAAAAAAAAAATTCTTTTATGTGTCATTTGTCCTATTATAAAACGTCTGCATTGCAATATACTACGGACGACAACTCAAGTTTTTTCTTAAAACAGAAAAAAAAAAAAAAAAAACGTTAAAGACATTTTGATAATTGCATATGTAAGTTAAAATCAGAATAATTAGTTGACGTTGTGTTGAACTCTGTTTTTTTCGGTAATAACTATTAGCTCGCAATCGTGATAACCAATTTCTAAGTTCTGAGAAATTTGTTGCTTACGCACGAAAGGAAAAGGACAACTAGAAGTTATTGTCCGAATCTCGAAGGTTACTGTTCTTTAAACATCTTAATTAGAAGAGCCGCACGACCAGTGTCTCAAAGCTGTTCTTGTCTTTTTCTTTGATCAGATATCATGGGTGTTCTTTTTATTGATCGATTCCCCCAATACTGTGCGGAAGATGGGGCCTGGAGCATATGAATGCAGTACTAAACGCGGATTTGAGTACTGGATCAGACTGAAAATAAAATAAAATAAAACAAAACAAAAAATCAAGATGGGGCTGACCCAAAAAAAAATCAAATTCACGTAGTTTTATAGAATGTAGGTTTCATAAAATTTTCGCATAAATACTTGGGGTTTAGCAAGATAGTTAAACAAATAATCTTAATTCTTACATGAATGTTGGCAATAAAATTGCGCAGCTGGCAAGTAATAAAGAGGAATGGAAAGAGGAGGGGGGGGGGGGATGGCGTTGGAGATTTTTACTTTTACAAATGACGAATGACATAAGAGTTCGCACAAAAAATAACTAACGTACAAGCGATGAGTGTAGGTAGAGGATCGGTAAAGATGTTTTACTAATGTTCTCGTGCTCTCATTTGTTATTTAACATAGCTGACTGCATGCATGCAACGTCCAGGTTTAATCTAGTGATGTCCGATCCTCCCACCATCGCCACCGAATCCTCCACCACCTCCAGCTCCTCCACCAAAGCCACCTCCTGAGCCACCACCTACTCCTCCTCCATATCCTCCTCCCCTGCCGAATCCGCCACCAATTCCACCGCCAGAGTCGCCTCCAAATCCTCCTCCGTTCCCAATCCCTCCTCCTATACCACCGCCTTTGCCGAACCCTCCACCAACACCCCCGCCAATTCCACCTCCTTTGCCGATACCTCCTTCCAAACCACCACCTTTGCCAATGCCACCCCCAAGTTCTCCACCTTTTCCAATTCCACCACCAAATCCGCCGCCTTTTCCTATCCCACCACCAAAGCCACCGCCATGCCCTTTCCCGCCACCAATGCCACCACCATTACCGATTCCACTTCCCAAGCCACCACCTTTACCTACCCCACTGTCAATGCCACCGCCCTTCCCTACTCCACTGCCAATTCCACCACCCTTTCCAATGCCACCTCCCAAGCCACCACCTTTACCTATCCACCGCCAGCACCACCACCAAAGGCACCTCCTGCACCACCACCTCCATCATGGAGCTTCTCCTCCTCAGCTTTTTCTACAGTTACCACATCCCTAGCAATCACACTCACTACAAGCAAACGAAGGCAGAGCAAAGACAATACAAAAATTTCCCTTCTACCACGTACCATACTTTTTGTCGTAAAATTGACCTTCTTGCCGAAAAATCGAACTCAGGCAAATGCGTTTTATAGACTTCTTACTCAGACGATGAATTAAACCACATCTCAACCACCAACTGCTCTCGACATTGGCGCATTCATTAGACGATACATTACAAACACAACTCAACCCCAATTATGATCATGCATTTATTGTAGCTGCAAATTTCAATGTGCCAATTCTGACGAAGGTCCCCCCTAACAAGGCTAGTGGGTTGGCTGCGTTTTTCTCATCTTGTAACCAAAATTTGTGCCTCATTACTACATCGCATACAACTTTTCACTTGAATAGGCTCCAAATTAGTACCATGAAACGCTTGCTTTGAGAGCTTTCTACATTCTGGCATTGCATCCAATTGTTCTCAATATCATTCATTCATACATACATACATATATATATATATATAGCCATGTGGTGTCGTTGCAAATATGGTTATCGAAAATTACGTTTCCAAAAGTATTATTAGACTGATAGTTCGCTGTGGCGCAATGCAAGGATATGTCATATATCTGACTGTATTCGGTTTTATAATTAAATCCCATATTCTGATAAGGTGACGATATCTCCTGATGTGTACAGAGAATGCGAAGTATGAAATTATGTATGCATACCTGTCATCATAACTCGTGCGGTCGTGCTTTTTTAAGAGACACCCCATTCTTTTACTGTGACGGTGGGGTGCAATTCAACCATAAAATGGCAGTGTCTAAATACATGCACCGCTTGAGAAGACGGCGTTTGTAGATCCCACGTCCACAAATTACTTTTTTTTTCTTTTAATTACTTTTAAAATATATTATTACAAAAAATTAGGTTGAATGTACATCAACTACGTGTAAATATGCAATAAATGTAGTTGTTCATTGTGTATCAGTTGTCACACATTTTACATTAAATGATAACTTTTATACATCTTCTTTTTTTTTTTTTCAAAAAAAAAAAAAAAGAAAAATTGTACTATCCCGTCTATATCTTTCGATCTACCGAACTTTTTTGAAAATGGCGTGTATCTAAACTGCAGTGCCAGTTAGTTTACAGCTATTTCAGTTTTTGAACTTTTGTCGTGTGACTTTGAAAGAAGTTCATTCGCACCATTAGTATTTAGATCATCGGCTGGTTGTTTTTCCTTTTTATTGAATTTCCTTCGGTGAAGTCATTTGTCGGCTCAATTGAAAGGAACTAAAACATTCGATTGATCTATCGAAACTGACCAATTGATCATTACGTGGTTGCATTGCATTGATCCGACCATAGAGATCACGTATTTAGATTTCGGTTTTGACGCAGACAAGAATTTTTTAGATTGACAAGGCCGATCTTTCCCGTTACCATGAATTGAAATTAATCACCTCCAGTCGGCATTTTGGAGATTAATTAATGACCACAGACTCATGATTATTATAGTTCCCTCAAATAAATTCGATAAATTTGATGCATGTTGAATACGAATTTATATTATTACTATTGATTAATTACAAGCACAAATCGCATTTATGATACTGAAATATATAGACTCACATTTGTGTCGATGCAACATTGCTGTATAATTCCATAGTTACTGAGGGAAAGTCAAAAAAGAAAAAGTGATGGGACGCCTAGATCGACGAAAGCTCGTCGATGTTTTCAACAGTAGTTTTCTAATGCACTTCCATGTGCTTGGTAGATGAAACATTTATTATTGCATGGTCCAAACCCCATCTTCGGGGGAGATGCTGAAAGTTCTATGCACATCCACTTCATGGTTGCGAGCACCGACTTAGTGACATTGTAAGTTATCATCGTCGTCAAAAGCATTAACAGTAGGGTTCCTTCAAATTAATGATGAATAATTGAGGGTTTACCTAACTAAAATGATCAATAATTGAAAAAGGCAAGGCCGGCTCTTTGTGTGGGCTGCCAAACTTTGAATCTGACCAAAGATTGACAATCCCTATGGTAAGAAATTTATTGGGCGGCACAGAGTCGAATCAACTTCATGAAGACAGAAGCAGAAAGTTCGGTTCTGCCTGACCTGCAGCTCTAATTACACTTGCTCTGTGCAAAAAGTGAAAGACTAGCAATTAAGATAAGAAGCATGGCCCCACTTTAGCTCGACTAATGGCTAATAGGCCAATAGTTTCCTACAATATGAATTAATTGTATGGATTCATAACTCCACTAAGTCCGTGGTTGCTCATCCCTGGATCGCAGAGTTTCAATTAACTCTCTTGACAAAGAAAGCAACTCTATATACCACCAGTTTTTTATACGTTATAAATATTCTCGTGTCACAAATTTAATTGCGACGAACTTCCAAAAATGATGTCCCATTTAACTAGACCGAGCATCCCAAATTCCTTCCTTTTTCCTCTTTACTGTTGATAGAGTCACGGAGAATGGTCCATACTAAAAAAATTATATCCATGGACACCACTTGTGGTGTCAGGAAAATTGGAAGGAAACGATATATCTATGATCAAACTACGTTGGAAAGAGGGATTTCTCCATTCTTAAAAGTTTCCCCTGTTGGGATACAGATACTTCAGGAATGTATGAATCCAAACTTCGGGGTTGTTGACCAAAATAATTCTGTAGACAAATTAGTTGTACCGAGCCTTCTAGCACTCATGGGGAGTAACTTGAAAGGTTAAAAGGGAATTTAAAGTACCAGGAAATGTGAGTACCAAAGGGTTCACGAATTTAAATCTAGTCCATTTCAAATGAAAGAGTGATTAGAGCATCCGGTAAGTTTCTTTTTTTTTTTTTCGGTCCCAAGAGCATCCGGAAACTTTATTTAATCAATGGGTCTGAAATAACTTTGGTCTACAGACCTTGGGCCTAGGCACGACGTTATCTCACGGATGGGCCATGCAACATTTCAACTCGTAAAAGGGTCGAAGTTTAATTCAAAGACCAAGGACGTGACCCAAACTCAGAGCTATGCATCTTTTTGGACAGCACAAGGGAGGAAGGATTTCTTGATTTGTGCGTGACATCCTTGTGCAGGAGCCATGCTAATATTCTCTGTATCATTCCAATTTTATCAGATGTCCCGAAGGGACAACTGAACAGGCTGGATAATGAGGTAAAAATTGAGAGGCTCATCATATGTTGGAAGCGTCCGCCTCTTGGGTGGATCAAACTCAATTATGACAGCACTGCTAAAGGCAATCCAAGCTGCGTTGGAGCAAGGGTATATTTCGAGACCGTCAAGGGTTTTGGCTAGGGGGTTTCTATCAAACCATCAGGCGTGCTAGTGCTGTTGTGGCGTAATTGTGGGTTGTTCTCCAAGATCTCAGCTGTGCTTGAAATCTTGGCTTTCGAAAGATAATTGTAGATGTCGATTCTCAAGTAGCTTTGACTATGACATAGAAGGGGTTCCACCAACACACCTTTATGTGAATATTGTCAATGAGTGTAGAGAGTTGATGAATCGTCAATGAGAAGTTTAGGTGAATCATATGTATAAAGAGACGAATAGGGTCGCCGATTGTCTTGCGAATTATGCTTTGCTCGGCCATCCGACTTGCAGTTTCTTGAATGTGCACCCTAACACTTTTCTAGATCTTGCAAGAGGATATTGCTGGTGTTAGTCTGCTTAGAATGATAACTTCTTAGTCTAGATTATTAACTTTCCTTGTTGGCAAATAGAAAAAAAAAAAAAAAAGAAAGGGTGGAGGAGAATGTGGACAATTTAGGTTTACAAGTCCATGAAGGAACCGCAATTTTGTGCAAAATGGAAACAAATTATTTCGCTTGGTTTTTTGTTGCCCTTTTCTCTCTTAAAAGGGAACAGCGATGCCAACGAGGCAACGCATCATTAAAAGCACACTAATCTTTTTTTTTTTTAATTATTATTCCTTATATCAAAATTAATTAAAGTTTATGTTTTGTTAAAAAAATAAATAAATAAAAACTTGATATTTGAGTCTCAACCACTTTTAGAGATTTTCTTATGGCCAAATAAGCTTAAGCTTAATTAAGCACACTAATCTTCACCTTTAAAAGATAAACCAATACAAGATATTCCCATCACTTTGAATCAGAAGCGAATATGTTGGGACCCTTGAGCTCTCTAGGCTCTTAATTTTTGTTCATTTGCCAAGTTGAGTCCGAATTGCCTACTTGGCATACGTAGTTTGTTTATTCCAAACCCCAACGGGAATCCCAGCCATAACATCTCTTTTGCCTTCTTAATGCTACATTCCATAAACTAAATGGAACACTTATTGCACATTTCGTGTGCAATACATACATGCATACGTGTTAGAATTATCTGCGCTTCATGGAACATCAAAGAGGAACCAAGAGAGAAAAAACCGTGTATGTGTGTGTGTGTGTCTGTGTGTGTCTGCATCTCGATCGATGAAAATCAAAGTTCATTGTAAATCCCAGTAAATATATGATGAACTTTCAGCCATGTTCATGATGAGCTCAACAAGATTATGCGAACAGTTCAAAAGTAGAGTCATTTAAGTAGTATTATTTCTCGACTGTCTCTCCATATAGCTATCTCTACCAGCCCCACCAACCAAAGAAGGTGAAAAAATAAAAGAAGAAGAAAAACGAGAAAAACCCAATAAAATAGCGCTTCGCACTCCCCTTTCTCAGCTTGCCAACGACAAGAAACAACTTCCTAGCGTCTGATGGGAGTTATGCACAAAATCAACACCAAAACATAGCACATCCATGCATGAATGCCCATCCCGCCCAGCTTCGAACTTTCATCCTCAACTCAAAGTAGACTTGAACCAAACAAAAAAAAAAAAAAAAATCAAACTTTACCAACATAAACAACTGAAATTTAAACAAAGTTTGTGTTCTGGGAGCGAGCATATGAAAAAAAAGAGAAGAGTTGTCGACAAATAATAGTTGACAAACGAGCACCATCATCATCAGATTCTATTAAACAAAACACAAAACATATAATGAATCAGACACTGAAATCTGAGACAAGCTTTAAAATTGGGTTTGCTTTCCCGGAAGCTCGATGGAAGGACACCAACCGACCAAGAACTACCTATTGTTTAACGTGGACCCCAGCACATTCTCCAATCAGAACTCGCCACGTTCTCACCTCTGGATCCAACTGGCCAGTTGAGAAGGGTTAAAGATCCCTGGAATGTGGGCCCCCTGCGTCTTCAGTATGCTTGCCACCTCAGCATAACTTCTGTGCTCTTTCTTCGACCCTGTCTCGGCTTCCTGCTTCCCTCTCGACGATGCGCCGCCAGCGGACAAAGGCACGGTCTCCGCTCGGTCCGGGTCAAACTTCTGCCCAAAAAGAGTACCCTTTGTGAGGAACTCATACGCCATGTAGCCGGCTAGCAGCCGATTCGGACAAATGGATTCCCCGGCTTTGGAAGCCGGCTTAACCGCGACTTGAGGCTGAGCCGAGGCTGGAGTCTTCAATGAATAATAAAACGGCTCCCTCTCTTTGCGCTTCCTCGACGCGCCAGGTGTTGGGATCCTACGCGAGTGGTGGTGGTAACTCATTCCGGCCTCAAAAGATGCCACGTCAGGATTGAAGCAAAATTGAAATTCCTCCCAAGGGCAATACAGTAGAAGCGCAAATAGCGGTCAATCTAAGGGCAAAAGCGTCAAATCGAATTTTCTAGTTTTCTTTTCAAAAACACCGTCTAAATCATCTTTCACTGAGAAGCGACCGAAAACGTCCAAAGACAATTAAAGGGTAAAAGCGTAAAAACGAAAATCGAACCTTTTCCCTCAGACAATAATATTATTAATATTTTTTTCTAACAAAAACAAATAGGAAGAACAAATACACGGAGGAAGAGAGGTAATTCAGATCCTAGAAAGCTGAAATGGGATCTATAAAGTGATAATAAGAATCAGATAAAGCTTGTCAATAATATTTTGTGGACGTATGTTGTAGAGGCCGCGGCGCCGCCTGATGCCGGCGAACTTAGAGCGGAGACGCAGAGAAGAGGAAGAGGAGGAAGAGAGGGAGAGAGAGAGAAAGAGAGAGAGAGAGAGAGAGAGAGAGGAGACGAGAGAATATTTCTGAGTTTTAGGAGATGGGGCGAAGAATTGTAAGAGAAGTGGGTTGGTTTATTCATGGATTGGACCCTTGTTTTTTCCGAAATGCCCATACTGCCACAGTTTGATTGTTGAATGGCGAAAAAGCCCTCCCCATTTTGGGAATAGAAATGTTTGCGTGTCATGTGTTATATACTAATGGTTCTGAATGTGAATGCCTGCGTGTCCCTTGCTCATGCGTGGGTCTGTGTAATTACTACGGTAACCTCCGAAGCTTATCCTCTTCAGAATCTCCGGGCTTTGCATCGCGACCCCGTGTGGACCGTGGAGATTGGGGGTCACTCCCCATACGTTAAGAAGACAAATTTTGGACCAAGAGTGTTGGAGTAATCAAATCACTAGTTTATTCAATTTTATTGGTTAAATTGTTGATATAATGATTATATAAAATATTTCTTATGACCTCCCTGACGGCGTCTAGCGATAAAAAAATATTGTTTATTTCATAAAAACTTATAAATTTGATATTAAAAAAAAAAAAAAAAAAAAAAAAGGAGCCATGTTGGCAATGCTTATAGTGGCAAATGTTAATCCAACTGAAATTGCAATGTAAATTTTGCTTTCATAAAAAAAGGGGGAAAAAAAGAAAAGAAAAGGACAAAAGGGGCAAAACCACTGAAATTGATGAATGGAGATTTTGGGTCTTTATTTAATAGTAGAACTCCATCTGAACCATCCATCTAAACCACCTTACAGGCAAGTCTTCAGAATTACTTACCAGCAAAACAAACATACGAGTTCAGGAAAAGTCAAATATTATGACCGTTCTACACTCTGGAGGACATTTAAAGACTCTGCTATTCCCTTTGAAAGACAGTAGGCAGTGGACTGGATGGTGATCATAGGATTGACTCCCAGAGCACTTGGCAGAACACTAGCATCACAAACAAAGAGGCCTTCTGCTTCCCAGCATTCCCCATTCTCATCAACTGCACCCTCTTTTTCATCCATCCCCATCCTGCAGCTGCCCATTTGGTGCGCAGAGGAGTAAGTATTCCGTGCCCTCCCAGGTGCTGTAACTTCATCTATAAACTCCTCCAGGTCCTTGTCGTTAATCCCAGAACAATTTATTCTTTTCCCATCACTGCGATGGGTGCCCACCTCGACTGCTCCTGCTGCTATTAGAATCCTCAGTGCCCGTCGCAGCCCAGCTCTTAAATTCTCTTCGTCCAATACATCTAAATCATGAGTAATCCGCCCCTCCGCCTTAACTTCTCCCGATCCTCTATCCCTGATTATCACTATCAAGTGAGCGGTTCTCGCGTACTTCATCATTTGTTTCTTCATTGCAAGTCCAGACTCCCAAGGTGATATTGCAGCAAATGATGCCGGTCCTAGTGTAGGAGTTTCAATAATGGCCCTCAACTTTGAGTCTCCTGACACCACTTTATGAACTGATGTGATTATTCCGCCCTCATAGACTTTCCCCTTGAAATCCGGATTTGATTCTGGGAAATATCCCCAGGCCATTAGAACAGAGTGGAGGTGAAGGTTTCTGCCGACATTCTTATTCTTCAATCCACTGGAGATCATTAAAGGTGGCGTGGAAAGAGCCCCGCCTGCCGAAATTGTTACTCTGGCCTCAATTTGCAGTTTCATGCTGATGTTGTTGTTTAGGGACTTTGCCAAAACTCCCAAACATTTCTTTCCTCTTTTGCTTCTTCCGCTCTTGTTCTTCTCCAGTATAAATCTTTCTGCTTTGCATCCTGTTAATATCACTGCGCCGTCTTCAACAGCATCAACCAGCCAAGTAGTATCAGTCCCTCTCTTCTCCCCTTTCGGGCAGCCGTACCCACAAGATCCACAGTAATGCTTCTCGGAGGAATTCCGGGGCACGGTAGCGACCTCAAGACCAAGATTCTCACACCCTTTACGCAATACTTGATTTTGAAACCCTTCCTCTACACATTCTTCTGTAACTCCAATCCTTTCACAAACAGTGCGCATTGCAGACGCATATTCAGGGCTCGCAAATAACCGAATTTTCTGATCCTCGGCCCATTCTCGGAGTACATTCTTTGGTGTATTGATGCAAGCTGACCAGTTCACAGCGGATCCTCCTCCAACCGTTGATCCTGCCATGATGAATGTTTTCCCGTCAACGGTTGCAAGCATTCCACCTGCTTCATACAGCTGATCTAACGAAGGGCCTTCCAAGCCGGAATAATCTGCAGCGGTAAAGTAGTTTCCCTTCTCAAGAACAATGACCTTGTAGCCTGAAGCTGCGAGAACAGCAGCAGCAACACCCCCGCCACAACCCGAGCCAACAATGACGACGTCGCATTTTATCTTGTATAGATCTTGTTCATGATCATGTGCGACGTTGAGGCCTTTCTTGGAGAGGGAGAGGAGAAGGGTAGACTCAGTTTCTTTCATAGTCTCTACCAGTCCTTTTTCCAGAGGCCTCTCTTTTGGAACTTGAGTTGGAGACTCATCTGTGCCTACCTGGTATCCAATGGCCTCCCATGCCGGATTGCTGCCATTTTCATCCACCTGCACGGAAACTTTCAAAATTAGAGAATATTGAGACTTTCAAAAACCCCCAAGATATCCAGCAATATGCCATATTTTCCACTGGTTGTCCGATTGGATCACGCAACTTGCCATGACCAAAAGCGACACTTTGTATACCTACCTAAAGTGATTATTAGGTGAAGAAATCAATGGCAGCAAAAGTAACACGGGACATAAAATTCAAGGGCACAGGCTGGTATTTCAGCTTCTCCAAGGCACAATTACGTTGTGTTGTGGGCTGTGTCCCAGGGCCCAGGTAGCATTCACAATGAGGTGACATACTTAACATTTTTACGTTTTTTTTTTTTTTTTTTTGGGGCTAAAAATTTAGATGAATTTAAAAGGGGTGAACTCAAAATATTTTATATCATGACAATATACTTAAATTTACTGTTTCTGACTTGCCAGAAGCAACTCGAAAGCGAAATGAAACTGTTTGTTTGCGTTGGAGGGTTGTGATTGGCGCAAGATACTTGCTACAATCAGCTCTGAAGGGCCAGGCAGTTTTCAATTTGAAATCTGACGGTATTGAAACTGACAGGATAATGATTGAACCTAAAAAAAAAATGATGGTGCGATAAGATAACATTAAAGCTTAGTTAGAATCGGCTGTTAGTTGCGCCGATTGCAGTTGAATGATAGCACATGTGACGGACAATAAAATAATCTGACTAACTCCTTCCACCGCAAAGTGCGCAACAACGCGAATGCCAATTACTGTGGTTCTACCTCAATTGTACCGTGATAAAACCTTTAGGCAATTAAGAAATAGATTCGATTAATTAACAATCATCACTAAGAGTGTACACTAATGAGTTGGAGTTAATTTGATGTTTTTATTCAAATTAAATTTTTAACGATGATTTATAAATTTTTAAAATTATAACTAAATTAGTATAATCATAAATCAACTAAATTATTATTAATAATTACAAGTTAATTTAATTAGTTTGATAATTTGAAAAAAAAAAAAATTATTATGCATTTTTTTATATTATCAATTGTCTACGACTAAAATTTTTTAGTATTTAAATATTAATTTTTTAAAACAAAAATAAATTTTTTTATGTAATTTTCTTTTTAAAAATAAATTTTTATATTTTAGTATTATAACATTTTTGAACTTCTAAAACCATATTAAGTTGTCGGATGCAATTTCCTAAATTATAAATCATATTTCAACTGGTGTCAACAATTTTGACAGTTTTTATTTAGTTTTGGATTTGATTGATCGAATTCAGCGATTTAATGGATACTCCCCATTACCGCAAATAACCAGTAAAATATTTATTTCAATAAAACCAGTAAAATAATTTGGAGGAATAAAATGGGTCATAGCCCAATCCAGTTTAAGTAGAATCTAGAATTTCTTTTTTCGTTCGCTTTCTTGGGAAAAATAAAAAAAAGAAAACAGAGAGAGAGAGAAATATAAGAAGAGAAAAGAGAAAGAAAAATAAAAAAAGAACAAAAACAGTTTGGAAATTTTAAATTTGGTAAGTTAAATTAATTTAATCTTAAATGTGAGTGAAAATTAAAATTTTTAGTAGACTCAGGTATAAAAAAATAATAATAAAATAAATTTATATAATAATAAATATAATAAATATTAATTTTTTAATTATAAAAAAATATATATATATATTATAAATTAAAAACAGAGGTTAGGGGCGATGAACCAAACACCAGATTTAAACTATATCCAGTGCTTTAATTTTTAGTTGGTTCAAGAAATGTGGCGGAGGGGCAGATCTATAAAAAATAAAACTTCAGGTCGAACATTAAAAGAGAAGGGGGACCCAGATCAGAAATCAATAGCCTGGATCAACCATAATAAATTGAAAAATCTACCTCAAATTTCCAAAAGGGACGGGATTTTACAAGGATAGTGGCTCTCCGCCCTCCCGAAATTGGGTCTCAATTCATGAAGAGTCAAAGAAGTCGATTGCATTTTAGCATACGAGATTTAGAAATAATCACCCAAATAAAGGAAGTTCAAAGAAACCACTGGAAAATATGCAAGAAATTGAGAGTGACAGAAAACAAGTACGTTTGGACTTGCGCTATCCAACAAGTCCATGTCTTTTTTTTCTTATTTTCGGCCACGGCAGTTGGATCGTCAACGAGAGAGAATAGTTTATGCATAAGTGAACGTGGATTTTTCTATTTTGGGGGGCCAACATAAAATTAAATATAAACGGAGCATAGTGATGAGCAGATTGAAGGAGGCACTTACTCGAGAAAAGAAGTTGTGGAGGCAAATGACCTTGACATAAAGGAAAACAATCTCTACGAGTATCAAAAACCTGTGATTGAACCAATTCTGCAGAGCCTTCTCCCTCTTGTCCAAAGCCATGCTAGAAAAATTCTTTATGAAAGGCCATTTCTCGTCAAAACAGAGCCACCCACAGATTAAAAGCGTGCCAATCCTGGTGGATAGAGCCCACAACACCAATCTCACAAGAATCACCGATTCCTTTAAACCCCTCTTCACCATGATCTCTGCTACCTGAAAAGGTCAAAAGAAAAAACCAATATGATGAACCATCAGGTGGAGTCAGTTCGGACAAGGAATAAAAATTAAATACTTGGGATGATTCCATAATTTGAGTCCAATTGGCAGTGAACCACAAATGGTTGAAGCTTGAAGTTATATGGAAAGCAGCACTGATAAATTTTCTGGGTGCTTTGACCTTGTCAAATAACTAAGCATGCACATAAATGTAACAGAAAGAGAAGGATTAGAGAGACAGAGTACCTCATCAGGAAAAGGAAACTGAGACCCAGAGACTTGATAGAAGGTCTGCACAGCCATGCTTGGCGAGTCTTCTTTGCCTTCAACAGAATTTGATGGCAGAGAAGGCCATATGGCCTCACATATACTAGCAAGTGTTTTCATCTCACCTGAAGAGAAGCCATGGATGTTTTTGTTCTCTCTTATTCTTCCCCTCAACAAAGGATGGCTCCCTTTTCTCATATTTCTCTCTCTTTCTTCTCTTCCTCCCCTCACACCTTGTTACTTTGCTGTGCTATTAGAAATGCAGGGTAGGTGCTCTCATTTAATTCCCTTTCTTAATTTTTATACATCCTTTTTTGGTACATAGTTGATAAAAAAAAAAAAGAAGAGAAGTTATAACATTAAGGACTAGTCTGGTTTCTATCCGGCGGATTAAGAGATGAATTTTGTGACCAAAAGTTAAGAATTTTATGAATTCCCCAAGTCAATGACTTGCTTGTGATCAGACTAGAGAAGTATACGCTTGCAAAATATGACCAGAGGAAGGTTATTTATGTTTTAAAATCATTTGATTATGGAATTAATGAAAAAAAAATAACTGAAAGGTAAGAAATCTCTCAACTAAAATTTTATCATATTAGCTATAAGATGATCCATATATATGTTCTAAAATAATATTTTTTTGAAAATAAATTAAATTACTTGAAACAAAATCTTAACATTAAATTTGAAATTATAATTTATATGCATAAATATAATAAATCGTGTTATTCTTACCATAAAATGAACTCAATTGAAAATTTCCTAACAATTAAAAATTCATATATTTACTGTGTGATTATGAAATTTTTATAAGTATACTTTTGGACCTAACAAAAAGTTTATTTTATTAGTTTTTAATGAAATATGACATTATTTCACGTGTAGTTTTCATAATTATATTAGTGGATGGTTCACCTAAGAGTCTATTTTTATTTTTATTTTCAGGAAAATTTGTGTAAATTTTTGCTTCACAAATTGTTGGGACCACGTGGACTCAACTCACTTTGTATGCTAATTTTTTTAACCTTTTTTTTTTTTTTTTTCCACTTTTGGCTTTTCTGAAAATTTTCACCCCAAAAATCAGACTTGGAAAAATTTTTATATACACATACACTCGGGATACCTGGAATTTGCCTGCCTCCAAATGATACATAAACCCAACTTCTACATTTACATTCATCCGTATGCATTTGCATGGGATTTTTTCTTTTGTTTTTTTTTTTTAATCTTTTTTGTTCAAAGCATGGTAGGTAAGTTTTTCAGTAGTTAATGGATTGGCTGTGTGGGGTTCCAAATTCCAAGAATAGAGAAAAATTCAAAAACAAAGAAAAATGCTAGAATAGGCATATCGGCTGCTCTGAATTGGATACAGTCACATCGATTTACCATGTTGGGTTCAAAAATATTAATTAGATCAAAACCATATTCTCCCAACTATGCAACATTAAAATTTGAAGTTGACTTCCAACAGCGATAGATTTTTTTTATTTTTTTTTTAAATTTTTTTTGAGAGAAAATAGCAATATTGATAAATAAGTATACAATGGTGAGTGGATCCTTAACAATAATAAATTTAGCCATAGTGGGGTGGGGGGGGGGAATGGATAACAAATTCTCATGGATAATTTCAATTTCTAACAATTTTTGCGTATCGTTTGGGACTTGCAAAATCATAGTTTCAAAACAAGAAGAATCATAGTAGATGAATGACTATTTACCGTATCAATCATCCCAATTAATCACACAAATAATATGAATGAATTTTCGAATACTAATATCACACTTTCAATCAACTTAATATCATACTAATATGATGCTAATATCACAAAAAATATTATTCCGTTGCCGGGACTCGAACCCGGGTCGCTCGGGTGAGAGCCGAGAATCCTAACCAACTAGACTACAACGGAATAGCTGATAGTTGTTGAAAATATCTTTAGAAGAAACATTTCAATCGTGGCTTCCATGTCCTCATCAAAATGCACGAGTCTATTAATGCCGTCTGCCTCCCTACCACGACAAGAACCAAACACCCGTTTGCGATGCTTTAAGTCCCCCCAGGTACAAGCATTGATGGGAATCCACTGCCCAATACATGCATCTCTCTGCGTTGGTTTTTCCCTCTCTTTTTTTTTTTTTTTTGTGGGGTCAAAACTCTCTTTGTTTTCTTAATCGCTTCCTGATACGTCATACGCCATTCATTGGCTTTTTGGCGGTCAATTGTAGTGGTCCCGTGCTGAGAGGCACGTCAAAATATGTGACGGGTAGAAATTTATAATTAGTACCACCGCCTTACTGTAGTTTAACAATTTAAAAATTTATTAATATCCTTACATCATAAATTTGAATTCTTATAAGGATTCTTGCTGGAATTAAATATCTTTTTGATTTTATATAGTTTTAAAAATCATTAATGATACTTACCAAGTACTATAAAATTATTTTTTATAAATTCAATCTGTCGATCTAAACTCATTGTATAAAACAACTAATGTCAATTTTCCTGACGTGAGACTATTAAGAAACTACTCTACTTTTCTATTAATGCACTAAAAAAACATATAATTAGTATATCAGACACATTGATATTAACTAGAGACTTTTCAAATATCATACATCATGGTAGGCACTAATTAAACCTAAATATATATATATATAGACATATCATACATAATAATTTATTCTTATAAATACACTAATAAATACTTTGTTGGTTAAACAAATCGAGAGATAAAATGACATATGATCTTAGACCCCTGAAACTGATTGAAGAATTGGTTCCGGAGTCGTCACACTGGAAAGAACAGTTCCAACAGATAGGTACAGAGCTATTCACAAAGAACCTTGTTCTCAACTTCTTGTCCCTTATAACACACAAGAGTTCGTATATAGAATGCCCCTGAACAAAATATCAAGTTCTACAATGGAAGATTGCTTACCTAAACGAAAATACATTGGTTTTAGCAACCGGGCAAGCTGTGTAATTAAATACACTTTCCCCTTCATCAGCACAGTTACCATTCATTTTCTGTGTCTGCTGAAATATAGTTCTTCCCAGATAAGCTTAAATGCAGAAAGATACTAAGATATAACAAAAGCAAGATGAGGCATCCCATGTTCCCCGCAGTAACGATCTCAAAATAAATAGCACTTATTTTATCTCATCACAGCACTCTTGAAATGGTATCAAGTATTTATGACAAGTGGCTCCACATTGCAGGACGATCCCTAGATATAAGAAGAACACGAGATGCCAAATAATCAAAAGTTGGGGAGTACAAGTCATCTGGGCCAACAACATCTTTGACCTTCTGAGCACTGCTGTGGTCAGCAGTGAGAGGCTGCAGTAATTCATCGTTCAGGGCATCAAATACAAACAGTCCCTGACCACAGACACCCATAACGAGGTTTGAATTCCCCCAGACCTGCGTAATAGCTGAGTGATATGAGTGAGCATTAGACTCTGGCAAAGAGTAAGTGCTGCCCAGCCTTTGCTTGCGCAGAGAATACTGTTGAACCTGTGAACAGGGCTGCTTTTTATTGACAGACCTTGTATTAGCACAACCAACATAGACAGAGTCTCCACGAGTGAACACTGAATGCACACTGACACCAATTTTCGGTATTTTAAGGCCTATACCAGATGGATGGCGAAAGTCTAAAACATTAATACAATCAGGGGTGCAGAACACGCCATCATTTCCTTCAGCTTCTGCAGAAGTTACCCTGCAATTGACAAATGAACTACTTAAGGCCTGGAAAGAAAACTTATCATCTTCATGCATCCCCTTATTAAGCAGATTAGGCAATATAGAACACAATGTATGCTAACTCTAGGCACAGTCAATGGATAAGCAAATAAGGTAATCATTTACTTAGCATCATTTCCTTCATCTTCAGAGACCAACTCAAAAGTCAATAATTAAATGGCTTAAGATGAGCAAGGTGGTGTTTGAGAATCCAACTTTTGTTAGTAGATTTTTTGAATAGCTTAGCTTATTTTAGTTGGTTTTCTTACAAAAAAAAATAGTTACTATTAAGAGACCAATATGTGAATAAAAGAAATACGAAATATGTAAGAACTTCAAACAACTAGAAGCTGCAAAATAAAAGTCTCACCTTTGCCGAACGCCACCTCCTAATTCAGCGTCTGTGTTGACCACATGCAAAGCTGAAATCTTTCTTCCAGCCAAAGGGATGGATAACAACGATTGAGGGCTAAGGGAGTTCACATCCCACACTGAGATTGTTTCTGCTTCAGCTACAACAACTTTTCCTCTATTTCTCCACTGCAAAGGGCTGGAAAAATCCATGGCTAATACAGGCTTCTGGACCTCCCATTTCATTATTTGTTCTCCATCGCGGATATCAAAGATTTTTACCACCCTTTGAGAGCTGGCAGTTGATACAATGAGAGGTCCACAGGGTTTATACCACCATTGTTGTGTTTCAGAAGATGGCATATTACACAAAGCTTTTCTTCTATATGTAGCATTGTTGGGCAAGGGGCAAAGCACTGTCCTCAAAGTGGTGGTTCCTCCATCCTCGGTATGAAAAGCACGTACATCTTTGCTATAGAAATCCCAAGAGCAAAAACCTGAATCGAGAGCATTCCCAGCAGATGCGGCCACAACATATCTGCCTGAGCAGCCATCAGCACCAGGGGCACGGATTATCCAACAGTCTCTCCACATATTAGGTGAAACTCCCGTTGGGGGCTTGTACACGACCTTTTCCTGAAAGGATATGAAACTTTACTGGACTAAATAAATTTTTCAAAGGCAGAGCTATTACTTAGAGTAAGTCAATTTATCCATCACTTGGTTTGCAATGCTGAAGACATGCATAATCTGCGGCTCAACTGGTAGACAATGTTTGGTGTCAGAAAGTGCTTAGAATATGAGTAATATAAGCTCTCTTGAAGCACTATAAGATTTGAGCAGACAGATGACATTGGGAACATGATAAACAGCACATAAAGATAAAATTTCAAAGGCAGTGATCAAAGCCAAAAAAAAAAAGAAAAAAGAAAAATTAAGTTCAAATCCACTCTTCACCATAACAAATAAAGCCAGCACATACCTCACAATTAGCAATATCGTAAAATGAGCATGACCCATTATCATGAGCTAGAACAACAGCCTCTCCCTCTGAGACAAACCAACCCGCTGTCGTATTTTTGGAACCTATTTCATTTACCTGATTGGTACAATTATCTTCAGTCTCTTCACCAACTACAATTGTATTCCTATTTTCTTGATCATCAAACTCATCAAATGTCTCATCAGCTGTCAGAACAAGCTCCTCACTCTTCCCATTCAACATCATTGAAGATTCATATTTTTCTGAAACTGCAGTACCTTCAGTCTCCTGAACTTCACAGGAAGCAGAAACAGCCTCTACATCCTTCAAAATTACCTTCTTATCCTCCTTACCAAGCAAAGCCACAAACTCAGGTGCTATTGGATTCTCTTCAATAGGGCTTAACAACTTCTGCTCTGTCTTGATCTCTCTACTTGACTCGTTGACATTAATATCGTCATGATTTTGGGAACATCCCGATGATACCTTCATCAATGTTCGATTCCTAAGCAACTTATGATGCGGAAAGAGCCTTGCTTCAAGTTCCTCATTACTAAAAGCTTTAACCAAGACCTTCACATCACCTACTTTCTTACTTTCACCCATCTCATCAATTTTGTTATCTCTAACATCAGTTTCACTTGTTCTTGATGAATCAACTGCATCATGTCCCATTGCCTTCTCAATGCCTGAAATCTTATCCTGGATATCCGAAAGAATGACCTTTGATGTGTCGGGATTATTCATATCCAGCATCTCCTTTGTTCTCTTAATATCTGATGCGATCCTCTTTACCTTCCCTTCTAGAAAAGCAAGCTTCTCGTGAAGCTTGCTTGGATGTCTGACACCTACCTTATTGGCAACATTTCCTTCCACCAAGCGCATTTCTTTCAATTTCTCCAATACCTTAGTTTTGCTGCCAGATTGGTGACTACATTCTTTCAAGCAATCCATTTTTAGCTCAGAACCAGATTTCTTTACAGTTAACTTATCTGATTTAACACCACTCGCAACTCTTGAGTCCGGTACCATGACACCCACATCATCAACCTCACTAAATTTTGTCGAATTTGAGCTAAAGGTGACTTCTTTCTTACAAATATCACGTAAAACCTTAAACCCAGTTAATTTGTTTTCACTTTCATCCGTTTTAATATCGCTTTCTTTGCAAGTTCTACCCTTTTTAGCCGATTCAACTCCGAACCCAACATTCTCCTTACAATTCCTAAAACCCATAGTCGCAGTCTTCCTCCCAGCACTGGACACCAGTCTATGATCACTCTCTCCCTTAGAAACCCTAGAATCTCGAAGAACCCTAGTGAACTCAGATGGGCTTGGGCTCCTACCTCTCGGAGCTGAAGACATGGACCGCCGCATTTTCCCTTCTCCACCTTCATTTCCGGGACCCACCGCTGCTACTGCCGCCGCCTTGTTAACGCGCGGCACGGATCGGATCACAGGCCTCTCTACCCGAGAACTGACCCTGGAGTTCTCCTTTCCGGAAATTGATCTTTTGATGGCGGAATTAGAGTGTTGTTGGCCGGGGACTGGAAGCGGAGAAAGAGTCTTGCCGGCTTTCTGGGGAGCGGTGGATTTGGGTCCGACGACCCCATTTCGGTCGCGCAGCCGGCGAGCAGGTGGAGCGGACATCGGATTTTTTACAACGGGATGAAATTAAAACGGATTACAAAAATAAATTACCCAATAAAAAAAAATCTCTGAAGGGATTTTAGAAATGGATGACTTATGAGATTGAGAGTTTTGCATCAGAGAGAGAGAGAGAGATAATCTAATTTCGACTTTTGGGGCTTTGGGTTTGGGCGGGAAAATAGTTAATTTTAAATTTTGAAATTTTTGGAAGGTGAGCTCTTTTTCTCTTTTTTCTTTAAATATTATTATTGTGTGTTTTATTCACCCTACTTAATCCAAAATTTATTGTCTAAATGTCTTGAATTTAAATTTAAATTGGCATCGATTAAATTTAAAGTAAAAAGGAAAACTCACACCGTCGGCGCCATTGACCTAATTGGGCTTTTTTTTTTTTTCTAATAATTTTATATTTCTAGTTGATTACAACAAGTATTTGTTTGTTTAAGCATGCAAAGGTAGAGACCGTCTAAGATGTTTTATATTAGAAAGGGAAATAAAGAAATTATTAAATGTCACAGTAGTTTATTATTATTATGTTCAAATTTATGAGTTTAAATATTTATAAAAAAATATCTAATAAAATTAAATTTATATTTATGATTTTTATTTTTATTTTTTGATGATGCGTATCTTGGGATTGTATTTCTCATTTTAATGAAAAATAAGAACAAATAGTTGGAAATATATAACTTATGGTATTATTTTCTAATTTTTCAAATCTATTGTGGCTTCAAATAATTTATCCCAGTTTCTTATTCTTCTTCTTTTTCTTTGTTCTTTTTTTCTTCACTTTTCCCCTTTTTGCCTTTGTCTCCAGTTGTTCAATTTAAATGTATATGCTTCCATTGGTGGGGTCAAATGACACTCTTTTTTATTTATACACTCCCCTCGCCCGGCTGCGGCCACCACCCCCCACCACTGCCACCACTTTTTTTATTCATTGTGAAATTGTCAGGTTCTGCACAACATGGTTTAGATTAAACCAAAAAAAAAAAACAAAAAGGAGAACAGTATCATCTTGGCATAAGGGAAAAGAAGAAATAAAGAATTATTTTTCTTAAAAAGGATTTTATTATATTGTTTTTTCCCCTTTCTAAATGATTGATTGTTGAAATTGTCTTTTCTCGTAAAAAGATTATTATCTATTTCTCGGTTGACTTTCCAGGGAGTTTTGACCCAGCCATTCGCGATGGCTTCTCTGAGCTCTCCCGTGTTTCTCCCCCACTCTTCGCAACCTTCAACTACTAATAAGTGTCCAATTCGCAGAAGTCCCCACGCTGTGGTACCCAAGATAGCTCCTTTTTTGGTATCTCCAAAACCCCAGAAGTCTGCTAGAAGTGGAAACGGGGTCGTTTCAAGATCAACTCTCGATGATGTGTCTGTTCTTGAACCACCTCCGTCTCCTCCTCCTGAAAGTCCGCTTCTTGCTTCTTTGAAGCTCAAATTGCTGGTCTCTCTCTCTCTCTCTCTCTCTCTATCTCGACAATTTATGAACTAGCAAAATTGTGATTCTACCAGTGAACTCGTGACCTGGGGTGCCTTTTTTTTTTTTCTTTTTTCTTTTTTTCACTTTTCAATCGTTTGTTACTAGCTGTTTGTTAAAACTAATGGGTTGTTCATTTTTGTGGTGGAATGTTTGGGAACATTGTTGTGTGTTTTGACAATCCGTTTGAACTGATAATTTTTTTTTGGGATTGGGAACTCCTTGGGTTATTGTTATGCTGATATTGTTAATTCAGTCTACTGATGGACGTGAGCTGCTTTCCGTTTGGTTTCGTTTCCTATTCTTCCCTGTGAATAGCTTTAATTTCTCCAGTTTTGGATATTTTCCTCTTTTTTTTCTGTCAAAAATAAAAAAATAAAAAAAAAAAAGGTTCTGATGCTTACCATGTTATTCTTTAAGCCATATTGGCATGATTCAAACCCTTTGCTTTGTGAGAGCTAGATGGAGAGAGTTGATTGAAAAATAATAATAATAAAAAAAGGTTCTGATGCTTACCATGTTATTCTTTAAGCCATATTGGCATGATTCAAACCCTTTGCTTTGTGAGAGCTAGGTGGAGAGAGTTGATTGTTTCATTTGTTGGGTGGTAGCGTATTGACACATAGTATGTATTTTGGCATCAATGATTCGATGGTCATCCCGTCTCAGTTATCCAACTCATGTGGTTGTGTATTCTTTGCTGGTTAGCAAATCACTATTGATTGATTTGGCAGTCAAGGGTGTGCCTAATAACATCAAAGAATTTTCCACCTCTGGCAGAACTGCTAAGGCGCATTTTCTTTTGGATGGAAGATGCTCACCTATTCTCTCTATTTGCAGACTTGCAAATATTTCCTGTTGTTGCTTTACTAGTTTCAAATGTGGGGCATGGTGCTGTAACAACATCTATTTCTGGCAATTGGGAAACCTTGAAGATGCATCTCTCACTTCCGAGATGGAAGGTTGTCAGATTGAAAGACAATTGTTGCTGGAACGGAATTGATGCCAAGGCTGCTAATTAACTATGGACTAGAGATAGGGGTTGTATGTGATGATCCTTGAAAATTTTATCATAGCTCTCATAGTCCCAAAATTTGAGCACTTTTCAAATCTGCAGCAGCAGAAATGTTGATCTAGTCAGTAATTATATGAGAGTACATAAGTGGATGCAAATATGATAGCTTTTTCCTCCCCTTTTCCCATTTGCGACTCTAATCTAAACTTATGCATCGGGACTTTATCTCAAAGTTGATATGTGTGGGTGATCAAATGCAGGGTATTGTTTCTGGCCTAAACAGAGGTCTTGCTGCTAGTGAAGATGATCTGCAGAAAGCAGATGCTGCTGCAAAGGAGCTCGAGGGTGTGGGAGGACTAGTAGATCTCTCCTGTGACATTGATAAGTTGCAAGGGAAATGGAAGCTGGTATATAGCAGTGCATTCTCATCTCGTACGCTAGGTGGAAGTCGACCTGGACCTCCCACTGGAAGGCTTCTTCCCATAACTCTTGGCCAGGTGACTCTGAGGATTTATCAGTGATTTGAATTTGAGGTTCAGAATACCTTTTCACCGTTTGAGTGCAATTATTTTTTGACAACAATCACTTGAGTGGCTGTGCCTTGTATGGATGCATGATTCTTAGATCAGTGTTATACATGAGATCAATACATAGATAAGTGGTGGGTAGTCCGCAGAAGATTGGCAACTCCAAGGATGTTGCAATCTGAGCTGCGGAAGTAAATTTCTCTAACTCAAAGGCCCAACATTCAATATATATAGTAAGACTTATTAAAAAGGAGAAAAAGAACCAACAATAGGAGCACAATTTGGCAAAGTACATAAAAAATAAAATGCTATCTCCAAGAAGAGGAATAAGCAATAGAACTCCCAAATCATTAGTTTTGTCTACTTTTGATCCATGCAATAGTTCTGCACTGCACAAGATGTGGTCTGCTATGAATTTCTTTCTGTGGTTTTCCTCCTCCTAAATCTATAGTCAGTTTTGCAATTAGGTATTTCAACGAATTGACATATTAAGCAAAGATTTTGACAATATTGTGGAGCTCAAGTTAGGTGCTCCATGGCCTCTGCCACCGTTGGAATTGACTGCTACATTGGCCCACAAGTTTGAAGTGATCGGTTGGTGCTCTTACACTGATTTCTCGTGGTCTATCTTGTTATTTTTGTGCAGATGTTATTGCTGGTTCTTTCTTAATTTTGTTGCATTTAATTTGGTTGTATTGAATAGGGTCTGCAAAGATTAAGATAATGTTCGAGAAAACAACTATAAAGACAATGGGGAATTTATCACAACTTCCACCCTTAGAGGTACCACGAATTCCTGATGCATTAAGGCTGCCATCTAATACTGGATCCAGTGAATTTGAAGTTACCTACCTTGATGTTGACACCCGAATCACCAGAGGAGATAGAGGGGAGCTAAGGGTCTTTATAATCGCATAATTTCCTTCTGTGACAGGTGAATTCAAGATTGAATGCCTTTTGCATAAAAATCTGCTTCTCTCTACCTGCATGTTATTTTCAAATTTGAGCTTCTGGGTGTATACTTAGGCCTGTATTGTAGAAATCAAGAGCTAAAAGTGCCACTTGAGCTGCATCTTTGATGAACAAAGTAAACCACCTGTACACACATGTAATGAATCGCAAATTGACAATTTTGCACTTTACCTGCATGATGCGCTTGCTCCTTTTCGCTAATAATGTTGTACCAGCACTTTTGTTGGTTTGAGTGCCAATGCAGTGTGTCTTACACCACCAAGACATACACGTCTTAGAATGTTTAGGGGGTTTCTGATCCTCGTCCTTAATCTGGGTTTTGAATATAATGATTTTAGGTTGAACCCATCTGAAAGATCTTCTGTCCAAAAAAAATTAGAGAGGATCTTAAACGCCTATTGTTCTCATTAGAACTTCTTTTATTGATCTAATGTCATCACGGCATATAATTTTTTTAACGTTACAAGGAAGGCCAAAAAGTCCAAGAAAGAAGAAGAAAATTACTAAAATTCAGACACAGGATCAAGAGATTGTAACAAGAGTATTTTAATCAATTATACTAAATATGCAGAGTTCTTGGTAAATAGATTAATAATTATACTAAAAGATTATGTTATCTTCTACTTGGCTTCCCGTTTTAGTGCCACGTACAATAATCATTAACAAACAACCAACAGATGAATCGAGCTTTTTCCTTGTACCGGGGCAACACCAATCTTTTGTCAATTTCAAATCAGAGGATATGAAAATGTTTCGGGCTGTCCTAGAGAAAGAGAGAGAGAAAGTCTTCTCAAAAGGGAAAAAAACTAGAACAGGGAAAAGGGCCGAAAAGTACTTAGACATATGGGCTGGGCTAGACACTTCCATTACTTCTTTCTTTCACGGGAGAAAACAGGCTTGTCTCCTCCGTGACTCTGATGATCGTCCTCGCGAAAAATAGACGTTGGAAACCATAACGGCTATAACGGCTATATTCCAGCCTAAAGTATGAGATGCCCTATTCTCGCACTTGCCACTTGGGGCTAAGCTTTGTTGTAATAATAATAATAATAATATAATAAATTTCGATAAATTGAGAAATTCGAACTTAAAAAGGAAAAATAAACATTCCAAGTGATTTTTATAAAAAATTTCTCGCCTATGGCACAAGAAGCAGATGCCAATACCCTTAATTAGAAAATCTCCATTTTCACTTCAATTTTGTGTCCTTATTCCATTTCCAAGAACTCTCTTTCCCTCCCCTTCTCTCAGTGTGTCTCTCTTTCTCCATCAATCTTCTTCCTCAAATCTTGCAAAGAAGGAGCAAAGGATCAATCTTTTTCAGATAACTCAAAAGGGGGCCTTTTAGTATTCAAGATCGAGCCTTTAATTCTCAAAAGCTTCCAATCTATTCAGAATTTAAGATGGCTCCCACTCCATTTTGTTCTAAACTAAACCAAACCCACAACACAACGAAAACTCCTCAATCTAAGCAGCGTATCAATTTCACTTCATCCAGAACCCCAAACCCCAATTCAGCACTCAAAGAAACCACCCAGGGAGATCACCCCATTGAGGTTATTGGCAGAATAAGGGATTATCAGAACAAGAAAGAAAAACCCATTTCGATCATGCAAGTGAATCCTGATAATCAGACTCTACGCGTCCGGGCAGATATTGGGTACCGAGATTTCTCTCTTGACGGGGTTTCTTTCTCTGAGGAAGAAGACCTTGATACCTTTTACAAGAAGTTTGTGGAGTCCAGGATCAATGGTGTCAAGTTGGGTGCTAAATGCACTATAATGATGTATGGGCCGACGGGTTCTGGCAAGAGCCACACCATGTTTGGGTGCTCAAAGCAGCCTGGGATCGTTTACCGGTCTTTGAGGAACATATTGGGGGATGGGGAAGAGGGAAGTGATGGGAAGAGATTGGGAGTTGGTACGTTTGTGCAAGTGACAGTTTTGGAGATATACAATGAGGAGATATATGATCTTTTGTCAAGTAATGGTGGGGGTGGACTTGGTATTGGGTGGCCCAAAGGCGGTAGTGGATCCAAGGTAATGTTAATTTACATTTTCGATTGCGTTCTTCAATTAATTTTAGATGTGGTTTGCAAGTTCCGCGTTCGTTGCCCTTGTAGTTACTTAACTGGCCTTTTTGGTGGTTGTGTTTGTGGAAATTGGAGTTGGATTTTTTTTTTATTTTTTTAAGTTTAAGGAGATATCAATCTGCAGTTGTGCTTTCTGGTTGTCATATCCTGCCATTTCAAGAATTGAATCAGTGTAAATTTTTCCTATGACGAAGGAAAAAAAAGCAGGCTGTTTGTTTTTTCAGAAGAAACAATCAGAAAAATAATGCGTTATGAAGTGAGCTTTGTTTCAATATGTTTACTTTGTTGTTGGACTTAAATCATACCTCTGTGCGTGGGAATCCAGTTAATGTGAAACTTGAAGCAGCATTAGTTTATTTGAACAGGAACAAAGTTGCTAGTGCTATTTGGAGAATTTCATCATAAAATTATATGTTGTAGACTAAAAAATAATCCCTGTTTTTCTTGTAAAAACATTTAATCGGGCCAATCTTTTTAATTTGTCTCCTCATATTGATTTTCTGGAGCTATGATTCTGCCATACTATTACCTTGTGATCTGCATTTGCAGGTAAGACTTGAAGTGATGGGAAAGAAAGCAAAAAATGCAACTTATATATCAGGAATTGAAGCTGGCAAAATTATGAAAGAGATTCAGAAAGTGGAGAAGAGAAGGATAGTTAAGAGCACATTTTGCAATGACCGAAGTTCTAGGAGCCACTGCATGGTGTGCATTTTTTTCTGCATTTAAGTGGAATGATAATTCTGTAGTCCTTTTGCTATCTGAATTGGCCTCACCTTTTAGTTCTTCATGCAGATAATCCTTGATGTCCCAACAGTAGGAGGAAGGCTTATGCTTGTTGACATGGCAGGATCAGAAAATATTGAACAGGCAGGGCAAAATGGTTTTGAGGCTAAGATGCAGGTAAAGTTGGTTAAACATGTTCTGCAATCCCTATATATATATATATATTTATTATTGTTGTTGTTATCTTTTCCTTTATTTATTTATTTATTTATTTTCTGCTTGTCTTCATTACTCCTTGCTACCTAGATTTCTTTAAAGTGAAAACTTACTTGGTTCTTCTGATGAAATAACAGACAGCAAAAATCAACCAAGGAAATATAGCATTGAAGAGAGTGGTTGAATCTATTGCTAATGGAGATTCTCATGTGCCCTTCAGAGACAGCAAGTTGACTATGCTGCTTCAGGTATTTCTTGTTGATGAGGTGTCAATTGTGGTAGCCTCTGACTATTTCTTTTCAACTCTATCTATGAGATTTTCTTTTTCATTGTCAGGACTCTTTTGAGGATGACAAATCAAAAATTTTGATGATCCTATGTGCGAGCCCTGACCCAAAGGAAATACACAAGACAATCTGCACCCTTGAATATGGAGCAAAAGCCAAGTGTATCGTTCGTGGCCCTCACACACCAATTAGGGATAAAATCAGCTCTGAGGATTCTTCTGCAGTTCTCTTAGGATCCAGGATAGCAGCCATGGACCAGTTTATATCTAAGCTTCAAATGGAGAATAAGCTTAGAGAGAAAGAAAGAAATGAGGCTCATGAACAGCTAATGAAGAAGGAAGAAGAAATTGCTGCACTGAGGGCACTTATTGAAGGGAAAGGACATCCAGCAAATGAAGAAGAAATCAACTTAGAAGTGAATGAGCGGACAATGATGCTGAAAGTTGAGCTGGAAAAGAAGCTAGAGGAGTGCCAGAGAATGGCTGAAGAGCTTGTTGAATTAGAGAGGAGGAGACTGGAAGAGAGGATACTGCAACAACAGCAAGAGGTTGAAATGTTGAGGAAGCGCTTGGAAGAAATTGAATTCGAGCTATGTCATTCAAGTGATGAAAGTGGCACTGTGAGTGGGTCAAAGGATACGGATGGAAATGGTTTTGTCAGAAGGCTGTTGGGAGTTTATGCTGATGAGGACCCAGGGATGGTAAAGTCAATGGATTTGGACATGGGTGAGCAGGAATCATTTGTCCGTGATGTGAAATATATAGCTATGAATTCCCATCAACAAGGAATTATTGATACCCAAGGTGTTGGAATTTGTCCTAATTCATGTGTGTCTAGTCATGCAGTTGATCATGATGTTTTTGGGTCAAGGTATGGTGATAGAGTATCCTTAAGCACGGTCTTTGAGGAAGAAGAAGAAGTAGATGATGAGGAGGAACACAAAGACAAAGTGGAAGATGAAGAAGTGGAGAAAAAAGTCATAGAAGTTAAAAGGACTGTTGATGAGCCTAGCTCTGGAGTCAATTTCATTGCAGGATCGGTGGCTCTTCAGAATTCCAAGACACCTAATCTGTGTAAGATCAATACAGGGGAAGAAAGCAGAAGCCAGAGGATACAAAACATTTTCATGCTCTGTGGGAACCATAGAGAGCTTTCTCGGGGAATGAGAACCCCAGTACCTGCGGACAAAGAAAACTCACCACTCCAAAAAACTGTAGTAGAATCTGGGGAAGTTTTGCAGGACATGGTGGGAGTGGCTTCAGGGGAGAACCAAAAGCCCTCGAAGGAGATACAGTGTTTGATGACTCATGTCCCCTTGAGCCCTTTGCCACTGACTCCCATAGAGAACAAGCTGCCAATGGGCTCAAATCCGTGAATGTCACCTCAAAGTTCTGAGCCACTCAAAGTAGCTCCACGCCTAAGTTCTACTCCTTGCATTAATCTTAGAAGACACTAAGAAGCCAGTGTTCAATACAAACCTGTTGTTGGTATTTGAAGTGACTCCCCCTAGTAATGTAATGCAACTGTGTATTATATCATCTACAAAATGTTTGCGAGATTCTCTCCTAGCAACGTTGTACCTTTTTATTTGGCCGTCTGCTGTCAATGCCCCCCATTCATGTATGAAGAATGTTTTTAAAATTGTATTCAATTAATTTGTTAGATTAATAAAATTGATAATTATATCTTAAATTAATTTAATTTTTTAAAAAAATTTATTAATTTAAAAATTAATAAATAAATTAAGAAATTAATTATTTAAATTATATATTAATAAATTAATTATATTTTTTATTTTTAAAAATTATTAAAAATTTAAGAAAATAAATAATTGTAGAATTACAAATAATAATTTAAAAGTAATAATTATATTGTTTTATAATTTTATTTTTTTCTTATTTTTTAAATCATAAATAAAAAAATATTTATATAATATAAATAAAAATTATAAAATTATATATTACATTATATCAATATTTATTTTTAATATAAATTATTTTATTTATATTAAATATTTTATTTTAAAAAATATATAAATTATAATATATTTTATATTAAATTTATTTAATTTAAATTAGTTGTATTTATTAATATATTGTATTAATTATATATATATATATATTTTTTATTTTATTTATTAATTTTTTATATATTTAATATTAAATATTAATTTTATTTATTTAAATTTAATTAAATTTATTAAATTAACTAAATTTTAAATTTTTAAAATATTCAGTTTAATAATTAATTTAGATCTTAAAACCTTAAGTATAATTTTGGTTAGGGAAGATAAATGCAGAAAATAAATAAATGAAATGAGCTATAGATAAAAAATGGAAGAATAATTAGGAACCACATCGTTTGAACGTTTCAAAAACAGGAATGGCAGCTTCCACGTTGCAACAAGATGAACCATTACCATGCCCAGAAGACAACAAAAGGAGTTGTTTTCATGTTGTGAAGACCCATCTCGAACCACGTCTATGATTCTGCGAGGGAGAAACGCAGGAGAAGGTTGCTCTGCCTTTTTCCCCGTGCAAATGGAAATGGATGACTGTAATACGTAAAAGTCTCTTCCCACGTTTATATATTGGCAAAAGGAAAAGTCTTGCTTTTTCTCGGCAGATATGTGAGCATATAACATGTTGGGGCTTTAGAAATGGGGGAGAAAATGGTATCGTTTGGCAATTTTTGTTGATAGAATTGGCCAATTGGGCGATCTATTTCGCCATTGGACGCAGACGAAAATAAGGAAACTAACGAAAATGGAGATGGTAGCGAAGTTTGAATCCAGTTCAATACTCAAATGCTTGGAATTACATCATGTCTTCATAACAATTTTTTAGTCCATGCACGTAGGGAGAGAGAAATAAAAGAGATAAAAGATTTAAATTTTTACTCTTTCTCTCTTAATAAAGGAGAGAAAGTGAGAAGGAAATTGTGGTTTTGTCTTCTATAAATTCCTCTTGTATCAAACCACGCCGAAATCTAGCAAACCGTCACGTTCAAAGCCTTTTTCTTGCCTTTTTTTTTTTATTTTATTTTTATTTTTTATGCCCCTTTCTTTCATTACGAGGAACTGGAGGCTAAGATGATATTGTTTGAATTTCGGCCATCAAAATTTAATTCCTTAACGTTCACCACACTCGCATTGTAAGCTCCCTCTTCCTTTTGCAGCAAAAGGGATTGGAAAGGTTGGTGAGTAGAAAAAATGAGGTAGAAGAAAATTAGAATGAATTGAGACGTGGACTCTATAAAATAAAAAATATATATATATATATATATTACTTTTTTAAAAAATTAATTCTTTTAGCAAAAAAATTTAAATTTTAAATAAAAAACATTTTTAAATATGTAAGGTTTGTATGTCAACTCATTTATGATTTCTTTTCTCTTTTCTAAAGAACTTTATTGTTAATTGACAACCAGGTCAAGGCCAATAACTCAATGAGTCAACTTTAAATTACAGTATTTATTATATATATATATATATATATATATATATTTATTTATTTATTTATAGTATAATACACATATTAAGTGATACAAATTCAATTTATCATTCTTTTCCCTTTTAATCGGATATCATTTATTTATTTATTTATTTATTTTTTATTTACATTTGAGTTCACTTAACTCACCAAGTGAGTCAAATCATAAAATCCCTGAAAGCTAAAAGTTACTGTAGATAGGACTACACATAGTCGCATGATACGTTAATTAGCAATCCTAAACATGATTTAACGCGTATAAATGTTCATTTGGAGTGGCCGAGTGAAATTTTAGGGACAACTAATTAATACATTGATACAATAGAAAGATTACTCTCTATACGTAACTTGAAAATTACGGAGTTTGAATCTTGAAACTGCCTTTTAGTAAAAATGTCAAATGGAAAGCCCTTTTTGTAATTAGCAAACAAATGCAATATGGCACTGGACCTCAGTTTTTACAGTAACGCAAATGTTTGAATGGTAATTAGGACTAGTTCTCATCGATCGTCATTTCCAGGCCTATAGCTTTCATACTTGTTGCAATCTCTCAGAGTCTTTGATCCAATCCGTAAAGATGCATTATACAAGGAAGACAGCGTAGGCAGGATTGATGCTATTGACTATTCCAATCAGGCAATGTGAGAAATGCCAATGAATTGAACACAACCTTCTGCCATAATTGTTCTTTGGGGGTTGCACTTCCAAGTCAATTCCTACTCCGACCCCCTTGTGCATTTTTGTCTGCGTTTCCCAACAAGAAGAGAATCAGGTAGTAATTGAAGAACAAATTGAATTAAGAGCAACATACAGAGGATTACGTTTAGTCTCTTGTTTACATTATAGCATTTGATTTTTTTTATTTTTTTTTTCTCATCTTTCCGCACATGCTTCCAAAACTGAAGTTAGATGGTTGGCGGTGTTCTTCCTTCCATGCCCAGATTGAGAACCTTCAGGTCCTTGATCTGCGAAAGGAAATGCCTCGCTGGAAAGGTTTTGTTCCTTTGATCTCGATTTTCTTGATGACCCCTTGGCCTTTCTCCCCTGAGAATGTTTTGGAATGGAGGGCTGATCGCGCACGGGTGATTCGGTACATTGACGTGGACTGTGACGCTGTCTTGAGCTTCTGATGCTGCCCGAAGGATCTTGATCTTTAGTCGGAGAGTCCGGTGAAGTGTTCAAAGAGCGGTGGCGCCTGGAATGTTTAGGCGTGCCAGAGCTCTTCCGAGAAGGGGAATCCAGGGGCGAGCCAGTGCCAGCTGACAGGTGCCGTGCTCTATGTTTCTTCTTTCCTCTGCTGCTCGAATCTAATAGAGAAAAACAACACCTGTTAACGAAGTGTTACATCTATTCATTGAATTTGCGCGCTATCCCTAAGCAGCTCATATAACCATACTCATTCCGGAAAGCATTATCATTTACCACTACCTTAACCCATGATATTTAATAGAGTAAGAGGCATGAAGCTAAGAAAATCAAATCAAGTATACCTTCCGAGGGCAGACGTGTTGAATGGTTCACTTCTTCTCCAGAATTCAAAGGCCCACTTGAGATTTCTGGTGGAGCTTTAAACTCATTCATCTGTAAGTCAGTAAATACTGACAATCAACCATATTTGTATTTGTAGGGTAGAAATATGCTTCAAACAATTAATCCATGGGATTGGCTAGGTATCATTGTTTCATCACTTCTTGTTTCATCTCAAGTTAAATGATGTGATGGGGAATAGCTGACAATGTTGGGCAGGATATGGCATGATGAGATGTTAAATGGGCTATGGTGATGTCTACCTACAGAGAAGAGATCGATCAAAGTAATACGGTTGATTATAATAAACATACGGAGCAAAGAAAGGAAAATGAATGGCATACCCAACTCGGCCTACTAGCATCCGGACCGTCCAATCCAATGTGTGCAACATGCTTTACATCTGTCGGATATCCAATTTGCATTTCTGGTTCTTTTTCATCTGCAGAATTTGGAGGCAATATGAATGATTATGGGATTTCTGTTTTTCGAATGTTGACAAAATGCCAGGGATCTAACACGCTAGTCATTCCTAAAAAGAGGCACAATTTGGAGCACTCATTGAAAGGGTGTAGGAAAATTGTTAAATGCTTTGAATTAACTCATCTTGACAAATGAAAATTGTACATACCAAATATTTGAGAAATGGATCTTATACTTCGTAACAGACCCTTTACTTTTGTCCCCATTTTGCGTCAGCTAAGCAATTCGCACCAGAAACAACCTTCCGCTGGTGCTCGTTCAAATGGGGCTTCTTAATCGTGCACCTCTAGAACGGGGAGAAGCGAAGAAAACATACAGCAAAGGCTTCTGGAAGAAAGAGAGAAAAAAAAGAAAAGGGGGCATCTCAGGTCATATGGCAACCAAAGAAGCACTGGCATTAATTTGAATTGAGCAAGAGATTCATCTTTTGAATTTCTATTGCATCGCAAAGATTTTTTTTCTTAACGAAAAAAAAAAAGGAATTCCCATAAACAAAGCGTACCTTTAAGACAACGCGACAATGACTCTTGCAATGGCATGCAAACGTTCACATCAAATATTGCCTGATCATAACAACATTCTTAAATTGCAAGAAGACAGGTGTTAGCCATTGAGGCTCCCTATTTATCGATTGACAAAATCAATACTGGAAAGCAAAACAGGCAACAATAATTGCAAAAGACAAGAAGTGACTGATGCAAAAAAACAAAAAAAAACAAAGGTCTTTGCACTAGCAATTCCTGATTGATGCTCAAACCCCAATCAAGAAAAGAAGAGGGAGACTGTCGATTTGGAAAATCCCCAAATTTCCCAATAGTGACACATGATTTTTGTTTGACAGCCCGGTGGCGACGCGTTTTCCATTCCGGTGGAGGCTTAATCGAAACCATTAGATGGCCTATTTTTCAGAGCATAGCCTAAATTTGGGTGGCTCTCCTCTAACTGTATTTAGACGATGGCGGCAAAGGAAGTTGAAGAAAATAGAGGTTTCTAAAATAATAGCCAACGTTGTTTAATACAGGTTATTAAAGCTGCCAGCATTTCAGCCATAGCCCCTCATTTCCCCTTGGGCCACATTGGAGGATTCCTGCTAGACTTGCCTGAAATTCACCCATTCCCCGAACTTGTTAGAAGGAAAATTATTACGTGAACTTGGTACATTAACATAGTCATGGGCCTAGCAAATTAGTAAAAATCTTTCACGTCTACAAAAAAAACAATTAACATTAAAAAAAAAATAATTATGAGACTCAAAACAGATACGATGCAGTTTTATTTTTCAGGCGCATAAGCCTTGCTATGTGCTGCCTGCCTTCTCACAAAGAGAATTTCTTTTAGAAATAGAACATTTTCATTGTTAGCTACGGCAGCAATTTTATTTCTTAGCACATCTGTTATCAGGATTATGCACATCTTGGAATCGCTAGCTACATGTGGAAGGTATAAGCATGTGGGTTTCGGTCACTAAAACATTTAACAATTTTTTTTTTTTTTTTTTTACTAAAATTTCGTGATGGGGTGCCTTTAAAACTCGGATAAGTCCCATTAAGGCTAAATTGGACGTATCAACAACTACGGAATCTGACATTAGCGCCGTGGTCCGAGGTCAAGTTGGTTGTCAATGGACGTGCATCCACGCACTGGAATCTTGGTATCATGGCATCTTTCTCAAATTTGACTCACTTGATATGAGCGTAATATCATGTAACTGGCAACAGCTGTTCGTGCGCCCAAGCGAGGAAAAACTCGCTAAAGAGGTCCTACCGCTCAAGCAGCATGGTCCGCTGATGACATTGGTCGCTGTCCATTCTATTGTTTTTTCTTTTATTCTTTATTTTATTTTTATTTTTTATTTTTTGATGAACTATTCTATGAATATTATGATTTGTTATCTTCATTACGCTCATCTAGTTTATGCATTTCAGATCACAATTTACAACCGAAAATTCATATGCGTGTAACTGGCTATCGTTCACCAACTTCTATTCGTTAGTATTCTTACATTTTTATGAGTATAGTAAATGAAACTGCAAATTCCAGTTTCTCAAGATGAAGTATCTTTCGTAAGGTGAAATCTCTCCTTTTGGATTGAATTTCTCGCAGAAGAAACAGTTGCGATAGCAATCACATGGTAAAACCTGGAAGCGTCTTTCTAATGGAATTGAGAACGCACGTAATCATCTCAAAGAATGAGATTTTCCGTTCCGCAATGCATTGTGTTTTTATCTATGCAATAATTACGGTGGAAAGATCATCGTCTACTTCCAATTGAAACGTTGCATTGTCGAGGAAAGAAACGAAGAAAAGCAAGCTCTCTGTTGCAAGGGTAATCCTGCATTGGCCTGATTATTCGCATTTCAGGCGTTAAATAATACGCAACAGAACAATGGCATGCTAACTCGCCACTCGCAACTGGTTTAAATGGGTGATACGACAGTGATGACATTGAACAAGAATTCCAAGCCAAACCACACCATCAGAACAAGAAGGCTGAAAGCAGAATAATTTGAAGTTCAAATGCTGGAAAACAAGCTGTAAGAGGCATTAAAACAAGTCAAAGGAAAATAGTTAAGTAGAGAGCACTGCTGAGCAGAGAGCACTGCAAGCTGATAGATTATTCAACTTTTTTAAGTTTCTGAAGCCACAACATCAAGATCAAAAAGAATCAGAAACCAGGCCACATATCCGAAAGACGTCTTCTCCTATGATGCTTTCATGCCATCCAAACCAACACTGGCCTGCATCAAGAAAGTGCAATTGATGAATTACAGATTAAAAGGCTAAATTTCATGACCACGGTAACAAAATAATTTTGTGACTTGGTGAATAGAAGTTTGCACTAGCCCACTACACTCAACAGAATTGCAGTGCACAAGCAAAAGACAAGATCATACACAGGAATATAGAAAATGATCCGCTATCTATGCCATAGCCTACCTCCCTCAGCCTTCACATTTGTCTTAATCTAAGGTGGAAATATATCCAATCCTAAACCAAGAATAAGCCTTTACAGAAATCAAGGATCTCAAACCAAGTCATTCAGTTCCTTAAAAACCTTACCAAGAACTTGTGATTTTCTTCCAGAAATGGAGAGAAGGCTGCACAAAATTTCTCCATGTCAGCACACACATCACCAGAGCCAGCAATCACTCCCATGAACTTCTTCCTATCTGGAGCAAGCTTCATAGCAACCTGAAATCCAGTTTCAAAAAGAAGTCTTGAGAACTAACACAGCAGATCAGCAGTATTATAATATTGCTTTCAGGGCTTTAACTGCTGTTCTTTTATGAATCCTTTACTGGCAGAACCTTCCCCACACATTTAAAATAATAATAATAATAATAATAATAATAATAATAAAATAAATGATGGTATAAAAGTAAATAAATGCTCCCTTGTCATGAATGTATCAAAATCTTCATGAAAACCACAAAATTTGGATGTGACTAAAGGTGTTGGAAAGGAGAAAATTTTTGGATAAAGATCAAATTGAATCAAGATTCTATTTGGCACTAACTCATGTAAAGAAGAATTTCAAACTTGAAGATACTAGGCTTCACAGACAGTACCATGAAACTCGAACTAGCAAGCCAGCCATGAAACATTTTTAGCGTCTTGCTATAGGAATCTGTGCAGGCTTGTGACATTGTCCAATCTGGATGGGCAAGTAAGTTGCGGAACAGTTCCACCAGGAAGTCCATTGCTCTGGGGAGTAGTAAAACGAGTCACAGAATTCATACGAGTACTTATAGTGAAATCTTTAATCATAAAAGGAGACACAAATAACTATCAATTACTTGTCTCCAAATTAACTACAATTTCAACTTCACCAATATCATATAACTTTCAAAAGTTTCAGGTTGGCACACATTTTTCTGCTTCAATCCCTTAAATATTTCATAAAGTCAAGAACATCCCCTTCTTATTCTAGTACCATTTCATACATTATCTCATTTATTTCTTAATACTTCAAGACTTCAAAAACCATGCATTGATGCAATTCCATGAAATGTTCAAAATAATCTCAAATACGAGACATTATCCTAGGAGACCAAATATCCACAGCTTTAAATTTATCTTCTTGTTTTTTTTTTTCCCCCTTCCAAGTCTTTTAAGACTTTTTGAAGCAAACACTATACAAAAAACAATTTTTTTGAAAAAACTCCTACATGATCACATATTACAGAACAAAATTTACTTCAATTCAAACAATATGCAAATCACACAACCAACCAACCGAAATCAAAGAGAAGAAGATTACCTGGTTAGCCAAAGAAGCCCATTGGTACAACTAGAGGATGATTTGGTCGTTTTGGCTTGGATCTCCTCTTCAACCATGGAGTACAATTGGTTGTATTTAGATGGATTTGTCATGTACTTAGATTCCAACCTCTACATTGTGATATTGGAAATCAAACAACATCGCCTCGATCACTCAGAACCCAGAATGAATGAAACCTTTTTTTTGAAATAAATAAATAAATAAATAAATGTTACCGATATGTTGCCGCCTACGTCGGTTTTGACAAGGGTCATGGCTGCCCCAAACTTATCTGATTAAAAAATAAAAATTAAAAAAAAAAAGCAGTTTAATCGGTTCCAAATTGCAGATCGGCAGCTAAATTATTGTCCAAGAAAAAAAAAAAAGGAAAAAAAAAAAAGAAAGAAAGAAAGAAAGAAGATTTTATAGTTAAATGATATTAGAAGGCGAACCGATAACGGGCAAAATCAATTTGCAGCAGTCCAAGAAAGGCTTAGTCAACATCTCGCCCCCCTCCGACTTGATAAACTTCATCCCTTCCAGTGATGGTGTAAACACCGTCCCTTGCCCCTCCATTTTGTTTTTTTTCGTTTTTTTCCTTTTTTTAGAATTTCTTCTCCTTCAACAACTTCACTACACGAATTAAAACTGAAAAGAGAAGAAAAGAAGAGGATGCAATTCAGTTAGGTGCCTGAGGGGCGTGTTGACATCAGATCAGATACGTGGAGTGTGAATGAAAAGAAATGAAATCTATTGGTTTAAATTGGAATCCAGAAGTTGAAAGAAAGAATAACACATGAGGAGAGAATGCAAACCTTTTTTTTAATTATTTTTTTCACTTTTCGGAGAATCGAATTCTACTGAGTGGGTGGATCCAAATTGTAGGCATCTGGTTGGAAAGTCGGAAATTCTGGGGGAAAATAAAAAAGAACAGAAAAGAAAAGGAAAGAAAATGGTCTTTGCATTCGCCGTCGGTTACTCGATTTCACGTCACGTGGCAACGAGTGAGAAGCCGGTAACGGAAGCGCGTTGCTTGATTAATGTTTTCGATATTCTTTATTTTGGCCCGAATCCACGAAAGATCGTATTAAGTTGCGAAATTACTTTTTAAACTCACCAATTTTCTTTTTTTTTCTTCCCGTAAAACTACAATTCGCCCCAATTTTATAAATTTTACACCGCTAAAATCCAAATCTCTATAGAGATACGAATTTTTAACAATTTTGATGTTTTTTGAAAAATATTAAATATTCTAAAAATTAAAATAAACACCTATCTAAAAAAAATTAGTACAATAAATTTTCACTAATATGAATTAATTTTAAAAAATAATTATTATTTATATATTATATATTATCTAATATATATACACACTTTTTTAATAAAATGATATCATTATATATATTTTTTAAAAATAAAAAAAATTAAATTAAAATTCATTGATTCATTGAATATTATTTGAATAATTAATTTAAAAATTTTATTTTATTTTTAAGAATAAATTAGATCAAATTCATACTTAAACTATTAATTTTTATTTTGATCACCAATTTGTTTTTCAAAACTATCGTTACTAGTCTCAGAATAAAGGGGAACAGAGAAATGTTGCAAAAGAAATATGGCAGCCACTCCTAATCTTCTCAGCCACTTGTGTGTCTTTTCCACAGAATACTTGCTTTATTCCCTAGAAATTGAACAGAAAACTTCATCCGCAAAGTATAATAAACACAATTGATGTTTTACACTACTGTGAATTATTATCTATAGCTACCTACGGTGAGTGCAGATCAAAATGTTCCGGATACGGTCCGAACCAAATCTTGTCTAGCAAATCTTTGGTGGGTATTTAATGGCATTCTTGATGATTTTTCTGGTGGCTGCGACACTAAGATCGATGCCGCAAACGTCAGCCAATCTAATGAGGTATAGCAGGACATCAGATAGCTCCTCTCCAAGATGTTCCTTGTCTGATTCTTCCCAGTTTGGCAAGCCCTTGGCCACCTCCCCCCTCCACTGGAATATTTCTGAAAGCTCTCCTACCTCACCTATCTACTGCATGCACATTGTGTACATGGCACAGGAAATTAAGGCTGTCATATGTTATCCAACTACCGAAACATTATGCGTTATGTTGCACAAAAGGGCTGTTTCCACTTTCGGCCAAGGATTTGATATTCACAAAGATTAAAAGAATTTGTGAAGTTGAGGCAAATTTTAAGGTAAAAATGCCACACAACAATTTGGCAGAACAATTTGAGGACAAAAGCTCTCAATTATGACTTTTTAGGAGAGGCAAGTAAATTCAATATTAAATATAATAAAAAAAATTAAAGAATAAATTAAATTAAAAAATTTAGATGAGATTTTTTTAAAATATATTTTTTTTTACTCTAATATTAAATTTAAATTTTAATATTTTAAGTCATTCATTAATTATTAATTTTTTTTTAAATTTTTTTATTTTGTAAGATATAAAATAATATTATCTTATAAATAAAATAAAATAAAATAAAATAAACATAATTTTTTATTTTTAATATAAAATATAAATTTTTTAAAATATACTTATTTCTTTTTCACAAAACACTTGACAGGCTCCTGCTTTACCAGCATTAGCCTCTTTTGCATTTCCCTGACATGATAATGTGATGTCGAATGGAACAAACAAATTCGAGAGGATACTGTCTACATATTCAGCAGAGATGGTAATCAGTATTTGCATGAATAAGAAGCCAAGTGTATAGATAGAGATAGAGGCTAGTTATAAAAATAAAGGATTTGAATCCTACAAAATTGGCAACTTCAGTGACACAGAAGATTACCATGGCAAGAAGAAGATTCCTGGGACTATGATGCTTCTCCCAATCTCTGGCCTTGGCAAATTCCTCGAGTTGTCTGGCAAGTTCCTTAAGACTAATATCCATAGCCATTTCCTCGCCAACCTCATCTCCTTCTCCCATGCTTTGATTTGCTCGTTAGGGGTCTACTTGAAGAGAAGAGGAAAATCTTATATTTATGGAAATCGACAACAAAAGATTGATTAATAAGGTTTGTCTCCAGAAGCATATGCCGTGTTCAAAAGAAATGAAAATATATCATGATAATAAAGATACCCGCACGGTTGATACTTGAGGTTCCTTGCATCCATCACCAGACAAAATGACCGCTTTAAGCAAACATGGAATATTGCATTTTGACCATGACTTCTGCTTTCTTTGCAAATTGAGTTAACTGAATTTCATTCCATGGTTTAGCACAATATACAAGTTTGGGGCGAAGAATCTTCGTCCACATTGAATGGGAGGGTTCTATTCTTTCATTTGGCGACTCGACAACCACCAAAAAAAAAAACAAGCGGCTAAATTGGTGGGAATACCAGAGAAGCCACAGAAAAGATCTCCCCAGTGCCAACTCTCAAAGAAAGACCTGCTTAATTTATGTGTAATCAAATACCAAAATCTCTGTAAGCTAGAGTAACAGTGACCTTATCCCATTTTGTTATTTGAAGATTGGAATCCAGAGGCAGGATGGGAAATTTTTTTTGGCCCGTAGATTGAGTCAGAATGTTACAGATATCCGAGGGTTCACCGGAACATGCTTTATGTGCTCCTGGGTGTACTCGGGTTACGTTTAATACTGATGCTAAAATAGGCTGCAGTTTCCATCAACAAATGGTCGACATCTAACCAACAAATAGAAAAAAAAGCACTAAAGACAGAAGAAGGCAACTTAAATTAGTTTTGAGATTAGACCTCTCTTTCTTGGAAAATATATACCCTCCACCTCCATCATCAAAGTTGAGAATTTAATCTCTTGCAACTTCTTTTCCACACAAGATATGGTGGTAGATTATATCCTGCCGTTAGTTTATAAATGGAAACATGCATTCTAAGATTCCGAAGTAGGTTTTCACAAATTCTGGAGTCATTCATTATATATGAAAAGACACAGAAATTTTGGACATCAATATGACGCAACCGGCAAAAGCAAATGGTTTTCCGAGATTTAACTCGTAAAGAATCTACGAGGGAAAAAAAGAAAAATGGGGTAAGAAAGAGTTCTTTTTTTCTATTATCTGGCTAAAATAATTGCATGACAAGGAAGCACCAATCACCGATGCTACCGATAAAAACAACTAATTAAACAAGGCGATAACTCCAACCATGCCAATTAGTAAAGAAAAGGAGCAAAATTGAAGGAATAATTTGGGTATGCTCTAAAATCGCAGATGCCATAAGATAAACTTATTGATGAGAATTCAGAATCCTAAAACAAAGGCACACAATCCTTCCTTTTTTCTTTTTTTTTTTTAATAATTTAGTGTTTTCATTTTCATTCCTATTATTCCTTTTCTTTTGTTGGTTTGGCGTAGAAGAAGCATTGTGCTATCATGCCCAAATAATAGTGATCTGACCCTAATTTTTCAAGGTATAAAATTTATTTAGCAGATCTTATGCATGATGGAGATGTAACCATTCAATTCTATTTATGCTAACGATGATTTCATTTTGTGCATGTCATTGCAATATCTATGCCCTTTAACTTCAAAAATATTGAAATTGTAACACATTGAAGTTGTTCTTATCTCAAAAAGTCTTGGTATGCCTAACGACAAAAAAAAAAAAAAAAAAACCAAGAATCTTGATGCGAGAAAAGAAAACATGGTGAATTGCTACCAACTTCAGAAAAAAAATAATAGGAGAAAATTAATTTTTTTAAGCAAAATTGATTTGAATTCCTTCAAAAATGAGAAGTAAAACTTGATTGTAGTTTGCACACAAAACCACCTATCAAAACATGGTTTCAACTAGTTCAAAGCAAATTTGGGCCAACGTGTTCCCGACCGAGATAAAAAAACAAGACCCAACGGGTCCCAGTCACCTGTCCCTGTCCGAAACCCAAGCCGACACCTCCTTAAATTGGACGGCCCAAAATTCCCGTCTCTATATCAGGAGTTAAAAACAACAAAACCCTAACCCCTTGCCTCACTTCCTGCATTTTGCAGCCCTCCGCCTCTGACCTCGAAGATGGTAGTCTCTCTGTCTATGTCTGCGTGTGTCTGATGGTCATTGTCGTGCGACATCGTTTTCAAGGTCTTGAATCTAACTGCAAATAATAATGATGATGTTGGTGTTGTAGCCTTTCCAAAGGTACGTGGAGATCGGGAGGGTGGCTCTCATCAACTATGGCAAGGACTATGGAAAGCTCGTCGTCATCGTCGATGTTGTCGACCAGAACCGAGTACTTCCTTCTCTCTTTCTCTCTCTCTCTCTCTCTCTCACACACACACACAACTTTTTTCCTTTTTCTCTATTCTCTTTCTGTTTATTTTAAATTTTTGGAGTTTTTTTTTTTTTTTTCTGTATTAGCTATATCACAATCTAAGTTAAAGAACAAAATTCAATTATTATTAGTGATCTGTACTTTTATTGCTAAGAGATTTTCCTATTTGACAATTTCATTGGATTTTCTGGTGTTTGTGACATTCTCTGCATAGTTTTTACTTGAGCAATTGAGTTTGTAGAGGCATGTTTTGATTATAGCCTATTTATAGAAGCACTGAGAAGTACTTACATAGTGTGGGATGGTTAAATGTACTGGGGTCCATAGAAATCAATGTTGTGCATGGTTTTTTGGTGCTAGGGTAGTCTGCATTTTTTTGGGCTATAATTTGTTGTTCACATATCCTAAAATTGATGCAATGCCATCGGTGAAATTAAATTGATGGATGTTGTATATTGGCCATTTCACAGTGTGATTTGTGTCTCTTGCCCTGACAGGCTTTAGTTGATGCCCCGGATATGGTGAGGAGCCAAATGAACTTGAAGAGGCTTTCGCTTACCGATATCAAGATTGATATCAACAGGGTTCCAAAGAAGAAGAACTTGATTGAAGCTATGGAGAAAGTTGGTAGGGATGGTAATTCTTTTAGATTGTTCGTGACTTTTGCATTTGATACTATTCATGTATTTACTTTCTTTTTTTTGAAAATACAGATGTTAAGAATAGGTGGGAAAACAGCGCTTGGGGCAGAAAGCTGATTGTTAAGAAAAGAAGGGCAGTTCTCAATGATTTTGATAGGTTCAAGATAATGTTGGTTAAAATCAAGGTTGGTCATTGTACCATCTCTTTGAATTATTGCCTGAATACCATTATATGGATCCTTTGTATATAGAATCTTGTTGACTTCCCTCTTTGTTAGTTCTTTGGGCTTCTTCTGCATTTTTTTAAATTAGTCAAGCCATCTGTTTGAGCTAATTTATCTTGTAAAAATGCATATGCAGAGGGCTGGATTAGTGAGGCAGGAGCTTGCGAAATTGAAGAAAGAGAATGCTGCTTAGAAGTTTCCTTCTATATGGAGTTCCCAATTTTGTTATTGAAAGTTTCACAAGTTTCGTTTGAACTGTCATCCTTTTGTCTTCTGATTGATTGTTTCTTTAGATAAAAAAACAGTTTTCATGAAACCTTCTATTTATGGCAGATTCTGTAACTGGTTCTATGATGCAGCTTTGCTTCTTATTGTATTGTTGTCACCTTGCTACTTATGTGGATTCTTTCTGTAGTTGTGTTCATTTGCTGCTCAAAAGAAGCACTGCAAGAGCCCTTGTTTTTCTTGCTTGAAAAGATTGTGGTTTGTACTTAGAAAATGGGTTTAATCTTTGGGTGGAAGCATATTCTATCAAATGATGATGGAACTATTTGTCTAGGGGGCTTGGAATAATAGTCATTTTAATGTTTTATAAGTTGATCTATCCCCGAAGTATGGTGCTAGATTCTTGGAACAAAGCAGCATGGAAGCTAATCTAAGATTATGTCTGTATGTGCTTGCCTCTGGTTCTGTCAAACGTACTCGGTATTTTCTAAGATCAGCAGGTAATTTTATTATGGCTTCTCTATAAACCGGAAAACATCAGATTAGAAAGAGGCTTAGCAGACTGATAATGATAGGGACTAACTCTATACTTTTGCTTGGTAATTGGTATGATTGATTCAATGGTTGTCCTCATAATACGGCTGCAAGGTCAGTATAATCAGCCATGGGCTGTTGAATATTTCCCAACATACCATGCATTACCAGTTTCTCATGTCAGTGCCACTGTCTAATTTGATGAAAAGAAAGGGACACAAACTAAATATTTTTTAAGTGGGATTTTATATCAAATTCTTTTCAAAATCTAAACAATTTCCAAGAAATTGACTCTATTTTGTGTGTGAATCTATGAATCATAGAATCAAGTGAATATAAGATGATCTCTTTGATCACTTAACCGCAACATTTATTAAAAAGAAAAAAGAAAAAAATCACTAAAATGTGGCAACTTAATCTGTAGTTTGTTTCCTAATGGAACTAGAGAAGTAAATAGATGCAACTTGGCCTGGCGATTTTGCTTCTTCATTCTTGTCTTCTTGAGCATTATCATTGTTGACACTTAAAGGTGATTGTTAAAAGAGTAGCTGATAATTGATATCCTCTTTGGCATGACATGGAGGAAATTAGGTGCCTCCTTTGGGTGACTGAAATCAAGGACCTCTGCAAGCGGATGGTAGAGTAGGGGCAAGACTCAATGTTTGCCTAATGCTAACTCTTTATTTACCGATTATAAAATAATTGACACCTAAACTAGCCTAACAACCTTGATGGACTCTGTTCAAGTTTACAGCATACCAAAATAAAATGTGCTTAAATGTCTCGACCAAAATAAATGACAAAAATAGATTGCAAAAAAATTTCCCATGTGCACAAAAGCAAAAAAATCGACAAAATTCAACTCGTGTAGAAACACGGTAGAATCCTCAATTCTTGAAAGTCATTGGTGCAATTCAGTTGAGAATACCATTTAGTTCCAACAACCCAACTTTACAAGGGCCCTCTCTCTCACTCACAAATTTGAACTTAAGAACAAAAAAAAAAAAGACAATAATAATAATAATAATCAGTCACTCACTCAATGTGGTGAGGTATTTAGTGAAAATGTAGAAAGTAGAAACTGATTGTTTATACTTAATGTTCCTCAACAGAATATAATTAAAGCCATTAAATTTTCCGATAAAAACATTGACCTAAAAATACCTTTTCCATGTAGTGTAGGAGTCTTAGCCTTGGACTTTGTTTTGAAGAGTTCAAATAGGTGTCCATTGCCAGGCAAAGACTCCTTATCCCTCTTCCTTTTGCTTTCAAATCATTTTTACCGTTAAATTTCTTTATCCAATTCTAATGCCATGTACATATAAATTAAGAAGGATATTCACCAGGAAACCTATCATCATAATTCGCTGAAAAAACATGGGGTTGAAGGATCTTCATCTCAAATTCAAGGTATGCCTCTAATGTTCATATCAATCCTTATTGCTTCCAAGATCATGCACAAAAAATAATGCGTTCCTAAGACTGTCGAAAGATGGTTCACGAAGAGGGTGCTGTGTTTCTTGATTACTAGTTACCATTCAAAAAAAACAAAAAAACATGTTGGAGTTTCCCATTGAAGCAAGATCACCTTCCTAACGTTCCTGTTCCTTTTTTTAAAAAACAAAATAAATATTGTTTGACAGGTGTTTCGGCTGAGACGCCTGCTAAAAGGGGATGGAGACAAGAAAACAGACGGAATTATGGGTAAAAGGGCTTCATGGATGACGCCAATATCTCATGGCTATCGTGTGGTGGATCGCCAGTTACTTAGAGAAGGCTCAGATGGAGGGTCGGACCCTGACTCGGTTATTGTTCAGAGAGAGCAAGTAGAGCAGATAGAGTTGTGGGTATTTGGAGTCTTTGATGCGAGAATTGGAGACGCAATCAGCAAGTACTTACAATCCCACCTGTTTGACAGGAGCCCCAAGGAGGTAACAGACTAATAATTTTTGCCTTGTTGGTTAAAAACTTGGGCAAAAAAAATGAGAATTCAATAGATTTGAGATTGATATAGCTGTTCTTGATGTTTAGATGCGGTATGGTTCTGTATTCATTTGAATTATAGAATGAGCCACAGTTGAGTGGTGCTTTTTTTTTTTTTTTTCTCTTCTAAGTACATTAATGCAGGATTTGGATTAAAAATGATAAACTGTAATTCTGCATGCATTGCCATAAGCCATGTAACTTCAAAACTACCATTGAAGCTTCTCTGTTTCTGTCATTTCCTCTCTGTTTATAATCCTGTGGCGTTACATGTTGATGTTGCTTTGCAGTCTTATATAAGGAAAAAGGGTAAAGAGACAACGAAGAGGGCTTATCTTAGAGCAAGAGCAAAGATTAGAGAGGCAAAGAAGTCCGATGAGCCATTGAGAGTGGGCTCAGCATCTGTGATGGTGGTCAATGGAGAAAAGCTTGTGGTAGCCAACATGGGCGACTACAGAACTGTTGTGTGTAGAGACGGTTTGGCATATCAGTGGAACAGTAAGCACCAACAAACTACCAAAAGGCATTGGTCTCGCAGGCTCTTTTCAGGCATGGAATGCTTAAACTCCCAACATGGTTGTAGTTGTATATCTCATAATTTTGCTTTGGAAGGGTTCTTGCTTAACCCCAGAAAGGATGTATTTGACAAAGACAAAGGAGAGTTACTTGATATGCCTCTGGGACATACGATCTGTAGTTTAACAAACTAACATTTGCGGTATTGACACGCTTCTATCCGTGCAGTAAGCTTATTAGCATGGAAATCCAGCAAAGCAGCAGGCCCTAAACACTCCACAGGCTCAGAGCTTGTGGTTGGAGCTGAGAGGATTGACACCGATACTGAGTTTATCATCATAGCAAGCAATGGCATATGGGAGGTAAGATGGATTTTTTCCAAGCTAAATAGAGATGCCTTTAATTGTATACCATTTTACAGGTTTTTGTCTTTAATAGAAAAGCACACTGAGTTCAAATATTCTTACTTCCTTCAAGTGAAATATTCCTATTCTTTCATTAATATCCACATAGATGTAAGCTGGACCAAACAAGAAGCTATTGAAGGCTAGATTTGCTAAAAAAAAAAATTCCACATAACTGGTTTCTGTGGCTGCCTTTCTCCGATTGTCTATGATCTCAAACTAGCAATAATCCCGGACATTCCAGTTCTGCCTGTTCTTCTTAAACTTGGTGCAATCAAATATAGACTTTGTGTAGCATTCTCTTTGCAAAGGAGTCAAGAGGATTCTAATCACCTTCCCTGCACTCTGTCCAGGTGATGAGGAATCAAGAAGCTGTGGATCTCATCAGGCACATCTGGGATCCACAAGAAGCTGCTGACTGGTTGGCAAAGGAGGCTCTAACCAGAATGAGTAAAGGCAGCATTTCTTGCATCGTTATTCGCTTTGACTAATGAATGTCACTTGTCTTCCATACCTGACAGGCATGTGACCAAATCAAGTGATGATCTAAGAAGCAGAACTATCAAATTCTCCTAGTGGTATTTTTTTATGACAGTACACAAGGCAAGTGCAAATGCCAAAGAGAAGCCACAATAATGCATTTAAAATTCCATTACATTATGATGAGTATCAAATGTTATATCCACAAAAATAGTACCTTATGCGCTGGTTGATAACTATTGCATGTTTCCTGACAAGAGAAGTTCCGAAACTGAATCTATTCTTGCACAGCTCAAATGTGCCACAACATCCATTTCCCTCTTCCATGGTTAGGGAAACTCAAAGTGTAAACTATTCAAGCAGTGTGTAGACAGAAGAACTGGGGTGACTGCATGAACATACAGTAACATTCTTGCGTTTTAGCTTTGGTCCACATATTTACATGCGCACACAGATTGAAGAAAAATCCATGAGGGGACCTTTCTGTTAAAAGTATGCAGTTTCAGGAAAATCCAACAAGCAACAAGTTGTGCACGTCTCTTTCATTTGAGACCCAAAATTCCCAGCTGTTCATCCATTTCAGAGTACTGCGGGAAGAAAGATTCCATTAATGTATAGACACGGACATAGCCAATCAGCTGGAGTTACAGAACAATCCACCACAATTATCCGGTAAAATTAATGTGGATTTACAATGACTGATTCTTCAGACGCCAAGACAGGACACAATTCTGCAACTCAAAAATGTCTACAACAAGATAAAGCTTGCTGCTTCACACCTTCAAGTTTAACAATGTCGAATGTTCACTTCATCAACCATTCAGCTTCTTTTCACTGGTCCTGCTTCTGCAGGGCAGACAACAAAGAGAAATTGCCAGAAGCTGCAGCAATATCTCCATGTCTAATTGAAATTATTGTGACAATTAAAATTAGTGAACATGGAGGACATGGTTGATTGCACTTTGTGTAATGCACGCGTGATGAAAGTTTACTCTTTTGGCGAGTATTGCCAGCCGTAGGGGTTTGTTCTTGAGAGACGAGGCTCTTCAAAGTATAAACTGCTGATGCCAACCAAAGATTGAAGGTCAAAACATGATTAAAGTTTTTCCTCAAACTATAATTGAGGATACTGAAAAAAAAAAAAAAAAACAAACAAACCATTAAATGAAGAAAAATTACAGAAAGGGACAGCAACCCATAAAGCTCATTTCTCTTCCACGTAGTTCCCTAGTGCTAAACCATAAAATAGTTGCTCGACCGGATGTGATACTAATGGTGGCAGCCACAAAATCAGACTGTAAAGTCAATGATCTAAAATCTCTCTTAATGAAATTTCCGTTAAATTATTATAAAAAAAAAAAAAAAGACCCCAGAAAATATAGAGAGGAATAAAGGAATTTGGTGTAATACGTAACTGCTTATAAAGAATTGAACTATACATTCATGGAGACCCAATACTTCAAACTCAATCGTGACACCATCGCTATTGTCCCCAACCAAAAAAAAAAAAGGACACTACAGCAAAAACTGAGTGAGACAGCGCCAATGGTCAAATAGCAGTTTAAAGGGAGAGAATTACATAACTGACCTCACTAATGATGTTTACACTGGGGAAAAAGACCAAAAATAAAAAAATCACCAGACAATACTCTCCTTCCAATTTGAAAAAGATTGCCCATATCAAAAGGAAGGGGGGGGGGGAGAGGAGAAAATTATCGAAAAACATCGTCAAATAATCCACCGTTTAGAGTGAGCATTCATGGAAAGAAACCCTTTAAAAAACAGTAAAAGCCCAGCTTAAGAATGGCAAATGAAGACTTTGGGGGTCTCCCGTTTGCTCAAGGCTGCAATTAGTATTATGGGTTATTTTATGAAATATTGGATGTGACTTATGGCATTAGAGTCTGTTGTCATTGTTGTACCGTCTAATGAAAATATAAAACCAGATCACAAAAAGAAAAAAAGAAAGAATACCCTAATGGGGTTTCTATAGAAATTTATCTATCCAAATGAGAAGAAGGCAAATATTTAGGTACAGTCTCATTGTACCATTTCATGTAGAACACGGAAAGTTGTCCCTTGTTATGTGATTCGAGGCTTCTAACGGCCCAAAATTTTTTTTTTAATTTTTGAATATTGGGGCATGGAAATTTGTTCGTAATCTGAAAGCATGTTAATAATGACGAACAAATTGAAGTGGAAATAAAAAAAAAATGATGGAAATTTGTCACAACTGCCATTCGTTTATGTAAAATTGGGACCTTGTGAGATAACATGTTGATTAAAGATTACATTTTGGCTATAGCAAAACTTATTTTCATCTTAAGAGAGAAATTGTATATAATCAAAGTGAAAAAAATAGTTTCACGTTGCTCCGCTAGTACCCCAAAGAAAATTGACGATCAAGTTTTTTCTTTATTAACCTGCCAACATTAGAAAAGCTCCTAAAGGCATCTCTGTCACCGGAGCATTTCTTTGAAGGACTGATTCCAGCAATCTTTGAATAAATTCCACCAGTAAAACCATCTCGTTTCTCGCCCTCTTCTTCTTCGTCTTCTTCGGAATCCAACAAAGAACCCGCTTCTTGAATTGGAGGATGATCCCAAAGGTGGGATCCTTCCATTTCCATGTTGCTTGTGGGTGAGGTCTTGGCCTTATTCGCCTCTTCATTCTTTGCATTTTCCTTTGATAGTGAAAGCCGTTCAAGTCTACCTATGTCGCTCGCGTCATTATATGTGGAACTTGTCGTGGAGAATGAGCCAAAAGATGAAGTCACCGATGAAGAAGGTGATGATGATGGCGAGGAAGGAGACCCCATTGAACTCCCAAATCCTTGAATTTCTTTGGTTATTTTCAGAGCTTTTAGACGTGCTTCTTTGAGTGTCTCTCCTCCTCCTAATAGTTGAAGTGCGCGATCCGATCTCTTTTGCATGTTAGCACCCCAATTGAAACTAAAGCACACATCACGAAGAATCAGGAATAAAAATCACAAAAAGATCAAATAAAAGAGCATAATCAATTACAAAACATGTGCTTGTCAATTTGTGAATTACCCTTTTTCATCCACGTAATTGAACGTTCCAAGTTCTTCAATAACTTCGCTATCACATTGAAATTCTTCGGCAAATTCCTCAGGACCATGTGTTAGTAAGAACTCGAGAAGTACCAATGACTTGTAGGATTGCCTCCATTGCTTCCAATTGATGCTCTCGAACCTGCAGCCATTTAATTAAGTCAGTATTTAGTAGAAGATTGAATGGAATTTCTTGATTTTTTCAACGCAGCAATTGTATTAACAAGATTATTAAAAAAAAAAAAAAAAAAGTACACTTTTACACACCAGAATTTTGGTCAGCAACTATTGGTGTGCAAAGGAAGACCCATCAGGAAAACCTCCACAGCGTACCAACAGACTCAGGAAAATCCAATTATAATTACCTTTTGTGAAGAAGATCAACAACTCTCCAATAATCATCTATATCAAATGAAGCGGCTGCTATTATGGTCATTGTTTTAGCATCAGGGCCCCATGGATCATTGTTTGTTGCTTCCTCAGCCAACCTGCATGTATGCAAAACACATGCAAAGAACATCTAGCTGAAACTTATCAACATAATCACAATAAATCTCATTCATGTATTGAGCAGGTACACCTATCATTAATTATCTCATTGTCTGCTATATTTTGGTTCATTCATTTGAAAAAAATAATAATAATAATAATAAAAGTACTTACAGTTCTGCTCGGGTAGCATCGGTAAAGGCCAGCCTAGCAGTTTTGTATTTCTCTTGCAGAAAGGAACATGCTTGCTTCTTGATCTGGTTTAAGAACAAGGTTCCCATTACTATACCTTGATGAACTAAAGCAAAACCAAAACCTCTCGGTTCTCAATATATTTTCGATAAATTCAAGTAAAATTTCCAAGATAATGCTGATTTAAAAATTCTTTCTTGTCACATAATGAAAAAAAAAAACAAAAAAATGGCAAAAAAAAATAATTAAAATTGAATAAGCTCTGAGAATTTTACAACATAGCAACATTAGGAAAAAAAAAAAAAAAAAAAAAAAACTCCAAGAGCAGTTTCTTAAAGAGAGAAAATGACTTTGATATAGAGATTAGAGGGTAGCTTGAAACATAAGTACTGTGTGGATGAGCATGATTCTAGCTCAGATAGCGTAGGGAAGGCCTTAATTGAATTTGACCAAGTATATTCAATTAACCCTTTTCTCTTCTGAGGACAATCACAAAAGAGAGCTTGACTTCAGAGGTCAAATAACAATTTTTTTTTCTACCTTTTTTTCACAATAATTATTATAGAAAACTTTCTCATGGATTAATTTAGCTTTTGAATAAATTTGTTGGTACATTAGGCTATTCCGAATTCACTTTTGAAAATTTTATAACCTAAATATTAAAAATTTCCCTTTAAAAGCGTTTACGCACAGACGACCGGGGCTGAGGCATGGTTATTGTCACGTGCGCATTTGTTGTGTTACGGTCGCGCCACATACGTGGCCTTTTGACGTGGCTTTATCACAGTGAATTGTGGCAATACGGCCGGCCTAAGTGGGATAATGGGTCGGGTGGAGAAGAGGGTTTCACTTCCGAATTCGTGCAGTCTCGTGCGGTGCTTTGCCCCTCCCAAAACTCCTATTTAATTAAGGCCCGTTTAATAAATTAATTTTGTGAGCTTTTCATAAATAATTTATTTAATTTTATAATATTAAAAAAATAACTAAAATAATATAAATCTATTGTTATTGTTATGAATAGAATTAAAAAATTTATAATGATAAAATATTTAATTTAAGGAAATAATTTATTAAAAAATACAATATTTTATTTAATAATATACCATTTTTAACTTGTTTATTATATGAATTATGAAACTAAAGTTAGGTACGAGGGGGCACAAGCACATTCTTACTTTGTTTGGTCGATGGGCTCATAGCAAACGTATTGAAACATTTACACTCTAGGTCCATGTATGCGAGTGTATACGATTTATATAAAAAAAATCTAACGAATATTATTGTTCTTCACGCAAAACTTCTAGTGGCCATTGATTTTGATGTTTGTGGAGTCCACAGAAGGGTCCTAACTCCTACAAAACCCATTAAATCAAGACCCTCGCAAGGAATAGGAAAGAATATCCTTTTTGTTTCACTAGTCATGACAGGATTGTCGACAAAATTGATGAATTTGAGTACAACAAACCGACGAAGGGAGAAAAAAAATACACTCTCGCTAAATCCTGCATTCTTTTTATTCTTTTCTAATCAAACAAAAACAGTGAATATCAATGTCCTCTTAATTAGAAGGCTCAGAGCCTCAAGGTCAGGTCCAACATATGAGCATCAGAATTGTTGGTGAAGTCAGCTTTGCACGAATAGGGTCTGTCTAGCACCTGAAGAAATGGCTTGGTGCGATCGCCAGGAGCCCCTTCCACCACTCTATGGGGTGTTACTGCTGGTGGCTGACGCGCCTGCCGGCCAAATGTGAAGCTGCTGCCAACGGAGCGTGAAAGTTGCAATTGTGACGCTGCTTGCGGAGGAATGAGGCTAATATTTCGTGGGGTGATAGGGAAGGCGGCAATTGGGTCTCTCGCTTGCATCGCCCTGCTTCTCCCGAGCAAAGGACTGGCAACAAAGTTTCCTCCATTTTGGAGGCATGGCATGAGGCCTAATTGCCTGTTAATAATAATATCAGACTCCAGCACGTGAGACTCAGCATGGATTATCAAAGACGGCACGCTTGTGCACACAAGGCCGCAGATTCGGCATGCAATTTGTGCAGGCCTCTTAGTAAAATCATTTGTGGACCAACAACTCATGTTCCAGTCCAAACCTGCCATGGCTATATATAATCGCAAGCTGGAGACAGTAGTGGGTGGGGATGAGAGAAGAAAAGAGAGAGAGAGAGAGAGAGAGAGAGAGAAGGATGTGCGGCAATTCAAGGTCTAGTTTCCTTGGGTATTTATAGGGCAATGTTTTTTCGCCATGTTAATTAGGTTGCATTTGTAGGATAAGCAAGGAAACCGATAGGAAAGGTAAGGGGTCAATGTTGCTGAAGGCGTGTGTGCCGTATGGCCAAACAATGTGTGGGTGGAAAAGTCTTGGATAGATTCTCCTAATTAATGCTATTTCGATTTTTTTTTTTTATATGATCATATATGGAAACAAAGTGAACGGTTTTCTAATTGTGGAAAGATGATAACGAAACTACCCTATTTGGAACGGTAATCCTTGAATGATCTAAGAGAGAGGCTAAGGTTTCGTTCTAATCAAGAGCATTCAAGAAGGCTCATAATGCAAAATTAATACAATTACACTTGTTGCGTTGTGTTTTTTCGATGTAAAAGAAATCCGTGCACATATGCTAAGAAAGTTAAATAGAAAGAAATTTGAGGATTGGGATCCTGGCACGTTAGAAATATAAGATAATGAAATAAATTTGAAACATTAATCTCAAAATTAAAATTTGATATCTAATTATTTTGAGAAATATTTTATTTTCTTATTCAACTACTTTATATATATATATATATATATATATATATACACACACATGTATATAGTTGGATCTCAATTTTAATTTTTTTTTTCTTTTTGATTTAGTTTGTTGGTGCTTCTATTCAGACCACAGCACACAGCACCAGTGGATCGAGATTTCAAGATCAATGTTAAAATTTATTCAATTTGACCTATCACATAACCTCCCAAATGAAATAATGATAATATGACATTTTAATAGTTAATAATTTAAATTTTTATCTTTAAAATTTTAGATTTTAATTGCAAAAAACAGGTATCCTTATGTAACTCCTACTCAATAAGTCTTTAACAGATAAAACAAAAAAAAAAAAAAACAAAAATTATTATTTTTTTTCCCGTAACTATTGATATTGACTATTATGCAAAATTCCAAGAAGTTAAATTTGATTCCACTTTTCTTATTTTGTTAATCCTGTTTATGTTAGCCAGCATTTGACTCGCTATATATTCTGTTACAAAATCAAATATAGGTCACTTTTGCCTTTAATGTCACTAATACCATTTCCTTAATAGAATCTATGCCTAAGATATCATTCCCAAAACGATAAGAAGATTACTTTTATCATTTTAAAGCCTTCGAGAAGTCACAAAAAAAAAAAAATAATAATAACGACAAAAGTTATTCTATTATTTTGGCCATACGGTTAAGAACACGAGATGTAGAAACAAATTATTTTCTTTTTGCAAAGAGTTATGTTATATTTTCCAAACTCTTTTTTTTTTTTAACTAAGTTGTACAAACACACACACACACACAAAAAGGATGTTTTTTCTAAGAATTTTATTTTGTTAGATTATAATCTAGTCATATGACTAAAAAAATACCTATTCATGCAACTTAATTGAGCTATTGAGTCGAAATAAATATTTTCATTTAAAAAAAAAAAAAAAATAGAAGAGAGATTTCATACATTTATCTTTTTCTTTTTTCCAAACACTACAATGCGAGAACTTGTGAATTGAAACCTCTTTTTATAAACATATATACATATATATATATATATATATTATTACATAATTATATTTATGGCAATATATACTCTCAACTTCTTTTATTTATATCAACAAAAGAAAGTATGAGTTAGTCCACATCTATTATATCTACTTGTATGTCCACCTAAATGTGTTTAAGAAGAAAGAAAATACATTTACAAACTCAACGTAACATGTCAAAATTCATGCATAAATGTCAAATACGGAAACTAATCGAGCGTCAACTTTTCCTCACCTTTTCAAAGCATCATATAAGCAACTAATCAAATATTAAGAAATTAAATACGTTGAGATCGATTGGCTTAATTATGATTAAAAATTTGTTAAGTATATATCACACAAATTTCAGAGTTGTAAGATTCTTTTTCCTTCAATTTTCATTTATTAATGCAACGATCGAAGACCATTAAGGAAGTCTTGGCGTTCAATTAAATAACCAATATAGATTATATATAACTAAAACGGTAACGAGAAAAACTAGCGACACTTTAAAGAACGATATGCGGATAGAGCCGTTTACAGCAGCCGCAGCAGTGCTTTGGAACCCATTTTAGGCAAAGCCCTCAATTTCTTTTACTTACTTTTTCAATTCGTTAATTATTTTTGGGACAAGGTGCTTAATCAGCAATGGACCTCGAGGTAACAAGCCACTTACGACGGGCACAGTGAGTCAGCCTTGGACGATGTGTTGAAGGATGAGGTTCAAACAATCCAAGTGTCCCCTTCCCAGACCGGAACCATGGTGGAGTTCGTGTTGCATTCGGGTATTCTTTTGCAGGAAAATTATGGGAGAAAATTACTGCAACTGGCAGCGTCTCAGATAATAACACAAGGAAAATCTAACAGGCCACAAAATTTTAATAGACTCAAGTAAACACAAAAATATTTAAACTACAATTTTATGATTTTACACTACACTGATGTGGTATAAAATGTTAAAAATGTAATATAAAAGATACATTTTTTTATTTTCGTGTTCAATTGAATCCACCAAATTTGTTTGAGTTAGCGTAATGATTTTCCAATACAAACAGTTCCTTTGACCCAAATGATGGATGGTCTCGTCTCTTTCTTGGATGAGTCCAAGACGAGCCCTTGCAATGGCAAGGATCCCTGGTGGGAATACACGCGAGTCCCGGAGTCTTTGCCGGAGAAACTCCGCTGGAGCTTTTCTGGCGAATGGAGCCCAGGAATCGATATAAGATTATACAGGATAACTGCTAACGCACCACTAAAGTCACCGAGTCTTACAGGATCTACACAAGGGTCTTTTGACCCTCCCTTGAGATAAGTGAATCCTTCTTACCGCTTGGATCCATTCCTTTATTTCCTTTTTCCTGTGCCGATGGACAGAAGCTCAAAGCTCCTCAGTGTGCCATCACGGCCGCCTCTGGAAGCTGCAGCTCGAGTAAAAGATGATGACTTGGATTCAAACCCTGGTTGGATCCTCTGGGTTGTGGACAGACGGCCACTGCTTGAGAGCAACCGGCTTGACCGAATCTCACCAGGCTTCTCTGATGAGCTTGGCTGGCTGCTTGACACACCAGCCCTCTTTAAAGTGCTCCCATTTCGAGACGATGAGTGAGGTCTTTCAGAATCAGGATGCTGATGGAACGGTTACAAGGAAACAATCAAAAATCATTTAAGAAGCAATAAGTGTTTCAATACAAATTCCAAACAAACTCAACAGAGAATAAAGTGAAGCACAAAGCAGCGCGTAAAATTCTATTGCACTATTCCCTCACATCTTTGGACAATCGCACATCTGAAGACCTATGTCGCAGGTGATCCCCATGTATGGCAAGCCCAGAGCCATTCCTGCGTGCAAATGCCTCAACTGCACCTGAAAATCTATCTTGGATCTCTTGGCCTAGTAGAATGAACACATGAAGTTGCATCAAATTTGTAAAAGTGTGCTTTAGTGCCCGCTTCAAGAAAATATTTTCCTGTAGAGGCTTCAGTATTTAAATTGCAAAATAATAAAAGATAAAAAAAAAAAGGCTTTATTGAGAAAATATTGCAAGTTTACACCTTTAACTCTTTGCATGCTCAGATAAATTGAGGAAACTGAAGAGAAGCATACCTGAAAGTCGATCTCCTCTTTCTCCAGATGGTCCAGGGCTTATAGCTTGTTTGCCACCTGGCTGCTGAAAAAAGACAACAAAACAATAATAGTTTATCCAACCCTATATGTAGGTATATTTTGTTAGCAAATGTGAACAACTAATTAGGAAATACTAACTCGTGCTGTCCTAGAGCCAGAGCCAATCTGCGGGTACTTCAGTATAGTCCAGTCAAATACGTAGTCAAACTGATACCCTGCACCAGTTACAACATTAAAACCCAGATTAGACTCTAAAATTTTCCGAGGGTTCTCCACTGAAACTGAGTATAGGCTCATATAAATTTCTCAACCTTCCCGAATAAATAAGTCCCGGAAGAGCCTCTTCAGATATGAATAATCTGGTTTGTCTTCAAAGCGCAATGATCGGCAATAATGAAAGTATGATGCGAACTCTGAACTGTAGTTTTTGCAGAGGACCTGCCAACTAACTCATTAGTACTCATTTACATGTAGCAGACAGATGAAGATTACTAATACATGAATCGGGACAAGCTAACAATTAAGACATCAATCACAAGACTTTTCATCATCCTATATCATGTGGTTCATCATATAAATTAGTGTCTTGGAGTAGCTGCACGGCCAGAGGTGGTACCTCAATCGGTGTAAGCATCTTTTTTTCACTGATCTTGTCATATTTCTGCTTTTTAGTACCTGCCTTCAGGCCCTGCCAGGGAAGACTAAAGCAGCAAAATAGCAAGAAAAACCAAGTTAAAAAAGAATTCACAATAAAAGCCTCCAAGGGAACATTGAATCAAGTCAGTTAAGTAATTGACCTTCCTCTGAGAAAATACATTAGCACATAGCCAAGTGACTCCAGATCATCTCTTCTGCTTTGCTCTGTAAATACCATAGTATTATGATTAGACCCAAACACAAAACACTTTCAATCACCGGCTATTGTGAAGTTAACTCACCAACTCCAAGATGGGTATTAACACTTGCATAGCGAGCTGTACCTGTAAGATTCTTGTTTTCCCTACAAGGATAACCTAATGAGTATTCACAAAAAGAAAACAGAGGCCTTCGTAGGCAAACAAGGAAAATAGTTACAATTGTGTCCACATATTGGAACAAAACATCATAAAATTGAAAAAGGAATGAAAACATAAAATGGATATTTCTGGGTTCCACATCACATTAATGCCAGGAGGACATGCAACAGGAAGACACATACACAAGAAAATCATCACTTCTAAATCATTATTCCATGAAGCAAAAAGTGGCAACATAACAACATATGGCAGGGGACTTGGAGGAAATAGGAAAAGAAAAGTTGTGGTTCTTATTTAAGAGAAGCTAATTTTTTAGCAGGCCTAATGCAATCAGAACTGCAGTATTACTCAAAGTTCAGATCCAACACTTACCTGTATGGTATATGTTTGTGTGTCTGGAGATCCCTATACTTTTTTGCAAGGCCATAATCAATGATGTACACCTGCAGTTTAAAGGAGAAAACGACAAGAAAATGATAAGTGTGATACCAACAATGACTACATATTTAACACCATTGTACATCTGAAGTCTCCCATCTTCTCTCCTTTTGCATAATTCTCATGAACTCAGTTTAAAAAGGGAAAAAAAGTTCAAAACTCATGTGAGAACTCACGTGGAGAATCTATCAGAAACACCAAAGCACTGTTACTTTTCAATTTCCGTTTACATCTTCACTGCTGGAAGCCCAGATTTCAATGATGAAGCACTTAAAGATTATAAGTTTTACTTTTATTTATTGAACAATACCGTACTCATAGTAAACATATATATATATATATATTAAAGTTCATAACAATAGAAAACATAAAATGTTTAAAAGCTGTGAAAGGTTAGGATAACAATGTAACCCAAAAAGTAGTGGAAGAATATTTTTGGTATATGCTTGTTTAAAAGATTCTCCGAATCTTCACATTTCTACCAAGCCTTGTAATTCCTCTCCTTCCAAATAGACCACCACATAGTCAAAGTAATGGCATCCCCAAGTCTCCCTATTCCTGGCCCTATAAAGAGAACCTCTCAACCATTATGCTGTAAATCTAATGCCTCATAACATACCCACTGCACACCTTTTACCAAGACATTGAAGGGCTACTGGATGAGATGCGTGCCTACACTACTATCCCTAAATAGCAATCAGTGGGGTTCTTTTCAGGTTGGGAGGGACACTGGGGAGGAGCAAGTATTAGCTGCATAGATTGTTATGATAATCAAGCAGGAATGCTGGATGAAAAGAAATGGCACAGTTAATGAGAAACTGAGATCTCCCATCATGGCAGTCAACATAAACCGTAATGGTGCAGCTGTATCTATTTAAAAAATACTTCTTTCTTTTCTATATTCCTTTTATTCAAGAAACATTCCCACTGCACAGAGTCAGTCCGTGTACCACTTAAACCATCCATCATTGATTCAAATAGCAACATTTCAGTTTTCTTATAAATAGTTACTGCCAAGCAATTATATTCGTGTTAGAAGAACAGACATCTCCAAACCATTCATTGTAATTATATTAAAAACACTGCAAAATAATTCACATGCACACACAAGTGCATGTTCAATCTCAGGAAACAAGAACATATAAAGTTATGTGAAAGCAAAATCAGAATTCAGAAGCAATACCTGATTAGCCTTGCGCCCCAGCCCCATTAAAAAGTTGTCAGGCTTTATATCACGGTGAAGAAACCCCCGTGAGTGCATATACTCAATTCTATTTAACTGGAAAACCAGACACAAGAGGTTTATATATGGCAGGATAACAAGACAAATGTTTCTAGAGAACATGTATACTGTACAAACAAACAAGTCTTTCTTAAGATGTGTCATTATTACCAATTGATCAGCAAGCATCAAAACTGTTTTCAATGAAAACTTCCGATTGCAGTAATTGAACAAGTCTTCTAGGCTTGGGCCAAGAAGATCAATAATCATGACATTGTAATCACCTTCAACTCCATACCACTTGAGATGGGGAATACCCGCTTCAAAAACAAAGATATGGGAAAAAATTGAATAAATCAAAAGAAGTTCACACAAGCCAATTATACCTGCTAAATAAAGAAGAGAGAATATAAATAAGAAACTCACTTCCTCCTTGAAGAAGCATGTACAGTTTTGACTCATAATGAAGCTGAGGGTGCTTTGTCTTCACAGATTCCTAAGGAAGCCAGTAGAAAGTGTGTCAGAAACAAAATCAAAAGTACAAATTCCAACATGCTACAGCAGAAAAGGACATATCAAGTCAGAGGGAAAAGAAAAAAAAAAAAAAACGTTGTATAATAGAAAATAAACTCCAAATAAAGATATTAGGGAACTGACTTCTAATATGAAAGCATCAAGAAATGAAAATAGAGTCCATGACAAAAAAATAGTGAACCAACAAGAAAGCATCAAGAAATAAAGCAAGTGAAGCTTATCCTGCTCCTCCCTTGTCTCAATTATCATTACACATTGTGATACAATATTCCGATACACACACTTTGACACAAATTCATACAAATTCCTTCCTATATCTTCCCTTGTCCATCATAACAAAAAATACACGTGACAATACTAGATTCTCTAATGTATCTCCATAAGTGCATATTACAACAATTTGCATTGCGCAAGAAAAAAATTTTTACTTCAAGGAGTTAGATACATAGACTTACGAACTAAAATGTCAAGATTAATTGTTTTTATTCATTGATCGTGATACTGGTAGAAATACAGCACAGGTTCAAAATGATGCTGAGAAGACAATGGAGAACCATAGTAAACTAGCTTATGCACCTCTAAAGCAGCAATTCACATATCAAAAGAAAAACCAGCCATCGCATAAGCATTGCATTACATACACAATCCTACTTATTGCTAAGAAAATAACTCAACTTCCCAGAAAAAAGAAAATAACACACACACACACACACACACACACAAAGAAAAGTTCTTAATCAATAAAAGGAAAAAAAAAAAAAAAATCCCATCATCCGATACAAATGCCACTACTCAGATGTAACAAAAAAGTCATTACCTTTCCTGCATTAAAAAATGAAAAAGCACAACCAGGCAAGAAAAAGCTGAGTAAAAAACAACCCTACAGAAAAAGGAGGACAAAAGAAGCAGACAGTGAATATGTAACACATACCAACTTAATAGCCACTTCCTCTCCACTTTGCACATTAATACCTAAAACAAGCAAAAGCAAACCAACCATAATAAAAAAAAGCAGAGAAACAATAACCTCAAAAGCTAAAAGGACAAAAGAATTCACAATCAAAATGCATTTGCCCCGAGATTGCATACCCAAGTACAGTTCACCAAAGGATCCGCTGCCAATCTTCCGGCCCAGCTTAAACTTGCCACCAATCACGTGATCCATGATCTAACAATCCCAATAAACAACTATGATACCCTACTACAAATAAAGCAGACACCCCCCCCCCAAAAAAAAAGAAAAACCTTTTCTTTCCTTCTTAATCCCCAATCTAGCTCATAACCCGCGGCAGCCTAAAAGCCCTTCGCTTGAAGAAATCATAACAACATTCAGATCCATCAAATTTACCAAACCATAACCTTATAATGAAGCTCAATGATCAGAGAAGCCTCTCGGAGCCAAAACCTGAAAAAAGGCCCCAAAATCCAACCGAACGGAATCTAAAATGTACAAAGCAAAGAAAAAGTTTATTGAAAAATTTAAGCAATACCCATTGATCAGGAAAGAGAAACAAAAATAGAGGGTGCAAGAAACTGCATTTTTCTCGAGAAAGCCAAGTGGGAAAAAGCGGAGAAAACAAAAAGATTCGATAATTGAGGGAGTAAATGGGTAAACAGAAGATTAATTTTTGTTGGGCTTCTTTCTGGAGAGACCAAAAAGGAAAAAGAATAGGAGAGTATCAAACGGCGACGATAATCGCGGCAAGAATTTGGGGATCTTTTAAGGATTGGGTTTAAGGACAGGGATTGAGTTTTCTCGGAATATTTTTGGAAATGCAGGGAAAAGGAATAATTTTTTGAGAGAGCGAGAGTGAGAGAGAGGGGAGGAAAGCAAAGAAAATGAAGCAACCGATGTTCGGTGATAGATGAAGAGCCACAAGAAGCTTTTGAGTGATATTAATATTATTGGCTCCCGTCTTCTTTTCCTTTTTTTGTTTTGAATAAGGAGGTGGAAAGGCTTAGAGATTTGAAAATAAGACTAATAAAATTTTAATAAAAGTTTTTTAATCATTTACTTTTAAAGAAAGTGATTTTTGTTTATTTAAAAAAAAAAAGAAAAAATAATAACAAAAATATCTCTAAGTAATTATACTAGAAACACTTGGCCTTTTTTTTTTTTTTTTTCTCATCGGTGCACCTTGCCTATTGATTTACACCTCCCCCACCACCGTGTGTCTACGTTGTCTTTACCTTCCTTTAATATTGTTTAAAACGGCATTTGTGGAAATGTTATAGGACCACGTTTTACTTTTGTACAATGTGATAGATATTTTCTAGGTATCTTATTTTCGGGGCATGCTGACCTTGGAATCTAAGATTATTACAGGAAGTCGTGGGAGTGCAGGATTCTCTTGGTGCTTGTGGGAATATGACAAAATTAAATTTATGATTTTATCCTCCCAAATACACAGTCAAACTGCCATTAGGCGAAAGATTTCTATGGTATTTTGCATTGTTTTTTTCTGAGAAAATAAAAAATGGTTCTTGAAATTCTCGTGGTTTAAAACAAGCAAGTCACCTTTTGGCGATTATAAGCGTCTCGGGGCAGGGGAGATGATTGGCAGCGAGACAATTTCCTATTTCTATTTGACGTCTCCAAGACTTTGTGACACGACTTGCCGACATTTTCCAGAACAATGGAGCACTACTTACGATGACACACACACACACACAAATAGTTGAAAACCGACACAATGAGAAGCAGTCAGTTCCTTCCACTGAAGAATCCAATGCACAGAAATTTAAAGTTACTAGCCCAAAGCCACGGTCCTGACACTGGCGGCTACTTTGCGTCTTCGCCTTTGCTTATGGTGTGTAGTTTTTCATTGGTTTCTGATCGGGTAAATGGCTGGCAGTGAATTGATCCATTGGCTGTTATTTAACTGAGTGCCTTGGGGCTCAAATTATTATCCCTTTAATTTTAAACCCGCTGGCAAGGAATAAAATAAAAATGTATAACCAAGCCATTCATGTTGATGCATATCCATGTCGAATTGGGCCGGGGCAGCTTAACGTGCTCAATCCCATCTTTGTGTAAGTCGGCATAGGGTAGGCCTCGGAGAGCATATTAGCTTAGGAGCTCACCTAAGACGTAAAAGTGGAAGCTCATGGCAATGAGATTGGACAAGCGACTGTGAGGCTTGGATTCCAGAGAAATGGAGTCCCTGCATTGGAGATTTGATTTGGGGTGGGGTGGTGGGGGGGGGGGTGTTCAGAGTTACGGGAGAAGCCACTGGTTTGGCAAAATTCAAAAAAATTCACTTCATCCAGCCATACATCGTGATGCGCAGTGTACACAATAATCTGATCATTATGGTTTTCCATGGCAACGGCACAAAAATGTACAGGTTTACTACATAAAGGCAAGATCCACAAACACGACCCCTGTTGTGCAATCCCGGTTGGGCATGAGACTACAACTCATGAGTTATCCAGCAAAAGGAAGCAATTATCATGCACAAAAAATCCATGCCATCATGCTACTTCAGCCTAGAACAAAATGTACCAAGTTAAAAAAAAGAAAAAAAAAGAAGCAATCCAGGACAAATTAAAGCACAAATGCAGTGCCATCACTGTAAGCATAGCTATATGCATTTCATCATGATAAGCACCCTACGGAATATGTTACAGGACTATATGAATCAGCATTATTAATACTATCATGATGTAGCCATTGGCATATGCAAGAGGGCACCCATATTGGGAAAGCATCCCCATCCAAAAGAAAAAAAAAAATCTATAGGAAAAATGTGTCAATCATCAAACAAAGAGTCATAAACACACAGCTGAGCTAATGCAGCGGCACAGTCTACAATTAACTTGAGACGGAAAATTTGCCACTCATCAATATTATAAGCAGCTATCCCAAAGGGAATGTCAGGTAAAAACAGATGATTTCTATAATCACAATCATAAGATGCTAATGTTCCTTCCAGCAAGCACAAGCATAAACATCACAATTGCTAAGCTCCACTGATAACATAGAGCCCAAGTATAAAACACTTGACTTGATAGCTTGAGCAAACCTCAATCATCCTCTCTTTCTGGAGGTAGACTGCAAGGCAAAAGCATTTTCTGCATGTAGTAACCAAACATTAGTTGACCATCAGTAACAATTGCCCATGACATAAAAGCACAAAGCCATCATACAATGTCTTCATAATACCACATCAGAAACATGGCAACAAAAAAAAAAAAAAAAAAGTCACCAAACCCTAACCCCAATATCTTCATGCCACCAACACTCCAATAAAGGATCCAAAAACTACCATGCAGCAAGCATCAGCCATTTGAGTTGAAACTAGCTAAGTTCGCTTTTCAAATTACTGGACCACATAATTAGATAAATGATTCTTGTATTTATGCTTTACTTAATCTTCCCACATATTCTTTCCTCCCAAGATTATGGAGATTGTCGCATAACAAATCTAATACTCTTATTGAAGTTTGCAAACAGATCATCTAAAGGCTTACAAAAACAGCTTAAAGACACAATGGCTTCATCCATTAACAGTCCAACAAAACATGAAAAACTCATATAGCTCACCCCAATAATTGGGACAAGGCTTTGTAGAATTGCATCTAGTGTGGCAGAGTATCAAATATGATGTATTCCACATCTTGACCTAATAATCATCCCCCAGGTGGAGTAATTCCTGAGCATTCAACAAACAGTGCAGTGCAACCTTGCACGAATAAATGCAATACCCTTTATAGCATTTTACTCCATTAACCCAACACAACTCAATAAAGCCTTCTACCATCAATCCAAATCAACTAGATGAATCTTTTTACAATTTTTTTTTTCCTTTTAACAAAATTAACCCCCCCTCCCCAAAATAAAAAAAATTCAACCCCCATTCTAGGCTTGCCCCCTCTATTGCCATAACAGTGCAACTGTCCTAACTGTGGAATCTTAACCAACCAGCAACATTAACTGAAACAAAGAAATTAGAAAAAGAAAAAATTAAAAAAAAAGCACCACCTGCATGAAGTTGTAGCGTTCTCTTACGATGGACTCATTTTCAGCAACGGCAAAGAATGCCAACATCGGGTAATGGCCAATATACGAAGCATAGCTGTCACGCTGAATGTTCACCGCCCACTCGCTGCACTCCAACCCATTTTTAATTACCCATAAAACCAATAACAAATAAATAAACCCACCAAAACCCCCCCCCCCCAAAAAAAAGAAAAAAACAGTGTATGGTAACGAAGAAGAAACTCACAATCTGTTCAAGTCAGCATGGCCAGTCCCTACATACTTGGCCTGGAGATGCTCAAGCTGGGAATTGATGTTAAACCGATCGCTAGCCTTCAACCGCCCCAACCCCCAAAAAAAACCAGAAAAAGAGAATAAAAAATATAAATTCCTATAAATGCTTAAGTTCAATTTCTTCATAGCTGGGGTTTTCAGGAATTTTTAGGGTTTAGAATTTACCTGCATATTTGGATACCGTGTTCACCAGAGCCCACCGAAGAAACGAAAACGGTAACGCCAAGACCAAGCACACGGTGACCCAAAGAAGATTTCTCGTCGTCAAATATAATTATAAAAATTCTAAGACTAGGCTGTTCAAGTTATTTTGTTTTTTTTTTTGGCATTTTTACCCCTCTCGGTCTCCTCTCACGACATAAAGGCTAACCTAAAATTTTTTAATCCCATTCCTGCTCTCCTAATCACGGTTTAGTAGTAAGAATATTTCGTTTTACTCTATAATCATGGGGTTTGAATTTTTGTTGAATTTAAATTTTTATTAAAACACTGAGTAAATATAAATTCAGCATAATGGTCTAATTCAACATCCAACACACTCATCCTTGACGAAGTATAATCAGACAAAAAGTGTTGTCAAGACGATGTTGCAACGCCGCAATTACTTGTGGACGTGTGTCTGAGTCAAATCTAAGCCTATTGATTCAAAGGAAAAACCGACAAGACGATAACGTTTTAAGAGAAGCGGAGGTCGCCTGGCCATGCACAAACAAAGTTGCAACGCTCCAACCATATGTTTGGAGGTGGCAATTAAAATCTAGGCCTTTCAAAACTGTGCTTAATTTAAATTTTAAGACGGATCAGGTTGGTTGGTTGGTTTCAGATAATAACTTTGGCAATGCTTGTTCAATGTTAATTCTATTCTCATTGCAATAGGATAATCGACCTATTTCAATGGTTTTCAATAAATATTTTGTAGATTCGTTAGATACACCTCTGTCTACTTTCCAATTCCAATGTACCTTTTACAACTATAAACACCCATAACGAATAATTGCACCTAAAAAAATGGAAAACCACTACAAACAGTAGCCACCGTTCAAACAAAGGGGTTGAAACACACAAAAATCTTTCGCCAATATATATATATATATTTACCATGAAATTATTTTACAAAGACTTCAACACCCAGCTTGTCAACTCAGACCACTCATTTTTTGCAGCCTTTGCCCTTAAACTTCCATTTCCAGACCAGGCCTGTTAAATTGCATGAAACCAAAAGCTATTGGCTGAAGAACACAATGCTCTTCTATGCTGCTCTAATGGATTGTCTGTGACCATTTGCTGCATAAGAGTTGAGTGTGAATCATTTGGATTTGCCGAGCTGCCAGGGAGATTCTAGTTTGGGTCCTCTCGGAGGCAGGGGGTTTAAGAAGTTCCCCTGCACAGACTGACTGGCAGCCTCGGCTGACTCATCTTCTGTAACACATGAAACAGTCAACACAAATAAGGAAAAAGGAAACCATAACCACAGGTTGAATGCTGCATGTTAGTTCTGTGTATCCTTAGCAAGTGCTTTGTGCTTGCACCTCTTTTGCATTAGTAGCTCAAAGAGTAATATATTGCAAACCTTGCATTAAACTAGAGACTATTTGCCTGGTAAACAGTTATCAACTGCTAGCAGCCAGTTAGTTCAAAATTTTAATGTTTCAACATTCATAATGGCATAGATAGAAAGGCTTTAAGAAACATTACCAAAAAGGGACTTTATTGAAGGCCTCCTAGGTTTTGTGCTCTTCTTCTTTAACTCGGCTGTGCGTTGAAATGAATCAAAAAACCCAGGATCACATAAAAGAATCAGGGGTAAATAGACAGTTGCAAGAAAGAAGAAACACATGCGATACACAGATATAATGCTGATATATCCCTATTAAAAGGAAAAGAAATTAAGGGTTTCATCACACATATGATATATAAAGTGCTTTCGTAATTCTGTACACAAGAACCACCTCCTTGGCCCCACTACAATATTACAAAAGTATGCGTTTCGGTATTAACACATTTTCTTTTTATTTGGGGGAGAACAAGCAATGCCCAGAAGGAGATGATGAATTAATCAAAGGATGAATAAGTAAATGCTTGCATTTGACAATCTGGCAATTACTACCAACAAGGAGACTGGACAGAAAAATGCATGCATGTGCACAAATAATTTCATGGAAGAATCAAATACCAATCCCAGGTAACTGATTGTCATTCACAATTTCAAAGTTCTTGTACGTATAGCCAACAAAGTTAATATCCTTGGATGATAGCATCTGCAGAAAAGGCAAGACAGTAACAATAAGTAAACAACAAGAAGCAAAATGCACCATAAAACAGAAACCTTGAACTTGTACATGCAAGTGAATAGCTTTTGTTAGACGCTAAACTGGCGTTCTCACCAAGTTCAATGCTTAACATAAATAGAAGAGGCAATTAAATGCAACAATATCCATTTCCTATAGGAGAGTTAAAATAGATCAAAAGGCTAGACCCAAATTAATATAAAATACGGTATATTGAAAGAGGAAATATTCATTATTCTTCAAGTTTCAATAATTAAATGAAATTACTGTCTTGTGAGGCAGCAAACACATCAAACCATCAATTGCACTAACTGTTTAAGGGAAAAATATGTGGATGCTCTAGTGGGACACTAACAGATACTACAACAGCAAGTCCTCATGACTAAATGAAGACAAACCTTTCTCCATGGACCAGGTTTTGTTGGAGTATGAATATGGTTATCAACCTACACAATAAGAAAAAGTGAGCAATTAAATGCCTCCAGACAGACAATTGCTGTTTTTCATAAAACAAAATAAATTTACCTCCTCAAATTTCTCAAAGTTTTGAGTGTCCAATTCATCATTGACCTCAGGAATAAATGCAGCTTTCATTTGATACAATCTGTCCCACTCAATACCCATAAACCAGGGATGTGCCTGAAAGTAATTGGTCAAACCAGTTAATTAATCACTTCCAATTTCATATGAAAAGTAAAATAAAGACTTAAGAACAGAACACACCAAACACCACCTTTATTCTGTGTGTGCCTTTTGTTCCGAGCCTCTGGTCAACATTACATAAGAGTCTGCTTATAAGGTCTTTAGCTTCTTGAGATAGTTTTGCTTCTTCTGGAAATTTCAAATGAGTTCGCCAATTGACTATCTGTACGATAATTAACAAACAAGAATGATCAATGTGATGTGCTGGAGATGGAGTGAAGGATGATGAGTCAAAAAATAGAAGCCCAAGAAAGGGTTATGTTGTAATTTATCACCAGACAAGGTCAAAACATGAGATTTTGGGAAATCTCCAGAATTTAGCATTCTTAAAGGGACCTTAAAACTTCACACCCAACTTGATTTAGAGGCATTGACTATGATAAAGAAAAGTAAACATCCATTTCTTCCTTCTATCTTTCCTTTTTTGGGGGGGGGGGGGGGGGGGAGGGGGGCGCAGAGAAGGGGAGATGGAAGGGGGTGTGCACCGGCATGATCTTAAAGTAGACAATAATTGAGTCCCAGAATTACCTTCCTACAAGTGGACATAGGCTCCTCTGAGTAGAACGGTGGGTACCCCACAAGCATCTCATACATGATAGCACCAAGAGACCACCTGCAGATACTAATAAAGTTAGACCTGAAAGTATCTCAGAAAAGATAATTTGAAAATTGAAAGTATGGTCAATAGACAAACCAATCACATTCCATTCCATAGCCTTTCTTCAGCAACACTTCTGGGGCAATATAATCAGGTGTTCCAACAGTCGAATAAGCCTGCAACATTATAATATTGCAAGTTTAAACAAACTGGAATTCCCAGAGATCCTGCAAATTAAGTCTTGAGCAAAAACAAGCTTGACAGGAAACCAATAGTAGTGAGACATACTTTCCAATCACAATCCACAACTCATACATTTTCAGGAATTTCTCAGGTATTGTACAAAATTAATTGAAAATTTCATAATTTACAAGTTATGATTGGTAACTATTGTTCCCCAGTCATACTTTACATGTCATAACAATATTGCCTATAAACTACAATTCATAACTTCATAGCATTTTTCAGACAATCAATGCCTGTAGACAAATCATACAACAGAGATTGAGTATAAGACAGCATAGGTTAAATAAAGAGAAAAGTGCAAAAGATCTACCCAGTTTATATTGATAACAAGCTGGAAATTATGTACAATAAAGGTAAGAGGAATACCCACTACAAGATGGCAAGGAACTTACAAGCATCCTCCTGTTCCTCTGCCAATGTTTCAATTGCTCCAGTTGTGTGGGTTTGGGTGCTGCAGGATGCCCATTGCTTTGAAGAGCTCCACTGTGGCTGTTTGCCAGAGAGAAGTCATTTTCTTGGAGATTACTGCAATCTAATGGTTTGCATAACCCAAAATCTGATAATTTCATGTGACCATTTTGGTCCAATAGCAAGTTGTCCGGCTTAATGTCTCTGTAGTACAAAAAAAAGAGAACGGGTACATACAAGTAAGAAAGAAAAATAGCAGAGGAAAATAATCTAAAAGCAAATCAACCATTGAAGTCAATATTGGTTTACCTATGTATATAATTATGTTCATGGATAGATTCGATGGCCAGGACAGTTTCTGCAACATAAAACCTGGCCTCATCTTCAGTTAGTGTATCCTTTCGCATCAGCAAAGTCATCATATCTCCACCAGGCAGATAATCCATGATGAGATATAGGTATTCCTCATCTTGGAAGGAACAGTATAGCTTGACAATGCACTTGCTATCAACCTCAGCAAGCAGATTCCTTTCTGCTTTCACATGCTCAACCTGACCATTTCAAACAATGAGCACAATAAAAAGCCCCTAAATTGATTCTGGCAGGCTAAATAAACAACATACTTGGCCTCTGCGAAGCATCTCTGATTTCTTGAGCTTCTTCATAGCATATACATGACCAGTTGACTTCTCCCTGCAGACTCTAACCTGCAATCTCAGAATGAGAAAAATGTAGAAAACCTTTCAAATGAATTATTTAAAAGAGCAGCTTCTGGCCAACATCACAAGCAAATTAACACAATACAAGTGTCATTGGTTTAGAAAGTGCTTGGTTCAAGTATTGAATTTAACACTTTGCTTTAGCAGAAAGCAAAAGATTATTCACCATACCAAATCAATCATTATCTAAGGAAAAGATTAACTAATATGATGCAGATGTTGCAATTAGTTCATGACTGGCAAGTCTGCAAGTAAACCAATTAATTATGCTTTTATAAGTTAGAAAGCTAGGCGAGCCCCTTTGCATTGATATGGTTACTCCCTAGTAACTTGAAGGTCAAAAGTTCAAATCACAATAATAACCTCCTGGTAAAAATAAGTGTAAAGTTGCATATATTTGACTCTTCCTTAGGCTCACACAATATAGAAGCCTTGTGAACTAAGAGTCTAGGCCACCCTTTTTTATAAGTTAGAAAACAAGCTAGTATTACAACCAAGGTTTGTCTACCAAATCTAACCAAAAAATTATTACCTCCCCGAATGCGCCCTTGCCAATCATTGTTAATGGCTCAAAATCATCAGCACCCATTTTATGCCTCTGAAGGCGCATGTATTCTGCTTCCTTTTTCTCTAAATACTTTAGCGAGTTATTTTGAACTTCCTCAGAGACATCAGCATCAGCCAACTTCCTCTCAAGTATATTACGGCTGCAATATATAATAAATGCCAATTAACAGCACTCTGATTCACCAAATTCAAGCAGAAACACTCCTTTTTTTTTTTTTTTTTTTTTGAAGAAAAGATGTTTTGATCCAATCATCTGATGTACAAACTGGGAAGTGTGTCAAAAAAGTTTCATGTAACATAAGTCTATTCATGCACTGAGCTGAAAGTGTTAAGCATATTGAAGAAACTAATGATCTACACATATGTAACAAGCACAGATGCAGGAACTGTATACCCATATCATTCACATATTTCTGAAAAATTTTCATTGTATTGTTCTACTAAACTGGTCATTGTTTTTTAACCAAATCCACAGTTCCAAGCACCACTTAATATGTCACATCTCCCCCTGCCTATAGCAAAAATTGAACACAAAATTTCAAAGTACTATCTTATCAGCCAACAGAGAGGCAAGTATCAATATGGTTTCTGAACTCAGTAACAAAATACCACATTTCTGCTCCAGGGCACAAGTACAAAAACCAAACCAAAATCACAGGTGAAAGAAAATATAGGCCTACTATGTCGGCCACTAGGCTGAATTTTCTTCCTAACTGTGCAAATTCAACAACTTTTCTCAACCATATTAAGAGTAACAATTAAGCAAACAAAATCTTCAAAATGATAGAAAACATGGAACAAACAAGCCAAAAGATGGAAGTCGTGAATCATGAACATGACCAACTACAAAATAAAAGTCTTTTTAAAACGTACCGCTCTTTCCTTTCCTGCAGGTCCTTCATTTGTTTCTTGTAATGGTTTTCAATATACTGCTTTGCAGCAGCAACCTTTTGCTTTGTAACATTTGATGGCACTTCTTCGCTTGTTAGGGGCCTTGACCCTTCTTTCCAATTTCCTGTGGCTTCTTTGTTGGCAGACTTAAACTTATTTTTCGACTTCAACTTATTTTTCGACTTCAACTTGTTGAACCAACACCTTGCAGACTCCATTACATTCACCAAATAATTTCCAAACCTTTTATATTTTGAAGAAAATAAGAGAAAGAAAGATTCTCCTCTACATATTAGGAGCTCACTTGTCCCATGGTACATTTGGCTTCACCACACACATACTTTAACTCGAGAATCCTGTTTTGCAGACAAGAGCATATTTCTATGAATCATTGATTACTGCAAGATGCAGGCATTTCCACTACACAGGAGAAAAGAAAGGAAGTCGAGAAAAAGCAGCCAAGTTGGCGCAGCACTCTTCATCATTGAAAGTTCAGCAAACTATTCCGAAAAATTGCAAGATGATTACAACACATAGAAAATTTACAATCTGAAAACAATCTTGTGCCAACTACTTGAAGGTTAAAACAAAATTACATGTACAATTTTTAGTACATCCACATCCAGTTTCATCTGCATTCCCTAATCACATGATCAAAAAGTCAAACATAAGATCCCACAAAATCTCTATCCAAAGTTGCAATAATACCCAAAAGCAAAAACAAAATTCGTTTAAAAACATAAACCACTGATCAACATTTCTATCCAAAGTTGTAATAATACCCAAAAGGATCAACAACATTCGTTTAAAAACATAAACTACTGATCAACGAATGCAGTACATGTAACACAATTGTTCTTAGATTCTCAAGCACAATCCGACCAGACAAAACAACTTGAAAAATCCCTACACGTGTCCAATTGTGAACCTATAGGCCGACTGATTAAGAAAACAGAAGGAAAATAACTTTGTCACCGACAAGCATAAAGTAAAAACTCGAAACCTTAAAGTCAAACTAATCATCAAAACTCTTCAGAAAAAAAAAAAAAAAAAATCAAAAGTTAGAGTGCCAGTGAACTCCAAAACAACCAAATCCAAGTAGTCGACATTTTCTCGCCAACCAGAGACAAAAAGAAGAAGAAGAAGAAGAAGAAGGACGCGTCACTGAGTTTTCGAAGTAATAGTAACAATAAAATTGAACTCTAACCTTTTAGCCAGCGGAGATCGAATCGGAGAATTGTAGACCGTCCGATTCAGAAATGGACGGTAAAGTACAAATTACAGAATTGGAAAAAGCTAGAGACACGACGGAGAGGAGGAGGAGGAAATGGCAGTCGGCAAGACCGCAATCCTTGGAGGAGAAGGCACTCTAGACAAGGCAAGTTAGTGTCTTTCATGATTTTGGCAAGGTTTTGAAATCCGGACCGGGCCGGCCGGTCGGACCGGTAAAATGAGAACTGGACCGTAATTTAGTTCGTTCATTCTAAAAATCAACAATTATGAAAACTAAGTGATGAAACCAATAAATCGATCAAATTGTATTTGTTAGTTTAAAAAATTTATAAAATTTTTTAAAAAAATATTTTAGTTTTTTAAAAAACAAAAAAATATATTATTAATTTTTTGTATATTTAATATTAAAATTAATTTTATTTTATTTAATTTTAATTTATCAGTTAATTATAAATCAAATAAATCGAAAATTGATTGAGTTATGAAAAACTTGGATTTTGGTGGTCCATTTGGAGGGCTTTCGTCCAGGATTCTCGTCTTTCTTTCCTCCTTTTAGGTTTTTTGTCTTTTTTTTTTTTTTTTTCTTTCTTTCTTTCTTTTCATCAACCTTTTTGCATTTTTTTTACTATGAAAAAATCTTTTGTTATTTTTTATTTTTTGTTTCTTGATTTCTTTGACTTTTTAGGTTTCTTGATTCAATGCTAACAGTAGCACCCTCTGCCTGCGTCTTCTTCTTGTCGTGTCTTTTTTTTCTCTCTCTAGCAACACGAATTACCCGTAGCGGAGTTTAATGTCTCTCGAACAACGAATGGTTCCATGACACGAACCCATTTGGTTGGATGAGATCTTTTGTAAAATAGAAAGCTGCTCTCAATCTTAAGATTCATCGTCGAATTGCATCCAACCAACTCAATTTCAGATCCAAATCACCAAAACTGCTTGAATGCAGAAAATAATTTTATAAAAAAAATATGCAACGCGTAGTTTGATTGCGAAATTGAAAGAGCCACTATTAATATTTACTTTGTGGCGCAAAAATAATTAATATTAATAATATCATTACATTATGATTTAGATATATTTATTGTAATTTATGGTTGTCCAGATATAATTTTACATTTTCATTTTATGTTTCTTATTTTGGAATTATTATGTGATTTTTTTTTCTTTATATTTTTACGTTCAATGACAAATGGGATTACGACCACACCACGTGATATAGTGAAACTGCTCGGCAAATTTTTTTTATACTTATAATGCAACGCAGTCTGCATTTTTCTTGCACTTTTATCGCAATGATACATTCAATTGAATTGCTTGAATTTCCATAAATATCTGCATTGCTTAGAGTTGTGGGCACACCATGGTTGGGCCCACAGTAAATATATACTTGATAAACCGGCAATTGCACGAGCTGAAGACGTCAAGGACAATGATTCTGGGTCTCTTTTACTTTCCTTTCTTTTTTCTCCTTTTTTTTTTTTTTTGGTCAATTTTCTTGGATCTGTTTTCTCATTGTTCATGACCCCAAAAGCCCTTCCAAAGGATAACAGAAGCTAGACCCCACGGGAAAAAGAGATAAACAAGTAGGGCAAAACAGGGGCATAAGGGATCGCGCTTTTTTTTTTTTTTTTTTTTTTGTGTTTAATTTAATTGGTTGGGGCCTCGAACTCTAGACTTTCGGTCTAAAAAATGAATCAGTATCGTTGGAATAAAGTTACCATATAGAGTCTATCCGGATGGGTTTCAATACAAAATAGAGAAATAAAGAAAAGAAAAAAGGGTGATCGAAAGCTGTAGACATTAAAGTGGCACATTATTAGTCATGACTACCCAACTTCCGCATTGGTGCATCATTATCAAGTGTCATAAATCACGAAATTGGGTGCCACCTTTTAGGATAAAAAAAAAAAAAAAAAAAAATTCTCTTTCGATCGTGTAGATGGCCAGCTTGAACCCCTACTCTAAGTTCTACGACAATAGTTATGGACCCAATGCTGTTTTTACATCGACCTTTGTTCATTTTGTTTTCTTGACAAGAAAGCAAATTTAAGATTAGAACAAGAAAAGCACTCCAGCCACCATCGTCGTCCCTCGCTTTGTTTTCTTCGATATTGACCGCAGAGCAGTGAGAGAGTAGGCCAGAACACCGTTTAAGATTTCGATCGCCAGTGTTTTTCTTCTCCTCCTTTTCGGCAGTGTTAAAAGTACAATTACTCATAATTATAGCAATTTCTCGGTTTTCCAATGTCATTATTGAGAGGCACACACTACTTCCTGTCCTTTTAAACCAAAAATTTGAAGCGCTGACTTTGTTGCCTTTGGTGCAAGTCAGTCAAGGGTACAGAATGCTTAAATCAGAAGTTTGAGAACACCAACAATTCTCTGGAGAAAGGCACATTTTTGCATATTTACCAATATACTCCACAGCACAAAAGCTAAAGGCAAATATTTATGCAATACTAACTATATATATATATATAAACATTTGTATGTAAACAATTTTTATAAGCTTGAAGTTGCAGAATAACTTATGCATGTGATAATCATTGACAAGGGTATCTTTATGGTGCAATAAAAATTGTGAAACAAAAAACAGAGAGAGAGAGACAGAGAGACCGCAAGAGAGAGAATAATAAAAGAAGGAAAAGATAATTGTGAATAGCCTATAGGTGAAGATTGTTAATCCCCATCAAAAAGGATTGAATGATTACAAGAGTAAAAAGAAATATTGTAAACATAACTTAATGCTGAAAACTGAAATTGTTTACCGTGTCAACTTTAGAGTCAAGCTTCTTAAACCCTTGGCAGCTGGAAACACGAGAGAGGAAAAGGGAAGAGGCTTTGCTGTCCTACTCTGTATCCTTGAGGCTTCCGCTTGTCAACCATAATTTCTTTTGGATGATAAGCACGATATCATCTCCATCGTGGTCTGATTCTATGCTGGAATCGGCTGTTGCCACTGTTTCCCAGTGCAAAGCCACTAAATATCTCTTTACAAAATCTATTACCGCTTGCTTGTCATGAATGATAACAAAACCTCTTGGTCTAAGAATGCGATCAATCTCTAAGAGAAGATCTTCGCTGCTACAGCCTTTCTTCTCAATGTCAGAGAAGACAGTCCAAGCATGGAGTAGGTCATAAGTTCGCGGGTATGTTGAAAAGGATTCGCACCTGTCAAGATAAATTATCCATTGAATTTCCATAACAAATCTGCCAGATCAAAAATTTCAGACAGTAAATTTGGACAATTAGATCAATTACTGACTTGAAAAAAGTCAGCAATAGTTAAGTTAAATGCATAATATCCAAAATTGTGTCAAAATTTTAGACGTGCCATCTCAACACCTGAAATATTTACTCGCTTTGGGCTTTTGATAAACTAGATTCCCTAGAATACTGTTCTCATACATGTAGCAAAATTCAGAGAGAAACAATCCCCTAGGCCCATAGACATGTACAAAGAGGCAAACATGGATAGAGGAAAATGGCAATCTAAAGCCAATGGTCCCCAATCCACTGTAAGTAGATTGCAATGAAGTCACATCACCAAGAAAACTCAGCCGAATATTTTATCTAAGGAATCAAGATATGTAATGTGCCTCAGTAACATGATTTGCATACCAGTTGTGAACAGTGCCTATCAGGCCTCTGTCATATATCACCTTCAGTGTGTTTGGTCCAACCTCAGGGACGACATTCATCACCCAAACATCCTTGCTTCTGAGAGCAGCTCCAAATGACCCCAAGTTTGCTTTCATGTCCATCAAGTTTCGCAGAGTATCTGATTCGATCTTTGGACTCAATAAATCCCAATAACTCTCCACTCTTCGTCTCCAAAGTTCCTGAATCACATTTCACACAGGAAATACCTCAGCCTAAGTTCTCGTTTGTATGTCATTACTTAAGTGTGCAACCACAATAGCAGAGATATCTTGGCAAACAAATTAAGTTGCATTAACTCATGGTTCCACTGCTTACCGTATCCTTTTGAAACATTTCATTTGAGTAACCAAAGTCAGCAAGTCGAGGGGGAGGAGAAGTCAGTCTGGCTGGCCAGGATGTCAATCCACTCCCCTTGACTCCTTGGTCATCTGAGGAGAAACAAATAACCTTTCTAATTAGCAATTGTTTTTGAGTCAGGTGCTAACAGCATAAAGCACTGTCTAACAATTATACAGGTTGTAGATGAATGTAGCCAAAAAGAAAATATATCAGAAAGTGATAATATGTGTGGACACCATCAAACAAATCCAGGCGAAACTTGAAATTGCAACCATTATGGCACAAATCAACCAAAGATTTGATAGTTTTGTTAGCATATCGTCAGACACTAGTAATTATAATAATCAGTCCCTGCAAGTGATCAAGTGTTGTCACTTTTTGCAACCCCTAAATAACTCATTTCAGTATGAACTTTTATACAAGAGACATATTCACTCAATATATGAGGATTTATGGTCAATTCATTTAAGCAAAACAGAGATCATGACAACCAAAATATGGGAAAAGGAACTCACAGTCAGAGTAAAGTGTGATGCAAGCTTGCATTGACACACCCCAAACAGCATCTGGATCATCATCAGATCGACAGAGTGGAGGTTGAACACCAGGTTCTCTTTCCATATAGCAGTCATTCGTTAGAGGCTTTTGCCAAATGACTGTCTGGTTCCTCTTTGCTGCTATTCTCCAACACATCCGTCCAACAAGATCACTCATTTGTTTCCATATTCTCAGATCTTCTTCATCCTGTGCATAAGCTTCAGGAGACGAGTAGGCAAAATAGCCTCCTGGCCTGAGTAACCGATCAAGCTCAAGAAGAAGAATACCATCCCTTTGAAGCCAATCTATTCTACAACGAGAGCAGTGAGCGAGCTCAAAAGATCTGCTTGGGTAAGGGAGTCTCTTGGTTCCTAAAACACCAACGTATGCAGGAATTCCTCTTTCCAGAGCAAACTGGATTTGGTTTTGATGCACATCATTTGGTGCTAAAGACATAGCAATTATGTCTGATGACAGAAGATAAGCTCCAAAACTAGCAACCCCACAGCCAATATCCAGAACTGTTCGTAATCTTCCTTCATTGTTTAATTTATTGTTTGAAAAATTAAGCATCTGCCAATCAAATCAGGAAAAATAAAAAATCATATCTAGAGGCATACTTTTTTTTTTCATAACAATGTCACAATCAGCAAAGGAACCAAAAATAAAGGAGTCAAGATGCTTATTTTCCTTTTCCCCCATTTGAATAAGTCAAAAAGGATAAGCAATCTTACATTAGCAATTGAGGCAATATACTTGTCAGCTCCATAGTGAAAATGAGTACCTCCCCCAGGAAATTCTATCTTTTCACCTTTCACAACCATCCAGTTCTGATCTGATTTCTCATGTGCAAGGTGAGTATGAGGTATGTTTGCTTTCCATATTTCATCCCTACTTTTAGGCCACTTAATTGGGATCTGTATGTAACAGGGAGAGCATAAGAGCTTGTACGTATTAAATTTGACATTGCTAATAAAATGAACTCAGTGACATCATTATGATTAATCAGCTAAATAAATATTACCTTGTACGCTGGTGGAGGAGGAATCAAACAATTATACCGTCTTTCAGTAGGAGGGCAATGTCGTTCATAATGCTCCATCAAAGAGAGGTCCAGCTTCAATCTCATTTGGTATATATTATTTCGGTCCAAGCAGGGAATGAGCTCTGAATGCCGATCGTCACAAACCTTCAAAATAAGGACCAGATGAATATCTCACCAAACATTTATTGGAAATGAGCTTACAAATGTTAAGTGTAAATATCAAATTAAAGACAAAGGCGGAAGATAGAGACACTGAAGACATAATTGATATTATAAAGCCTTACAGGGAAACTCTTTGGTACAGATACATCGTCTCTGTCTTCCAGCACAAAGTTTACTGAACCATCTTGATTTATATCTGACTCATCATCCCCACCCAAATAAGATGACCCAAGTTTTCTCAAAGATGATTTGCCATACTCTAGTGCTGATGTGCCACGATCACGAGACCCAAAAATTGATCCATAATAAAAATATATGAATCCAAGAAAGACAGCTACAATACATACAGAAGTGATCAAACGCTTCTTCTGACTCCCATCAGATCTTCCTCTCATTTTTTACCTAGTTTGAAATCTCAAAAAGATCTTTGGCTCCCCAGTTAAGCACTAAAGGATCATGTACATATCTCAGCTTAGCGCAACCATCCTTTGTCAATCCCACTATCCAAATATGCCCCTTTTTGTACCTGAAGGACTTAATATCAGCAAGAAAATACAGTGCAATTTCCCTTCTGATTTGCTAGGGACAGGCGATGAAAACTGACTGATCAACCTGAGTTCTGAAAGTCAGCAGACATGCAGTTAAGATCGCATCAAAGAGTCCATCTCACAAAATCAAAATCAAGAATTACAGCACCACAACTAAAAGTCAAATTCTTCGAGTTTCTTATAAGCACTCGATCCAATGATTCTAGAATCCAATGATGCTAGAATTTCAAAACTTATAAATTTATAAACTTGGAAGGTAAACTGTCATCCCAAGGGGAAAAAAATCAAATATACTAGGATTACATCATTAAAACCTATGATACTGGTAAAATTTGGCCAGTTAATTTCAACTCTGACAAGAGGAGGATGATTGATAGTCAGCAACAAGTTTTGGTCGCTTGTATATTCAGATTTAGATCTGATTAACATCAAACCAGCTTTTAACATTATAACAATGTCAACGACATTAATTACATTAATGCTGGCCATCCACAATAAATGTTTCGGAAGATTGACAGCAAAGGTAAATGAAAAGAATTGATCAAGTAAGTGGAAGAAAACATCATTTAATCACACAATTGAAAACATATGTAAACTGGCAGTCCGTGAACTAGAACAAAAAATGATTTGAGAAACCGACAGCTTTCTTAGCTACTCAAGCATACTACAAGAAGCAGATCTAGAAAGAAAAATATTGCTTTCATTGAAAAAACCATCAAAAGTCAGTCGAATTGACATTGTTTAGTAGCAAAACCAAAATTAGTCCATCAAATTAAAAAAAACGAGCATATAAATTAAACAAGTTCATCGAATTCCAGATGGAAATCAATCAGATCCTTGCTTAAAAATTTTTTTTAAAAAAAAGTACTTGGAGCAAAACCCACATGCATAAAGACAAGAAACAACCCAAGAAGAGCAAAAAGCTTACTGGGTTCGATTCAAATGAGGAAATGACTAAAACCCAGACGAGAAAATAGGAAGATCTGACCTACAAGCTCTGCTCTATAGAAGAAACACCATCCAGAGAGAGAGAGAGAGAGAGATTAGACCTCAGAGTGAAGATTGGCTTTCCTATTTCCAGGAATAGAGATGGCGAGAGTAGACACTGCACAAGTTAACCGTGTTAATGTGCCGTGTTGTGAGCGCGTAAATTAACAACCTTAGGGTGTTCTTAAAAGCGAAACCAGTTTACTTTCCCATTATTATCACTTCGGTCGTGTTGTCCATTTCCTTGATATTGTCAGTGCTTGCTTACTCGTTTGCTGCTGGCAAACAGAAAATTCCAACAAATAATTAATAATTGCAATTTGCCCCATATAATTATCCTGGCTGATGTATCCATTAAAGTCAACAATAAAATCGAATAATATAAAATAAAACTAGGCTGAATGATTCTTTGTATTAAGTATTATGAAATACATTGCATTCTTTTTTAATAATACTGTAAATTATCACATAAAAAAAAGAAAGAAGAAAATTGAATTCTTGAATTAAAGCCCATCATTCTTTTGTCAAAATCAAAACTTAGGACATGGCATAGATATTTGGAACTTTTCATAATTTGTAAATAAAGCATTACCTTTCTGCAAAGAAAAGTACGCTGGGTGTACAATCCTCGCACAATAACACATTTGCGCCGCCCTGGTGTTATTGTGTTACTGGATTTGTTAATATTTCTGATTTTCTTTTAATTAATGATGAATTTAATGCATTTCTAGAGAAGTTTTTTTTTTTTTTATTTTATTTTGGTTCGAACTGACACATTTAGAGAAGTTCGAAGTCGGAATCTAATACCAATTTATGTCACACCTCTTTTAATCTCTTGACGACATGCCATTGGTAATGCCAAACACACACGTGGTAAAAGAAATATGAAAACAAGGAACGGCGACGAGAAGGAGTCGCCAAAGTTACACCAACCGCCAGAAGTCGGAAAGGAGAAGCGGAAAATGGTTCCGACGAACACTGCAGAGATGGGCTGGAGAAAAAATGGGTTTGGTCCCAGGGTTGGGCCACGGCCATGGTCTAGGCATCCTCAAAGCTCCAAAATTTGGATACGTCTGGATGCGTGAAAAGCGTGGCTCTCCCCAACTGGTCCACAACTTTAAATGAACAACCGACGTACCACCCAAAATGGTGGCTTGGTTAACCTGGGCTGAAAATAGGATACAAATGTCAAAGAAGTGGGTCAAACTTATGGGCCTGGTCTAATGAAACGGGCTGAATGCTCTAAAAATGGATCTCCATTCTAGGCTGCTCGAAAAGTAGTCTGCAGTAACCGGCCCAAATAATGTTTGACGGATCCGCTTGGAATTTTCTCATTGAAGGGTAAAATAAATAAATAAATAAAATACAGGAGAAAAGAGTTAACGAAATATTTGATTTTTGAGGACTCAGAATTACTGACTGACAAAAGAGACACTAAAGTGTGGCTAAGAAAAATGAGTTGGTTTTACTTTAGAAAAAGCTCAAATGTGACGGACAGAGTTGCTTGCTGAGTCATCACCTGGAGCTGACATGACAATGCGGATTGGGTAGCTGACGTTACCTTTGAGTGGTCCACATCAAGTAAATGACCATGACCTCAAATTAGTCAGATGGTGCCACGTGGTAAAAATAATCGGACGGATTTAGGGTTGCATCGAGGGGAGACATGATTGACAAGTCAACACGTGCGAGGTGGGGTCGGGTCAGGACTCTCTGTCTCTCTCTTATTTGCAGCTTGTCAACTCGAAGTGACTGATATGTTGTATATTATTAGTGCTGATGCCGCTTGGACTCTGGGGGGTCCTTTCAAAGATTTTTTTTTTTTTTTTTTTTAGAAAAAAATTTAAACAAAATTTCCTTCGATTCTTAAATTCCATAGGCCAAACCCGCCGTGAATTGCCGCAATTACTTCCCGGTTAGTCATAGTCCACCGTAATATTTTATTTTTGTTTTGTTTTTTTTTCCCATCTTTTAAAAGAAGAAGGCGGTTATAGTTTAATTCTCCTGGACGATCTATGTATTGTTGGGATAATTAATAAGGGGATGGAAATCAGATTGGCTCTAATGTATTATCGTTGGTTGTAGGTGTTAAAAAAACAAAAAATACACAGGAAAAGAAAAAAAAAAAAAAAAGCGTTGGTTGGCTGTAATAAGGAAGTCTTTGTTAGCTCTATTATTTCCAGACAGGGTTGTCTCGCTTGTTGGCCTTTTTTTTTTTTTTTTTTTTTTTTAATTTTTGGCAGTTTGTTAGTGTCAAGGATTCAATCGATGTGAGATATCCGAGTCTTCTCCTACGGGTATGCATGAGCTCCTCTATCGTGACTTGATCGGGGATTGCCACTCCCAGTGGTGGCTAGTGGGCCTCGCAGTCTCTTTACTCTGTTTTTTATTTTTATTTTTTCTCCTTTCTTTTTTCCATTTAGCTTGAAAAAATTAATTTTTAATGTGCAGTACAACCAATATAATTCTCTTATCCTACTTTTTCTTTTTTAGAAAAAAAAATTAAAAAAAAATGCAACCTTTAATTGTTGGAATTAAAAGATTAACAACTTTAAGGTTAGTGGGCAATGGCATCTTGCATGTTTATTTGATTATCAATTTCTATCTTATCATTGTTGCAGATGACAGGATGTGTCAACACAGAATTGAAAGGTATAATAGCTCTATTCCTAGAGTCTTGCTTGCTTATTTGGAGAGGTCTTTTACAATATTTAAGCACTCTATTGTGAAAAAAAAAAAAAGCTCCTCTAATTATAATGCAGGCTAGAGAGGAATCAAATGTTGTTGCGTGCATCACAACAGCGTTATCTGCACCCATGATCTACAGTATTATCAAATAATTGAGTGCTTTTGGCTGCCGGTAATGAATGCATAATTCAATGGTGAGTTTTCTGATATGCGAATGAATATATTTCCTCATCACTTCTTTTAGTCAAGGAAAATGAAAGGCATACAACTAAGTCAAGCGCCACAATTATTAACCAACAAAAAAAAAGAAATAATAATAATAAAATTATGACCCAAGAAAGATTAATGTAGCTTTAAAGATTCAATTTATGCTATCAGGCACCACTTTGCTTTGGCGCTGCACCAAAATATAAATCGAACGCCAGCCTCTTCAAATATTCCGATGATCCAATCTCTTATTTCCAGGAGGAAGCGAGCATGACAGTAAAATTATGAGCAGCAAAACTAAAACATTAGGAAAACAATTGGGGTTTCTTTCTTTTTTATTTTTTATTTTTTAGTACAACAGGAAAACGACTTGGATAAAGCTTAGCTTACAATATAATCACTAGCAGGTATAAAGTGGCTCCTATCAGTTAGGTTCTTTGGTAGGTTATCTCAATCAACCAACAATGTTCAAACTTAGAATAGTTAGTCACAAGTTAAGTAATATTTCGCTTGCAAATATAAAAATATTTTAGATGTGCATCAGAGACAAAAAAAAAATAATCGTACAAGGTTCACTCATAATTTAAGCCACAATGGGGGCATATTATAATCGACAGTGATTGCAAGTATAAGAAATTTGTGCCGTTCGTGGCATAGCTTGATAGCCACATTGTTTCCTAAGCAACAAAAATATTAATATTCTCAACAAAAAGACATGTATGTCATTACCGAGACAAGTTAAAATATGAAAAAATTAATGAATTGCCGTTGTCGCATTTCACCTGTCCGAATGGATACGATATTCAATGCTCCTAACTAACGTTATTATTCACTTCTACTTATTACTTTGCAACTTTAGGGCTAAGACCTCCTTGGATTTGTTCAGTATTCAATTCATCGTATCTGGGTTTCGTTCCAATAGTGCCCCAGTTACTAGGTCTTCCAAAGAAACTTACGCATCAATAGGCTTCATAACAAAATGTACAGACACCTAGGTAAATTTTATTAACGGTTGATTCTCAAATTTAATATTGGAATCTAATTAAGTAATTGCAGAGATTCCCTTTTTTTTTTTTTTGGTATTTTGGGTGAATTTCTAACTCAAATCTTTGTTTTCAAAACTTATGAACCCGATGAGAAGATTGAGATTTGGGTAAGCGGGTTTCCCTTTACCTTGTTGTAGAAAATATGGAGCTCGCAGAACAGAAATTTGTTTCAGTCAACATTTTGTCTTTGCTATTAAAATTTTCTCTTCCTTACTGCAACTAATAAACTAGCTGCAAACGTTAGCAAGTTGAATTTTTCCGCCGAAAGTAGCTGAAATAATCGCAAATTTGAAATTTTTCGATGATGTATTAATAATATGAATTGCTGAGACAAGTACTATTGCCGTCACATAGCCGCAGTTGACTAATAAATCCAAAAATTACTGCCGAAAACTTACAGCCACAATGTTTCTCCGGCCACAATATCTTCCATACAACTACGTTGTCATATAACTCAATATATGCATAGACCTCCGTTGGATACCCGTTTCCAAGCGACATTGAAAGACAAGCTTCAAAATGGGTGAAGACGAGAATACGTAGGACAAGAGAGCATCACTTCCCAGGAACCAGGGTGATGCAGCTGCGTCATATATACGCAAGATGGAGATTTTGATCATGAATTACGATACGGTAAATGTCACACGGTGTGTGTGTGTGTGTGTGTGTGTGTTGCTGTTTAACCATTCTGATAGTCCGTGACTCGAACCCTTATAAGGGACAACGGCTTGCGGGGGTCAAGGTTTTGTAGGGAATAGGTTGGAAATGCTAAGCCGTTCATCCGGGAAAACATTGAATAATTTTAAAAAACTTCTTGCTGCTTACCAACACTAAACGTTTGTGGATAACAATTGGTTGAAAATATTAGACTTCGATTCCCAAAATCTAAATCCATCCCAACAGTCGGGCCTTTTATTAACCAACTACATTTTTAAACGTTTTATTAGGTGTTCTCGTGTAGATGGACTAGCAGTCGTTTAATGAGATTATATCCCCCTCTTTCGGGTACGTGTCAGAGTGAGAGGACACAACGAAAAATTGATGGAGATTTGCTCACTAAATGAAGCCATAGACCATTCAATGACAAACAAAAAGACCTATCCTGTAGAACAACAAGTAGGCATGAGAATGTGAAGACACTAAGGACTGAAGAGATCATCTCCAAGCTCAAAGATCATTATTCCAACCTCGATTGATTAATAATTGTTGGGGCGCATGCTTTTCCGAGCAAATTCTATAGCTTCATTCTATGACCTACATAAAGTTCTACATTCCTGTCAAGGGGAGCTAAAGCAGCAGCAGCAGGAAGTTGGACTCCATTAGGTGGATTAGGTGAATAAAAGGAAATAGCCATAGGGTAAGCTATACACTTTTAAATTTTGAAGGATTTAAAAAAACAAAAAGCCCTACGACTACCATCCCACGGTGACCAATTCTCATTGAGAGGAAAAATACAAACGGTCATACATTAGCACAGGTAATACAAAAAACAAACGAGTAAATAAAAACAATGCTTGACGAGACTGAACTTTTTTTTTTATGCCCGAACGATTTGTTGCTACAACCCATCCCCAATTATAACAAAAGGCAACATAAAAATATGGCCAAAAGAATAGGGGAAAAGGACACAAAAATATGATCTCCAAATCTATCACTTGTCATAAATAGCCTTTTTCAGGTACATAATAGATGGCAGGTAGGGTGCCGAGCCACTAACACATTTTCCATAACCACTAGTTTCACTGCTTTCTTCTCCGGTCACATAAAGTAGCACATTCCCAACCCAAAAGTCTATCGATTAAATACCATCATTTTGAGTTTCTGACCTTTGAAGTAGTTCCTCAGATCCCGAACATGGAACATTGTACATATGATAAAAGGTAAATGAAACAAAAACAAATTAAACTACTCTTGACAGATTATGTTTGCAGAGATCAAATGGGATTTTTATCCTCATTTAATTTTGTTTAAATCCAAGGTTTCAAATGGATTGTGATAACTTTCTTACTGATCATCAGTTGCACTGGAAGAAGCCAGCGGTGGCGGCGGAGGCATCAACAATGCAGGATTCTGCTGCTGCTGCTGCTGCTGCTGCTGCCGCTGTAGCTGTAGCTGTAGCTGCTGCTGCTGCTGCTGCTGCTGCTGCGGGGGTCTCTTTCTCTTCTTCTTCTCGTAGCTTATGCCTCTTGCTTTAGCCTGAGAATCTCTTACTTCACGTAGATAAAGCCTAACAGCACGAGCCCCAAAAGGGTTGTTCTCCGGCTTTCCTCCGTGCTCTTCAAACGCTGCCCGGAGGCGGCCAATGAGGGCGTCAAGGCTTCCCCAGGCCTGGCGGAGCGGACACGGACAAGGGGCCGGAGGGTTTGGGTGGCCAAAGAAGGGGCAGACTTGGGTGTGGACCTTGGTTTTACCGAACTGGTCTAGGTAACGCAAGAACTCGAGAACGTGGGCCCCGCTGCACCGGGAGAGGGATAGTGGGGGCCTGTGGTTGCGGAGGTATTGGCCAAAGGTGTTCCAATCTCGCCGTTTTTGGTTCTCGTAGCGGCTGAGAGTAGAAGTGGAGGAGGAGGAAGAGGAGGAGGAGGAGGAGGAGGAGGAGGAGGAAGAGATGGTTGGGGTGATGGCAGTGTTTGCGGAGGAGTTCAAGGGGAGTCTTGGGGTTGGGTGTGTGGCGGCTTGAAAACCTTGAAATGACTCCATTTATGGAAACCTGGTAGTTACTGCACTCTGCAGGGAGCTTTATTGGGCTGATCGAGAGAGAGAGAGAGAGAGAGATGAGTTTGAACGATAAGGAAAGATATATATATATCCAAAGTGTTGGTTAACTTAACTGATAGATTTCATCATGGATTTGATGATCCCCATGATCAGAAACCATCACTCTAGGTGAGGACCCCTGATCAATACCTGATTAGATCATATCAGTCATGAAAGAAGGGCTATTAGTCTGAAGAATATGGAGGATGTGGGTAAGGAAGGGTTCAACTGTGAAGTACTACAGTGATCACGAAGAATGAAATCTCAAAGGTACTTGATCTATTGTCTTTGAGTTCCAACTAGGGTTTGTGGCCATGAGAGAGCGAGAGAGAGCACGAGAGAGTTATACGATGAAGATCGAAGATGATGATGGTAGGGATGACCATATATAGTAAAGTGGTGGGCGGGGGGGGGGGGAGAATACTAGTAGAGGATTCATTTGGTCTCTTTCATTTCTTTGAGGTTTCTTTTGAATCTATGTTTGATCAATCCTAGAAAAGCCTGAAAGGCTTTTGCTAACTGTGTTTTCTCAAGACATGTGTGAGTTTGGCAGATATTTTTCCCCAAAAAGGGGCAAGCAACTGAGCTCCTGACCTAAGCACAAGAGAGAGAGAGAGAAAGAGAGAGAGAGAGAGAGCAACTGTGAGTATGTTTAATTGTAGACGGGTCAGAGGGAGGAGCTTGTTTAGGGCTTTTGTCAAAAAATGGTAAACAAATAGAGAGAGGGAGAGAGAGAGAGAGGTGAAAGATGTAGACAGGGAAAAGCTACTTGGGTTAAAAAAAAAAAAAAAGAATAACATGATTTTGTTTTTCCTGCCTTTTGTGTTGATTGACAATACCTTTTTCGCAATGTCCATATTGCCCCTTCACTGACCTGGATTCAGGGACAAGTTGCATCAAAACTTTCAAGTCTCCAGAGCACATTGTGGGGCCTTTGCCAAAGAACAGTTGCATGGAACAGTGCATATGGGCAATGAGAACTTGGAAGCCCAGGCTTGCAACAATTACTCTAATCATGCACCGAAAAGTGCATTTCCAATTTTCTCCCATTGGCGTCAATAATCTCCCGTTGATTTGCCCGAACAGAGACTTGTTTCCTTCTGGCATTACGTATGGTCGTTAACTTGGAACAGTCTACCTTTGTTTCCCTCCCTTCCCTTCCCTTCTTAATTTGAAGGCATTTGTTTTGAACTGTTAAGCCTATTTTTAGAATTGTAAATCCGTTTCTTAACGCAGACTCATAAAAAGTATGGTGTTCTATTATTATGATTATTAGCTTAATTATAATTAATAATAGATAATACAAATATATAATAAAGATTATGACATATGGTTGCCTTTATTCTGTATCAAAGCAACCCAATCCCATGTAATTAATGAAGATGCTCTTCTAGAATAACGCCTAATTTGCATCCATAGGGTAAATATATATATATAAAATAATGTTCCTATAAGTTGAGGCACACCTCGGTAATCTCATCAGGTTGCTTGTAACCCCACCTGTTGCTTAGGCAGAGAAGAGCAAGGCACTTGTCAACACTTTGACCCTACAGACCCGTGAAGAAAATCTTTTTTTTTTTTTTTTTCTTAATATATCATTGGTTAAGCTATAAAATGATCATACAGGGTGATAAGTGATACCACTATCCCATGCGAAAATAGTTCATCAAGTGCTCAATATTCGTTGATCAAATAAATGGGAGTTGCTAATTGACTGAAATCGCACTTAAAGAAATTATTCATCTTAAAAAAACGGCAACTATAAAAATAGAATAATTAGCAACCGCTTTTTAATTTAATTACTGACTTATTTGTACATTTCTCAATGCTGTGCTACCTACGGCTAGAATTGAATATGGATCAAAGTTACGACCAAGGCCCCACATTCTTGAGGAACCTGTGTTGAAAAGTACAGGTACAGGTTGCGGCTGGTAATTCCATAATTTTCAATTAATCATCCCACTATTTTACCTTTTCTTTTTTTTTTTTTTCCAAGTTCATGGGGACTAGGATTTGAAACCCACCATTTTCCTGTGATTTGACTTTTAGAAACTCAAGAGTTTTTAGTGTATTGAATCAATTAATCCATTAATGAAGTTACCTTGTTTATTCAAAAAAAAAAAAAAAATCATTTCCATAACTTGTTGAAGAGTTCTCTGTCATGTCTTGGACTTCCCTTTATCAACGAGTTTGCGATTTATTTAGGGCATTGGAGTGGCAAAAACACACCCTTGTATTTGATGGGACTGTATAGCCATATTTTGCAAAATGGTAACGAGGGCCGTGAGCCGCGTCATCTTGTGGTAAAAACTATAAGCGTGTCCTCATGCGCGAGACTATGGAATAAGCGAGATCTTGCAGTAAAATTGGTAGATTTTCAAAGCCAACAATCAAAGGGTAAAACATTTATAACCTAGTTTTTGTTTTTTTTTTTTTCTTAGAAAAAAAAAATTGATGGGACGCCATTTACTTTACAAAATTGGTCTAAAAAATACTCGCTTTTGACTTCTCGTTTCTCATGGCCTACTCCGCATCGAAAATAATCACCAATATAATATATTTTCGTATTTTTGTTGTTCCGCTTCTACGGTTAGAGGCAAAGCTGAGTTTTCAAGCTCAAATTAGCATAGAACACTTAACCTGTATCTTTTTATTTTATTTTTTTCGAATGACAGAAAATTGAGTTTCATCAGTAGCAATGGGAAAAAATATATACACATATACAAGGACAGATTGGAACAGATCATTATTCCCAAATCCCCTGTACTAAGTCAGAGAAATTAATGTTTATGAGTCACAAGTGATTCAAAACAGAGAAATTGATTATTCCGATGTACTATAATACCAATATAGCTACCGACTCTTATTTAGTCGGTCGACATAAATATTATTGTAGTACAACATATATGTAGATATGCAATTTAGATTATTCAACCTAGTTGTTATAAGGACTGCATTATATGTAATATATAGTTTTGTTTGGTGATCTGATCTCCTGGACATGTTAGGAAAGTGAATGAATTGATTATTGGCTGAAGTGTAAATTGACTTGAAAATATCCTAATTAAAAGAAAAAAGAAATATAACCTAGCAATTAAAAGAGGATGGAATATTCAAATGATATAATTTGTCCTTGAAATTAATTAGGAACAGGTTTCCGACAGTTTATTTCCTATTGGACGAGATCTTCACAAAGCCTAACTTAGTTGAAAAATTTTAAGCAGTTTTTGGCCCGAGAAAAGGGCCTTGATTCATGGTGAGTGGTGAACTCATCGTGGCCTCCGAGGTAAACATGTACCCTCCAATGTCAGGGACAAAGAAACGCTGGCCAGTCCCCACAATCTGTACGAATAACCAAACCCCACCTTGCAATCAATTTCCGAGAAAATATAAATATTCCCAGAAAGTACCGGTTGTTTTTGCAAGCTAGCTAGGACTAGCAAAACAGTTCTAGCCATACTATGCTACACACATGAGACCTAGCTAGAACTAGAAGCAACTGCATTAAAAGGGCCAAAGGTATTGTTCAGTTTCTCAAAATTAATGTTATAGATTAATCAATATGTGGATGGCGTTAATGCGACAGATGAAATATTGAGGTGGTCATGTGGTTATAATGCATGTTAGCTCAGTGGTAGTCCAATTACAGATACGAGCCAGTTAACAATACTTGCATATTCAGCCCTCCATTTATACGATCCAGTTCATCATTTATGAAAACACATTCGCTCTATGAAGCGTACTATGATTTAGTACACAAAAGTAATATTAAATAATTAGTTTTTGGGTGGGCAAGCAACGTTGTGTAACACGGATTTTGTCTTCAATTGTATAATTGAATATTTGAATCCATTTAGTAGCTTGCACTTAAATAAATTAAGAATCCCAGCTTCTTCTTCTTCTTCTTCTTCTTCTCACCCCCACCCTCCCTCTCTCTCTCTCTCTCTCTCTCTTTTTCTCTCCATTTCCTAAAGTAACGAATATCTTGAAGTACAGCTAATCAATCTCCTAATCTTGTATACTACTTGAAACTCATATGGTCGCATTGGTCCCTCAACTGTGGCGTTTAGCGTTTACTTTCTGGTTTTGCAGCATAAAATTGAGATCAAAATCAGTTAGCTGGTAAAGTACCGATGCTCACACATACTATTGCTAGTCACTTTCCTTTTCCACTTTAATTAAGAAAAGCAAAGTTAATTAACGGCTTTGATGTCTCAATCATTTCAAATACGGGATATTATGCAGAAATGCATGCTTTAATTTAGATGCAACTAGACATACTTTAACAAGTTAATTAGCTTTTGGGGTAAGTGAGATTAACTTGAAATAAAAAAAAATGATAAGAGTCCAAGAAAGACGGAGGATTCTTACAATAAGCAATGCGCAAAGGTAGCGTAAACAAGAAAAGCTACAAAATCATCTTTAGTTAAGGAAGAGGCGTGAAAGACACATCTACCCAAACAAGATTTATTATATTTTTATTATTTTCCGGGACAAAATATACTATTCAAGCAATCAAACAAGGGGAATATTTAGTTTCTGTTTGTCCATTAACCAGCCCGTGGAATACTTTCCTCTCCGCCGGCTCAATTTGAAAAATAATTATCTCCGTACAGTCATGGTTCTGGCGGACTCACTCGATGCGAATGCATCGTCTCCAAGCTCATTAGATAGATTTACAGATTGAGCTATCCTGTCGAGACTAAATGCTACCTATGATGGGGGAAGAATATGAAATTATCAAGTTTTTGAATAGAACTCAGGCTACAACTGGATCAGGAACATCAGCAATCAGGAACACTGACTGGATGCCTCAATGACAGGAACCTTGAAAAGGGCAAAAACAGATGAGAGAAGAAACTCAAAGTTTGACGTGGAAAAAACTGTAATGGCTCACTGTTACGATTACCTTTCCGCAAAGTTAAAAGTTGCTGGATCTGATGATGCTCCGGCCCTACACCATGGTCGATTGTCTTGGTGAAAATGCTTCTCAATTCTCACCATCCAAGTGGCTACGGTTCACGAGAACGAGAAAGCATTTGGAATATTTCCACTTGCGCTACGGTCTATGATACACGGGTCACACCAAAAAGAGCAACGCGCCTGGCCATGACTTGAGCTTCAATATTTTATATACGCAATTCCACGAGGAAAATGAAAAGCTCAAAAAGAAAAACTTAAGCTGACATATTCACATAACAGTTGGTATTATATGCGCGTGAATCTCAAGTTTTGAAGGCAATGTACACGCAAAAAGGCTTGCAAAATTATACATTCACACACACAGCTATGGTCTGTCCCGTGACGAATACAAATATATAGGATGTCCCAAGCCAGGAACTAGGGTTACCAATAGGCCGCTGGTAATTCTGTGTCTCGCACACCAAACCAGCAATATGCCGCTGGTAATTCTGCCAACTTCACTGCAAGCATGATAGAAGATAATTAGTAAATTCATCTCTTATGTTTACATTCTTATTTCTGATAAGGGGACCCATCTAGAATTTTACGAGTAGATAACTGACTTCCCAAATGGTTTCTGAGATATCACCAGAAACCTTACAACCTGATTACATTAATTTTCATGTCACAGGTCCAACTACTTTCTAACAAAATGGAGTCTGAAGTCATGACAAAAGGTGGATGATACCAGCTTGAGATAGGAATGGGTGTACATGATAATTCAGAAAACCAAGAATAGCAATGCATAGATACATAAAAAATTCAGGGGAAGATCAAAGATTAGACTTTTAAATTTCTAAGATAAAATTGCCTGAGATACTCTGTTTCTTCAAGTATTGACATACTCACCCTTAATCTGCAGCAAGACTCACACGGCATACAGCCTGATAACCTGCTCAATCTTGGCACGGCACACAGGGCAACCCCATTTCTTGGCTTTAATCTCATTCAAACAAGACATGCATCCAGCCATGTGGCCACACGGGATGCATGCCCCCTCTATAGGAGCATCCAAACATATTACACATGAAGAGGAGCCCCCATCTTCTTTCTTTTCATCTGTGATAGCTTGGAAGTTCTCAACAGGTGAAGAAATATCAATAGGACTCAGGTCAATCGTTGGATAGAGGACAGCACCTTCTTCTATGATCTCATGTATTGCAGGTGGAGCTGAGGGGAGCCTCTCTGGGTTTACATTTCCTGTCTGGGTTGAAGGGATATCACCATTCTTTGCCTGAGGCTGCTGAACTGAATTGCTACTGGTGCCAGCTTCATCACTTGGAGTTGCTCTTTTAGGAACTGACATCCCCAGAGCAATTTGACTGGCACTGCTGACAGAGTTATTCCCACTGGTGGACAAAATTGCTTGACTGCCATGGTTTCTTTCCACAATTGGTGTCTCTACTGCAGCAGACTGGATGGATGCATTAATTGCCATTGCCAATTCTAAATCTTCTGCTGCTGGAGGTGCAGTTGCTTGAACTGTTAAAGTCTGAGAATTATGCAGAAATGCAGGAGGACGTGTTGCCTGTAATATACAAGTAATTTTCATGGGGAACAAGGCATTTGAAAGCTAAGAATCATGATCTGAGCTACATGTTAAACATGGAAAATACCTAATTGTCTAAAGTTACATTTTAATGAAATATGGTGATATCCCTTATTGCTGCTTCAAATTGAAGATAAACAGTAACTCCAGAGATTCTTATAAAAGTGAACACTTATTGCAATCAAATTTGCTGCTCTCAAAGTAACAATAGGAAGAATTTCCTTTGTTTAGAATCAGGTAAATGAGAAAGAAATTTCTCAACTGGATGTCTGCAGATGTAAGAAATTTAATGTGTAAGAAGCCTTGCTTTTATTAGATAAAAAGCAAGATGTTAGAAATATTTCATCCTTGGCTGTTTCTCGCATTCATATTGCCCAAGGAACTCATAAAGAAATGTAATGTAAAACACATACTGAGACAGCAACCAATATGAGATAGGTGAATCTCTTTAAGAATGTGAAGGTTGGTTTGTAGTAGACCTGACATGGAAGTATTTACAGTTCTTCAACATGTATTTTAATTAAAAAAATAAGTGCCCCTTAATGGAATCCCCTTAATGATCCGCATTTTTCAAAGCACAGAAGGGATCTTCAATGTAGGGTTTCTGATATCTAATATAGAACCTGCACAACTCTCTCTTAACAAATAATTTGTTAAGATTTCAACGATTGCTCATCCAAAAATATTACGTACACTGGACAGTATAAGAAAAACCACATGATTACATCTTCCTAAAGGACATTATGGCTTCAACTTAGAAGGCAAAATGCACATATAAGCACTCTTAACCATCAACATTGTCACCATCTACAAAAGTCACGTCTACCACTCTCTCTTATTTTCTTTCCTCCTAATCAAATATTGGACAAGTAAGCAAAATACCTGTGAAATTCCTTTGCATGCATCACAAAACCACTGCAGCTGTTGCTTGTCTCCTTCATTTGCAGGTGCAAGTTTGATGCGCCTCTCTAAAAGTAATGACATCAAGATAAAGATTAAGATACTCACAATCACAAGACCTCAAATATGCATATAAGATCTAAAGCAGTGAAATGCAAACATGGTAAAAAGAGCAAACACTTCTCTCGCTATCTTGTGATCCATTTCAAATTGGAGGCTCGAGCAGGGCAAAGGTACATTTAAGAACAATTTTTGTGCTACATGAAGCCTAATATTTATACCCATAATGCAGAATTAGTAAGCACCATGCTTTAATTGATTACTGATACCAAGCTTGACATAGTTCAGCTACTTACGCCTAACTGCTTGATGCCTACACCTTGCTCGTCTCTGCCTCCTGCCTTTTGAGACTATGCATGCACATAAAGTCCAGTATAAATGTGAAAGAAAGGGCACAACATCAACTTCAAGAGAGGCAAAAAGAAATTCACAAGTATGCAGTTCAGCTTTAAGAAATTACTGGGGGGGTTGTCAGCAATTGTCACTGAAGGATCAAACTGGTGAAACTTTAGGTCCACTAAGTTGGCTTTCCACAAGGCAACAACAGTACTTGGATGGGCATCCTGGCCATTCAATGAGAAACACAAAAAAAAATTGCCAAAACATTTTCACTTGCTTAAAAGATGAAAAATTGGTAATTCAAAAATGAGAATACAATTCAAATGCAAGCAGTTTTGAGAGTAGGAATTCAACCCTGGAAAAAGGTCTATGAAGAAAATATCTTTTAGGAGAACAAAATGTTAAGAACAATGCCCCTTACAAAACAAAATTTATCCCAATTCATGACCCGAATTTTCTTTCTGCTTTTATCATCTGAAACGAGCATTATAGAACAGACCACAATCATCACTTGTTTGAATAAAGAGTATGAGGATGAAACATGAAAAAGCTAAGATGCATAAAATATAAGGAGCAGCATCCCTAGTACTGTACAACTAAAACATGGATCCATAAATTAAGAGGCATAAATCTGATCTCCAGGCAATGCAGTGAAAAATACAAATGACAAATGCAACCTTAGCAGAGCTCAAAACCCGTAAATTAACTCTTGACTGCAACACTAGATGGTTGTAATACCTGCAACCCAGAATATATGGCAAGCTCCAACTTGAATGGCTTTGTGGAGTTGCGGGAACCAGTTGGTAAAACAACAACCCATCTGCAAATGATAAAACAGTGATATGCATAAAGAGTAAAATACCTAGTGCATCATAAGAGCAATCCTTTCAATAGGACCTGGCAATGAATGGTATACCAACTTCTTGTGCTTTATATCGTATTAGTCAAATGTCAACTGATTTTCTAGAAAACTAGTTTATATGGTGTAACAAAAATAGTGGGTGGAAACACTTGAAAGAATGATGCCATGGACTTAATACCCACACTTTCCGTGAAAGTAACTGAGGTGCCAGTACTTCCAGAAACCCTGGCCCATGAAACTCCCGCAACCAACCAGAGAATAAGCAAATGTGACTCTGCAGAGCATTGTAGAAAATTTTTTTTTAAAAAAATCATCTATAATGTTCCTTGCAAGGTAATGAAGGAAAAGCTTTTTGCAATTTTGCAATATGGAAAAAAAATGTGAGAATAACATTACAGCACAAACTCCAAAGCATACCTCAATCGCACGGACAACATTTCCATAGCCCTTAGCCCTAGCAACTTCAAGAGGGGTTTGACAATCATCATTCACCACCAAAGGATTTGCTGAGAACCAGAACATATAACATATTAAACTACTACAGAAAGTAGAATTCACGGTAACAAAAATGAAAAATAAAAAACCGTGGAGTTTCACTGTATGTAATGACTAGTGGATCCATGTTTTACCATTCGTGCAGTACTATGGATGCCCCTCATATTTTATGCATCATTCACCATCGAGGTAATGAGAACCGTCAATCAATTGCTTTGTAATTAAACGAAAACAACAAACTGTGCAACTCACCTCCATGCGAAAGAAGTAATTTCACTGTATTTTCAAGGCCCCTTTTTGCCGCATGATGCAATGGAGTTCCACCATTACGACCTGCAACTCATTGTTTTGAACAAATGAAATTTATTTTTTTTTAAAAAAAAGTACCAAAAAAAATATAGAAAGACAGAAAAACCAGACCAATATATATCTTCACTTCACAGAAAACTAATCCAGATTCATCAAATAATAAGCAAAAAGGATCAGACACCTGGCCGATAGGCATTAACATTAGCACCGAGCTCGATCAAGGTTTTAGCCACATTGTGAAGCTCCGGATTCAAACATGCTAATATCAACGGTGTTTTCCCTTCTCTATCAACCCACTGTACACCGAAAAAAAAATAATAAAAAAAATGAAAATGAAACCCCAAGTATAATTCTTCAACAATCAATAGAACGCTCAAAGTAAAAATGGTCAAAAACAAATAATCATTATTTTTTGAACCTCGAGGCCGGCGCCTTCTCTGCAGAGAGATTTGATCCCTTCCGTGTTGCCGTAATTCACTTGCTGATACAACAGCTCGTCCTTCGATTGCTGCTGCCCCATCCCTTTTACTTTTCTTGTCTGTTTACGCTCTTGCGACTCCTGGCAGCGAAAGTGCCTAATTTAATGCCTGTTTGGATCGAAGGAAAATTGGAACAGCATTTTCCACGAAAATTCGCAACTACTTTGCTGGATAGCTATCGACGCCAATCTCACACGTATCGATGGTTTTACTTTGATTTTGATTTTTTTGTTTTTCGATCAGAGGATTTCTTAAGAAAGAAGTTTTGGACAAAAAAATAGAGAAAAAATTGACACGACAATTCAATTCATTAAAGATCTATTTTAATGGTGTACGGGAAACCGCTAGTCGTTGAACCTAACTTTTACACGTGTCGGAGGAACGGAGATTTAGTGCAACTAGGTCCACGATAAGTCCACTCCCTGGGCTATAAATCTCGCGACCCGTGGAAGAACAATAGACATCCGATATATTTTCCTAAATTTGTATCATTATTTAAGATTATATTTAAGATCTGTCAATGGAAGAAATCCAAAAATAATAAAAATAATAATAAAAAAAAACTACTCTCTATTTAAAAGATTTCAACTTTTATCAAAAACTGATGTTAAATTTTTGAATTTGTAATCTTAAAAGTGAATTGCGACGAAAAATGGGCTTAGAAGAAATCGGTAGGATAAAAAATGTGTAATTTTTCTCGCCTATGACTCAAAGAAAACTGGGATCTTTGTATCTCTTGAAAATATTCTCGACGTCAGCCATAACTTCTGCAGGCAAAGGTCGCATGGTTGTCACAAAAACATCAATGTCTTCTTTTAGTTGTTCAAGGGAGGTTGCACCAACGATTGAGCTTGTCATAAATGGACGATCTCTTACGAATCCATATGCTAGTTGAACTGGTGTCAAGCCATGTTTCTTTGCCACTTCAACATATTTCACGGTTGCTTCCTGTAATGCAGATACAAGAAGCGTAAGTCAGTTTTGCTGTGATTCAGTTCATTCTGATGGCTCTCAACGGTGCTCAAAGCAATCAAAGACCAACAACCTCCCTTACACCCATCATGCTTAATTGCATCTTGTGACAAGCTACAAGCAATTTATCTGCATACAGCTTGTCCATCTGACTGCCTCGACTAGTTCTATTAAAAGAGAGGGTCCTATAAGTCCCAGATGTTGCTGGGAGCAATTTTAACGAACATATAGACAATTTTTTCTTTTTTGTCAAAACACCACCAGTGTAAGTCTGTTTAGTGATTGAAGTATGGTGAAACGCTAATGCAACAGCAACAAAATATGAAGGGACAAAAGGTCAACATACTCTGGCAAGTGAATCATTGTATCTTTGCATGTAGCCAGGGAAGAGGTACAGTCGTCCTTTTCTTGCAGCTTCAGAATCGAGAACCAAATATTTTCCAGTCAGTGCTCCACCAGCCAAGGGAGAGTAAGAGAGTATGCCAATGTTGCAGTTATTTGGGTGACAAACTTCAAGGAGATCAGCTGAAAATGATCAAGAAAAGACAAAAAAAAAGCATCATAAAATGAAGACATTAATATGTACATCTCTCAATCGACTTGGTGGAAATGGACAGTTTTCATGCTGCCACAATGTAGAAGAATCATGCATGACCAGATTCACATTTGAATTCAATCCCCAGCATGAGAACATGAGATTATATCTGGCTGCCAAACAACATTAAGCAAATCTAATTTCCTTGTATGTCATTAAATAAATAAGGAAATTCTGAGACAATGCATGAGAACAATAAACATATGGTGATCATTCAGGCATTGCATGCCAAACAAGCGGCATATGTGCTCGGTCCAGACTGATTAGAGGCTTTACAAAAAAGTGTACACTCCTTTTTTATTTTCTCCTCTAATCAAATAAGGAATAGTTTATACCAAAGAACTTACTTTCTAGATGACACCTAACAAGCAAACTGTAGCTGTTTTGGATACTAACTATCTTTGGTAGTCCTTCCACTTTTGCTGCATGAACAAACTCCATGACTCCATATGAAGTCTCATTAGAAACACCAATATAACGCACCTAAATAAATTCCAAGATGTGCCAGGTCATAAGTTAACTACTGTAAGTTTTAGGAAATAACAGCAAAAAATAGGGAAATAACAGCAAAAAATAGTGAAATTCTACTAACATCCAGGTATTTGGTATTCCATAATGGAATTGTTTTCTCCTCTATTATTCTGTGAGTCCCTGTTCTATCCCTCCTATTTATCTCCCAAAACAACCATAATTACCTTTCCTTCATTAATAAGCTCTTGAAAGGCCTCCAGTTGCTCCACAATTGGCACACTTGGTCTCCATTTTGAATAATCATACAAGAACTCACCAAATAAAGGCACATAGCGGTCTGGCCTGCAATAAAATCACAACCCGAGCTACAGATTAGTTATCTTTTGATCCATCATTCATGGCTTTATCTCATTGTTCTCGTGAATGGGAACAAATGAAGTTAAAGGAATGAGAATACAAACAAGCGAGATTTTTGAGAACATAAAAAAAAAAACCAATAAAGCAACTGAAAACTATAGAGTGCTGCATTATTTTTCCACTCTGGCAGCTTTGTGATGTCACAAAATCTTATAAATATTACATCACAAATCCACCAGCTTTTGGGTGCACAATAATTTTTATTTCAGTTAAGTCACAATAAAATCCACCCTCAGTGGACATAGGGATGCATTATTGCTGTCTTTCAGGATGAGAGAAGCTAATGCAGATCCTGTGGAGAAAAATAGGCTGGTGATGGACACAGAGACCTATATTCCCAACTAACAAATCATGCATGACGATTTGTAATTTGTAAAACAATTGAAGATCAGCTGATAAGCAACAAGAAAATGTCAAGAGAACCTATTTGGCTATCCAGTTTCCATTAAGTTTGAGATTCAGGATGATGAAACTATGGGCTATGCCTGAAACTGGTAAATTAAGGGAAATTAAGAATCAGGTGACAATATGAGTAGCATCTCAAAGATTTAAGAAGAGTAAGAAGAGTAAAGTATGTTCAATGACGATGGGTTCTTTATTTCTTTCCCACTCTTCCATTAGGAGTACTGCAAATGCAATAGAAAGAAGACTTTTGAGTCACTACAGAGAAGAATTGTATTGAAACCATGAATTTACCAATGAATTTGCAACAAATCAATGTAATCAGTGCCCAGGCGTTTAAGGCTTTTCTCTACACTTTCTCTAATGTTAACAGCATCAACCCGCAAAACTTTTGCATTGTCACGAATGTATGCTGACCGCTCTGAGTAACCACATAGTTTTGTAGCCAAAATGACCTATCAATCATATAGCCATAGATGTCAGCATCGTAAGAATTCTATTTAGAAATTTGGTGGTTGTAATGATAGCAAAAAGTATGGTGCAGGAAATCTACTTAAGAATATGGTGATAGGATATCAGAGTTCCATGTTATATACCTCGTACCTTTTATTGTGAATAATCAAACAGGGGCATCCTATCATGGATTCATACAAAGTTCCATGTTATATAGTACTTTATAAATAAAAGGACATGAAAGTATGATATGAGATGTCAAATGTAATCCAACTTATATAATGGAGACTCTTTCATTAATTAGACTTGAAAAATTGTAGCATACTCTTGTATATTATGACAAGTGTACAACCATGGAGGCAATTGAAACAGTTAGCTGCAAGTCCCTTATCCATTTCATGTACCATTTTATTTGATCGTGATATTGAATGTTGAGAAATAAAAAAGAGTTTGTTCCTAAAACTGTAGATTACATGATAAGAATTTACTGCTGTCTTTTTCCGCTAAAAGTTTTGCAGCAATTCAGGGAAATGGTTTTGCAAGAAGTAGAGTTCTTCTGGCCCAGTAAAGTACTTATACTAAAGAGATTATCACAATATTCAAAATCATGAATTGTAATAAAAATACAATTAACAAAGAAATATCATCAAGTCATGTGTGATAAAAAGCACCTTGTCACGAGGCTGAGACTTCAGCCAGCTGCCAATATAGAGATCTGTTCTTCCCTGTGTTTCCTTCTTCATTGGTACTGGGTACTGCCAAATGGTATGTGCAGTGTTAGCGCATTTGATGGCTGTATCACAAACAAAACATAAGTGGCAACTTGCACAACCAAGAGAAATTCTCCTTATCATCATGACAAGTTATCAGAGGCATCAGATATACTGATTTGTGTTTTTTGTAATGTCAGAAAAAGAATCCATCACGGATAATCTTATGAAGAAGGAATGCAGTTAGTGAGTGAGAGTAGGAATAAAAAAGTACAAAGAATGTGAGAAAAGATGAAAAGGAACCATCATGAGAGAGCAGCTAATATAGGACTCTGTCAACCAACCCAATGTGATCTCAAAAATCCTACAAATTTGAGTTTTAACAATCATAATGAGCACAAAAAAAAAAAAAAAGAATTACAAAGAGTTTGTAAGGCTAAACAAAAAGTTCGCATTGACCAAAAATTTTTGAAAAACAAAAGCAACATTTCATAATACTATTTACTGTATGCCACTCACTTTTTTCCCAAAAGATTTCCTCATCTTCATCCATATCACATAAGCATCATTTGAATCAATCTTCTTTTTCAAAGTCATGACAATGGGAGGATCCCACCAAAAAACCCAAAAAAAAAAAAAAAAAAATTGTCTCCCGCGATTCCATTACCAAACAAGTGACTTCAGTCTCTAAGATGAATGACGCACAATAAGCAAAATGCTCAAGAAAGATGCTTTGAGAAAGACATGCGCAATTGAATTGCAGAAACGACTTACGGCTTCAGCAGTGTCAAGGATATTAATTCCACTGTCAAACGCATAGCTAAGAATTTCATGGGCTTGTTTCTCTGTGTTCTGTTGCCCAAATGTCATCTGAAATGCAAAATATATCGACAAAAATTACGTCACTTGACTACACATCACCTACAGACAATCAAATACTACAATAGCGAGAAAAGTAAACCGAATTGTTATTGCCAAATGAAAATGGGAAAAAAAAAATACGAAAGAATGGTTCTTGCAAGAAAAGACACCAAACCCAGAAAAGTTCTTACAGTCCCAAGAGTAATCTCGCTGATTAGAAGGTCGGAGTCCCCAAGTTTCCTGTATTGCAAGGCGGACTGCTCTGCGACTTTGGCACTGATGGATCCAATCCTTGTTCGAGAATTTGCTAAGTGGCAAGCGAGAGGAGCGCGTATAAAGGACCTACGATTATTGCTTCCACATATAAACGATGGGACTATAGAGAAAGTAGCTGGGGACGCCATCGTTTCTTTTGGCTACTTCTTTAGGACTTCCCTGTCGCAAACGAGATCGCCCGAGGAGGGTTCTTGATTAGCTGATTAGGAGACACAATTCATTCTGTAAAGAGCACCCCACCCCACAAAAAATAAAAAGGCAATTTATTCAATTTATTAACGTATATCTTGCTTTTGGTGCCTTTTTCTTTTTACCGTCACTTTCTCTATCTGTGAGTTAATTCTTAACAATTTCCTTTCTTTTTTTTATTTCGACCATTCCATATGTCATATTTGAGAAAAAAAAAATCAAAATTTATTTTGAATTAAATATAAATTTGGGGAGTCCCCTCTTGTTCTTGTATTAATCATCGACACCAGTAATCATGCCAACCAGCTCCATGAAAATTTCAGGATAATTAAGAACAATACACAATTTTTTGTAAGTTAATAACAAAGAAATTTTTATTTTAATTTTTTTATAAATATAATTTATTTATAATTTTATATTACATAATAAATTATGTTTATTTAAAATAAAAATAATAAAATAAATTTATATAAAATAAAATTATAAGGAAGTACAATCAATAACTAATGTCCAATTTCCAAATTGCCAACTTGCCCCTTGTTATTTCAGAGTTTCTTCCTCGCTGGTAACCCACGACAAAGAATGCGAAGTCAGAGAGGCCGATACCAGGAAGGCAAATGATGGAGAGGCCAACAGTGGACTCGACGAGTGCTTGATAGCAGCAGCTTTCAACATCGACACAGAACTAGCGAGGAGGCTAAAGAACGAGCAGGATGACAGAGGCATAATTGTGCATGTCAAGGGTGAGCTTGAGTTGAAAAGCCCACAACAAAGCCGAGAAGAAGAGGAATACGAAAGAGACCAGGGGGGCAGATATGCCAATGGCGTTGAGGAAACCTTCTGCACCCCTAGAATGAAACAAAACATCCATGACCCGTCAAGCGCCGATGCCTACAACCCACATGCCCGACGCATCACCACCCCCAACGGCCTCGACCTTCCCATCCCCTCCTATGCCTGCACTCAAGTGCCCAGAAGGGTGTTCTTTACGGGGTAAGTTAAAAAAAAAAAGGCGTTGCATATATGCAGAAAATGAAATAATGTTAGGCATAATTTTCTTGTTAATAATCATCAAGATTAATTGATGGCATGCGCATAATGCGCTCGTGAGACCATATTGGAACGTCAATGCCCACAGCGTATGCTACTTCGCCAGGGGAAGTGGACGAGCTCAAATTGTGGACGAAACAGGAGAAACTGTGTTTGATGGGGAGGTTAGGCAGGGCCAAATACTAACATTACCACAAAACTTCGTCCGCGCCTTGGTGGAGGGAGTCATTGCCAATGCATACCGGATTTCAAGGGAGGAGGCCACCAGGAGGATCAAGAATAATAGAGGAAGTAACCCTGTTTAGTCCAGGTCACGCTATGATTAAGAAGCAGAACTTGCAATGTGTGCAATTGTAAGAAACAATAACGTTTTTGTGAAGATAGCACCAAGTGGTTGCAACAAGCCTAAGTGCCTGTGCGGACCACGATTGGTTGAGCTTTGCATTATTCACTAGGTGTGTAATACGCGAGAGAATAGAGTACATCTTTCTTGTGAAAAACCGGGACTCATGATTTTATTTATTTATTTTGCAAGCATGTTGGATAGCGACTTGAGGAAACGATGGAAACTTTCCGTGCCAATTGGTGGGTGGACTTTTCATACTAGGTCGGCCCTGGCTGTCACCCGCGAGGCTTGGCTAACAAATCTTGGATGCGCTTGCGGTAATAAAGAAGAATCCTTTCCCTGGGTGGCAAGTTATCTTTGATCAAAGGAAGATCGAGAAGCCGGTTCACCCATGCAGTTGTAGCTGGAAACTGAAACGGGTCTATGATCTTCATGCATCCAACTTCCTCCCACACAGGCAGCATGTAAGAAATCCAGGCCAATACAATGTCCAAATACCCAATATTCTCTCCTTCAACGAACAGATTAATGTTCCCAGCTTGGAGCTCTTCCTCAATTTTTGCAATGGCTTCTTGGGCCTGTTTCAAAGCCTTCTCTTTTTCCTCTCCTTGAGAACTCAGTGCCGCCCATGCAGGATACAAAACCTTTTCAAGGAAAGAAATTTGGAACCTAACTGTGTCAGTCATAAATGATTCACAGATCTCGTAGCAATACTTTTCATCATACCGACGTGCACTAAATTCCCGTGGATTTTCAAATAAACTATTGTTATTTTTGACTAATTTTATCAATAACTTGGGGTTTTTTTTTTTTGAATGTGTTGTTCTTAATATCAAACATTGCAGAAGTATTCATAAACCTGAAATGTGAAATACACCATCAACTGAAATTATTTTCCTACTCTAAATTAAAGAAGCAAAACTACATATCAGGGCAGGTAACAAACTGTGGGGCAGGTAATTAATTAAAATAAGAGATCAGAGTTGGTTAACCGTTACTTACCATATTTTCTGCAAAATTAGCCCAGAAGCGAGCCATAGCTCTTTGATAAGGATCTTGAGGCATCAAAGGATAGACGTTTCGCCACGTCTCATCAATGTACTCAAGAATAACCAAGGACTCAGCAAGCGCCTTCCGGCCATGAACCAGCACAGGCACCTTTTTGTGGACCGGGTTTAACTCCAAGAGCAGAGGGCTTTTGTTGAAGATATCTTCTTCTATGTACTCGTAATCAACACCTTTAAGTTTCAGTGCCAATTTCACTCTCAGCACACCTGGGCTAACCCAGAATCCCAAAAGCTTCACCTTCTCCTCTTCGTTTGCCATGAGGCTCACTTCGCTGGTTTCATTTCTGTCTGCTTTTTACCATTACCATTTTGCCCGCTGATTTGGTCAACAAGACTTTTATCCAGACTTGGAAGGATAACAATTCTACGAACTTTTTGAGAAAAATCCTGTAGTTAAAAAAATAATAAATTTAAATAAATATAATTATTTTTTATATTATAAAAATATAAAAATATATAAATATAATATAAAATATAAAATTTAATTATATTTATTTAAATTTATTATATTTGAGTGTATTTAATATATAATTTTAAAAATTAAATTATAATTTAATTTAATTAATTTTAAAAATTATTAAATTTTTTAATTTAATAATCAATTTACTCGTTAAAAACCTTAACTTAGTCTGACCCATTACCAAACTAGCAAAGAAGAAAAGAAGAAAAAAGGAATTTGACTACCCAGCTAGAGCTAGGATATCACGGGTTGATTGGAAATGGGACTCATTTTCCATGAAAACAGTATTGTAACTAATGGTAGAAAGTTGCATAAACAATTTGTGGACGTATAGTCGTTGACTTGTCTTACATTGACGATAACTCATTTCTAAATTCAAAAAATAAGTACTCTTCCTAGTTTCATCTGGAAACTAAATTTTGTGGTAATTTTACTTCTTTTTTTATTCACTTTTATTTGAATTTTTGAGTTAATATTTCTTTAAATAAATAAAAATTTATAAATAAATATATCAATGCATTTTATATTCAATACACTAATATAAAAAAATTTATATAAAATTATTATTATTTGAATAATAAATTTATTTTATAAAAATTAAATGATGACTTTAATAAATAAATTTTAATATAAATTTATATAAATAATGATTAAAAATTTATAATATTTTTTATTTTTTATAAAAATAATATTTTTTTAAGAAAAGATAAATAAATATTAAAAAAAAGTAATTTGTAAATTTTCCCCAAGACCCAACTACTAATTATTGCTTGGAGTCTTGAATGTGCGTTGGCGGACCATCCCAGTCTTCCGATATTTAAAAAAAAAAAAAAAGGAGGAGGCGCTGAGCAGCTTGGGTGGGCCCATGAGATAATGCTTCACTACAACTGAGATTGAACCCCCGAGGGCAAGTGGCCTAAAATTTTGCATTTTTATTTTACTAGGGGATTTCAAGTGTATATTAACTTTCTTTATTTCTTCCCCTTTTTTTTTTTTTTTCTGGATTATCTGAAGAGGAGAGGGTGACACCTGCCGCCACCTAGTTACGGGTCTTCGTCAATCTGTGCGTAATTGTGTTTATATATCATACCAAGAAAAAAAAAAAAAAAAAGAAGAAATGTGGGTTAACCAGTACATAGCACGACATAACATTTTTATAAATTTTGCACTATTTTAAAAGATTTCAATTTGAAACTTTGAGTATGAAAATTTAAGTTATTGGAATATTTTTAGTGGAACAATTAATTTACATTTAATATCCTATGTCCAAAGTGGAAACAGAAATGCTTGATGCATCCATGGATTGGGCTACCTCGTTTTTTTTTTTTTTTTTTGGGCCGAATACGCCTATGTTACCGAATCGGGTTTTGATGCATCGAGTAAATTGACTCCAGCAACCTTCACATTGTTTGTATGTTATCCAATTTGTAACCCATCTTTGAAATGATTATATTTTTGTATTTTTACTTCTTGAATCAAGCTTCTTCCTTATAGTGCTGGCAGCCAGCTATGGCATGATTTTTTTTTTTATTTTCTTTTTTCTTGTGGTTTAAGAAAAGTGCTTATATGGTGGGGTTGATTTTGGTCCGTAAAAGGTATCAAATAATGTTTCCAACAAGTTGCAAGACGAACTAATAGCGACAAAAGCCATTGCTCTTTTTTCCTTTTGAATTAAAGAACGAAGTGAGAAAATAGCTTTTGGTTGTGCAATCTTTACAAGTTGGAAAGGAAGCGTCCTGCCATCCACACAACACGGTAAAGGGGCCAAAGAAAAAGAAAAAGAAACAAAATTGAGTTAATAAATATCATGGGCGCCACACTCGCATGGCTTGCAATGCAAGTTGGATTAAGTAATAAACTATTCGTTGCCGAACCAACCAAGGCAAAGCAATTGATGGTGCAGATGCATTCCTAGAAAAGTACTATGGGTCAGCTTTCCAATGAGGTGGGGCTTAGTGTCTTAGGTTTATAAAAAAATTACCCAAGACAGCAAGATAAACTAAATCACGATTTCTTAAACGGGGAGTAGTTTAAGATAAAGAAAAGCAAACGAACCAATAAACTCTAACTCACTGCTACTGAAATTATTTTTAATGTTGAAAGTTTTAAGTTCAAGACGTAGTTATAACTAATTAATTGAAAAAAAAAATGTAAATGCCAATTTAAATTTAATTTATTCATGATAGCAAACATAGCTTGCTTGTTATATAATTGTCAATTATATAAATATACCGACCTACCTCGTAGGGAACAGAAATCAACTTGATAATCGGACTGCAAAACGTGGATTGTCTCATTAATGCCTATGCTTCCTTATCTTGTCGGTTGCCAAACATGGACTACCACAAGCTGCGGGGAATCTTGTTGATCGTCCGACATCCGAGTCTTTTTCTTTCTTTCTTTCTTTCTTTTTTTGGGGGGGGGGGGGTCCTGGGGAGCATCAAAGCTTATGTGAAAAAGGAGGATGGAGAGAAAGCGAAGATTTGAATCACATCTTTCCCCTTGGCTAAGAGGGCAGTGACTAATTGGTTTAATTATCCAAATATAATAGCACATAAACCACATCGAGTTTGAGGAGCACTACCGCATAATTTAAATCACCAAAGGTTAATGACACGGAGGAATGATATTTAACAAAAAGCATCATTTTTATGCCATCTTATGTATGCAATATAGTGAATTATGTCTGTACATGTACGGTATTGCCTGAGATTAATATGATAAACCAGGAAACAGGTTTTATAGATGGTAGTACACTACGATCTCTTTTTATTAAGCCAGAACAAGTCTGTATACTCCAGACCAATGCATAGAACAAAATGGCACTGGAACCCACTTTAAAGCGGCATAGCATTAGAAAATGGAAATCCACGTTTTAGAGGTCCCTAATTTGGGACCCAAAATGGGTCCGACTGCCGAAAGTTAAGGCTGCTGCTTGACCAAGAAAGGTCGGATATTTTACTTGCAATTGCTTCTATGCCATCCGAAACCAACATGGTTTTCTTTAATCCTTCTAGCATCTACGCGATTGGGGAGTAGCATTCCACTTTACCAGATTGAGTATATATGAGCATTTTTTCACCACCAACAAAATGACCCTGGAGGCAATATATATGAATGAGCAAGCCTCGTAGTTCCATTAAAGAACCTATACAAAACCTTGATCGAAAATCTTCCAACTTCTCCCCTGTCTAACCCTTTGTTTCAAAGAAGGCTCATCATTACATAGCTGAAGAAAACCAACCTGGATGTCTCGTTCAAGACAGTCAAAGAAGCTTCAACCTGCCAAGAAGGCGTTGAAACGCTTGGCTAACGCACTCCAATCCAAACTCCAAAACCTCAGCTTCTCAAGAGCCATCGATATCATCAGAACAAACACTAATCGCATCCTCGAGTATTGCACTCTCCATTTGTTTCTTCCTTTCAAGAAACGTTTGCTTGCAAAACCACCTCGTCGCCAACGGCAGTATAACCATCCTTACCGCCCCTATAGCAACAGAAACCAGTTCCACAAAAGTATCCCAGCTGTGTACATAGATCAGCTCTATGCAGCGGAGCGAGGGATGGGGCATACCAAAAGGCATTTCCATGCACAAGCAGAAACAAGTAGAGGTGAGAAAGTGATCGAACAGAAGACTTTGCCCAGCAAAGAAGGAAAACAAAAGGAGAAGATTTTGTATAGCATTGAAGATGCTTGGAGAGAGGTGGTAGCTAAATCGCCCCACCTGCGGCCAGTGGATGAGAGAGCTGAAGAATTCATACACAAGTTTCGTCATGATATGAAGCTTCAGAAGGATAGAGAGGAGATGTTGGCCAGGAATGCCTAGAATGACTTGCATTCTATTAGTTTTCAGGTTTCCTTTTGTATTCCCAAACAGAGTGGAAGCGTGAAGTTACAAAAAAAAAAAAAAGGAAAAACAAACAAATCATGGTGAGAAGTAATTATGTCGATAGATTTTTTTTTTTTTTTTAAGACTTCTAGAGTGTGTTTGTGTACAATTGTTTGAGAATTGATAGAATTTACTTGTTGATTTTTAGTTTTCAACGCATGGGTGTGCTCGGTTTATCTCCTTGAATCAATCCTTCCTGCTTAAATTGTTGTTTTACTGGTTCAAGCTATGACACTCATTTGGCTACAATTAAACTTAATTGTAAATGACTTAGATTGTAAGTCATTTGGCTACATTTAATTGATATCATTTGCAGTGGGTTTACAATCATGGTCCGACTCTGTAAGACAGCGAACAAACACTAATTGTAGCCAAAAGCCTTAGATTGTAAACCAAACCCAAACGATATCATTTGCATAGCCAGTACAATTAAACTTAACTCAACCGACAAAGAAACCCATTTACTTCAAACTCGTTTAAGTTTTCTCCTCTCAATCACCAATCCAGGATAAACCATCACTCCCACCAACATCAGACCGAAGGTCATACAAAATGCAATTATCTTACTTGACAGAAACTTGGACCCATCAGCAACATAAAAAGCAATTTTGAAATTGCTCTACACATCGGCACAAGAAAAATAGTCACACGTTTGTTACAAAGCCTCATATAACAGCAGATTTGAGAAATATTCTCAAATTTGTTAGGACGTAATGCTTAATTCAACATTTCAAGAAGGCACGAAACGGCAGGTGGAAGAAGAATGGAATCAATGAAGGCAAGCAACAGTAAGTCAAAATGTCTGACAGACCGCTGGGCTATCTAGCGGGGAAACTACCCAATATTGTCTTTTTGTATCATCATCATGCATCTCATTATAACTTTTTTTAGTGCATCATAATGAAAACTAAATATTTTTTACTAACTCTTATACCTTTAATTTCAACAACATTAGAAAACTATCCAGTATTTTTTGTCTGTTTGTTTGTTTATATATGCATATATCAACTCCATTTGATATCAAGATAATAATTATGGTTTTATAGAAAAATAATATTTTTTTTATTCAACCATAAATCAGATTTTGAAATATTTTTCCACCTAGATCACTGAGTACAAATTTATTTTTTTTTTTTGGAAAATTTTATTTTAATTTATTTAATACCTTCTGGGTTATTTAATTTTTTTTTTTTTATATATTCTCGATTATAAATATCGCAAAAAATCTATATTAACAAATACTTGTTACCTCTTACCATAGTCGGTGGCAGCTTGCAACTTTCTGTCTTTCAACATTTTTACCTTGTAAGTGAATTCGCTTATTTCGATTAACCTGACTAAATCAAATTAAAATTGCCTATATTGTCAAAAAAAAAAATTATTTATGGTTTATAATTTGAACAAAGTATAGTAATAACTTAGTTATAATTTTAAAATTTCAAAAACTACAAAAATCAAATTGACTGCTAAATAATATTAAAATTTAAGATTATATTTTATAAAAATATAAACCATTCAAAAATAATCTCACAATATACACAAAATTTAAAACTTTAATTTATTTACATTAGTGTCTAAATATTATTAATTTTTTAATAATTTATTTAGAGTAGAATTGTCCATATAATTTATTTTGTTATCTAAATCTTTAACTTTTTAGCATAAATATGGTAATAAATTAATTTATAATTAATAATAAAAATTTAATTAATTTTATTTATATATTATTATTTAATTATAACTTTAAAAAAATTAAATTGTAATTAATAATTTGATTTAAATATTTGTGTCAAATTCAGACGGAGGTGCGTAGGCACGTTAGAGTAAGAAACCTTCTTACGCCTTCTTATCGTACGGCAAGGAGTGACTCGCCCATCACTCGTCGAATCTCAACCGAATAGCGTCACAAGCACGCGGAAAGTCGCCTAAAGCTGACTTTATATTAAAATATAATATATACTTTATATAGTTAAATTTTAATTAATAATTTAAATTTTTAGATAAAATAAAATTTAACATAATATTAAAAATTTTGTAATTAAAGAGATCTGTATTCGAAATACTTTAGTCTCATCTTAATTAAATCCGGTGAAAACGACGACGTCTAATTAGCTTTGACCTATCCCAAATCCCGAAACCATTCGATTGTCAGCATTACGTCACGCCCTCAAATATCTCTCTGTCCGTCTCTGCTATTTCTCAGAGTCTTATTAGCCCAACTCGCATATTGTGCTTTATCTCAAACGAATCGTCTTGAGCATTTGTTTCTTCTCTGATCTCCTTCAATGGCAAAGCAACCGGTTCGCGTTCTCGTTACTGGAGCTGCAGGTAAAACTCGATCATTTCTACTAATAGCTGTGCTACTTTGAATCTGATCCGTCACTTCTTTTTTGATCTTGGACTCGTAGGATCGATTTCGCTGTTATTTGGCTTGAAGGAATTATTTAGATCTGTGTATGCTTGATACTGTGCAGTGCGTTCGCTGTACTGGATAGTTACTAAAGGAGTGTGGATGGTCACTAATAGTTGATCATGATAGCGGTCTCTTCTGATATTGGCTTGCTTACGAATCTATTCTTTTGGATCGAGTGAATGATCCAATGTGATGAATGCTTACGGAGTATAGATTGCGGTTTTAAGTAAAAAAGATGCATCGTTTAATCGTGGCTGTTGATTCGTTTCACCCTTCTAATTTAGTTTAAGTTACTTTTAATGTCTTGCACTGACTATCTATTTGATCTTTTGCTTCACTCAAGCAATATGATTTCAAAGGGAGCGCTTGATGTGCTAGAACGCTATAATTTGAGTTATTATTATTATTTTTTTAATTTTGAATCTAATTCCTGTGGAATGTGGGTTTTTCTTTTAGGATTTGTTTTGGTGGCTCAGAAGTTTTATGATTCGTGTTTCTTTGTTGCATATAGGTGCCGTTTATTTGATAACGTGGTGAATAGGCATTATCATTTTAAAGATACAGCAATTAGTAGAGCAAACCTTTGGTCTTTGTGTTTTTGTTTTGACTGATGTGGTTGCTTATTTGCTTTAATGAGTATTCAGTAGAAATTTGTGTTGGCTAGTTAAATACATGATGAAGAGACACTGTTTGACTTGCAGGACAAATTGGATATGCCCTTGTCCCCATGATTGCTAGGGGAGTGATGCTTGGTCCTGACCAACCTGTTATCCTCCACATGCTTGACATCCCACCTGCAGCAGAAGCATTGAATGGTGTAAAGATGGAACTGATAGATGCTGCATTCCCTCTTCTTAAAGGTATGTTCCAGTCTTCCCCTTTCATACCCTTCTAAGGTAACCAAAGAAGTTGAAGAACATTTGACATTTTGATTCATGATGGAATTGTTTCTATGCTCATGTGATCTGACCAAAACACTTGTCACAGGCGTTGTTGCTACAACTGATGTTGTTGAGGCATGCACTGGAGTTGACGTAGCTGTCATGGTTGGTGGCTTCCCAAGGAAAGAGGGAATGGAGAGGAAAGACGTCATGTCAAAAAATGTGTCAATTTACAAGTCCCAGGCTTCTGCTCTAGAGAAGCATGCAGCTGCAAACTGCAAGGTGAGTGTGATGGTTTGCCAGCAAAAAAATTGGAAGCATGTAAATTAACTGATGAAAAAATTGATCGTTCAGTTTGACTTTCCAACTGTTGCTTATTCTTCATTTGCACAGGTCCTGGTTGTTGCTAACCCAGCAAACACCAATGCATTGATTCTAAAGGAATTTGCACCATCAATCCCCGAGAAAAATATCACTTGTTTGACAAGGTTGGATCATAACAGGGCACTTGGTCAGATCTCTGAGAGACTGAATGTTCAAGTCTCTGATGTGAAAAATGCAATCATCTGGGGTAATCATTCATCAACTCAGTACCCTGATGTCAACCATGCTACTGTCAGAACCCCCTCTGGGGATAAGCCTGTCAGAGAGCTTGTTAAAGATGATGAATGGTAATTATTGTTGTATTTCTTATATTCACCATGCTATAAATTGTGAAGCATTAAGTTAATCTGGTTTACTGGTTGAAGGTTGAATGGAGAGTTCATTACTACAGTCCAACAACGTGGTGCTGCAATTATCAAGGCACGCAAGCTTTCAAGTGCACTATCTGCTGCTAGCTCTGCTTGTGATCACATCCGTGATTGGGTTCTTGGAACTCCTGAGGTTTGGAATTGTTCCTTTTTTCTCAGTAACAAATAGTTATTTTGGGTCAATTTGGTTTGTCGTTCTCTTATCCTTTGCCACGATGCTTATAGGGCACTTGGGTTTCAATGGGAGTATACTCTGATGGATCATACAATGTACCAGCTGGACTTATTTACTCCTTTCCAGTAACATGCCAGAATGGAGAGTGGAAAATTGTCCAAGGTGAGGGTGTGGCTGATTTAACCTATAAATAGATGTTTATGTTTGCATATTTTCTTTTTCTTTCATACTCTATGCCCACATTTATGTATCCATGTTTACTTCTGTCATGTCAATTTGATTGTGCTTGCTTCATGTTACTGATTGCATATAGTTCTCACTGGTTGCCATAAGCCACACAACCATGCCCAAATGTAGTTGACAATGCCTTGTTGTGAACTCTTTGATTCCGCATTTTTTAAAATGTGCTACCAAGAAATGTTTATCATCTGACACTCAATTTTTCATCGAGGAAATAGGAAATAACAACAGAAAATGTTTTGTTGGAATTGTGTTGTTCTGAGCCTCTGAGAGGGACAGTGATACTTCTTGCTGTCCCCTCTCATTTCCTACATAGAACTCATGTTCCGCCTCAGTTAACTAAATGCCCCTCTCTAAGTGTAACATTGTGTTCTGTCCTTGTGTACTGCCCTGCCTCTTTAGCTCCTGCTGGATATGATTGACTGCAGTTATTGGACTACAAATGTTGAAAGTCTGATGCTGTATGTGTATGGGTATGAAGAACATTGAAATGTAATCTCATAAGCAGTGGAGGGTCAATTTAGTTTTCCATAGCCTTCTCGTGTTTTCAACAACTAATCCAAAGCCTTCTTTTTGGCTACACGCGGAATCCTTTTTAAACCAAACCAAAGGCTATGGCTTTTGAAATAATACTAACAATCAGTGAACAAACAAAACTATAAATTTCTTTTGCAAGAATTTGTTGCTCAGTTTCCAATGTAGGGGTTTCTTTTTTCTATTTTTTTTTTACCCTAATGGCGATCAAATAGTAATCTTTTGTGTTTTATGCACTTGATCCTGGATCAGGGCTTCACATCAATGAATTCTCAAGGAAGAAGTTGGACGCCACATCAGAGGAGCTCTCTGAGGAGAAGGCTCTTGCGTACTCATGTCTCTCTTAAATTTCTTTATCCTAGTCAATGGTGATTGGGTCACTCGCCACTAGTTGGAGTGGCCATGTTTAGTTATTTGGAATAAAGTCATTGCTAAAGTCTAGATTAACTTTTGAATGAAGAGCTACTCTGTTTCTCTATATACCCTTCGAATGATACGAGGATGTTGAAAATTTTCATGGCTACTTTTGTGGATTGGCACTCCTGTGATGAATTCGCGCGGATATCATAGTTATTTTCCCCAAATTTCAAATGACATTGTTACTTTCTATTGGAGGGACTTTTGTTTGGCATCAATCGAGGTTGTTGCCTCCCTATCGATATTTAGAACTCAAGGTTGTGTTATGGTTTTAAATTTCTAAATTTTCCTTCCACGGTCTGCACTATTAAGGCAAATGCGCGCATAATCTGGGCTTATGTTTTCAAGTGTCCATCTGTCCAGTTTCTTTTACAATGTCCTTGTACTGTTAACTAAGCCAATTCCATACGTCTACGTCTATAAGATCAGACATTTGTCCCACTTTTTATTTTTGGGTCTAGTTCTAGGAGGTGTGATATTGAAATATTCGCATTTAACTTTTGATCAAGAGCAAAATAAAACATGGCATCAAAAGTAATTTGTTTTGACTCACTAATTTTGGATTAGATGCTTTGCCTTCGATGCCATACCGTCATTTTAGCCATCCCAGGTTGCAAAAGTACCTTAGGAGAATTGCAAAAGTACCTTACTAGTGAAGCAGATTGGAGAGACAGTATCTCAGCTATAAACAGTCATGGGTGACGGGTCTAACTTCTGAGCTTAAGCTTTGAAAGAGGTGTAATTTACACAAGCTTAATGGCTGTAACTTATTATTATTGGGTTCAAAATTGTAATTTAATTTCGTTTGGTTTTATCCGAGTAATCTGATTTCTTTAACGAAGCCATCGCGTGCCGCCTTTTGGTCGGAGACAACCGAAACAGTCATTTATTTGTTTTTTTAAGTTCCAAAGTAAAAAAAAAGGGAAAGAAGAAAAAATGCCGAGCAAGAAGAGCAAGAGAAAGAGGGCGGAGCGGCCCACGATCCACCCGAAAAACAAGTATGCCGACAACCCGCCGGACTTCGCTCTCCTGGCTTCTCTCTACCCTTCTTTCATGCCCTTCGTCTGGTACACGGGAGATGGCCGCGCTCGGATCGACTGGACGGACTTCAACGCCACCCGCGAGCTCACGCGGGTCCTCCTCCTACACGACCACGGCCTCAACTGGTACACTGTGACCCTTTTACCCTTGTTCAAAAGTTTTCCCTTTTGCTTCCTTTGAAGACTTTTCTTGCTAAAAATTGAAATGCTCTGTTCCAGCGAAGGGGTTTGATGGTATTGTCTTCTGTGCTTTGTGTTTATTTTTCGATTTAAAAAAAAAAAAACAAAAGAACCTTCTTTATGTTGAACGTTGGAGTTTAATTTTTCGCAAGAAAATGAATATATTTCCTAGATATTGCTTGCCTTCAATTTAATGTGTGTGGTGATTATGAAGATTCAAATTTAGATTTTGTTTTTTTTGTTTTGGGGTTTTTATCACTGCTTTGATGGGGTTTTAAGATTTTGTGATAAGCTGCTATACGTTTGTTGCAATGCGGAATGTTGTCTAGTTTGGGGAACTTGTAAAATATTTTGGGGGAAGTTTTAAAATTTATATTCTTCGGTCTTTAAAACTTTAATCTTTTGTTATCCTGTTTTCAAATCTAAATTATCTGTGTTAATGAATGGATGTTTTGGAATTTGGTGTATTTTAAGGTTGCTTCTCACGTGTGTTTGTGTTATGAAGTTGATATTTGTAGGGATGAATAGCTTATGATTCTTTTCATGTCATCTGAATCGGCTAGGTGGATTCCTGATGGGCAACTTTGCCCTACAGTACCAAACAGATCCAACTACATTCATTGGATTCAAGATCTTCTCTCATCAGACATCATTCCACAGAATAATACCAATGAAAAGATTGTCAGAGGTTTTGATATAGGCACTGGAGCAAATTGCATTTACCCACTCCTTGGCGCTTCTCTTTTAGGATGGAGTTTTGTTGGGTCAGGTAGAATATTTTTTAATGTTCTTTTTGTGTTTTGGAACTAACACTTATATTAAATTTTGAATGATGTGATGTACATTTAGCTTCTTATGTTGCTGCACTTTGTTCCAGACGTGACAGACATAGCAGTGGACTGGGCTGAGAGAAATGTTAAGTCTAATCCACATGTTGCAGAATTAATAGCAATTCGGAGGGTTCAATGTTGCCATGGCACCCTCTCTGTTGAAGGGTCACATTGCAGAGAATCTGGTAATGGTGAAAGCAAAGTGGATACAAGTGGGAGTGTGACTGATGAAGCTAAACCATCACCTTCACCTTCATTGACTTTGAAAACTGATTTGAATAGAAATTATAGTGGACCACCAGTACTGCTTGGTGTTGTCAGGGATGGTGAGAAGTTCGATTTCTGCATGTGTAATCCTCCATTTTTTGATTCAATGGAAGAAGCTGGATTGAATCCAAAAACTTCTTGTGGTGGGACTCCTGAAGAAATGGTTTGTCCTGGTGGAGAAAATGCTTTTATTAGCCGTATCATTGAAGATAGTGTTGTCTTGAAGGAGACTTTTCGGTAATGTCTTTGTCACAATTTCCACCATTTTACACATGTCACATGTCAACATTCTTTTTGTTGGAGCATCAGGCTTTAAATATTCTGTTTTTTTTTTTTCTTTTTTGTAGGTGGTACACTTCAATGGTTGGGAGGAAAAAAATTCTTAAATTTCTAACCTCAAAGCTTCGAGAGATGGGAGTCACTGTGGTAAAGACAACTGAATTTGTCCAGGGACAAACATGTCGATGGGGGCTAGCATGGTCTTTTTTACCTCCTGCCAGGAAGATAGTTTTTCCTCAGGCGACTGAGAAGAGTAACCTTTCTTTCACACTTGAGGTCTGGTTTCTTCTCATCTCCTCCAGGAAGAAAAAGACTTCTTTTTTTTTTTAAATGATGTTAAACTTAATTTATCATTAAGTTATTACTGCATCAGCCACTATTGTTCACTTCTTCTTCTCACAACAAGTTTTGATTTCTCATATTATGCTTACTGTGGGATTTCCTAGCTTTCAGGGACTTCAACGACAGTTTGGTGCCATAAATGTATTGCAATCCATTGAGTCCTTCTTCCGTACTTTTGGTGCATCATGTGTAATGAATACCTGCTTGTTCACTGTTAATGTGAGAGCAATCCATCTTGATCCAAAATGTTCCTCTTTCTTGTCTATATGATGTCTGTCTTCTTATGTGCTGTGCAATCTCATGTTAACAGATCACTGCATCTTATGATCAGTGCAATGCTGTCCTGAAGAATGAAGCAACATATCTCAAGGAAGATGCCAGTTTTAATACTATGGAAAACATATTGTGTGGTTCAAGTCCCCATTTTTCCCTAAATAGCTTAAGTTTTCAGATTTCGGTATGTTCACATTTGTGTGGCATGAATTGCATTTAGTTGCTACCAGAATATATTAAAGAAAAAAAAAATACTGATTATAGTTGAGTTATCTGTATAAATCCTCTTTGATAGCACCATCTCTTTTACAGGTTTTTCAGCAAATCCCAGGCACCCTTTTGGTGAAAGCCTCATTACAGCTTAGAGATAGCACTGTTTCAGGTTTTATGCCACTGCTCCTTTTCATGCTCAGAATGAGTTATCTTCTTGCTATGGTGCTCATGGAAGTTGCTATAGTCTGCAAATTGTAACATCTCTACTGCCTGAATAATTCATACCATTTTGCTGCATGTCCTAGGATTGTGCTTTGGTGGGATGAACTGGGCGAACACTTTTCTTCAAATGTTCAAGTTAACTAAGTGAAATGTGTATAGGACAATAACAGCTGAAGTTAACTTCTTCCCAACAGTCTTATCTAGTGCTGACTGGTTACCTGCTTTTATAGTTTAGCAGCTAAGCATCCAATTTGGCCCATACTCTTTAGTTTTATTGAACTGTATAGTTATTGAAGACACAAGCTGCTTGAAAATGCATCTGGTCTTTTACATTTAAAGAGGCTAAGTTTGTGAAAAAGTGGAAATTTTCACATAATGCTGTAACTGAATATTCATGAGCACAGCTGATTCATCGAGTTTTTGGGCTGTTCTTTTGCAGGTATGTTCTCATTGATAGTTCAACAATTGGAGGAAATTTTGAGGCATAAATTCTGTAAATCAAAGGCTGGTTCCTATTAGCATCATTCCACCATATTCCCCGTATTCAAGTTTGTCAGTTCTCACACCATGAAAATTTCTGATATACTAGGTAATTTCTTAAGGTTTGGATAAAGGAACTTGTATTTAAAATAGACCGTCGTTTTTATTATTTTGTTGGGGGGGGGGGGTGTTGCGGGCGCATCTTGTTATAGAAAAGTAACAAGAGCCATCGGCTTGGAAGGTCTATTTTCAAGTGGTTGTGTTGAAGTAGTTGTAATAGAAACATAAATAACACAGAGTAGTAAATTTTAACATTCACACGACGCAAGATACTGTAACGTGGTTGTCAATCGGACGTTTCGTTGTCGCATGGAAGATAGATGTCAAGGCTGCGAAGTTTACTAAACGATGACCTCATTGCTGTCGTCAGTAGAAATTGTAACGTATCTCTTGGTACAGGATAATGGTAATGTCGGGTCAAGTTATTTGTCTCCACGCTCTGATGGGGATATTCTGAGCCTATCACAGCGTGTTTTAACTATCTTTGGTAACAAGTATTAGTCTGCTTTAGGCTTTTGGTTCTTTTTTCTGGCTGGTTTACTGCTCTGGTAAATTTGTATGATATCTGTTCGACGGCTAAAATTCAGCCTTTCAAATAAAAGAGACGTAAGTTGACTTTGTGAAACATCTAGGAACTTTGGGCCGCCGCCAGGTAGGGGTGGGGTGGTCCCGAGCACCGAATTGATGACAAGCAGGCTTTTAATTTGCCAAAATGATCCCAAACTTGAATACCATGTAATCCCACCGGAACCATTAAGTACTGTATTGGATAGCCTTAAAAGGCATTGTTACAATGGGTTATTCTGTTTTGAATTGAAGATCACAAACAAGCACCGAGTCACGAAAAGAATCTCTCTATAAAAAATAGGTCAGACGGTAGAGTCACGTCTTTTCCTTTTCTTTCTTTTAGTGTTTTTTTTTTTTTTTAACATAATGCGTTGTTCATCATCGCCAGAATCCACAAACTGGCATATGCATAGCCAATGGAGGTCGTCATCTTTTTGTAAGACGTCCTTCAAGCACGCACGTTTGCATAAGGCCTCTTGATGGGATTGTATTAAGGTGGCTGGAAGTCCCAAATCAAACCTTGTATTGTATACATACCTTGTTGTTCGGTACGTGTCGAAAGAAAACCGTATGCCTCCTTGATGATCACAATTAACTCAACCTGTCTAGCTTCCTTTCATGTTATAGGCCAAGCGAAAATGTACCCGATGTTTTACTTCAGATTAGAGCAGTTCTTGCAAGCCTCCTGTCTTGACAAATAACTCGTACCAGAAGTCCATGCCATCACCAGCAACACTTGTGTTGTCAAAAACATTCGTGTATGGCGATTGGAAATGTAATTCATCTAGGAAACTCGATGGCACGCTAGACTTCTCAAGCAATTCTGGTTCTGACCAGAAGTTTTCGTGGATCGAGGGAATAATCTCTGAAGAGTCCATACTCTCGCCGCCGTTGACCATGCCAATGTTGCTTGTTTGGGCCGTGGTGACTGAGATGTCAGTACTGACCGAAGATTGCTCGCTGGAAGAGGGTTGTGAAGACATTCGTGCGCACCCTTCAATTTCAACTAATCGAGGCAAATCAATTGAATTTGCGGATTCCGATTCTGATTTTGTGACGTATAGTTGCGGTCTGCTGTCTTGTTTCTGTTTGAGTACTCTTTTCTTAAGGTGGGTGTGCCACACATTCTTAATCTCATTATCTGTTCTTCCCGGTAATTTTGCTGCAATCGCTGACCACCTGAAAAAGATGAAAACGAAGACTTCAGTGTAAGAAAATTTTGCAATTTTGGGTGTTTTAATTGTTCTTATTTCCTCGAAGTAAATTGTGAAGGCCAAAGGACTGAATAGGACTAACAAAGCATATTCTTAATTTGTTACCTAGAAATATCAGGAGTGCTAATAAAAGACAAAAGTGAATACCTATTTCCAAGCATTTCGTGTAACTTGATGATAGTTTCCTCTTCTTCCTTGCTATAGTTGCCTCTCTTAATATCTGGCCTTAGATAGTTTATCCACCTGAGCCTGCAACTTTTCCCACATCTTGGCAAACCTGCAAAAGATCAAGAAGAGAAATAGAATCAGAAGACTTTAGATTATGCACTAGCACACTGTTTCAGTTCCATATAACACCATTAGTTAGAATATATATAAGAGTTTGAAAACAAAAGCCCAGATGGATTTGTTGGAAATATATACCGGCTAGCTTAGGCAGCGCGCGCCAATTGCCATGGCCATGTTTCCGAATGTAGCAGGTGAGAATTCGATCTTCTTCCGGCGTCCATGGCCCTTTCTTCAAACCCATCTTCTCACAGCAAGGAGCCCTCACCATCTTTGCACTTTGATTTGTTCTTTTATAGATACTCCGCTTGAACAAAACTACTCCCTTAATTTACCCTGCGCTACCTAATTTCTCTAGCTAAAGGAGATACTCAATTGTGTTTCTTGCCACGAGCACTATGCAAGGTCTGAGATGGCGAGCTGGCTGGCTGGCTGGCGATTTTCCCACACGCACATACACACATATATATAGAAATATGTCTATTATATCTCTCAATGGGGGGAAATTTACGGGGTAATGTGCTTGAAAAGTCAAAGGCAGGAAAAGGGAATCCACGAGCAAAATACCATGCGGGCTATTTCCAGGAAAGAGGATCTAGGGCCAGAACCCCAAAAGAAAAAAACGCAGACTTAGCTCAAGTAGTGTTTATTGAGTGACCGACTAATATAAAAATAAGTGTTTATTGAGCGACGTTTTGGAGCACGAGATTTTAATAGTTGTGAGATAGCGATTTAGCGCGTTAGACTAAGCACAGCACACGAGGCACATGCACTCTCAGAAAAGCAAGACGTCGTTTGTCAAAAATTATTATATATATATATATATAAAATTGTTAATGATAATTTAAATTAAAAATTAATTTAAATTAAAAATTTATTATAATTATAATTTAAATAAAAATAATTTAAATTTTAATTATTTAAATATATTTAAATATTTATTTTTATATAAAAATATATTATTTATATTATTTATATATTTTAAAATTATTAACATAAATATTTTTTAATTATTATTAAAATATTTTAATTATATATTTATTTTATCGTATTAATAAAATTATAATATTTCTTATCAAATCTCTCATAGTTATATTTTAAATAAGAGTATTAGAGCCCGTTTTAAATGTTTCGTAACAGAGCTCGGTTCCAAACGCTGCGCGTGTGTTTAAGCTACAGTGAGTAATTCTGGTAATTGACCTTCGCGGACCTGTTCCCAGACGAAACGCACCCTGTGGAAATCCTTCTGAGACTCCTCCCACTGCGTATGATTGATTCACGAGTTGGTCTTACTTCTGATGCGCCAAATCCGATCCTCCGCTTCTGCCGCCACCACCGCTGCTGTTGTTGCTGCCGCTGCTATTGTTGTGAAATCCAGTTTCTTCCCGGAGACTACTCGGCGGTGATCTAAAAGAGAAGAGTACAGAGAATTGCTGTTAAAGGGTCAGATTACAAATAACAAAAACTCGGGATTCAGATTAAAAATAATAAAAATTTGAGGGTCAGATTGAAAATAATAAAAGTTTGGAGGCTAAATGAGAAAAAAAAAATCATGAATTTTAACCTAAACGGCACACAATCCCTGTTTCAATTCTTATTCTGGATGAAAAAAATTATAATAGATGAAGTATGTAGATGAAAATTTTATTTGATTATAATAAATTATTGAGTATTGTGGAATATAGTGTTATAAAACTCACAGCAGATGCTATAGAAGCACAAAAAGCCGCTCATCGAGAGTTATAAAAGAAAGATAAAATGACACTTTATTTAATCTATCGGGGGATGAATGATGAAATTTTTGAGAAAATTGTAGAAACAATCTCATCAAAGCAGATATGAGATATCTTAACGATGTCATTCCAAGGTACAGATAAAGTTAAAAAGGTGAAACTGCAAATCTCACGACATCAGTTTGAACTTTTGCATATAGAAATTTTAGAATCAGTTTCAGTTTATATAAGTAGACTACTTACCTTAACAAATCAAATGAGAATTTATGAAAAGTAACTGAATGATTAGATAAAAGTTGAAAAAATTTTGCAGACACTCATATAGCAGTATGAGCACATTGTGATTGCTATAGAAGAAGTACATGATTTGTCCCAAATATCGTTGTATTAATAAGCACGTTGCAAGCTCATGAACAACATATGAATGAGAAGCATACTGAGAAACTAGTAAAGTAAGCACTTCAAAATCAGGTTCTTACCAAAAGTAATCAAAGTGATCAATCAAAATAGAGGTAAGGTTCTTCTTATGGAAGAGGATAAGGACATGGTAATAACCACTACAACAATAAAAGTCGAGGAGGTCATTATAACAACTATAAAAATAGTGACAATCAATACAATGACCAAAAAAAATCAGACCAGACGTATAGAGGTTGAGGTCAAAGATAAGAAAGAGGTCATAGTAAAGGAAGACATGACAAGGCTATTGATATGAAATGAGTCTTCAAAATTAAGAAAAAATCTAATGGAGAAATAGAGAGATATAAAATAAGATTAATTGTAAAAAGATTTGAATAATAACATGACAATGATTATCATAAGAATTATTGAAAAATTTATCAAATCAATATGAAATTAACTGTAATAAATATTAAAATTAAAAATATCACTTAATTATAATTAAGGGGAATGTTGATGATAATTTAAATTAAAAATTAATTTAAATTAAAAATTTATTATAATAAAAATTTAAATTTAATTTAAAATTTAATTATTTAAATAAATTTAAATATTTCTTTTTATATAAAAATATATAATTTATATATTTTTAATTTATTAATTTAAATATTTTTTAATTATTATTAGAGTACCCGTTATATTTCTAACAAAATTATAAAGAGGTTTTCCACCACCGGGCAAAAAGGTTTTTTCTGTGTTACTTTAATTATATTCTGTGTACTCATTCTATTACAGTGAAATGCTAGTTACGAGTAGAAATCACTAGCAGTACTGCGTTTTTAGCTAGTCATGATGGTCAAAAAAATCATATAATAGCTCGGCGGTGCACTTTGGAGCCACGTGATTGGATTTTTTTCAACCGCTAAAATTGGTGTACTTCGTTTTGAGAAGTGTGAGGCAGAAATGTATCGTTCTACTACCATGGGTAGCGTCCCGAAAGTAGAGAAAATCAAACGGCGACGTCGCACGGGTGAGCTTTTATTTTTGTGATGAACAAGTAGAGCTTCAAATCATTTGTGTGTTAACGTGTAGTTTTGAGATCAGACTAATTATTATAAAATTTACTCTATTATGAAATAATTATTATAAAAATAAAATTTAATTAATATTATATATTAAATAAATATATAATATATTTTTTTATTTTTATGTAAAAGATATATTTATTATATAATTTTAAAATTTTTAAAATTAAAAAATTTTAATATAATTATAGATATAAAAATATTTAAAATTTTAAATCAAGTAAATATGTTATATTTTTTTTTATATTTTTTATTTATTAAATATTTTATATTTTAATAATAATATTTTTATTATTTATTTTTATAAAAGGAAAAAAAATATATAGAGAATTTTTAAATTGTCTTCCTAGTTGCCAATTTTAAAGTTTGAAACTTTTCTATTCATTAAAAAATATTGAAGTGATTTCTAATATATATATATATATATTAAAATTAATTAAATTAAATTGATTAATTGAATGGATAAAATTGAAAAATAATTTTTTATTTAATTTTTTTTAAAAATAAGAATTATATTATTTTATAATTTTTTAATTATATATTATAAAAATTAAAAAAAATATTTGTATATTATATTATATTGATATTTATTTGTCAAAATATAAATTATTTTATTTGTATTAAATTATTTTATTTTTAACAAAAAAAATTATATAAAATAAAATAAAAATATTATAAATCATAATATATTTTATATTAAATTTATTTAATTTAAATTATTTATATTTATAAATATATCATATTAATTAATTTTTTTAATCTTATTGTATATAAATTATAAATATTATAATGTATGTATTTATTATAATTTGTATATAATTTATTTATTAATATTTTTTATACTCTATATTTATATATTTAATTTTTTAATTTAATAATTAATTTAAAATTTAAATCCTTGAAATATATATATATATAATTTGTTAGTCATTCTTTATTTTCTTCTTCATCATTACTAGGAGTAATTGTACTCTTCTTTTTTTTTTTTTTTTATGTAACTCAGAGTTAAAGCTCATATGTGTTTTGTGAACTTTCAACCTCCCTCAACTGGCTTTAATCTTCTGGACAATCAAGTTAAACAACTTGGTAAGAAAATGTAGGAAACCAAAACATGCACGAAACATATTTTTAAACTTTCAGCCTCCCTCTAATAGCTTTACTCGTCTGGTCAATCAAGTTAAAACAACTTGGCAAGAAAATGTAGGACACCAAGAAATGCATGAAACATGTTTTTAAACTTTCAACCTCCCTCTAATAGCTGTACTCTTCTGGCCGATCAAAGTTAAAACAACGTGGTAACAAAATGTAGGACACCAAAAAATGCACGAAACATGTTTTTAATCTTAAGTTATCTTGGACAAGACCTTTTTTCTTCACTTTGCCAAGATTCTTTATATCTTTCTTCGATTTCTTCAGCAGGAAAGATAAATGTTTGATGGAGATTAATCAATTCTTTATTTGGTTAGTGATGAATCAATCTTTTTTCACGTTTATGTGATGGTGAGAGAAGTCAGTTTTTTTTGCTTGCACGGATTGAAGTTGATAAGGAATCTTTTTTCACGTTCATGTGATGGTGAGAGAAGTCAGTTTTTTTTGCTTGCACGGATTGAAGTTGACAAGGAATTGAACTCTAATTTCACCACAAAAATTAGTTTAAATAGAGGTTTAATCTAATTCTTATAAATAGTCCAAAAAACCTTCTCCCTTAGGTATCGATGTGGGATATATCATACCCGCTCCTTTAAATTACACGTCCACATACTACACCGACGTAAGACACATCATACCTACCTCCTTTAAATTGCACGTCCACATACTGCACCGATGTGGGATACATCATACTTGACCTCTTTAAACTGCACTGTCTCAGTTGATAATTGGTACAGTGGTAAGGAATCTTTATACATGCATCCACTCGACCCAATCTGCACATTCATATATTGCCTCAGTCGGCAGAGAACCTTTGTACTGCACGTCCACATACTACCTTAGTCGGTGATCGGCACAGTGACAAAGAACCTTTGTACATGCGCCCACTCGACCCATTGAGATTAAATCGCACGTCTACGTACTGTCTCAGTCAGCGATCAACACGGTGACAAGGAACTTTTATACATGTACCTACTCGATCCACTGAGGTTAAACTGCACTTTCACGTGCTGTTTCAGTCGGTAATCAGCACGATGGCAAGAAACCATTGTATATGCGTCCACTCGATGCACTGAGTTTTGACTCTAATACCATTTAATAAAAGATTGAACTCTAATTTTACCGTAAAAATTAACTCAATAGTGAAAGTTTGATTAAACTCTTATAAACAGTTCAAAAAACTTATCAGAAACCGACATGGGACCTTAAATTTGATACTAAGAGACCTAATACTTATGTCACCAATCCCCGCAATATCTCATTATTTATTGCAATTTTTGTTTAAATTCTTATAACATTTTATTCTAAATACAACTTTTTCGCTAAAATAAGTTAAATTTACGGGTCAAATTAAGCTTAGACACAATGTTAACATGCTCGCAAGGTGGGCATATAAATATTACATATTCCGTATACATAATAAATATCTACACGCTACACGCACATATTTTGGTGGGTGAATCGCCAAGGAAACAATCTTCAAAGGCTATGTGTAAAGACAGCGATTAAAACAAAGCCAATACGACAATACTACAAAAGATAAATTACATTTAATTTTCAAATACATACTGTGTCTCTTTATATATATATATATATAACATTTTTGTCTTATTATTTATTTTGTACGTAACATTGCAGAAAAGTCCAATAGTACACGCTTCTTGACTTTGACGTTGCCTGCAACTTGGTACACGATTGGTCAAGGGAGGAGGCATTTTGCGTTCAGACGATTTATAGTCAGATATGGCGCGATGACAAAGATCAAAAACAAAGCAAAGCCTTTGGGTCCACCCCACCGGTCTCCATCGCCGACGGGCTGCATGCGTTCACGTTGCCGATATTAGTCCGACTCGTGTGATCAATAGTACGTGGGACCCTCCTCCAGTTAAATAAGAAGCGACTTTTAGTTTTGACAGACAAGTTTTTCGTATCATGTTCATTATTCAATGGATTTTACCGGTTGTTTTAGTGCCTTTTAATTATAAATAATAATTGAAATAAATGAATTTTCTCGGTACCTTCCCTTGTCAATCGAAGCACGTGATGATTCAAGAATTTCTACGGTTAAAAAAGTCGGACCACCTCCTAAGGCTCCTTTATTAGAGTGGATCTAATACGTAATTATGCACAAACCCCAGGAAATTGCAGGTTGATTCTACAAATTCATTCGAGATTACTTTTGGGAAGCGTCAGTTTTGCCATTTTTGTCTTTGATAATTAAAAAAAAAATTCTAAGTCGTACATGAGACCGGCCAGCTAATGACCAATGCGATAGGGAATTGTTATTTTAAAGTGATGGCATGGAAAACCGTGAAGCGAGCGTGACAGATAAACCCGACCACTCACTTAAATGAAACCCCTCAAATTTGAAGTTATTGAAAGAAAAAGAAAATATGTAGTTGTCCTTTTTCTTAGTTTAATTTTCAGGTAAATTTCAACCTCGAGATCTAAAATTTTAAAAATAATTTTAGTACTGTTTAGTTCGCGATAAAATCTAGCTATCCTTCAACAAATTATAAAATGATTAGTATTTATGCCAAAGATTAACATTTACCCTCATTCGTTTTCTTGAATATATATGAATCATCCATTCCAATAACATATTGAGTTTTCCCTTCTTTTTTCTTTTTTTTTTTTCTCGTTAATCCAACAAGAAGAGTTGCAAAAATTTCTGGGGGCCAGGTCAGAGCAGTCAGCAGAATCAGAACTGATGAATTAGCGAATGCAGTAAGCTAGGCTTACAAGTTGGTGCGTACGTCCATTTTGCTATCAGATAATTTGTGAAGTGTTTGTGTTTCGATTTGCTTGCTTGACATTTGATTATTCATATTCATGAGTAGCAGTCTTGAACTTGCAGTCCAATGAGTGATTAAATTTAAGGTCAATGAGCTATCCTCTTTGGCCTTGTTTTCCCTTCGCCTTTCTCTTCTTTTGAATATTTCCTTGAGTAATTTAGACACAACTTGGATTAAAATAGAATTCCCACAGAGGTGATCAACTCATAAGATAAGTTCAAGGCTTGCCATCAATGGACGAAAGACGGTAAGGATTCATTGCAAATGAAAATAATTCCCATGTATATTTTTTTTCTTAGTTAAAAGCAATAACCACAAAGAAGAGAAATGCGGAACTAGGATAAGGGGTGGTCGACAATGCCGCGAAGTTGCGCGTTTTTACGGTCAAAGTCAATTTTGTGGGCTATAGAAAATTGCATGCACGACCCGTAAAGTGAAGGAGCGCAGGACAGTGACCCCCACCCCTAGGGAGTCATAGTACCTTCATTTTGAGTGACCAATCCTCGTAATTTATAAAAGTTTAGAACTTTTTGTGGTCAAAGTCAATTTTGCAATCTCTTCATGCCTGCTTTTATTCCATTTTTATTTTTTAACAACTAATAAATTATCAATTATTTGTGTCATTTTTTTTTTTAAGACAGTGACCCTTAAAAAAATTTACTCCAGTTAAAAAAAAAAAAAAAAGGGCCTGAATTTCATGTAGACTGCTTACTTTCTTTTTTGATTTTTTTATTTTTCCTCCTTGAAAGCTCAAAGTGCTATGGGTATAAAATAGGAACAGACTTCCCCTTTCAACGCAATTTCATGGAACAACACCAAAGGATTTGTTAATTATATTATTCTACGCCGAGTCAATTTTGTTACAATTATTCTAACCCCAGAATTAAGCAATACAGGACATTTGGTAATTGGCCCTTTTAATTTTAGCTTGTTTCAACCATACTTTGGCTACTTTATTTTTGAGTAAAGAGAAATATAATTATCCCAGAACTGACTAGTCTGCATAAAAACAACACATCTTTGCAACCGGAAAAACATTGAGGGAGCCTTCAGTCAATTCATAGTGGAATTGATAATTGATCCATGTCCGTAGATTCATTGAACAAGAAACTGATCAAAGTTGTACAAAACCTAGGAGCTCGAAATTCCAATTCTTCGTACGTCGATGGGCCTAAATGGTCAAAAGATTGAGCGCATTCAAAGAACATTATAAAATCCTTTTTCCTTTTTTGTTTTTTTTTTTCTTTTTTTTTTTTTTTGAACAAGCATGTACTTTCTGCCCAGAACATTTAAAATCTTTGACTACTTGCAAAGAAAAAAATAAAGCTATATTATTCAAACAAGAAGACTTGCTTCTAACCCACTTTTTCTGGTGTTCGTATTACCTGTCAATCAACGTAACAGAAAAACAACTCCTCGGGCTGTTCGAGGTGCTCTTGGGGCCCAGTGGGGAGGAGGGTTTGCCCTGCCTTCTCCTCTAAAACATGTATAATTATAAGTTTTGGGGCTTGTCCCTTTTAGTGCCGTGTGTTTTTTCAGCGTTTTCAGACTCGTTGCTTCTCCTTCTACTAACCGTTTACAGACTAACAAATAATTATTGACGCGTTAAATAAATAAATAATTATATAAACAGGTTATTTAGTGTTTTTTTTTTATAACAAAATAAAATTGCATGGCATGTGTATTAGTTATTACATTTATAAATTGAAATTAAGAATATTATTATCGTATTTATTTTATTTTTTTTATAAAAAATTATTATCTAAATGTTGATAAACTCGAATTTTTTCACAATTAATTTTAATATTGATGAATTTAAAATTTTGTTTTATTTTTAAATATGTAAAATTATTTCTATCATGATAAACTATAATACAAAAATTTGAATCTAAAGTTTGGCCATTTCAGTCCATTAGTTTTGCGTATCTCTAGTTTCTTTACGTAATAGAGATACTGCCTCTATCTCTTCTTTTTTTTTTAATTATCATTATTATTTATTTGTAAAATGAGAAAATCGAAACGCTACCTTAATTTCTATCATTAGGCTTCCTTTTGGGCCTCTTTCAAGATTTTACAAGCAAGGAAATTATACGGACCCATTAGTAGCCCTTGGTTATGGCCCCAAAGGCCCATTCATAGTTTATCTCGATTACATGTCTGATTGCTAAAGAAATTGGAATAGAAATCAAGAGAGAGATTAAATAATTAATTATACACTTTTATTGAGTGCGAGAGCGTATATCATCAATGATTTAAATTGGTTCAGCAAAACTCAATAGGGACTTGTGGATTAATTCTTCTTTTCTTTTCTGACAAAGAACAAAGAACAAAAAACAAAAAAAAAAAAAAAAAAAAAGACTTTTTAAGTGAACACGCAAGATTTATTCTTCAAATGGTATCCAATATGTTCGATGCCGAATTGCCAACGTCTACAAAGCAGAGAATTTAAACTTACATCTCGACATTGGAGAACTTGTCAAGTACAAGCTGCTACTCTGTTGCAAAACAAATAATGTATAAAACAATACATTGACACTCAACGCTCAGAGCATGCTCTACAGAGAGCCTCGTTGATATAAACCCCGTGACCAAATCCTGGACTAAGCTAAAAGGGAAATTTCTTCCATTTCCTAGCAGCCTGGAATTAAATAGAAGATTTACATCTGTTGAGACATCTTCTACATAGAGAAGTTATTTCGAGCTCATTTCAGGATCATCTTCATCATTGAATCCTTGTTCACTTGATGGTCTGGTCCTCTTTACATCTCTTGGTCCTGTTGATGTTCTTCCCTTCTTTGGTCTTCCCCTGTAAACATGGCTGGCATAATGCATTAACAAATATGATTTGACAAACAAACGAAAAATATGCAACTATGATGGTAACCTGTTGCTATCTGTCCTTAAGATAACTTCAGTGCTTGAGGTCTTTGGGTCTGATATGAACTCCACACTTCATAATTTAATGGTTGTTTTGGGGGCTTTCCCCCCCTTTTGTGTTTTCTTCCTTTTATTTTAATTTTTGCATTTTTTTTATCTTCAATTTCCCTCTTCTTTTCTTAGGTGTAAAATCATAAATGAAACAAAGATTTGATACTCACTGCACATTAGAAGGCAAGGATGGAACCTTGGGCCGACCAGGAGCAACATCAGATCTACCATCTGCAAGAAAAGGAAAGACACAAAAAAATATTATACCTCATATCATAATGATAATAAGGTTTATGAATCAATGAACAAGAGCTCACCTTCATGGCCAACTCCAAGTTCTTCAGCCTGAAGATTAAGAAAACAAAATGAGCAAAGAAGTGTTGCTAAATCTGAACCATCTTAACAACCGTTCTACAGAACAATTAGCTACAATGTGGCCATCCTGCCTTGTAAGAGCCATCAAATACCAAACAACATCAATAGTTGCCAAGCATGAGCAACACAACAAAATGAAAGAATCAAAGATGATTGCAATGCTGAATTTTGGGCTGATAACAGTAGCTAATATAATGAAAAATGTAGATAGTTCAAATTGAATCAGAATTTTGATCACTACCAGTTTGAGAAACATCTGTGTGCTACAAACACAATATAAATTTATGGCCAATTAGAGCAGCCACTATTTCCTACACAATCTTGGGCTTTTAACATTCATGTTGTTAGTAATAGCACTAAAGGTCAGCTAATGACCTTCAATTCTCGTCCTGTTATTTGCACTGCTGACATGGAAGTAATCTTCTTTCCCACTTAGAAGCCAAAAAGGCTTCAGATCATCTAAAATTCTAAACTTGTTGAGAGATCAACTAACTGAACAGACAAACTACCTACTTTTTGCTTTCCTTTTCCCCTTTTTGTTGTTGTATTCTGACCAGGAGCACACAGAACTAGCTTTCATTAAACATAGCAAATGTATCTCCGAGCAACATTATACATTACAGATACACAAAATCATGAGCCTTTACCCTGATCACAAGATTGTAAAAAACAATAATTGCAATTTAAAGTGTCACATCACTAGTCAGATTCCAATCCTCTCAAGTCAGAGGTGACATCATCATTAAATGAATCTACACCATTGATTTGAAAATCAAAGGTTCAGATTTTGATCATTCAAAACATTTTAAGAAATAGCTAACTCATCCAACCACCACTTCAAAAATCTCAACCATTGAAAAAGGAAAGTGATAAGGATACTGCAAGAAAAACAAAGGGAAATGAAGAAGTTGCTATTAATGAGTCAAAAATTTAGCACATACAGCTGGGGAAGTAACTGAAGACAACGAGAAGATTCTATCTTCTGGCTGGAGTTTCCTGGATCTTCTTAAGCTGCAGGATCAAATGTAGCAGAATCCATTACTGCACAGATCCAGACAAAGAGAGAAAAGAGGTTTGAATGTTGACACACAAGACCTTGTACGCTTGTAGCAAGCAGATGCAACTTAGTTTTCCACATACATTGTCAGCCAGAAATAAGGAAAAGATGGAAATTTTCATTGAACAAAAGATCTTTTAATATGCTGCTAGTAATCAACTCCCTAATAACCAAATGTATCAAAGTTCATCTACGGGCTACAAATATTTCTCCCCCAACTTCCCCTTTCCTCCTAATAAGCTCAATCTTCATCTCTAATTGAAAAATATAGCCACTAAAAAGTTAAAGAATAATGGAAATTGGCATGACATAACTTCACCAATTTAACAAAATGTTCAAAAAATTCAGGGCAACCCGCAATGGAAAAAACATTGATCATGAAATTAATAATTGCAACAGTGTGCAAGAATTAACAAAAGATGATTACTTTGTGGTGTTCCTGGACGAAGAAAGGAACCCATCAAAACCTTTGAGTACACTAACAAAATGGGTCGAATCCTCCAAATAGCTCGTCTCCAATTCATAGACCTACAAGTCAGAGAAAACACACAGACCCGATTTCCACTATAAAACATCTATCCATAATATGATATTAAATTAAAAATCTTTCTTTTTTCTGTTTTCCTATCGGTTTCCCAGGAACCAATCAGAGAGAAAAACAAATATTACCTGTTTCTCGATGTTACGGAGCTCCTCTTGAAGCTTCTCTCTCTTGCCCATGTGAGAAGCAAGCATGGCCGCAGGACTTGGACTTGAACCGCCTTTTTGACCTAAAAGACACCAAATTTTTTTAACAGATCAAACAGAGTAATCAGAAAACCGGGATTCAGGAAAACCCAACCAAGAAAAAACCTGTTTGGATTACAAGACAATTGAAAATTTCTCGCGAATTCGATAGAAGCAAAGTTTGAAATTAGGGTTTACATTTTCTTGGCTTACCTTGGGGTTTCATGTTGGCGCCAAGTTTCATCTTAGAAAGAGAGAGAAATACATTACCGTTCATGTGTGTGTATAATATATATATATGTACAGTTTGTATTGTACCTTATAAATATAACATTATTATTGAAACCAAAATATGTTATAACATTTCTGCTATGGAACATATTTTTCAATTTTGCAATTTGCTTTCTAATTTCAAATAGAAAATATATATATATCACAAATTGTAAGAAATTCATGTGGACCAATTTTTTTTTTTTTTAAATGCTTATAGGAAAAATATGGCCCATCTTAGGATGAGGCTTTTAATTTTGATTTTGACTTAACAGAAAAGGTTAATGTTTTCTAACAAAAATACTAAATTAGAAATTCAGAACCAAATTAGGTGGAAATTTTTTTATAATAATTCGAAAAGGAAGCACAAATATATCATATGGTATCAAATAATTTTTTTTAAAAGATAAAAAACATAAAAATAAATCCAATATTAGGAGGAAAAAAAAACAATTCAACTCCATTTGACTTTTTTTTTTTTTTCTTTTCTGGCATTAAGTGTGTTCTATGGTGGTACAATCAGAACCCCCCAGACAAGTTTAGTTGGATCTGATGCACTAATGTAATTGTAAATCTATCTATGAAATGATAAAATATGAACACTTAAGTTTGATTTTAGATCCTCAGATCTAAATTTGAGAGTACCTTTTAACACTCCCTCATTTCTTTCAAAAATTTTTTTTGTCCCTTAACTTTTGTCTTACCCAACAAGGGTGAAAATATATAGAGTAAGGAAGAAAAATATAAAGAAAAAAAAGATAATTTTTGTATTTGGAAGAGATTTTGAATAGAGAGAGAGAGAGAAAAAGATAAAAATTTAAAAATTTTCTTTGGTCATAAAAACTAATTTTTTTAATTGTGGGAGAAAAATTCATTGCTATGTTTCCAAATGAGAGCCGGCTAAAAATTTTTACTTTTCTTTTATTTCCCTTCCTATCTTACATTTTTTCTTACCACTGCTTTGTTTAATTTCTCTCCCTCAAGGCTACTTTACTTTTGCCTCACTCTGTTTCCATCCCCCCAACCTCACTCTCTCTCTCTCTCTCTCTCTCTCTCTCCGCTGTTTGTCTGCTCAACGCAAGCATGTCATTTCGAAGGGTAAGAGTTTTCTAGTTGTGACTTTTTTCTACATCTTAGGATCTGACTTTCTTTTGTTCTTTATGTGTCCGGCTGTTCATTACTTATGCCTTTATCTTTCTGGTTCTGTGTTTTAATTTGTGTTTTCTACCGTATTGCTAATGGTTTGATGCTATGCTATGTTTTTGTGCTTGATCAAGTCTGTAGTTTCATGTGGGTATTTGAGATCTATATCTGTGAACCCTTTTTTTTTTTTTTTTTCTTTTTTGGAATTTTTGTTCTTCCATTGAGATTACTGGGTTTTGATTTGGATTTTGGTTGCATTTTTAGCCTCCTTGTTGGTTTGATGAGGTCTTACGAATGTATATTTGTCATAGATGGACCCCAAATTTAGGCAAAAGCTTGTAAACTTTTGGTTTTTGTTTCATGTCTGATGCAGCTTCTTCTTAATAGGTAAAGACTAGTTCTTTAATATTGTTCTGTTGGTGTGGTTGTCAGGCAAATGCTTCATCCGGCATGGGTGTGGCAGAGCATAGCAAAAGCACATTTCTTGAACTGCAAAGGAGGAAGGTGTATCGCTATGTGATTTTTAAGATTGATGAGAATAAAAAGGAAGTGGTTGTTGAAAAGACTGGAGGGCCAGCTGAGAGCTATGATGATTTTACCGCCTCCTTGCCTGAGGATGACTGCCGATATGCTGTCTATGATTTTGATTTTGTAACTTCCGAGAACTGCCGGAAGAGCAAGATCTTTTTCATTGCATGGTTCGTTTCTGCTGTTGCTGATATTCCTACTGTTTTGTTAAAATTGAATGACCGCAGTTTTGCTTTTGCTTGTTGAATCTAATTTATGCTTGAGTTTTAGTCTTTGAAGGTTGGTTTTTGCTGTTTTCTTGTAAATAATGTCTTGAATTTTATCCATCTTTTTTTTGCTTTATTGGTTTTGGAAATTTCCATATTTTTCTTGGATGATTGACTACAGGCATGTGAGTTTTCTTCATGTGAGAGGGATTCTTCGATTTCAATAGATATCATGCCAATGTAACATATAAACTAAGGAAAAAAAGTTAAGATCACCTGTGTCCCTATGATAAAGGAAGCAGGTATTCAGTGGAGCCCGGCAAGGTGAGTTAGATTAGTTTCCCTGTGATCTGTACCTTTTTTCTTTCTTTCTACTAGAATTTCATGAGAATCTCTTTATAAGTAATTTTTGGGAATTGCCATATACCATCAGATGTGAGTTGTTTAACATCTTTTGTAGGGAGCTATTGGCATCTGGATGCATCATTCGCTGCATTGAGATTCTAGGATCATTGAAAATATTAATTTCTTGTTGTAGAATGTTCCTTCAGAAGAATTTGTATATGAGTTATTTCTGCCCTTGCCAGCTGTTAGGTTGGGGAGGCATCAGATGACAGATGAGTTTATTAATTTTATGTTCAATGTACTCTTTGATACCAAAGTTATCTTCTATAGTTTTTGTTGCAATTTTTATGCTTTGCTATTCTTCTATGAAAATTATGTGACATTTTATTGTACTGGATGTTGCTTGTGTCCTTGATTTGCTGGGAAAGTTCCATGTGATTCAATGAAAGAGGACCAGATGTTAGTAGTCAACCTGACAGTCCTCACATCCCTCTAGGATTCTTTTCTTCTTCTCTTGATAACTGTTTCTTTCTGTGATTGTGCTGCTGTGCATTATTATTTTTGGTCTTCATTCGGTTTCTGTATGAACTTAAATTTGTTACATTTATAAGAATTCATGGACACCATCTCATATTGCTCTTGTCGGTCCCCTAACACCAGAAGACAATTGGAAAGCTTCTGAACCCAGAGCATGTCATAAAAGAAGCACACACACTGGGTGGGCGTGCTTCAATCATGTCTTTGGGGCACAGTTGAATGTAGATATTTGTCCATTTAATGTTTTGGGGATCCATTGGGTTTTTGTCCATTTGTTTCTCTGGGGAATTCCATTGGGGTTTTGCTTGCTTTGTTTGCTTTTTTGGCCTGTGGCTTGCTTATTTGGAAAGCAAGGAGCTTTTGCCCTTTTTTTCTTATTCTCCCTTAATGAGCCTAAGCACAAATCTTTTAGTGCTTCTATGGGCTTGTCTTAAGGGGTTCTAGCAAAGGAAGTCATTTTTTCTTCTTCCCTGCATGCTTAGTTAATTTTATTGTTAGTTGCATAGCCCTATGAAATACAGAATGTTTTTGGATCTAATTGTATAGTGGCTATTTATCAGTTGCTTGAATGCACAATTGCATAACTTTAAGAATGCATATGCGCCATATCAGGGATAAGTAAAACATCAACTGCTGTATCCTTCATTACTTGTTTCCCATCATAACATTTTGTTACAAGGTTAATGCATTCTTTCAGGTCTCCTTCTGTGTCTCGAATTCGTGCCAAGATGTTGTATGCAATTTCCAAGGACAGGTTCCGAAGAGAACTGGAAGGCATCCATTATGAAATTCAAGCAACTGACCCAACTGAAATGGATCTTGAGGTGCTAAGAGACCGGGCACGCTGAGCACCCGCTTGGAAAAATGACAAATGTACGGAATCTTTCAAGAAACCCCTGGAGGGTTTTGTTGTGGCAGCTAACTTGCTTTGATTAGTTGCTGATTATATGACTATGTATCTGATAGAAAATTTCATGTGTAATCCCAGTGCATAATCTAGCACCTAGGAAGGCTGATTAGGAACTCACTGATTAAGTACCTGGGTTTGAGGTTGGGTTCCTTACTTGCCATGATGCTTCTTGGGTGAAAGATACAGGTGTGGATATTGAAAGTCTGCTATTATTGAATCATATGCTCATTCCGGTCTATAATTCTTCAAACACCAAGTTAGACATCTCTAAGGAGACATTGAAGTCCATACAAAAAGGACATCAATGATTAAACCCTATCTAATTGCTTTGTGAGTAGGATGATGATCCCAATCCGGGTTTCACAGGGACAAACTTGCTTGTGGTACTCCTGGGTAAGTCTCTTGAAAATGCATCTTGTGTACGATGGTGACCCCGCTCAGGTGTTGGTTCTGTTTAACGTTAGAAACTATTGTTCAGGATTGGCTTAAGGAAGGAAGTAGGACGCTGCAGGTAGGCGCTCGTTTGGTCTGATGAGTGAAAACTGGTAAGTTGTCATTTTCCTGCCACTGGTTATTGTATCTTTAATTCCCAACCCCTTCACCAGCTTTGGTGAACTGCCTTAGCCATGGAAAGTGTCCCCTGGAAACGGGAAATGTAGACCAAAGAATACGTGGTGATTGACAATTTGAACATAGAAGCATTAGAATTAAAATGCGATAAGTTGAAAAATAAAGAAATCATCTGAAAGTATAGCTAATAGAAAAGTACGTTAACCTGTCAGTCGAAAAAATAAAAAAAATAATAATAATAATTAACTTCCCATGTGCCTTGCGTCGTCCGTATTCGGGAGCAGGTCCAACCCTAACCGACGAAGATTCTCGTGAGGTGGATGGAGTAAAATTGATAAAAATATATATAGAAATTATGGGGCGCATTTTCTGTAAGAATATTTTTTTTCTTATTAAAAAAATTTTAAGCTTTTTTTTTATTTCCCTAAAATGACCCAACATGCGATGAAGACGCTAGAGCATGCTGCAACAAACTAACACAATATACAACAAATATGAAGTTCACTTTTTAATAAGCACCTTGCATATAATGTCATATACTCGTTACACATTACCTGAATTTAAGCCAAAAATAATAATAATAATAAAATTGAAAAGTAATTTTTTTTTTTTTTTTTAAAAAAAGGGGTCATAAAGTGAAGTGTGGTACGTCGCATCATTTATGGTCTCGTTCCGCTAATTTTTTCCACCAAGAAAATCATTAAATCAGGCACCAAAGGTCCAGATTAGGGTCGTTGAGTCCTAACACTTCTTCTCTCGGGATCAATTTAGCCCATGCAGACGCCCCCGCCAGTGGTTGAATGGGATTGGCTTATATATTATGCAATCCTCCGATCATGACAGCTGGATCATGCGTTGCCATTCCATTGGACACGTGGCAAATCTCAATAGTAAACAAAATGTCCCGTGGATGCATTCAACAGTCCGTCGTTCTGCGGTACTGTGAGGGACAGGCAATTTGCCTATCATCCAATCCGGTCGTATTGGGGTCATTCAAACCAATTTTTTGTTGAAAAGGAATTGATCTTTAAGCATCGAGAGGTCTACGAGACTGTGACCATGGGAAATTCAGTTCCATCGATTAATTCGCTGTAATGCCTCATTAAAAGGGAATAAACATGGTTTAAAAAGCCAAGGCAAAAGCAATCATCACTCCAACTAATGTTCGGCTACCCGCTTGCCGCAAGGAATTCGGCATCCTTTTCCCAACACGCCAAGATCCCGCAAGATAAGCAATACGATTAACCGAACTTGCTTGGAATCCTAAGGCTCGTTCGTTTACAAATGTCTTCGGCCGTCGGATCCCACAGATGTCGATCATCCACCGGTCGAATCCCCAAGAATATTCTCCAACCACATTCCTTAAACCCTGCTCCTCGCTTTCTTTATCAAAAGGCAAAAAGGAAGGAACCCATATCAGATCACAAACAAGTCGCACGGAGGACAAGAAAACAGAGCAAAAAGACCAAACAGTCAAACAGAGTAATGACTGAGGCTCTCGAGAAAGACTACGGTACCTGCGACGAGATTGGCCGCGGACGATTCGGCGTCGTTTGCAGATGCACCTGTCACTCGACCGGCGAAATCTTCGCCGTCAAGTCGATCGAGAAGAGCCTCACCGCCGGTGATTCCATCGACGCACAATGCCTCCTGACGGAACCCAAGATTCTCCAATTTCTCTCTCCGCATCCCAACATAATCCAACTCTTCAACGTTTACGAGGACGAGACCCATCTCCACATGGTGATCGAGCTGTGCGCCGGTCAGGACCTCCACAGCCGTATCCTGGCTAGTGGATCCTTCCCGGAAAGCGAGGCCAGGGAGGTGTTCACTCAGCTGATGAATGCAATTTCTCACTGTCACAAATACGGCGTCGTCCACCGTGACGTGAAGCCCGACAACATTCTGTTCGACGGAATTAACTCAGTGAAGCTCGCTGATTTCGGGTCGGCAGAAGTGCTGACGGAGGGGGAGACGATGAGCGGCGTGGTGGGCACGCCTTACTACGTGGCCCCGGAGGTTCTGGCGGGGAGGGAGTACGGGGAGAAGGTTGACGTGTGGAGTGCCGGGGTCGTTTTGTACATTATGCTGGCTGGCTCTCCTCCGTTTCACGGCGAGACGGCGGTGGAGATTTTTGGGGCGGTTCTAAGAGGGAATCTTAGGTTTCCGGCCAGGGCTTTTCACTCGGTGTCTTCTGAAGTTAAGGAACTGTTGAGAAGGATGATTTGCAAGGACGTTTCCAAGAGATATTCTGCAGAACAAGTACTAAGTAAGCTTCTTTGTGCCCATTAATTTGATTAATTAATTAATCTTCAAAATTTCAGTTCTACATATATAATTTTTCTTTTTCTTCTAATGAAGTTTGTGCTACATTTTTTTTTCTGGGGTGTTTTTACAGGACATCAATGGGTGACAAATGGTGGATGAAGCTGATCTGAGATCCAAACGAGTCCTTATCGTAAATAGTTCCATAAGTGTGCCAGTGTGTGTACGCAGTAGAAAGGAACCATATACTATTATTTACGAATTTTGTCATATTTCTTCTTCTTGTTGTTGGGGTTTTTGAGAGAATATGCTTTTGCAGTTTTTGTAGAGGAAGAAGCAAGAGCATTTATGGTTGTTAATTGACCATGTTTGTATTACGTCAAGCGTAATTACAAGGACTATTTACTGATGGGTGTATCTGTCTCGTTAGTAGTACATACGAGAAGCACTCTAACTTTCTGTAAATTGGTTCATACAAGTTAAACAGTTGTAGTTGTTTAGGATGAATAGAATATTAAATAAGCTGCAAGATAATGCACGGATTAAGAAGAATGCATAAAGAGTGTGTAAGTCCAAAGGATCAAACGCCTTTGTCCTGCGCTGCAGAAGAAATTACCATATGCAGGGAATTCGTACTCAAAATTAATCCTGAAATTACCATACAAAATTTAGATAATCTCCAATGATTAGATTTTTCAACTGGTAATAATTTTTTTTTTAAAAAAAAAAAAAAAAAGAAAGAAGAGAAAAGAAATCCTTAATAAAAACAACAAAGTCTCTGTGACCCACGTGACCAACGGCTCCAACTACCTGTGTTGGTCGTACCGAAATCGTACTAACTTATTTCAAGAGCTGTGCAAAAAGCCGAATTGACCTATGACCCCACACGCTTTTTCTCCCCATAAGTTGCCATGCGGTGGTCCCCTTGTGCTTTTCTTTTTTTTTTTCTGGAATAAAGCATTACTATTTGCCCTCGGTATGAATAAATCATGATAAAGTAACCTCCGTACCTTATTCGTTGCCCTACAGATGCCTCCAAATAGCCACAGTAGGGGTCTACAACAACGAAAGATTGTCGAGGCAACTTCGGCTTCTGTCACATTTCTACCAATGTAATTTGGAGGGTCTCATCTTCATTATCTTTGTGGTTAACAAATTCAGGTGAAAGCACTTTGCTGCCATGCCATGAACTATTCTTCTACGTGCTTATTTCAATCTCACGCGTCCGTAAAACCGAAATGGAATTTCTATCTAGTTTAAAGAATCTCTGTTGCGTTGCTCACAGCTAGTAAGACGTCCAAGGGAAAGTGGGAGGTATCTTGGTGGATTAAGGACTGAAACCAGAAAACCGCTGGATGTCTGAACTTATCCTTTGTCCGGACCTCTTGTTGCCAAGGCATTCCCAATGACATAGCTGATTAGTGTACCGAGGCCCCAGTTGTTGACGGGAGGTTTTAACAAAATCCCTTATCCGAATAAAAGCGTTTCACTAATCGCTATCTTATTAGAATCTGTCACCTAGTGCTACCGATTGGTTAATCCATTAGGTAGGATAAGCATTCCTAAGCCACGATGACGCAGGTCCATATCTGTGGCCCCAGTCGTCGATTACATAAGTCCAAGAGGATGCCGCAGGAGTTCATGTCGGGGGAACAGAATAAAACAGGACCACTAATTGACTAGATTCCGAGAGGTCTGTCACATGGCCCAATTTATAGGCCCACGAATTTCATTTGATAGGGTAATCGTTAAGTGACTGGCCTGCAAATCCAGCCATGTGAAATTTCCACAATTGAAAGACCCAGCTTCCGTTTGCTTGGATTATTTGGAGTTTACAACCCTCATTTTTATTGTGATGTGTAAAGTAATCGTAAACCAAAAGAATAGGCTTGTAGCACGGTAGATGAGGAGCTAGTCGGTGAGGCTTTTCCTGAGCCGAAGATATGGATAAAGAAGGAACCAAATTCAAAGAAAGCAATGTTGGTGTGAGATGGGTGACACGGGTAACAGCACAGCGAAAAACTACTAAACACATCATCTATCGGTATTAAAAATCAAATACCTCAATTACAGAAAAGAGACCAGAATGCCAAGATAATTATTGCATCTTCATGCTCTAAAGCAACACGAAAATAGCTTGCAAATGTTATCTGACCGTGCCATTGGCTCGAAAGTAAGCTTAATTAAACTGGAACTGTTTGCCTAAACTCAGTTGTAGGTCCACCCCCACACTCAGCTTCGCCAGTCAAGTCTTCGAGTGATTTCCCTTTTGGCTCTGGCACCAGAAATGTAAACAGCAATCCCAGTACGTTGACGACTCCCATGATTAGGAGAGAATTCTTCACCCCAATAAGATTGACAGCATATAAGAACCCAAATGAGCCCACTATTGCCCCCAACTTACCCGATGCTGCTGATATACCATGACAAGTGGACCTTAACCTCGCTGGGAATATCTCTGCAGGGACAATGAACGTCGTCGCATTAGGACCGAAATTCGCGAAAAAGAAGGCGAAGGAGTACAGTGCAACAAAGCCAATGCGGTTCTTTGGCAGAGTCCAGTGATTGTACGGAATGGCCAAGGCAAACATGAATGCTGACATGAAGAAGAATCCCACCAATTGTATTGCGAACCTTCCCAACTTGTCAATGAATGCAACAGTGAAAAAATAACCAGGAACCGTGCTGCAGAGAGCAATGAGGGTTTGTGCTCTAGCGATTGTGTAGACCTCTTCAATGGCATTCATGGTTTTGGCCTTAGGGATCCAACCGATAGCACTGAAAATGTCCTTCTGAAACAGATTCTGGCTATAGAATGCAATGTCCAGGAAGAACCAGCAAGTAGTTGTTCCAACCAAGTGAAGTCCATGGCGGCGAGCAAACTTCATACTAAATAGACTAAAATCATTTTCTTTCTCTCTGGCCAACCACTCAACTTTCTCTTGTTCTACTTTCAATTCAACCTGAAGCACTTTTGCCATATCAGATGTAGCCTTTTTAGCATCCTGGGCCACTAAGGCAGTGTAACGGGCGGTTTCAGGCATCTTCATACGCCAGTAATAAGTAAGTGCAGCTGGGACGGCACCGAACATTAGTATTATCCTCCATACATAATCTGCTTCAGGTACAGTAGAGCCTGCTGGATTATGCTCAAAAGCAGGTGCAGGGAACTTGGTGCCGAATACAGAGGAAACTAGAAGCGCAACCGCACCACCAGCCAAGATCCCAATGCCTTGCATTGAGAAAACAGCGGCAATGAAGGCACCACGAGTCTTCTTATTAGCATACTCAGACATGATTGTAGCAGAGAGTGGGTAGTCCCCACCAATGCCAAAACCAAGCCAAAAGCGAAAGAAGCAAAGGGTGGTGATAACAGCAGTAGGATTACTAGTAAAAGAGAGGCCTGAACCAATCGAGCAAATGACCATGAGCATCAAGGTGATGCCATAGACACGTTTCCTTCCCATTTTGTCACCAAGCCAACCAAAGAAGAGCTGGCCTGCAAGGGTGCCACAGAATGCAACTCCAGTAACAGCAGATGTCACATTGGATGGTAAAGCACCAGGTTTACCAGAACCTTCCTCGTAGTAGTATATGCGACCCAACGATTTGGTCACAAGAGAGATGCAAAACAGGTCATATGAATCAGTGAAAAAGCCCATGCCAGCAATCACTATTGCCGTGAAGTGGTACCATTGTGTTTTGGCCACATCAAGTGCATTGAGAACTTGCGGTTGTTCCTTTGCCATGACTTCCCCACCGCCTCTGAAACAATACAACAACGATCAATGCCTATTATTTGGGCATAACCAAAAACATACACAATGCTTTATCATCAATATATAGAATTCAGATGTTTTCCTGTTGTGCTTCTGCAATTGTCTAGGAAGATTTGGACCATTAGGCATGTAATTGTGCAACTGACCAAAAACATAAAAAAGTCAACTTAATACTCTAAAAGACAATAAAAAAGGAAACACTGTTTTTTTTTTTTCTTTTCTCTTTTGTTTCAGAGTGACGTGAACAAGGAAGTTCAATGGGCGAGGCCATGTATTTAAGACTTAAGAGATGGTGACCGCCAAAGAAGGAAAGTGAGAAAATGAGAAAATGACCGTAAGCGCACGGAAAGTTCGACGGGCCCGAGAAGCTATGATCAGAAAAGCAAAGGGTAAAAAGACCTAATAAAATACTAACTAAACAGCAAACGCAATTTGATAAAAAAAAGAAAAGAACAAAACCAATTAGTTCTTCAATTATCTCACAAAAAGAAAAAGGAGAAGAGGAAAAAGAAAAATAAAAAGAAAAAGAAAATAGCTTGAATTTAACTAGGCATTTAAGCAAAGCAAACTGAATGGGGATGAACTGGGAAAAGGATTAAAGTTCGGCAGCCAATCTGAAATGCAACAGAAAGACAAAAGATCAGTAAAGTTTCTTTCAAACGCAAATCCCCCGGATAACCAGAAAACAAAAAAAAAAAAGAAAAAAAACAGAGAAAGAACTAAAATTTGATACTTGCGAACAAAACAAACGTTCTTTTGATTTTTATTTGACAAGTCCGACCAATCCTTCGCGACGTACGGAACTTTTCCCGTTTGCATGTTCTAGGTACAAGGAATTACGCTGAACTGGGTTGCACAAAGGAGGAAAAAGAAAAATAATTCCTCAACTGAACTGTGGTAAGAATCAAACTTGAAACATGCACTAAATGACAAAATTGTCTACAACTTACACCATATGGAACAATCCATGCGGTCGTGTTCTTGATTTTTAGTTTCACTAAACCTAAACAATCCGAGTGGATACTAATCCCTGAACATAAATTACAACCGAAAAACCAAAAAAACACCAAAGAAAAACCAATATATTACTGGGAATACCTTAACTTACCGGCCGAGACTAACAGCAAAGACGAAAGGAAGATCGCTCCGGCGTCTCTGAAACCGAATATGAGAGGGGCTCTAAAAAATTAAAAAAAAAAAAAGTAATTAGAGTCGCAAAAAGAAAGATGTTCCCTATGACAGGCTACAGCATTGTGTTCTGTTAGTATTCTTGAGTGAGCAAAGAGAGTACGTCGGCTACAGCGAGAGACGCAACAAACACGAGTGAGTAAGCCAAGAGTGTGAAGGGGGCCGTTCCGTATTTAACTGCTATGGAAACACGTAAGCCCAACAACACTAAACTTTCCAAATTCTATTTTTCATTTAAAGAAAGAAAAAAAAATGATGAATTTTGCTGAGATGGGGTTTTTGGAGAGAATATTTGGGGTTTTAAACGATGAATATTCCCCGGAGGAGTGGGGTGGCGTGCTTAACCTCTCTCTCTCTCTCTGATCTTTGGCTTGGTCTGTTGTTGTAGCTTTTAAGTTTTTGTTACGTTTGGTTAACAGCCGTGTATCCCAAAATTTTCTCACCTATCGGTGGTTTATTCCTCGTCTTATTCCTTTCTTATACAACTTATTTTTTTTGTTTGTTGAAATTTTGAAAGATAAAAATTTAAGTTTTTAAAAAACGAATATCTTGAACGATTTTTTCTTTTGTCCGTAGTCTCATCTTGAATCACTGCTTCTGTGTCACGAGATCCTTCGATTCGATCTTATATAGTTTTTTCATTTTGAATACATGAGAAGTCAAAAATTATTACAACTTGAAGTTACGGAAACTGGAACTTGAAATCCATAGGTTAGATGCTTGTCGTCTCACTACAAGTCAGAAAGAACTTAAATTGTTTATTGAGACAAGAAGTGATTTTTTAAAAAAAAAAAAATTCATCCAAACTGTTTAGGGGGGTACACAGGCGATTCACGTATTAATTTTTTAGCATTTTGGTTTATGTAGTGTTAATTTCTAAGCCCAGACTTTTAATTAGAAAAACAAGAGTTTAAGAAATTTATATTCATTGAAAATCTTGCGAAGAAATTCCTATTCGTAATTCAGTGGAAGGCTAGAAGAATTTTACATCACACAAGCACAGAAAAGAAACCGTGTGCTTGTGCAATTATATGTCAAAAGCTAAATTCTATGTTTACAATTTTGACCCAAAAAGGAGAGGAAGAAGAAACTGCTCTCCAGGTTCCGGAAGAATTTGATTCTTACATTTCAAATCATCCCCTTCAAGGTTTCTCCAAAAACCCTTCTGAGAATCTGTTCGTCAAAATGCTTAACTAACCAGAATCGGCAAACATAATTCTCCCACGAAGTTTATAACACACAACTCACATGAACGATGTTAGTATTTTCTAGACGCAACTAATGTCAAAAAGGCGCACCAACGCCAAGCCAGGATTGAATGGTTGATAACTAGACGTGATAATCTAGCCGACAATCTGAATTTTCGGATCACGGAAATTTAAAGAGATTCCTCACGGATGTTTTGTTTCAGGCTGAAGCATTTTTCATGTCACACATTCCCTGTCAAATGCTCGCATGATTGTTTGGAAACGAAAAACATGGCTGGTTTTGGATTTCGAAGAAAGTACGAATAACCCAAAAGCATAGTGATTTGAAGGAGCATGAAAGAGATAAGATATACTTAATTGATTTGTATTAACGAAGTTAAAAGCCAGAAAAAAAAAAAAAAAAAAAGTTATTTTCAACTGAAACTAGAGGGGCATGCGGAGGCTAGAAGTCTAGAGATGAAGTTGGAATGTAAGAGTGCAAGTGTTGGACCGAGAAGTCTTGGGCTCTTCGCCGTTGCTGTTTTTATGTGGTCACCTCATAAAGAAGAATCTCACACACTTTTGACCCAAAAAAACAAAAAAGAGAGAATTTGACTAACTTGACTCCTGAAATCATTGGATTGTTAGCTGTCTTCGGGTATGGCCACATGGGATACACTTGCTAGAGGGATAAATAAAAAATTAATTCAAAAGTTTTAAAATTTTTGTAATATAGTTTTATATTTTAAAATTTTTCATTTTAGTTCATAAAATGTATATTTTATTTCAATTCTGAATAATTTTAAGCACAATACAATAAAATCGTTAATTCTAAATATCGATAATAAAAATATGTATATAAATTAATAAAAATATAAACATTAGTATATTTAAATTTTTAAATTAATTTTAAACTTTTGAAAATTATTTTGATTGAATTTTAAATTTTTAAAATTTTTTTTATTTCTTTACATCTAACATATAGAATTAAAGATTTTTTATTCAAAATTATCCTTAATTAAAATAAATACAAACATTTAAAATTAAAATAAAAAACTTCAGAAATACTAAATTATATTGTAAAAACTTTTTTTTTTTTTAAAAGGACCAATTCTATGTTTATCCCGCCTTGCAATGTGTTGGCACCTCTTTAATTAGTTGCGTTAGACAAACCGAGAAAATATTTTTATTGTACTGAAGCGTGCAGAGGAAGCTTAAGAAAATTGTTGCATTGACTTGCAATATTTGGCTTGTGATTTATCCTGCCCCTCGTTTCAAGGGCCTCAAAGTAATAAAAATGAAATGCATAACCACCCAAAACGATGATGTAGCGGTAAAAGAATCGTTTATTGTTAGGCTAAAGGTTATAAGTTTAATTTTTTGCCCGGCCGTAATCTATTTTATCGAAACTCTAGAGCCTCTACTTTCCCATTTCATGCCATATTTGACAGAAAGCTCCCCCAAGTTCTGAAGTCAGAAATAAGGTAACAGGAAGTTGGTCCATTCTCAAGTGGTCCAAAACTAGCTTGATATTTCCCTCCGAAGATCCTACAACATTCTCATCAATATCCAAGGGACCCATCGCCATCGGGAAGCGTACCCTTTTGATAACCTTTTCAGTCACTCGTTCCTTTCCAGTTTTGCAGCCTGAGGGTATTTTTCCAAATAGTTGGTGATAGGAAAAATGTTGATGGGTGGAAAAGCTGGAAAATTGACGAGGTTATGAAGTGAGCAACCCGTCAGTAGATTACCTATCCTTCGGTAAACATACAAATCTCTAATTTTATTGACTTGGTCCTTATTGATAAAAAGTAAATAGTATGACACAGACACAAGGGTACTGGGAAAAAATGGATCCTTAAAGCATACAAAAACAGAAGGGATTACATTAAATTTTCCTTTTCAACAGACACACTAATATGAATGACCTGGATAACCAAAACAAAATTGTCAGGTCACATTGGAGATACTGCCGGACTTGCAGGATTGTATCTACATTATTGCATCCAACAGAAGAGAAGACAAAATAGACGAAACTCACAACTTGCGTAATAATCAGAAACTTTGACAATCTATGTGAAATTTATTAGAAGAGTCTTTTTTTTTTCCTTTCTTTCAGTCTAATCATGCTAGAGCAGTCCTGGAACAGCCTTGAGCTCCTCATCATCCTTGGCCTCTCCTGTCAGCTCTTCGAGCGATTTACCCTGGGATTCAGGCACCAAGAGAGTGAACACCATACCCAAGAAATTAAGGTAGCCAAGGCCGATTACTGCATTTCTGACGTCAATACCAGGAGGATAGCCTGGCTTTGTCTTGGTGTGGTCAGTGGGCACCAACTATAGCACCTGCCTTTCCTGCTGCGGCCGATATTCCATGGCACGTTGACCTCAGCCTGGCAGGGAAGATCTCTGCTGGCAAAACAAATGTGGTTGCATTGGGTCCAAAATTTGCGAAGAAAAAGGTCGGTGAGTACGTTATCACAAAGCCGATCCAGTTTGGCTTCAAGGTCCAGTGATGGTAAGGGATAGCCAGAGCAAACATGAATACTGTCATGAAGAAGAAGCCCGTCAGTTGAATTGAAAACCTTCCCATATAGTCAACGAAAAGCACTGTGAACCAATATCCTGGCACGGTACTGCATAGGGCAATGAGGATTTGAGCCCTTGCAATCCGGAAAACCTCATAAATTGCATTCATTTCTGTGGCAGAGGAATCCACCCAATCAAAGAGAAAATATCCTTTTGGAAAAGATTCTGGCTGTAGAAAGCAATGTCCAACAGGAACCATGTGGTAGAGGTTCCAAGCAAGTGAAGGCCGTGGCGCTCGGCGACTTCCCTGGAAAACAAGCCAAAGGAATTGGAAGGATCCCGGAATAGCTTCTGTATCTTTTCTTCGTCAGGGGCAAGATCTGTAACACCTTAGACATATCTGATGTAGCTTGTTTTACATTTTTAGCAATAAGGGCAGTGTAACGGGCAGTTTCGGGCATCTTCATCCACCAGTAGTAAGTAAGAGCAACAGGGACCGCCCCAAACATGAAGATAATGTGCCAAACATAGTCTGCTTGAGGAACCAGCGAGGCTACTACATCATCCCGGTATGCCTGGTTGAATGAACCGGCCACAATAAGGGCCACAATTCCACCGGCCAAATTCCCAAATCCTTGCATAGCAAACACCGCCGAAATAAACGACCCGCGCGTCTTCTTGTTCGCGTACTCAGACATGATTGTGGCGGATAGAGGGTAATCGCCCCCAATGCCAAAACCAAGCCAGAACCTGAAGAAACAAAGAGTGGCCAGGGTGCTATGGACAGTGTAGTTGCTTATCACAGAAGCAAAGCTTTTGGTTGCAGCAGCAGCATAGGACGTGAGGAGAAAGAAGAAGATAAAACCAGTATCCTTTTTGTTATCATTTTTGTTTTTTGTAAGCCACAACACTTCCATTATACACATAGACTTATAATTGTTTTAAAATATATTAACAAGACTTTTAAATTTTAAAATACAACTCTCAAAAAAATTTAATTTCTAATAAAAAGATGACTATTTAAATAAAAAAAAAAATAATTATTAAAATATTTACCATTCAAATTTTGGTACATAAGTAACAACTTTACTTTTTACTTATTTGATTTTGCGAAAAAGAGCACCACTGGAACTTCAAAGGGTCCTTCCAAAGGAAAGCCCAGTGGCAAGCGAGCAGACAACCATGAGAACAAGTGTTATCCCGTAGACTTTCATTCGATCCAATTTGTCTCCAAGCTAAACAAAGAAGAGCTGGCCAGTTAGAGTCCACAAAAAGCCACAACATCGACGGCAGATGCCACTTCTGGAGGGAGTGTTCCTGGCTTTTGTGCACCAGGTTTGGTGTAATATATGGGACCGAGCAGCTTGCTGACTAGGGAGATGCAGAAAAGATCGTATGCATCAGTGAAAAACCGCATTCCCGCAATCACGATTGCAGTGAAATGGTATATCTGAGTCTTTGCAACATCGAGTGCGTTAAGCACTCTCACCTGTTCATTGGCCCTGGCCAAATCTTGCCTAAGCAGCACCAGAACTTAACTTAATCTTCATCTCTCTCTCTGCATTTTTTTTTTCTCCTAAAATATATTATCGCATTATATATACGTTAAGGGAAAGGCAAGAGTTTAAATTGAATAACCTAACCTGAACTTCGATTATCGAGTACTGGCAAAGTTGAAATTTTCAGAGCTTATTTTGGTTTGCGCTATGGTACACATAACTCAAATCAATAGAATTGATTTATATATCTGAATTAGCTCAGGTTTTAAACAAAGCCAGCTTAAATTTTTCATTGAGAATATCTTGTTGTTGATACTGTTCATGAGATGAAATCAAATACTTACACGATTAGCGTTTAGCAAATGCACTTAGTTGGGAAATAAACGAAGTTTATAAAGAGAAACTTGGGACTTACTTGTATTAAAAGAAGAGACTATAACGGAATCTTCTTTTGGGCTATGCATGGTAACTAAAGTCCAAAGTTGGAACCCTTTTAAGGACCACAAGGCCCATAAAGTTGAGATTATGAAGAAAGTGGGTACCAGGGGGGGAAAAGTATAGAAACTGGCAAATCCATTTGAGCTGGCCCGCTTCACATAATTGTCTAAATCCAATCCATATGCCGTACGGAAGTAGTTCGAAAGCTTTAAACAGGCTCCTATTGGTCCAACTAGTCTACAGAAGTCAAGCCATCGCCCTGTAAATGGCCCCATATATTTATTGTAAGTATTGGCGTCATTGGATAGACTTTACTAATGGATACCGGAATTCTACTGAAAGCGCAAATGTGGGCCTTCCCTGGGGACAATTTGCAATTAATATCCATTAGCTAACCTTTTTTGACTTTTTATCTGGGTGTAGGGTAAAGAAACAGCTAACCATTTTTTCATTAAAGTTACGAAATTGACACCAAATTTCAATTTCGCCATTTTAGAACAGATAAAAAAATTTATATAACAAATTTTAATTAAATTTGAGATTAAACTTTTGTTATTGTTATTGAAACTGAGACCTGATTCAGTCTTCGTTTGCTTTCCTAGAAGTGATTGGTAGTTGAGACTGAATTTTCCAACAGTTGATCGCTTGGCCAGCCTAGAACTTTTGTCGTCGGTCTATGTCTTTCAAGTAGAATAATTTTCAGCTTATCTGGTGTTAAAAGATCAGTTATTGACTTGTTGACCTCTCGGGGATAGAATTGAGTTTGGCTTCAGAATAATCTCTGCATTTTTCTGTTGTACTTATTTTGCAACAGCAGTTGAAACTATTATACAACAAGGTAACCACAACCACCAAGCAAATCAAAGAGAATCAAAGCCTTCTAATATTTTCACGGAAAAGAACTCCTCTCTCTCTCTCTCTCTCTCTCTCTCTCTCTCTATCACATCTTTAGCTAAGAGAAGCTGTCTGTTAGCCCCTGGAATGTTCAACATGTCTACTGTCTGGGACAGACAGCTGGCATCAACTCTGTCAAACATCGCCTCAGAATCAGATTCCTCATACTTCTGCCCCTAGAAGAGAAGTGACTGCAAAAGTAAACATAGAAGACATCAATAAAATGTGTCAATTGATCAATGCAAGTGCGTAAAATGATGAAATAGGCATCTTGGGAGAATATCAACGAGAAATAAAAAAAATAAAGGAAATGAACGAAAAGAACATCCATTATCAATGAGTAATCCACCCAGAATAATAACTTTGAACATCTTACCAAAAATATCTCACCATTTAAAAGAAAGGACAGAACTTGAAGAATGTTTGATTAGAAAGAAAATTGTGCAGAACTATAGGAACTTAAGACTGCCAAAGATGATTTGAGGGTTACCCTTTCAGCACCAAATTTACTAATGAAGGAAGAAGATAATTTGTCCTTTCTCTGCTGACAAGCTACTGATCAAGCATACTTATTTGTCAGCCGACAATCTACCAAAGGTGTTCAATGTTAGGATTGAATTGCAGAAACTTTGTAACATATACCACCTACATGAATGTGCAATTACGCATGGGAGAGCATTACATGAAGAAAACACCATCAGAGCCCATTGCAACCTTGCCCAAGAATGAACGTTTTGACCGAAATGGATGAAAACAACTGGCCATTGCTATAAGGTTTGCAATGAAGAGCAATATCGACACAAAATGTTAGCCTACTTCAAATACTCTACTCTCTATTTTCCGTATTTAAGAAGAAATTACAGCTAGCTCATTGATTATATATTTTAGTGTCACTATTGACCATAGAGAAAATCCATCAAGTTGAACTGTGGAATAAACCTTGATTCTAGTTGAAGCCAGGCCAGATTTAGATGAAGCTGTGCTCCCAAATCCAAACTTCGGCTTCTTATCTGCAGGTTTCAAAATTTGAAAAGAACACAGAAGATTTTCATCCACACTCATCATGGCACCAGCATTATCAAACTCTCCACAGTAATTAGGTGCTGAAAATATGGTTACGAGTTGTTTACTAGCAAAAAACTCATATCCATCTTCCACAACCTGCAAACGTTAAGGAAAGAATAAGCCAAAATTAAGGTGTTTCAATATGAACGATGAGCTACCCATGTTTTCCCCAGTTCCTGAACCTCTGAACTTAGTAATGCACCAGTTAAAAGGCAAAACAATTACAAACCTGATGGGCTCGACAAATTAAATCAATATCATGCTTTCGGAGAAACTCTACCACCTTATCAGCGCCAAAGATGTATGAAACATCCCTATCATCATTTGATGCCCAACCTTGAATGTCTCTGCTAGGATCAGACCAAAGTAGATCACATAACAAACCAGACTCTGAAACATCAGTAGGCCGCCGTATATTCCTTATCTGATTCAGATTGTGCAGATCAGGCGAAAGTCCACCATGCATGCACAGAATCTTTTCATCAATGAGAGCTGCCACAGGCAGGCAGTTGAAACAATCTGTGAATATTTTCCAGAGTCTGACATTAAATCTTCGCTTGCACTCATCATAAAATCCATATATGCGATTTACAGAAGCACATTCATGGTTCCCCCTCAATAGGAAAAAGTTTTCAGGATATTTTATTTTATATGCAAGGAGAAGGCAAATAGTTTCCAGACTTTGCTTTCCTCGATCAACATAATCCCCCAAGAATAGATAATTTGCACGAGGAGGCAGCCCACCATAGTCAAAAAGCTTTAGAAGATCAGAATACTGTCCATGTATATCTCCTGGGTACACAACAAAATAACATGAAACATCTAGACAATTATGCTACACTGCAAATATAGGCAGCACTAGCCATAAATGAGATGCATAAATATTTAAAATATAGAGTTTCATGTGTTTTGGTACATTAGGGCAAGAAATCCACAATGTCATCCTCTATCCAACAAAATGTTGTTTCAATTAAGCAATTGAGAAATTTGAGCCCTTGAATTGTGATAATTATATGAGGATGTTCACTTATTCTGTGCCTTGGTGTAGCATCCAAAAACTTGTTTTAGCAGAGAATATTCAGTTGCTGGCTGTCTCAGCATTGGTAACCACAATTAGTATATGAATATGAAAAGCCATATCAGGATTGAAAGCTTAGCAACAACAGAGCAGAAAATTCCACGATCTGCAGCACTTTGGGGTAGATTTGATGTTTATGCCTGAGATTTAACGGTTGCAATTAAAATATTTTGGCCCACTGGAAGAACTGGGCCCATTGATATATTGTCAAATTTAACAGAAGATTGTGGGCAATAAACGTGATCTAAATTCCAATAATGTAGCTATCTATAGCATGCAATGGGTAATGAAAATCAGGAAAGCTGCATTGATACACAAAGGCAGTCATCAGTGACAGTATTGTTTTCCATTAAACTACTAGTATTTACACGTATAATGGACCAAGCTTACAATAAAATCTGGAAGTCCATTGACCTTGGGAGAAGAAAGCGGGGAAAAAACAAGAATATGAGGTTTGTAAAACAAGCACAGTTCTCATGACTCAATGTCATCTGATCTAATGGCTGTGGATGTGTTCAAACAGTGTTTCACACCAAATAATTTCCATTTAGAAATATATCAATTCAGTAAGCATGTCACATGACAAACCTTGCCCAGATTCTCTCATTCACAGACACTAGATGACTATCCTAGCACATGCCTGCCTGTTGCATAATGTACTAATCCTATAGGATTCGAGCATCACTGAACATCACACTCGTTTTGTGAACAATCTGTCATGTGGGAAGCAATATGATAGAAAGACAGCAAATGGATGGGAGAACTTGGAAAAGTTCAAATACTTAACAAGTAGAAGTATTGCATTCACATGTGCCAGCAAAAGCCACAGAAAATGTGAGTAACAGCTACCAATCTTAGAAAAGAATGTCACATCATCATAAAGAAATCTGTTTAGGCAACACTCATTATGTCCAAAAGCAAAATTCTGGAATTAAACCCTCCTTAAAGAGCGCAATCTTTGGAGCAGAACTAGACAAAGTTCACAGTGTGCTCCAGAAGCTATCCATTACAGGGAGATACTGAGATTTATAGGACTTCAGTCACGTCAATAATCATATTTGACAAATTCAACAAGCAAAGTAGAAATACGGATTGGATACACCTATAATTCCAAAAATGATCCGTTTGTCCCCCATTAAGGAAATTAAAATGAAAATTTAGTGGCACAAGTAGTAGAACAGGAATTGAAATTAATTCAAACGGTTATAGTTTTTCAAACCCATTATGGCAAGAATCAATTCAATAAATATCCACCACAGTCAATTCAATTGATAATAAACCCACTTCAGAAATCAGAAAACAGTTTCAGGGGACAATCTAATTTTCAGAATACACTAAAGGCGGCAAAGGAAATTATAACCTCGATATTGTTGTATTAAATTTTTTTTTTTTTGGGGGGTGGCGTTGGTGGGGGAGAAGGTGTTGGTTGCAGGAGATACCATACCACAAATCTTGATTGGGGCTTCAAGCTCCAAAAGATTAGGCTGTTTCAAGAAAATCTCCCTGGAGGTAACACAAAGTTGCCTGATTTCAGCCTCAGAAAGCCGCACCTGCTTTCCAGGTTTTCCTCTGACTTCAAGCAACCTATTAATCACACCATCAAGAACCGCAGGCTCCATTTTCTCCAAGAAACCCTCTTCTCAACCTTCAAGAATGAACGTGCATGGAAAAAAGCAAAAATAAAGCCAAGTAGAAATAGAAGAAGAATAAGAATAAAGAAGCATCACCACTTGCACTCTTACACTCACTCTGATCTCTGCGACTTTTGCAAAAGAAAGAAAGAACCGAAAAGGTAATAGTGGTTATTGGGTTTGGATTCTTTTCTTGGTAGTGGAGCAAAGAATGAACGGTGTAGAGCGCTGCCCTTGAAAGACAAGACCCCCCACCCTATCCTCTCCAGGGCCAAAAAGAATATATTCATATTCTTCTCAAAGGACCCAAAAATAAAATAAAATAAAATAAAATAATAATAATAATAAATGAATGCAAAGTTGACTGTTTTGAGATATAAGATAATTTTAAGGGGAAAGAAAAGAAGATTGCATTGGATGAATAGGGAGAGTACTCTTGTTGACCCTTCTCAATTTTTTTTCTTTTTGGTCCACCAACCATTTTTCGTAGGTGAAAATGGACCCCGATCAAGGAGGCTTTGGCTTCGGCTTTGGCTTGGAGCCACCGGCAAACGCTTTGCTTTTGGTTTTGAAATTTGCAAAAGAGGCAGAGGATGCACGCGCACGCGTCCCCTCACGTTTGCCAGGTTTTTGATTCTTTGTATACACAGAGCATCGCCGCAAGAGCATTATTTTTAGGTAGGACTGGGTCCACTGTTGACCTTTCTCTCTTTGTGGAAACTAATCGAGAACTATTTGTGATAGAGGAGTCCGGATATTATCCCTACTTAATAATTTGTTATAAACCATGGTTAGTTATATAAATCAACAAACATGTATTTTATTAATGGCCGTTCATTGTTTTTATCACCAGAAATTCAACTTTGATTGGTGGTTTATGCTCACACAATTCGAAGAATTTGAACTCTTGATTTTTAAGTCTTATTCTTGACTATTTTGTGTATTTGGGTTCATATAAGTAAATTTTTTTTGGTCTCTTTTTCTCCCTTCGAAGATAAAGAGAAGAAAATCTAAACTGCTGTGATTAATTAATTAATGTTCATTTCATCGCTTCTGCATCTTTTGTTAGAGGGGGGGATGCGTCAATGCCAACGAGTTTGAGTTTCAAATGCATTGACTTGCAGGTGCCCGCTTAGGTGTCCTTAAGTGGAGGACTACCCATCTTACGATGCAACTGCCGCAGGGTAGTAAAATATGATCACCAGGCCTCCCGTTTGCAGGGCATTATCTCCTCTCTCTTTTTTTTTTTTTTTTTATTACACAATAAGATAATTTATTATTATTATTATTATAAATATTATATATATTTAAATTAATTAATAAGATTTTGAAAAGTAAAAATTTTAAGTTTTTAATTATTTGATTTATTTTTTTTTGTGATTTTTATTTTCTTCTTTCGTTTATCGTTTATATTTGGGCCCACTATAACGAGAAAGCGAAGGGTTCTAGCGTTCTTGGACTGGGCTATGAGGTTCTATTAGCATTTTCGGATCGGCCAGAATGAGTTAAAATAGGAAGAGCCACGAATAAGGAAGGCTGCAAGCCCATTGAGTCTCCTCGGTCTTCTAGCGTATTTTCTCTGTCTGTTTACTGTTGTCTACTCGAAGTTGCTGGAACCGGTCGGGAGATGCCTGATTACAATGAATTTTGTACCTGCCAAGCTTTGTTTATCACTTTCAAATAGGTTAGAGACATGCCTGCAAGTTCTGAAAATTAATTATTTCTAATAGATGAAACGTCCTCTGGATATTTCTGTTGAGTGACGGAGTTGTTCCATGCCCTGGTGGATGTTACGAGCACACTTATCTTCAAATTTACAAATTATATGAATAATGAGGAAAAAAAAATCAAACTTATACTGAATAGATTAGTTTCTGAAAATATTATTAAAGAAAATATTAAACTGAACTCTAAATTTAGGACAAAACAAAGAGTTAAAAGGTAAAAAGATCTTTAATATTAGTATTCTGACGGTCAAAATAACGTCAATTTATGTATAAATAAAAGTGTTATGAACTTATTTATAGAGATATGGAGTACTATAACTAATAAATTTTAATGATAATGGTACATGTGACAAAGGTCTCGGGTCAAACACGTGGCTCTAGACTCACGGTAAGAGGACCCTGGAGGCCTGGTCCGGTCTCCAGCCAGCTTACCTCAACTTGCAAGTCACACGCCCTTGGGCTTGGCCTTCTGGGGGCCACTTTTGGGCACAGTGCAAAGGCTTGTTCGGGGTTCCCTTATCAATGTTGATATGGAACTCTTTCAATGTTTTGATTCAAATAGTCCGAGTGTCGGGGAGACGCGAAGAGGGAAGGCAATCTGGTTTCAAAGCTGAAGGTTGATATGGGGTCATCACTCCCGGAATATCCGTTATATAGAGTCCTTCTATGGCCCACTGAGTGAGACCAGGAACAGTAAGTTGTCGCGGTGCCAGTCGGGATCACGATGGCCTAGGGTAGGATTCCTTACTACCGGATGAGACTAGGCTGCATGTGAAGCTACTGTTCCTGTAACTTTTCAATATGTCAACGTGAGAAACAGAGAAACGCCAGCGTTAGATGGTTGAACGTGGCCTAAAAAAAAAAAAACAAAAAAAGCGTTATCCATCGTAATCCGAAGCAATCAGCGAAAAAGGAAAAGACGAAGGCATTAGCATTTTTCCAACGGATCGAAATCAAAGATCAAATCCCCCACCCGGCATTTCTCATCCGAATCGTAATTTTCCTCCATCTCTTCAATTACACGACCTAATTATAGAATTCTTCAACTACCACACCACGTGACTGGATGTTACTTAACTCCATTAAACCCGATTGAAAAATTTTAGAAACATTTGGTGCTAAAATTGTGATATTTCAAAGATATAGAGACAAAAATATAATTTGCCGAAAATTTTTGGTTGTCCCCTAACTATAATTGAAGAGTTAGAATTCTTTATAAATACGTTATGAAGGCTGGCCACATGCTGACACTAGCACGTTAAGGTTTATTCTCTCTCTTGCTCTCTATCTCCCTCTTAAATAGTTAAGGACATCGAAGTTATTTGTTTTAATCATCATCAAAGATCAAACAATTGAATGATAAAAGTCTGTGTTAATCTACATAGGAGGCATTAAAGTTGAAGATCTTAAGCTCTTGAGCTAATTCTCTTTAATAACTAGATTATAAGGTAATTATATTTAGTTAGAAATTTAATTTATTTTTGGAAGTCAAAAGTAATTTGTTTTATTTGTTGAAATTAAAAACTTTATATTATTATTTTATTTTGTATTTATTTGATAAATATCATCATTATTTTTAACAATAACTGCGTATGTTAAAATTTTATAAGACCCCAAATAAAGAAGTAACAGTTTTATTTGTTGAATTTCAGGCTAGGTTTGTAAGCTTCGTCTAACTTCATCGGTTCCAAAAGTACCGCCACCAGATCGAACTATCACCTTCACCTTTTTAGCAGCCCCAGAAGCAACTTTGGCAAAAAGTCAAACATATCGGCTCAGTGCATCCCCACCACGTTCAACATCACGTCTTGTCTAAAAAAAAAACGCATATTCTATTATTAGTTGCTGTTGCTAGTATAGAACTGCAACCGACACCTGTCCTGAAATTACAGGCCTGATTCCCTATAAAAGCCCACACCAATGTCCAAATTTTGCACCAACCCAAGCAGCACAAAATCAAAAGATGCATCTCAAATGTCTGCTAGTGTTGCTCCTGGCAGTGGTGCTACTCACCACTCATTCTCTTGCTGATCAATTCCCTCCACATGGAAAACCACCACGCGGGCCACGGCCACCCAGGCCACCACCTACTGGTTATCCAGGAAAGCCACCCCGAGAAAAGGAGCCATCAAGCCTAAATGATGGACCGACTGTTACGGAGGAAGAAACTTACACCCATGGTAAGCCGCCACGTAAGGGTCCCAAACCACTGCCTAAGAAGAAACCTCCACCCCACAAGCCTCCATCAGCCAACTAAGTGTCCGGTGGCCATGTAACTTTGCATGTTTCTCTAGCTACTACAAATAAGAGATGCCACATGCGTGACACTGTCCTCTGGTCTCCTTCGAGTCTCTTTCTTATAAGCATGTATGGAATATATGCCGATGCATTACTAGCATGTGTATCAGTGACTTATTACATGCAACTTATGGTACTGATGTGTTTCCAATCCCATGCCTGCCGTTAAAACTCTATTTCAGTTCTCAACAATCCTTCAGTATAATGCGCAAAAGCTTAAAAGGGACGGATTTAAGTTTATTTCCTCTATTTTGATTTAACAATAAATAAAAATGTTTTGACAACTTTAGAAAGATTATCAACATGAGAAGAGATCGAAGCACGTCAGTAATCATTTGGTTAGCTCCTAAAAAATTATTAGATGAGATCGGCTCATCAGCTCAATTTTTGAGTTGGTATGACAAGATCAACTAAATAACTTCGGATTTGAATTGTAGGTTTAACGTGTAATGCACATGGACTAGTTAACTATTAAATTTAGCGCGTCTAGCTAATCCACCAAATGGTGCCAGTGGGATCGCGAGACTTATATGCAAAAGTGTCTACAGGATCCATGCACATTAGTCGGAATTCCATAATTCGTAAGACATCACACGTTTTAACTAGGTTGTGCCACGAACTTAAAGGCTCCGCCGTGGCCATCACTAGTAAATCTAAATAATTTCCAATTAATGGGCACAATGGCATGTACTATTTTTTATTTTAAAAAAAATTATTTTATGGTAAGTGCAAATAAAAGTTGCGTCTAACTATTATTATTTTTCCCTTTTCCTTTTTACTCGAAAAGGGATCTCCAGGTCGCAGTACGTCTGATCGCTCTCAACCCACAAAAGCTGGTAGTCTGTTTTCAACATTTAACGCACCGTCCCTAACGTGTGACACGTCGATCGCCTGGCAATATTTCCTCTCCAAGCACTTATCTCTGTCAAGATTCGAACACAAGGAATTCACAAGTTTTCAAAGTAGGAAAAATTTACATGCATGGAGCAAAAGCTCGGTGTGTGTACCGAGTGGATCAAAAAATTAACTTCTTTTCTCCGCTTTTTGAAGGCTGGAAAAAAAAAAAAAAAAAGCCTGACTCCACCTCTCTCCGTTCCTGTATCAAATTTGTTTGTTACAGGAACCCAAAAGTATATGCCCTGAGCAAAATAAAGTGGGCAATTGCGATTTCTTCTTGAGAGGAAAAAGATTGTTGTAAACTGCTGCTAGGAAAGGAGTGAAACTGAGGTGGTGAAGCAGAATTGAAGCGTGGTAGTCTGGCAAAATGCTTCTTGAACTTTCTGCGTTCCTGCTATGATACTGTGCAAGGCCCACCGTAGCCCAAAAACATGTGTGGCCCCTTATCAAGGAGAAATTATTAGGCATTCTTTGAGAAAAACACTAGACAGAAAACAATTGTTTTTAGGCAAAAAAAAAAAAAAGACTCAGAGGAATTAACGAATGAAGGGCATGCAACACAATACATTGTTCCAACAGCAAGAATGCCACTACTTAGGCAAAAAAAAGTTGAGACTATTAATTTTGGGAACCGAGAACTCATATAGTTTCAATAATAATAACTAATTTTCAAATAGACCAAAAAGATAAATTTTATTTAATATATTTGTGACGGGTCCAAGTGCTAGAATTAACTTTGGAGTTAAAATGGAGCGCAAAAAAAAAAAAAAAAATAAAAATCCACAAACTAGTTGTATAGGCTCACAAAATTCTGATGGAATTCTTTATTACTATCGCTAGCTTGTCAGTAGTAATCACAATTTTCAGACCCTGACGTGAGATGTTCTCCACGAAGAACCCCACCCTTGACCTATTTTGCACCGTTCCCACTCCATATTTCATTAGTTTATTCCGTTGAAAATTTATAAGATCATTCATCTTTAAAAAAGTAGAACAGGTATAAAAACAAGAAATGCATATGCTAATATTCTTAGATGGCCATCATGTTCCACTGACATTCTCAATAAAATAGTGTCATTTTTACTACAAACCTAACCTAACGAAGAAATTTTCAGACCATGTATAGTTTTATTTGTTGAATACATGACTACTCGTAAACTAAATTTACTTGAAATTATCTAGCTTCTTAATCAAAAAGTATTAGGACATCATAATATCATTGATTAAAAAAATATATAAATATTATAATTTTATTAATATGATAAAAATATTATATACAAATTTTATAAATATAAAATCTTATTCACCAATTATAATAAATTGAAACATTGAAATTTTTATATATTAAATAATTATAACATTTATTTTTAATTTAATACAAAATTTATAATAAATAAAATTTAATAATTTAAATTATATTAAAATTTTAATTTGTATTATACATATAGATTAATTTCAATGAAATGAAACAATAAAAAAAAAAAAAAAAAGGCTTGATGGAAAATCTATGTATACCGTCAAAAAGGCAAGTTAGTGCGTTGGTGAGAAATGAAACCTAAAGTCCAATTTTCAACCATGAGCCGTTCTTTCTGGAACCAAAAACGCGCAATCAGCAACGTTTTCAGATTCCAAGAAAAGTAAGGAGAACCATAATTTGATGTTACGTACCCATTTGCTTAACCTGATTTTCTTAACCTCCTGGTTCAGTTTGCCTAAAATCATGCATTGATATGCTCAGGAAGGTTGAAATTAAGTAGCTGATAGAGCTTTCTTTATATTGAAACAAGCAATTTGTTCAGTGTGAAAATTAGACAAACGCTTCAAATCAGATTTTGCGTGTCCAAACAAAAACGTACGTGATGGAAAAAGAACCTTGCTTCTCAGAGCTTCTCTCTATTCTGCGATCCTGTTTCTGGGCTGATTTTCCAAATTTTCAACCGAACAGTCTCAGATTGTTGCCTAACATAACGAAACTTTGACTTATTCACACAATCTATATGTGAAACAAAATTAACGACATTTTGAAAGTTGATGCAACCAAGCCGCCAAATTACCACTATAAAATGGGATGGATTGTGCAAGTTCTGGATCATCAGATCCCAAAGATGTCTAACACATACTTGCTAGCGTTGCTTATTTCCTTGGTGGCTCTCACCACTGAGCTCTCCTTGGCTGATCCCCACAAGCTTCCTCATTATGAGCATATCCCGCCAGCTTATAGTCCCAGGCCTGCTCCAGAGCAAGGGCCGCATGCCCATTTTCCTAGGCCACCAATGCCGGCTCACAAACCCCCACACCATGGAGAGAAGCCAGTCCCAGAACACAAGGCACCAACCCCAGTTAGCGAACATCCCAAGATAGAAAAGCCAGAGCTAGGACACAAGCCATTGGCCCCAGCTGAGCCTCCTAAGATGCCCAAGTCAGAACCAGAGCAGAGACCTCCAACTCTGCCACCCAAAGCAGGTGTTTTACCACCAAAACACAAGCCATTACCTCCATTTGGTCATTTTCCAGCGCACCCTCCGATGGAGGGAGGTGAAGGACCTCATCACAAGCCACACAGGAAGCTGGCGCCTCCTCCCATTCCACATATGAAGCCACCAACTCCTGAGAAGAAGCCACCTAGTCCACACTACAGGGCCCCACCACCTGTCCATGCATACTGAAAACCGAGTTTTATTGAGTAATAAGAGTACTATTAGCAATTACTAAATAATAACTGATCAGCCACATTTGTCCTTTTTACACTGAGGATTGCTGATGTTGTTGGACTTTTGTCATTTGGCTGGTTGCTATTGTTATGAGGACATACTGGATTTTAGTTATGAGTAGCATCAATTACTTCTTATCTTACATTCCTGTGGAACCTTAATTCATGTGTTGCTTCAGTTCTTACTAAACATCTTTCGTAAATTGTCGAGGGGAATGTGAATTCGTTGGCAGGCTAGAAAAAATCCTGTGGCTAATAAGCAAATGGTTCAATGTTACTTTCCAAGAAATTATCAACGCCAGATTTAAAGTGGATCAAGTTTAAGGCTCTCCTCCCTCCCACCGGGGGCCTGAGAATTGGAAAAAAAAAAATTACATGTTAAAGTCGATCAATTACAGCTGCAAATTATTCTGGATTTATCAAACTTTGTATTTCTAGCAAATTCCCTTCACAACCTAAACAATAGAGGAGATGGAATAGAACTAGAATGAATTACATTCCCTGGCAGTCACCTGGCACCTTGGCACCAAAATTTACTTCACAACTTCCTTAACCGATAAAAGTGCAGATAATTTAGCAACACCAATGAAATGTTGTAAAATTAACCTTTGATTATGTTGGTTCTTCATAAACTTCAGCTGTTTCAACAAAGATTTGTGGGATAGCATGATGTGAATACCAGATGAATGAGCTCTAATGCCGTATGGTAAAAAACAATAATATAAAAAACATTTAATTTTAATATAAATCTAACTTTCCAAACCTTAAGAAGAAACTGAGGACCTAAGGTGGCACTGATCTATCATAACTGTGGCGCATTCTGCAGCAGACATGGGGTCGCCTTACCCTATTGTGAAACAAAGAAGCGCAACTAACAGAGAAATTTTCCCGTGCCACTATCCACAAAATCTAGCTGAGCTCTTTGTTTCAGAAATCAGAAAAGGGAAATGTTCCCCGGGAATCGTTAATAAATTTGATTCATTCACCCGGTTAGAAAATGCGCTTGAAACTGAAGCATTGAACAGGTGTCCGTTTGCTATTTGATCAAAGCTGCCAAAACACAGAATTGTGCATTTAAGCCTTGCAGACACAAATTGATTCCACTACTTCAGTGCTTGAATATACGTGCATGGACTATAACAATGAGTAACCAAGCTAAAATGGAAAGATTGATTGCACGCAGCTGTACCCTTTGCTGCCCTTTGATTGGTGAATCACATGTGGCAACTGTAATTAAACATTAATGAAAATCAGTAGCAAATAATCAGAGTCTAGAGCATGCTCTTGGGAATTTTATTTTATTTTTTCATTACAAAATCTATTAAATTGTGAGGTAAAACAAAATAATTCTGTTAACTATTATAAATATTAGTATCCAAGACTTTAAGAATAGATGTCTAAATTCTAAATCGTTTTCCTCTGGACTGCTCTTGGGAATTTTCTCAAATGGGTAAGGAGATTTTATGTGCCATCCCTATAGGGAAATAGTTAATAGAGAGAAAATAGGGCAGTGATTTATAACGCTGTTATGCTATTGGATGGAAAAACAATCCAAATGCCAAAACCGTTAACAATAAGGTCGATTTTTTAGATACGGTGGACGTGATATCACAAGATCAAACCTCCAGAACTCGCTCCCCAAGTATCATTCATGGCTAAAAAAAGGAACTTTTGTCCCCAGTACTCACCAAGGGGGCGGCTTTCTATCTATTCTACGCTTCTCGGCCCCCACCCGAGCTCTGTCCCGTACCCCCTTCCTCCTCCACCACAGCCGCCGCCGTTGATACTGATGGTGACACCGTCATGGCCACCGCCCCTAGATTAGGCTCCACAGAAAATAACATCCTTGCCTTGACCTCTTCTTTCACGTGGTGCCCGAAACACGGCATGATTCGCTCATCCAACGGCTGACCAAGGCGTGGGGCTTTGACCCATTGAGGGACGTCAAAGGCCAAAGGCACGAGCAAGTGTGATAAACAGAGGTTTTGATTGTGTACTTTTTTAATTCGGTATGAGTATAATATGTCGTGCCCTCGGTCATCAAATTTTGTTGACTTTATGTATAATTGAGTTATGACTTAATCGCATATATTTTAATATATAATATAGAAATTAAATTCTTAGTCACAATAATTTTAAAATATATAATTATTGTGAACATCTAGGCATTTACCGGTTCTCTTCATATTCCTGGTGTGCTACTTTGCACTCGACACCGGGCAGCATCACGGAAGGAGCGGTGGTCCCAATCAGGGTTTAATCATTAAATACATTGGACACCGCAGTTTATAATGTACTTACCGTTGAGGGCAAAAATTCAAAATTCACCGTCTTATAAATCATAATATAAAATAAATAATAAAAAAATTTCAATATAAAATATAACAAAGAGGAAGAGGAGTATTATACTATATTGATTATAGTATAATTTATTTAATATTTTTTCAAATTAAGAAAAAAAAATACCTTATATAATTCCATGTGAAGGGAAGAAATGGCGGCTTCCTTCATGTCACAATTTTATACACACGCGGGGAGAGAGAGAGAGAGAGAGAGAGGGAATTGAAATAGAAGAAAAGAGTTTACTCACAGAAAGATAAGATTAGCCGGATAATATGAAGAAAGGAAATCCGCAATTAAAACATTTGATGAAAATTCTAATTAGAAGACAAAAACGTGCACGGATAGAATTTTCTATGCCTTTGTCTTCTTTATAAATGGTATGTAACAGTATCCTTTTCACGGAGGTTAAATACAATTAGTACGGTAGGATATAGCTGACGGACCGATGACCCAAAAAATAATAATAATAAAGGACATAGCACACGGATTTATTTCCTCTGTTAAAAGCTAGGAAACTCTGTACTCATTTAACTTAATTTTCCTAAATTCCGACATCAGAAGGTTTTATTCACTGGAACGCTACTTCTATCCTCCAAAATAAGTAATTTTTTTTTTTTTTTTTGTTAAGAATTTATTCAGGAACCAATAGCTAAGTACCTTTGTTATAGTTGCATTCGTGCAATATCAATATATAATAAATAAGCTAAATACTAAATTTATGGTCTGTGCTCAACAAAAATAAAAAGTAAGTTTATGGTTAAATCATCCATGTTTGTGAATTAGGAGAAACACAATAGTTATCTGCTCGTATACTTGCCTGTCTATTAAGAGAATCCTTAGGGTTACCAATAATTGCCAAATTGGTGGCATTACTTTCGGCCTTAGAATTGTGAGCTTATAGTCTTCTAAATTCAAGTTAATATGGCAACTTCTCTATTTCTCTTATTTAATTTAAGTTGTCATATTTTTTTAAAAAAGTTTCGAATGTCTTAATTTTTTATGGTAAAATTTAAGTTTCATAATTTGAAGTTATTCAAATTTGTCAAAAACAATTTTTTTTTTTTTTTTTTAATCCCAGACAATGATGAATGGTAATAACGAACATTTTTTAAGTGCCATACATAGTAACCCGGGACTATATGTGCAGAGACCAGGCTGAGAAATTTCCAAGTAAACCCATCTTCTAAACCGATTGTAGAGATGTAGTTTGCAAGGAACATTTGGACATAATCTGCCTGATGAAAAGGAGCAAGTCTCCACTTGATTTTTTTACTCAGTAAGTATCTTTTTATGATGGACATTCTTCATCGAGTATTCCCTTTTTTTCTTGGCGGGTTCATGATACATCGAAAAGAATCGTCGAGCATTCTTTATCCTTGACAGCACTAAACAAATTACGTTAATGGAGGTGAATAAGAAAGTTCTCTGTTTCATCAAGTAATTCTCCTGCCTGACCTATTTATTCAGTAGTGAGCCCTGAGCTCAACCCTTTATTCGCATCTTGTTTCTTTTCTCTTCAACGTTGTGTTGCAATGATGTAAAACTTTTACAAAAGGACAAGCATCACCACATTTCATTGATATTTGGGCAGCACCCACAAGCTACTACAATATTCAATCCCTTTAAAATTTACAGGGAAGACAGATGTTAAAAAAAAAAATGAAAGGATTTAGATTTAAACCAAGATAGAAATCTAAAATTAACATATTATATGAGCCCTGCCATTTTTAATGTGTATGTGAACTGAAAAAGAACTGTGACAGAAGAAAAAATAAAGGAAAAAAAAAAAAGAAGGAAGAAGAAGAAGAAGAGAGAAATCATCATAAGAGGAGTTTAAGATAATTGCGATTAATTAAGCAGCTAACTAAGGGTTCACCGAGTGCTGCTGGGCTTTTCAGATGAACCCAGTAGTTCTTCCAGGTAATCAGTGCCTAAGTCTTCAAAAACCACCACATTCTCTATCCCCAAATCCCTCTCTTTCTTTCCTCTGCTGACAATTTTCCTTCTCATGGAGTGCCATTTCTTCAGAGCCACCACAGGGGAGCAACCATCCTCATGGATAGACTTCATCTCCTCAAGTGACTCCCTCACTCTTTCAACAGGGAAATTGAGCACAGCCCCAGAGCCTCTCATTGAAAATGCAGCTTGGTCATAGGCCAGAGCAGCTGCCTCTGCACTATCAAATGTGCCTAACCATACCCTTATGCCATGCCTCGTTGAATCCCTTATCTCGGCCGCGAATTTGCCCCACGGCCGCCTCCTAACACCTCTATAGGACTTTTCTAACTCGGGTTTTTTTGCTCTGGAGATGGAACTAACCTCCTCTTCCTTCACAACTTCATTGTATTGAGCCGTTCTTGAGGTTTCTTTGGTGGCGTCTGAGATTAGCCCAAAAAGAAGCATCTCCTCAGAGTCATTTTCGTTGAAAGGCAGAGAATTATGGTTGAAGGTTTGGCTGTAAAAAGATTCCGGCGATCCGAAGGAGGATTCCGATGAGAAATCGGAATTTGGAGAGTGAAAGATGAAGGAATCCATTTGAATGGATTGTGGGATATTTGTTTCTTTTTTCTTTTTTTTTTTTTTTCCTGACGTCGCTTGTCGAAGTATGCCAAGATTTGAAGCCTGATGCTCTTTATATAAACCGCAAAAGGAGGGAGATACGGTAATCGTAAAAAAGTAACAGAAGTGAAAGAACAGAAAACGTGGACCCCAATCAAGCAAACTGGCGACTTGGTACTTGGTGGGTCCATGTTTTCCATGCCACTTGGGTCTAATTGCAACGCATGGGTCAATTGAATCGTGGCGGGCGGGCGTTCTGGATGACGTCAGCAATTATTTCACTTTTGTCTGTGTCCGATCGGAACATGGCGCCAGCTCGTCAGCCCGCCTGAACGACGCTTCCTTACCCCGCGATCGAGACAAGTAAAATCTGCTGGGGCGATGGCGTCGCTGTTAAAAATGGTTCGTTTCATTTCTTTTTTTCCTCATAAAAAAAATCCTAATCATCGCTGTAATGAGTTCGAATTAAAAATTATTTATTAACGTTATAATTTACTATTTTTTGAAAAGAAAAAATTATTATTTAAATAGTAATAACTCTAACAAATTCCTTCCACACTAATCACAATAATTGTCAAATTTAAAACTTCTCTACAACAAAGTTTTACTTAAGAAAAAAAAAAAAAAAAGACGCGATCAGAAAAATTGAACTTGAATTACACGATGAAAACCACGCAAGAGAATTGTCAAATTTTCACATAGGGAAGTTTCAGTTTGGTTTCTAAATTACAAATAATGATAATCCTATTTTCCTGCGGTGTACATATTTAGGTAAAGCACATGTTTAGATCACGTGTTGTTGGTTGAATCTGCCACCGGATGTGAATCCTAGGTAATCCGAAATTTAAATGGAATAAGGAAAAGAAAAATTCAGGCTTAGCTATATTGAACTCTTGGAGCGTGTTCGGTGGGATCTAATACATTAAAAAAAATAAAAAATTAATTAATAATCCACTTTGAATTGTTTGCCTCTGATCCACGTTTTCAACAAAAATACAATAAAAAAATTTGACTAAAGATTCTTCCTTGGAACATTTCTCCCTATCTTTTCAATCCAATGTCATTGATTGAAACAAGACACTAACTAGCTAACAATCAAAATCTTTCCTCGGTATAATTTCACTCGCCGTTTTTGGACTCATAAAATCCCATTCAAAGCTCATAGATCAACGACGAATATTTCATTTGTTTCAAAATTAAAATTTCCAGAATCCGAGGCCCCCCCTCCCCCTGTTTTTCTTTTTTTTTTTTTTGTTTTCTTAAAAAATTTCTTTTCGTGAATAGGACCTATGGTAGAAAAGGTGGCTAACACCCTTCGAATCTAGTGGATAAGCAACCTTGAACTTAACCGATTCATGGTCAGACCATCAAATTAACCTTTGATTTTCTTTTAATTGGCAATTATCACGTGAAGCAATCATGTGTCATCTAGCCACCTATTGAGAGTCTCAAATCTCAATCTTTTATTTAGTAATAACATGGCGTTCTATACCAACATGCCCAAAATAAAAAACAAAGAATCTAAAAGTATTTCCATGTTTGGCTACTGAAGACCGGTCTGGCTGAGCTGTGCAAAATTTGACACTGTAATTTGTTTCCACGTTACTTTATTAGGGATTTCCATCATCTTTGATTATTATAACTCGTAAGCTTCCTAGTTAGTTCCAATTTTGCACTGTACATTCAAACTGTACCTGTCTCTCGTCTTTCGCCATTTACCAACTCGAATTCATGTGAATATTTCTTTTTATGTAACATTCATAAATTGCTGGCAACTCAACGACTTTCCTTTGGTTATCAGCGGCCATGTGAAAATGGCATGTTGTATGTATCAACTTTTTCCAAGCTATAGAATTATCGAATTTTTTTTCAAGAAATGTCAATTGTTGGTGCTTTAAACAAATTTTCATCCTAAAAATGAAGCCCATCTATCAATCAGGATGCAGGATTCGATGATTAAAATTGTCTATATACAGACCTCTAGAAGCTCAACAGAAATAAAATAAAAAATTAAATTCCCCGATACTGAGAGATAAATGTCGAATATTGGAAAGTCCTCCGAAAAGAATGGATCGATACTATTGAAGGTTGGACAACGAACCATTGTCATGCGTGGGACCATGATATTCAACAATTTCATCCTGATCAATAATAATCGACGTAGCTTCCAGGAAAAAGCCTATTCTGGTATGTCTGCCTGTTAATGTCATATTAAAGAGAAGAATACGATTTTCTAGTTAACTTGGAAAATTCACAAGCTTGAATGGTTTGCCATGAAAATTTCGTTTCTTATCTTGCCTTCTTGCTTTCTCTCTTTCTTTCTTTCTTTTAAAAAAAAAGAGATATCCTCTATTGTATTGTTTAATGAGATTTTCAATGCAGCATAACAAAACAGAAAGATCTAACATATCTTCTGATATGTAGTTAACAAGTTGGTAAGATTACTGTGGATATTCTTATATTTGAATTCCACTCGTGCTTTGGTTCATTCTGTTCAGAAATGTCAACTAATTGTTTCGTTGGGTTTTTGTCATCAATTGAAAGTCGGTTGAAAAATTGAGAACTGACAGAGTCTCCCTATTTTTGAAAATTTTGGATGCATGTTAAATATCGACTGGATACATGTAATCAGTCCCATGAATGGAGAATGGAGTTGAAGACAAAAACGTTTGATCCATCCAAGTGGTTGCTCCAGCTCAGCTAAAATTAGGGAGTAAAAGGACCGCCACAGTCCCATCCCATTTGCAACCAAGTGGTCCTCAACTTTGATCATTAATGACTCTTTACTCTGCTCCATTGCCAGTTCCCAGCCACCCAGCCACCCCCCTCCCCCTCCCCCTCTCTCCAAAAAGGCAAATAAAACAAGCAGGGGACCAAATTTTGTTTGACTAAATTACCCAAGACATGCCATGATGAATGTAGATTCATGGTACATGGTCGATTCATAGATTTCTCAGATTTTAACTTTTGCTGCGTATCCGGACCCACTGCCCCCCATGCGCTAATCCAACCACCGGGCGGAAAAGCCGTCCGTTTGCTGTTGTCTTGCTTGGTACACTGCCATCTTAATTAGAAGGACTCCAGTTTTATATATATATATATATATTATATATATTTGTTTATTTTTATCTTCTTTCTTTGTTGTGCCCTTATTCTATTTACACAAAAGAGCAATAAGTCATACACAAACGTGGTACGTGGGAGAAGAAAGGGACATAAAGTTAGCCAAGTAAGACTGACCATGCTCTGAAAGAAACCCTCGTTCGGTTGCTTTAATAATGGATGCAATATCGTTGCCAAGCCATCAGCAGAACGTCCTTGTGGCTTAATTTGAATAATATTTAGAGATGAGAATACTTAGTAGAGCATTGAATCTTCCAAATTTCATGGTTTAGTCCCAAATCTCTCTCACCCTTTTTTTTTTTTCAATTGATTCCTGCGCATGTCTAAGTAGAATAAATAATATATTGTGAGAATAATAATAAAATAACCTTTCTAAAAAAAACCAATTTTTTTATAATTATCAATACAATAAGAAATTGGATTGACGATTTCATAGGACAAGCAAGTATTTTTCCACTTTTGTTTTTCATCATTCCATCTGACAAGGGAGGTGTCACCTAACACTGTGTTTATTATCATATCGCTTAACCATCCTGTTTGATAAGTACATCGCTCACGTTGTACCATAATTTATTTTTTCCACGAATGGGAAATTTAACATCCTTTGAAAAAGAAAAGAGGGACCCAATCATGGCATTAGAAAAAGTTTATGACACCTAAAATGGTCGTCCCAAATTTTTCTCCTTTTTGTTTTTTTTTCCTTGGGGGTACGTATGTGTCATCCCTAATCTTTAACCACAAAGCATTAGATTTTTGTTTTTTTTTGTTTTTTTTTTTCATTAACTCCGATTGGTTTTCAGAGAAAGAAAAAAATTGAAAAATACAAATTATTCAGGCATACAGCATGCATCATATTTGGTTTACCGCGAAATGGAATAAAAATGAGAAACTCAAACCATTTTCCAATTTGTTGATTTATTTTGGAAGGTGAGAGAATTGATATTTTTCAAGAATAATTATATTCCTCTAAATATTCGGAGTCTTATTATCTAATTCTTGGTATTTAGGATTTCAATCTCGGGCTTCTTTTTTTTTTTTTTTTTTGTAAAAATAAAAAGTATTTCAATCTTGGGTTGACCCTTGTAAAAATAAATAATGATTTTTTTCGAGTGTCACAATTTGTTTTTTTTTTTTAAGAACTTATTGTTATGCGAATGTAGGTAAGTTTAAAGAGATCAACGTCAAAATAACAACTGATAAAAGAGATAATTTTTACTCTACAAAAAATTTTAAAAGTGTTGTAGATATCCCTAATTATTGTTATATTTAATAGTAATAAAATTCTAAAAAAACAAAAGCCAAAGCCAAAAGAAATAATTAAGAACTCATTCCGTGAGGTTGGACCTTTTGGTTTTTCTAAGTTAAAAAATAAAAAGAAAAAGCCAAAGGCAAAGAAAAATAACTAATGACGACTGGACCTTTTGATTTTTTTTCAAGTTAAAATTTACAAAATAAGTGATTTGTGTTTTTTACAAAAAAAATTGAATATAATTTTTAAAATAAAATAAATTAAAAAAATATTTTCACTCTAAATTTTAAATTCAACTATTATATATATATATATATATATACTTCTTTCTTTTTTTATTATTATATTTTTTTATTTTTTTACTTTCTCTCATCTCTCTCTCTCTCTTCACTTTTTCTTTCTCTATTTCTCTTTTTTTCATTTATCTTTTAAGATCAAATTTTATTTTTAAATATATTTTTTTAAAAATAATTTATTTTAATTATAATTTTTAAAAAAATTTTAATTTTAAACCAATTTTTTATTAATTTTAAAATTTTAAATATTTATTTTAATTTTATTAATTTTTCAATCTAAATTCATTCTTTTTAATATTTTATTTTACAAAATTAAAAATTATTTAATTATACATTAATATTTAATTTTAAAATTTATTATTATAAAATTTAATATTTTAATTAAATTGTTGAGTATAATTTTAATATATATATATACATATATTTAAAAATAATAAAATAGTTGTTAACATAAATTTACGGCAAAGAACAACCGAAAACAATAGTAAAAAATTCACAACGGAATCGAATTAACCCTAAAAAAATCGACCCGGGGCTGGGATGATGGAAAGCCGCCGAAGGGACTGGCGGTGGAGCTGCCACTGGGGGGAATTCGGCATTTCTAACCGGCAAGACAAAGTAGCCACGCGTTGATGCGCGTTCACGTTCATCGGCTGTCGGATGGACATGATTTGGGTGACATTTTCACGGGTTCCCAGGTAATCGCCGATATGGATAGATCGGACAACTTTGCTTCTATATGCGCAGTCTTCACGGGATAACGGTGGATCAAGACAAAATTCCAGAAAACGGCGAGCTTGATGCATCGCACCCGGCGCAGCACAAGCATTCCGGGGCTTCATTTTTTTTTTTTTTTTTCTATTGTTAATTCTAGAGGAAATAAATTGTAATTTTGGTCGGTAGAAAAAACAATGCACTGTAATTTTACAAAAGACTCTGTCCTTTAAAAATTAGTAGAAAAAATGAAAACGATGGGGCTGTCACCTTTGGTTCCCTGACACTGGATTGTCGTCTTTTATTTAAAATAAAAAATAAAAAATATATATTAATTATTATATTTATAATTTAAAATTAAAGATAACTTATTATTTTTAAAAAAATATTATTAAATTTAAATAATTCTTTTTTAACATTCAATATTAAAATTTTAACATTATACTTTTAAATACATACACTTAATTTTGATCAAGGTGAATTGTACGCGTAAATTCCAACTTCAACGATAAAGGGAGAAACATGATTTTAAATTTACTTTACATATACTTAAGCAAGCATGTAAAAGTCATTAATTTTTTTCTATTTTTTTTTAGCAAGAAAAGTCATTAATTAACAGCATATTGCTTCTGGAGTTCTATCGTCTTTAAAATACTTCATTGTCAGTTGGCAGGTGAATGCATGCACTTTCCAATATAAAGTAACATCTTCTATATACAATCAAGGATCAAACTCTGTAAAAGTCATCAATAAAAGCAGGAATCAAAACGGTGGTTTTTGAAAAAGGGCGTTTAAGCAGATGCCAAATGTTATTTTTTTATCTATTTATGTCTTGTTCCATGATAAACAACCACTGCCAAAGTTTATCTATCAAGAGCTTCCGTAAAGCAAACTATATAAAAAAAAAAAAAAACAGATTTCAATATCTACTGTTTTGGGTTGCAATCAGTACATGAATCATTGAATGTTTGCTTTAATGGGGTAAAAAACGAAGAATAATCGCCTGCAAACTGTGTTCGTTCCCGTGACAAAGGAGATGAGTTCAGTCTCATTCACGCCCTCCCCAACCCCAGCCTTACAAAATGGCTGTAGGCCGACTGCTAAACCTCCTTTTAGTTTCGTCGTTCACATTATAAACATGCCAAAGGAAGCTCGTGCTACAATTTAGTTACATTGAACGAGGATGACATTATTTTTTATTGTTATCACTATGGTCAGACTCAATGCACCTAGAACCTAAAATTAGGTGGATAATCATGGCTTTTTGTAGCTTCCGTCTTGTATTAACGAAAAAATTATCTTTTTTTTTATCCCTCAATTGTCTTTTTTTTCTCCTAACTTTGTAAGTTTATCGATAAGAATGTAAGAGGGCATAAAGTCTTATACAGTTGCTTAGTCTCTAATTGAGAGAAGATCTTGTAAATCTAATCAAATTAGACGAAAGATTTTGTGACGACTCTCCCAGGTGAACGCGTCTAACAGTGTGTTTTATTGGAATGAATGAAATTATGAAACGGAAGGAAAGGCTGTCGGGAGACGTTGGACTGGGACGTCGAATAATTAGGCGGACACCATCAATCTTCTAGCATTGGTCCTAAAAGTAATTCAAGCGGGAATGAATTTGGTCAAAGTAGTTCGGTGGCTCGGACTCATATTTAATTTTAATTTTAAATAATATAATCTAATAAAAATTAAAAAATAATAAAATAAACATGTGTTATAATCCATAATAATTTAATTTAAATATAAAATTTATATGTATTTATTAAAATTCCCTGTAGAGTTAAATTTTAATATGACTTTCTTTGTTTACAAAAAAAAAAAAGATCATTTACACTTTATTATCTTGACTTTAATTATAACAAAATCTTTACAAAGTTTTCACAAGAACACTTCACTTTTCACAACATTTTAAAATTCATACTTTATTACTTTCTATTATAACATTTTAACTTTTTTATAATTTCAACTTTTCTTACATAAAATTTTTATTATTGGATTTCATTTTCTTTCTTTATGTATCACTTAATTCAATACAATACTTTTCAAACTTACATGAATAAGCTTTTCAAATTATCTCATAAATTATAAATATAAAATAAACAAAATATATTAATTTATTGTTTTAAAGTAAATTAGTTTCAAAATTAAAAAATTTTATATTCCAAAATATCACTAAATCAACTCAAAGTTTTTATATTATAGTATAATTTGGTCAATTGACTTAAATTTTGCAATTTTTGTACGTAATAATTTGAATTTTTTTTAACTATATGTTATTAATTGTATTCACTATTAAATTGATTGGTCTAAAATTTTTATTTTTATTTTTGGTACACTTTACGGCTTAAAGTTTTCTATCATATCTAATTAACTCAATTGACCTAAATTTTTTATTTCTTTCATTCTTCATTTTCTTTAATTCATCTTATTTAATCAATAATATAGGTCAATCAATCTAAATTTTTTTACAACTTTTAAATATTTATAATTTTTTTCATATTTTTTTTCCATATTACTCAAGACTTTGTTAATATATTTTTTTAAAATAAAAATGTAACAATGTGATATTTATAAAATTATTAGTTCAATTTAAATTTATAATTTTAAAATTAATTAAAAATAACACAAATCAAAATATTAATAATTATATAAAATTATATTAATCAATAAAAAATATAAAAATAATAATTTAAATAAATTAACATCATTCAAATATGAGTGATATTAAAACACAAAAAATAATATATAACACATAATTTGAACAAGTTTGAAAATCTCAACATCTAGTACATTCTAAGCTTGTTTCAACAATTTCTTCTATTACGTTTCAGTTTTCTCTTATTACAACAAATTTTGTATTTAATATTGGACTTGTGTGGCCAAAATCCACGCATTTCAACGTACTGAAAGTCTGACCGCAGAATACTCCGCTGAGGATCACATAAGCGGTGACGTGTGAAACAGGTAGTCCTTTGACTACATTTCTTACTCAAGTGTGGGAAAATAATTTGTAACGTTTAACATCAAGATAACGGGTGCCTCGAATTGTACTGGTGTACCCGCCCTGGTAGAATGGCTTTTCTCGTTTTCAACGTCCCCCCCCTCCCCTTTTTTTTTTTTTTTAATTATATCTATAATTGCTAGTCTTAATTTTTATATATAATCCGGAAAATTTTCTTTTGCATGCATAGGGGGCTTCTCTATTCTTTCGTTAGTTGTGAAAGTAAAGTTGCTTCTGCTACATATATATATATATATACTTTATATTTCTCACAGGGCGAGAAGAGAAATAGAAAAGGTGAAAAAGAATACAAATAATGCTAAAAAATTACACCAAATGATCAAATTAAAGTATTTCCAGTTGTTAAATTGAAAGAGATTATTCTGCTCATATTCAAATTCCAAGCATCATAATAATATTCACTAGAAAAGGTAATTACAAAACAATAAATAGAAAGAAAAAGGATAGGGAACAGGTAAGATTTTTATGTTTTCTTTTCAAAGATCGCGTCAAAAAGAAAATGTCAAGCGGTGATATACAAAAACAGAACAGTCCTCGACCTTGTCGTCAAGCATCCATTTTGACGATCCACTGCATTTTGTGATCTTATGATTGCCATTTTAACATAGAGAAAAAAATTAGATATTCATATTTAAGGAATAATATGATAATAATAATAAATAATATTAATTAATTGGTTTATGTTTGATTCAAATATGATGGGGGCAACGCTGTTCTTACAAACAGGTTTTACAAATTAATTATAAAAAGATGTTTGTTGATTAATAAAATCATGTCATATTGAGGTAATGTTTACTAGAATGTAACAGAATATAATGTACTTAATTAAATTTTCTTTTAAATTGCAATAATTTTTTTTGGGGGGCGTCTTATTTAAAATTTGCAATAATGTTGGAGTGAACTATATACGGTGGGCTTCTTCAGAAATTGGGCCTCGTTTAGATGGCAGGGCAATCTCTGAGGCAAGGCAGCCCTAAACACCATGCCCATAAGGCCAGCTTTAGCAGCCAGAAAAGGCCCAGCCTGGAGACCATCTTTCAGAAACTAGGTTGCCCACATGAATTTGATGATCGTGAAGAAGGATTGGAATAGAACTTCTACGATTTTATCCCAGCTAGAGCAATTATACTTTTCGTTCCCCGCAACAATCATTTTCCGGGTATTACAGCTATGATTTCGTTTTCATCGGCAGGAAGCCAAATATAAACTTTCTACAACGTTGAATATCACTAATATTTTCGTTCCAATTCCCACGACTTCAATAATGATATGCTTACCTTTAAAAAGAAACACAACTACTTACTTTATGGTATAAGATTATCAAAATTTTTTTAAAAAAATAAAAATAAAAAATACAGCACATATTATTATAAGATCTATTGCAAATAATCTGAATCATGAAGTCAGCACATATGTAATTACGGTGCACTATGCCTTGCTTTATCACTTCAGTACATATAATCTTTACCTATATTTTAACAGACAAGAAAGGAAAGAATCAGAAACACATTGAGAATAAAAAAGAAAAGAAATGCCCAACATTAAAAGAAAAAAAAAATGAAAAAGAGAAATTTTGCTCCATCGAAGAATTAATTTGGAGAGTTTCTTTATGCAGTTGAATTAAACGGATTTTTTTTCTCAAAGAATGAATCAGATGCGATAATATTATTAAAAAAGAGAAAAATCCATACTCAAAGCTTTATAAGGCTAAAAGTCGTACTTTGTTCAAATTGGATTGAGTTGTCTCCCATTTTGTGGATATCATTACCTGTATAGCATCTTGAAGTCATTTACATGATTTAACGCAAACTAAAAGTACACGAGACTTCCCTCTAACGCCGTGTAAAAAAAGAAATATTCAAACGGGAAATTCAATTGTTGATTGAGATTCTCACATATACGTGAGTGTGAATAATTATGGGAACTGTGTACAAGGGTCTTTTATGTATCTTAGAATTCCAACACACGCAGGGGCATACATTCTCATTGAGAAACATGGGACACTGTTTGTTTTGTTTTTACTTGTCTTTTTTTTGGCAATTTCCAGTTTTACATACTGGGGGCGTGATTACAACATAAAACTCTCTGGTTTTGGGGTACTGTTGGCGAACGACGCCGCTAGCTGCTTATCTGCACAAGCATATAAACAACATGAATTTCTAATTCAAGAACAGTAGTTCAGCCTCCAACTTCAGCAATTTTTCTTGCTATTTCGCTCTTCTTGTTCAAGCAGCTCCTCCAGCAACTTGTCATCCAAGCATTCAAACTCAAAAACTTGACTTTGCGAGGTGGATGCATTAGAGGAAGAAGCGCCCAGAGAACCAGAAGAGGAAGAAGCCATGCTATTGGAGGCAGCGCCACGGCCCATTGGATACTCATCGGGGAAATTAAGAATGGCTAAGTGCCCTCTCATTGCATACGCTGCCCGGTCATATGCCCTTGCCGCCTCTTCTGCCGTGCTAAAAGTCCCAAGCCATACCCGCGCACCGCTTCTCGTTGAGTCTCTTATCTCGGCCGCAAACTTGCCCCATGGCCGCCTCCGGACTCCACGGTACTTGACCTCTCGGCCCTCTTCATTGCCCTTATTCGTCTTGCACTCGTCCATGTGTTTTGATGTTGCATGGCTGTTTCGCAATCGCAGCCTGGAAGTAGCAATTTATACCGGTGGCGGAGCAGCCATCAGGACGATTGACATGACCTTAAAGTCAAAGTTTAGCCATCTGGAGAATGCATGCATCTAGATGGCCAAAGCGATGGCTTTGGAGTCTAGAAACCCTTTTACTCACTTTTATTTTGACGTCTCTAAGAGAAAATAAAAAAATTTAATTAAAATCATATATATTTAAAATAATAAATTTATTATACTAAAAAAACAAGATTCTTTTATTCTATGGAAGCCATGTCATCGCTTAAGCTCTGTCTACATATTAATCTGGACAAAAAGTAGAATTGATGGGCTTTGGATGAAAGTAGTTGAATTTGGATGAAAATATATTACCAATTTGCATATAGTCGATTGAATTTTAGGAAGGGGCTGAGACAAAAAAAAAAAGTAGGCATAGAGTCGGAGAAAAATTTTTTTTTTTCCCTTCTTCCCTGAATGGATAATATGGCCAAGGAGAATCTTGACTTTTTTATGGGCCTTCTACCGTCACGCCATGTGTCTTGACTTTTATTGTGGAGTTTACACTGGGCTTCTAATCCGTACATTACCTGCAAACACCTGTTCTGTCAAATTGTATGCTTTCAAGTTGGACTGCATTTTCCTTTAAAAGAAGGACCAGAAAAAAAATTACAAAAATTTGCCTTTGGAAGGAATCCGAGTTGCTACCAAGTTTTCCATCGAATTCGATCTTAGGATGCAATGAAATAGCTACTCTTTTTTTTTTTGGGTATATGTTGAGTTTTATTGTGAAAAAATGGGTTAATTCAATTGTCAAGGTCTCATAAGAGCTCTCAAATTATTGAGGATTTGAGTGAAACTGACTGCAATATTTCTATATTGCTGATAACGTATCTAAGTGACCTCATTTGTACAATTATCTTAATTTTTAGTTTTCATTTGTGTTCGATATTAGTTCATTAACAAAGAGGGACATATCCTAGAGATTTTTTCTTTCTCTTCAGAGGTGCTTGGCCTTCAACCATTTGCATGCTTTTGAGTTATAATTAGGCTACCAAAAACACAAAAAAAAAAAAAAAAAGGGGCATTCTTTTAATATAATTGGCATAATACCTATGTTAGAACTGATTATCTAGACTTGCTACTTCCACAGCTCCATAGCTGATGCATACTTATCAACCTAATGATTCTACAGAACCGATGAATAATTTTGTACAGGGCTTCTGGGCTGATCACGAAAAGATAAAAGCGTCTAACTAAAGCACAAACATAACCTGCGCATCAATGTACAATGCTTGCCGTCAGTAGAGGGGCCAGCTTTTTCGACTGCTGTTCAATTTTTTTTCTGCTTGATCTTTTGCTGATATATCAAATTTGTGTATTAAGAATCATATGTTAAGAATTTGAAAAATATTTATCACTTACGTATATAGTAAAAATAAATATTATAATTATATTTAACAAACAATCTATCTATTTTTAAAAATATAATTTTTCAGAGCCTTGGTGCTGTCACGATGTAGTGACCAGACGCAAGCATGTTTATCGGAATAGGTCTCCAAGTGGAGTTTTATGTGATGATAAAACCTGGCTTACCTGTTTAGCCGGTTCACTTGTGACTCGCCGGACGGGCAGCTAAGCTATAGGCCCATTGATTTCTGTTTTCCACAATTCCCGTTGTTTTCCGGGAATCGAGAAGTGACGTCACTCGATCTTGGACTAGCACTGTAATTTTAATATTTAATATCATAATATCAATTTGTCAAATTTATCTTACTCACTATCAATAAGTGGAGAATACATGTCTATCTACGTTGAAAAATGATTTATGCATAAATATTAAATTTATAATTATTTATTTTATGTGGTAATTGTTATTACTTTATTGATTTTAGCTTCAAGCGTATAAATATTTAAGAGAAAAGTTAACTTATGCTAAATATAAATTAGCATTACGGTGGTACTCTCTATGGTACATAATAATCTCAGATTACTATAATTAATGTAGAGTAAAACTAGGATATTTTTACACTTTAAACAATAGAATATGAGATTATAGCAATCTAGATGCCCCCCCTGGTGTTTCCTCATGCAAGATCCCCTGCAATTCTAATTTTTTACCATGTTTGTGACAAAAGTCCCCAAGAAATGGAACCTCCATTGGACCGTTCACCCGGCACGTGACATCACATGCGTTCCCGTGTACCCGATGTTCCCTTGACTGGAATCTCTAAAAGGGTTTTTTCTTTTTGCTTTTTAATTTTGTTTATATATGAAACTGAAGCCTGAACAAAAGAATTATCTCCAGACCGTAGAAATTTGGGCTTGGAGTCACGTGACTGAAACCCACCCAGGCGGTATGATTTACTGCATTTTGACCAAGTGCCACGTGGCACAGACCCATTTTTGACGCTCTTACACACATTTACACGCTGATACATTGCAAAAGCCATTTGTTCCTTGGAGTAAATTGGCCAAATTAAAATTTGTAAGAATGAAAAGACGTTGAGATAAACGACAAACGAAGCAGATCTAACTGACAAAGAAAAGAGGACAGAACTTTTGCGCAAGATTTAATTTTTCTTCTCTATTACTATTATTATTATTAATTTTATTTTTCCCAAATGTTGGAAAAGCACTCCTCTTCATGAGTAAATTGCTCCGGGTGATCGACAGCTTTTGCCTCTTGCCTCAAGTTTGCCTAATTTTGGGTACATGATACCTGAAAGTAAATAACAAAAAATGGCCAGCCTATAATTGAGCGTGACGCACATCTGTTTGTTTTCCAGGGCAAGAAGCATTCTTTTCTTAGACCAAAGGTCCAAAACAAGAAGTTGGGGGGGCGGGGGGGGTTATGGTTTGATTTTATGGCTACAAATGTCCAAATCCCGATGGGACGTGAACAAAAAGGAAGGTTAGTGTCGTCGTAGTAGGTCTAGAAAAAGGGGGTAAAACAAGGTGAAAGGAAGTCCTCCCGGAGATAATCCAAAAATTCTAGGTACGAAATAATTTCCAGATTAATATGTCTCGTAAGAATTTCGGCAATAAAATCGATACTAATATTGTATGTTCCCAATAGGGATTAAAAGCTTTGACTGTAAAAAGCACACTTTTCAAAAGGGCACACTGTTTTTCTCACCAGCGGCCAATGCAATATGATACGAGGCCTTCTGTCTCTCCCTCTTTTCTTTTTTGCTCGTCAACACGCAATCATGGACGGTGCCGGATCTTGCCTTTATTATTCTGTCCTCTTTCAGAGAATTCCTACTCACACGGACACGGGTTCTTTGCCGTGAGTGACATCCGTTACTTTTTACTTGACAAGAAACGGGCCCCGATTTATTTTTACGGACCCACTTGGCGAATTTATCTTCTGTCTCAAAGTACGTGTAGGCTTATACTTTTTCGTTCGAAGAGTTTGATTTTTGAACTAGATTGTAGGGAAAAGCAACCGCGTTACGATTCTGTAATGTGAATGGGAGGACTTTTGGGCGCTGGTTATTATCATATGGAAGGTAAGTAAATATTTGTAATGGGTTGTATGTGGGCTGTCGTAAGTATCTCAACTTTTTGCTTTATGATTGGTGATGATGGTGACTGAGAATAGGATGGGTGTGAATGGCAAAAGTCAAGTCTCCTTCGAATCTTTACCATATATCTAGAAAACTCTACGCATGCCCATCAGCCGCCCCATTTATTGATGCATCACTTAAAAGAGAGTCTCACCTTGTGATTAGGTTTTGTGCCGACATGCCAAGGCCACCGGAGCGATTAAAATTAGGAGGGAAGAAAGTCAACAAAGTCAACCAATTTGGAAATGAGACATTTGGTGAGATTAGAACATTTGTAGCTTCAATAACGTCCGGCGCTGTTGCCGTTATTACTCTATAATCAATGTAACTTGGCAGTGGGATGCCGAAGCCAAATAAAGGGGTTTTTTTTTTTTTTTTTTTTTCCTTATAAGTGAAATCCATGATTGCCATCAAAAGGTCATTTATATATATATATAAAAATGGTGCACCACACAGTTCCGCCCCCTCGACCAAACTGGAGCAAATTCACGTGCGATACGCATCGATCAAGTAATCGACTTAAAAATCAAACAATATCACCAGTCTCTTCACAACAAGACAGTGCGGCAAAATGTTGAAGTGTTCTCGTTCTCGGTCACCTGTCAGAGCCTGTTTCGTTAGCCCAACATGTAAATTCCCCTTTCGGTTCATACTTCATGTTCATTGTGAAGTGGATGATCTTAGATTCTACGAGAGGTTTCCAATTTTTATACTAGGCCCATACGTTGCCGGTACTAAAATAATTGGTACAATAATCGAGGCACCCCGGGGGGGGGGGGGAATTCACCAACTACTTGCTGTGCCTGATTGCTCCGACTCTCTCCCCCTCCCGTTTAAATAAACGTTCATTTCAAGGCACAGATTTCATTAAATTTCAGGACTTTTATGCCTCCATTTCACACCTTCCTCCTCATTTACGCCATCTGGACGCCATCTTCTTTCTCTCTTCTCCTTGTTCGCGGTACAAATCACATGTCCCTTTCCAAGTCTTTCTCCGTCAGTAACAAGCTGGCTTAATTCCTCTCTTCTTTAGTCCTCTGTTTTGTCTCAAAGTTCACAACTTTGTTTCTTTAACTTGTGTGTGTGCGTGTGTTTCTTTTTTTTTCTTTTCTTTTTCTTTTTACGCTATATTTTGATGTTGTTATACATTCAACATCTGTAAGAGTCCATATGGATCTTGGAAGCAAACAATCTGCCCCACCAATTATAAGTCCAGCTGCTTTGCATTCCTCAGATAACAGTTTCCCCATCATAGCCATTGCCATTATTGGGATTTTAGCCACGGCCTTCTTGCTAGTCAGCTATTATGTCTTTGTGATCAAATGCTGCCTAAATTGGCACCGTAATGATCTTCTCAGGCGATTTTCTCTATCTAGAAATAGAAACCAGGAAGACCCTTTAATGGCCTATTCAACTGGGGCTGAGGCTAGAGGCTTGGCCGAGGCAGTGATAACGTCAATTCCAGTGTTTAAGTTCCAGAAAGGAGACAGCAATAGGGGTCTCGAAGAGAGAAGCTTTTGTGAATGTGCAATTTGCTTGAACGAGTTTCAAGAAGATGAGAAGCTAAGAAGAATACCAAATTGCAACCATGTGTTTCACATTGATTGCATTGACATTTGGCTTCAGGGGAATGCAAATTGCCCACTCTGCAGAACAAGCATTTCAAGCGCCACAGGGCTCCCAATTGACCAGATTATTGCTCCAAGCTCCACCCCAGAAGATCCACATCCTGACAGTGAAAGTCTGCTTGTTGGGGATGAAGCCTACCCTGTGCTCGAATTGAGGAACCATAACTCCACAAACCAAATGCTCGCAGCGCAAGAAAGAATAAAATCATCACATGAATCATTCAATGCACTTTCCCTGAGTCCTTCTCCAAGGAAGATCATAGAGCAAAGCCAGAGAGTTGAGCACAAGAAAGCAAGGAAATTTAATGGGGTTACTAGCATGGGTGATGAATTTATTGATATTAGAGATAAAGATCAATTTGCAATCCAACCCATTAGGAGATCTTTTTCGATGGACTCATCTACAGATCCGCATCTGTATTTGTCAATTCAGGAGATTGTGCAGCAGAGAAGGCAAGTCACAGAGGCCAGTCCTGTCGAAGGTTGTAGCGGTGCCAGCAGAGGCAGAAGAAATTTGTTTTCTTTTGGCCATGGCAGGGGATCCAGGAATGCAGTGCTACCGCTTTACTTGGACCCATAAAGAAACATAATTTCTCATTAATTTTATGTGTATGATAATAGAGATTGTTATAATTATTCAACGGCATAGTATTTAGCACATATTCAGTTTGAACTTTTAGGTCTTAATTTTATTAATTTGATTCCTGGGTTGGTGTCTGTATAGTTGGTTTCTTCAACAACCGTTTATTTCTATTTATTCTCTTTGTCAATCTTTTTACATGATTGTCGAATTTTTAAAAGAAGTGCTCAATTGGTGCATTTTCGTGGCTCAAGGCATACGATTACGTGACTGCCACCAATTTGATATTTTGCACACTATGACAAAAAATTAAAAAGATCAATGGATTCTCAATTTTCTCATTGTTGCCAGAAAGAGTGTCAAAATTGACAAACGGCCAGCGATATGGGAAGCAGGGAAGGGTACTGATACAATTCAATTGAGTCCATCATGACAAATTGACAACAGCCACCAACTTCTTGTGTCAATAATGCCTGTTGTGTTGGTTGAAGAATATGGAAGTGACGTTGTTTGGCCATGCCGACAAGGGTCGGTTTGGTTGTTGTTGCTCCCTAACAAACGCTTATTTCCAGACTGTAGGAATCATCACTCACAGTACGAATCAAACTTTACATTACATCCAAAATGGTGAATGATCGAACTTAGACAGGGATTGAATTTGACTTTGTGCCCATAACTAGAGACAGAACATTGGCTCTCTTACAAAAATCCCAAGTGGGAAAATAAACCACGTAGCTTCGAGGTTGTCTTGACTTGCAGTTTTCAACTCAAGAAAATTATTGGGACTCGCCCATGCGCATAGTTGCTTCATGTGAAACAACTTCATTAATTTTCTTTACTGTTGTCCTAGGAGGCTAGGACTCACACACTCAGCCAATTTATCCGATCAAGATTCAATGCTAGTTTTGTAGTCATTTCGAAGTCCTTCATACTGTGTTCTCAATGTATTGGCGTTTCTTCTTGGGGGGAAAAACGTACAATTAGAGAGCAGCCCCATAGACATCATTATGGACGATTGGTTATTTTTTAAAACTTTTATTTATTTATTTTTTTCTAGTTAATATGACAAGGGGAAGTACAGTGCACAATAGTTCTCAACGAACAGTTTGTGTATGTACACTACATGGAAATGAAATCTACAGGGAATGGAGTTGGAAAATCAGTACCCCATGAGTTCAAGCCGCGGGATATGATCATGAAGATGCAGTTACCGCAAGCATCAGAAGGAAATCAAGATTGGCCTCACCTGGTAGTTGCACAAATGTGCACAATATTCTAGGCTCAGGGGCCGCCATACGTGGGTTTGACATCAATCCATCTGACAATCCAACAACAATACCCATATAACTTCAGTTGTGTTCAACTTTTTATTGCTTCTAGTTTATTAATGGCAGACCCAGAGACAACACATGCGCCGACTTCAAATGTTTGGACACCCAGCTGCGCTGTCTGATGATTGAGTTCGTGGACTAAAACAAGCCATGTGGTTGTATGTATGGGCAGTCAGAACTTGCATGCGGCAGAAGTTAGCCCATCCGTATTATGTTGGGCTTCTTTTTTACGCCATTTGAACCGCGATAAAGCACCCCGATCGTGGCTTGGAACACCTTTATGAGTCTAAACCCATGTTTTGGCGAGCCACAACAGACCATAACGCGACAATTAAATTATTTTCGTTACCGTAGGGTAAATTCTGTGGCTGGCTGCTTTTTGAATCTTTCAGGATAGACACGAAATCTCTTATTGGATGTCGTCTAGCTAATGGGCCGCCAGACCCATCGAAGCCCCATACAAAAGCCCTGATTTGAAGCTAACCTTAAATAGCTGTACTTTGTGCTGTTACTATCACGCACAAGATAGTGTGTAATCTCTAACTTCCGGGTTCAGATGTACCAAAAACCAGTAACAACGCTGCAATCTTTTTGTTTTTGTTTTTAACCCAAAAGAAGCTACTTAATTATTTGTTTACATGCGAGCATCTTCAGTTGAACAATTTTCTTAAAGGTTGTGTTTGATTTAAGAGCAATAAGGATTAATAACCCTTAACTTTATTATTATTTTGATTAATTAATTTTGATTTTATATTTTTTTAACATTTAATTTTATATTAAACAATAATGATAAAACTTCGTTAAACTTTCAAAACGTAAACATAATATCAAATACAAAGGTTAAAGGAGATTGTTTGAAAATAAAATGAAAAGTAATATAAAAACAGAAGAAATTCATGTTATGCTGAAAGCGGTAGAACCCAGGCACCCAAGGAACGAAGAAAAAAGCCATGAAAATACTGGTGGCCGCGAAGCGAGTCGTCGATTATGCCGTCAAGATCAGAGTCAAACCCGACAGGGTGACTAAATAAAATTCACAATCATTTCCATCTTCAAACCCTCCTTTCAGTGATTAATTAATTAACTAATTGATTTCTTTGGGTTTTTCTTGTTGGGTTTTTCGGTTAGAGTGGAGTGGAGACCCAGAACGTGAAGATGTCGATGAATCCATTCTGCGAGATAGCTCTGGAGGAGGCGCTACGAATCAAGGAGGCCGGGCTGGCGTCCGAGGTTGTCGCGGTCAGCATGGGCCCCGCCCAGTGCGTGGATACGCTGCGGACGGGTTTAGCCATGGGTGCCGATAGAGGGATTCATGTGGATTCTTCGGCTGCTCTATACCCGCTTACAGTTGCCAAGCTTTTGAAGGCCCTTGTTGAGGTGGAGAAGCCTGGTCTGCTTATACTGGGTAAACAGGTTGGACAATTCTCAAGTTTTTATGATCTGGGTATTCTTTTCTTCTTCTTTTTTTTTTTTCGTTTTTTTGGGACCTGCACCTTTTAATTTGATTAATTTGATTTTTTTATTTTCATATTGTTTATTTCCTTTTTGTGTTTATAGGCCATTGACGATGATTGCAATCAAACGGGGCAGATGGTGGCAGGGTTACTGGGTTGGCCTCAAGGGACATTTGCTTCAAAGGTTAGTCATAATATTTGCTTTGTCCACTTTGGACACAACCTCACGTTTTCTGGTTTATATTCTTTTTCGTGTCGCTGAAATCTCTATTTTATCTTTGATATGATGGTTTAATGTTTAAAAAATGCCCAGTGGTTAGACTTCAACTTTAAGGCATGCTACGATGGGGACACATATGGTTGGTCTATTAAATTTACCGTGACTATTGATTTTGCTTGTTGAAGCTGATATCTTAGATTTCCAGTTTGCATTTTTGTTAAACTGAAAGAATCAGGGTGGGCACATGGAATGTCATGAGGCCTTTGGATGCAGGTTGCTTCATGCGCTAGAAGCAAATATTGGTGGAATTTTGCTAATTAAACTGCATCGGCATTAATTTTATGCTTCATTTGACATAGGGGTTATAGGTAGGCTTTAAGAATGAGGCTAGCTGCTAAGATTAATCATTAATGTACCTGACAGTGTCAGGGGTGTCCACAATACTGGTTCTCTCGTGTAAATTTAGGAACCTCTGCTGCAGTTAAATACTTTTCATTGTTTTATATTTGATCTGTCAGTGAAACCATTGATTTGATATATTTAATAGATTTTTATCATCTTTATAGTTAGAGTTAGTGAAGTGCCCTGGTAGTAGATTTTCTGACATCAGGATCCAGGTTTCAGTAACTGTAGCATTTTTTGTGCCTTGAAGTATGTCCTGATACTTATTTCTTGTCTATTGATTTGGCCTGCTTTTAAATTTTAATCCTGGGTGTGGATTTGACTAAGAAATTTATACCCTGCCCCATCCTTTTCCGGGTCAATAGAAAGAACAAAGGTAATATAAAAACTAGAGGTTTTGTGGGAACAAAAATGCAAAAGATTGCTTCTACTTTAGGCTTTGTCTTGAATGCTAGATTGTTCTCATCAGGCAGCACTTCATATGTTCAAAGCACTTTTCTCGGATAAGTTGGTAAAGTACTGGAATTGGTACTGTTCTTGAATAAGAGCAAGTGTTTGACAGTTGGTAAGATAACATTAGCTCTCCATCCTGGTCTTGTTTTGTAAGAGGGCACCTATATAGCTTCTGTGTTGGGTGACATCTTTCTCTCCCACTGTCTAGTCCTCTCTTTCTCTGTAATTTGACTGCTGTTTATCTAGTAGGTCTTACTTGACAAGGAGAAACAGGTAGCAACAGTAGAAAGAGAAGTGGATGGTGGACTTGAGACATTGTGTTTAGACTTGCCCGCAGTAATCACGTATGTACCTGATCCATGAATCTCTTGCATTTGGCTGTATGTTCTTTCAAATAAAGCGACATAAGGAGAAGTGATTAAGTGATTATCTTATTTATGTAAGCGAGCTTGGTTTTCTTCTTTTGGGAGCAACTGAATGGTAGCACATCACATTTTGCTTTAGTGTCGATGCACGAGAGCCCAGCCAATTTAAAGATAATGGACTGTCATGCTACTAATGAAAAGCAGTGGAAACCAATTAGGTTTGGTGGTATGTTTACTGTGAGAATAGGATGCCCAACCATCAGGAGTCAATTGCAATGACCATGTTGCTTAGGTGCAAGTTTGATGATAGGCTTCCTTTAGATAAATGGAATTGCTTGGTATGTGTGTGCGTGGGTGCGCGTCCATATCTCAATGTATCTGTCCCTTTCATGCAGCACTGATTTGAGACTGAACCAACCACGATATGCGACATTGCCCAACATCATGAAAGCGAAATCCAAGGTCATCAAGAAATACACTCCAGAGGATTTGAACGTTGAACTTAAATGTGATTTGGAGGTGGTTGAAGTCACGGAACCTCCCAAGAGAAAGGCAGGTGTTACGGTTTCTTCAGTGGATGAGTTGATCGACAAGCTGAAAAATGAAGCTCATGTTATCTAAATGTATTCAGTGGTTTCTCTATCCCATTTTTCTTCAATGATTCAACCTCCAGATGCCTACCACTGTAAACTATCATTCAGCTGAATAAACCAATTGTTTCTTTCAAAAGCAAAGATGAGAAAAATTGAAGTCAGCATGAGGCTTCCCCAACCCCCCCCCCCCCAACTTTCTTGGCTTTTACCTCGAAATATTTCTTATTGTTATTGTAACCTTATTTGGCAACCCAATTGCATTTTTAGCCATTCTGCTAACATAATATTACAACAGCCGAGGCTGTTAAAATTTTAGGGAAAATGACATATTCGTAAAATTAAGTATATGTTATTCCGATAGATAAGGACAAAGTTCACAGAAAAAGAGAAAGAAAAAGAAAAAGAAAAAGTGTGAAGAAAAAAATTTCAAAAATGGTACCAGGAGAAATATATTAATTATGCAATAATTAACTTAAAAGTTGTAATTTACTTGTAAGTAATTCATTATATAATTGAGTCATACAAATATTTGTTATATTTATTTATTTTTTATTATATATTTTTTAATTTAATAAAAGAAAAAATTTTTAATCTAAAAATCTGATCATTTTCAACAATTCAAGGGGAAGCAATTGCAAGCAAGATGTTCTTTTTGGCACCAAAAAAAAAAAATAAAAATCACAAACATCTCAAAACCATTAATTTTACTATTTGAATTTCGGAAAAATCAATTTGAAAGCAAAATAATCTTATCATTTTATTTACTTATTTATTTTGTTGGGTGGTGTTGTAATTAAGTGCGCTTCGTTGACTTGGCTTCTTAAAATTGGGAACTGAGCGACAGGTCGAAATCCAGTTCGATACTCAATGCTCTTTTTGACTATTGTTCCACGTGGCACATTCCTGTTCTGCCCTCCCCAGTCCTCTCATCCCACGTAATTAACAGAATAAAATCCCCTAATAACTCAAATTTCTTCTCATTTACCTTTTTCAATTTCTTTTCTTCTTTCAAAACCTTGAAAAAGAAAATAGAGTAAAAAGAAAATCAGAATAAAAAAAAAAAAAGGACTCAATGCATGGATTCGTTGGAGGATAACAACTACTGGGAATTTCTGGATTACAACTTCATCGACGAAACCACATCATCTTCTAATTTTTTATGGCCTAATGGCAATTTTAAAAAGGATAGCAGGTAATTTTATTTTATTTTATTTTATTTTTTTTGAAGGGTTTCTTGTGGTTCATTCACAACGTAATTTAATGGGTCTTTGTAAATTGCAAAGTCTTAGTCTGGTTTATGAAAATTTTAATTTGGGGGGTTTAATTGGGGGATTTGGGTGTTATATTAATAGTTAATGTAAGCGTTTGATTTTCGTTTTGTTAATCATACCATTGAATGAGAACATCGTCGTTGTGAAGTGCGAAGACGGATCCATTTTTATGTTTCTTTTATGGGATAACGTGATGCGAAGAGGACAAGGGATTCGAGGTTGTCTTGTCTCCATTTGGCCTGAATTTGAGAAATCCTTGGTTTCTGCAAGTTTGTTTCTTTGTGGGTTTTGGAGTATTAGGGGAATCTTTTTTCTCTTGATGGATCTAATGGAGCCTGTTTTGTACTTGCAGTGGTCGTGGTGCAGAGATAGACTTTTCTTCTAGTGCCGGCCTTGTTCTCGAAGAAAAAGAATGCACTCGGAAGAGGTACCGACTTACTCCCTTCTTCTTTTTTTTTATTTTTTTATTTTTTAATAATTGAATGTGATTTTTTGAGTGCTCTCTGCGGAATTTGCAAAGCAATGAACTTTTTTAAGTGCAATGATCTTTGGATTGGCATACAGGTAATTTTTGAGCACTTCATTTTTGTTGTTTCTGTGATTTGGCTTTAAGTTTTTCGAGCCATCTTAGATGGTAACTGATTGATATTGCTAAGCATTGTGTTATAATTACCTGGGCTTGGGCAAAATGTTCATGCAATTGGGCTATGAAGAAAATGGTTTGCAGTTACATTTTGGGATTGCTTGATATTGCAATTACTGACACCTTCATCAAATCACCCTATAGTTTCTTGCATTCTTGTTTTTGGAAATTAGTGAATTGTGGAGATTTGATGGGTTCATCCCATTTGTGGAGATTTTTATCACTTCAGCTTTGTTGTTTTGATCCTGTTTATCTTAGTTGCAATAATTTTTGCCCATTTTGGATTCTCATGCATCAAAAGGTGCTTTGGCGGGGAAGGTTTTCCAAAAATTAGCTTATGCCAGTATCTTTTAGGCACCTCGTTCTTTTTCAATGGCTTAATGCAAAGTTTTGTGGGAAGGAAAATCCAAAGCTATGCAATGCACTTCATCCTTTAGATTTGGTTTTTTAACTTAACCCAATGCATCTTGTTATTTTTTGGTTCTCTTTCCTTGTACTAATGGAATGTCTCTCTGTACATCACTGTGCTACAATGTTTTCTTCTAATTGTGTTTCAATATCGTGGTTTTGATATTTCTGTTATAGAGCATGCCCCAGTTCATGTAACAAGCTAGGGACAAAAGCTTGCCGTGAGAAGTTGCGGAGAGAGAGACTGAACGACAGGCATGCATCTCAACTGATGTGATCCTTTGCTGTCTCATGACTTTACTCACTTGAAGATTTGGCATTTTGAGTTGATATGTAACAACTTAATTATAGTCCAAAGGAAATTTATTAGAATCAGAAGAGGTCATCGTAGGACAAAGTAGTTCTACATTTGCTCTGTTGAATAACAAGATAATATTATTGGTCTTTTATTTCTTTCTAATTGGTCCCTATGCATGTATAAATAAACATGAAATAATGTTGTACAGTTGACAGTCAGATTTTTCTTATGATAGCAGGTTTCTGGATCTCAGCACTGTTTTGGAACCTGGGAGGCCTGCCAAAGCTGACAAGCTAGCCATACTTGATGATGCTATCAGGGTCCTGAACCAACTAAGAACAGAGGCTCAGGAGCTCAAAGAAACAAACGAAAAACTACGTGAAGAAATAAAAAGTCTGAAGGTAGTAATCAAAGCCCTTTAAAGCATTTGTTTTGTGGTTCATGTTGTGATGAGGGTATGATAACATCATTGCTTTAATGGGCAAAATGCTTTTTGTTAAAAATTGCATGAATTATGAGCTATGTAACAATTTGACCACAATTTACTTTTATAAATCATATGTAAGAAGGTAGTGGCCCTTAGACTACTGTCATGACTTTTGTTTTCCACTACAGTCTCATGTAGGACTATTTTGTGCTTTTTATTTAAACAATGAGTGGCACCTGTGTGAGTAATGTAGGATACATATCATGTGTACAGTATACTACAAATCCTAGTCATGGTTGGTATGCTTTTGCAACTGTCACTTACACCACTGGTTTTAATTAGTTTTTCCATTTTTTAGGTTTTTGTGCAATTGCATTGTAGGCTCTGAAGTTGCAGTTAGTTGAAAATGCTTACTGAAAACTAATGCTATAATCTAAAACCATAAGACCTGCAGTTTTGATTTTTTTTTTTTTTTAACTTTTTTCCGTATCTCCTTAATGCCACGATCCTGATCATTCATCTTTATCCATAAACCAAACTTAATTACCTCTATGGAAGTGGTCATTTTATCTTGAGTTCCTGAGGCACAGCCACTCTATATAGTTGTGATTAAATCTTAAAAGTTTTCCTTTGGTCCAAGATCATACATATGAGAGCTTTTGGATGCTAGCTTTCTATCTTTTTGGCCCTTGTAACAGGCTGAAAAGAATGAACTTCGTGAAGAGAAGCTAACACTGAAGGCAGATAAAGAAAGGATGGAGCAACAGTTGAAGGTTACGTCCATTCCACCTTCTGGGTTTATGCCAGCACATCCAGCTGCCTATCATGCTGGTCCAAACAAGATGGCTGTTTTCCCTGGCTATGGTCTGGTACCAGCGTGGCAATTTTTTCCTCCAGCTACCTGTGATGCATCCCGCGATGATGAGCTGGCTCCTGTTGCATAATCTTTTTGATTTTACATTTCTATGTTGATAATTTCAAGATGCTTTGTTTAATAATCGTCCAGCAAATTTTTTCTTCAGACATTTATATATAACCCTAATTTGTCTGATGTTTGTCAGTTCAATTGTTGGTATATGCATTGCTAGGTATCAGCAAGAATTGTAGTTAAATGACAGTTGCTTTTCAAATAAGGCATTTGTTCTCCATTTTCTGTTCCATTGCGTATGTTGCCAGCCATGGGAGGTGTTTTTTTTTTCCCCTCAGTAGCTTATCCAGGAAAAAACAAAAAAGGTTGTCCTAATGCACCAATTTCTCACAATAGACACTTAACGCTGTGGAACCCAAGGAACCCAATCGTGATGTCTAAGGAAGAATCACACATACGTAATCCAATTGTGGGGTTATATCTCCAATAGTCCAGTTGTGGGTTTGGCGCTTGTACCCTTGACCGTTTGGCATTTGCCCAATATGTTTGCAGCTGCCCAGTTCTAGCAAGATGCTAAGGTTATGCTATGTTGAAATACAACCCCAAGTTCAAGAGTGCTGCTTTTTCAAGCTGGCACGTTTGGCAGATTTCTGACTGCAGTCACGTTCACATGTGCAGTGAACTTGAGGATTCTATTGCAACACAAGAAATTCAAAAGCGTTAGGGTGCGAGGAGCACTTCATGATTTATTTTTTCCCTTCCGAATAGGTTCCCGTTTCTTCGGTTTCTTTGCCGAAAGCAATGATGAGAGTAACCAAACGTAATTAGATTGCAGACGTTATTGCAATCTATCTTTTGTGTCTAAGGAGAGCTCGACTCAGCTGACCGGGTCTGACTCTGTTGGTTTGCCCAGCGCAGAGTGCGGTGGAACCTAGTCTTTAATTTTTCTTTGCAGTGAAATGCAAGCAAGAATACAACTTTGGGGGGGGGGGGAGGAACTAAAATTTGCCATTAACTGTTTACTTGACATCATTCCTTACATTATACGCCTGGATTCCACAACAGTCCATTTATCAGAGGTGCTAGAACCTCACAGTTTACCTGGCGATGACTCTTACTTTCAGCTGAACTAAGTATTTGTATTATGGGCGCCTTCCGCTCACCATTAGCAGAATGAGACTATTCTTGTGATTCGACGTCAACTTGCTGATCGCCTTCTTTGCCCCATAACAGCAAATACAAGCCAACGATTACAACGACAGCCCCCAATATGCTGCACAAGCCACATTCATTCATTTGAAAATTTTTAGTCATCGGTACATTATTTGTTCTGTTCTTTGTCCCATGAATTGGGTGATAAAAAATAAAAATTGTGGTGGTCTTGTATGTGTTAGCAAGTTTTAGTAAAAGCAGAGAATTAACTACCTGCCCAAGTATAGTTTTTCACCCATAACAAAGTATGCTAAAATTGCCACTAATATTGTTGAAAGAGGATTGAACATGGTCACAAAAACTGGTCCTTTTGCTTCTGTGCACCACAGTTGAACGAAAACCACTAAACCGGAGATCACCACTCCCTGTCACACACGATCCAGAATATAAGTCTTTAATATTAAGATGTGGCGGATTGCTGGTGTTGTTTTGTCTGTCTTACCCCATATACAGTAGACCAGAAGTCAATATCAAATCTGATTGTCCAGGCTGCCCTCTTGTGTTCTACAATTGCTGTGAACACAGCTGATTGTGCCGCGCCAACAAAGCTCATCCATGTAGTTAGTGAGAGCTGGGCAGGGTATCTTTTTAATGTAAGCGCCTGCATTTTTTAATTGTAATTGAGTAATGATAAATTCTGCTTGCTTCTGATAGCTTGGAGCTGGTGCTGAACTGCTGATAAATGTGAAGAACACATTGCTTCCATGGATAAGAAAACTGCAGATTGAGTAAAGATAAATACCTGCATAATGTACCACATGGACCATGTTATGCAACTTGCAACAGTGAGGAGTGATCCTTTTAACCAGCTCCCATGGTGGGCAGCAGCTTTTCCTTGAATGTGAATTACAGAATGCCATAGATTTTTCAATTGAGGACCCCTGTACAATGTCATAGTCATCACACCAACGAAGGAAACCAAGGTCCCTATAACCTTTGTCATTCCACGAGTATTTCGAAGATCAACAGCCTCCAATCTGCACGTGTTAGTTGAATGAGGTGAACAGTTGTATTCAAATCTCCCAGCCGAAATTGTTTTTTTGATGTCCTTTCAGGATGGATGCTGACCTTAGCATAATTGCAATTATGAAAGTCAAGCAACCTATGGTATTAACCATCGATGCCAGAAAAGTTGGTGAGGTGTATCTCAAGCTTGAGAAATACATGTTCAGGGTTAAACCCACCCTGAAAAAATGGGAAAAAAACTTCAGGTTAGTCCTTTCCTCTCCTTAGCTAGATACATCACAAGTTCCAAATATCCCTACCCCAGAAGAGAGATGATGAATATCTCTATAAAAAGTGTTATTGTCAGCTTGGGCCTTTGTTTTCTGCATTACAGAAACAAAGATTCAGTCCTTAATCGCACAACGCAGAAAATGCATGAACTACGCTTGCTAGCAACAGAACAACTATTTGTTACCGTATCTCAAATATCAATGTAGGCATATAAGATAGTACCTTTCAAGAAAATAGGCAAAAGGGAACATTACTATGCCGCCGACAATATGCCGGTATGTTATGTAAACATTAGGATTCATTCCATGGTTGAATGAAGCTTCAGTGATGAAGTACAAAAATGTGTAGCCAACCTGTGTGAGAACCATGAGCAAGTGCGGTTTGTACCTACTGTAAAAGTTTCCAGTGTCCCATTCCATCAATGCCATTGCTGTTCTTCCTCCCCAATCCCCCCCCTCCACCACCTTTTTTTTTCTCCTGTCACAAGCTTATAAGAGGAGCACAACATGAATCCGCATATTCAATTTGATGACTAAGACAATATTCTTATTGCGAGCTTCATAATAGAAGATCAGGAGGTAACAGCAAGCAGCTTACCTATAAGTTAGTAGTTCGTTAAATCCTATGTCTCGTGGAACCAGAGGTTAGAAATCAAAAATCCCAAATGATTTCTGAGACATATAATGCGCAAGAAAAACAAGCACACATCAATGGCAGCAAAGACAACAAAACAAATGTACTTACCTCGTGGTGCAGTTTTGAAAAAATTTATCTTTTCCCATCCACCATTCCTTTGGGGTGGTCTGCTACCTTCTCTTCTTCTTACTTAAAATTTTCCCTTTTCCGGTAAAGTCTTACGCAGTTGTTTGCTTCCTGGGAAATTGCTTGCCTTAGTTAACGTTGTGTTTATTTCCGTAATCAAGAGAAAATCACATCTTTGGCGTGATGACTTCAACTGACTGAGAGTGTACGTGGGGGAGATTGTTGCGGTTGGTTATAGTTCCTGCTATTCACGTGTCAGCCGTCACGTGGGGTATAATTGCGTGCAGCGGAGAGCTATCCTTTTGATGTGTCTCTCCCTGGCTTGCAGTAGATATGGCTCCACGTTTTAATATCAAATTTAATTTAGCATGAATTAAAATTTAATTATTTTAAATTTTTCATAATCAAAAATTTTCAAGTGTGTCTAAAAAGGTCTTTCGCTTTCTTCATGTCAGCAACTGAATTTGATTCTTTTTTTTCTTTTAATTACCCTTTTTAATTGAAAACTATTGTTTTTGGATTCTGGCCAGCACTACTGAAATGGGCTCTGGAGGGGACGTTGGGCAAGCTGTTCGGCCTGGGAACTTACTTGAACCTCAGTTTCTTGAACGTTGGACCCGAAAAAGGGCAGCATAAAAATGCATGTCCCATCAATAAAACATCAGCAAACACGTCCTGTCAGTCCAACAAAAGATGTCTGCAAATTATATTAAATCCCAGCTTACAATCGTAAACTACAAAGTAGTGTTGGAATCCTCAGATTACTTAAGCCGTTTCCCTTCATTTTCTCTCAATGCAATGCGATGAGATTGCGTCCCTAAACAATTTTCCTATTTTTAAGCCATACTTAACTGCTGCTGTAAAAGATACATAATAATTGATTAACAAGTTGAAATTTCAATTTACACAACTCACGCGGCTCGAAAAAGAAAATATTGGCTCTAAGTTGCCGTTACAACTTGATCTTATGTATACTGATCCTGAATTTGGACTGGACTTGACAAATATGGTGCTTCTTCGGCACATTTGCTTTTGACCCCTTTACCCCGAAGGGGGGGGGGTGGGGGCGGGAGGCAGACGCATTTGGGTATCAAGGATTCCCAGGTGACAATTTTGATTCCGCTGAAGTAACTACCCCTACAGTAGTGCTCCCCTTTGCACATTATCATGGTCGCAAGGGTACTCTTCTGATGACTTGTTCTCACACTGTTGGTCACCTTCTTTGCCCCACAGCAGCAAATATAGACCAATGATGACAGCAACTGCGCCCAATATGCTGTACAAGAAGTGGACAAGACTTTAGAAAACTCTGATGGTAAACGTTGACATGAATTTTGTGGCATTTACACAGAGCCTAAAGATGATAGTGTTAAATGGATGAGAACACAAGCCCCTTGTCTAAACGAAATTATCTAGTAGACTTGGTCTGGATAAACCACTAAGCTAGGTAAGTCTCATACATGGATTCCATTATCTGTCAGTATATATAAAGAGACATGTATGCAACTTCAAGGAACCAACTTCAAGAAAATAAGAGGAAAAAAGAAAGGATATTATTTTCAAATACCTGCCCACGTATAGTTTTTCAGCAACAACAAAGTATGCCAGAATTGACACCAGAACCGTTAAAAGCGGATTGAACATGGTCACAAAAACTGGTCCTTTTTCTTCTGTGCACCACAGTTGAACAAAAATGAGCAAACCAGAGATTACGATTCCCTGCCGTACACGATCCATGCACATAAAAAGAATTCGACTCACAATCTTATCTTATACTGAGCCATTTCTAGTGTTGATTTGATCACCAATCTTACTTACACCATATAAAGTGGACCAGAAATCAATGTTAAATCCAATTATCCAAGCAGCTCTTTTATGTTCTACAAGTAGTGTGAAGACAGCAGATTGCGCGGCCCCCAGGAAGCTCATCCATGTGGTTAGGGAGAGTGGAGCAGGATACTTTTTCAACGTAAATGCCTGAATCCACGTGAGCAATGATCTAAATTTTATGTGTCAATTGGATAGTGAAGCATTGTCCGAGATATTGAATCAAAGGATGGAAACCTGCATGATGTAAGTCAAAGACCAAGATATGCTGCTGGCAGTGACGAGAATTGAACCCTTTACCCAGCTTTGATGGTGGTTTCCACTCTTTCCAGTAATGCTGATTAGAGGAGGCCATAGATTTTTCAATGCAGGTCCCCTGTACAATGTCATAGTCAATCCACCAGCCAACGAGACCAAGGTCCCCAGGACTTTTGCTATCCCGCGAGGACTTCCAATATCAAGAGCCTCAAGTCTGCACCACAATTATGCAAGCAGATAGTTGATGGAGAAAACAAGAATTTTCATCAGGACTCTTATTTCATAATGCTAACCTTAGTAGAACTGCCATTACGAAAGTCACCGAAGCGATGGTGTTGACCATTGAGGAAACAAAAGCTGGAGAGGTGTATCTCAAGCTTAAAAAATACATGTTCAGGGACAAACATACCCTGCAATCATTTTTCGATGACAATTTTTCTTAGTTTTTGTTCCCTGTTAGCCAGCTCGGTCGATGTATTAGTTTTAAAATTTGAACTTACCCCAAGAGAGAAATAATGAATATCTCTACAAAAAGCATTAATGTCAGCTTGGACCTTTGTTTTCTGCAGGCAGGGAAAAACAAAATTAAGATTAGTACCAGTGCACAAGGCCCTTTCAATTTTTATTTTTTTATTTTTTAAGCTAAGCGGGTTATTAGAGACCATTAAATAATACTTTAGCACAAATATAATTGGCAGCATTGAATGTCAAGTGTCAACATACAGATTAATTATCTACCTTTCAAGGAAATAGGCGAAAGGGAACATCACAACGCCAGCCACAATATGTCGATAAGTTACGTACACATTAGGATTCATCCCATGATTGAAGGAAGCTTCAGTGATGAAGTGTAGCAAAGCATAGCAGAACTGGGAAAACCCCATTAGCAGGTGTGGCTTGAACCTTCCATAGAAGTCCATGTAGCACGCCTTCAATGCCACGGTCTCTTGTTTTCTCCGCTTCTTTGTCTTTCTTCTTTCTTCTTGCTTTCTTGCTTCACCAGCTGTATAGGACACAACATGCATTCACAGTGAAGATAATAAAGACTTCGACAATATTTTCATGTTATTGAACACAAATTTATGCGCATATACAATTATAGAAAATGAAAGAGAACCATGTGCATTAAATGTGATTCTACTGGTCATAGCTCAAATCAGACCAAAGCTCTGCGTAATGTGTAACAACTTCTGTTCATGTACCAAACACCCAAAAAAAAAAAAAAAAAAACAAACATAAAGAACAATTGCGGATTGTAAAAGGGTTAGCGTATAAATATTTCTTATATGTTTTATTAACAAAAAATATTAAAAAAAATTTTAAATGTGGTAGATAATACTAGAGATAAAATATTAATTATAATTAATTATTATGATTGTCAAAATTTTATATTTATAATTAATCAAATAAATTTTATTTTATTTATCTGTTATTATTTTGATGTTTATGTAATAAAATATTTTTATTTTTATGATAACGATAATCACGGATTAAACTTATTAGAAACTAAAAAAGAAGAAAGGCAGGTGCAAGAACACCATAAATGATGCAAGACACTCCAACTAAACTTATATTTATGTGAAAATTTTGGAGGTGATGGGGGGGTCGTCATCCTAGCGCAAGGTGCTGGTAGCCACTCAGGTGGCTACAAGACACTTTCATTAATTTGCTCCACGCGGAACGGTTTTCTGGCTACGAATGGTTGCTACTTGCTAGGTGTGACAGAATATTAATGGAATGCATCGTTGCAATAACGACGGGTCCAAATGGACTTCTTTTGACTCAAAACTCACAAGGCCAATCAACCGCACTTCGCCAATGAATTGATGGCGTGCGCCGTGCTGGCAATTTCTTGCTTTAACCAAAGTCTTAAATGAGTCGTGCTTCCTTTTTTTTTGAATAACACCCCTCATACCCAGTTAAATACATTTCACTGTCAAGGCTTTAGGGGTTGTTCCATGCTCCTATCAAAGTTTTAATGCACACATACATCATTAAAGAAAAGGTTCTTGCCCAACCCTATTGAGAGTACATGACCAACAATGTTGCGCATGCATTGAACCAATAACTAGGGGTTGACATGAACGTTATACCATTTAATTTATGTAATATTTGTTTACGATCAACGACGACGATCGTGTTCAGCTAAAATATATGTGCAATGTAGTCTTCGTTGGATGCATATGTTTATATTGTTGCATGTCATGTGTTTATAGGGGCAGATCTAGAATTTCTTGTCGCGGGGGAAAAATTTACGCACATAAATGACATTTTGCATGCACGAGCCTCTTTATTTTGTAGATATTGAAGCTTAACATTAATCGTACATAAACTAAATGAAATACTTGGTTCAATGATTAATTACAGCTCATAATACAGGTTTCGTTTGTACAATGTATAATAATATTATGTGTACTATAAAGTACACGTACGTATTAGCATGACCTCTTCTCATTTTTTGATGCTTCTTATTCCTAGCGAATCTGGATCACCAGTGGGATAAAAGAAAATTTTGAATTGGGACAAGCATTATGACTCTATGTAAGTTGCATATTTTTTCGTTTTTCGAGTGCGCCCATTGCCATAAACATGGATACGCAGTTGTGACTAGGGTTAATAAGGCTGGCCATATACCCAAACTTGTATCTATATTGTACATGGAAAACCCCTCTATATATATATATAGATGAAAATTTTAAGCTTTTAATTATTGGGATATTCCCTAAAAGACTTTCAAAATATATTTTATTAGGGCATCTTAAGATTGATTTACATGGGATGTACATCTACACAGACTCTAGTCAGTTAATTCATAACTAAAATTTTATATCATGACTGAAAATTGAAAAATAAATAACACTTACCAACTAGTGAAAGAAACTAGCAGTAATGATCTCTCAAAGCCTTGATTAGATATATACACATATAAACTTTCCTTAAAATTAATCACAAACCAATATTAGATTGCAGGTGGCAGAAGACATTCTAAAAGAACTATGAATAATATATGCTTGGAATGTAAACTAAAGGATAAAAACAACTCCACCTGCAGATGATTCTTTCAGTTATGAAAGCAACAAGTACTGCCCTCTCTTGGTTGTGAGACACCCCCTATAATCTTGCATGAAGCATGTCAATCAAACCAAAGCCAATATAGCATTAAAACAAAAAAAAAAAAAAAAAAAAGGTCAAGAAAATGAAGGAAATGTGAGAATTAATTCAAGAAAATAAAACTCCGGAAATAAAAACATGACGAAATTGGAATAAGAAAGATAAAATACTATACTAAAAAGGAGAATGGAGAAAACAGGATACGCCTTCTATTCATAGAGTCTCCATAAAAGGATGCAAATATAAATGCGGTAGCATATGCAGACTTGACAAGTACTTATATAACGTTTCACCGTCTACGGCTGTGCTTTCGGCACCATAATGTCATTGTCAATTACAAGCGAAAACGGAAAAATAAAAGCCAAAGGCAAAGGCACGTATGTTTTTCTTTTCGAAAAAAAAAAAAAAAAAAGAAAATAAGTAAAGCAGATTGTAAGCTATACAAGAAATGATTCTTCTTCTCTTCTTACCACTCCCTATTTTAATTTTTTGGAGTAAATTTTATGTCTCTGTGTGTGTGTGTGTAAGCTTTAATTAAATGACTTCTGGGAATTATAAGTTAAAGTGTAAAGGTTGTTAATTTTTTCTGATGGTAATTGATTATTACGATCAATACTATTTTTGTGGATTAAGGTCATCCAACCTACGCATGGTAGATAGAGCTTACTTTGGAGGCCGCAGAGATAAGTGAAATATATTAAGTACAAATTGCTCGCACACTAATGGCGTAATGGTCCAAATTGAGAGATGAGTAAGAGTTCCACTATATTTGATGAGACTAGATGGAGATTCAATCAAAAGAAGTCTAAAGATCTGAAATTTTAAAATTATTAAATTTATAATAAGTTTTTATTTTTAATATAAAAATTTTTAATTATGTAATTTACGCTTAAAATTTTAACAATCGTTGGTATTTTTTATATATAGGCTTTATACTCTCCTTAATGCACCAATAATCAATTACCATTAACTTAATTTTGCTTGATTCTTAAATGTGTGCCTGTCAATTTTCCAAGAAGCGTGCTGGGTCTAACTGATCTCATGTCTTTAATATTGTATAATATCAATGAGTTTAATATAATTAACTTTATGCCTGAGTTTCACACGATCACTCGTCAGAGTCTGGGTAGATCGAAAATGTAATGCCTAAACGTTGCAGTAATACGTGTACGTACAATGATTAGGCACATTCCATCTGGTAAGCATCACCGTTGGCCAAAGAATAATGGTCCCCACTTCCACCTAGCACGACTTTTCTGTTCCCACTACATTCATGGCGGAATTCCCTCTCGGAAGTTCTTCTTGCAGACAGATTTTATGAATTCATACAGACACAGATTAATTATTCAATTTCCTTACCCAAAGCCAAATAAAATAAAATAAATAAGAAATTATGTTGCCGACATAAATAAATTAATACGTACAGCTAGCTCCAGGCTAACCCGTCGATGGGATTCAATCGTCTTTCTGAAAAGTGAAAATTAACGCCGAATAGCCCCCGCCTTATCCCAAAATAATTGAGCCAAACTTTCTGGAAAGTGAGAAGGAGAGTTATTGATAGGCCCATCGGGCTCTCTCTTTGCTTTGACAAATAATTTTGCAGCTTTTGACCCCCTTTTAACAATGAATATTATATAGACACTAACTAAAAATATTATTTTAATAAATTTAAATAAGAAAAAGAAGAAAACAATGGAGAGACGTAACTTTCTATATATATATATATAAAGGTCTTCAATGAAATACTTTTAGTGTTGATATTGGGCTACAACACAATCAATTATTCGTCAATATGCAGCCCCACTTGCATCACCCAAGTTGGTTGGGTGGGTAAAGTGAACAATACCCCCCTTGTTGTTTTTATTTTTTTTTTGTTACTCTTAGTTTTAACAATTTGAATTATTTTGAGCCCGTGAAAGAAATCAACAAATTCAAAATTTTAACAATTTCAGTACTGATGACCCGTAGCTCATTAGTGTAACTATCATGCTTTTACATAATAATTAATAACTAATGTTGATAATGTAGCTTAACTTATTAGACCCAAAAGAAGAGTTCTTTTCACCTTAGTTGCTTTGCAAGGAACGGTCCCTCCCTCTTGAAAGCCAAAAAGAGAAGAATGACAGAAGGTCCTCAATTCCCAACTTTGGGAATAGTGAATTTCTTTCTATTAACGCTGTGGAAAGACAAAATGTGAATACAAAGATACAGTTTCTGTAAGATACAACAATTACGGTGACAATTCTGATTGTTCTGAATTATTCTTGTTGTTGTTGTTGTTGTTGTTGTTGTTTTTTATTGGGAGAAAACTCACCTACGAATATTCTTCATCCCTCAATGACTTTTGAATTGGCTGGTTGTGTCTGGTCAACAAGTAATTTTGGATACTTCATGCTGATCATTTTCACGCCTGCAAAAGGGAAAGGGAGGGGGAGGAAGGTGAAAAGAAGACACATGCGAGGTCCAGTTATTGTCAGTTCAGACAGTCTCTAATCAGGGTTTCAGAGTTCTAATTGTTTCATTCTCTGAAAGTTCGGTGACATGCAAAAGGTTTTTTTTTTTTTTTTTGAGTTTGGGGATGGAATTTGTGCTTCACACCGCAGTTTAGCACCAATTGACCCTATTTGATAAGAAATCAACAGCCCTCAAAAGTAAAGCAAATTACTTTTGAAGGCAGGATAAGCAGAACGTGACAGATAAGCCACAACGTTAGCTTTCATTACCTTTTTTTAATTTCTTGCTGGCCCTGGCAGATCCATTGGCTCTCTCATCCTTCCCTGGTACACCTCCCATTTCTCTCACTTGGCAATTCTTCCTTTATGGAAAGAAAGATTCAAAAGTTCTACAGATATGGTGATGCAATATAAAAAGGCATAGTTGCTAAAGTTGGCCCGAATCACCGTGAATCGGTGCAAATTTGAACAATTTTCAAGCTCGGCTCTTTAAGGTCCGCAGTGGAGATGCTTCGAATCCCGGTGACCCCTGGTTGGAGGCGTGACCGCTGCAGACCAGAGGCAACTCCCGTGGATCAAGTGACTCGAGGCCCATTACCCTTTTTTTTTTGAACCGCCGCAGGGCCCGTTACACAAAACAGAGTAACACTTTGATTAGCATAATTTGACCCTCACAGGGAAACCCTTCTTAACAAAGTGGCACGAGCGTTTGTTTCATGAGGGAGTTCGAATCTCTGCGCCGTCACTCTCTCTCTCTCTCTCTCTCTCGGACTAAGACCCTGTAAACAAAAAATTATAATAATAATAATAATTTGACCATTATAAAATTAGAGACATCTAACAGCTCATAACACATACCAGAGTACCCTCTCCAATTAACTTACTCTGAATTTTACAATTCAAAATTACTCGTTTACTTGACGTTCGTATCACATATTGTACTTAGCAGAGTCAAAATTTAGCATTTTCAACCTTGAGTCATTTAATAAATAAGCTTTAACAAAAAAAACAAAAAACAAAAAAAGGTTTGGTATGAGTGTTGTTTAGCTAACAAGTTGAATCAACCAAATCAACCAAACTTTATTTAATTAAAACTAATTCAATAAACGAGATTTAACAAGGCAAACTTTACGAAACTGAATCTACGAACTTTTTATAAATAGTTGGTACATAATTTTATAATCTTAGTTACAACAATTAAATTTATAAAAATTTATCATTATATATATAATGAAAGCGATATAAAAGCTGACTGTTTTAATAAAAACAACTAATTAAAAGATAATGATATATAAGCCGAACTCGTGATGTTTGGCTGCTTTAGTGGTCCTCGCGTATACCACCAATACTGAGCTTCCATTGGCCGGTGGTAGGGCAATGGTGATGCCAGAATCGACCAGGCCATAGACGGCGGATTTTGAGTCGCCAAAGGACTTGATTTCTTGATAGCGTTCATACGTGGCAGAGGTCCCGATGACCATTTTTGTCTGTTTCTTTGGCCGATTTGTTGGGAAACCCCTTTTCCCGATTTTTCAGCGATACTTGTTATCATTAGAATGAAGGCGTTTGATGGGAACAATATTATTTTTCGCGCTGGAGTTTACCCACAAAGAACTACACACATCTCTGATTAATACGTAGACAGACGAGATATGCATAGATGATTTATTTGATCTGATGAAAGGCAATTTATTTCTGTTACAAGTTTGGTAAATGTCTCAAGATAATGCCTAGATTACCATTGGAAAAGTGACACACACCTTCATCAAACATTTTGTCATGAAAACGTAGCTTTAGAGCTTGAAATGCAGAAGAGCAGAAGTGCCGTCAAGGCCTTTTCCAACGTAGTAAGACGCAAAGTCCCTCAATGTGGTTTCCCTGTACTTTGCAGGATTGTCTTCTGACAACAGCTCCTTGATGGGTCCATAGATTCTTGGATTTGGCATCATGCCGGTGGTGAAAAATCCTGCCACTGATATTCTTGGTCCTACGCGGTTTGCTAGCACCCTATGCTCCACGCTTATGAACTTGTCGTTTGATATGAGCTGAATATCAGCACGAAATGCAAGCTTATAAACATACCGTAGCTAGGCAAAAATTTTGTTCCATGGAAACTCATGAAAGATGAATGGGAACAATACCTGAAAGAGATCTCCTAGATTAATTATTAGGGCCCCTGGCATGTAGGGCACATCGACCCAGTGGTTCTGATGTAGGACTTGGAGGCCACCAATATGGTCTTGGAGAAGCACCGTGAAGAAGCTGCTATCTGCGTGCTTGCTCGTTCCCATGGTCAATTCCGGCTGGGGGCATGCCGGATAATAATGGCCCAGAATAAAGAACCCGTCAGCGCAGCCAATGTCTTTCAGATGGTTTGAGTCGAGTCCAAGAGCCTCCGCCAGTAGTTCCAGTAATAATTTTCCCAATTTTATCACTTCCTGGGAGTATTCCATTACTATATCTCTGCAGTGGATGTTATGTTACAAGGAATTCCCGGTAAAGAAGAAATTTGTACTCTGGACAATTGTAACATCAACCATCAACTCTTGAATTTGTTTTACGCCATGATTTTAATAATAGCCCTGTAACGTAACAGCAAATAACATACCTGCACGCGGTTGGAAAGTCTTCTGGCTGGGGAGGATTGGGAGCGATGTAGATAGTAATGGTATCCCTCCAATTAGCCGCAGGTGTCGTATACAGATCAAAGTTGCTATTATATGCCACCTTTCTCTGGAAATCCCGAGAATAGAATTCCCTTTTCACCTCAGTATCTTGCTCAAAGAACCTGCGCACCCCATCTTTCATATCTTCCAAGATGCTAAGTGAAATCCCATGATTGACCACCGCAAAGAACCCCCAAGTCTCTGATGCATTTCGGACCTTTTCGACAATTTCTTCTCGCCGAGCTGGACCTTTGTCAACACTTTCAAGGTCTATGATCGGAAAAACAAACTTGGTATCATCGGCCGGAACTGAATTTCTGTCCAATTCACCAGTTGCCTGATGGAAAAATGGAGGGACCTTGGTGATTCCTGCATCAACAAGTCCTTTAACGCCAGCTTTTGTGTCATCAAAAGCCTTCAACTCGCTTGTTCGATCATAACCAGGATCCATCGTGTAGACCATGTTTCCTTAATGCCTGGGATAATCAAAGTGGCATCTAGCGGAGGAAAAAGTCTAACTTGTGCAATTTGTAGATGACAGATTTGGAGTGGCAAAATATTTAACGCAAAGCCGCCTCCAGAAAAGGACCAGCATTTTTAGTATTATTAATCCATTGAGTATAGATCAGCCAGATGCCGCGCAACTTCCACCACGTTATCAGATTACTATATTCTGACAAACATAAAAAATCCAATCCATGTGGGGCAACCATAGATCAGCATTATGGAGAAACCAGAGAGGGAAGGGAGAAGTGCAACCGGAATCCATAATCTTACAACACATGGTAAGAAGCCAGGTAGCTAACAAAATTAGCCACCGTACACACATGATGATTGATACAAATCATACTCAAACTTGCTTCCACAAAAGTTACGCATTAATCAAACAAATTTTGAGTTCAAAATTAACTATCAATGTTCAACAGATAATTATTGCTAAATTTAATCTACAAATACTGATGGGATACAGGATTAATGAAGGCAATAACTCAATCAAAATGCCCAAATGCCAACAAAACCAGAACTTGGACCACGTACGCGCCTCAAGTCCTCAAACTGCAAAGAACAACACTTTCAACCCCAAACCCCTTAAAGCCGAGAAAAAGCTTGCAGAAATGATGCTTGGGCCAACAGGCTTTTGCCGATGGTTGATTCACGGCCGATTCTCTGAAGCCTGTCATTTGTCCCCGGTTATATAAATCTACATTTGGCTCCAAAAATTATTGCAAGTACAATAATTCCTACGTCCTTTTCTTTTTGAAAATTTTCAACAAATTTATTAAAGAAACGTCCCGAACAATTGTTTTTAGACTCAATTATTTCTTCTTTTTTTTTTTTCCAATTGGAGTAGAAAAGGGGGATTTAACTATTAATAGAGTCTAAACTTCGGATATAATCTCTGACCCCAGGTCCAGGCGTGATGAATTAATTATGGCTAGATGATCATCTGGTGAATGACAGCTGTATGGTCTAAATGGATCACCTAAGCTGCAGAGGATCGTTCTCAGCAAAAGTTCATCCGGTTGGGATGGCCGACCAACAGATTTCATCTGGTCTCTAAATTCTTAGAACCGCATAAAATTGAGAGGATGAGTTGGTTCAAAATTTTTGATGAACTGGTCCAACAGGGCTGCAAGCCACGTCGTCCATCCCTGGATATTGCTGGATCCCCGAGAAACCCCGATGATGGATGACACTTTCGACAATTTTCTTCGAAAATTTCAGCTTTGACTTATTTTATGTGTTCATCTCTATTTAGTAATAAATTTACCGCATCCTTTTTTCTGGCCAGTTTACCATCTTTTGTCCACGGGTGCTAAGTTGATCCCTCTTACAGGAGTCACGAGTCCCGATTTACCGTCAGACCAGGCTGATAGCTCATCATGGTCCGACTTGACCCAAACTATACCTCCGTTTTTCACAGACAAATATTAATAAGAGGCAAGAAAACAAATCACAGCGACCGCCCCAGGGTGGGAGAAGCTAAAACACCTTTTACTTTCCTCTTGTGGCCCCCAACTACCATGTAAAAACTGGAAAACCCAATACAATCAAGCGTACAAAAGTAAATCTCCAACGAAATCCAGCGAATCAGGACATTGACCAAAAACCAGACCTTAGGCGACTTTTATTAGTTTATACCGTTTTTGATTTAGGCGCCGCCTTTTTCTTGCGCTGTCTCCTCGGAATCGAATTGGCCATGCCAATGTAAAAGAGCAACGCGCCAAAAAGTGCCAAGTTCTACAAAAGTAAACAATAGCATTTGGTACTCAAATAAAGAGGAGAAAATAACGTCACTTTGTAAAAACTACAAGAGTCGAGAAGTAATAGGGAAAGATAGAGAAAGCATAGTTATAAAACCCCGAACGGCCCGTTATCGGTGAATTAATGAATAGGGAATTTTTTTTTTTTTTTTTTAACACAAAGAAACCAATATGGAACTTGGGTTCAGTGAATTTGACCAAAGATTCATTTTTTTTCCAATTTAACATTTTTATAATTTACGTCAAACTATTTTATCACTAAAATTATTTAAACCTAATGTTAAAATATCTAAAATATCAAATTAAAATTTAAATCAATGAAAAAAAATATTTTATTTATAATACTTTAGAATATAAATTTAAATTATGTTAAAACAATCAATTTATAATAAATTGTCAAAAAAAAAACACGACTTCAACCTTATAAAAATAAATGTTTATGCTCAAATATAAAATATATAAAAAAAAATTATAAAAGATTAAATATAATTGATCCATCGGTTCAACTAATAACACATTAGTTGAAAAAATGACTCAGATCCAGGCTAAGTTTAATAACCTTGAGAGAAAGGCCTTTGAAGTGGTGTGGCCTAGGGACAGCAAGGACAAAAAACACTGGCATGATAAAACAGATCGCTTACCTGAGTGAACTGTGCAAACAACTGATTGAATTCTTTCTTGCTGGGATCGTAGTTGTAAAAGTCATACAGTATAGGTGTAACAATTGCCTGGTGCAGCAGCTGCACAAGAAAGAATTAGTTATGTTGGGCAAGCTAATTAGCTCAAAGTACAGAGATGCACAAAAATACGAACCAGAAGATGAGCCCCAAGAGAGCTGCCAAATATGAAGAAAAGGCCTCCCACACCTTTCATGGATATAGCAGCAGCAACTGCATATTTCATCTGTGCATGACAACACCAGGCATTAAAATATAAACTTCCAAAAGAACCCACCAAAAAGAGAAAAAAAAAAAAAAAAAAAATCAAATCAGAAGAAGGCTAGCATAAATCAAAACTATCACACCTCAAAGGGAGGAATTTGCAGGCCAGTCCGCAATGAGACATGTTTTGAGAAAACTCTGAACTTTGGTGCCAAAGACTTTCCAGCTGGCCCTCCATCAATACCAAAATCATTGAACCTTAAGCAAGAATGAACCAGTGACTCAAAATGATGAACTATTTGCAAATAGGAAAACAAGGTCGCAAATTATAAGAAGCCAAACAGTAGGACAGGCTATCAAACATCCCTTACACCAGTTAAATTACAAGCTGCTAAATAATGAAATCTACATTCCTACCAAAAAAGGAAAGCAGGAAAACATTAAACAAGTGCAAATATGAAATCCAGAGGATTAACACTTTTAGTTTGGCATCTCATTAAATGTTGCTGCATTAGTGGCCTGTAAACTTCATTTTGCAACCGTGTCTCCTTTTGTCCTAATTACAGACCATTTCAGTGGCAGTAGAAGATAAATTTCATTATAAATCACTTTTAAGTACAGCCCATACGAGCAAAAGAACCTTCCATTGTGAGTTGGCAAAGAACATAACAAAGTGAAATAGAGGCAAGCAACATCCCATTGGCAAATTTATACTGAGAGCAGCGCATATTTACAGAGACAGCCGAATAAACTCCTAAAAACAGATAACACCTTAATTCTATGCATGGCCTAGAGCAAATTCTACTGCACCAACATCCCCTATTACATTGAAACTTAACTAGTACAGGGCGCGCACATGTAGATACCCACCCCATTGGCCACATTAGACAAGACAAATTTAACAATCAAATCAACATCTACTCCTGTTAGCACCTTGGTAATTATATCTGCCAAGTATGCAACAATCACTGCAAATTTATAAGTAAATAAATTGCACCTAGAGGGAACTACTGATTTTGACTTAACAATCACTGCTAATTTTCCAATCTAAAATGCCCATTCAAATGATTTAATCACCAATAGAAGTGAAACTGTCAAGAAAATATCCATTACAACTGAAATAAACAGTAGTATATAGAAAACCTACATTTCCAACAGTATATCATAAAGAAAAGTAAAATCAATTACAAAACTATCAGATCCAAAAGCTTCAAGTCCACATAGTCCAGCTAAACCAAACATCCCCAGCTTCAGCAGTTCTAACTATTAGCCTACAATGAAACCGAAACTATCAAGTAATTGACGGCGAAAAAAGAAAGTAAAAAAAGAAAAAGAAAAAAAAAGCTACCGACCGTACGAACAGATTGCAACAGACAAAACTTCTTAAAGCTAATAACACAATACATCAAAGAACGAAATAAATAAATCTACCGCAGTAGAGCGAAACTAAGAAACCGCAGATCATTGATTTTCCTTTACGTTTTTTTTTTTTTTTTTTTCAAATCAGCAGCTAAACAGAGCTTCGCTTGAACACACCAAAATTATAAAAAGTAAAAAAAAAAAAAAAAAAAATGAGAGAGACAGAGAGCAGATCTGCAAGAGGTTTGCTTACTGTTGCCAGGCGGAGAGAACGAAAACGGAAGCGAAGAGGACTCTCCCAACGAATGAAAGGAAAGCCATGGTTTTTGTCTACTGTACGGACGCCCTATCTACGCTGTAGGGTCTGAACCCAGAACTCGAAATTTTCCCTCTATCTTTATTAACTGCTCTATTGCAAACAGATAAGAGCAAACTTATAAAATAAATTTTGTACAATGGGAACCGAAAAAACAAGGGACGGGGCTTTTAATTAAGTTTTTTTTTTAATAATTTAATTCAATTTAGTAAAAAGAGAACACTAAAAAAAATTCAGTTCAATTGAAACGCTGTTATAAGTGGGGAGAGATGTTTAAAAATTAAAATTATTAATTGACTTTTTCTCTTCCGACGCCTGCTGGCTAAGAGAAGTCTTGCTGTCAAAGACGTAGCTGCGCTCGTACACGAGTGACTCTCACTCGCTGCATACACGTCTTTCGACCAATAGGAGCGCTGTAATAGATGACGTGTCTTTACGAGATCGCCCGTCGTTAGTTTGTGCGTGCTTAGGGGTTAATAAATAAACGGGGTCTTTTTTGGGTCGCTGGTTTGACTGTTTTACAACGCGCCCCCGGAAAACACTCGATTCAATTCACAGAACGATTATTTCCAACCAAGAAGGGAAATTCAAAGAAAGTGGCGAAGCTACTCAACAATTTTATTTTAAATAAATAAATAAATAACAGTCTCCATCTTTTTTTTTTTTAGAAAAATTAAAATCTAATTCGCATACAATTATATCATTCTTCTCAATAAATTAATTATAGTTTTTTATAAAATCATATTTTTTTTTCTTTTTAACTTTTATATTTTTAGTAATTGATCCTTCGACGGCTTATTTTATGCTCGTGCTTTGCTTTCTTTCGGAGGAGTTTCCGTTGAACTACTGTACATACGATTATCTCGGGAACATCTTTTCTTATTGGCTCCATTAAATGTTTGACTGACTAATATATATATATTTTTTTAAATAGTAAATAGACTAAAAAATAATATAATAATAACAATATATGTAAATTATATTTTAAAAATAAATAAAATTATATAAAAAAGTATTAGACTGATATTATATTATTTATACGTAATTTTCTGTGTTATTACATTTTTTTTTTTTTTTGGGTATATATGCATAATCTAATTCTTTAATAGCTATGAAGTGTGCCCATTGTTTATGACCATCGTATCTGTCATTCCTGAAAGATTGAAAAAAGTAAATTTTCAATGGTCTATGGGTGCTATTAGACATTTCATTCAAACATTTTGTGCGCTTTATAGAAGGTTTGATAATTTCCTTCTTCCATGTGTATACATTTACCATAAGGAAGAAAAAAAGAAGTAAGCATAAAATCGTAATTCAGATTTAATACAACTATAATGAATGGTTGGGTCTTAACATTAGGAAACTTCTCTTGTCCTAATTCAGATTTAAATATCCATCTTATTTACTTGTTCCAAGTTCACTTCATATTAAGATGCTACAATAAATGTGGGACAAGGATTTGAATTTTTTTTTTTTTTTCAATAAAGCCAAATTTTTCTTAACATTGATGACATAACTCGCAAATTTAGGAATGACTTGGCAACAGTGCTTCTTAATTAAAGTATTTTTCATACATGTTCCCTCATTGTTTAGGATTAATTGGTTTGGAACACTATAATTTCTTTTTATAAGTTGATGGAACTAGTCGTGTAAGGTAAGACAATGAGGATAACTAAATTTAGTTTCTTTTCCTATTACTTCTTTTTTTTTGAAAAAAAAAAAATAATTTGTTTTTTTTTTTCTTTCTTTCTTTCTTTCTATTTCCACCTAGTTATATCCTCTTTCTTTCGTGTTTTTTTTTTTTTTTTTTTTTTGACGAAAATGCGAATTATATATGTTGAATATTAGGCTGCCTGACATTCTGACATGCACAGGGCTGACTTTCACGTAATTTCTCCTTTGTCATAATGGACATGCAGCGTTTATGGCAAGCGACGTGCTCAGAAAGAATGCAGTGGGGCTAGCAAGTGCGACGTGAATGCAGCAACTCACCTCCCCAGCACAACACAACAAAGGATCAGATGCTACTGGGACTCTGCTCTCCCCCTTCGTCGCTTCTGTTTTTTTTCCGTTCTTTTAATCCAAAAGGCGAAGCTTATGTTTAAGAGCAGAGCTTGTTTGAGTCCAGATCTGTTGCTTGTCTACGCATAAAGCAAGCGGCTCTTAGCCAAATTAACTCCTCTCTCTACAGGCAATTGCTTTTGAAGTATGCAAAACCAGATGTCCATAACAAAAGTATATAAAACCAAATGGGAATTGAAAAGCACGACACCAGACTTAAGATCAAATAAGATGAAGTCTAATCCTAAATTCTTAAGTCGCAATTTCTTTGGGGGGGAAGACGCCATTACCATAAATCTTAAGAACCTATACATAACTCAGTCATTTCTCTAACCCCACACAAGTAGATAAGAGTTCAAATCTCTTTGTTCATATACTTCAGAGCCAAAAACGAAAAACCAATCTTTTTCTGAAGAAAAAAATCGTTATATCCTCATCCATCGATTAGACACACCATCCCCATTGTATTGTTCATATCTAATGTGCCTCCCAGGAGAAAATATCAATACTCATTTTGTCATACCTTAGAAATTGGAAGAACAGGAGATGGTAGAAACAGTGCTACATAAAGTTTCTCCACCATGCCAGTGGGACGTGAGGCAATTCAATGGATTCTTTTTAATTTTATTGTATAAAATGGGTAGTCATTGCATTGCATCATAGCTGACTGACAACGATGATCATTTAACGATTTTTAGTAGTCAAAATTTCTCGCATGGCGAGTTTTCAAACCATGTTTTTTTTTAATCATTAAAAAAGTACATTTCATTATGAATTATATGATGAAGTAAATTTTTTTATTTTTATAAATTTCACGCTTCTTTTTAAATTTAAATTTTGATATTTCAAAAATAAAAATAAAAATTTTTAATTATTAAAATATATACATAAAAAAAAAAACTCAAACCCTATGCACTCTTCCACTTTATCAAGGTGAACACATCCAAAAGAGCCTAAAAATCAGGCACTAATTTTTAAAATTAAAATTAGGAAATTAAAATTATAGGGTCATTGAGGTTTTTAGATCTTCCGTTTTAGAAGCGACTTTGACGGGCGTCCATTTATTTAGTTATATTTATTTATGATTGGTTACATACTAATTATAATTATATTTGCATTTATTGATTATATTTAAAATAATGACACAATATTTACTAATTATAAATTTATAATCCAAGAAAATTTTAAAAGTAAAAGTTAATACAATTGCTTGCAAGTTGCAATTGACCCGTCAAGAAGACCAAGCGACCAGACAGATTGTCTCTTTCTTGCATCCGACCCTTTGCCGTTTTAACACGACGAATAACTCGAAATCATTCGGGGAGAGAGAGGGGCAGTCGGACGGAGGCATCATTTAAAATCGGAGAAGCACGAACCGAAAGCACAACAAAATCGAAAATGGGGTTCGCTTCTTTCCTCGGCAGAGTGCTCTTTGCTTCCCTTTTCATTCTCTCCGCTTGGCAAATGTACTGTCTCCGTCTCTTTCTATTTAGATCTATTAATTTAAATCTTTGTTGGGTTTGTTTTCTCGATCTCATTTCGTTTTTATTTTTTTTTTCTCTGTCCCAATTAAAAAGGATTCGCGGGCATTTCTTCGAGATCCAGCGCAACCCTTTCTGCATTTTACGGCCTTCTTTTCGTTCATGTAGTTATATGTCTGTTTTGGACGTTTTCAGACATGGGGTTTGATGGGAATTTGATAATGAGTTAGCTCGTAGGTTAATTTTGTTAGATTTTCTTTAGTGTTGTTTTATGGGTCCTGGGTTTGAGATTTAATTGGCCAAAGGCACCTAGTGGATGTCTCAGTGGTGATTTTTTGGGTTCTTTTTTGTTTATGCGTCCCTTTTTTTCCTTTGTTGTTTGAGTAATACTTTTGCGTGGTTACCGCCAATGGGCTGGTGGTGGATGGCTTCCAAGTGCTTGTAATGGATGAAGGTGGTGATATATTAGCTAAAATTTGGCCGTTTAGTTTTAGGTAACTCTTCCATGATTGTGGAAATAATTTTGAAGTGACGTTGGATTAGCGGCAAAAATGAATTGCTTTTACTGCTTATGCATACTTGGGGAAGGTTTAGCAGTTTTTGGTTTTTTTTTTGGAGGGGGGTGTATTATAGTATCTATAAACTTCTGTGTTTACACTTCATTTTTGACAATCTGGAACTTGCATTTGTTGGGCTTTTCTATTAAGTTTTCTTCCCTTTTCTATTTGTTATTGCATGTATATGCTATTTTCCTTTTTCCCCCTTTACTAGCATCTATACTTGCAATTTTGCATGTGTTGTAGTAGCAGTTATGTTGTCATGGTCCATGTTTATCTACCATGTGGTTTTGCTGCCTCTTCATTTTTCATATTAACCAAATGTTTCTAAGAAAGCCCACTTGAGTGTGTAATGTGTGTAAGTGCATTACTTTGTCAAAAGCTTTGCAAGCTCTGAAAAGGGAAATGGCATTTTCTTTGATTTAATTGATATCTCTCAGCTTCCATTTTATGTTTTTGTTTGAAGCATAAATTCCCCCCCCCCCCACACCAAAAAAAAAAAAAAATCCCCCAGGACCTGGGCTTTACTTTATGATCTGGAATTCTAAGTGCCATTATGCCCTTAAAATTTAATTCCTAATAATTGGAATTTTTTCAAGCGCTTGAAGGTTTTGGGAACATACCAACATAGTTTGGTCAAGTTCAATTTCTATAGTCATTTTGGTTCTGGTGTCACAATTCTAGAAAGAATCGAAGGACACATCCTGTTAAGACATTTTCTGTATGCTAAGATTGTGAACGTGTTCTAATACAATTTTGCTTTGGTCTATCGCATTGTCTGACTAGCCACAGAAATATAATTGTGTTTTGTTTCTCGCTTTCAAGGTTTTTGAATGTGGATATGGCTGATCATTACTGCATAGTGTCTGGTCCTGCATCAACATTAGAAATGCAGTGACATCCCAAATTGTGTCTGCTGCTGTATTTTACTGAACTGGGCTCTTTTTCCACTGAAAATACCTTCTGTAAAGTTGAAGTCCATGTTGTAATTTAGACTTTTCTCTCACTAGTTAGATGAGCAAGGCAATGCATAGTAATGATTCAGAAATGTAGGCCATGGCACCTAGCAAGTTCTGCTCATTATCCAGTATACTCTGTTGTGCTTCCTCGTAGCTAGGGGCTGTTGAACCTTTCTGAGTTAAAAGTTAGGTGATATGGTGTTTGATGCATAAAATCCATGATCTTTGTTTCATTTGTAAGCCAATTGCTCCATTAAACATGACTGATTATAGATTTTACATTGCTGCCTTTCTAGGTTGGTGAGAATATAAGCACTAATATTGGATGCTTTGTGCTTTTAGACTGACACTGCTGTTATATCTAGGTTCAATGAATTTGGTGATGATGGTGGTCCTGCTGCAAAGGAGTTGGTGGGCAAGCTTGCTGTTCTGAAGAAACATGTCTCCTCTCACTTGGGGGTAGAGATTCCAGATATTGACGTAAGGCCTTTGTCCCTTGAGTTGTTGCTTCAATTAATTGCATGGAGCAAGGATTTTCCGATTCTTATGTTGCTATGATGTTTGTTTTCTGATTGAGAGGTATTTTGGACAGGTTAGACATTTGGTTGCAAGTATCATTGTTCAAAAGGGTCTTGGAGGCCTTCTGTTCATATTTGGCAATCTGCTTGGTGCTTACCTACTGGTTAGGGGTTTCTTTTCCTTTGCTGCTTTTTCTGTGTTGGATTGTTTTTAGAATGTCATGAACTTCCCCTGACTTGTAGCAGCCATTTCTGATTTAGATTATTACTAACTTTTCTCATCTGTTTTCTGCAGGTTTTCTACTTGATTGTTGGCTCTCCAATTTTGTATGACTTCTATAACTACGGTCAAGATGAGCCAGAGTACCACAGCCTCTTAAACGAATTTTTGCTGGTATATTTGTGTCCATGTATTCAAGCATCGTTTCATCTTTCTTTCACATCAACACACAGAAGCCTTATTTCCTTGGTTTTGTGCATGTTTGACAGAGTGTTGCACTTCTCGGTTCGCTGCTTTACTTTATAGGGATGAAGAACTTGATTCCAAGGAGACAACACAAAAAGAAGGTTCCCAAGGCAAAATCAAGTTAAGTGTACGAAAGAACATTAATGTCCGGATTACTCTTGCAAGTTATCCTACGGGGTATAAAGTGGCAATACGTGTTATAATTGTCCGTCTTTTAGGCAATCGGATACCCAGATTAGTTTTCCTCTTCTCCTGGGTTTGGCTCATTGGTAATCCCTGTTTATGGAGCAAGACATTGAGATTTTCAAAGACTAGAACAGTCTTAGCCACTATGTCTGATTTTGTGTTTAATGGCCTTGGTATTTGAGTTAGACTAGGATAATGAATTTGTGCATCATCTGGTTCCATGTTGTGTAACCTTTGGATAATGTGTTTTTATCTTGTACCTGTCCATTAAAGATTAAGAACACGTGAGCTTTTTTTTTTTAATTTTTTTATTCATATATTTCATACATCAACCTTGAAATGGTGGAATGGGAGGAATTGAACAAACCTATTCGGTTTTTAGATATGTGTTGGGACCCCTTTGGGAGTTGCAGAGGTTACAGTTGCTGTTTGAGCCCATACTGCCCCACTACGTGCTATGTTTTACCACTTATATCTGGTTCCAAGGCGTAAAAATAAGATTTGCACATTTGGTTGATAGATTGAAATGTATCTGCCTAGCAACTGCATGTAACTAATTTTATTTGCTGCCTTTCTTGAATCTAGAATTGTGTAATGGTAAGGTTTTAGATTCATTTATACGAAGGTTAAATATAAAAAAAATTTATTCAAATTTAATAATATTTAGATATAAGTTTTTTTTATATATATAAAATTAAATGAGAATAGTAACAAATAATTGTAATTTTCATTTATGAATGTAATGATAGATATGTTTGTAATTTTTTTTTTCTTTAGCTTTAAAAAAAAAAAAAAACCAGCATAGCTGAGCAGTTAATAAACAAAAAGTAAAAATAATGACTATTTCCGTTGCAGATAAAGTTGCATTTAATCATGATCACAGTAGATTTTGGGCTATTTATTGCCTTTTTGGGGTAACCGATACCCGTGTTATCCTTAAATCGGTAATGTTTCTCCAACGGCATCTTTCGTAAGGAATTCATGGACAAAGAATAGATATAAATTTGTTTTCCTTCTAACAAATAAATAAATAAAAGCGAAAAATAAAAAAAGGCCAATGGGTTGGATTTGGATGATTCGAGTTCAGGAATGCCGCCCGCCCCACTCTATTTCTGGTTCATGAGTAACCCGACCCAATTAGATTGTTAACGTTGTTGCCCAACCGAACAAGAAAAAACAGAAGAAAGCAAAGAAAAGCGTGTAACACAGTAAAGGAAACCCTGCAAGGAGACTCCGACTTAGAACTGGCGACTTTGGCCCAGCGGAGATCGAATCCGATGGAGAAGAACATGCCAGTTGAAGTAGTCACGAGGACCAAGCCTCGGGTGGCCTATGACTTGACTTCGCGGGGGGGGGGGGGCGGAGAGGATGGAAGCGATGAGAGGAGGGTTCAGTTGGTGATCGTCGTCACCGGTTAAGGTTAAAATGAAGATGGCGCCACACTTCTCTAGCGTACACATGGTGGTTTTTGAGGCGGTCAGTGGATGGATGGATAAGATACTAGTGGTTTTATGCCAAGACATTTTAAAGGATCGCAAAAGCGCCGCCTAGTTGTGTCTTACATCTTACAAAGCCATTGGGTGTTGCAGCGGAGTGGCTATCCAAGACGGAGTCAGGTAAGTAACACGACAATTCATCGTTTTTCACATTTTCTTCCAACCTTCCTTCTCTCTTGTGACGACAGTTTCGAGGGTCACATCCCACAAAAAAGAATCCGAAGCTGATACCTAACATAAATCTCATCGGGGTAAAGCTAGTCAGATAAGGATAGCCTTTTGTTGGCTAAAAGTTACGGTACCACCAGTCACTGAATTAAGTAACCAACTCTTGATGGCAGGTCATCAGGTAACTACTTCGTTTCTCATTGGATTTCAAGTTCCTGTAATCATTTGGTTAAGTTGGTTGAAAACTTTGTTTCTTATTGAATTTCAAGTTCCTGTAGTCATTTGGTTAAAGTTAGTTGAAATTGTGACACCGATGTTGGATTGTATCTGACCCTCACGATAGCCCACTTGCTAATGACAGAAACTCCTGTAACTTGTATCTTATTATTGCCTGCTCAAATTCTGTGCGTATGAGAGAGAAAGCTTGATTCTGTTGCTGGCTTGCTTGCTGATTTTCCCTTCTTACGAGGATGGCGTGTCACCTGGATCTCACGAGAAGAAGCTTAAGTACTGGAAATCATTATAGATTTATTCTCGTCTGGAAAGTTGTTTTGCCGAGCAGACCATGTGATATTTGACCTTTCTTTCAAACGGATAACTTCCATGGGTCTATTTTACACAATGCTCTTAGTTCTGGGTGTTTATCCGCATCCAATTCCTTGCATGCATTCTAGAAAGAAATTCAAATGTTCTTGCTATGCACGAGCCTTCTTATGTTGAACTATCGAAGGGGCCGCCCTAAAGTAGTTTTGTATAGTGGTTTTAGATTTCATGACTATACGATATGGATGATAACTTACTAATGTGCTCCTTTTGGGCATTTTGCTATCTTGAATCGGAAACAGGATTCCAATGGTAGTCGTTAGGTACTCATATGTCGACCATTGGCCAGCTCAAACACTTTGTGCGTATTCTTGAAAATGAAATCGATAATAATCATTTAACATGTTATAGTCTCGCTGGTTGTCAATTTCGCATGATATCAATTTATATCATTAAACATCATATTTCTCTGATGTTTAAAACTTAACCAAAATGGTTGATCCAGGACATCCAAGAAAACCCAGCTGAAGCAATGCACGCCCGTTGTTGTCCACAGGAAACCACACAACTTGATCGCAATCACAGTTACAGTTATGGATGACAAATTATTGTTATCGCCACCAAAATTAGTAAAATTCCAATATTTTGGGAACAAGAAATTATTGATGAAAAATATTTTAGAAACTATAATTACCAAGGATAAATTTATTTCACTTTTTAACGTAAACAAATAAAAAACAATTAAGTATTTTTTCAACAACTTATTATTACTATTATTACCTCTTTGCGGCTTAAATCAAAGATTAGGAATAAGTTTCTCATTGACCAAACCCAGCACGGCACACAAGCCTGGATACAAGCTCTTCCTGATTTCCTTATAAACGGCGCCGTCCCACTTCCTGGACGCCAGCTGCTCGCCCAGGCACATCGCAGCCTCCGCCAAGCTCCCTTCGCTATTGTGTGCCGCCTCGACAATCCCCATATTCACCGCGTCCTGGCCCCTCACCTTGACGCCTCTCAACAGCACGTCGCGCCGCGCCGAAGCCGAGCCGATCTTGGCACCAAAAAGAGCCGCGAAGTAATCGGGCAAAGAGAGCGAGACGTCAACCTCGCTCATGTACAGCACGCCCTTATCGCTTCTCATGAGGACGTAGTCGTGGCTCATAGCCAGCACCAATCCTCCCGCGGCGGCGTGGCCCTGTAGAGCGGCGACTGTGGGCATAGGGAACGAGATCAGCTCGGCGACGACCGGCTTCAGCGATTCCACCATGTGAAAGAGTCGCTGGACAGAATCCGCGGGGGAGCCAGCGGCTTTGGCCCACGCGAGATCGAATCCATTGGAGAAAAACCTTCCGGTTGAAGTGGTGACGAGAACCGAGCCGCGGGTGGCCTGAGACTTGGCCTCGCGGAGGGCGGAGAGGATGGAGGCGATCAGAGTAGGGTTCAGACGGTGTTCGTCGTCACCGATGAGAGTTAGAACGAAGATGGCTCCGCGTTTCTCTAACGTACACATGGTCGCGGTTTTGGGGCGGTGGATGGTAGATAGGAGTACGAGTCTTTGCCTGGACAGGTCGCTCTCGTTGAGAGAGGCTTGAGACAAAAGGGAAATTTTTTAAGTGTCGGCAACCTACCAGGGACAATGAAGATTTCCAAAATATCTACATCCACGTTATCAAAGTACCGATATATAATTACGAAGAGCTTAACTGAGTCATGATGTAATATAAGACGTACAGCTGATCAAATAATTTATATGTCATTTTATTTTAATTTTTTCTAATTTAATAATTCTTTTAATATATTATGTTACAACAGCGTACGCGTGCTTATTACCACTAAGTTTTTCTATTTTTGAAACAGCTTGGATTTAGATTTTTGTTTTTTTTTTTTTCATTGGGAGGCTTGGATTTTGGAGTATTAAATACGTTCCAAAAGTCTATCAAAAGAAAAAAGGTTTCAAATGAGTGGGTAATTAGCTTATTGTCATTTTATCCAAACCTCTTATCAATTCTCACTATATCCCCTTTGCGATAAATGTTTCCATGTTTTAAGGAATTTTGAAGCGGCTATAAGTCATTTCTTGTTGAAATTTGATTGTTCATTTGTTCACTTAAAAACTTCTTAAAAAACTAAGAAATTATAGTTCACTGAGATTGAAATTATCGTATGATTTAAATTTTCAAATTTAGGCTTTATTCAAAATTAATTAATTAAAAATACAAATTATTTAAATAATTTACAATAATACATATTCGCAATTTTACATTAATTGTCTACAATATTCACCTAATTATTTTCATTATGCATCAAATCGCTTATAATTTTTTTTCTAGGTAGGCAGTTGAGGCCACTTTCGTAATTTTAGATTTATTATATTATTATTATTATTATTATTATTTGAGCATGAGATCTTTCCCGTTAGATAGTATGAAATTATAAAGATTGAAGCCCGGGGGTCGTTAACACTTTTAATGTTTCTTTTATAGTAATTTTTTAACGTTGTATAAGGGGGCCTGGGTCCATTAATGTTGGAGACGAGACGTCCATTGTTCAGCTCAGAATTATTATACATATATATATATAAAATAATTGGGTTAAGCCCTTTGCTTGACCTAAAAAAAAAAAGAAAACAGAGAGAGAGAGAAAGAGAAATTATGTCACTTTTCTGTGCAATCCTGAAATTCTTCTCCCCGCATTTTTTTAATTTGTAATGACTATTGAGATTTAATTTGACCGGTATCGAAAAGTTTTACCTTTAAGTTTAACCAGCTTGTTCAACCATTTTTGGACCGATTTCCAATGGGCTCGCCCCACTTCCCAAGGTTGAAACCGGGCCAACTGGATTGCCCTCTATCTTAAGGCGTTGTCACGTCCAAATACGCGGGAAATTTACTGTTAAGCATAGATTTTTCCGTCCAGCTTTAATTGTCAACTCGTCTAGATCTGATTCAAATGCGTCCACACACAGGTTTCTGGACTTCGTCAAAATTTTGACACAGAAATTTGCTGCTTCTTAGAGTCCGGAGAATTCGATAGATTTATCACATGTAATGCCAAGATTGATGCAGATGCTTTTGTCCGAATTTCCATAGCTGCAGTCAATAAGTTTAGGCCCACCAATCGCTTGGCTGTTCATACCAAGCGTGTCATTGATTCATTCTCCTCACACGTGCTGTCTTGCCTTAAATCCGATGTTTGCTTATTCATCTTGAGTGATCAGTCCATTTGCATCATGAATTTGATATATTCCCGATTGGAATTGCTCCCATGTTCATTTTAGACAATGGGTCATTCTCATCTACATATGGGGTATCTGTCTACCAACGTTGTTAAGCACCCGGGTTAATCTTGTTAAATTTGAGATCTCCAATCATAAAAGACAATTTAAATATAATTAAATTAAGAAGGATCAAAAGTTTTTTTCTTTTCAAAATTCGTCTTAATAGTAATATTATTAATTAAAAATATTTTTTATTTTCTCCTTACTATGTGAGACATGTAATGTTCTGTAGTATAACTGTGATGTCCAATTAAAAATTAGGCTATAAATTTAATTAAAAAATAATATTTTTTTAAAATTATATTTTTAATAAAAAATTATAAAGATATAAAAGGATAATTTTAAATTTTACTTAGTTTAATTTCAAGAAAATATAATGAGAAAAAAAAAAAGGAGAACTATAATTCATTGATAAATTATTATTATTATTATTATTTATTTTATTTTATTTTATTTTTGAAACATGCACAAATAGTAGTTCGTTGTATATAGTCCACTCATAACGCAGGGGTGATTGCAGCCGAATGGTACATGGAAACTTAACTTTTACCGAATCTTTTTGATCAGAGAAGATTCAGACAAGTGGCATCACAGTAATGTTCCATCCCATGTACAATAGACATCATTGGTCCCGTAGTTGCCAAATTCAACAAAAGGCCGACTTACCAATAGCCACACGCTTGGGCCACACTGGTCTCCATCAATATTTGGGAAAGCAAAGGCCAACAATTGATCACGTAACTGTGATTCCAGCCCTCGGATCATTCATTCATCGTATGCTCGCGAAGTAAATCAAAATATTGTACTTACAATTTTCTTTTTTTTTTTTCTTTTTAATTTTTTTATGGGAACAAAAATATTGTATTTGCATGAACCAGAGCTGGTATGACTTTTGATTGAAGCAATTTTTGTGGGTCAAAAACCGGCGGTAGTGACGTGTGAGAGAGATTGCAAAAGCAACCTGCCCACGGGAATTTTAGTCGGTTGGGTCGGTTAAACAGAAAGAGAAAATTGGTGGCTGTCTTATGAAGGAATCATCAGAAGCCAACTCAGCATTGTCTGACCATGACGCTGAGATCTCTGCGTTGCTTTCGTTTTGGGTTTGGAATTTGAATTGCAGCCTTTCCTTTTAATTCTTCTCGTCCCAACCCAAAGCTTTGCCGCACTCGGCTCGGCCTTGACTCTATGAAATCAGCCGTTGTTTAAGTGAACTAAAAGTGTAGCAATCGGGCAAACTTGGCCTAGAATTTTGAGGGATTGGAAGGTACCCCCCATCGGAAAATTATTGGTTTTTTTTTTTTTTTTTGGTGGAGAGAGGGGTCAAAGACAATGAGACAGATGAGGAGTGGTAAGGATTCGAAGTTTCACCATTGCAAGAGGCAAAACGACATTTTATCACTCAATTTAGACTCGATTGCTTGTCGGAACTAAGAATTGAAATGAAAGATTAAACCAAATTACTCAATAAATTGAAAAATTAGTGGGTGAAGATATAAATAACAAAAAAAATTATTATCCAGTGAAGACTATAATTATTTTATTTGGTTGATAATTGTTTATTTTTAAAGATAAAATTTCTCGTTTATTTAAATTTTTTCTTGTAAAAAATAAAATATTATATTATATAACTTCGTTATTGTATATAAAATATAAAATATAATTATTTTTTAGTCACAAAACTTATCCTCTAATAAATTATATTTTTTATAATGAAAATTGTGATTGTAAAAAATTATAAAATTAACTTTGTCTACTAAATATAGTGAAAGTGATTCAAAAACTAATCTTGAAAATTCAAACGGCATATTATGCTAACCAGCTCAGTTATTCTCCTAGTCAACGAAGCCTTTGAAGCCGAAGGAGCCGTAATTTGAATTTTTTATTCTGTGCTTGCTTTTTAAAGAAAACTTTTCTATTTTAAACAAGAAAAAGATGCCTGTCACCTATATCTTCAACGTGCACGCGCGCACCATAAGAACCTTGCCCCCTTCCTATATTTAAGCAGCCAACCCCCACACGCATGGTCTATCGTCTCTCTTCACAACGCATTTACCAAAATTGCAAAAAAGAAAAACGTAAATCTGAAAATTCTCTTTTTCGATCTGGTTGACGTTTTTTCTGGGAAGATTAGCAACGCATGGCGGACACGGCCAGGAATGGCAATAGAAGCATCGGCGCGGCAGTGATGCAGGGGCCGCGGCAGCAGCAGCCGAGCCGACTGCAGCGGCGTAGACCGGCTTCCTTGCAGATCTCTCCGGCTTATGCCGGATCTTCCTGCTGGAACGTTGCGATTCCTCTTCTCTCTCCGCTCGACGCGTCACCGACCGCGGCGCAGATGAAGCTTCGCCACGAGGAAATTCCTCCGCCTCCGCAGCGGAATCAGGAAGTGGAGAAGCCTTTGGTGTTCAAGAAATGGCAGCATCCGGCAGCGCCTTTCTGTTGCGAGTCGGCACCGATTGCGCCGTCGTTTTTCATGCCGGCGTAGATAATAATATAGTTAGTTTAGCAATCAATAATAGGTTTCCAACTCTCAACGGCGCCGTTTTGACAAATTGTATATGCAGCCTTCTTTTTTTTTGTTATTACAGCGCTGATTGTCATGTATAATTGAATGCTGACTTTCTTTACTTGACCTTTTTGTGCTGGGTTTTGCATCTCCATACCGGTCTTCGGATTTAATAAAATAAAATGATATGTAAGTTTGAGGCGTTGCTGTTAATTAAATTCCTCCTTTGGCCCCAGTATCGGGCCTTTTCCAATCTTGAACTTCAGTTTTGATTTTGCAGATGAACTTGTTGTGGTTATGGTTTTGGGTCTCTTAGATTGAATTAGTCCAGCTTGTTAACGCATTCTCAGAATTAATTGCTTAGTTAGGTTATTTATTTATTTTTATTTTCTTGATGCATAATCCCAACCAACGAAAAAGCAACAACAGGGGAAGAAAGGAAACAGCCCAACAGGAGATCAATATCTTGTGGTGTTTCTGTGCTCATTTTCGAATAGTGCGTTATCAACATGTGATTTCTATCCATCCCGAGGCAATTTCTCATGACACTCGAGACAATTTCACGTGATAAGAGTGAAGTTGGCATTTATGCAACTTAGCCCCACTCTCTCTCTCTCTCTGTTTTTTGTTTTTTTCTTTCTTTTTAAAATTATTATAATTTCAAATTATGTATATAGGCTTAATGCTTATTAAGCGCAAGTCTATTTCTTTATCTAACATTTTTTTTTATTGTATATTAGTAATTAGTGGTGCAGAATTAATTAGTGTTTATCTATAAACTGCAGATAACATTGTCATTACTATGAAGATATCATATCCCCTTCTAGATACGACTGCAAAATTCAGAATTACTGTGTCTCCCAATTCATGAATAACGTAGGATAATGTAGGAATTTTGAAGGATAAATCGTTTTCTGGGATTTTTCATTTTAATAAATGTTAAATCGTATCGCATCGCTGACTGATTGTATTTGACCATAAGGCAAAATGATGATAAGCATTTTGGAGGCCAATTTATTCTAACGAATGAACTTGACATTGTTCCCAGTATTCTGAACTCCACCAATGTATCGAAATATGCCGGTGTTTGAGCCAAGAAAAAGAAAATATTTAAGGTCCAATAATAGGGAATAAAAGATTATTCCTCCTTTTTTTTTTAAATAAATTATAAATATATTAATTATTATATTTATAAATTAAGATTAAAGATTATTTATTAAAATCGAGTAATTTATTTTTTTTTTTCTGGGTTTGATTTTGGCATTCATTAATATAAAATTTAAGACAACTTTTGTTAGTATACATTCCGTTCATATTCGATTTAATATTTAAAAAGACAAAAAAAAAAAAAAAAAAAGCCACGCATCAAATCAATCACGAAACTACCATCAATAGCTGTCACCATAGACCAAACACCTACCATTGCCAAAATTCATTGGCTGGTGTCAAATCAAAACCGTGGTCAGTACACACCGACAGCATTCCATCCACAGCTTGATCTGATCCCATCTTTGAATGGTCAAAAGAGTAAATATTGTTCCTTCCGGAATATCACGCTTTCCGCTTGTATTTGAACGGCCACTATATTTTTTGGGTATCAATTGCAATTATTTTGTGAGAAAAAGGTAGTGGCCTTCAGACGCTGGCTCAGCCCATTAATTTCTATGATGTTATTGTTTTCTAAAATCTTGGTTCAATTTTTGTGAAGTGACTAATTGATCAATGATAGAAAAGCTGAAACGGGAGACAGATATTCAAAGGAAAGACCTCAATAGCCAATTAGCCATTGGATTTGTTAATTGTTTATAAGGGATTAAAATTTTCTATTGCTGTATGTGGTAGCCATTTTCGATTCACTTGCTAGAGAGTGACAAGGTGATGGCGTTGTAAGGGGGCCCGTGATTGTTGCACGTTGATGACCAGTATTGGCCTATTAAGTTCCCACTTTATGGATTCCAAGGCATGCACAGTGGGACTTTCTGTCGATTTCCTCTCTCCCTGCATCCCCCCTTTTTTATTATTTTTTATTTTTTTACGTATTTACCATAGAAGGTATGCAATTCAAAATTAAATTCGGATCAATTTGCTCCTACAACCGTCAATTTCCTTCTGAATTATACCATCCAATGATCTATGCCCGCATCCCCCCTTATCGACTACCCAAAACTTCGGAGTCCAAACGTGTTGTTTCCATTTCCTCGTTCACGATGATTTCTTGAAAAGAGAATTTACCTTTTTCCGGCTTATTGCACCATTACTTCAAATTGCATCAACTTAAGCATGCTTCGATTCTGGGCCTACATGGTAACATAATGATTGTTTGACTGTTCGTTGATTATTAGGCCACTCCCCGATTAAAGAGATACCAATCTGATAACACTGGACCAGAAGAGTTTGGCAAAACTATCAACCCTTCTTTCATCCTTTGTGGACAGAGGCCAGGCTATCAAATTAAACTTCAATCGGCGCCCGCAATGTTGACTGTTTACCAAATCTAGAACCAGCAAATTTAAGTTAGTTTCTAACAATTAACAGTCTCCATCAGAAAGACAAGCGAAATGAAACATGTTTTCCTCAATCGGCCAATCGTTTACAAGAAGAACTAGCCCAGGTTTCTATCTTCCAGAAGTCTTTGGTCTTATTTATGGAATGAATTCGAGATACCAGGACATGCAATCAAGGTCATTAAGAGATATGAACAAAACCCAGAGAATCTTCTGAGTATTTAGAATATCCCATCAACTTGATCTCTATATTCTAAATACATGTTAGAAAATCTATATTGTGATCTGTTGATGTTAGGTAAACCTATTTGCCACTCCATTTGCCCTGGGGAGCTAAAAGGAAAAGTTAAACATCAACACTTAGGGAGCAACACGAAAAATGAATATTAATTAAGTTTTATTTAATTTTATAAATAAATAAAGTTGAATAAAATAAAATTATTTTATTGTTTTTTTTTTTATATTTATCATATTACTTAATTAATGTTATTATGTGGTAGGACTCATAAAATATAACAGTACAAGAGACAAGTAAACACACAAGAAAATGAGACTAAAAATCAGATACACAAGAGATTTATAGATTAAGAAAGTACTGTAAAGAATGCTTCTCTTGGAAAATTTAGAAACAATAGATGTTATATTTCACATACTAAGATTATAATCTGCACCCAATCCATTGCTTTAATTTATGGAATTATGGGCCATGATCTAGCATAGGCCAGAAAACTAAGTTGGCCCATTATGAAACGAGATCAATCTTTGGGTCACACGATATGATGGAGTTAAAGAAATGGGTCCAATGCAAGTAGGTGAGAGCCAGGGAGATTTTAACAGCAAATGCAACCACAGGGACCCTCTTTTTGCAGCAGACTGTGTTTCTGATGCCACTTTTCCTCATTTTCTTACCCCATTATTTGCACCCTGAAAATGAAAGGAGCATTTATGTGAACATACATCTATCAGACCATCATCTGCCAAAAAAATTATATTTCTACTATAATCCAAAAATTATTTTTGAAAGAAAATTAGCTTGCAAAATTCATGGTTGAAATTCATTTCAAGATATACATATATAAGGCACTAAGAATGGCTGAAGTTTATGGTGTAAAGAGAACCGAAATTCATGCACGACAGGAAAGGAAGGCTGTAAAAGGCAATGTGAGAATTGGAATGCTGCTCGTTTACTAACCCAAGAGAATGTTGTGGGCCAGGATTTCAAGCCGTTGAGTGGGTTGCGGTTAGCATGAGCTAGCCCATCTAAAATTTGCATTATTCCATGTTCTCTCTTCAGGCCCCTTTTCCTTTTTCTCTTTAGATTTTTTCATTTCCTGCTCTCTCTGCAGGCCCCTTTGAAGATCCTTTCACTTTTTATCCTTTTTATCGTCTTGGGTCAAAGTTTCCAACCTACTTTGGGTCGAATAGCAGAAAAATCATCCATCAAGAAAGCGACCATCCCGTTTAGAACAATTCCAACCTCAAAGGCTTTCTCACAATGACCTTGATTGCCGTTGGTCGCCATTAGTTAAAACTTTGTTCAACGAATAATTGATTCTGACTTTTAATACTCCAATTGTCAGTCCACAAATTGCGCCAATCGTCTAAAACACTTCCCTCCATGAAAATAGACTCCTAGAAAGCGACCTCTTACTTTTACTTTTAAAAATAACAGCCTTATTCTTATATTCTCCACACAAAAGTGACTCCAAGCACAAACGTACAAGCAAATATAGGGCGGGAAATAGGTGGCATCAACCAAATCTTGACGTTACGTGCTTTTTAATTTCCTTCTCAATCCATGTATATCTTCCCTGAGACCTCACCCCAGTGACATGCATGTTTGTTTTTTCTTATTTGGATGGACGGGTCCTAGGGGACCCCGTGATTGCCGCATACACTAGAAGCCAAGTCTCATGGGATTACTGAAGTCCTTGTGCGTAAAATGCTTTTTCCGAGTTGAACCTATCGTCGTGGTGTTTTGGTTATTAGAATGGATTCTGGACTCACAAATGGTTCGCTCTTTTCATCTAGAGATTTGCTGAGTCCTCCTAAGTTCCTAAATCCCAAGATTGACTTTTTATCTCTTTTTACAAACATTTTTAATTTAATTATTTTTAAAAAATAAGTTTAGTTAACTTAATATTATCTGTAAAAAAAAAAAAGAATATGTAATTTAAAATAATAAATTTGCCATCTTTACAAAAAATATAAATAAGTGTAAAAAACATTTATTCTTATATAAATTCATTCAAAAAGTTGTAAGAAATAAAAGTGGAGAAAACTATCCTATTTATTTACTTCAAACATAAGCTTCATCGTTTCTTCTACCAATGTCTCTCCCATCAACGACCAAACAAACACCATCAGTTATGACTAATGACTGGTCTGTGGGTGCGCACTTGCATTTCCAACCTTCATTGGCTTGAAAGAGGGATAAAAGAGACAAAAAGTATTCTAAAACATGAGATCGGGCGTTATAGTTATATGTTGAGACATCGTTCGTCTCAACGTACAGAAAGTGGGAGAGAAAAAGAGATGATAGGACCAGAGGCAAAACAGGCATATGAAATTGATGGGTAGATGCAAAGTGAAAAAGGGCAATCGGATGGTCCTTTCATTTCTTGACCTAGAGGCCTTTGGTCCTATTGATCACTAAGTCTCATTCTAAAGATACAAAAATTCCTGATACAAGAAGTGGAAGAACACCTCCAGCATTTTAATAACGTAATCGAGAGCCTATCCAATTTCCGAAGCCCAAGAAAAAAAAAAAAAAAAGACAAAATCTTAATTATAGAGGGGGAATAACAAGAGCAAAAAGCAGAAAATGCGGATTTCCGTAGCATTGATTCTGCATCTCTAGATGGGAAGTGAGACCCAAATCGTAGAGACTCACATTTATGTGGCATTACAGAGTTGCTGGCGAGGCAGGTTCATTCAATTTGCTTATGGGACTCAAATTGCATTCCAAAAACAATTGCAATATGATCGTTTTGATTAATTCCTCAACACCCAAACTCGTTAATGTCGTTGATCATAATTTTGGATTAATTAAGAAATGATGCTCTTTAGATTAATGAAAAAAAAAAAGAAAAGAAAAGAAAAGAGAAGAGCTTCCAAACCTATTACATCAAACTTAGTAGGAAGCATTTTTGATGTTCACGTGACGATTCACATATCTATGCTAGAGAATGCCGAGATCCCATGCATAATCTAGACAAAGATCTGAGATTTATGGGGTTTTTTGACTTTCTTTGTCACTCTGTGATTGTTTCCTGATTTTCATGTCTAAGGGTTTCCATCCATGTACGTGGTTTTGCCTCTTGTTTAAGCTGTCTCTCAATATGAAAGCAAGCTACCAAATCCCACTATAGGGTTAGGTTTTGACCAACTTTTCTATGTTGGAGCAGACTTTTCCAATCATACACGTCTTACAATAGAATTATATATAGCATTGTAAAGCGAATCCAACATCACAATGAAAGCGACATTCAGACAGTGGCAATTTTTTTTTTGGCAACGTATCCCATGTTTGAATAGAGCACATTGCATATATAAATATGAATTGTTAATCTGAAAGGAGCAGTTAGTACCTAAATCCTCCAATAATTTAGAAAATGGCATAGGTTGATACTTGTAAGCAAGCTGTGCAATTCTAAAGCACTATCGAAGTTCACCAGCCGACAATGTTCTTCGATTTCTTACCTGCATCTCCCGCTGAAGAAAATGTCTTCCGGAGAAACTTCGAGAGAAAAAAAAAAAAAAATCTTTATTTGGACGCGAGTGAAAAATAAGAGGAAAGAAAATAACGTGCGTTATAACATCAATTTTATCCTTATAATTTGTATTTAATTTTTCCTCATTAACTAAAATTTCATATTACCATAATATTTTTATTACCATATCAAAATAACTTGATATTATTAGTTCTAAAATTAAACAAAGTAATACATTAATATGGGAATGCATAGTATACTATATATGTTTATATATATATATTTTTTATTATTGTAAGATTTTAAATAATAATGAGTTAAAATGTCAAATTGTTATTATTATTATTATTATTATTTTAACTGAGGTAAGGGATCACTTCGTTTTCCTCCCCAAAATGGGAGGAATGGAAAAACCATGAACGCTACTCTTCCCTAATTTATAAAATATAAAACAAACAACAACAATTTATTTTCCTTTTATTTTTCTACCCCCACCATAGCTTTTCAATCTCTCAAACAAAGCGGAGGGTTTAGGACAAGCAAAATAAGTAGGTGAACAACATGCCCGTACTAATTTGGATCGAAGACCATCTATCCAGTATAATTGCAAAGTGCGTTTTCTTCTTGTATCGCAAATCACGTGATCAATTTACACGTACCGTTCTAAATTTAGTAGGAGATCGCAATGAATTCACCTTTTTTTTTTTTCTTTTTTGTGTTTTTTCAAGTCTGATTAAATAAAAATCAATCTATAAGCAGAAATTTGCGAAGAATTTTCTTTTGGTAATTGACTACAAGTAAAACATTTTGTTAATCAGATGTAACATATAATCACTTTTTCCATTAAGCCCGATTTGTATTTAGATATGGTAATTTCCAAGTGGCATCGGCACTCAGATATTTCATTAGCCCCTGTGGACACGGCGAGTTAGAATGCACGGATGCGGCATGCAGAATGATGTGTTAAGACACCCGTTTGATACAGACATATATCAGATATGATAAACACAAAAAAATATATCTATTATAATAAATATATTTTAAATATTTTTTTATTCTCTACAAATACGCTTAAAATACATCTCGAGAATATATATATATATATATATATATTTTAACAACAAAAATTAAATTTAACCAAAATTTATGTTACAAGTATACGTGAAGACTTACATTATGTATTTATTTTTGTAAACAAGGCAATAATACATATTAAACAGTAATATATATTTTGAACAATCATGTTTTTTTGGATTTATATTAATAAATTTTATTAAAAATATTAAACAATAATATATATATATATAATGTATAGATAAAACATGAACTGATGTGTGTACCCACATATATGATTATGTTTATTTTACATTCATGTCTTAATATTTTTTAAATTTGACGTATTATTGGGTCTGTATTGTGCCATATCCGTGTACATGACAGCAAGTTAATACACAAAACTTCTCCCATATGAAAGGAACGGAGGACATTGGGACATGGAATCCCCAATTGGCAGACTATTACTGCACACATCGCCTGCCTTTCCGCCTTTCGTTGTCGGAATTCAAAATTTTCCAAAATTTTGAACCGTGAAACACAGATGGGACTCAACCCCTGTACTTAGCCAATGCAAATTTCTTGTCCCGTGTCACTGCGCGTGCGATGTGTGAAAATTGTGACGCAAAAAGTCAAACTCCTGCCGGTTTTGGTTTTGGTAGTTTTGTCTCCCGGTTGACCGGAAAGTAGTGCCCAATGTCAAACCCACTTATGTTAGCGACATGTTGTCGTGGGTTTCCTTTCTACCCTCCCAGTCTCTTGGGGGTGGGCCTACCAAGAACGAACACACTGTGATTGGAAAAAAAAACACAGAAATGAAGGGGCCGAATGCAATTTGATCCCAAAATTCAGTAATGCAATGAGCAGGATGATTAACAAATAAGGAAGGAAGATGATTAAATTCAATCTATTTAACAGGCAAAAAAAAAAAAAAAAAAATTTACCTGGGGATTTTTCTTAGAAGACGTTGACCTTACGCCTGTAACTTGAGGAGGTTTACGATGGACATTTCTTACATGAAATGAGTATTACAATACGCGCTCGTGGAACGAAACATGCTATGTAAGAGAAGTTAACTGTAAATCAGGTTCATACAAGATTTTTTTTTTTTTATTTAAATAACAAATTTGGCATATGACTCGTTATAACAAATAACAATGAATTCTACTACTAAAGCTATTGTTGGGAACGACTTCATTTGCATCTTTACCGGCCACATTGAAGAAGTGCAGCGAATCTCCCGGTTTCTTTTCGAAGAAAAATGTTTTCTTTTTCATGTATCTGTTTAATCTCTTTTAAAGTTTAAAACTTTAAACTGAATTACCAGCTCCACCATACTTACTCCTACAAAAGAAAGGGAAAATTTTGGAGAGCTTCTCCACAATTTCTGCGGCTCCCACCAACCTTTGCAAACGCCAAATCATTTTCTCCTCCAATTTTCTTTTCCTTTTCTCTGCCGCTCAATTATGCTCACCATGCCTGCCCATAGTATGTCTCCCATGCGCATCCGGTAACTTTTACATCTCATTCGTTCCTTCTTTCCTCACAAATTCATTAAAAAAAGGCCTACTTTGTCACTGGATATTGCTACTCTCTTTGAAGTTCCGAATCTGGAGTATATAAGAACTGGAAAGTTCAGATCTTGAAGGGCTTCTTGGGGGCAAGAGGGAGCAGCAATGGTGGCTGAGACTTGGATACTCAGGATGGGTAACCAGGTGAGTAGCAATCTCAAGCACGCACTTCTTCTTGAGCCTTCTTCTTACAAGAAAAAGAACCTCAAAAGGCCAGACCACCACCCCTCCACCAAGGAAAGAGAAACCATTGGTATTATTTCCTTTGAGGTTGCTACTGTCATGTCCAAAACTGTACACCTCCATAAATCCCTTACAGATTCCGAGATCTCCAAGCTCAGAACTGAAATCTTGAAATCTGAGGGGGTTAAGAACTTGGTGTCCGGCAATGAGAGTTTTCTTCTCGAGCTTGCTTTGGCAGAGAAACTCGATGACCTTAATAGGGTTGCTACTGTTGTTTCTAGGCTAGGTAAGAAATGTGTGGAGCCTGCTTTGCAGGGTTTTGAGCATGTTTATGCAGATATAACTGGTGGGGTTATTGATGTGAAGGAATTGGGGTTTTTGGTTAAGGATATGGAGGGAATGGTTAGGAAGATGGAGAGATTTGTGAATGCTACGTCTAATTTGTACGGAGAATTGGAGGTGCTGAGTGAACTGGAACTGGCTACTAAGAAGTTTCAGCATAACCAGCACGAGGAGACGTTTAAGGCGTTTGAGCAGAAACTGATTTGGCAGAAGCAGGATGTGAGACACCTTAAGGAGATATCGCTATGGAATCAGACTTATGACAAGGTAGTCGAGCTGCTGGCTAGGACCGTGTGCACAATTTATGCTAGGATGTGTGTGGTGTTTGGGGAATCTGTGTCATTAAAGGCTAGATTTGGAGGGGTTGGTGGAGCTTTTTCTTCCATTTCTATTGAGGATGAGCATAAGGAGTTCTCGGGACAGATAGATGATGGTCATCATTTGCAATTGAATTCACTACCACTGAGAAGGGTTGTTAGCAAGAGAAGTGGTAATGGACATCAATCAGGACCAACTGAGAGAGTCATGGAGGAGAAAAGGGAGATGGGTATTAAGCCCCGGATTGACTCACGTAGAGGTGAAGTTGCCATCCTTCAAGCTGAAGATGTCATTTTTCCGTGTGGGACTAGTCCCGGAAGGCTTTTCATGGGTTGCCTTAGTTTAAGCAGTTCTGCCTTCAAGGATGATGATGATGATGATGGCAATAGTACTGCTGTTGATAATGAGGATCAAAGCAGCCAAATTTCTGGTTGCTGTGTTGGTGGCAACAGTGGTTTTAAGAGAGACCATCCAAGCCATTCAGGTTCTTCTGACTGGCCCCAGATTGGTCTCTCCTTTAGTGGAGATCAAAGACGAGCCAGGTGTAATGTGATGAGCAGCAAGCTTTTTGGTCCAAAAAGTAGGATAACTCTGTATGCTTCTCCAACCACTTTGGGAGGGTCTGCACTGGCCCTGCATTATGCAAATATCATAATTGTTATAGAGAAACTGCTTCGCTATCCTCATTTAGTTGGTGAAGAAGCCAGGGATGATCTTTACCAGATGCTGCCAACAAGCTTAAGGATGTCTCTGAAGACTAATCTCAAGTCATATGTAAAAAATCTGGCTATATATGATGCTCCGCTTGCACATGATTGGAAAGAAAATCTTGATGGTATACTGAAGTGGCTTGCCCCACTGGCACATAACATGATCAGGTGGCAAAGTGAACGTAACTTTGAGCAGCATCAGATTGTATTGAGAACAAACGTTCTTCTACTTCAGACATTGTATTTTGCAGACAGGGAAAAGACAGAGGCAGCTATTTGTGAGCTACTTGTTGGGTTGAATTACATATGCCGCTATGAACATCAGCAAAATGCATTGCTGGACTGTGCCAGTAGTTTTGATTTTGAAGATTGCATGCAGTGGCAGTTGCAGTGCAGGTCTCTGAATCTTGGTTAAATTGCTTCATTGAATTTGAGTGTCTGAACAACATTGTAAAGTGCTGTGGTTGACTTCTGATAGTAGTAGGAATACACCAAAGACAGTCCAACTGAAACATTATCTGAACTTTCCAGGACTATGACTTATTTTCTTGACAACCTGAATGATCAGTGTATTCTGTAGCCAGGTATTTGTAAGTTTTTGATATTCTAAGTACATAAATTTGATTTTTTTTAGGAGAAAAGGCTAACTTTTCTGTGCAATGTGCATTTATTTTTGTTTACATTGGGATTTTTGCAGTTGTGGCTTTCTGATTGGATCTCTGAACATAAAATATCTTTTTGTTTATCAGAATGCATAAAAAATTGCTCAAGAAGGTCAGTAGAAATCTACTTGTATGAGCTAGGTATGAACTTCTTAGAGAACATTTGCACATTGTTCAGCTTTACTCACCTCTTGTGCAGGGCTTCTCTTGGATAGAAAAGAAGCATTTTATGACCATTTCATCAATTAGTGATAGCACTGAATGCATTTCAAGCAAATTGTAGCAACATGCCCTTGCACAATATATAAGGGGAAAAGCCAAAACTAATATATTTTGGTCTGAGTTAGCCTGCACTGTATTCTTCAGAAGTGTTTATCAGCACTGGACTTGGTAATATTGCAGTCGAGTTCTAGGATGCATGATTCTTCAAAGTTAAGATCACTAATGGACCTTGGTAATATTGCAGTCGAGATCTAGGATGCATGATATTTCAAAGTTAAAATCACTAAGGTTGGTGTCCATCAATGAATAAAAACTTGATTGTGGGGTCTAATGGACTCTTTATGTCAAAATTTTAGATACTTGAAGATCATATAGTCGAGTCTGCTTTTTGTTCTCTTAGCTTTTCTTCACTATGACTCTCATATTCTATTTTATGGCATGAAGGCAGGACGAAACTTAGAAGGTCGACATGGATTCACAGACATGGAAAACTGTTTCATTGTATGAACAAGCTAAGTGTCCTAAATGCATTCTGAAACACAAATTGTGATGTAACCAAAACATATGCATTTTCATTACTGACGTATTCCCACATTTCTTGTGGTTCTAGGTCAGTTTCTAGCTCAGTATACTGCATATATTACCCTTCCAAATACCAGTGGGGCATTCTGCTTTATGATCAGCACCCTGATTTGCAATATATCAGTTTAAACTGGTCAAAAGTTGTTTTCATTGGAAAAGAAATGCACTCTTGCATTTTGGATTGGTCATTTTGGTGTTTGAAGGACGAAAGGTTCCAACCCACATGAGAGAGCTGGTCAATCTGTTCGGATTCTCATTCTAAAATTAACAAGCTAGATGCCTATTTGAATATTTTCAAACACCGAAAGCAGTTGACATGCATGTGGCATTTAACAGGTTACAGGTGGTAGAAGAGCGCATTGAAGTATGATATTTAAAGAGTTCCTTTAATTTCCTTTGATGTGCAGTTAATTGCATAACCTAAAAAGAAAAAACCCAAAAAATATATCTACCTTTTGCAGGTGCATGCCATTAATTTTAGAGGATGCGGTCCTGAACCCCCCCCCCCCCCCTGTTGCGTTTGTATTTTCCTGAAGTCAAGCAACTTTTAAATTGACTCACATGATCAAGCTGGAACTGTCAGAGCCATGATTTGTCAGTTCCCAAGGTTTTGCGGTCACGTTGACGAGGACTGGGTTGGAGGATCAGCTAATTGAAAACTCTCTTTAGGTGAATATACTTCCGGGTCTACAAATTCTGGCAACTCGCCTAGCCTGAAGCACCTATACGGTCGAATCTTGAATGCGCAACAGCTGAAGATACAGTAGGACCCTAGCCTGGCAAGCAAGGCACTCTTCATGTTGGTTCTTTTTTCCATAAACAAAATCATTGAATTCTTTTCCAATGCACCAACAAAGTCTTAAAAATAAAAATAAAAATAAAACTACAATGAATGGGGCCAATAAACAAGTCGCTGCCTGCATAGAAAATTTTGCTCACCCACTTTCTTTTTATTTATTTATTTATTTTAATATAATTTATCCTGGTAAGACATTTAGGATTATCTCTATAACACAGCATGATTTTAGAAAACAATGTGTTCAAAATTGATTCACTCCTAAAAGACGTTATTAGATAGACTTGGTTTGCCATGTCACATTAGATTAACGAATCCTTTGACTTCTCAATTTTATATTCCCATTTTGGCATTTAATTGCAAACAATTAAACTTTTACTAGTTTGATTTACCACATGGGATATAAATTTTTTTTCTTTCTATCTACTAAAAGACTCATGAGATTATAAATTATATAAGAGGGCTAATTCTCCTCATACTCACAAATTCTGTACTATTTTTCTATAATTAAAACCCGATAAGATAGAGCGGAAAGGTTTGTCAACGAAAATAGATTGGAGCCACATGCGCAAGAGAAACATAAATTGGGCTTCTGGGCCTCCATTAATGGGCCGGTCCAAGAAGGTCAAGTTAAGAAGGCTGGTTTTAACTCACAAACAATTGGGCTCTTACTTTACCGTTTGGAAGCCCATTTACTTTACCAGCCGGGCAGCGAAAAATAAAAGAAAAGGAAAAAGCCTCTTCATTTCTCGGCTCCCAAACAAGATTGAAAGTAAGGCACGAGCACAATTCGATTCCGTTTTCCTCCACTTTCTCGTCACCCAAACACATTTGCAGGAGTGGAACCCTTGAAGAAAAGAGGCAAGAACTCGAGTGTTACTGTAAACCATGAGTTACAGAAGGTTTGTCACCAACTTCTCCTCGCCAACGCGTTTTCCTTTTAAAATATTTAAGTCTTTGCGATCGTTATTTTGTGTCTCGGCTGGAATGATCGGTTTCTAGGGCTTGAAGTGACATTTTCTTATTGCTTTTGATTTTTTTGGTTGAAATGTGTTAAATTTTTTTGCAATTAATGGATCGCAGAACATAGAATTTTAGGTTTGTTTTCTCCATTTTCCCTTTATTGTGGGGGAAATTGCGACTATTTTTATTGGAAGGCGCCTGCCATCAACCAGTCCTTGTGGCCAGTGAAGCTGAGTAATGCTCCTTTGATTTTGGTGTTTTGGATGTGTTGCATCACGTTTAATTGAGATTTGTTAGTTTTTTTTTTTCTTTTAAATTCTTTTTAGTTTAGATCGTATTTATTTAATGATCTGTTTGGCGGGATGGTTTATTGTTGACTCGTTGTTCTTCTGTTTTTGGACATTATGGCAGAGAGCACCGTGCTTCTTCGAGATCAGCACTGTTTGATGATGGTCTCGAAGAAGGTGGTCTAAGGGCCTCCTCTTCGTATTCCCATGAAATTAGTGAGCGTGGCAATGACAGTGATATGGATAGTATGCAAGACAGAGTTATTTTCCTCAAGAGAGTAAGTCTTATACTTGACAAGATCAATTTGGCTTAGTATTCCGTTATTCCTTGCAATGTGGCCTCTTATTTATCTATCTAACAGAGCACTAACTACCTAGCACATTTAATTCCATGACATTCATACCAGTGATATCAGTGGCAGATTGCAATGATACAAAATTGGTTCATTTGGACATGTCATTAGAACATGCATCTTTAAGTGCCTTTTGTGTTAAATCATAGTGAGTTCAGAACTGCGATATTTATCCATCATAAGTGAGCTAGTTGATGCACTACACAGTTTATGGATGTCTGACCTATATTTCTCCCTTTTTTTTTTTTTTTTTGGGTATTAAGATGACCCCTTTCCTGCCAGTGTTTTTGGATACTTCATATTTTCTGTTGTAATCTGTGAAATAGAGGATGTGTAAATGGACCAATAGAATGCCTGATACTGGGATTTTGCTGAACAATGGACTGGAGTGGGGAACAGTTAGGTAGAGCCCTAATATAACTTAAAATGCCCTTACACCTATCCGGTATCTCCTCCCAGCCAATGCCATGTTTTATTTCTGCTTATAGATGACCTTTATGCATGTAAAAGTGCATGTCAAAGACAACAACAAATTGTAGTAATGTATCCATGTCTGTGCATGCATTGTCCCAAAAAAATAAAAGCATCTTGCTTGTGATTGTGCATTGCTGGAAGTATTGGCTGTAAACAACAGTGATCAAATTGTTGGTTCTATTTCCTTTTGAATGATCAACTTGATGATGCCTTTTTACCTAATATGCAGTTAACTGGTGATATACATGAGGAAGTGGAGAGTCATAACCGTTTGCTTGATCAAATGGTATGTGTATTTTTCCTTTTCAGACTTAGTAGTGGTTGAGTGAAAGACCAAAGAAAAAAAAAATTGCATTTTTTCATTTTAAAGGGACTGTCTTGTAAAATCAGGGCAATGGCATGGACATATCAAGGGGTATAATGTCAGGAACCATGGACAGATTTAGGATGGTATGTAAACTAGCTCTACCCAGCTATACTGCCTTTGTCTTCATCTTTGTTGTCCTGCCTTGCTGCTTGCTTGGCCACAGCTGAGTTCTTGCTGTGTAGGTATTTGAGAAGAAATCAAGCCGCAAGACATGTGCACTTGTGGGGTTTTTTGTCATATCCTTTCTGTTTGTGTTTTTCTTGATCAGGTAAACAATCTTGATTTACTGTCTACTTCCATTCATAAAGTGAGGTTGCTCTTTTCTAATTTTTACCTGCCGTATGGTGTCTGGGCAGCGGGATCTCTTGGCTTCATTCTCCATAAAATTTTCTCTTGTTATATCTGTGACATTGAGAAAGATTCAGTTGCTTGTCTGCTAAGGATTTATTTTAATTTACCAGCCAAATTATTTCCAGATTCAAAATTTTTTACCATGTTGCAATGATTTCATTTGGACTTTGCAGGGTCCTTAGGTATTTCAGGTAACGTTAAAAGCACAATTATGGGAATCCAGAGCCTCACGTAAATTCCTCTACCAGGTGATGGAGTTTGAAAGCTCACAAGAAAGTGCAAGCAGGGAGCAAAGAGTTGTGATACACATACTTTCATTCTAGTCTTTTCTTCAGAAATAGGAAGAGAACTGAGCAGTTTCAAAACATGCTGGCTATGTGATGTCCCATGAATGATGCTGAGCTGCATGCTTGCCATTCCCATTCATGTGAATTACATGGCTGGGTGTGAGCAATTCCAAAGAAAAAAATATCCCAAAAATATCAAGGCACCTCTCTGTGAATTGACTACTTGATTCTTTTTTTGGTCCATTGGAATTACGGTAGCATGGACTATACATTGTAGGTTTCATGGGATTTTACGACAAGACTTTTTGGGCAAGGTAGCTGATACTACGTAATTAGTTATTTTTTTTAGCCAAGAATATATCTAACGGGGGACTTCAGTACATAAATAAAAGGGTGAAAATCATGATGTCTTTTACTTTACACCACCAACCCCACCCCTTTCTCCCCCGGGCGGCGGGGGGAAGCAGAAGTTATGCCTCCACACCCGTACTGGTAACCAGCTCCAGGGTTACTGCAGCCGTTCGTTCTCTCCTAAGTAGTTTCATTTAGACCTTGGATGGGTTAAGAGGACGTAAATGAGTAGGGGACTCTCCAAGCTTTGCTCTGGAAAATGTGGTTGTCGGTTGCTAAGGCAGAAGTTTTCTACCGAACTATGGGTTGGTCTGTCCATATCTTGTATTTACTTTTAGGTAGAGCTCGCGGGCAGGTATTCGGTAGCAGCATCAAGATGAAACTGTGATGGCTACAGTTATTGAAATGCACAGAATAAATTTCCGTCTACATTATGTGTCTGTCATTCTATTATAATAAGTATTAAATGCATATTACTAAACAGGACGGTTAAACTGTTCGTTTGCGCTTGGTACAAAAAAAAGAAAGAAAAAAACTCTTTTATTTTTATTTTTAAATATCTGTAATGCGAAAAGAGATAAAAACAATCATGAACCCAAGTGCAGATGTGCAAGCGAGGCACACATGTGGGCCTTCATTGGTGGACCGTGTTAAATTTGTTGACACCAATTCCGATAGCCTTGTTTTGGTATAACACGTATGATCCACCAGCGAAACTCTACACATAAGGCAAACGTCGAGTTGGGAAAAGGCAATTAAGTTTAGCAAGTACGGTGTAAGATTTCAATTTTCATTGGTGGAGGGAGTCCAGGATTATTAATTTCTGGTCGCTGAATGCATGGTGCGATGATTTCGAGAGAGAAAAATTATGTATTGCCGTGCGATTCTGTAATAAAAGGTGGATCTATTTTTGGCAGTATCTGGGATTAGGGGATTATTTGTAAATTCAGAAATTTCAGTGTTCCTTGAAAAGATTATGTTGCACTAAAACTCGGGGCCTTTGTTCTGGCTTTCGACCAAATTCTTATGATACTTATTCACAATTGACGTGCAAAAAATTTATTTTCATAGGTTTAAAGAATTCCAACTATGAACCTAAGGATACAACCCTCTTATTAAGAGCTCATACATATGGGAAGGAAATTTGTGATGAAGAGTGAGACTTACAGGAAAGAAATTGTTACTCCTGGGACGCTCTCTTTCTTTCTTATTTCTCTTTTATATTTAAGAATTGGAATTAGGACATGACATATATGAATTTTTAGCACCATATAAGTCATTTTACTAGTTTGCTTAAGTACAAATCATTAATTAGCACCTAAGCTAGGAGATTAGGTGGGTGCTTGTCCTGGTATGAGGCCGATGCAGCACAAGCACAAATGACAATGTCAATCGGCCATGTGTGTCCAAAAAAATTTACTGTAGTTACGACTCTTTGAGCCGGTTGTAACTTTCACCTGCAATGAGACCTCTTATTTTTCCCTTTACAATCATACGCTGTTCAGTACAATGATCAGATATTTGGACTGAAACAACATTCATCAAAGTCTCTGTGGCTATTAAAATGCGCCAACGACGGTGGTGTTCCTAATAGAGTAATGGAATGATATTAATTGATTGAATATAAGTACACCCTAATAGTCACACATTGCGTCACTTACGAAATAAATAATATATAAGCGCAAAAACAGTGAGTAACAGCATAGTTATCTGTGTGCTTTCTCTGTTGAATCCCTCTCTCTCTCTCTCTCTCTCTTTTATTTTTATATATATATTAATTAAGATGTCTGAACTCATCGAAAAAAACATCCAACGTCTTACCAACACCAAAAAAAGGTCAAACGTATTCGTTTTGGGTTAGCATTTGCCTGCGTCATGTCAATTTAGTGTTTTCATCCAATATTGGTACCATGTTCATTTTTTTTTTTTTTTTTTAAATAAAGTTGTGCTTAGCTACATTATTGTTTGTGAAAGGTGTTGAAACACGTCATAATATATGCTCAAATATTTTTTTTTTTCGAAGACTATTTTCTATTATGTTTCTCATTGTAAATGTCAGATGGTATATTTATTGATGATTGATTTTTCTTTTTAATTATTATTAAAAGAAAGGCACGAGGGTTTTTAATTACAATGCAATTGTGGTAGCAATATTGTCATTCCGATGCTTCTCATCGTGCTCGCTTTTGTAAATCTATCCATTATTATTAGACCAAAATTATGCATTGAACTTAATTGTGATCTTCTCCCTAGCTAACTTTTGATTTTAACATTGCAAAGCACTTTAGATAGCAACTTGCAGCATAACTTTTTTTTTTTTGTTTTTTTGAAATAGAAGTCAATAGCGCAGCATTTATCGTTATGGAAAGGGACAAATGTCGCCAATAGGCAATATATTTGATAAAGAATAAAGACATCAACTCCCAATATTAATATAAAAAGAAAAAAACAAAACAAGGGACATAAACATCTTACAAGCTGTAAAATTACAAAACCGAGTAAAACTATTTCAAACTTTCAATTATAAGTTCATGAAGATCAGCCACTTAGGAGAATTAGAGACGTTTGCCCCAAAGATTAACTTATAGTCTCAAAGATTATGCACAAAACTGCAAAGAAAATGGGCATTCAAAAGTCGTGAAAAACTAATAGCAGTAAGTAATAGAGTAATAGACTATAGGGCCTGTCCATCCACCACAAGTTGCTCGCCCTCTCTTTCTCTCTCTCTCTCTCACATCACATTTACATAACCTGGAAATGTTGGGGGATGAGAAAAGGACGTGCACCCCACCTGCCCACGCGCACGCGACCCCACGAAACCCTAATTTCAATGACCTCCAAAAGAAGAGCTCACTCATATTGTTTATATTGATTGCTCTTCTCACCATGGATGTCAAGAGAAGAATTATGAGAGAAGAGAAAAAAACTTGAGCTCCCTAAAAATCAAAGCACACAACAACACAGAGCCAACACTTAAGGTAAGGAGAATTTGGAAATTTGAACATTTGATCCATTTGTTATCAAGTGAGTCAAGTGTTTTGTTTCTTTTTCCCTATTGAAAACTTCAATATCTTTCTCTCTCTCTCTCTCTCTCTCCTCTCTTTCTTTTGGTGCTTTTCCTTATTCTTCTCTTTCTTTCTATGTGCTCTTAACTGATTCTCCTAGAAGGGTTCTGAATTTGTTCTTTTTTCTGGGGTTGTATTGAGATCTCTTCTGGGTCATTGAAAGAAAGAGGGCTCTTTTGAGTCTTATCCCCTTTCTTTCTCTTTTACTTGATTCCATAAGCAATTGCTTGCAAGTTGCATCTAATTCTCTCTTCTCACTAGTCCACCAACTTTCCCTTCTTAATTTGTCTTGAGCATCATCGACAATACATCACCATTCATGCCTTTCTCTCTTTCTTTCACATCAAAAACCTGTGAAAGATTGAGCATAGTAACATTGACGAGAACCCCCGTGCAGTTTTCCTGCTTGCTAGTCGCTAGACCTTGCTTTGACCTTTTGATCTAAAGTCCTTGAAGAAGTAAAAACAAAACAAGGACACAAAGTTCAATCCTCAAAGGGAACCTCAATTAAGTCTTGCCTTTTTATCTCCTCAGCTTCCTTCTGTATCCCCTCAATTTGCAGCCCTGGCTAATCCTTGGTGGACTGGCCCGGTCGGCCTGTCCGGCCTAGACCATACTTCCAATTCATCCTCCTTGAGTAAGGCCAGCCTTGACATCGCCATCAATGAAACCAACAACAAAAACGGTAGCAGAGCCGATGATGATGAAGATAGAGATGTTGGGGATGAGCCTAAAGAGGGGGCGGTTGAGATTAACCGAAGACCGCGAGGCCGGCCTCCCGGATCAAAAAACAAGCCCAAGCCACCCATTTTTGTGACCCGAGATAGCCCTAATGCCCTCCGGAGCCATGTCATGGAAGTTGCAGGCGGAGCAGATGTAGCAGAAAGCGTGGCACAATTCGCCCGTCGGCGTCAACGGGGCGTTTGTGTGCTTAGCGGGAGTGGCTCAGTGGCGAACGTAACCCTAAGGCAACCCACAGCACCCGGTGCTGTAGTGGCACTTCATGGTAGGTTTGAGATTTTGTCATTAACTGGGACATTTCTGCCTGGACCAGCTCCACCTGGCTCAACTGGATTGACCGTGTACCTAGCTGGAGGGCAAGGACAGGTTGTTGGAGGAAGTGTGGTGGGGTCACTGATCGCGGCCGGGCCAATCATAGTCATTGCGGCAACTTTTGCTAATGCAACTTATGAGAGACTACCATTGGAGGACGAAGAAGAAGCTGGCGGTGCTGCTCAGGGACAGATCCAAAGTGGGGCTCACGGTTCACCACCGGGAATTGGAGTAGGAAACGCTCAAGCGGGAGGGCTGCCGGATCCCTCTGCACTTCCGGTCTTTAGTCTACCGCCAGGTCTCATCCCCAACGGAGCTCAATTAGGGCATGATGCCTACGCCTGGGCGGCCCACGTGCGGCCACCGCCTTACTAAATCGAGGAGTACTTATAGATGAGCTAGAGAAAATATTCATGTGTATCTTCCACTGTGTTGTATTTCAAATGGTAGGGATTACTTCGAGAATAGAACACTCGAAATAAGGTTGGGAAGAATAGAAATCATGGGTTGTGTCAATGTATATTATTAAACTTTGTTTTTGCTTTCCCCTTTCTGTTTTGCAATAAAATGATATAGTTTCTGCACTTTTTAACTGTTTGCCAGCTTCTGCTCTAGTTTAAAAATTATTTCTTCGCATGATGTCTTCCCCTCTATAATTACTCTCTTTGCGTAGTTGTTTATTTTTTTCTCTAAGTTTATATATATATATATATATATATATGTTTCTGCATTGATACTTAACCATGCATATGGGATGTATATGGATCATGTGACATGATGGATTGGCCCTGGCTTTGAGAGTTAACAGTTGGTGGAGAGAAAAATTTCAGGAAAGTTTTGGGTTCTATTAATCAGCAGCAACTATTGTTGGGATACAGTGGGGTTTTGAGATTTGGGATAAGGCTTGTTTATATATTAAAAAAACAAAAAAAGGATTTGGGACAAGACTTTGTGTTATTCACAATCGCTGCTATGGAGAAAGGATGTGGTCTGAAAAAGTCGGGTCCTTTCATAATCCATATTTATAAAGGCATTATATTTACAATAGATTTCTCTTTTCCACCCCCAACGAGGGATTAGAAGATATATCTCTCATTTCCCGTAGTAGTAAGTTAGTAATTTACATTTATGCTGCTTTAATCAGCACTTTTTGTGGTTTCGCCGCGGCATGTGGCTCGCTTGTTTTCTTTAATCTTCCATTATTACTGATAAAAGAAAGACTAAGTTTGTATCTCAGAGCCTCAAACAGAGAAAAATCTAAAAAGAGAACACTGAGGTCAAAGATACAAACATGTTATAAAATATCACGTAGATATATAAAAAATCACATAGATATATAAAAAATTGATGTCTTTTCTCGTGTTAAAATTAATATTTTAAAAATTAAACTAAATCAGTTAGTGAGATAAATAAAATTAAAAATTAAAATATAATTTAATTTAATTTAAAAATTAATAATTAAATTAATAAATTAACTATTAAAATTTTTTATTTAATTAATTTAAATGATTAATAAAAAATTAAAAATCAAATTTTTTAATATTTTAATTTTTTTAAAAATAAAAATTATATTATTAAAATTTTTTCATATATTTAATATTATATATAAATTTTATCCATTTAATTTTAATAAGACTAATTAAACTAATTTGAACTATAAACCAATCAATTTTTTGGTTTCATAATGGATTTGATGTTGTGAAAATTTTGGTTATAATACAAGATACGGTAATTAAAAAAAAAAAGGAACAAAAGAAGGGAAAATTACTGTGGAACTCTGCTAAGGCAAGTTCATTTACAGCTCCACATGTTTGCCCAAACCAAAGCAGCCACCTCCATTAGCGGCATGGCTGTTCTCTCTGCAAACTCCTGTAACCCACGTGCAATCGTGACAGTCCTCTCAGTGAGCCGGATGTGAAATGTTTTTCCCTGTGATGACAGGCCTTGTGGTAGCAGAATATAGTGGATTATTTCTGTGTCAATGGCTGGCTCCAGTGTTAGATATTTCTTGTCTTTACTTTGGAATAAACTATGTGCAGAAGCAGCATACAAAACTCGATTGAAAGCATGGGTTTGTTTGCATTTTATTCTGTACCCCCACCACAAAGATACAATTAATTAAGTCGTTCCATTATTGTTATTACCTCGTTTTTGATTTCTTTTACAATAGCTCAAACTTACCACTTGTTTTTCTTTTTCTTTTTTTTTTTTTTTTTTTTTTTAATTTATGCACTAGTGAGTCAAATTTTATTGCCTTTAAATATAGTTACGACTTGACATGCCATTTCAACAAAATTTAGTATTTTTATAATGCTAATTTACAACTTTATAAGTTAGCAATCAATTGCAAACATGATGTGAATGATCCCTTGAATGTAACTCGTTTTTGTCCATTTGCTTGTATCCATGTGCTCTCTCTGTCACTTTGATGAGTAGATTAACACTACCATTCCGGCACAAGGACTAAAAATGTTTATACCTTAAGCGCGCGCGCGCACACACACACACACACACATGTATATACAGTGACATTTCTTGACATAGTTCTTTTGCTGTTGCTTTATTGGGGCTAAATAAAAGCAACTGGAAGTGTTTTTTGGTCGTTAATCTGTGGGGCATCTAACCTAATTGGTTTTTTGGCAAAGCCCAAGTGAGCAGTTTTGCGGTTTCTTAGCAGAAGTGCAGATGTTGTCCTGATTTGATAAGAGAAATAGTACCTTCTTTCTGTCCAATGTACCTACAAAAAAAATGGTACCCCTTCTTATTCTGGTGAACTAACATTAATATATATATATATACCTTCTTAATTTGTTGTTGTGCAGATGTCGGCCTTAGCAGAATTCCCTGAGAAATAAAATGCACTGATTTATCAAAAAAAGCATGAGAAAACAAAAGAATTTTCTCATACCAACTGTCCTAAATTGTTACAACAGAGCGTCCATCAACATGTCTGAGATGTTAGGAAACCCGTAGAATACATGCCCATTTCAGGCTTCAACTTGCCTCATCCCTTTACAGAAGCCTTGCACAAGTCACAAAGTTGATCTATATAAATTTCAAATGAATCTATCCACAAAAGAAAAAAAAAAAAATAATGATAGTAATAATAATCTGATCTGTACGTGGGTAAAAGTAGTTAATCAGGCGAGCATATGTAGATGAGTGTTTGGTCAGCGACTAAGCGTCCCATATAATTTTTCAATCAAAATATTTTTAGTGCTAACCTATAGTCTTTTTTTTTTTCTTTTTAATGCCATGATAGAAAATTCAAAAAATAAATAACTTTCATTTTGACGGGAAATAGATATATATTGGTTGACCAGCTTTTCAAAAACTTATCGAAGAAACGTAGCCTTTAATTAATTATAAAGGTGTATGTCAATTAAAGTTACATATTTTCTCTTCTACTATTGGCATGGAACCTTTTTTCTTTTCTTTTCTTTTCTTTTTGGATTAATACTATTGGTATGGAACCTTGGATCAAACACGATAAGTCAAAACAGAATATTTCTTGTTTGGGGCAGGCAAACACAAGAGCTTCAATCATAAATAATGTTGAAGAAAATTGTATTGTACTTCCATTTCACCCCATCCACAACTTTTCTCCAAGAAGTGAAATTCGAAAAATCATGTTAACGTGACCCTAGTCCCCTGTTTTCTCAATGTCAAAAGGCTAAGAAACATGGAAATATTATTTTAACGCTATAATAGTTTAGTCTACATCCTACAATTTTTTTTTTGTCGTACAATTACTAAGTGTCTTTTATGACAAACCCCAACCCAGGCCATATTATCACTTTGATCTTTTTTTTGACAAATAAAAAAAAAAAAATCTTTGCGCGGTTACTTTCCAGTACTTTAAATATAATTATCTTTACCCGTGGATGACACGCTGCTCAAAACCGGAAATCTTTGTTCCACACATTGGCTAATTTCATATTAGTCTAATTACCCAGATTTCTCATGTTACACAGTGTTCAGCAAAAAGTTGATTAAAATCCTGTCGCAATAACATATCTCAATCGACCCCCTTTAGGATGATTTTCTGCCATCACCCAAAGGATCTTTCGCAGAATTTTGGAAACACGGAGGACCACCATCACGTGGGTTCACGTGTCATTTGCAACTAAATCTTCATTTGGATGCATTAGCAACTTAAATACATGGATTTCGAGGCTGAAGACGAGACATTGATGGACCCCCCCTCCCCTTTCAGTCCAATAATTTGTATGCCTCTAATTAAAATAGTCGCCAATCAAGACGATTATACTCTCACTTTGGTTTGATTGCCTTTTTTTTTTCAAGCGTGGGCACTCCCGGACCACTTGCATTTTGCACTATTTATATGTACTTTTGCTATCGCTTGCACAGTAACAAGCCATTGATCAAACATTAATTAATAGGGAACCAACTGGCTCTGCATTAATCAATTGTAGACCACCAATTAAAGCCACTTTATGGTAAAATTTATTAAACTAATATGGTGGCGTTGCATAAGTCATCTTCCAAGAGAAATCCGGGAAAATGTCTGGCTTTTCTTTCAAATCCCTTGTCCATTCTGAAGTTTAATTGTGCCCGTTCCCTTGTCCTAGAGTGCACATGGATTCACAGGAGGTACAGTTAAACCTAATTCTTGAAATGACAATCAATTTAAGCTCCTTTTGGTCATTGAAAAGATATTATTACTTTATTATTATTATTATTACTTTATTATTTTGACTAGAATCATAAAGAAATTTGTTCGCCCGCTATCTACATGTTAAATAGTAATTTTCTCATGTTTTATAGAACCAGGTCATTTTCATGATAGAATTCATTGAAATTTCCAAAATAGAATTCAATTTAATTAACTTGATACTTGAAGTCCACTTTTAACCTTTTGTTTGGCATAAATACTTTGGTAAATAAACTGAATTAAGCTCTTTTATTTTATAAAAATATTTGAAGAGATAAAATGAATAGAACAAAGTTTTATCTAATATACCTAATTTTGTTGAGAATTGCAAATTCACACGTTGTACATTTTTTAAGTGAAAAATCAAATTATTATATTTCAAAAATTGGGTAGCAGTGAAAATAGAGAAATTGAATTGAATTGAATTGAGATAGATTATATAAGTTCCTATGATCCTATACTAGCTATTAGTGCGTTCAAAGTGAAGCATCTAATTTGAAAATTTAAATTTCTAGGCATGGAGGTGACCGTTGAGGGGGGCAATCTTAGGAAATAATTGAGCCGATTAGCCAGGAATCTTTGCACTTATCGAAATAAAAAGGAGAAAAAAAAAAACAAAGGCTAGGGTTCTAGGCAGAAAGTAAAACACATCAAACAAAAACACCCAGAATTTGGCTTACAAGTTTATCCGCTCGTCGAAGCTGGCAAGCATTATAGAATTGTATTTTGGACACATATCACCTGGGCCGCCGATGATCGTGACCGAATTGTGATATTTATCACATTCGGAGCTACTTTTTTTTTTTTTTTTGCCCCTTTGGGAGGTCGATTAACTGCTAATTTTTGCTCGGACAAAATAATTAACTGCTAGTTGATCAACATATGGAGTTAGAAAGAACAGCAACTTGGATTGGCACTCCCGCTGACATATGCAGAAGTCTTTACTGTTTTATGTATTGTTTTGCCATATTTTCCGTGAAAATTTTAATTCCCAGATACAGGCAATAGATCGATTTAATAATGTTTTAAAAACCCGGATATCCATGTACCTGGAAAACTGAAATTTCCCTATTATACCTCATTCTCTTTTTAATATATGAATAAAAAATCAATGCCCTCAGCAACGAATTTATAAATAGTCATAAATGTCATGAATATACGTTTGACACAAAAAGTATGAAATTATTAAAATAACATATTGATGACTATGTACATCCAATTACTTACTTAGAACGTAAATCTGATTATTTTGAACATACATTTTATCACTTAATTTTTATTTTTATTTTGTAGGTTGACAATTGAGATTCAAATATTACAGAAAAGCATGTGAAAAATTAATCAGGGAAAGAGGTGCTGTGGAAAACACAAAAAGGAGAATGAGCGAGTGGAAGAGTTTACCAGAGAGATGAATAATTCAATAAATAAATAAATAAATGGTGCCACGTCGGATTGAGGGAACTAAAGGAGCATTGTGGAGTCCCGAGGATGAACCCATCTCAGCACTGGTATTGTACTGTTCAAGAAAACGTATATGTTTGACCAGGACATTTTTCGGATTTTGCCACGTGGCACGCAATGGCAGCCAAACTTTCAACACGTACGCCTTGTCAGGTTTTTCTTCCTTCCCGTCAAACACGGGGGACTTGTCGGCCCTTCTTCCCAAAGAAATATACTTTAATGTCTATTCAATCCATATTTAGTAAATAAAGGAAAATAAAAAATTTATAAAATTATAAAAAAATATTTTTATCACATAATTCATTATATATATATATATATATGATACATTAAATAATTTAATTATTAGATAATATTTGTATATTTATTTGTAAGATTTATTAATAAAACAATAATCTCCATAAAATAAATGAGAAAAAAATCTACTCATTTTATAATGGAGTGGTAAAGGAAAAAACAATCATAAAGTGCCGAAAATCAGAGAAAAAAAATAGGAAAAAAAGGAAGAAGAAGCAAGAAGTCTTTGTGGTTGTAAACAATAGCATTGAAGTAGTGCTTAATGAATGCAATCACCTGAAAAAAAAAGCCAAATATATACGTACATTTCTTTAGCTCAAACACTCTAAAAATAATGAGGGGAAGTCTTTCCCTTCTATTTTAAGTACAAAATTTTATTTGTGTGGGATTAAATCCCGAGGTTCCTTGGGAAAATATCACTAACTATATATGGTTGACACCCGCCGCATATTAGTGGGCAGTTGTGATAACATAACATGGTCGGTCCAGCCGCAAATGTAGAGAGAGAGAGAGAGAGAGAGAGAGCATCGTTTTGGAGTCAATTACCACAAAAATCATTCTCCGCTTCAGTTTTCGATCATACTCATTCTGTTTCCAAGAATCTTCTTATATTGACAGGAACGATAGTTTCACCACAAGTTCCACAAATTTCACCGATTCCCTCTTTGTTTTAGCATGCTTGTCATGATTAGTCGCAATCGTTGAATTTTTCTTTTGTTTAGAAAAATTAATAATCCTGTTGGACTCTCTATCTCTATATTTCAAACTCATTCCTCTATTGAGTATTAACACAACGCACGTTGACCTGAAGTTATTTTTTCATTGGCTTTTCCCTGTCAATTAAACACCGGCAATTAGGTACAAAGGTGACCCATCTGATATCAAAACGCGTCAGTAACTACGTTCGTTTGAAATGGGGTGTTCTATATGATTTCATTTTTAAGTTCCATATGATTTGATTTCTTCGATTTGGACTCAACTCAATTTTCCTAGCAACAAATCCCCCCCCCCCCCCCAAAAAAAGAAAAAGAAAAAGAAAAAGAAAAAGAAAAAAATTGATGTGAGAATGAATCAGCCCGTCCATGACTCTCGGTGGTAGTTTCGAATCCTATTGACATTTGGATTATCACCCTTCAACCAACTTTTTTTCCTTTTGTTTATTGGGGTGGACAAAGTTGAACCTCCTTCCGTAAAAGGATAGACTTTTTGAAATTACATACTTAATTCCAGCACATCATTTTGGACCCTTCCCCAACGAATGAAAACACGGGGTAACTATAAATCAATGCCGCCGGCTTTATATAATGTAGATTGTTTGGAACTTACGTTTGGAGATTGGTGAATTTTTATATTTCATAGTTGGATGTCATGTTTTCCATGACCATTGCAGCGTTTCCTGTAAGAGTCACGATTATATTATGTAAATGGGTTCTTCATAGACAGACCAACCAATTTCACCAACGCAAGTAACACCATCCCTAGATGATTACTGAAGCACATTTTGTCTGTTTTCTGCTTGTAGGTACATGGACCAAAGAACATGTACGAAGAAAAGAAGTTATTTGACAAATTTTTAATGGGATTGACTGTCTCTTCCTCTTCTCTATGTTTTTCTCTATGCTACATACTGAAAAGTGAAAAGGACGTACCTTTTTTTTTCAATTGAACGACAGCGACATTTGTTGTCGCAAACACGCTAATTAATCTTTTAGATGCTGTAATTTGATGTTGATCTATATGGCCTTTGAATTGGTAACGTGATTTGCCGTCAAACAAAAAGATTCGCATTGGTAAACTTCCCGGCACCGCCCTATTATTTTTTTTTATTATTTACCTCTCTTATTGATGTTCTGATTGCGGTGGCATGGTTCTACGGGAGCCTTTTTTTTTTTCACCCCCCGTTCTTGTACCAATGCCTCTGAAGTCGTCGTCCCTTTCAGTTTTGATATAAACCGGCATCTACATCTTTTTTTTTTTAAAATTCTTATATGTTTTAGGAAAAAATTGAATATTATGTGAGACAGCATTTGTTTTACGAACAAAAGTTTAAACCCTCTTAGTGGGTGTCTGAGCGCTGCATAATTTGAATCAAATTGTAAAGTTTAAAGCTGTTCATGCGTGACGTTAATTAGTAACTCGACCGCTAATAAGCTTATTTTCTCAAAAAAAAAAAAAAAAAAAGAAGCATAATATGCAATTATTATGCATAATATAGGCTTCAACTCGGGGCCCCAAAAAATGACTGGTCATTCCGGCTTCGCAACTAAAGTTCCTGCGGCTCATGGCATCTTTTTTGACTTTTATGGGGGATTTTCCCCACTTTATGATTCCATATTTTAAAAGGAAGAAGAAGAAAAAAAAAAAAAGAGAAAGAAAAAAAAATTTGATATGAGATGTAATGATTTGAGTGGCCCTATCTGGTATTTAACATGATTTGTTGGTATATTTTAAAGTTGAGCACCAAGGAAAGTCCCAACAAGAGAGATCCAAAGGATTTTCTTTTTTTGTCAATAAGCAGACCCGCAAGATTTCATTTGCCCATTTTGTTATGTCTCCTTAGTAACATTCTCAATTACCAATGGTTATTGACATGCCGTGTTTTCATTTATAATCCCTCGTACCGAGATTTTACTTGTTAATTCTCCTCTTGTCATCCCCCTCCATATCCCTTCGATGACAATCTTTTAAGCATGGAGAACAGACTATTTTGAGCTTATACCCAGAGGTTCAAATCATAAATAATTCTCATTATGCGTAATTCCCATTTTCTATGTTGACGAACCTAGAAGAGTGGATAAAGAAACGAATTGTACATGAATTTCCCGAGACGAACACTTAAAATTAGTCATTTTCTCCATATTTTGTATCAAGAACATGGAATCCCACCAAGCTATATGTTTTGACCTCAGATGAATCCTGTGGAAGAACAATCTGATTGTCATACATTAGCATGGATTGCATCCATAAGAACCTCGTGCCCCTATATCTACGTGATTATCACCTTAATTTTCTCCTTTTTCGATAAATTCTGAAGGGGGCCTGAGGATCAATCCTCAAAAAAGAAAAGGAATCAATTTCGTATACCAATTATGCAGACATCCCTACGCTACAACCTTTGAGGGAGTTTTGAAGGGGGTCAGGTGTTGCGGTTTTATTCTTTCAAAGGAGACCCGAGAACTGCCTGGAACCAATGGAGGTAACTACAGCTATGCAGCTCACAGTATGTGTTACCCCGCAACTTTGTTAGCCTCCAAAAGGACTCTCTGCATCTCACTGGCAATTCCTTGCAAGACGACTGGTTTCCTAATAACACCATTCATTCCAGTCTGCTAGCATCTTTCCCACAGATCTTCATCAGCACTTGCCGTCAAGTCAATGATAAGAGGAAAACTAAGGCTGCAGAACTTCTAGATTCTTGCAGCTACTTCAAATCCATCCAACTCTGGCATCTGAAGATCCACAAGAATAATTTGAAAAGCAGATGCAGCCGGACCAATTGCACCAAGGCATTCCAATCCAGATGGGACAGAAGCAACACTGCAGCCCAACCTCTCTAGCAGCTTCTGGGTTACAATTTGGTTCACATCATCAGCACCAGCTATGAGAACTTGCAAGCCTCTGAAAAGCAAGTCGGAATGTGGGTTCTCAGAAGATTCTATGGATCTGAAGATGGCTGCAGAAATGGACTGTCAAGGTTGAAACCGAAGAACAAGCCGCATGTTTTGAGTAAATCCTCGAGAGTTTGGAATTACCCAGATTTTCCCATGCATCAACTGCCAGTTATACCAAGATTAGAAATTGATAAATAATAATAACAGCAACAACAACAACAAAAATAATAATAATAATTGCAAACACTGTGGAGGTGCATTGATTGTTTTGCAAACAAACTGCCAGAGCCAAGAGCAGAAAGGAAATAGACCCCAATATTTGTATAGACAGCTTGACAAGTAAAATTACTCCAGATGTTGTGTTGAAAGGTCCTTTATAGAAGCAGCTGCTGTATTAAGGGTTAATGAAATCTGAACGTATACTAACTAATTTCAACCAGCAATGCAACTTAACGTATAGGGACACTCATACACTCATATAATCTAAATGAGACAAAAACCAGAGAGCTTTCATGTCCTAATCAGAATGTGGTTCCAGAGGATCAAAAAACTAGATATGACACAAAAAGAATTCAATAAAAAGTCTATTCTACATGAGGAAGGACAATGCATTGGAACCGAAATGAAGACAACAGAAACTAGTTTAGACAAGGATATTTAAAAGACCAAATGCTGACAACTGATTTCAGGCAGACTCTCCAGCTTCAAAAATTTCTAGCAAATCAAGATATATAATGCCATAAAGGACAATTGTATGATTTCATTTATCCAACAATGGAAAAGAGAAAATGTATGAAACTTACTTGTACCAGCCTTTTGCAAATGCTGAAGCTCAGGCCCTCATCAATTTTATCACTTGCATAACTTTCATTGCGAATTTGTACCATAGAACTTGAGCCCTCTGACTCCAAACCACAATTAGTGATTGTGATTTCAAACCTGACATATATGTCTTCATCAGGAGTGTTTTGCCTCCAGGCAACCCACCTTTGATCATTCCTTTCCAGACTTCCTTTTTCAGAGGAAACTCTAACTACCACAGTCCCTGTTCTATTATTGCCATTCAGCAGGTTCCCAACCACATGCAGAATCACCTGGAAAACACGCCTCTCATCACCCATGACGTGATCAGGCAAAGATCTGTCCACTACAATTGAAAAACCAAAGCCCTTACATGCGCACAGGCACTTGGCAACACAAGCTGCTTCTCTGATCAAGTTATGTAATTGGAAATATCTCATCTCCAGTTGAAACCTTCCACCATCCTTTGCCAAAATTTCCACCACATCATTTATCAACATTGACAAGACATTGCCAATCTTCATCAATGGAGAGAGAATAATCTGTTGCTCACTACCCAAATTCTCATCCTGCACCATTGAAACTAACCCCAAAATCGAGTTCATTGGCCTCTTTATTCCTTCACTCATGACCTTCTGAAAAGCATTCCAAGCCTGACTTGCCATCATTGCATTCCTTTTTGCCTGCTGCAAGTTTCGGTTCTGCTCCTCCAACTTTTCCCTCATGAATTGCGACTCTTCAAGAACTCCAGCATGAGAGAGAGCAACAGTGACCTGAGCGGCCACCACCTTAATTATCTCCAGTTCCTGGTTGCCCCAAGATCTGAGCTGTCCATTAGGACGAACCAATACCAATATAGCGTAACATGTCTGAATCATCTCAGGTGTTCCTCCTTTGAAACGAAGCATTGGCATTCGGATTGCAGCCACTGGGCCTGGCTTGTCAGACACTCTGCAGGTTGCAGCAGCGAGTGCAGAGTCGGAGCTAAGAATGTTCACCCCATCGATAGCTTTAATCCTGACAACATCAGGATCAGTAATTGGTATTGCACAGCCATCCATATTTAAAAAATTTCCACCATTCAACTCATGTGTCAAGTTCATCTCTGTTCTAAAAGCATTAGGCATCCAAACAGCACAATTCTGCAACTCCAATGTCTTAGATAACTCAACAAGTGTTGTATACAGAATCGTATGCCTATCAAGGGATTTTCGGATCTCTTGAGTAAGCATACGAACATGCAATCCTGCTTCTTTCTGTTTCATTATCATCCCAACTTCACGACCAAGATCCTGTGCCTTTTTCTTCAGCATGAATTCTCTCACCTTCACTTTGAGAAGCAAAGGAATAAGAGTGACCAAGGTAATAGCAGTGGCACATGAAACCAAGGCAGTCAAAATCTTGAAGACAGTGACAGAAAGCATAAGTTGAAATGAGTGGGGTCCATACGTCCAGCCATTAAGCAGATGGGTTAAACCACAAAGGACTATAAAGGCAATGAACTCAAATAAGACCCATTTGAAGGGAAAATTTGTGCAGCTGACAAAGTATAACAGCTCAATTGGGATTGAAAAGTAAGCAATAGCAATCAAGAAATCCATCACTCTTTGGTAGTCTAGGATGCCCTCTATGCTCCATAAGCTGCCCTCATCATCACAATTACAGCGAGGGAAGCTATCATCGTTTGCAGACACAGACATTGGCAAAATAGCAATCAACAGCAGTCCAAGAGCTAATGTTTTTGACATTGTGTCCAAAGCGGGAGCTAAGTCTATTTCAATCCACTAGGGTGGGGAATATTGCTGAATCTTCCAGGAATCAAGAAAAGCACCTGACTTCTTTTAATTAAAATCATTTATCCCTATCTTGAATTCTCATTTCCTGCCATGAAAGAAAAATATAAAGTTCAAAACCTTATTAATTTAGGTAAGCAATAAACTGCCTACTTTTCATATTCATTACTTTTAAAATAATTCTTCTTTCACTGATTCTTCTCATTTTATTAATTGGAATGACACGATGGGAACATAACACAACATTTTCTTCAATCAAAAAGTAAAAACTACAACAACACGAGAAAGGAAGATACGAAAAGGCCACATGCCAAAAGATCAGTTCATTGGGAAAAATAAAAGGAAAGAAAAACAGTGCAACACAGAACGGAAAATCGACCAAATTTCTTCTCTTACTAACCTCAATAAATGCAAAGTAACCAAGATAGAAAAACCAACCATACCTGAGACAGAGATCAAGGCCCATTAACCAGATCTTCTTCATTCTTTCACGGGCAAACGGCAACAAGAACATAGTAAAGCCATGCCAAAGACATTTAATAGACTGTCGTATAGAAGCAGGTGCAGTGTCTTCAATTACAAATTTACACAACACAACAGAAACTAATCCAGGTACAACCCCTTGGTACTGGAACGAAAAAAACTGTCACAAATCCCAAGAAACTCCAACTCTTTCTTTCTTCTTTTTTTTTTTTTTTTTTTTTGGGTTTTCCAAAAGCAGATGGTGCAAAACACAAAAGCACTGATGGGTTTTGTTTTTCACACAAACCAGACCTGAAAGTCGTGGGCTTTACCCATATTTTCTACGAAAGTATACTCTTTTATAGCGAATTGAAGAAGAAAAAAAGGCAAAGACTCCATCGTTTATGTCTCTCCCTCTCTCTATCCAACCGTGAGATTAAGGTTTGAACAAAAGGAAAAAAGAGACAGCGAGAGGGAGGTACTGACAGAGGAAACAGAAAACCCAAAGAAAAGTGCCTGTCCGCGCCGTTGTTTTTGGGAGAGGACGAGGGGGAAGGTGGGACACACCAGGGGATCACATTAACAGTACAAATAGAAATGACGAGCACTTGGACGCACTCTCGAACCAAAACATCCTCTCAAGACCCAACAAAAATTTGTTGACTCTCTCTCTCTCTCTCTCTCTCTCTCTCTCTCTTTCTCAGACATTTCTTTCTTTCCTGTTCTCTTTCTTTCCGGCATTACAAAAATGTCCAACGTTAAAGATCAAATGATTCAAATCCTTCCTTCCAAAAAACCAGATTGCTGCCTGTCTGCTTTACCTATTGGATCAAATTGAGGACATAGGAACGAATAAATTTATGCAAATTTTGGTCCTCACCATCAGTCAACTTTGTGGCTCGATAACTAATAAGCCAACCTGAGGGTTTTATTTATTTATTTATCCATTATTATTATTATTATGGAATTATTATCGATTATTTTTAGGAAGCATCGGCTTCTTCCATTTTTTAATTCCCAGCCCGTGATGTGAGCCTCGTTTGGGTCTCAGGCCTAATGTTCATAACACTAATCATTTCAAACAAATAAAAAAAATGACTACAAATATAAAGCTTGATTATTTTTATTTTTGTTCATACGATATGTTATTTTAAGTAATAATTTTTATATTCTTTTTAATAAGTATAACATGCCATGTAATTGTTATGACTAAAATACGTGGGTTAATATTGAGATGTACAAAATAGTAATTTCCATAACATTAATTTATCAGCAGGGAGAAAAAAAAAAAAAAGAGTTGTAATGCACGGTCTTTATCCAAATGATTCGAAGTACGACCTACGGTAGAAAATATCATTTATTGTCGAACCGAATTCTACGCAGTGGAGAGCCGTCGCTTGTTACACGGTGCCTAACTTCCCTTGGGGAAGCAGTTTTTAAAAGAAGTCTTTGATGGTGTTCTTGGTGTTGACCTTTTTGAACAGTTGTAGCGCCCAAAGGAAAGGCATTGACTAGCAGAAAACCAGCCCGACTACATGTGGAAGGACTTGGATGGCACATATGTAGATCGCAGTATTGATGCTCCGGAGACGCTATGGCGCCATGGGAAGGGATGGTAATGAATAACGGCGCTGGCTAAGAAAGCATATGGCATGGAGATGGCGAAGGTCCATGGAGTGTAGTGCGTTGAAGGTCAAAGATATTGCAACAAAGATTATTTCTTGTCTCACAACCTGCTCCTGTAAGAGAAAAGGCCAGGTGGTACGAGGTGGATGGGCCCCAGCTTCCAGCAGTCGATAACTGCTGAACCACATGTGTGCATAGGCACAACGTGTCAAAAGGGCACAAGAGGTCATATGTTGCTCTCCTACCGTGACAGTGGTTGGCGACTCTGGCTCAATTTCACGGTCTAATCAACTGCTTTTAGTCATGTTGGTACGGTTTGTGACGTCTTACATATTCTGTTGCGTTGTTTTTTTTTTTTTGCGTACAAAAAAAAAAAACCCCAAAGAAGCAAAAGAGAAACCCAAAAAGGATAAGGGTGTGATTCCCTTGCTTTCCAATTTCGGCTATGAGTTTGGGGCAATGGCACATGGGCCGCTTGGTTGAGCCTAATTGATTGGGCCAAACAGTATGTTCGGGAAAAGGGCCTTCCCCTTGAAATATCAGCTTTCAAGCCCATTGTAGTTCCATATTGACAATAGATATATGTATCTGCGTATATGTTGAAATGTTCTATTATATCTTACACTATCATTATCGTTGGCACAAGCAGGCTTCATTTTGTCGCCTAGGAGTAATGTGCCTCCAGATTAGAAATCTAATGCAAGTAATCGGATGCTAAAAATCTAACCCGGTTTGGACGGGTACATTTTATACCATCTAGTGTTATCTTTGATTCGAGAAGGATTTGAACGATTATATGGGGTCGGTTAACAACTGTTAAACGAACAATTATATGATATTTAAGGGCTAAAAATGTGTTTATTGATAAATCTACTTTAAATCCATGTCTACCGGCCCCCCTCCCCCCTCCCACCAGAAAAAAGTATTTGGCAGCAAGCCCCTAAAATTGACACACATGCATTGTTGATGCGCTTGAGAGGACACAGAATCCGAAGAATCCAACTTAAGCAGTAGAGCCAATACAATTGGCTTGGACATTTGGAGACCTGTGTGTTACTCAAAACTCTTATTTGAGGCGATTTAACTGTAAGGATGACCAAAAGCTGAGGCCGAACAATTATTAGACTTCGTTATGACACAATAATTGTGTTATAAGCCTCTGATTTTAGTTTATCAACAGTTGGGTGTGCAGTAAAAATGGTCAGTTGGCAATTGTAAATCACCTATTAATTATAAACTAAACCAGACTTTAAGCGATCTTAAACCATTAGGTAGCAGTATACATACACGGATGCACGCAACTTCCCTCATCATCTTCAATACATTGCAAGCTCTGAATAGATTTCACCATACAAAGCCCCATGAGTTATAAGACAATATATGATAACCATTTCCAATAAGCTCTAATTAAATCACATCGTTGTTCTTTTATAATGTCCTAGTACATTAACGTGCGTTGCAAGCACGGGACTTACTATTCTAACGATATACATACAAGCAGAGTCCTTCGCTCATTAACGAATGATAAGAAGAAAACATGCAAAATACTCATAATAATTAATTAACTTAAATGTATTAGGGGTAACTACGCTCTGCCATAAGACAGGTTTTAAAATTCAAAACATAAATTTATCTGAGTTATTTGTACCTACAATATTCTTCTATCGAAAACTTGTTGATTGATTAGTTGCTATTCAATAAGCAAATGGAAGCTAAACGAAAAAGAAAATTAAAAAAAAAAAAAAGAACGATTTCCTAAAAAGTCAAAAAATATGCCTAAAACTAAAACTAATCAGCTTCGATAAATAAATGTTTATCGTCAGCAATCTGTGGAAGTATAGGTTGAGTGGCGAGGAATATTTTTCGGGAAACCAATCATTTCCAAACTTTTCCTGTCATTTGCAGCAGCAAGCATATGCATGATTCCTTTGAGGCATCTAGTTTTCAATGAAATGCACAGAGGACCAAACTAAACGGTAAGGTATCACTGATACAAAAAAAAAAAAAAAAAACTGTAAAAAAAAAAAAAAAATCGCTGACTTTTTTTTTTTGGTTTGACAAAACTTGGTCGAGACTTGGAGATCAGATTAATTACTAATCACACAGAAAGTTTTCGGTTTCAAGTGTTTTCTGTTTTCAAGGGCTTAACATGTTTTACTGATAAAATTTCTTCTTGCAATATTTTTTTGGCTGAAACTAGGGAACTTGGCCCAAGATTGCACTCTACTGCATGGTTCTGGTTGCTAAATCTATAATTTCTTATAGTGATTACTCAGTGGAAAGTCATAGCCAATTTAGGGTATATTAGCCAAGAAATACTGGAATTTTATGGTTTAAGTCTAAAAGAAAGAAGCTGTATTTTAAAACAGTTGAAAATGAAATATGACATATACAGAACCCAGAAAATTTTGTTGAACACACCATTTAGATGAAAAAAGGTACCTCAATAAGCTGAAGAGAACATCTTTCAATGGGTGCTCAAATATTAACCAAGAATTGTTGTTCTTCATCCATGCTTTCACAATATGTATGAACATTCCATATAATACCACCCTCCTTGCCGGAAATAGATTCTTGACACTAAAAACTTCCATCTAGGTAAAGGGGCGGCATAGACCCATTAGCTAGGAATCATGGCCAAGTCTAAGCTCCAAATCCAGTTCATCTTCATCTTCCCTTGAAACCCCGCTATGCAGTTCCCTATTTTCGATGTCAGTAGAACCAATTTGCAAGCTCAAATTTGCACCCGGTAGCTCTTCTTCATTGAAGATCAAAGATTGAGGCCTTGGAACAAGAAAATGATCATTTCCATGGGAATAACCATGTTGCTGTTGAGGTTTTGGCATGGCCGGTTGTTGAAAATACATGTGGCAGTTTCTCTGAGTCTCGAAAACAGGATAATACCTCGCCCTTTCGCTTGAAATTGCTGCCACGTAACTAGAGTTCATGTATCCTTCGCCGGCTTTGCTTGACACGAAAGAACCTGAAGGGGCTTGCTTGTCTTTGGCTCGATCTTTGCGGTGGATGTTCATGTGACCTCCCAAGGCTTGCGCGTTGGTGAAGCCTCTCTTGCAAAAGTTACATTCATAGGAGCCTTTTGGAAAAGTGGAAGTGGCTGTATCTTCTTTGACTTGCTCCTGTTGGTCATTTTCTTCATCACTTGATGACTCTGGGACTCTTTGTTTTGGCAATTCCTCCATATCAGAAAATGAAGGGTTTGAGAGAATTCGACTGTGGACTCAAGAAAGGCAAAAAGGGTCTATTCTGATTGGCAATTGGGTATATTTGTACTTATTAGGTGAGAACCGTGAGACATCTATTGGCGTTTGCCGTATGTCTTTTCATTGTTGATCGGCCTTGCGATGCTTGCTCTCTCTTTAACGTAGCTTTCATGCTTAGCAGATTCAACTTCAACCTTGACCGTTTTGAACGTGCCAAAGCTTTTTTTTTTGTTTTTTAATTGCTAGTACAACCTGCCCGGAACATTTTTACTTGAATAATGTTAAAGGTGTAGAAAATTTTATTATCGAATGATAAAGATATCTTACAATCTTCATGTATTATACGAGATCTTAGCCATAAATTTAGGTGGATCTAGGTGGACTATGTTGCCATAGAAAGTTTAAAAATATTGCCATCATGACCAAGGTAACAATAAAAATCATAGTATCTCAAGCAGTAGTTAGAACTACTATTTTCACCCTTTATTTAACTGTAATCGACGTCTAAATTACATCATATTCATGGTAACCATGGATCCCATGTCCTCCTAACAAAGCCCCTTCTAGTATCCATTACTTTGATAGCACTCAATAGCAAATCACAAACTAAAGGGAGATGTCCATTCTGATGCCAAGTACGTACCCATATAAAGGCACTTAAGGCTTATGGGCAGCTTCTAATTTTCTTGGTATTCCACACTTACATTATGCTACAGGGTTCAAGTTACTGAAAATGGCTCCTCTAGGGGTTACTTCAATTGTCTTCCTGGGAGAAGATATTGATAGACAAGGTGACCTAATGGCTTACTTCATCTAAGGGAAAATTTTCTTTGAGGGTCCGGTCTTAGCTATGCAACTCAAGCACTAATAATCAAGTCCTATACCCACGTGCCTTAATCCCATTCGCTAAATGGCAAGATCCACCCAAAGAACTGTCTGTAATCTGCAATGTAATGATCCATGATGGGAGCAGTTCAAAAGGTATAAATTGATGTCTGTAATCTGTAATGTAATGAGCCATGATGGGAGCAGTTCAAAAGGAGTAAATTGATGCAACTCTTCAGCTTATTTTATTGAAACTCTCCCAACATATCATATGTCTTCTAGTATGCCGCTTGTTCTTGCTAGCTTCGGCCTCCTTTGGGCGCAGAGACGTCCAAGAGACGCGTTTGGAAACCAATCAAGCATTGACGCAGTCACTGTATTGGCAACTCTTTTCGTGTTCATGCGGTCATCTTTAGTGCTGTAAACTCTAATCGCAACGCTTTGAATTATAGTTACAAACAATGTTGGACAAATGGAGGAACATGACATGAGTGCTGTAACAATGCAGCTCAGTGCCAGTCTATCATTCCCGGCCGATTAAACGTTAATTTTTAAAGCTCTAGTTTGACCTACAAAAATCACGTCCGTGCTTACATGGGTCGGCCTCTTCCCTAATTAGAAACAATGCAGTCCTACAGTATGACGTTATTATTACTATATTATTTTCCTTATAAATGGGAGTATTCAAGAAGCCTTTAGGAGATGAGGAAACCCACAAAAAAAAAAAAAAAAAGGAATCCGTAAAATTCTTAGGAATCTAGGAAGGCTCTTACAAGAACCAATTAATTATAAAACACCCACCACATATAAACTCGATATTAGTGACTCTGCTTTCGTATTATAGCTTACGACTACAATTGCTTGGCCGTAATATATCCGTAACATTGATTGATTAACCACATACAGATGACTCGGGTATGATGGCAAATTTAGGATTATGTGAGAAAAGTCCCAATTAAGCTTAGCCATCCTGTGATTAATTTGTTCGTATTAATTGAAATAACCACAATTATTAGCAACAAATTATCATAATTTAAAACCTTGTAAGCCACGATGCTAATTATTATTATTATTATAAAACTTGATCGGCGTGCAACGAGGCTTTTGTGGTCCAAGTTTAGATTCTTATTATTGGTGATTGCTTGTAATTGTGTTTATTAATTGCTAACCCCATCGGTGAATTCCATCTGCAAGTCTATCTCTTCAATCAAAACATCTTGGATGTGAATATAGGTTTGTCAACGGTAAAAAAAAGTTGTCCCTATATAATTAATTTAACTTTGACCTGGGCTAGAGTAAGAAAGAGAATAACAAAATAAAGGATGTCTTTTTAAAAAAAAAAAAAAAAAAATTGTTGCTATGTAAAAAGAATGTTGAAATACTATTTTTTTTTAATCACGGTAAAAGCTTAATTAGCAGGAAATTTGGAATATAGTCTAAAGAATTTAGCTGTTCATACACTTCCTTGGTCCCAGGTGGAAAATAATAAAAAAGGCTCCTGCAGCACACTGCCCTCCGGATGATGATGTCAAATGCTGCAAAATGCCCTGCATTAGGATTCAAATGTACTAAAGAAAGCCAAGTGAATTCGAAGCAATTGCATTCCAAATTCAATGACCGACGACTCTCGTTAATCAAAAAATTGTGATGAGTCCAAAATCTCTCAATCGATTAGTATTAACTTAAAACTCTGTACGGCCTCAAACTCCAAGTGTATTGCCGACAATAATTTGTTTTATTCTTTTTTTTTTAACGACATTTGCTCTCTCTTTGTTAGAGACAATACCGCGACGTTTGCTCTCTTCTTTGTTTAACCAACATCTGCTCTCTTAATATCTACGGATGTTTTTCGATGAGTAAGTATCTGGGGATGCGAAGAATTTTCTCCAGCATTCGGCGAACCCCTCTGATCCCATACAATATCTGGTCTCACATCAATCATAGTGAGCTCATTTGTAATTCACGGACAAAAACACTGCTGTCAGAAGCCAACAACATGGACTGCCACATCAATCTGATTGACGCTAAGGCTCTTGCTACGTCATAGACCACTCTAAATCAGACGTGCCAAATATAAAATTCTATGCTATTGCCGCGTTGCTGTTTGTTCATATTTCCAGGAGGTCCTTTCGACCAGTTGATTTTTGCTTACAAAATGCACATTTTTGGTGACATGTTATCGTGTCATTGAATTCGGAGGCCCCATGTCAAAGGGGTTTGGTTTGTTTTTGGCTTTTCCGTGACCGTCGAGCAACATGGAGTGCAAGAGTTCAAAGCGTTCGCCATGGAATGCGTTGTGTCGACATTAATAATATGTGGGCTCAGATTATTGGGCCAACATTGGATGTGGGTCAAGGACCTAAGTGAGCTAGGCTTCATCTTTCTGGGTGTAAGTGAAAAAGAAGCCCACAATGATGCTAGAGCGTGGGGGCCTGAGCCTCATTATATACATGTTACAATTTCGGCCTTAGCCTTCTTATATAGATGTTGACATGCACCGACTGGGATTTTTTTTTTTTTTTTTTAAATTATGCCCCATGATCTCAGTACATCACTTTCACCAAAATGGAAGCTTTGTTAGCTTTTTCTCTATCTTAATTGTCTTTGCTCATTTCTCTCTGCTTTCACAATCTACCGTGTAGGGATTTCTTGAAAAATCCCCGGCAGTGCAATGAATTGCGGCATCCCCATTCATCCTTCAGTCAATAATATCGATGAATCTGCCATTGATTTTGCTGGTGGTCAGGCCGGGATTGATTGAGGGACCATAGAATTAATCATGACACGAGAAAAACTGAACGTGAAATTTAGACTAACAACACATGAGGAATATAATCTGCTGATATTTAGTAATTAAAAATTTAAATCTTTATACTCAGAAGTTTACGATCAACATTCAGACAATAAACAGCCGACACCAAGCGAAGCATATCCATTTAGACCCATATGACACGAGAAGCTAATCTATACAAGTTTCGCATATCCATTCTACGCCAATTAGAAAGTGGTGCATATCTTTTTTTTTTTTTTTTTTTTTTTTGGATTTATCAAAAAGAAAAAAAGAAAAAAAAGTGGTGCGTGCCTATATCTACGCCAGTAAATAAAAATGATAAGAGACAATAATATAAAATTTTTTTTATTTGTCACTAAAATTTGGGACACATACAACAAGAAGGCAAACCCACGAGATGCTAGCACTAGTAGCATAGTCGACTAGGTTCAAAACAGGACAAAAACAACCAAAAACGAAAGTCCTCTGGTTTGATCCTTGTGCGATCGGGCCCAACATGTGTACCTGATCAACAAAACGAAAGGCCTTTGAGGAACAACAAGACGGTTCAGGGACTTGAATGTGCAAAGGAGTTGATTCTTAAAATCATGGTCGAAAAATGGAACCCAGTAGCTGCATGTATTTATCCTCGTACTTCGGCCAACAGCAATGTGATCCATTTTCAGAACCTTAAAAAGATTTTTGGAGTCTTAAGACTCTCGGTTGTCTGAAAATGCTTTGAACTGACCAGAAACTTCGCATTTCTGTTTAAGGAAAACGCCATCTTGCCCATTTCGCAACCAGACACTGTCGGGAACATGCAAAACCATCAGATATCGGGAAAATCGACAAGACTCGTCCATTGGAGAAGAAGAAAAAAAAAAAGAAGAAGGAAAGAAATAAAACACAATTTCAAACACTTTCTCTTACTGAGTATGTGTATACTCGTGTGAACAGACGTAATTACTTACAGATACCTGATGTAACAAATAAAAATAATACATAACCCCAATTGTGACAGAAATGCCGTATAGCTCACCTGTGCCTGTTTGAACGGCCTCGGTTAATCCCGCGTTTCTTTGATAAGAATCAATACGATCTTTATAAGGTTCTTCCCCCCGAATGAAATTCAATGGGATCCAAAGATACCATGTCTTCATCCATAGGATCCCACGTTCCGGAATCAATACGATCTTGCTCCTCACTTAATCATCTCACATGTGCCGTTTCACTGTGGACTATTATTGTTATGAAAATTTAGATCCATGAAATCTGCTTTTGTTAGTTTTAGTCATTTTTTTACTCCTCCTGTTGGGTCATCCGTTGGATTTTTTTTTTTTAATTTTTATTTTACAAAATAGAGTCCGTCATTATTGACTTCGAAGATTTTCCGCGATTTCATAATGGATTTGCTACAATTTTTTAACACACAAATTGGAGTATCAGTTCAACTAAATGGGATGTAACTATTGGAACCACGTTCCAATACATGCTTCATGCCCGTAAATCTGAACAGAGCCATGAAACCTTTTTCTCTTTTTCAAGAAAAAAAAAAGTCAAAAAATAGGAATTGTATCCTACAGAGAAGTAGTATTATTGGAGAAACAAATGTTATAAATGTATAATTAGCTCTATCAAACACCTTGGTGGATAATTAAACTCCTGATCTTTAGCATAATGATAAACGACTTCCTTAACACTATATCATAGCCTTTTTAAGTGTTCATGACATCTTTTTCTCTTACTCTTTGGCTCACCATTAATTAATGTGAGCATTTAAAACAATAAATTCGTCAACTCCCCCACTTTGGTTTCTTGTTGATTGATTTATTTATTTACCTTTGTGCGAAGGGTACATTTTCGTTTGACTTTATTAATTTATTTCCACTTTAGCATTAAAACATTCGAAAGAGTTGATACTCTTGTGTTTTTTTTTTTTTTTCTTTGACACAGTTGGTCAATGGTCACAAACTCTTTTAGAGCTTGTTGCTTGCATCATCAACTATTTGTCAAAGAGTTAACTTGCAGCTAAAAGCTTAACTCCATAACTTGTAGGCTTGTTGCACAAACCAAAAGTGAACTGATACTCCAATTTGTGTGTTAAAAAATTGTAGCGAATCAATTATGAAATCGCAGAAAATCTTCGAATGTGGCATGGCCATAGCTTTCAATGATCCGAACAAAAAATCGGTGTTTTTCTTTGAGCATAACACCATAACACAATCATTGCAAAACATAAAGTTACGAAACTTTTCTTAAACTCCAGAAAAGAAAAAGGGAATTCCTGATACCAATCACATGGTATTTTTGCTTTTCAATATTGAGTGTCTTATAAAGTAACTAGTTAAGGAGGTCCAATTTCAAAACAGCTGTAATTAGCATAGGAAGATCACAATTATTCCACATCCATAGAAGGGGATACTCACATGAACTTTCAACGGAAAATTTCTAAGTTTTCAATAGATGGGATAAAGGGGTTTTAAGGGATAAAAAAAAAAAAAAAAATTCTAGTAGGATTCGATATTGGATATGACCCAAATAGATGTAGCTGAGCATGAGGAAATTTGAGTTTCCTTAACTTTTTATGATATAATTAAGCGGTTAATTCCTTGAAATCATAATGAAGCTCCACATTTCAACATCATTCCCGTATGCCATAGGTATACAATAGAAATCCCAACAGAGGATGTTTAAGTTCTTAATTGATAAAGTCTTTATTGGATAAGATGTGCCATTTTCTTTGAAATAAAAGGTGACATTATGCAGACCTAGGCTTATACAATCTTCAGCTCTGCACCACGCATTTAATACAATAAAAAATTGCAGCAACATGGAGCCGACTACCAGTTAAAAAAACATTTTTACATTTCTCTTTTTGGCAAGTACGCCCGTGCCGACCACGTTCCCTTTTTAATTTAACACTAAACTGAATATTTGATGGGATTATTGTTATTCATGAATGATGGTGGATGAACCCTCTAACCAATTTCAGCTCCCCATTATTTTATAGATAAAGTCCAATGTTGAAGGTGTTGTTAAGCAATCAGCACTATGCAATTAATTTAGTCGTGTTCTTTAAGGGTCACTTGCAAATCGCCATTATTAAACGCTAACTGTGGCTCACCGCATGTCCTCTATCCCAGGTAAGCAACATTAAATACCGTTATTTACGTTCGATGCATCAAATTAAACACACTGGAATGTTGTAAGGTGCAGTTAACCTAACCAGAACTACGTACGAATGACAGTGATTTAGAGCAAAGAAGAAATGCGACAAGAAACAAAATAATGAAAAAGGACATCTGCCCCGTTAAATGTAGATAAGATCAAACTCTCTGTCTCTCTCTCTCTGAGTTCATACTCAGTACTCGAATAGCTAGGGATAACTTCAATTTTAAAAAAAAAAGAAAAAAAAAGGTTAATGAAGCTTGAGTCCTGGAATTTTCACATAGAAGAAACTTGATGATAACGTATATTGAAGAAAAAGAAGCTTGATAACAGAAGATTACAGGCCGAATATAGTGAAAGAAAGTGGTTCAATAGGCATGACTTCAACATATTTGCTTCTAAAATCCTCCAATCATGGTCTAGTAAACAATATTGCCATATAATGACACAGAAACTTGTGCAACGAGCCAACAAAGGCTTTGAATCTTAGAAATTTAATTAAGTGATGTCTTGGATAGACAAAGATGCAGAAATCACCTATGAGTATCCCAAGCGAAGTTCCAAGTCCAAATCCTCCTTGGAGTCACGAAAAAGACCAATCTCCGAATCTAGAGTAACGATCGCGGCGTTCTTCAACAACTTGCACCCATCCTTTTCTGTTAGAGCTTCAAATTCTCCATTTTCTAAGAGGGACTTTCTAGTTCCCATTTCTGTTAAATCTGAGCATTTGAGACTCGTGCTTGATTCTTGAGGGTCAACTACATATCTTTTGTTTCTTTCACCAGAGGAAGCAAAATGACTTGAAGATGGTGCAGAAACAGAAGCACGAAGCAAGGGAGACAATGTGTAAGAGAATGAAGCAGACGAGTGATTAGGATTAGGGTTTGGGGGTGACTGTCTCAGCACAGCCCTGTCTCTCCTATGAACATTCATGTGACCACCAAGAGCTTGGGCGGATCTGAATTCTCTTTTGCAAAAGCTACATGGATATGATCTTGGAGACCATGAAAACCCACCAACATAATCTTCTTTATTGCCTTTTTTTGACAAGTAATTTTCTCCATGACTTTGGCCTGGGTCGATCCACCATTCTTTTAGTTTGTTCTTGCCATCTTCGTTGTTGTTGTTCTCGCTGTTGCGGTACTCGTTGCATGCTCTGATAATACTATAGTCTTTCAAGTTGTTATTCAAACTATCCCTCTCCATGAAGTCTTTTTGATTCATACCAACCTGTTAAGATCAAAAAGATAACAGCAGTCTAGCTCAGATCATATCAGGTTATAGAGAAAGAAGAAAAAGCTATAATTTATGGACTCATCTGTCAGAACTAAAAAGTTCAGAATACAAAGAAAGAGATGAGTTTTTGAAAGAGAGAGAGAGAGAGAGATAGTACTGGCTAGAGAGCTACGATGATGACATAGAGAACTGGTGTTTTGGGTTTTAAAGACGAGGTATTCAGAAGCTGAAAATCCCATTGGAGCTATTCCCTGCAAATGGCCCACATGTTTTGGTCACTACTTACTATATGTGGAAACTCTGTCTGCCAGATAATACATTTCTGCCAAATCAAGCACAGAAGTAGTGGAAAGAATAATCACTCGTTATTCACCCTCTGTCCACCCAAATTGCCATTTGGCTACCCAATAGCTTGCATGCGATTCATGTGATTTGACTTCCTACAGATTAGTGGAGTGATTTTATGTTGTTCAACCTTATGTCAAGTTTTCGATTTTTGATGGCTGTCACATGAGTCATGAGTCTCATCGAGTTGAACATTGGCTCAATTCTCTATGGGTTGAACCAACATAAAGTCACTCGCTCATCTCTAGGGAGTCAAATCACATGCAATCTACTGGGTACCAAATTGCTATTGCGTGGACAGGAGGTGACTACTGGGAGGGGAAATGCAGAGGCTGGGATTCGAACCCCGCTTCCTGCTTGGCCGAAGGGTCATGCCAACGAAGGCCTTGTTATTGCTTGGGCTTCACAAATTAAAGCCCATCTTCTTGATGGTTGTTATCATGAATGACAAGCTTCGTCTTTCTTCTTCTTATTCTTTTTCGGCTTTTTTTTGGGGGGGGGGGGGCCTTTTTTCACTGCCTTGAATGTTTTCAGCCAATTATTCTCCATTGCCATTTAGGATGTATGGTTTTCCGGTTTGAAACATGGGAATAATGCATTCTTTTGGATGAATGCAACGAGATCAAGATTTGTCACACCAATGATAATAAAGCATTTTTTCCCTTTTTAATTTTATTTTTTGATGTAATGTCCCAGAGATTTTTAATTGAACTTACTTTGTTCATGGACATAATGAATGAAAACAAGATAAATCTATTTGGATTGACATAAAACTTTTACCATAATAACTTGTTGGCAAGTCTGATACACTTTTATCAGCTAGTTTTTATAATATTGGTAGGCCAAGATAGCTTCTGCGAGGCCCTCCAAAAAGACAATTAAAAGAAAATTTAATTGGATTTCATCGAGCTTTGGTGCTTTTTAATCTTGCTTGCAAGGTTTGGATCAGATCACCAGGCTTGTGTTGCCTTTGAAGTCTCCCGTTAACATGATCGATGTTGGCTGACCCTTTAATTGGTGCCTGCCAGGATATTTTTTTTTTTTTTTTTGTACCCTCGGGGTTTTCAACACCCAACAAAAATTGCCATCTCCTTGGAAGTTACTGGACCAATCAGAAGAATCACACTCATAAAGACAGCGGCCCTTCAGGTTAATAAAGTACAATTTCATATCAAAGACTCCAAGAGGTGCAGTCAGCGTCAGAGTCGGAGTCCTGTGGTTGAGGGTTGAGACATTGCCACAAATTCAACATAAATAGAGAGCCACGGGAGACAGTATCAAACAATCTTTTTTTTTTTTTTTTTCAAGTTTCAAACTCCAAATGACTAAAAGCATGAATGCTTGTAAATTAGTAACTACTTACCAGGTGTAATTGCTTTCCACATCTTTGCACTGATATGTGAAATTTTTTTTTCACGACTCAGCACAAAGAAAATGAATAACACGGCCTTGCACAAAAAATGGCTACTTTATGATCATCATTCACTTCTTATAAAACCATCAAACTGAAAAGTTATCTTAATTCCACATAAACAGGTAAGAACAACCCATCTCCGAGTCCATTGCCAAATCCAATTTTATGCAGGACAACAAAGTTCACAATATTGTTAAGAAATATTCAATTATCACCAAAAGAATAAAAAAAGTGCCAATAAACTCTCTATTAATCTTTACCGTCGCCCACATATGCACCAGAATGAGAAATCAAAAGCTTCAGGAAGCCCAATTCCATCTCTAACTCGAGGTTCTTCTGCTTCTCGTTCTCCAATTCCATTGTTAGCATCTCATTTAATTGCCCCAAATGATCTTCTCTTGTCACCTCCCCTCCTAACATGCCAATAAGATTAGCAATCTTCTGTCTCTGATCATCTAAACTCACCTTCAGCACCTTTAAGCCCCCTACCATTCTGCCACAGTCAATACCCTTAACACCAAGTCCCACACCTCCAATTCGATTATCATAAGCATCACCCAGCTGGGCCCCCTCTCTGGCTTGGCCTGGAGAACTTAGACATGACTCGCCAGAATCACCTGACTGATCACTGAACTCAATTTTCCTGTCATGGATAATAGTTTCGTCTCCAAAACGAACCTGTTTGACAACTGAATCATCTTTTGAGACTCCAGGGAATACTGGGTCAAGCTCGAATCCGCCCTCGTTGAAGTTCCATCCACTAATCCTTCTAATCTTCACATTTTCACCCGTCAATCCACCACCAACACCCTCTTCCTCCTGTTCCTCTTCATTTCTGCCACTACCATACAAAGCTTTCCTTTCTTTGAATCTTTCTTCAACACTGGGCAGCCCGTGCAACAAGTTCTTCACCAAAAAGTCCAATCCTTTACAGTTCTTGAAGAAAGAATGCTTTAAGAGCTTCTCAGCAGAGGGCCTCCTTGAAGGGTCTTGATCAAGACAAGCAGCGATCAGGTCCTTGAAAGCCTTGGAGAACTTCTTGCACTTATCTTCCTTGTGCTTCTCGTAATCAGAGAAACGAAACCGCTTTGTCATCTTCATAAGCAAGGACTTTGAAGGAGGGAGATGTGACAAAGGAGGGCAGCCATGGGCTAATTCAAGTGCAGTGATACCCAAAGACCATATATCAGCCTTGAAGCTATACCCTGTATGCGAGTGTATAACCTCTGGAGCCATCCAATAAGGCGTCCCAGCAACATCAGTCAGCATCAACCTTGATGAGCCAGAAGATGAGGCCCAGCCCTGACCCGTATTCGGCTCATAAATCGAGACTGATACGCCAAAGTCTGCCAACTTAACGTGCCCATCTGAATCAATAAGAATATTTCCAGCCTTGATATCTCTATGTACGTGGCCTTGGTTATGAAGATACGTCAAGGCGTTTAGCGTTTCTTTGAGGACCACAGCAATGGATGGCTCCGATAGGCCGTCAGGGAAAGAGGAAGAAATTATGGATTGCAAAGAACCACCGGACATGAACGGCATAACCACCCAAAGACGGCGGCCGACGGTGAAGGAGCAATGGGCTTCAAGGATGTTTGGGTGGGAGAGAAGGGACATGGTCTTGATTTCCCGTCTGATGTCATCGAAATCAGCCCGAGATTGATCAAGATCGATTGATTTAATTGCAACCGTTGTCGACTTAATAGGAATGCATATTGCTTTATATACTATGGCACTAACACCAACTCCAATCTCGTCCAAGATTCTATACAAGCTTGAGTCCAGAGGGTACTGAACCCTTTTGAGTTCTTGCTCTTTTTCTTGACCCATGAAACTAGTTGGTTGAACGTTAATCTTGAAGGGGTCTTCCAAGAGAGATTTACTGTACTCTTGAACTGGGTTTTGAGTTTCAGAGAGCCAGCCCGATCGGTTTTACTAGTTATAATTAATGAAAAGAGAGGAAGTAGATGGGTCTATGGGTGGTTTTCTTGTGAGGTACTTGACACAGAGAAAGGCGATACTATACCTGAGAATGAGGAGATCCTCGTGAACCGGTGAGAAAGAGATTTGCAGATGGTCGGTTTTACTTTTTGCATTGAATAGGTTATATACATATAGAGAGAGAGAGCCTTGGGCTGCCTCACTTCTGCTTTTTGGCTATATGGTACAAGTTGGTTGGTTCGATATATAATTATAGCCTGGAACATTGGAGACTTTTTAACTCTTTAGAATTGAACCTATCCTTGACCCTGGGATACCTTTCAGTTAGTACACAAGAATTTATTTGAATTGGATCATAAGTCCAGTATGAATGAGAGAATAGACCTTTTCAGTAAGGTTAGAATCTGGACCCGCCATGACACGTTCGTTCAAGGGCATTATAAGAGATCAACTCCCTCCCAATCCCATTAAAGTCATCACGACGTACTTCAATTCAGGACTTAATTGGGATTCTCATTAAGCCACTTTAAAAAAGAGTAGTTGGGATCCTCATTAAGTCATTAAAAAAAGAGTACTACTCAGTTTCACTTGAAAATGCGAATCTAGTTGATTCCTTGACCGTTCATCCAGGAGTTTCTTTGGGTCTTGTTACATAGTTTCGGGCCATTCTCTTCTTTCAATAAATTTATGCCCTATTCCGGATCCTAATTAAATGCAAATATGATACCTCTAAATTGAAATCCTAAATTTAATTGGTGAGTCTAAATTACATCTTGTAGTAGAAGACAGGAGCGTTCAAGGGCTTGACCGAAAGGTTCCACCTTTTATCCGATTTTCCAGTGCAAAATTGCCAACCATGAAAACCTGACTGCCAAGCAAATACGCCCCCTGGAACAATTAGGCATCTCTCCGACACGGTTACCTAGCAAGGGTAGTTAAAGGGCATAAAATCACACCAAATTTGATATTAAGGAACAACTGGCTTCACGCTTGGCCCTTTTGGTATCTTTCAATGAAACTAATCAAATTCCCATCAGACAATTGAGTTGGAGCGAAAGCTCTGAAATTCACCACGGCATCTGCTTGCCTCCTTGTGTATTGAACAAACTAGAAGCAAAAGCTCGATGGTGTTAATATGGGCAGTGAGATCAAATTCAACTGAGAACAGAAAGAACACGATTAATAATCCCAGGTCGAAGGATATGTTGAACTGATCTCAAGCCCAGATATTGATATCAAACAATGCATGTCAGCTTGTAGTCTGAATTAATTGTCAATTCTGACGATTAATACCTCATATTCTGAGAGAATTACTTACTTGATGTTGCAACTAACTACTGATGGGCAATTGGAGTAATCTGCACTGCGGTGCAATGTGTTCAAAAAAAATAGCAATTCCCACATCAGTTGGCCCATTGTTCACATCTACGCAATTCTCTTCTAAATCCAGTATCTCTGCATTCACAGCTCAATTCAGTCCTCTCCCCTGATTTCTACTGGAGTCCTTCTGCTCAACCTTTTCCTCCCTTGAATCTACTCCCAAATTCACATTCTCCATTTTAACTAGTTCAACGCGAGCATTTTCCGGTGACAATTCCAGTAAATTCTTTCTCCTCCTAGCACCCAACCTCGTCATCTCTTTACATGCAATCCCTACTTCTCTGCAATCTACAACCAAATTTCCCAAAGTCACGCAATCCTGATTCCTCATAGCCCTACTTGAAGTAGTAACAACCCCCCTCCCCCCCCCCCAAACACACACACACACACACACTATTACCTTGCTGCTGCAGTAGCCAGTACTGTCTCCGCCGGGGCCCAAAACCCTAAGTTTCCTTATTCCTTTGCTTTCATGTTCTCGTAGTCCCGGAAACCGCCCCGTTCCATTCCGGTTCACTTTTCTCTTCAATTAGTCGCCGATTCTTTGGAACCGGTGCCACTTAATAAGAATTCTAGGTTCGTCTTCCCGCGTTGCGTACTACCTGAGAGGATTCAACGTCGCCGGCGGCGGCAATGATCCGGGCGAGGATGGAGGTTAACTCGTTAAGCTTGACATCGAAAGGGGTGAAATGAAGGATCTCGGAGGAGTTGAGAACGGTGCCGTTGGAGGATTCATTTGCTGGCACCAGACACGAGGGTGAGATGTTTGGTGGAGACTCCGGCGTCTTTGATGGGGAAGCTGTTGCCGCGGACGATCCGGCTAACTCGGTCAAATTTCTATGGAATTTGGCTACAACTCAGAGTACCGAGCTTCTCACAAGCACTTCTTCAGACACCGTTATCACACTATAATATGAAATTTGTGCTGACTGGACTCCTTAGAAAAACAACTTTTGAATGATAAAAAATTAAAAATAAAAAAACAAATAAAGAGACATTACCCGACTTGCATTGTTAGATATAAATAGATATAATTAATTTTTTTATTATATATAAAATATTTTATATAACATATAAATATTAATATAATATAAAATAAGTTGTATATATATATATATCATAAAATGATAGAATGCCGGTAATGAAAAAAACAAATCAGAGAAAAAAAAAAAAAAGGGTATAACCGCCAGAAGCTGCTCAAATACAGCATTTTGGCAAAGAACCTACGTAAAACAAGACAAATGGGGATTTACTAATGGATTGATTCATGGAACTCATTCAAAATAGAAGCCACACGCCACTTTTGAGGAGTAGTATGTAAAATTCCCCTTTCTGTACAAGTTTCTTTACAAGTTTGTGGTTGATGTGGTCGAAAAAAAACATAAATGACTTTTTAAAAGTTTTTTTGTGCTCAAAAGAACGGTGGAGTTATGCACCAAAAAGAGAGGAAAGAATCCAATGGCTACAACTAATGCAGAGCTCCCATCTTCCAATATTGTGAGGTATGTGGAAATTAGAATGGACGGCGCTTTACCCATTCGACCAAGACCCTGAGCAGCAACGCTACTATTCTTTCCTATTCCACAACACGACTCTGGAAAGTATTTGGCCCGCATGCCAAGGAAACAAATTCTAATCCCTGGATTGCAAACTCCAAAGCATATCGAAGAAAAGGAGAAAAATTGGATCGACATAGCAGGGGTGACTCCGTGGCAGTCACGGGCACCTACAATGGAAACAAGCAAAATACAGTCAGACAAATGGCCATAATTTTAAAACTCCAGTTGAAAGCAAAGATATTTTGTTTAATATAACTGCACAATAATACGTATAAAACAATTGTTTTTAGTAATTGACACCATTCATTCAAAACTAACATCATTTGATGGAAAATAAGTCCTTGCCAGCAGCCTATGATGATTCAATTCCCACACGGCGTATAGACAAGGAAAAGAAAGCACTCCTGCCAGGAATCGATAGGAATTTTAGTTTCCATTCCCAACCTATTATATTTTCCAACATCTAACAATGATTAAGCAACAATAGTTTGCATAAAAAGTCACGACATTTAGGCTCAAAAAAAATATCATGTTCTTGACAGATTTGAACTAAAAGCGATTGATCAAATAAATTGACCTTTCCAAAAGCCATTCATTTTAACGTAGATACTGGACGGTGTTCAAGAAACCTCCACGAGGATTTTACATTATCTGATGAGAGCATTCCAGATTCTAAGATGCCCTTAATCCATTTAACCTTGTTCACAAGTTCTTCCAAATCCACAATTGCAGTTTCCATGGTATCAGAGCACACAGAATCTAGTGTAATGCTTCCAATGGTTCTCATCTTCTTCGGGGGACCATTATCATGGCAACCATCATTCTTGCCAGCATTTTCTGCTGCTTCAATTGATCTCACATGCGAGCTTGAAACACTGTCTGAACAACTGTTTTTGTCAAAACCCTTGTCTGCTGCATCCAATTTAATATTTACTTCCAGTGTCTGGGTCTCGATAGATACAGAAGTTTTCAGAGGCCTTGCCACCTGCTGTGATCTGTCCATAGAAGGTAAAGAACTGACTGAGGTATTAGAAGAAATTGATGTACTGCCCTTGAGTGATGCTCCTGCTCTAGCAGAAATGTCCTTTCTCCTTTCCTCAAGTGTAAAAGCCATTGCGTTTGCAGATCCCCCTGCCACTGATAACTCCCATGTCAAGTAACTTTATCTCATAATCTAGTTACCATACACAAAACCATTCAGGACATCGGACCAAGGGCACAGACATGAAGAAAAGCTAACCAACCATTTCTAATAACTAAGACTTTCAGTTCTATAAATCCTACATTGTTAAAACATAAATGCATGGCCTGGCTTACTATATGGGCTTTATTATGTATAGATTTAAGCTTTTAGGCAGATATGAGGTTCCACAGCATTATTTGACACTGTTTAACAAATCATAATCAATATTAGAACATTAAACCTTGTAACTTCTATTTTTCAATAACCGTAATACTAGGGTCAATGTGTACCAATTCAGTTCACACTGACACATTAAGCAAAATCCCACCCGTTCTTCACAAATTTATGCGTCATCGCACAACAAAAACTAAACCAAGACTGTTTATTACTACTACCCAACCTAGGTAATAAAATCAGACATAAAATGGAAACTTTGCTACTATTGTTTAATTATTATGATACATAGCAGATTTAAAAATTCTCACTAATCCCAAACTCCTAAACAATTCAATCTAACAAACATTGAAGAGGCTTTTGTTTGCTACCATGGAGACTATAAGCAAGTTGCCAACAGCTATAGCTTAAGCAGATCTGGGTTGAACTTGAAAATCGTTCTCCAATTACCCAGTATACAAAAGGTGTCTATGACCAATTTATTTACATGACATCAGCGAGACAATACAAAATGAGGAAAACAAGAATGATATAGCATATATATGCATAAACAACTGCAAAAATATGTTGGCAGACCTTACCCTCATTCCCAGGCTTGAACAAGCGAGCACAGGAACGACAATTCTGACTCCCCTGTAAGTAAAAGCATGGGAAGAAGTTACATCAGTGTAAAATAAAACAGCCAAAAGATCATGCAAACTATAAAGCCTGATTCATGTTGAGACCATGAAAGCAATTCTCAGCTATACAACTTAAAGTAAAAGGCACACAAGGTTGCAATGGACTTTTGCACTATTCAATTAAAGTCCAACCGCTAGTGGATAAATCTGAAATATTGACTCCAAAATCACTAGAGAACTGACAAATGGCCTATCAGATTTTTAAAATAATAATAAGACGACAAGAAGTTTTAATGTTCCAAACAAGGGAATCTGGTTGCAACCACAATTCTCTGTAAATGAATGAGTGGAATATACATACTATGGCCAAGAGTATTATCTGAAAAGACTTTATTTCAAGCTGGGCAGAGAAAACATAAAAAGAACAGTAAAATGGCCTAGTGACCAATAATAAATGAACAAGCCAGAGTATGTGATTGAAATGGCTGTCAAGCACACACTAATATTTTTATTGAGAACATCCTTTGAAAAGAAGATAAGTAACATATAATTCCTTAAAGCATACCCATATTGTTCCTTCATCATTATTTATTTACCTATTTGGCTGAATTCTTCTGGACATGATGTTTTATCATTCCAGCTACAAGAATTTCAGTGTCCCACAAACATGAATGGGATATAAAGCAAGAAAGCAGCAGCAAAAATGGAATGAAAAGAAAAAATGAACTATAAAAAGCTTTCTAAGGCTAAGATCCACTGGTCTGAAGCTATCAAATTTTCTTCATAGATGTCATCAACATTCTATGCCCACTTTACTTTATAAGCACATCTATTATGACTCTCATCCCAGACTACATTTAAGCAAGAAATGCATGTAGACATGCAATAATGTCACCAGAGGGCATGGTCTTTGCAAGCAAAAATCAAACTTTAGAGAATGGGGAAATGCTGAAAAGAGAATAAGACTAGACATATAGGCAATCACCATGGGAGTAGGCACAGTCCAACCACGTTCTAAAGACCAATCCAAAGATGGCCGCAGGTCCTCAATGGAAGCTTCATAAGATGATCCTTCGCCCAGAGGAGGTGGCAGCAAATCAATCTACACAGAAAAAAAAATGAGTGTCTAACTAGCAGCAACTTGCAACCTCAGATTTAAAAGATAAAGAAAGGTTTGTTAGCACAAGCAATTGTATGCTCCCCAAAGGAAAATAAAATTATATTAACAAAAAAAAAGGTATTATATTAACGAAAAAAAAGGTGTTTTTTAAATCTCTAAGGATGTCAATTTCTCTACACAAGATTGCTACGCAATGTAACCATCTCCAGCCTTCATCCTTAAGGTACAATCTAAATTCGATGCGGTGCAAAGGGCTCAAGAGAACCTCCTTACTGATCAGACCAACAAATTTTTGTGCACCAAGAAGTGGAAACAAGTTTGCCCAATGTAGTCTGTTCCCAGGGTTTTGTTGGCACTGTTACTGCCACAAGTAACCAGTTCTTATGGGATCTATGATATGGCCACTAGGATGACTGGTTCTTTGGGGGACGGGGTGCCATGCAGGAGAGAGTAATAGCAGCTTCAAGTCCTCATTAGCTTCAAATGACAAAGTGCTGATAACATCATCTATCATCATTTCATTTATAACAAATGCAGACTAAAATTTTTGAGGTTAAAGAAAGAAGCTGAAACAATTTATTCCCAACAATTGAATAAATAAAATCCAAAGGTAAAGGGAATGCATCAGGAATGACAGAGCAGGAAAGCAGGGAAGGGGGGGTGATTCAACACCAGTTGAAATTATAAATCCTTCAGGGATCACGAAAGAACCTAACAATCGCCCTCCACCACCACCCCCTACACCCCGCAGGGGCCCCTCCTAAATATAAGAAGAGAGAAGGGGTGGCTTCAGTGCACATCAAGTAGCCTCAATAGTCAATAGACAATGTCTCACAGGAAATTCCCCTCACAAGGCATAGGTCAGCAATCCCTACCAGCCAGTTCTACCATTTCCCCAGTTCTGTACCTTTTGACAACAAGTGTTCATGCACAGCTCTTGTCATGACCCAGTTGACCTTGTGACAGAACAACAAAGTGAATGCTCTTGAAAATATGAAGTGCTCACTCAGAAATTTTCCGCTTTAATGCTTCACAACTACATCAACTAAACTACCAAAAAATTGAAACATTGCATAACCGTAAGAACTTCAAATGACCTGCATATATACACGTCCAATGTACATATAGAGACACCAACAAATAAGGAGGTTGTAATACATGTAATTTCATATTAGAAGAAAAATGGCAATATATATATTACCTGAAACTTTTTCTCCCCTAACACTTCCATCAGCTTCCCAGACCAATAACAGCCATCAGTCCACCAATCTACCAAATCTCCCACCTTCCAGACATCATCAATAACAACTACCACCTCTGAGATAGTTTCAAAATTAGGCAATTGACTTTTGCGATAGATACGAGGAAAGCATGGGCGCAACATCAATTCTCTTTTTGCCTTGTCTGTATTAGACTTTTGATATAGCCTTGTCGATCGCACCTCTGACATAAAAGAATACAATAAGAAACACTCAAAAGATAGGTATAGAGAAAAATGAAGAGAAAAATACCAAATCATCCAATGTACACCTATAACTATTGCAATTAAAAAAAATGTATAACCTGTCAAAAGTTTGCAATTAATACCTTGAGGAATTAGAAATTTTCTATTAAGAATGCATAATGTTAGCAGACTATGCAGAACCTAGAACAAATATATTAGGGCAAATCACACATGAGGAAGTCTTTCTGAAACACTATATTTAGTCTTTATTAGTTTTTAAAGCTTCTGCCAGAAAGTTGCAAAAGACAATTAGAAACATATGTGTTTATCATGCTGTCTTTTCATATTCCTTTTTTAATTTTGTTCCTATGAGAGAGGACAGGTAACCACTCCTAAATCATGAAATATCATATTTGTATCAAATAACCTCCAAAAATAACAACTCGTCCATGACAAACCATGCCTTAATGAAATTTCAAATTTATATGACATGACAGTTTCTCACTTCTTAGTTTTTAATGGAAAAATATGAAAACATTGTGTGCACAAAAAATATGTTAAATTTAAAATGAAAATCCAACATAACAAAGCTACGAGATTTGAAAGCAAAGAGACATTGATGCAGGACAACTAAGGGCAAATTTATACAGATGGAATTTAAGTTTAATGTTTATCAGGGTTTAGGAAATTGAAATTTGCAGGGTTCAAATTATGTGATGAAGAATGTAGCAGGAATAGTAGAAATTGAAAGGATTCTATTAGCATCACACCAATAGAGTTGAAATATTAGTAGCAACATACAAGTAATACCTATAATAACTCCAGCAGAGTTTTAGCAATCGCAGTATCAGTAAATAAAGCATCACCCTATAGGTACAAAACTCTTCACATCAAAAATCTCATTAGTGACTTCTCCCTTCCATGAAAATATTATATCAAAGACTCCTCACACTACTAGTTCTTGAAGAATAGGGACACTTTTAACATATTAGCAAAAATGAATAAACTCTAGCAAGAAAACCAGATATATAGTACTATTTTAGAGCAAACAAGACCACTAAACCTCCTAAAAGTAAAAACATGGTCATCTTATGAATTACAATAAATAAACCCCTTTGGATTATAGTTTAAAACAATTTATGTAGAACCTATTTCCTACACCACGTCTGAATCATTCTCCTAATATTGAGGATAGCTTGTTTGCCTATAATTTTGAGGAAGTATCGATTAGATCATCACCTAATTCTTTGTCTAAAGAATACCAATTTCAGGTTCACACCTACTGTTCACAATTTTTGCCCCTTTTCCCACTCATCACATGCAAGCTTTGGTTAGGAACATCATCAGCATTATGACCCCTTCAACAAAATCCAATGCACTTTACTATCCATGATTCCCTTTCCCTTAGAACTGGCCCTATATGTGTCTATAACCATAGTTTTGGAATCCTGACCATCGTCCATATCTGCTTCACAATAGACACCCCTATCGCGAGTCATCACATTTTTCAGATATTGCTCAACATCAAGGAAGACTTGGAATGCATCCTATAACTCATATATGGATCCTCCAAGTAGTTCTCTATTGATGTTAGGTCTTAGACCAACCTTGAAGCATGCTAGTGTCCAGAATGTGTCTTGCACAATTTGACTCCAAATCTTCAGCTTATCAAATTTTGACATATATTCAGCCACCAACACACTGCACAAAAGATAAATCCTTTACTAAATTATATAATCGTTGCTAGGTACTACCAAGTTTTCTTTCATCTCATCATGTGCCAATAGGTACCATCCCAACTTTTGTATATCACATTCAGAGCCATGCCACCATATCTTAGCTGCCCCAGCAAGTTTCATATTTGCAATCCTCAAATTCCACTTTCCCATCATATTATACCAATTGAAATGCTCTTCAACAGAACAGATCTAATTTGAAAATATTAGTATCTACCCAATTTCCAAGTTTGTCCTATTATTCAGGTCTTTGATTGCTTGTTTGAAAAACCAATTTTGACAATTATGAAGAACATTAACATAATTGCTTTTCCTAATTGAATAGATTTAAAAAAAAGAAAAAAAAACGTACAAAAAAATATATGAATTTTGTAAATACAACTACTTTTAGAGTATGTTTGATATGAGGCATTTGATGGGAGGGAATTCACAAATTCCCAAGAATTGAAAAATTGCCCTTATTTAATTTGTTTGATCTGGTGTTTTCCCAGGCACTAGGTGCTCTAAAGCGCTGAGGTCTCTCAGTGCCCAGGCACAAGGCACAGTCATGTGCCTGAGCAAAGTGAGGCATAATTTACAAGATAACAAAAACTACTAAAAGAAACATAGTTGAAAAAATATAAATCTGACAACAACATAACTAATTAAAATTTATTCAAAGCAATAATATTTAAAAAAAAATACAAGCAAAATATTTCATATAGTTAAAAAAAAAAAAAAAAACACATAGAAATAACAATAAAATGGACAATTCAAGCTATTGCAGTTATGAGCTAGATGAACAACTAATCAATTTATAATTTATCACCCTAAAGGAATTCATATTACTCGATAGATCTGCATGCCTGGACCTTACATAAATTCAAGGGTTGTGAGAAGTTGAGGCAAAATCTTAGTCTTATTCTTATTTTGAATGTGAATAGAACATAGACTACAGTTGAATAGATTGAAAAAATTGTAAAACATTTAAAGCAAAAAGCAGTTGGGCTAGACGTGGAGATGCAGTGAGATAAAGAGAAGATGCAGAGGAGTGGTGAAGCAGAGGAGAGATGTAGGAGAAGCAAACAAAAAAAAAATGTAACCTTAATAGGTGGATCCCCTCTTTTGCTGCTTTAGTTTTCAGATTCTTGAGCATTCTGGTGGCCTCGTCTTATCATCTTTCTCTTGTTTAGAGACTTTTTTATCAGGCTGTTGTGTTTCTCTTAAACCAAAACTCTTCTATTTCCCTAAAAAGGAATTTCCTTTAAACAGAAACTCTTCTGTTTCCTCTTGAAACACAAACTATTACATTTCACACAAGGCGCACATAAAGGGCCATATGCCTCCCATTAAGGTGCACCTGGGGCAAGGCACCTTGCATGGGCCGGAAAAAGCCCCAGGTCCATGACACCTTTAACAACACCTTGTCTGATCCAAGAGGATTGAATTCCCACACTTTGGATAGAATTAAAAACTCACTGCAGTGAGCTTTTACAAATTTCCTCATTGAGTGATTTTGATTCATTAACTTGTTCTCGTAATATTCTCTTGTTTAATCTTACTTATTATTTTTAAGAGTATATTTGTAACATTATATACAATGACTAGGCATTTGGATTAGTCTCACCAAACCAAGAAATATCTTAATGCCAAGGATTTGGACCAATGAATCCTCATTTTAAATTCAATGATAGTACAAGTCCAATGATTTTAACCTAAGTGACCCCTTGGAGTAATGTAATTTTTGGAAGGCTTCTCATTAACTGCAATTAAGCCTATTTTGTAAGAAGCACAAACAATCTGTTTATGGACTTATAACCCATGGAAATATGATGTTCATCTCAACTCAAGAGAAAACTTACTTTCATCTGGAAAGTCATAATAATCTAACGAACACTCCAACCCAGATTTTCTCTGGCGAATCTCCAATATCTGATTAAAAGAAAAGGAGTTATTGAAGTTCACATTTTTGTACAAGACATGTTAACTGGACATCCAAGAAACAAAAAGATAATCCAAAGAAAGAAAGAACCTCCAATCTTAAATAACAAACAAGAAACATAATGTACAAAGATAGCATTTTTCTAAAGAATAAAAAACCATGTCAGCAATGAGTTGCCAAAATGAGAATGTCAAGAAGTAATACAAGTAAAAATCACATAAGTGGATGCAAATCCTAAGGTCTTGGTGATGTTGAACCATCAAAAAAGGCCCAAACTATAATTTTGTCCTCATGCATTCCCTTCTAGTGCCTTTTAAGGTGACTTGTTTTTTGAAAAAATAAGTTTACTTTCCCCTTTATAACTATAGACAAAACGAATGTCACCAAAATTTTCCAAACAGGAGAATATGAAGTCATACAACAGCTAAAAAGTACAATTCCAAAAAATATTCACCATACAATTTTCCCTTTCATGATTTCATTCCCCTAGTTTTAGTATTTCTAAGGTCACTCTAAATACTTTTCCTTAAGTTTCTAAAATGATCCCTAACTGCAATGAAAACCACAAATTTGTCAACAATATAACAAATGTGTGGTCAAGGGGAGAGAATTGACCACATCATTCCCTTCTCTCTTCAAAAATCCAACAACAAATACCCATGTTGTTGATGCTGATAAGGGACCTCTTTAAAACCCTAAGTAAAAGTGTGACAAGAACATACCTGGAAACCATGGGGAAAAAGAATAAGGAAATTCTCCCCGCCTCAGTTGTCCAACTAAGTTGAATAGATGCCCAAAAAGCCGATGTGAAAAAATCTGATTTAGCCTTCCTATTATTAATCTAGATCTCTCCCCTCATTTATACTTTGTCATATATTTAGGAAATTTAATAGGGCAACGAAGTTGGGAAATATTAGCAATACTCCAGGGAAAAATTAGAAAAAAAGTAAAGTACATGAAATAAAATGTAATTTAGGCTAATTGACAATAGAATAAGAGTTGCAGAAGATTCAAAAATTATTTCATTCTACGCAAGGGTAAAGCTAGGATCTACAAAGGAGGCAATGAAAGCTGATGTAAAGTTATTGATACGGTAAAACCAAAAACAAGATTAGAGGATTTTAAAGGAGGCAATGCAATAAATTGAGTAAAGCTACTCTTCACGTCTTAGTTTCCCAACTAAGTTGCATGAATGCACTAAAAAAGAATGAGGTAGCGCTAGAATAAGAAACTTTCTCTTTTAATATTTTTATTGTGTCAAATCAAATTTGTCCACATCAACTAAAAAACTATTGGTGCAACTTAGTCAGGACACCAAGTCAAAACAAATATCATTATTCCAATAAGTTTAAGAAGTGAATATAACTTTTACAGCATCTTTTAAAACTAGAAAAATTGGGAGGAGGATGCCTTTATCTGATAGTTATTTTGGTTCATACCAAAACGGAAAGAAGCAAAAGAATTATTGAACAAACCCAATTTGTTTCATGATTAATTTTGTTGACTTGGGCTACAAATACATCTATTGGCAGATATCATACAATATATATGAATCAATGAATTTGCCTTTCCCCTTTGAAAACTCATAAAAGCTTGAAAAATATCAAAATAGAGGTCAAATGATAAATTAAACAATATGTGAATGAAGAAAAGCAAGAACAAATAATGTGAAATTATATATAAAATGCATGCATACCTTACAATGGAACCATGCACCACGATAACCCGTGAGAAAAGATCTTACTTCAACAAGTTGGCCTACTTTAAATGGAAGGCCATGCTCATCCATGGCAGCAAATCAACATTAAGCTGCAAATTTGGGATTTATGAGTCAAAAAAGGAACTCAACAATAACATAACAATGAAAGCTTGAAATCCCAAATTTAATTTTCATTGAGGTCGATGACATAAATTTTTTCTCATCATTTCTTTCTATTACAAACTAAGAGTGAGATCTAGTAGTTTTAATCCTTCCCAACTAAAAATTTTTAATTCAAACTAGCTCATCATCTCTCTTACCATCAACAACTTGAATTTTGTCAACTCTCTTAATTGGAGCATCTATAAGTCAATGTTAGACATGTTGGAGCCAACACCCTAAATTTACCTCTAATTGGTGTCGCACCTACTTCATTACAAATATTTGATCCTCAATTCTTAGGCCTGTTGGCTTTTCACAATCGAACACTAACTAGCATACAACATCACTAACCTAAAACAATCCTTGCTCCTAACCATCCTAACCAACCCCAACCATTCAGCCAAGTGTTTATGCCAAGCCATCAAGAAGCCTCCATTCCCTTTGTCGGAGAGGTTTGAGTCCAAGATTTCTTCATTTGAAGAATCAAAATATCTTTCTCAAATCACTTTGACTGAATTGACATGAACAAGTGACAAAAAGAAAATTCCAAGCAAAAGAAAAGGAGTCAACTCACTCCATTGGGAAAAGCAAAAACCAACTTTGAGACCACTATTGTTGTTATGTAAGCTTAGCCTAATATGTGGAGAGCAATTCTTAAGGCATTGGACAACAAGCAACACCTAATGGGTTTTTTCGACACATCTTGGATCATCGGTCTTTGCCCCGTATATGTTGTTAACCTCTTGTTTTCATTTCCAATATGGCCCACCTATATGTTGCTCGCTGCTTGTTTCCATTTTCAACAGGGGACTTTGTTTGTTCCAATATAAGAATTCGTTTGTTTGTTAACTCAACACTTGCTTTCCAATAAAGATTCATTCTAGCTAAAGCAATTTTACAATATAAAGAATGATTACATCAATATTAACAACTAGGAATTTCTAGTTTTGTGATATAATAAGCCTGAGAGATGACGGAGATTTCACAATCATCATATGCACCATCCTCAAGGATTAACTTGTATACTACTGACTTGGATATGGTAACAACATTGCTAAATTTTTCTAAAAATAATTGACATACTGGTACTAACATGCTCTATTAATTTATATGCTTCTGTCTTCAAAAATACTATCAAACTAAAATATATAATTAGAAATAACAACAATATACAATGTCAACTTCTTTTACGTCTTATTCCTTTATTTCATTATGCAAAATTTCTAATAATGATTAATTGACTATTTTAGTTCAAAAAAATTGCTAAGAATAACGAAATTTTCTCTCAATTTATATATATAAATACACGGAGATACCTGAATCAATCGAGACAAGTTTGGGAGTGTGCAACTGCCAGGAGAAGATGCGAATTACGTATTTTTAGCCCACCAGTCGAATGTGCTGACTATCCTTTTCTGTTACAATAATGCTACGACAAGAACAGATCACCATAAGATATCAGGAAGAAAAAGAGGTCAGAGCCAGAAAAGAAATGAAAATCCAAGGGTCAATCATGTAACAGTCGGTGGAAAAACGAGCAGCAAGATCAAAAATGACGAGCGTTGGCCAAATCTAAACGCCACGGCTATGCCATTAGTTGAATCGTATTGACTAGGGACAACCATCGTTTCGTCCAAAAATTGAAAACCAAAACCTTGTTAAACAGAAAGAATACAAAGCGAAATTACCACGTTAAACATAACTTGGACAACGGATCGAAAAAAGAGGAATTGAAGCCTGGCGGTAAAGATTTGAATCCCAAATGCCTGAACAGCAATAACCCTAGATTTGGTGATCCCAGAGATGCGTGCCTAGGGCAGCAACCGGGGGTAAGGTAAAAATATGTTTAAAACTATATTTATTTTTAATGTTTATACCTCTCGTTTGGCTTCGATATTCCCCAAATGCCCTTATATGTGCACGTAATTGCGTTTTATGCGATGTGAATGACACTCCCCTGTTAAAATTTCGAAAAATTTACACTTTTTTTTAATAATATAATTTTTATTTTTAAATTTTTTAATTTTAAATTAATTAAATAAAAAATAAATAAATATTTTATTAATTTATAATTTAATTAATTTAATTATTAATTTTTATAATTAATAATTTTTAAAATAAATCAAATCGGATCCAATTTATAATTTTACCAGTGAAACGGACTAATTCCGTCCAATTTTGAAAACCTTGCCATACAGTTGCGTTGTACCAATCTCCACTGAAAGTCTGTATTTAAAGTATAATTCTATAAAAAATATAACATATTTAAATTTTTATTTTTAAAATTTAAAATTTTAATTTTAATAAAAAAATTAAAATATAAATTTTTTAAATGTCTAAAAATATAATAAAAAAATACTTAACTTTCTTCAATATATCAAGAACAAAAAAATTTTTTTATGAATACATTTTAAAATTAAATTATTCATTACGTTAATTTTTTAATAAAAATTGTTGTTGCTAAAAATTCTAGTTAAGGTCATTTTTTTAATATTATAAATGTTGCTACAGGAAAATAATAGATTCGTTTTGTATTTTAAATTACAGATTGTGAAGCGTTACCCAAACAATGGTAAAAGTAAAATTTTCCAAATTTTTTTTCTGTGATTGGATTAAGATTGCACGGAGTCACCTAGAGCATCGCCTATGCACAGTCATTGGTTGATCGATGTATTGTCCAAAGAAAAAGTTGCGCGTTGCACGATAGATGTTTCACTGATGTGTCATCCAGATAAGACGTTATGTGTTATTCGACGATTGGTTCGTCAGAGTGTTTCTAGTAGAGAAAAGTCCACCTTAAGAAAGTGTAACCAAGTGTCACTTAAGAATATATGCCACGTGTCAAGAGGGGGAGGGGTCAATGCTAGCACATAAAAAAAATCCATTTGTGCTTGGTTGAGACCTGCGAGTCAGGAGATTACCCGTTAAAAATAGTCAAAAATCTATTGTAAGAACAAAAAGCACTTCTACTTTAAATCAACAAATCTTTTATGGTGATGGCCTTCTTTTTCGTCCCATCACCGTCTCATGTTTCTCGGTCAACCAAATTTCATTTATTAACATTTAGTTCTTATTTGAGCTGTGGAGTTCAATATCCCTGAGCTATCTTACTTGCTTTTTCTGCCACTCATTTCTTCTCAAATTAACAGTCCATGTCACACCTTTCATTTATTCATTAATGTACTCTTATTTTCTAATAAAAATAATAATCTTCTTTAATTGCCAACTGAAATACGATGAAAACAATTAGAAAAAACAAACACTTGTGCTAGTTTATAGGGGGAAAAAAAAAAGGGTACAAAATTAATCTCTTTTTAGTTTTAGATGGCTTCAAATAGTTATAAATCACAAAAATGAGGCCATACAACTCAATTGATGATATGGGATTTATAATAACTTTTTCTTAATCTTGGGATTAGTCTGATAATGATGGGGACAAGCAACCGGCTTCGTCTCGTCAAAAAATAATCAACCACGAGAGCCTCAATATTCGGCTCTTCAATTATTTTGACGTCAAACGTCAACCCGTCTGTTGAAACTTTTTACCGTCGAATTGACGTGTGCTTTATTTGTGACATGATTAGCACCTTACTAGAAATGGACTTTTTATAAGTAAACCAGAAACCCTGAACAAATATGGTTATAAACCAGCGACGTTTTTATAAACGAAACCCTGCACGACACTTACCATGTGCCTTATATTTAACGTAATATATTGTTTTTATACCAAAAAGCCTTCTCCCCACTTAGTCGACTGCCATCCATCCGCAACACAGAAACACTAATCAAATATTACTGGTTTATTTTACAAAATTTCATTAACAAGTAAACAAAAAGTATGGCCGGACTCCGATCAATAAATTCTCTACACACCAATAAAATAAAATAAAAAGTGTAATGCCTCCAGCAGGCCTCGTTAGTGTTATCAGTCTAACAAAAAAAATTATAATTATAATTTTTAATCATAATTTTTTTTTTATATATTTTTAGTTATAATTGTAAAAGACAGTATTTGCCATGCTGTATAAAATAAGAAATTATAAAAAAAAATAAAAAATAAATATAATAAATAAATAACCAAAGACGTAACGGTAATAATAATAATAATAATAATAATAATAATAATAATAATAATAATAATAATAATAATAATAATAATAAGAAGAAGGAGGAGGAGGAGGAAAAAATAAGAATATTTTTTTTTTTGTTTTTTTTTGGTTGAGCTCTTCCTCTTTCTTTTGGTGCTCGTTGGATCTTTCTCTCTATCTCTCTCTGTTCCCTCTTTCTATCCCTTTCTCTCCCAAGGTCAGAGCTTTTTGCCCGTAACCCCATTTAACAAAAGCTCAGGGTTGTATGCTCAATTCGATCTGTATGTGTTCTCAAGGTTCCTTTGTTTCTATCCATTTATTCTCCTGGGTTCGTTTTGTGATGTGGTTTTGTGATCGTGGGGTTGTGGTTTTGTGATCGTGGGGTTTTTGGTTCGATCTTTGTTTTTTTGTCTCTTTTCGGAGATGATTCTTTTTTAGGGTTTATTGGATGCAACCGATTTTCTAAAAGATAAAGATGGTCTTGTTTTGATTATTGTTATTGTTTTTTCTTGTTTGGTTTCGCCGTTTATTTTAAAGAAATTAGATTTCCTTTGAGCTTGGGTTCTTGAATTTTTATCATTTAGTATTTTCTTGCTATTTGGTTTTTTGGATGCCGGTTCATTTGAATTTGAAGATTTTAAATTTCGGGTTCTGATTGGTTCTCTTGGAAACTCGATGGAGTTGCGTTGAATTTTCTGCTGTCTGTCTTGGTGTTATGGGAATTGAATATTTTGAATGGAATGGCTAGTTTGGGGATTGATTGAATGTGATTATTTTCATCGGGTCCTAATTGAAAACAAAAGTGAATATTCAATTTTAGTTCATTTATTTAATTAATTATTTATTAGTATTAGCTGCAAGATGGTACTGCAATACAGGTTATGTTATGCTTCTTTACGCACTCTTAAAATTGTAACATGGGACTTTTTGTAATGTAGCGATTTGAAGGATATATTTTTTTTAATTTATTTTGGAGGGGGGAAATGGCTGGGATTGCGAGTGAGGAAGCTGAAGTTGGAAGGTCTGTAGAGGGGATTTCGAGTGTGCAGCACTGTCAATCTGGCGAAGCATTGGCCGAATGGCGGTCTTCTGACCAAGTGGAAAATGGTATTCCATCAACTTCCCCTCCTTATTGGGACACTGATGATGATGACGATGATGACAGAGGTATGCTCTGGTCAGTCTTTGTGATAATTCTGCTTTTTTTAGGTTTCTTTGATCGTATATTTTTCCTTTATTGACAAATAATACGCTCAATGCTGGTTGTCAATATCTACAAAATTCCATTTTTTTTTCTTTAAGTTAAAGAACTATATGAGTGTTGAATAGCTGGAAGTTAAAAGACAATTTCACAATAAAATCATGTATTTTTTTGTTCTAAGTTTAAGGACAAAATGAGTGTTCAAAGCTGGAACTTGGGAAATGATGGAAAGGTCCTTTGGTTAATATCTTGGCTCTGAAGACTAAAAGAATCAACATGATAAAATCCTTGTTCTTGTGACATCGCAAATGTGAAACAAAAATATTTGACCTTTCCTCTAAGCCGCAGTTTCATTGAATTCAAGAGTGGAATATTAAGGATTTGAATTGCCAATTGGAATATTATGTTTGTAAAATAGTGTGGCTGGAAACTGTCACTTTCTGTTTAACATTTTCATAAAGCATTTAAACAGTATTATTTAACAAGTTCCAACAGACATTAAGTTGCTATATACTAGAAGTGTTAGTTCATGCTGTTGCTTTTTTGGATCTTCAAGCGCCACTTTATTTGTTAAACACAGTATGGAATTGAAGGAAGATGTGCATGATTTGTATATATTGCCATCCATGGTTGTATACAAATATTCTAAAAGTCAGTTTTTAACGCATACATTTGTGTGCTATCTGTCAATATCATTGTTTTGTTGAGCATTCAGATGGAAAAATTCATTTCATGGAGCAAATTAGACATAGATATTCCTTCATTACCTATTATTTGGTGTGTCAATGATGAAGTTTTAAATTGATAGAGCAATTGAATCTGTTTCTTCTGTCATCTACTAACTTCTTCTGATATTAGCCAAAATATGGAACTTGTTTATTTTCAGCATAGATAAATGGAATCCTTTCTGATTAAATATTTTTTTTGTGCTTTGGTGTAGAAATAAATGTTTTACCGTTAGACTGTGCTGTTACTTTTTTTTTTTCTTTTGGTTATAATATTTCTCCATTTCAGGCCCAAAACCTTCTGATTTATATGGAAAATATACCTGGAATATAGAGAATTTCTCACAGATTAATAAAAGAGAACTTCGTAGTGATCCATTTGAGATTGGCAGCTACAAATGGTATGAGGTTTTGCCTCTGTTTATTCTGTTGGCCTTGTGTGCATTTTGTTTATGTGCATTGTTTTGGCTTATATGATGAACACATGATCATATAACTATGCTATTTCATTACAGGTACATATTAATATATCCACAGGGTTGTGAAGTTTGTAATCATCTCTCTTTGTTTCTCTGTGTTGCAAATCATGACAAACTTCTGCCAGGTTTGATAATTTTGACATTTTTGCATATGTTTTCATGATTGTTTCTCCAGTTTTTTTTTTTTTTTTTTCATGTTCACAATTTTTTTCTTCTTTTTCTTGTGAACCAGGATGGAGTCACTTTGCACAGTTCACAATAGCGGTGGTGAATAAGGATCCAAAAAAATCCAAATATTCTGGTTTGCCGGTTTAATTGTTGGCTTGCTTCCACTAAGAAGTAATCAGTTTGTTATTCATATAATGCAAATTTTGCAGATACATTGCATCGGTTCCGGAAGAAAGAGCATGATTGGGGGTGGAAAAAATTTATGGAGCTATCAAAAGTGTCAGATGGGTTTTTAGATGAGGCTGATACACTCATTATAAAAGCTCAAGTGCAAGTAATCAGGTATGTGATTTAGGATTATTGGTGTATGTCTTTTTCTATCACTTTTTTGTGAGGCACATTTCACCAATACTGTGCCATTGATGCTTCCCATAGCTTAACCCTCAAATGATCCTAAATTCTTGAAATGTCCATGATGTACTCTTTTTTGTGATTGTGCAAGTCCCTGTACTAGTATTCTGCATGAAAAATGTCATTGTTGTTTTCCACTGCAATGAATTTATTCTAATTTTTTGCACTTTTGTCTACAGGGAGAAAGCAGATCGACCTTTTCGTTGCCTTGATTGTCAGTATAGGAGAGAACTTGTTAGGGTATATTTGACAAATGCAGAGGGGAACTGCCGGCGTTTTGTGGAAGAGAGACAGGGCAAGCTTGGGAGGTTAATAGAGGACAAAAATAGGTGGTCAAGGTACCTCTTGCTTTCCCTTTATATTTTTTATTTACTTAAACATCAGCAAAGCTGTTGTTTTATGAGTTTTTAATGCCTTATTGCATATTATGACAATTATATAAAACTTTAGCTTTACTTAGTAACATTATGACTTAGAAATTTATTGTTCTACCTCCAATGATTTTCCAGTATCCCTTGACATTACTTATTTTATGGCTCTAATGAGTGATTTTTGTGTATGGTTATACTTACCTTTAAGGTTTTCATTATAAAAATAAATGATTTACCTTGGTGCTAGTTGCACTGTTTTGTGCATGTAGTTTTGCTTTGGTGTTGACAAATTATTTGCACTGTTTGCAGTTTTCGTGCTTTCTGGTTGGGAATGGATCCAAATACCCAATGCCGCATGTCTAGGGAGAAAACAGATGTAATTCTGAAAGTAGTTGTAAAGCATTTCTTCATAGAAAAGGAAGTTACATCTACTCTGGTAATGGATTCCTTATATAGTGGGCTGAAGGCTCTCAAAGACCTAACTAAATCCAGGAAAGGGAGGTCAAAGTTGTTGGAAACTAAAGAAATGCCAGCTCCAATTGTTCGTGTAGAGAAAGATATGTTTGTGTTGGTGGATGATGTGCTGCTATTGCTTGAAAGGGCTGCTATGGAACCATTGCCTCCAAAAGATGAGAAGGGACCTCAGAATCGTACAAAGGTACTTTAGGGTGGTGATTAGGTTTCTTTTACACTGAAACTTTTCCAATAGATTTTAGTCCTTTAATTGTTGTAGATTCTGTTTCTTTCTTTCTCTATGACTATTTATGTATTTTTGCATCACTTTGCCTACTTAACATCAAGCAAGCTTTTAATATAGCTTCACGTTCATGTTTTATGGGCTTGTAAACTCAACATATACCTACAGATTGGTATGTGTTCAGTGGGGGTCATAATATAACATGTCATTGGCTTAGAGGTATATATACTATTTCTTCTTGATTGGCATCTAGGGAGTGAAACACGATGACAATTGAGGGAGAGAAAAAAATTAGATCCATGTTGAAATTCTGATCAGTTAGTGGGTATTTTGTTCATCTGCTGCTATTGCAAAGTATGATAGATTGTTGATTCTCTCATTTGTAAATGATTGTACTTGGCTTGCTCTGTTTAGTAAGTCTTGGTTTAAAAAAAAAAAAAGAAACAAACATAGAATATTTTTTTTGTTGACAAAATTTGTCATGCTGTATCTCAGGTAACTCGTTACATTTATTGTGCAGGAAGGTAACTCTGGAGAAGACTTTAACAAGGATTCCATTGAGCATGATGAAAGGCGTCTTACGGAATTGGGTCGTAGGACGGTGGAAATATTTGTCCTCTCACATATTTTCAAGTAATATGTTGATATCATAACTAGACATTCTAAAAACTAATAAAAAATTTACACTGGCAGACTTATTATTACCTTCTGTTTTTCAACAATTGATTGCATTATAGTGAAGCTACTTTCATTTTTCCATCCACCTGTCAGATTATTTTGGAGCCTCCAAGTACTGACCTGCATGAATAGGACTAATGAATTTATATTTTGTTGTTAATATGGTGATTTCTTCAGTTGAAATGTGTTCTGTAATCGTACTTCTGTGAATCCTCTTCGTAATTTTTTAGTACAAAGGGGTGTGACATGGCGTTTTCCAGCACTTTAATTTTAGTTATCAAAGATATATCATATAGATAGATTGGAATCATCCTTAAGACCATACAAAGGGGCATGGCTTGGTATTTTTTTTCCCCAAGCCCTTATCTAACTGTAGATTAAGTCTGGCTACTTGTTGATCTGATTTCTGTGGTGGTTTGGCTTTTGTTTTGGGCACTGAGCCCATGCAATTTTGCTTACTGTGTGATATTTTAATTGCCAACTTTATTTTCATTGTGTCTAAAGATTATAGGTTGCTTGCTAATTTGTACCCATAAATGCCCTAAATTTTTTTTCTTTCATATGCAGCCAAAAAATTGAAGCTGCCTACCAGGAAGCCATTGCTTTGAGGAGGCAAGAAGAGCTAATCCGTGAAGAAGAGGCAGCATGGCTGGCTGAAAGTGAGCAAAAGTCTAAACGAGTAACTGAAAAGGAAAAAAAATCAAAGAAAAAGCAGGTGTGATATTTTATTTTCTTCTGGTGAGAGTTGGAATTTTCATGTCATGAAAATTTGGCTTCTTACGCCGGCCACCAACCTACCATGACCCCCTTATTTAGTCCTACACCAAACTTAGTTATAATACAAAGCAATGGGTAGAAAATATTCATGTGGCTGAACCTAGGTATAGTTGGGATTAAGGCTTCGTTGCTGTTGTTGGTGAGAATTGAACTTTAGGAATGTGCTGTTCTTCATTCAGCTGCAGGAAAATTAGGGAGTAATGAATCTTTGTTGAAAAATGTGTCAGGGAAATCAGAGAAGAATTTTGATTTCTGAACATTTAACTTCTTGAACCACTTGAAGTTCCTTTCAATGTTTAATGGCTTATTGCTTCACATTAATCTTATTTGACAATTCGAATAATAACCTGCAGAGTTAACTGTGTTTGACATCTGCTGGGAAGGACATGGTAACGCCCTTTTTTGTGGTTTTTTTTTTTTGGGGGGGGGGGTGGTTGTCGTAGGGTGGTTTGCTTTGTGAGTTGGACTGGACTGGAAGTGCTATTTCTGAGTGCAGCTTTGCCTGTATAGATAACTCTTGTGATCTACAGGCCAAACAAAAACGGAACAATAGGAAAGTGAAGGATAAAGGGCAGGAGGAAAAGTTTGACACAACATTTTTAGAGAAGCAACCAGTGGAAAATCCTACTAGTGAGAAAGAGGACTCTATCATGGAGGAGTTGCAGGCCATGATGGGAAAGCCTGATGTCACAGAGGATGCATCTGATGCGTCTGATTCTGTGGATGGTGTTGCTGAAGTGCTCCAGCATGATTCTGAAGAGAGAGATACAAGTCCTGTCAATTGGGATACTGATACCTCAGAAATTCATCCTCCAACAGAAGCCTGTGTAAGCGAAGTTAGTCGGTTGTCATCCATACCACTGGGAATGTCTGAGAAAAGGAGTGCATTGGCCATGGATGACAGTTCCTCAACATGCTCTACAGATTCAGTTCCTTCAGTAGTAACAAATGACCCTTATAAGGGGAGCTCTAATTCTAACCACCAATGTGAAAAATCGCCCAGCAGGTGAAGTAGTAAATCTATTGCCTGCACTGCATCTCTGGATACTTTGACTGGAATATGTGTTTATTTGGTTTGCACTCCATATGTGTAGAGGGAAGTATCAGCAAAGTAAGGCAACAAGCAATGGGAGTTGGGCAACTGAAATGGAATATCCCGCTTCCAGGTCTACAGCAGATATTGGCAATCTCAATGTTGTTACTGGAAGTGGCAACACTGGCGAATGTGAGGGTGAGACTGTTGTTATAGCCATACCCAATCAGCATCTAGCTAAGAAGGTGACATTGCTATATCCTTCGGGTTCAATTACAGGTTTTTCATGTTTACAATAACTATGCTGAGTGGTAGCATGGAACTGTTTGATAAACTCAGGTTCTTTTGGGATGATTCCATCTTCTCATTAGCTTTCTCCTTTTGTTATCTAGTTTTTTGCTTGAAAGTTAATATGCAATGTAGTATATGCAGGGGCAGAGATACATCCAAGGTTGGAAGTCATCCCCTCACCCTCCCTTCTTCCCTAAAAACCTCCCCTAGGCTGGCTTGTGGCAAACAAAGAAAAGCATGCCAGTTCTCACATTGTTCCCATGAAAAATCACCTGTTTTTTTAAAGAAGTAAGAAAGGCTTCCCCAGATTAAATCATTTTCATAATGGCCCCTCCAATCTCAAATAGTTTTCTAGACTGTAATTTTCTTTGGCCTGTCCAGCATTGCCCATTCTAGGTAATTTTCAAATTATTCCACTCCTTGTCATCAAAAAGGGAAAAATAAAACAAAAGGAATTGTTGCTTGTATCTTAGGCTCTTAGCAATTTCTTTGATCTACTTGTGTTTTAACCACGTCTTCTTCATGGGGGAAACAGTCTTCTAGGGACACTCCGGATTGGGTCAAACTCTTTGCCAAGATACTTTTTTTGATTCATTGGACCAAATCTTGACCTCTCTCTCTCTCTCTCTCTGCTCTTCCACACCCACATGCCCCTTCTGTTCTGTGTATTGGGCTGTCTTGATCAGCATTCATTTGTTATATGAGACAGGAACAGGAAGTTGGTTTGCTGCAAAAGAAGCTGAGCACCAAAGACCCAGTCGATGCCGAGAAACATGGGAAAGAAAAGATAACAGCTTTACCATCCTCTCCAAGAAGCCCTCACAGGAGTCCTGAAAATCTTCTGTCCACTGTTCAATTGAAGTCTGAAAACAAGAGTTCAGGTGCCGTTGATCATGGCCAAGCTAAGAAGGCATCATCAAATTGCCCACAACAGCCTAATAAGCCAGCAATTATGATTACTTCTCCCCAAAATACAAGTGTGGTCAAACCTGATACCCTGAATGCCTCGACTCTGAAACTGTCTGACAAGCAAATGCTACAGCAATTGCCTGTGATGTCAAGGCCCTCTAGTGCTCCTTTAATGCCCTGTCCAAGACCAACTGCTTCAGTTGTTTCTATGGTTCAAACCATCCCGTTACTTGCCTGCTCAGTCAGTGCCACTGGCCGGCTTGGTCCTGATGCTTCACCAGCAACTCATAGTTATGCTCCCCAGTCCTACCGAAATGCCATTATTGCTAACTCTGTTGGTTCAATTTCAGCTGGCTTCACTCACACGAGCCCCCCAACTTCAGGTATTAACATGCCACCAGCATCATTACAGCCATCTACAATGGCATCTGCAAGGATGTTTTTACCCCAGAACTGTGAAATGATTGATTCAAACTCTCCACAATCAGGCTTTCATCTTGGTATGGTAAATCAGGATGCCTTACAAGGTGGACCCCAGTGGATGGAGAGTCCTCAGAGAGAAATTGGTAGAATCATGCATTGTGACACTCCGACCCCGCTAAATGGGATGCAAAGCATCAATTTGAATCAGCCAGCAGCACATGGTAGATCTCAGCAGCACTACCCCACCAAGTTCCCCACCTGTACTTCTGACTCTCAGATCCAGGGTATGGTGACAGATGAGTTCCCACATCTTGATATCATCAATGACTTGCTTGAAGATGAACAAGCTATTGTGACAGGAGCTGGATCAGGCAGAGCTTTTCAATCTTTAAACGATGGACCGCATCTCCTAAATCGTTACTTTTCTCTTCCATGTGAGTCAAGCTTGTCAAGTAATTTCAGTCCTTCAACCAGTAGCTCATGCAGGCTTGAGCGTACAAGAAGTTATCATGAAGGTGGTTTTCAACGTGGTTACAGCTCTTCTGGCACCTTTTTTAACACACTTGGGGAATTTGTTCCCCAAGCTAGTCCACTACCTTATGCAAATGGGCACATTGATGGATTGATACAAAACCAGTGGCAAATGGCTGGTTCCGATCTTTCTTTGGTAGGCATAAGGAATGCAAAGAGCGATGGATCCCAGTATTTTAGTCCAGAGTACGCAAACATGGCATGTGGTGTCAGTGGTTATACAGTATTTCGGCCTTCGAATGGACATTGAAAGAAATATGTAAAATGGAAGTCGCCTGCAAATTAGCGGGTTAATATCCGTTTTATTGGAAATCTTGGAAGTGGAGTGAGGTTTTAATCTTTTTCATAAGAAACCATTTTGTAAAGAATGTTTCTCCCTTTTTATGCCTTCAGCTTATAGTTGGTTATCATTTTGATGAGGCTTAATGTGATTTCTGGGGTCTGGTGAACATTGAGAAGTCCAACGACTCAAATACGGACCTATCTAACATCTGAGTTTAGTATGATCCTGGTGGGATTTCCCCCACGGGGATTTAATACTGACAACATATCTGCCTTCTAATTCAGGCAGCTAGTGGTGCTGAAAGGCTTCATTATAAGCAATAAAATAATTTCCCAATTCAGCTGGCCAAAAATTGGAGGCCGGGGTTGAAAAATAAAGAGTGAAACTGCCCCATTGGATGCGCATTTCTGGGTCGTAGTCTCAATCGGTCATTGCAGTATTTCTTTGAATAACCGCACTCTCCGGCATTCCTTCCTGTTTGGTTGGATCGAAAAACGATAAATTCTTTTAAATTTGTTTGAAATTAAGGAAATGTTGCTTCAAGGGTTTGAATTTGACTTAAATGCTTGAAGACACGCCAAGCTCACACGCTGGGTTTAGTAGTAAAACAATTTCAATTCTCCGGGATCCAGCCATGCCTGTACGGATAAAAAAATCAAGGGCTCCTAACGTTAATGAGTGAGCATCAGAAAATATTTTTATGCAAATGGACAGGTACAGATGCAAAGTTGGGAATGATCACTGAAGGAAACAACACAAATATTTAATAAAGGTAACTTAGCCCCGGTAATGGGATGACTTACTGGATGATTTCATCTGCTGCAATTTCTTGGTTCAATACTGGTGATGGTGTCATCAGCCAATCACCTGGCATTCAAATTCAAAGTCCACGGCAAACAGCGGTCCCATTAAGTTTCCTGGTTCCTCTCCCGCGGCCCCGTGACCAGGATGATAAGGACCAATTCTTGTCTGTTTTATTCTTATTCAATTCTTCAGATATGACGGTAGGAAAAACGAAAAACTCGGTATTCTTGTATTTGACCCATTAAAAAAGAAAAAAAAAAAGAAGAAGAAGAAAGAATCCAGTAGTCAAAAGTCAAAATCTTTGAAGTAGTAAAATAATTACCTAACCATTCAAAGATTTTCAGTATAAATACCCCACCCCTGATCCTCCAATCTCCACATCGTTCATAGACAAAAACTATGAGGTTTCTCAACATTGTTTTGGCAACAATTTTGCTGCTTTCTTTAAATTTCCAGCCATACAAGGCTACAAGGCTGCTACAAGAAGAAGAGTTGCATTATAAAGGTCAGCTTCCATTGCAGTCTCTTCCAAGAGGCCCTGTCCCTCCTTCCAAGGGCTCAGGGTGCACCTATATTCCCGGCAGCGGCGGATCAGGATGCCCCCTCGTCAAGGAAATGAACTACGCCGGCAATGCTTTGCCTCGTGCCAGTGCTTATCCGCGTCTCGTGGTCCAGTTTGGCGTGGCTGCAAACCCAAAATAAAGCTCTTGTTTAGGCTTCACTCACCCGAATGCTTTTCCTCCAGAAATTAACATGAAAGTCACATCTCAGATTTTTCTTCCCCCGGTTGAATTTGATCGGATAACGATGATACAGGACCAAGATACAGATCCCGGAACATTTGTTTTATAGTGGTCTCCCTTTGTTCTCTTCATTTTTGTTATTGTTCTGTCAATTATACATTTTTTATTTTTTATTTTTTGTATTAAAGAAATCTTCTGTAAATCTTTACGATGGATGTTCTCTACTTATACTTCTCATATTGAAACACTGATTTTGTTGTTAAATGCACATGATTGTAGCTTATGAGGCCCATCATATTCTATTTCATCGATGAAAACATTCAACTCTTATAACAAATTAATTAAGATAATTGTTACACTGATTCATATTTTTATAAATATAATAAATTTATTATCTTATATATATAACTTTTTTTACGATTACTTTAACTATTTTTGTGAGTCAAATTAAAAATATTAAACTTTATCACAAACACACACACACACACACACACACACACACACACACACACATATATATATATATATGTGTGTGTTTAAGAATTATGGACTGCCTAAGGAGTCTGTGGGCCATGTCTTGCTGCCTGTTTGCTTTAGTGGGTACTGACTCAGAAACGTATGCTTGTTTGATTATATCAACTTGAATTGCGTGTTCTAATTGAGGTCGAAAATGGAAGAGTTCGAATCACGAAGATGCAAACGCAATTGATCACTGTGATCGGGAATTACATGTTCGGTGTCTCGTGAATCAATGCATATTTTATATTTTTTATATTTATATTTTTATTTTTCCTTGGAACAGAAAGCTAGTAGCATTATCGCATTACCAGCGTTGTTCTTTCAGCCATAGAGGGAAACGAGAACAAAGAGAACAAAAGGTGGGAAGCCTGCCCTTAACGTATTATGTGTTCGATAAAGCAGTTTTTCTTTGACAAGATCAATAAGTCAAAACTTAGAAACCAGCAACCAGGTTTCGCAGGCTTTGCTTGTTTAATTAAGCCAGCCAACGGAGATTTTTCAACACCAAAATTGTAGTTAACCACTGGAATTTAAGAAAGACATCCCACATAAAGTCCGTGCCACGGCATGTCCTGTAAAGCGATAAAGTTGTTTTCATTGTACAATTATGAGTGACAATCCGCCGTTCCTGGCGGAAAATCTCATGAATTGGAACCCCCCCCCCCCGCCTTTTTTTTTTTGGGCTAGACAATACGTGCTTCAATTTAAAAGTCACTTGCAGACTTTCATATTTAGAATAAGCATTTAAGACAATTTCTAAATCAATTACCATGTGAAAAGACATCAGTTTGTTTTCCAAGTTGAATGGATTTGCTGAGCAAAACATTTTTAATCATTATGTCCGTGTTGGCCGCGTAAAAAGATCAACTACAAACTACATTGGAGGCTGAATTTCCCCGAAACTGATCTCACATGTTCTGGGACTTTGGGAAAAATGCGGGCAACAATGGGACAATACCTACCTTGTTGTCTTTTTAATATTAGTTAAGGTGACAAAGCAATGAGGTATGTTTTGATTCAGTTGATGAAGATGCAAGGGTGCCACAAAACCTAAAAACATGCACCAGGACCGTGATGCCTGAGAAATTACTAGAATTGATATCGCCTCTATTTTATAAAACGAAATTTGAGAATATTCAACCCTTAATCGTCACCATTATTCTTAACAGCCACACTAATTTCAAGCATTACCAATATGCTCAGATAGCTAAATCAGATTTAATCGTAGCATTTGTCCCTTGGAACGCTTTTGTTTTTCCTTAAATATTCGAAAAATGAGCAAAAAAGGCAAAATAACACAGATGAAGAGAGAACAATAAATGGTTGCAAAGGATAAGTTTGCTCAAACATAAAGCTTGGGGTGAGATCTTGGGTTTAAATCTCTGACCCACCTTATAGTTAATCTCTCTTTTCCAATTCAATTGGACAACAAAAAGAGAGACTGAGTTTTCGTACCGAAAACCAAAAAGAGAAAAAAAAATTGCAGCATTCCATTGCCACTTTTGCATTGCAGCTCCCTGCCACAAAACATAGGCTTGGACCTTGCTAGAAAGTTTATATAGTCAGTCTTGCAGTCATAGAATATAGACGAGCATGGCCTTATATTAGGCCGCTGTGAAGGTGGAAACAGGGGGTGCACGATGGGCGGTACGACCAGCAAAGTTCATCTGACCGAAAGGGCAGTTGCCGCCTCGTTTGCCGGGGATGTGCGTGCAAGAAGAACCGGCACTCGGCGGCACTGGACCCCTTGGAAGGGACTGAACAAGCGGCAAATACTTCCTTAACCACTGCTCTTCATGCAGAGGCCTCACGGCCACACCAAATTGGACTAGCACGCTTAAAGCCAACAAAATGGTGAACAAAAGCTTGAAGTGACTCTCCCTAATATTGAATGCCATATTTTGCTATAAAATTTGTGTAACTCTCGATCTCTTTTCAATTGCTTATCGATTGTCGATGCAAAGGAATTGAAACGAGTAAGTCGAGAATGGTGGTGGGGAACTGATGCGCATGAATCATACGTATATATAGAGGTATTTGTTTGTTCGTTCAAAATATAACAGCTTCCTTAACCTGGCCGGAATGCATTCTTATTTTCTTACCGTTGACTTGGCCTTGGCTTGAACTTGGAATTTCTGTTAAGGTTGAACCAAAACCGCCCGATAATGGAAGGATCAATACGGAGATGGGTTTAGAATCAAAATCAAACAATGCAGTCGGTTGAATGTACATAATATTCTAATAATTCCAGTAAATTCATGATTTTTTATTTTTTAATTTAGTAATGGAATCGTGTATTCAATTCGTCATTGGTTGTACAATCGACTAGACTAGTCCTTCAATCAAAGGGATGTTGTGCCAGTGGAGAAAGCAGCTGAGTTTTTTATTCACCCGACGAGAGCTATTGTTGTTCGCACACACGCACGCACACACACACACACACACACACACACACGTACACACATGAGAGCTATTGATATATTAAAATTCCTTAGTAGGAACGGCACGTGAAGGTTCGGCTAGTGCATCTTTATATGCTTTGAATGACGCGTTTCAATCGGCATTTTGTCTCTCAAATATTCAACCAAAGATCGGCGTGTTGTTGTTGCCTGTTGAAATAGACACAGAGGCTGCTGTTGGAGTCACCGTCATGGGATCCAAATCATACGTTTTAGCCTTGGATGACGGAAGACAATGAATTTACAAGGTCTCGACGTAAATTAGCCTGTTTCTAATTAACTGGGGTAAGGGATTTTGGACCACATTGTCCCTTGACCTAACGACAATTACCAAAAGAGAATCAACATCTTCGCTAATATTACGCCAATTTTCCAAGCAATGTAACAGAGTTCCGTTTCTTTGGTACATACATGACTCTATTGACGATGGACCAGTTTTACCCGAGAATTTATTCCGTTTTAGTTAACAACCCATGAACATATCTCCGTGTAGAAAGGGGATTTGACTTTGAACAAGCAGACACACAAAACCATAACACAAACGGTCAAACACGCTTGCGCATGGAACATTATATGGTCTATTCGACTATTGCCCCATGTGAACCGGCAACCTCAACCTGTTTTGCCTCTTTCCTCCGAACCATGCATCAGCAAGTGGTGCACAACACCAAACCCTGTCGAGAAAGAAAAAGAAAAAAAAACAAATTGCCCCTCAAGGAATAACCCAATCTTTAAAAACTTAGATTTTGATTTTTAAAATGTTGATTTCTAATATCAAAAGGAGAGATATAAAGTGTATGAAAATAAAAAGAATCACTTCATTATGTGCGGTGCAATGAGCTTCCTAACGAGTTGAAAAACAACTATAAAAATGGGGAAAAATAAAAAAGACCGCCGTCGTTGTAGTGAGATAAAATATTAAATTATGTACTTGTGTGTTATACAAGGTAAGGGTAGGATTATGGTGCTACCCAAGACAATGGTTATGTTGTGTCTGCCGGATCCTACAATTCAGTTCCTACAGACCTGAACCAAATGGAAAGCGGTTTAGGCGGATCAGCTGCAAGAAACTGTAAAGGGACCTAAATTCTCGAATTAAAGCTTATGTTTGAGATGGATAATTCATCTCGTAAACGCAATTGAAAATAAATTAAGCCATGCAACACATGCAGCACAGGGCGTGTATGGCATCTGATGACTTCAAGGTCCCATCATGCGTAGTTCAGCCATGTCGACTGACATGTGAAGAGGATGGGCCTGGATTTGGCATTAAATCTATCAACTAGCCCAAGCCCCGACCCGAATACCTAGAGGCTGTAGAATGTGTGGCGAGAGAGCTTCCAAATTGAGTCCACATTTGCCCAAGCCCTGCCACGCTTTCTGCTTTGGTAGACAATCACCCCATATTACTAGGAATGCAGGATATGGGACATCAATGACATCGACTCACTCCAGCAATGACTCGAGGAGTTAATTTCCAATTAGTGGCAAATCTGATGGAAGGGTGTATGAAGGATGAAGTTGTACGATAATGCACAGCAAATACTAATAATGACCAAGTATAAAGGATTTTCCCTCGTTAAGACATAGAATGAAGAAGACAGAAACAATTAAAGAACCTCATTCATGAAAATCCATCCTAATAGCACCATTTAAGATCTTAAGAGGCAAGCAGAAGCATAAAAGTTAATTGTGATTCGATATCCCAGGTCCAAGAATAAACAAAAACCAAATCTCCCATTTTGTTAGGTAATGGGAAGGAAAGTAGCGCACACAGTCAAGCTCCAAAACATTCCCAGGTTCAGGAAATAAAATGAATAAGCTCAGTGAATAATCTAAAGAATAGATATTCTTTTTATTTCCTTTTAGAAGTTGCATAAAACAGTTTTTGGCACAAACCAGATAATGTCCTGTGCCTTATTGGACAACATAACCTGTCTTCATTATAAGACTAAGAACATGTAAAGAATCCTTGAACTGGTTGCTTTGAACAATACACTGGACAACTGCCTCACAAGTCTCCCATTTTGGTTTCAGTTTTTTGTTCACCATTGCAACCAACCATTCCACCACCTCTGTTACACACCCCTTTGCACACCATGCAACAATGAAATAATCAAAGGTACGATCCCGTGGTTCTAAACCCCTGTTTAGCATGTCGTCCCACAAATGTCTTGCCACTTGTACATCTCCAGTCTTGCATAGCTTTTCAATGAGGGAAGTATAAGACAAAATTGATGGCTTCAAGCCTTGTGCTAGTAATTGTTTCAATAGGTTTTGACCATCTGCCAACCTTCCCTCCTTGCAACAGCCATAAATCATAATGTTATAAGAGTCCAGGTCACAAACAATTCCCTTCTGAGGCATTTCCTTAAACAATTCAAAAGCTTCATCTATCCTTCCATGGAAGCACAACCCCTTAATCATTACATTGTAACTCTGTGTGGTTTCTCGATAGCCTTGATCACACATCTCCTTATAGAACCTCCTAGCCTGTTCAAAATTGCCAACCTTACAAAATCCATAAATTAGGGCAATATAAGTGTAGTCATTTGGCCTAATTGCCTTGTTAATCATCTCAGACCAAAGATTGTTAGCATCATCAATCATTCCCACACAAGCAAGGCCGTGAATCATTGTGCTGTAAATGAAAACATCCAAGACATACCCTCGATCCTTTAGATCGTTGAAAATCCTTAAAGCCTCAATCTGCATTTTTCTCTTGCAGAGCCCACTGATGATTTGTTGATAGGTACAGATGTCTGGAAGATGTTTCCTTGCAATCATCATGTGAAGAAGCTGAGATACTCTAGGATAATTGCCATTCGTACAAAACCCAGATATTAATTTGTTATAGACACTATTTCCTGGATCTAACCCATCATTCAGAACTTGTCTAAGAAGTTCATAACCTTCTGTAAAATTACCATCAATGCAAAAGGCTTGAATTAGGTACTCGACTGTCTTGACATTAACATCTGCCGCAAGACCAGATTCCAGCATATCATGGTACAATTTCCAGAAAAGATCAGTCCTCTCAACCTTAATGCAACCAAACAAAGCTGAATTCCATGTCTCTATCGAAAGGCATACCTCAGCACCTTTCCACTTCATCAGCAAATCAATTGCATCTTGGACTAACCTGCGCTTACAAAGAGAACGAATATAACGAACCCGAGAACTCTCTTTGGGAATGAAACCCGAAAGATCGAGAAAAAATTTAGTTGCATTCCAAGCCTTTCTTTCCAAAAGCGATTCAAAAAGTTCATTGCCAGAAGCTTCGTCGATTATAAAACTGTAGCGCTGTCGAAGCCAAGGAAGGAATCTTAAGGAACAAAAGACATTTTCTTGGTGCTTTAAAAACTCGGTAAAGAATTGAGGATCAGCGAAATTGAAAGAAGGGAAATCAGAGAGGAGACTCTTCTCCCATCCTCGTCTTCTTTTAGTGATCTCAGAAACATCTTTGGCTATTTCAACAAAATCTTGGTTTTCACTACGCGGGTCTTCGACATTTTCACTAGCCTTAGTTCCTTCCCTTTTAAATTCTGTTTCTTTGGATTCCACACTGAGGCATCTGATCTGGGTGCTAGGATTTTGGCAAGTTCTAAGCGGGTTTTGGCGGAAAAAGAATGCAATAGCTGATCGAGCTACTCTAGCCATGAAAAGATACTGACTTTAAAGCTTGAAGAAACTGCATCACAGAATGGCCCTAGCGAATAGGAGAAGAATGTTACACAGATCAGAGACTGGAAAAAATCGAACCTACAGATAAAAGGCGAACCATGTGTGAATCATCGAACGGCCAATCGAGTACAGAACCATGTAAAGAGTGGAGGAGCACAGAAGCAGAGACTTGTAGCGGCAGAATATAGCGCCTTCCACTTTGAGCAGAGGATAGGTAGAGACAGTAGAGTTTTTTTTTTCGTCGGGGGAGGGGGGGGGGAAGAGGGGCGCGGGCCGGGGGGCCGGGGAGTGTTGGGGTTTAAGAGACTGTGAAGTTGATTACTTTGGTTATTCTTTGCTGGCTAATGTGTGTAAAGAACCAAATCACAACCGTTCCTTACGATGTAGGAGATCACTACCGTTCACAACTCTTTTATTTTACCCCGTGCCAGGTTTGAAGTTGAATTTGGACCCATTAAAGGTAGTATTTCTTGGAAATTATTGGGATATAAATTATTAAAGGCCATAAGTAAGTATTGACATTTTTGCCATTGCCTTTTTGCTTTTTTTTTTTTTTTTCTTTTGGGTAAATGACAGGCTTTATTGATATGACACTTCAATTATTCACTTTTTAACCATGTTGTTTATCCGAAATTACATGTTACCATTGACCTTTAGTGGATTTATTCTTTTTTTTTTTTTTTGCCTTATATTCCACTTTGGAATGCCATAATTTTGGTTGAAATTTTCCGAACTCAGATTCTAGATTGTGCAAAAGATCTTATTAGTGCTGCTTCTGCCGACGGACGATTGAAGCTATGTTCGTCTACCAGCATGGTTGAACTCTCCTAAAATGTCTAGTGTTTACACAGATACATAAGAAATCAAGAGCGAAGAGATAGGCTAAATTAATGTAGGAAATTGATCAATCTGCAACCAAAGTAGCACGGGAAGTGCAGGGTATCAGTTCACAGCTGTTCATCATGGCCTAAACAGCCATTTCTGATAACTCAGTGAGCTTAAACTTGAACAACGCCAGATTTCATAATCATCATTTGTTTTTTAAGGTGTTGTTTTCAGACTGAAGATCTGAAAACAACAATAGCAAGTGACTGTTATCTTTCATTTCTTTTTATTTTTTCACTCAAGAACAGGATAAACAGCCACTTCATCATTAGTATAGAAGGCAGAAATCACCTGAGACATGTGAAGAAGATTTCACATTGGGAGTTGGTGTGTAATTGGAGCAGCACTACAAAATTTGATCCCGTCAACAATCAGGAAGGAACAGTGGAGGAAAGAAAACATACAGGTTCTGCTAAATTGCCTATTATCTGCATTGCATGATCCTTCTTGGCAGCACTAAAATGGAACTCCTATTTACTTAGCCAACTTCAAATGCTACTGAAAAAGAGCATGTGTGCTTCACAATTGCCGTTTTAACTCCGTTACTGCTTTTCTGATTCTATGCAGTCGCATCAGTAGTCTTTTTTGGTGTTCCTGTAACAGTTGTCTCCCTGAGTTTCTCAGGCTTCCCCAGCACAATCTCAATCTACAATCAAGAAGGAGAGAGAGTGAGGCAAGCATCATGAGTAACAAAATCTTAGTGCTGTTGAAAAATGCACAAAGGGAAAAAAAAATCACCCAAAGAGCCAAACCTTAGCCTTCTGAATTAGGTAGCCTTTGTCCGTACCCTTCGAATCAACTGTGGAGGTCTTTACATCTGTTGCAGTGTTCCAAAGCATTATTCATTACATTAATTAGCAGAAAAACTAAGAGCATATTTAGTATCATTGACATAAAGGAGGATTCCACTTCTTACTCTCTTGAACTGCCAGTCCTTTGCTCTTCAGAATCTCCGAAATTGTGATAACAGTAGGAACAGCTGGATTGAATAACCATAGAAGTTAGCAGGTATAAAGGCTATTGTCTTGGTAATGCAGAGGAAAAACTACATAGGTGTCCTAGAGGAAGATCCATCTGGCATTCAAGCTTTCGTTTGCAATATTCAATGGGCAATTATCATGAGAAAATGTTTAGGATTATCACTGGTTCTCAAGCAAAAATCCAGAAATCTTCTATCCTATACGTGTTCTAAACCAGCAACATTTTCTTTGCAGTGCGTTACCAGGAACAACTGTAACATTCAGGGAAATCCAATTTAATCTAATAGGTTCAAGAGATTCTTGTCTTACAAACGAATCACTTGTTGTATTTGCAATTTTATAGTACGTGCGATTCAATTGATCTCAAAAGCCCAATTTGTTTCTGACAACAAGCTATATATTGGGGGATGAAGCATAAACCTGTCCCGAGAAAAAGGCTCCATGAAGTACAAATATAAACACCAAAATTTTCTGGAGCAAGCAAACTCTAAAGGATAAAAAGGGTTCCACAGCCATGACCGTGTCCATGGGAAGAAATAAACATAGCAAATTCGAAGGTACCAGAATTGAAGCACTCAGAATATGAGATAATACAACGATAGGTGCATAGAAGTTTGATAAAGATGGAGTATCACTCAAGAGAGAAATATTCAAGCTGTCACAACAAGATCCAGTTAAGCTCAAGTCCGCTCAAAGGAGAGAGAGGGCAGAAATAAGAAACTACAAGCAAATAGGATAAACAGGGATTTGAGGACATGTACCCATTCCAAGGCCATTGAGCTCCACACCATTGTACTCCCTGATGTACTTCTGGAATAAAGAGCAACTAAATTAAACAAAATTATCATCAAAAGCCAAAGGAGTCTTACCGCAGAAAGATACGTCTATATTAATTGCTCTCTCTATATGTGTGTGTGCGTGTGTGTGTGTGTCTCAAACCGCATGATCCTCTTTCTTATCAAAGACCAACACAGAATATCCAAGAAAGCCAGAAAAGATTTCTGTCAATCTTCCAGGAAATCTCTAACTGTAAAATTAAAGTCTTTAATTCAGAAGAACTATAGTTCTAACTCAGTCGGTATGAAATTAATTACATCTGTGGTTGTTGCACGCCATGCCTCATATTCCAGAACAATTGCAAAGAATCATTCAAAGAAATGAAAACCCCAAAATTCATCGCAGAAAAAGCAAAAAGAACAAAAACAAATAAAACAAACCCCTTTTCCACATCACCCAGAAACAACAGGGAATAAAAAGATAAAAAAAAAAACTGTCAAAGCCTCACAAAACCCAGAAAATAAACCCCAAGAAAAGTGGTTCCAAACCGACAGATGAGCAAATGCAAGAAAGCACAAAAAAAAAAAAAAACCATATACATACAGAAAATATACCTTGGCAAGATTGAGGTAGAAGATGAAGGGTTTCTTGGTGTTGGAGACTTTAATGAGATTCTTCTTCTTCTTCTTCTTGGTTGAAGCGGGGTCAGTACGTGTAGCAGTACAAGAAGCGGCAGTAGTAGTAAGGGAATCGTCAGAAGCAGCTTTCACAAGAACAATCTTGCAGTTGTCCGCGGCGGTGGTGGCGGCGGCAGCGGCGATGTTCTTGGGAACCGCCATGACCTCTGAGTTAGTCTCAACGTTGCCGTCTACAACAAGTATCACACTATCCTCCATTGATGCAATCTCTCTGTCTCTCTCTACCCCCTCTCCCTCTCTCTCTCTCTCTCTCTCTCTCTCTCTCTCTCTCTCTCTCTCTCTCTCTCTCTCTAATTCGTTGTGAAAATTTGTCAAGTGAATGAATTAATGGAATGAGGGATGGTTCTTGGAGTGGCAGTGGCACTATGTAGAGGGCCTGGTTGGAGGACGAGCCACTGAGGAACGGACGCGTGTAAGCATTTCATTGGGGTGAACTCTGTGGGAAGTTCGTTTTGGCGGGCAAGTTCTAACGGCCGAAGCCATTCTGTTGTCAGCCAGGTGGTTCTCGGCCGTGGAAATCTAGTTGGATTGAGCCCATATCCAGAACGGTCCAATATGTTCTGAAAAAAGGTAAGCCCAAGCCCAATTCATTAATTTTGATGTTATGGGAGAGGCCCATCGTGGTTAGTGATTTTAGTTCTACTTCATAAGGGGCCTATATTTGAACAAATAATGAGAAAAAAAAAAGCCAGTGCATTAAAAGGAAGAAACGGGGGTTCGTGGGTTGCTCGTAGTGTCGATCATTTGGATGGCAATGTAAAGTTTGACCTCAATCTGTTAATGCCATCGAAGACGGGACACGGCCTTAAAGGATATATGACAAATCACTGAAAGGTAGCACCTTAATTGGAGATGGTGGGGGATTTGACACCCTTTTGATAGTTCATTTTCAAAGGAAAATATATCAATGCTATCTCAACTATAAAGTAAAATGCTTCTCAAACTAAAATTTTAAAAAAAAAAAAAAAAAAAAAAACTATGAACTAAAATGAAATACATAGGTACACATTAGCCCTCCCATCCGGGGACATGGTCCAGATTTGGTCCATTGACTGGTTATATTTGATATTGCCAAGCAACCAACCATCGCTATTGATGGGCACGTGTGGGAGTGTGAAGTAGAGGTTCAGTGGCTTTTGTGGGTCTAAGAATTTGGAGAGGATCAATCATGGCCGTTGGCAGCTGCAATCTGGTTGGTGGGGCCTCACTTGATCAGAACACTCGCTTGAAATTCAAGGTTGGAGGCGTGATGGAGGGAGAGGCTGTGTGGTCCAATTACACGATTTTTTTTATTTTTTTATTTTCACTCAGTTTTTTATGCCTTAAAACTGGCATCCTTCCTTTTACTTCACTCTCTCGCAGCACTGTCTCGTATCTGTTCTCCAATTGTTCTAATAAAATAAAAAAAAAGGTCATAGCCTTACATATCTTCCCCTCTAATCTTCGCTAAATCAGTTGTTGCCCCCTTAAATTATTGTACATTAGCCTTAAACATCAAGCTTAACCAATTGGTACGCAATTTACACTCGTTTGAAGCCCGTTGTTCATTCATTATCTTTTCTTGGCTGGACACATGCAGCGATTTCAGAAATAAGGTAGGGTGAATTGGGTATAATATTAATGGGGTCGGGTCGTATTCAATTAATTAAGAGGTTGCAGAGGCTTTATCTAAAGGGGGTAATTGGGAACGATCACCGATGGGGCGTATGCAATCATTTGAATAGTACGTCTTATCTTTCACTGCTTTTAGGTCAGGATAGGGACGTGCTGGCAATTTGGAAACGTCCGTTAGTGTCACCAAGTTCTTAAACGTCCCAACTAATTTGTGACATTATGTCTAAACTATGCAATCTTAAGCGAGATTAAAAATGTATCCATTTCCCCCATTGGCCATTGACATTACACATCGCACGCCCTTTTCAATTTAAGAATTAAGACTCTCTCTCTCTCTCTCTCTCTCTCTTCTTTTTCTTTTCTTTTTTTTGGTTACATTTTTTTTCAAAGCATTGCATGTTTAAGTGCACAACATGTTTTTTTGTTACGTGGAGTCTCCATCACTTCATTTAAATGGGCTAAAGTAGGTCTTTAGTTTGGCTATTAAATTCAATTGATGATTGGTAATCAATTTGGCATTTTTTTTTTTCTAAGCATGGAGAGTACAAATTGTTGCGTTACCAAACTTTTATTTTTTTTGTTTTTGTTTTTTTTTTTTTGGGGCAATGAAACATTCACCAAGTACGTGCTATTATAGACAAAATTAATGAGTCTTAACCTTGACAATTTGGCAAACCAAGTAAGAAAATGGAAAAGAGAATAATTTAGCCATTTATGGTTTGGAGAAAAAGCTGATGTGCCACTTCAAATGCATTGCCTGTAACAAAATTTGCAATTTGGAATCGATTTTGATAAAGGGATTCTTATTAACACATCAAAATTAAAAGTGCAAAGGGGGTTGGCATTTTTCTGTCTGGACTCGTCTTCGCAGTCGCTGGTTGCCAGTTGTTTGGCGAATCATTCTCACATTATTAAACCTACAAATGGCTAAAGCGTTATGCAATTCCTGGTTGTTCCTTTTGGATCTCTCTCTCTCTCTCTCTCTCTCTCTTTTCTTTTTGCTTAAATGTGAATCAGACTGTGCCCATGAAATGATAAGCTTCATCATCCCATAAAAATAGTTAAAGATTTTTAGGCGAAAATCAATAAAAGCTCAACTATGCATGCCTTGAGTCCCTTTGGCATGACGGGAAATAATGTTGCATCTGAATTCTGTTTTTAATCAACAGATAATTACAATGAGAGATAATCACAAAATCTAATCATAGAATTATCTACTAATATCTTGTTTAAAATTTTATAATACTTTTTAACTGTTTATGCTATGTCTAATAAAATCCAAATGTGGGAATACCAAACCAAAAAACATGTAATAAAATAGACAATGTTGAGAAAACTTGTGAGCAAAATCAAAATTTTCTATTTTTTTTTTCTTTTTTTTGGGCTGAATTGATACTCTTACGACACATTTCGGTTTTTTTTTTTTGGTTTTTGGTGGAGGGGTTAAAAAGCAATTGAGTAAACCATAAAATAATTGGATTGAAATTATAAACAGTTAAAAGGCCTGCCCCCCAAGTATTTTAAACTTTCAAATTTTACTGAGCGCCGTGAAGTAACGGTGTGAACACCGACGATCGAGGCAACTTTTGTAAGTACCGGTGTACTACTGTATAAAATGAACAACGTTAACAGACAAAACACCAAACACGGCTCCACAGAGAGAGAGAACTGAAACAAAAAAGCTTCCGCTTACCTTCGGAGATCACACATAAACCCGGTGAGCTATTATTTGCGAAATTCGCCATTTTTTTATTGTTTTTTTTTTTTTTCAGTTTGTCCATCCGGATCTGTTTCTCAATATTTCAAATTTGCATGTAATGTGGGTTACATTCAATCTTGTTGGTAATAATGCATTCGCTATAATTTAATCTATTTTCTGTCTGTATTGGATCTGTCTTCGGCTGCAAAATGTCGGTGCATTCTCTTGTGTTCTTCCAAAATGGAAGGCTTTGAATGAATCTCTGTCTGTTGTCTGATATTCTAACAGTTCAAGTACTTTTAAACCATATGTTTGGTTACTGAGAAAATGGAGAGAAATGCTTCGAAGGAAAAGAGAAAAAGAAACTATCTTTTGCGTTTTACTTGTAGCCTCATGAGTTTTCTTCTTTTGTCTTGTTAGAAGAAGTGTTTTTTTCTTTCTTTTCTGTGGTTTCCTGCGGACTGTCTTTTCTTTTAATGTGTCTAAGTATTTGCATTCGATGCTGTTTTGGAGTTCATTTTAGGTTGTCAATTAAGTCTCTTTGTAATGGTTGCTAGATTTTAGGTTGCCTTTCTTTGTTTGTTTGATTAATGCACCTGTGGGCTGTTCAAGTTTTTTCTTAATTAATCATCAAATTATATGTTTGTCAAAGCCATTCTGGTAACTCGTTTGAGATTTAGTGTCATTTCTGGAAGCAACCCATTATTCCTTTTTGGTCGAGCACAGAATTTCTGTAATATGATTTGTCTCCTATCTTTAGTAAGTCAGCAGTTTCTTAGATCAAATGATTTCTTCAGCAAGTTGTGACCATTGTTTAAAAACTTTCCTCGGTAATTATACAATTCTTTAAGACCAGAGATATTTCATCAGTTTATTTCCAGCTCAATCAACTGCTTGTTCCTCTAACATATCTTAAATGTCCTTTCTCTTAAAGCTTCAATTTTTAGCCTATTTTTCTATTGCCATTCAGCCCTGAACTTGTTAGAGGGTTACAAATTACTCTTTTGTCTCCTTTCCCTCCATCATTAAAAGTTCATCTTCTTGGAAAAGTATTGACTTCTGTTTTGGTGGGTTTGTTACTTCGCAGGCTCATGATGGTACATCCTCTTTTTCTTAAAAAGATGGAAGTTTGTAAAATTTACTTCCATGTACATCCATATCTAAAATGCATGGCTTCGGCTTAAGCTCATAGGAAAAGTAATTCTTGAGGCCTCCTTGAGTAGTGAATAACAACACTGCTGCCCTTTTTCACCATAGACTGTAATGTTAGCTTGAATATATCTGTTTTAGTATTGTATAGTTCCTGATGCCCTATTTTTTGTCAAAATTCAAAAGGAACTGTATGACATGCTTAGAACTTCCACAGTCAGAAGTGTGACATGAAATGCTTTTCAATCGGTCCCAGGTTTAAACTTTTTGTTGTTACACAACTTCTCTCCAGTAAATGTTTATTCCAACTTTAGAAAAAGAAAAATAAGATAGCTAGCAAGACTACCAATGTTTTTCATGCAGAGAAACATAGAAGCACATGCAATCTGATGTTATCGTGACTTGTGTGCTTCTTTTTCAAGTGTGATGGGCATGGAAGTCACTGATATCTGCATGGACAAGGAGCCAGATTGTGTTATAGTGTACTCAAATGGTGTCTCTCACAGTTCAAATAATGAAAAAATTCCCAATCAGCATCATATTCTGGAGTCCAATGAAACCATTAATGGGGATACGGAGATTCAGAGTTCAGAGGAGAGTACTGAAGCCAAGGAGTATGAGGTGAAGGAATGTACAACTGAAATCTCAGTTGACACTACCAAAATTTCTCCTGCTGAAAAAAGTGAGGATCAAATTGTACAAAGCACAGAATTTGAGGCTGGCTTATGTGAAAAGCGTATTAACTTGGGTAACCTGAAGGCCAAGGGTAAAAATAAGTCACGAGCACCCATGAAACATGCTTCAAAACTTGCTCCTGCTGAATTTGTTCGAACTAAACACACAGTTCCTCGGCCATTTGCATTGGCAACTGAAAAGCGTGCATCATCTGGAGTTCGCCCTTCTGGTTCTGAATCTGATGACACTGATGGTTTGAACAAACCATCTAACTCAAACAATGTGCTCCTTCCAAACACCATGAAGCAGAATCAGGTGACTTTTTGAACCAAGTGTTGATTTTTAATAATTATCACATCAATTCAAATTCAGAAGGCAGATGACTGTAGTAGAACCAACAGTCTTGGCATGACTTTCAGCATAGAATTTCTCAATAAAAAGAAATGATACTATGAAATTATTGGACATGACAGTGCTAATGTGCCTTATTGCTTAAAGTTTGTAATTTGATGATCCTCTTCAACTGAAGGCATTTCCAGTCTCAAGGAATCCATTGCAGCCAAATAACAAGAAGCATTCTGATGAGGAAGATACTTGTTCTATCACTTCCTCATATCCTCTTGCTACCTCCAATTCAAATGAGTTACCTTTATCCTATCCTTCTCTTATATTCTTATCACTGTTCTTGCTTGCAATCTCTTTTACAATTGGTTTTGTACCTTGACATTCTGTAGTACTTCATTGTCTGCACGGACTATTGGGTCCAAGAAGATTGCAATATCAGCTCCAATATTTAGAAGCACTGAACGAGCTGAGAAACGGAAGGAGGTACTTCCTTTGTTATTTTGTCTTAGAATTGAATTTGCCTTAAATAAATTTATGTAAGTGTTGTAGAACATAACTGAAACAAGAATTGATCTCTTTTTATGTTTCCTTTTTTAAAGTTTTATTTAAAGTTAGAGGAGAAGCATCAAGCCCTGGAAGCTGAGAAAACCCAAAGTGAAGTGAGGTCTAAGGTATTGTTCCTTAAGTATTTTATGAAAATGGATGTGTAGAGTAATAGAAAATTTTTTCTCACTACTTTCCATGCATGTCTGGTTGTTTGGGCGCAAAATACTGAAATATTTCTTTTCCTCTGGTTTATCTATTGCTCTTGACGTTTTAAGGAAGAGAGTGAGGCAGCCATCAGGCAACTGAGGAAGAGTTTGATGTTTAAGGCTAACCCAATGCCAAGTTTTTACCAGGAGGGACCACCACCTAAGGTTGAACTGAAAAAGGTAGTAGATGTATTCTTCTCTTTCTTTTTCTGTCATGCTGAAGATCTGAGTCTCAAGGATTCTGTTTGAGCTGTCAAGCTCTGCAAGTTAGCTGGCTGTAGCGAGAAAGTTTATCTCATTGCTGTACTACCCGTTGTTTGATTAAAAAGGGGTAAAAGGTTCTTTATTCTGTGTTTATGAACCAATGTTAACTACTAAACTTTGCACGGCCAACAGATGCCACCAACTCGTGCGAAATCACCAAAGCTGGGCCGAAGGAAGAGTTGCAATAATGGGGTAAATTCATCTCCAGCAGACAAGGCCAAAGATGCGTATGGTCAGGTAAATCATTGCAATGTGGGTGCTCACAAAGAAGATATCAACACCTCTGTTTCCATCAACAGAAAGAACCAGCATCCCTAATGGCCATGATGTGCAATCAATGAGTCCATTCCACTTGAGATAATCGGACTGAGTAATGGAGGCATTGATGTTCATTCCTAAGTTTATGGTGAGTTCTTAATTTATAAGAGGCATATGGTCCCACTTTCCCTTACTTTCTTTCTCACTGCTTTTAAAAATGCACGACTTTTTTTACCTTCAAGCTGCAAGGACTTGTTGCAGTGTTTGGATAAGTTATAAAGTGTAAATCTCTGTAACTTATAATATATGTATAAAGCATTTACATTTTTTCTTTTCTGTAAACTGCTTGAACTTTGACACCAAGTAATTTAAGCATCTTTGATGCATGTTAAACAAGAAACATAAAGCATATTAAAGTCACATTTCCCTCATGAACTTTCCGTTCGATGCACCTAGGGAAACTTTGGCATAGCCTTCTGGTGGTTGGTTTCTTCTTTTGTGCGTGTGTGTGTGTGAGAGCATGCACACGTGTTTTGAATTGATGAAATTGATATATGGGCTGATTGCTGTGGAATAAGCTACAAAAGGCAAAAATATGTGGTGATTTGAGAATGTAGAAATAGTACTTTCTTTAGTCATTTGAATTATATGTAGATTTGTCTGCTCTTAATTTTGTGCTTCACGGTAAGAGTATCCCTGGGAAAGCAAAGGAGATAAAAAGTAAGAGGGCAAAGGGTCCCATCTCGGTTAAGATATGCTTTGTTAAGGTGGAAAATTGTGCTTTTGTTAAATCTTTTTTGTGCATAATTATGGTGAGCGTCATCATGAAAAGCTCCTTAAAGCAAAAGAAAAAGAGACAGATGGGGCGTAAAGCACCAGGTGTTGGGAGTGTTTATTTGTAACCAAACAGTTAAAAAGGACTTTTCAAGAGCAATTCTGGGGTGAAAATTTTGCTAGTTAAAAGGGTCCTCTTAAAACTGCCTCTGCTTTGATCCCACATATTCTAGTGCATCCTTCACCACTTCCCCTTTTCATTCCCATAAATCTTGCCACTGAAAATGAACCCCTAAGGCCTTGGACCTGCCACTAGTACGCTACATAGTTGCATGCTGATGTCAATTATCCTGGCTAAAGTAATTGAAGATTGAAGACTTTTTACCCGTCAGGATTATGTCTTAAAAAGAAGCGTAATTGGGTATTGCAGATGAGCATGAAGATGACCAAGAAATTTCTCCTTCATTAGTATGAATGTATGATAATTAATTTTCTTGGACTCCCGGCTTGCATTCACTATTTCAGGGAAACACAACCGAGAATTGATTTAATCAGTTGGGTCCTTGAATGGCAGTATAGGCACTCGCATTGTGATTTAAATTCGGAATTGCTGGTATTTAGCTTTTGTGTCGTCAGGAATGCACTTAGCCTTAATAAGCTCTTGTATGTACGGTAGGCATCACTTCATTAACTTTAATTTTGCCCCACTTTTCCATACCCACATGCTTACTTCCCACTGTGCTTTATCAGTGTTGTGTCTGTTCGAGCTTTAGCTGGCCAACCTTTATTCTTTCCAAATAATCTTGGAATCACACTACTTGGGCAGTTAGGGTGAGCCCTCTTTGATGAAACTTCTTCCTTCTTATATCTCCCTTTTTTCTTCAGGGGAAAAGCAGGAAATTTTTTATCACTGAATCGCATTTTTAGTTTTTTTTTTTTTTTTTATTAATGTCGCATTTCGAATTATTCTAATGTCGTAAAACATTAGTTCTCTAAGAAATGTTCAATCGTGATTTTCTTGTAAAACTCGCCTAACGGTAATTCTACTGGAATTTAGATGGTGGTTATGTCAGAGGTGCAGTCAGTAAAACATGAATTTTATTAAGGTATTAGCAGAAGTTCCTGAGGTACCGATTTTGAGTCAGCAAAACAAATGTGAGAGCTTTGTCCACTGGGACGCCTGAAAAAACTAACAGAAACTCCTGGCTGCTTTGATCTCAAGTTTGAACCAATGTTCTAAGTTGAACCCATTCAACGTCAACGACCAGCGGCAATGATTTACTCCACAAGAGCTCGCTTCTGCCATTTGCGCCATGGAAACATAGACACACCTCTGTAACTTATACATGGAGAATGTTGGGTTGTTAATCCAAGAATAGCCTATACTTTTCAAAAGTTGATAGATTCAATCTTTACAGGAAATAAAAATATGAATTTCCGTGCAACAAGCAAAGTGAAAATTTGGGTAGTCCAAGTCCAAGCAAACAGAGCGAGCCAAAGTTTTTTCTTCTTCAGCAATGTTATGTGTGAACGGAAGGGAAGCTGTTGAAAGTGGGACTTCGTGTCGTTACGGGACCCACATAAAGATACTCTCCTGCACCCTAGCTCATCATCACGTATATAAGGGCCCATGAAAACAATGCATGGCCAAATCAAAATTCAACAGTCTCTCTCACCCTTACCTCTCTCTCTCTCTCTCTCTCTCTCACACACACACACACACACGCACACGGGACAACAGTTGAGGGGAATGCTGTCTGGTTCGAGACCATTCACTTTGAAGCAATACCAAAATATCCGCTTGAATGATCTCGGACCAGGCTTCATTCCCCCCAACTCAGAGACTTTGCACCACCTCAAAAAATGGAAGTTCCCTGTCATATGCAACGTTGACTCAGTATCTGTAGTCACGGAATTTGCCAATCTTCGCTGTAAGTGTTGACCACCGCTTGCTACTTTTGTTCATACACATATACCGGGTTTCTTTTTCTTCTGTATGCAGATGAAAAACACCCAGAGGGGGATATACACGAGTTTTTGCACAAACAGGTACGAAATTTCAAAGCTTCATTTTTTGGGTTGATTGGCACACACTCAGACTTGAATTCAAGGCCTTCCGTCCATAAGACATCTCCAATACCATTGAGCTATAGCTCATTGGTACGTTTCAAACCTTCTTGTTATATGACACGCTGATAAAAGCCTAAAAGGTAGATGCATTTCTGTCTTCCTACTGTTTCTCATTCTCTGTAACCAAACAGCCGTAGTCTTTCTATACTGATAAAATTAATTTGTAGCCTGCTCCAATGCAAACCAGGGAAATTTTCGTTATAACAACCATGGTGCTCGATCTCTTGTCCAACATGCAAGAGATTGTTGTTATGCTGGAAGTTATGTATTAAACACCAATCTATACCTGATGTGAGTGTGCTTTTCTTTTTTTGTTAAAAAAAAAAAAAAAAAAACATAGAACGAACGAATGAGTGTGGATCATTACCATTAGTGCTTGCTAGAAGGCCATTCCAAAAGGAAAGACAATTTCTTTGAGAAGAGTTTGGCACAATTTTACACATTTTTTAATTCATTGAGAAACCATAGTTTTCTTTTTTCTTTTTTTATTTTTCGTGAGTTTGTCTCTAGGTGCGCCCTTTGGTCGCACCGCCCTTGTTTGGTCTCACCAAATTCGTTGAAAAACGGAAATTTTGGGGTTCAGTGCGAAAATCTTGCTGTAAAGGAAGAAGAAAAAAAACAAAAGTTGGGTTTCGTCTTTTTGTCGGTAGAAATTTTTGCCAAATTGGCTTTGCTTGCAGGTAGTAACAAAGAATAAATTGAAGCCTGTTGCTTTCGCTTTATTAGCCGCATGAGAGAGACAGAGTGAGAGAGAGCAGAGAAAACAATCTTTGGAAGTAACAAAAATCCATTAAAGTTCAGCTTTGAATTGCTTCTTTTTGTTTTCCCACCTTATGAGAGTCCATCACACTTCTTTCCATGTGCTCTGCCTCTACACAACTCAATCTTAATCCATAAAACTGATACACACCATTAACTACTTTTGTAGCCAATATTCCAAATGGGTTTGATCTTGAACGGTTGACCATCCCTTCCATGTGAACGGATTTATGATCTTAGAGTATAAGCAGAAAAGAGATACAAACGAGTGCAAGTATACGTACAAAAGTGTTCAGCCGACTGGACATCCTTAGAAGGGGTCAACTTGCTCATGCGGGTGCTTTTATTCGATGCACTTAAACTTCTACCTTTCACATTTTTCATTTCAACCATAATTGAACGATTAACGCATCGATTAGACCAAGAATCAAGAAATATAGCAACTAAAGGAAATGCATAGGTCAAACCGATTCTTGAGACAGGAAGTTGACCTTTTAGTCTTGGGAAGGCAATTGCACTGCGATCACCATTATACATTTAGACCCTTATCCCACTTGTGTTGAGGTTAGAAGTTAAAAATAGCTCCACAAATTGAGTTATATTATAATATAAGTATAACTTTAGTTCCAAATTATGACACATGATAACCTGGAAATTCCAATATCTTATTGAGTTCGTGGCCATTAAACCAAACTCTTTATTAACTTTTTCCACAGTTATTTATTTAATTCTTCGGGTACGTGCTAGTGCCACCCATGTTTCACTTGATAGAATAGAAGGAGAAATCAAGTAAAACCCATTTTGCAGGAACAGGGCAGCGAAATCAAGTGACCCGGTTTATTTCTTCTAGCTTTAGCCTTTCCTAGATTTTGGCAATTCCACTTTAGCCATACAATCTAAAGGCAAAATGATTTTTTTCTAACATTACTTCGTATCAATATATATAAAAAATAACATAAAAATATTATAAAAGTAATATAATAAATTTTTTAATATTTAATTTTATTTATTTATAAAATTAAATATAATGAGATTAGTATATATATATATATATATAAAGTCATGTTACAACTTAATTTCTCACTTTTATGGTTGTTGGTGATTATGAGACGACGGGGGGGCCCTTGTACTTTGTGATTCATGGAAGAGTCAAAAGAGAAGAGAGACAACTCGAGTATGGATTACGTGGCCCATAACTGAAAATGACCCCAATGCTCCGTAAAGCCAATTTTGATTCTTTTTAAGTAACTTTGAATACCTTTTTCTTGTGACTTAACAACATCAAATTTCTGATAAAGTATTCAAATATCAATTTTAGAAAGAATGTTCGGAAAAGGGTTCCTTTGAAAAAGGGGAAGACTTAAAAAAAAAAAAAAAAAAAAAGGTGATTTTGTAGGGCAATCACCCCAATTTCAGCTTGAGGGCCCAAATAAATTTTTTTGTAACCATGAAGACAACCCCTTGTGGCCCAAAATATACAATGAAGTTGGTAAACTACCAATACGACAACCCCTTTGGATTGAGTGAGATTCTTTTATTTTTATCTCAAAATGTTGTAACAAATAAGACAATTTTTTTTTTTTTTTTAACTGTGAACTATATAAAATAAAATAATTGTAAACTGTGAGCAATTAATCCAATGATTAGGCAAATTACATTAACATTAAGTAGATTTAATTGGGCAAATCTCCTCCGCGGTTTTTGGGACCTGTAGATCTCTCCTTTTCATTAACTTCTAACAGCCAATAATTACTGATTATTACAATATTAATAAAAAAAAAAACATTTAACCGAAAAAACAAAAAACTGAGAACAGATTTTTTTTTTTTTTTTTTATTGGGCAGGAGAATATTTAACGCGACGCTCCGGAGCGCCCGTTCATTGAGCGAGTGAATACCTTCCCTAACAAAACACGTGCCCACGTCCAAAAGTACCAAACAAACAGAGATCGCCTCGGGGATAAGCCGTCATGAACGGAAAGTGGGCGGCGGTTGGAGATCCGGCGCCGGCGAGAAACTCCGGGGAGGGACGTTGTGATATTAAGTGAGTACGTTTCGTGTTTTTTTTTTTTTTTAATAATTTTTTTAAAAAATTTATTATTCTTTCGTCTTTTGCTTTTTAAGTAATAATATGAAAAGGAATTCTTGGCAATATTGGAATCGATTTTCTGTAGAGTAGTAAACTTGAGTGGTTAAGAAATCGAATGGGAAGTGAAAATTGAAAATTCAATGGTTGGGTTTCTCTATACCGTGTTTGATTTTACCGGAAAGTGGACAGCTACCTGAGGAGGATCTAGAGTTCCTGGATAGTTAAGGCTGCAACGATATTTCATTGCATTGAAGTTCTGGTTTTATAAACACGCGTCAAAATGCGCTAGTTTGAATTAATGCGGTCCGCGTTGCACCAATAGGCAGCTGCCTGGCTAGCTGCTTAGTGAGGTTGAAGGATTATGGTTTTTCTCAGTTTATCTCAAAATCGGGTCAATATAATTTGATTATCAGGTTGAGAATAATAATGCATGCCTCAGTTGGCTTCTCCAATCTGTCAAAATTAAAGGAGGGGTCATTCTGTGGCTCCAAGTGATGTGGATTTACACGTTATTTGCATCCCGAGAAGGAGGCTGGAATCAGATATTGCTTCTCCTTTCTTGATGCATATCACCGATTTCATATATTGACTGTTGTGTTTTTCGTGAACTAGTGCTTGTCATAAGTGATTGGTTTTCTTGAGATTTTTTTCTTGTAGAAAGGGCATTTGCTATTGTATAATGCATGCAAACTGATTTGTTCTGCTCCATTTATTTGCAGCACCTGTAATGAACCAGAGAAAGGGGACATTGTTACAAAAAAATGATTTACTGCACCTATTGCATCTGCTTATGGAGAAGGATGGTCAGACAAAATGGCATTTCGTGATGGAAAGGTCTACACCAAACATGGCATGCTATGCTTGTTGCCATGTGACTCAGGTAGATTATGACTTTGTTGTTTACCTGGTGAGATTGCTCTAACACTTTCTGAAAGAGTGTGTTTGCTCTTTGCCTGTGATTCAAAGAGTGGACATAAGGGTTTACATGGAAGTTGACATTCATCATAGGATGAGGACTGGATAGCTAAAATGGAAATATCTCACTAGAGTTGAGTACTGTCACAAAATTACTATTATGTTGAAGGTAATTCTATCAACAACAATCAGGCCCCAATGCAGTACGATAGTGACTGGTAGATTGTGAATAAGCTACATGTCCAAAAGAGATAGGAATGCTTAGAAGTATCTGTGCTTGCTTTAGGTAGGACTGAATGAGAAAATGAGTATATGTATAAATTAAGGATTGATGTTTGAATTGGTTTGAACATATTCAATGTGCATTATAAATGCTCCAATTAAGGGGTAACCAAATTCGAGTGCATGGCAAGAGTAGGAGAGAACAAGCTAAGTTTACTTGGGAATATTTGATTAGGAAGGAATTACAAAATTAAATTTCACATCAAACTTAAGTCATAATAGAATGGAATTAAGCAAAAAGATTTGTATGGCAGACTCCAATTAAATTTGGATTTAAGACCTTGTTGTTGTTAGCTAATTGGGAGAGATGGGCGGGAGGGGAGGATGTTCTCTCACTTTTTGGCATGCCAAGGATTTATTGCTGGGGAGTGGGTTGCAGCAGCGTCGTTGTTCCCTCGCCTTCATACTTCATCTACCGATTGCGGCTTTCACCCTTCTTCCCAACCTATGTGAAAGAACCCGTCCCAGCATTTCACTGTTTCATTGTTGCATTATGCAAATATTTACAGCTGAACTCATTAGTCTCGCACTCTGCATCAATATCAAGATTCTCTCTGTCTCTTTCTAGAAAAAGGCTATTGTTAAGTACTGATGATTATTTACTGCGTTCTTCTTTGTGCTGGAGTACCAACAAAAAGTTTTTGTCATGTGGCCCAACTTTCACTCGTGTGATTCCTCCGGCAGAAAGATGGTAGGCTGATCATGAAAATGGGATTTTTGTTTTTTTGGCTTTTAGCTAATAACTAATGAATTTCAGTCGGCTCCTTGCATTAGAATTATTGTGGTAGATCCTCAAAAAGGATTGTCAAGGGAAAGCGTATTGATGGGCAGCTCTCTTATAAGTGAAACTTGCATTCTCAGGCAAATTTTTAACCGTCGACTTAGCCCAGTCATGATGCAGATCATGCTAAGAAGACTGAACTAATTATCAGAAATGATGAGAAGAGGAAAAGGAGACATCGAGAATTAACAAAATCCGGAACTTCAATTATCATTTCTCCTGATTGGCCGCGACATCTTCTTCTTCTTCAAAATATAATAAATGTGATTGACAGTTGAGGCCAACCAATTCAGCCCCCATAATTGACCTCAGCGACAATACTGATAATCGGGGTACGTATTTGGCGTGTTTGTTGTCTCACCTCATCCAACACACGAGTTCTTCACAATATGGACATACAATCCAACAAAATGAAAAAAGACAAAGCAATGATTGCCCTGGTTGCCAATATCAAAGATCAGAAAGATGTAACCTAGGAGTAGATTTTATCATTTATATTTGAAACTTTTCGATTCGAAGATTTATAAGCGATTATTTCATTGACCTTTTTAGAACATAAAAGTTGAACATTAAAATAGAATACGATCCTTTTGATTTGTTAAATACACTTAAAGGGAAAAAAAAAAAAAAAAAGGTGAAAATCTTGGTCAACGCAGCTATTTCTGCAACTTTTCTATGCTAGCATCCTGTTGCTATGCATATGGGCAGGGGCAACGGTAAAATGGATGGCTCTTGCTTCGAAGAGTCTGCTTTCATGATGGAGTGGTGGAAAGTGGTCCAGAGTCTATTTAATTGGTGGTTGACATGGGACCGAAACGTGGACACCCATAATTTATAATGAAATAGATCTGTTGCGAATTCAGGATCCACCGTCATAATAAAAAAAAAAAAAAAAGAAAAAAAAAAGAAAAAATGTCTACGAACATCAACAGCACTCAAAGAATTCAAGTTTGAGCAATTAGCGAATCATATTTTTTGGCAGCAGGCTCGAATCCACTCGATCAAATTGTCTGGAATAGGGGAATGTTTCTCTACTGTATTTATCCTTTGATCAAACGCGGGGCCTCAATAAATCCTCCATGATATTAGTCAATGTCGAGCTCGCGTCGGATCGGATTAGAATTATTAATGGTGGCGTTATTTTATTCTTAATTTATTGTCAGGCTAGAAAGGGGTGACGATCTTCCCCCGAGAAGAAGGGAAAAAGAACACAATTATGTTATATCCGAGCTTTAGATAAGCACTACAAGCTGTCACTCATGAATATTCTAATACACCCCGCTAAAGATCTGTATTATTTTTTTACTTTACATTGTGGCCCCTAAAGGGACACGTGTGCTAAAGCAATTCAAGTTTAATGAGCCCAAGGCCAAAGTGCACATCTTTCATTGGGATTCAGCACCCTCTAACTCAGTTTCGGTGCAAGATTAATTTCATGGGGGTTTAATATTTTATAGTATTCTCTTTCGCTGGTTTCGGAGAAAAGGGGAGTGAGAGAAATTGACACCTGTTTTTTCTGACCCAAAAGACAAGATGACACTGCCATGTACTGCGAGTGAGTGACAAATATATGTAAAGTGCTATAGGTAGAAAAAGAAAGTAAAAAATAATAATAATAACTGGACTTTGAGTTCCATACTGTTGGCATGTAATGAGCCACGTGGCATCCCCTGGACCTCGTACCCGGGAATCTGCCTAAAGTCGACAGAGTTGTTCATGAATCTACTGGGATTCAACCACTTTGCTTCTTTTTATTTTTTAAACATCTGCTGACCTTTAGTGAGTTCTCTTCCTTTCTACCATTATTTCTCGTTAAGTTTCTTGTTTTGGGTTGCGCACTGTCGTAGAAGTGCATTTTGTTTGTGACGATTTAACATTTTTACAGAAAGACAGTAGCTTTCGGGGATTCAAGGGACAAACGGTATGGGAGCCCCCGTAATTCCACTCCGTTTTCTGATGGGATCATTTGTTTTCTGTTTTAAAATCCACTTGCTTTTGTTTGAATGATGATGGCTCTTCCCTGTAGTTATTTCACAGTTCTGCCGTGGCTATTACTTCTTTATTTAATTTTATTTTATTTTTGGTTTGGATTACTTTGCTGAATTTTTACTCGAATTTGTAGGTGAAATGAGTGGTTGACTTCCTTTCTTTCTTCCCCTTTTTGTTTCATGCTTTTTACTTGTCGAAGTTAGTTTTTTTTTTTTTTTCTTTTTTCCCGATGGCTTTTCTGAATCGATGAAAATTATGCAATTCCTTAGGTCTTTAAAAGAAGGGAGGAAGTTTTGGTCCCTTTTGTACTTTGATTGTCATGTTGCTTTAATCAAAATTTTCGTGCTAAATCTCTTTTTTCTGGGCAGAAATGGTCCTGTGTAATGTAATTGAGGTTTATGTCTCCTGGCTGAGAATTAATGGGAATTTCCCTTAAGTTTAGAAGCTGGATGGGGCAACTGGGGTTGGATCCTGATTGCATACTTAGTGTCAGATATTAGTACTCTACATTCTTTGGACATATAATTCTTCTGTTAATGTCTACAATTCTATGTTATGTCTGCTATTCCAAAGTTTCGTTCCAAATGGATGTATTTTTGATTCCAATGTTCTGTAGGTGTTTGGGACCATGGAGAAGTCTGACCTGAACTCGATGGGATTTCAGGATTGCCTGGATGATAAAACTATAGAGCCAGTTGCTAATAGAGATCTCGCTTTAGGTTATCCAAATTGGTTCATCCAGAGAGAAGCAAAGAGTGAATCAGGTGCAGGTGCAAATGCAGGTTCAGCAACAGACATGACATTTGTTGGCACTGATCCCCTGTCTGAACTAGTTTGGTCTCCACAGAAAGGCTTGAGTCTTAGATGTGCTGATGGCAGCTTCTCCACGAAAAAATTCTCTCTTCTTTGTGGTTCAGGAGTCAGCAATATGGGAAGTGGATTATTTACCAATGAACCTATCAACAAGGAAAATCTTATCACATCTGTAGCAGCATGTAATGGGACAAGGCATAGTTCTGCTGGGTCTCCTATTGATGATGCAGGCACCATGCCATTAAGTGTGTCAAGTGGTGAGCTCAAGACAGGTAATGATATATTATTAATTAAAGATGTTATGGGTCAGTAAGGAGTTTTTGAATCATCAATTTCGTTCTTTTTATTACCTGTCAGAAACTGTGTTCTAGACTACTGAAATCATTCATTTATGAAGGGGAAGATGTAAACAGTGTCTTAAACATTGAAGTGGCTGAGAGTTTGGAAGGTAGAGGAAACAAAATTTCAGGATCTCCAGGTGCATCGTGTCATCTTTTTAATTCTTTTTACTACATGAAAATGATGTTCAGAGGATTATTTACTTTTTCTTGAACTCGACATGGAGCTGATATCTTTTTTTGTCAATTAAAAGCAGATAAAACCAAAATGGATGTGGTTCAGAATGATCCCAATTCTGAGGAACCTGCAGTCAGAGTTGGGGTTGTTGGTCATACAGAGCACACTTTAGGAATGGAAATTAGTTTGACCTCTGAAGTTCACTCTGAGGAACAATGTGGAGCCTGTGATGTTCACATGCAGAATGTGCTTCCTTCAGGGAAAGGGCTTGGGGTATTGCCTACATCTGTGGAGGAAGAGAGCAAAAATTATGCAGATGTGGGTCCTTCTTCCATTTCCCCTCTGCAAAAACAGGAGTCATCTGACGAGAATGATTTAAGAGCTCTGCTGACTGAAAATGCTTGTTGTGCTACAAGGCCCACAACTGAAATTGTGGCAGCAGAATCTGGCCTCAAAGTTGGGAATACCTCTCAGCGAGACAGCAAAATACTTTGTAGAGACAAGAGTCTTGAAGCTAGTATTTCACCCACAAGTAATAGAATCCAGAGGGATCAAATGAAAGGAAAAGCTAAGGCTTTATCTGATGGAAATGTGTCTGGAAGAATGCTGGACGAGGATGATGACAGCCATGAGAGTGTGGATAGCTGTAACACTGGCAGTGTAGTCTCAACAGGCAAAAGAAGATGGAGCTTTGAGCAGCAGTTGATTGTTGGAAGCAAAAGATTCAAAAAGCAAATCCAAGAAAGCCCTTCTTCAACATCATTTTTCAAGCAAGATAGCTCCTTTATGAGCTGGATCTCAAACATGATGAAGGGTTTGTCAAAATCAAATGAAGATGAGGCACCTTCTCTTATAGATCATAACTATGGGCATGAGAGTTCCTGTCAGAATTTGATCACATGCAACAGAAACCATGATGCTGGGTGCAGAGCTGTTGGATTTCAATCCATTTTTCTCTCTTTATATTGTCCAAAGACAAGGACTCAAAAATTTAATACATTAAATGCCAATTATCAAACAGATGGATCCAAAGAACTTAACCTGGATACTAAGGTATGTGATGTGGATGCTACTCCAACAGCATGCTGCATGGTGGCTGGTGACTTCCATAAAAGATTTCTGGTATCAAGTGAGAAAATCAATGAGTCTGCATCTGGTTATGGAAGAGGCTCAATGCCACAGCCTAAAGATACATGTTTGAGCAATCTTTCCATTCGGGAAATCAACAGGATTGGCTCCATGGAAATGCAAAATTCACATGGCTTCTGCAAGGAGAGAAAAAGGAGAAGCTCCAATTCCTGGGAAGGTAAATGTAAAACAAACACTGGTGAGAACCTCGGTTCTGAATCACTATCTGAAGGGAAGACAACTGATAATTTTGCTTACAAAAGTGACCCACTGGCAAGTCTGTGGGTAACTCGGTTTACTCCAAAATCCTTCAGTCCCTTTTCAAACCAGGATCTTTGCAATAAAAGACCCGGTCAAGCTCTTGACTCTACCATTGATGGCATGAAATTAAAGCATCAGTTGAATAATCATCTTAGGTCTTGTGATGACCAGAAAGACTTGGAGGCTAGGAAGCATTCTGCGAAGGACCCATTGCACGTGCAAACTTTTGAAACCAGTGCTGACTCTCCTTTTGATTTCTTCAAAATGAAAAGCCAACTTGATGAGAAGTCTATGCGTAAAATGGATCCCATCTTACCTTCCCCACAACTAAGAAATTCAGAGGTAATGGCTTCGATCTTTGCTGCAAGATTGGATGCACTCAAACAAATAATCCCATTGGATGTAACAAAAAATGCAGCTTGTGCATCCTGGACTTGTTTCTTTTGTGGATTGAAGGGTCACAACTTGAGAAATTGTCCAAAGGTATCTTGTAGTGAGCTTGAAGATGTTCTATGGAATATCAGTTCATATATTGGCATGGAAGAACTGCCTAGCCTGTGTATTAGATGTTTTCAGCCTGATCATTGGGCTGTTGCATGTCCAAATGCATCCCCGAGTATGAGATATGAAGTGGTACATGGCTATTCTGTGGTTGATGAATGTGCTCATAACAACCCACAGCTTGGTGCAACAAATCAATATAATGCAAAAATGACAGATGGTAGGGATGGGCGGCTTCTAGCTGCTGTTGCTGCTACAGATTTTGATGGGAATGATCCTGGAATGAGCAAAGATAGTAATTTCAAGTGCAAATCTGATGAAGCTGCTTCTTCTGAAAAATTGGAGGGCAATGCAGATTTGTTTGAGAAGGGCATTGCTTCTAGTTGCATCCAAAACAAGTTCAAAGAAAATAAGATAATGCATTTGTGTGACTTTTCCAACAAGCATATTCTAAATGTTCCGAAGGGGATCTTTGATACACTAAAGATGCTTCAATTGTCCCGAACAGATATTCTCAAGTAAACATACTAAGATTATTCGATATACTTTTTTCTCCTAGTTGCCTTTTTGGGCAGAACTTTGGCAGAAAATAGTGACCAATTGTAAACATAAATTATGTTCATATGCTTCCAATACATTGCGCATAATTTTTTTCATGTTTAATGGGCCCCAGATGGATGAAATCCTGCCTGCCACTCTCACATCTTGATGGTTTTTTTCTACGCACGCGTGTTAGGAAATGGGAGGAGGGACTACAGGGAACCAGATACTGTGTAGCATGCATAACTGGTATGTCAAATATCATATGCCTTGTTACCTATTTCATAATTTACATTTATACTGGAAAAAGGGCAGCAGCCTCTGTGATGCATATAACGGTGGACTACATCATGATGCATTTCCCTTTGAGTTTTCCTTTTTGTCCTTCCGAGTGTACAGGAGTACAAAAGGAGAGCTTTATACAGAAGTCTGAGAATTCTATTGCTGTCACCATTGGCAGGATCAAGTCCATTGTTGAAAGCAAATGCATTTCAAACCATGATTTCCTGGAGGTGACAATCTGACTTCTTTACTGTCCTCCATCTTTAAATCTGTGTTTTAAGTTTGCATCTATACATTTGAATTTTGGATTCGGGCTATGAATTTTGATAGATCTTCCATTGTTGGCATTATTGCATTATTTGACCATGTCCGAATGGGTACGGTCAAGCCGAGTTGAGCCACCTGGCGCTCAGGATGATTTCAAAAATTCTTCTCTCACTTTCACACTTGGCTGAGTACTGCCATGCTCTGGCTTGCTAGCCAAGCCTCAGGCCCAGACATGAATAGGCCAAGAGTTCGTTCATGTTCTGGAAAATGATGCAAAAATAAAGTAGAGACACTCGTGTGCTAGTCGTTCAGAACAAGGAATATAGAAACTTTTGACCTATAGTGCATTACAACCAAAGGCCTAGGCCCACGGAGAGTGATATAAAACACAGCTGTCTCCTTTGTATAAAGGAAACAGCATTAACCCATTGTAGTTGCAAACATTGTGTCAAGATCATCCTCACCTACAATGAAAGGATACCTCCTAATTCAAGTTTCATGTCACTAAAAGCAAATTTACTATTATTTTCATGAACAGCAATAGATTTCTTTTTGGTTTTTCCCCCTCCATCAAGTATTCACAATTCCTTCCCATCTTATGGCTGAGACTGTTACCAAAATTCTTTTGTGTCTCGTGTGTGCACTTTATCCACGGTACTTGTTCTATACCGCAAAAACTAGTAACACGGTGGCATTTAATTACATCTCCATTATTTAGCACTGTATTTATTCATTGGTAGAAGAACCAACTTATTCTGATATTTCAGAAACAATGAAGTATCATTGTAACAGTTCACTATGCCCGCATCGTGAGGAATGGTAAGCCATGTAGTTGCAACGAAGGAAAAAACAAGAATCAGTAACAATAGTCATCATGTAGTATGCTGCTATTGCAGACACTGTTAACATCAATAGCCAGATTATTCGTTTCATATTATTATTGTCACTTACTTTTACTTTGTACCAAGTGTTGGTTGAAACTGTTTCGGCATTTTACAGGATGAGCTCATGGCATGGTGGTCTGCAACCTCGAAGGCTGGCATCGGGTTGCCGTCCGAAGAGTACTTGAGACGGAAGGTTAAAGAGAAGCAGATGTTAGGCCTTCGGACAAAAATCTGATTACACGAGGCAGTAGCTTATGTTGTTCCATATTCATGGGCAAATGTGATAAATGGTGCCAATGAAGGGCTAGTTTTTATGAACAAAAATTTGACATTTTACTTCTATGTGACTAGTCAATGAGCTCAAGTCTCATGAAAGACAATTTTTTCATGTTAGAAACAAGTCAAGAGGTCAAGTTTTTGTGGTTGATGTGGAAATTTAATAAGTAAACTATTTTCTGCATATTAGCATTTTAAACTTTTAAATTACATTGCCTTTTTTAATCATACATAGTATTTTCAATTAAATAAATTTATTTATGAAAAAAAATATATTTAAATTTAATAATACGTTTAACTCAACTTAACATTTTGATAAAAAAAAAAAAAAAGAAAGCATTTATGACTTTTGGGATAATAATGAATGACTCATTAACCACCAAAGCCACAACTTTTGGTGGTGACTTATGTATTTGCTTGGCTTGATTGACATCGAACATCCATCATTGAGCACTTGATGTAGGCATAGACCGTAGGATTTTGACATTGTACGTGGGGTGTTTAGGACATTTTATTATTGTCGTTATAATAAGATTTTGTAATATTTGGAAGGATTTGACTAAGAGGATAGAGAAATTTTATGAATTATTTAGACACAACAAAATTTTATCACATATTTTCTATAATATAAAATAAGTTTACATTAATATTTATTATATTACTATAAAAATATTTTTATATCATATAAAATATTATTTATGTAGTATACAAAATTCTATATATAATATAAAATTTTATTGCGTATATGATATTTGCCCTAATAAGCTATGCTTTAGATATATAATGGACTCGCTTTGCCACTTGGGTTGCATCAATTGCCTCTGCCACCAGATGGGGTGGCCTCCTGGATTCTCCAGGATACAATGGGGCTCACTTGGCCCAGACGGGCTGCAGGATAGACAGTAGGAGTTTGAATTTGCTTCTGGGTCTTCGGCCCTCTACCACTGACCCCCTAAAAAAATAAATAAATAAATAATGGGGTCAAATGTAAATTTATCAACAATAAAGGACCCAATCGTAATAAGGAAACCATATAGACCCTCAAAAAACTCGGCTTAGGTTTAGGGCTACGCAGTTAACAACTGCCTGTTGTTTTCTCCAACCCCATATATAAAAAATCACTGCTTTCGGGAAGCTCTCTCGATTTCCAAAACCCTAGCGGCAACAGCGGACACTGATCTGCCGGAGCGCACTTCTCCTGTGAGCGTTTCTCCGATCCCAAATCTCCGTACAGCAATCATGGTAGTCTTCTCTCTCTCTCTCTCTCTCTTGCCCCAGTCTCTCTGTTCATTTATATATGTGACATTGCCTCTAACAGAGTGTGGATGTGTATTAGTCGAATGTGGAGACAGCGGCGGTGGCGGCGACGACAGGGCAGCCGAAGAGGAGGACTTTTAAGAAGTTCAGCTTCAGAGGAGTCGATTTGGATGCCCTTCTTGATATGTCAACCGATGAGCTCGTCAAGCTCTTCCATGCCCGCGCTCGGAGAAGGTTTCTTCCTTTTTATTTTTTTGTTTTTTTTTTTTTCTTTAATCTATAACTATTCATTTATTGTTTTTGGGTTTCGTTTTTCCTGCGGATTTTTTGTTGTTTCTTATGTTTGCCATGTGAATATTTGCTATTAGGTTCCAGAGGGGTCTGAAGAGGAAGCCTATGGCCCTGATCAAGAAACTTCGCAAAGCTGTAATTTTCCTGATCTCTTTTTATTTCATTGGGTAGATGCGAAAGTAGTTGCGTAAGTTGTTAATTTGAAAGCAAATTGATAGTTTGTTTGGATCAAGACTATTTTGGGTGATCTGCAAGACCAATGCTTAATACTGTTATGTTGGCTGTGAATTATGGCCTCTAAATTGATAGCTCTTCCCTGCAAACGGGAAGTCATCCACTGACGTGAGCCTATACTGAATTCTGGTGGCTTCTTAATATGTCCTCTGAAACATATTTTGCACCAATAAGTGCCCCTCTGATTCCATTGGATTAAGACCAAACTGCCAATTACAAACTATTGATTTTCTGTGCAGCAATCGTTCATTAATTCATCAACTTACGCTTGTTTATGTAATATATGAAATTGTTCTAGAGGCTGCTTATTGTACATTTCAAGACAACTAATTGATGCAGGAATTTTTAAATAGCATTGAGCATTTATAAGTTCTTTGTCTCTATGTGCCACTAGTTTGCAGTCTTAAAATTGATTAAGAAACTAAGATGCAGAATTTTGGTTTCTTACTTTTGGCATTCTTGAAAGATTTCTTTCTGTATGATTTCCAAGTAATGCTTTGTTTTTGATGTTGTGGACCAGAAAAGGGAGGCTCCTCCTGGCGAGAAGCCAGAACCAGTCCGAACTCATCTGCGCAATATGATTATTGTACCTGAGATGATTGGAAGTATTATTGGGGTCTACAATGGCAAGACCTTCAATCAGGTTGAAATCAAGCCTGAAATGATTGGACATTACCTGGCTGAGTTCTCAATTTCATACAAGCCTGTTAAGCACGGTAGACCTGGTATCGGTGCCACCCACTCATCTAGGTTTATTCCTCTCAAGTGAGATGTTTGGCAGTGGCCCATGTTTCAGTTAATTTCTGCTAAAAACCTCTGTTAAAGTTTTTTCTTACAAAGTTCCTTAATGTTATGCTGGTGAAATCCTTTTGTTGTTAGTTTATATTGTCTCAGAATATTGGTGTCCGAAGAACATGTCATCTGGATAGATCATTTTATGTGGTATGCTAGCCTGATGAAGTTGCTGGATTTCTCGAATTGTCCATTCTCACTTCTAGCTCTGGCCGCAGAACTACCATGTGGCAAGTCGAACAAAGTTATGTATTAAATTTCAATATACCGATTCGCTGGTTTTATAGCATTCCAAAGAAAGTTCAAATGTAGGGTTGATTTTTGAAGATCAGAAGACGCCATTTAGTTACCTGCAAGTAAACCCTAATATCCTTCATCCTACAATTGATTCGCAGAATTCCCCTTTACCCCGTAAGCTCGCTACTTTGGTTAGCGTGTTGAATAGAATTCTAATGCAAACGAGCTGTGTTGCCAGTTATGCCGTCTGAGGTGTCGAGTTTTAGAAGCATTAATACCAAAGCAAGTTTTACGTCAACTATAAATAACATGGATGACTTGAACTTGGATTAACGAAGAGAGAAATGCAATAGATCGTCAATTAAATTATAACATCAGATGATGAATCTAATCTATAAAATGAGGCTTAGACGGCGAATATAATTTTATATAAGGGGGTCATAATTATGTTAATAAAAAAGAAAGCACACGCAAGTACTTGATAGGCTGCATGTGGTAGTTGTATGTTTTGTTCGTAATATTTCAACGATGATGACATTTTGCTGAACCTAGATAAGCGTTCTTGCTCAGCTTTATCATGCAGCCTTCAGCCATTGGCTGGGATTGGGGATGAATTGATCGAGGAACAGGACAGGGAAGACTAGTTGTTATCTCTTGGGGTGGGCCGTGGGCCAAGAATTGCCGGGTCTTCCAACCGATTTTTCTTCATTTCAGCAGTCTCCTTCGATTATCTCGGCAAGTTGGACTCTTATCTCAGTCCACATTATTCTATTCTATGCCCAATCAAATTGACCCTCGTGCCTAAAAATTGCAGGTGGCGATTCAAGCTTTTGGTCAAGTGTCAAGTCGCACGACTCCCATTCAAAAGCATACACGCACGTATTGACTATAGAATAAAATTTATTTAGAAGAAATAAGCACGGAGTGGCCTTTCCAGGATGCAGCTGTTTCTTCCAAAACCATTACTTCTTTATTAGTAAACACTACAAAAGGTCAAAATGTGGTGCAACCAAATTTGACTTCGTCTCAAGAATGTCATTATTAATCAACTTTTGGATACAACTAAGCCACTAACCTTCAGGAAACTGGGAACAAAGTTGCCTCTGAACTTCTTGTAGTGCTATGTGTACGGCCTTTTTCATCTCAGCAGCTTCGATCTTTCCCCCCCCCCAAAAAAAAAACAAAAAAGAAAAAGAAGTGTCAATTTTTTGTTATACTCGTGCCATTTATTCGACTACTTAGAGCTACAACATCGGAGAAATATTCATAGTGTCAGTAGAAGAACCTGAAATTTGACCCTTTTTAATCATAGGAAATTCCATTTTAATAAGCTTGAATTATAGTAACTGAACTTAGTTTTGTGTGCTCACAAATAATGAGAATGGCATGCCAATTCACGAACTGCTTGGTCTAGCATACTGATGGATTCAGGTATCAACTTGCATATTATTAATAATTTAGAGCTATTTTTACTAATTACAATTTGAAATTTTGGCTTCTAGTTTTTTTTTTTTAAAAAAAAAAAAAATTGAAATCCACAACTCGGTTACGCTATCACCAAAGTAAAGCTTTTTCTTGGGCACATCGGCCGGACAAGACCTTAATTAAATTTGTAATTAATGTTGGGTTGTAATAGTTGTTGTATCGACCTGGAAAAGACCAAATTATAAGTTTTTGATAGGGTTAGTTTCGAAACTATGCTACCCTTCATATGCTGCAGGAGCTAATTGATCTGCACTTGCATGACAACAAGTGCCAACCTTGCCGTCTTGCCAGAAATGGCATTTAATATCTAATCTATAAACAGAAAAGTTTTCAAAATCCCATGAAAAGCATAAAGATCCAATTGGAAAACATGGAGAGGAAGAGATGTAGCCGTGTAGGCGGAGGAGAGAAGGCATCACCTGTGTTTCAACCCCAATTACTGCAACAAGTTCCTGATCAGAAACCTTTGACCGGACGCTCTCGGTTTCTAAACCCATTCTCTTCATGCATCTAAGAACCTCCAACATGGAATCCAACCCAGATGATGGATTGGCCACTTTTAATTCAAACTTTGTGCTCCCCGCATTTCCATTCTTCACTGAAACCAATTTTGCTTCAAGCTCATGGTTTCTCCTCTCCAGTGCCTCCTTGCATCGCTTCAGCTCTTGGATCTGCCTGGCCGCCATTTGAATAATTGAATTCTTATCATTCTGTAAACAAGATCACCAAAAGAACATTTAGTAGTAACATGCTCTTTTTATCAAGTCACTAGAACCCATTCAGTAGGACATTATATCATGATCAATGTTACTCAATTATGATGGACAAACCTTGGTCCCCGGAGGCAACATGGAGCGCAATTCCAAGTAACCATTCCTTTCCCTACTCCGTCTTGATCTTTCGCACATCATATGTCGATAACAACGATCGCTTTCAGGTTCTTCGGTTCCAATCCTCAGTGGCCAACTTCTTCTCAAGAACTCTACCATCCTCTTGTTCATGTTACTAGAATTATTTGTCCCGCTACCTGAGATCTCTGCCGGAATTCCACTTCTGGGTCTGCTTATGTATGGAACAAAAGCACTTTGAACCAGTAGATCAATGTCATGCCAGCAGGGATCAAACTGAAATCCTTCTTGAAAAAACTGATCCATTTTTCTTTTTTTTTTTTTCTGACTGTTGCTTTTGTTTTTCACTGGGCGTTTCAAATTTCAGGTTTCAAGGCCTGCAAATAAGGGCGTCAACCAACCGCGGGTCACTTTGGTTCCTCACGTAACCGCGGTTCCAATATATTAAAAAAAAAAAAATGTAAACATTAAGCGCATTTAGCATGTGGTCAATTTGTAGTCTAGGCGACTTTTCTTTTTGGGTCAACAAGGGGGTAACTCTTTCTTTTTCATTTTAATTTTTTTGGTTCGATGCCGCGGTTCCAATATATTAAAATAAATGTAATTATTCAGCGCATCTAGCACGTGGTCAATTTGTAATCTGGTCAATTTTCTCTTTTGAGGTCAATAAGTGGGTTAAACTTTGTTTTCATATTGTTTATGAATTATTATTATTTTTTCCACAACAGTGACCCTTTTGACTAGATTATCAAAAGAAAAGATCAGAAAAAAGAACATTCCTTTGGATTCTAGGCCCACTCCTGAACTACGGTTTTACTCTAAATCCAAAAATTAGAAATATAGACTAATTGCTTAGAACAATTAGTTCATATAAAAAAACCATTCTGGGCCCTTCACTAATTGGAACTCTGCGTTATGGATAGTGTTCTAATAACATTAATGTTAACACGAGAGACGGCGCTACTGTCAACTTAATTCTTGGTTTTGAATTGACAAGAACCCAAAAGCAGCGAACATACAAGAAGTAGGCCACCAAGAATAAATATGGCTTCTTCCAAAGCAGTAGCACAAGCGGATCATAAAACCAAGCCTCAGAACGGGCTTGTTGATTATGTACGTTTAATACCTGTGTCTTGAAACATCAATTGGTTTTGCCCAACATAAAGCCATCCACGGCTTTGGGTTCTATCTCCCATATGAATCACGCTGACCCAATGATAGTAAGATACAAGAGTTCCAAGATATCGGCATCAGTAAATGTCAAAACGCCACACCGCACATATCTGCACATCTGCCGACACGAGTGTGTGCACCCGTGGTGTGGCAACGGTCGAGAATCGTAATGCCAATAACTTCTTCCCAGTTGAAATCCTGCTCATGATTTCTACTTGCTTGTTCCATTTCGTCAATCAATATAAACCCAACCCCCCCCCCCCCCCCCCTTCTTTTTTTTTTTAACCCTTTTTGATAGGTGAAGGGTGGAACTTGAACATGCATCCTTCGTGAACTAGGATTTTTGGACACAAGATTGTGGGAGTTGAGAGAAAAGTTAGCATGAACTTTCTGCAGCAAGTCATCATTTGGAATAGGCTACATACCATCATTGTCACCACCATATCTCTCAACACATGCCTCATTTTCATCCTGCTGTTAGACTGCATTTGAGGGATTGGATTTGATGAACTGACTGTCAAAATGGAAATCAAGTACAAATGTACCTCAAGTTCTGTTTCAGACTTGATCCTGGAGACCGTAGGGAAAATCTAGTCCCGGCTGGACATCTTGGACCCTGTTTTCAGTTGCGTTGTTGACATCATCATCATGGTCTCCAATGTCAGCATCATCATAATCAACACCATTCTCACTGTTGTATGTCTCGAGATATGTCTCATCACCTTCCTCCTGCAAAGAGAACCAACATATACGGATATTTGATGGTTGAATGGAAAGACAGAACCACACATAGAAAGATTAGATAAGTACAGACCTCAGTTTCATCATCATCATCATCATCATCACCATCAGTGGGATAAGAAGATTCTAATCTTTCATATAACTCATTGTTTCCTTGGTCTTTCACAGCAGCCATTTGATACTATAAAAGTGAATTGCAAAAGGGAAATAAATGAGACCTGGGTGAAGAGGTGGCAAAAGAAAAGCAATAGCAAAGACACATAGAAGTCTTACAATTTCAGATCTTAGTTTCTCCACCTTATCCTGCAGTGCTGATACATGACTTAAGAGAGCCTGATTGACAATTTAAACTAAAAAGTTAGCCAACATAGACAATCTCTATAAATATTTTTCAAGGGGCAGGTTTTCAATATTCATAATTATGTTCAAAAAGAATTATGGCACAAAATGAAAGTCATTTACCATCCTCATTTCCACAACACCTCGCCCAAAACTTCTTTCCTAAACCCCCAATCAAACCCCCTCACCTACAAACTTCATTTTCACCAAGACATGCGAAAGGAACATAGCTGGCCAAAATAACCACCCATAACACAGAAAATAGTGCCTTGAAGAAATCTATGAAAATTTTCTTGAGTTGGAATCTAGAAAGAAAATTATTGTCAAGCAAGAACACCCAAAAAAAAAAAAAAAACCATAGGTGCTTTACCGACAATATATTGCTTTGAAATACTCACCTCATGCCTTTGAATCTCAATTGAACGTGCCAAAGCTTTCCTCTTTGTTAATAGATTCTTTGGCCTCAATGTGGAAGGGCGCTGATAGTCCTTTCCCCTGTATAAAATTATAGCATAACCTTTGGAGACCTTATCCACTGAAACCAAGATGCCCCCACTTTCAGCTTCAAGAGCCAGAGCAATTTTTTTGACATGTTCAAAATTTTTAGCCTTCATAATTATCTTAACCAATTCACGGTATTTCCAATGTAAGTGCATGTTTTCCACTGTACCATCAAAAACTCCCCGTCTACCTGAAGGAAAAATTAGTGCATCATAGAACACTCAGACAATGGCCACTGCATATATATATATATGTCACATATTGACTTCCACTTTACCAAGAAGCGCGAAAGCTTGCATCTTCAGACCAAGCTTGCGAAACATAAATCTCTCCTCATCACTTATGCTTTCGGGGTCTGCCTGCCTTGGTGATGGTTGCAAAAATGCTTCAACCTTAGATAACGCTTGTTCAGCTTTCTTTAGCCTTCGCTCAGACTGTCAGAAAAATTAGTCAAGCTATGGAGAATTTTGTTTAAGTTTTGGAGGTTTTTATGATAAAAATTTGTATAGCATAATAATAACATGAGGGCCAGAACCATATTTAGTTGATTATATGAGATGGCATTCCACATGAGAAAGGAAAATTGGTGGATCTTGAGTGAAAAAAAGATGCAAAAGTTCACATTGAACTGCAGAGTAGCTAAGAGATACTGCATAGAACATGGGAGGGACACCCAAAATGAAGGCAACTTACAAAAGAAAGCTTGTTTTCAAGTTTTTTAACAAGATTGGCATGCCTTTCTAGTTCAGCTTCTCTCATAATATTTTCTTTGTGGCTGTCATCCAGCAACTTTCCCCACCTTGCATTTGCATCCAAAGTTTCCTCCAGGGTGCCAGCAGTTCCTGCTTCCTCCATTATTTCAACATTTGGGATAGCAAGGGCCAACGATGACCGTGCCTGTTCTTCTTCATCTTGAAGTGACTTTGCTAATCTCTCCCTTTCCAGCAATGCTTCAGAAACCTCTGGTGACAAAAAATTCTTTCCCCTATAGAAGACCAAAAAGTACTTGTTTCGGGAAACCAATATGCCCCCTGTCAATTTCTGCAGCCAATGAACAAGTTACAATTATCATTCTTCTGCATACCTGAATAGCCAATGTGAAAACACAAAGCTTTCGCCACAGCATTCTTAAAATGGAAAGCAGATTTGTCAGTATTGTGTACAACTGTACACAAGGGATGTTAAACGTATCAAAATCTGATATTCTAGTTCACTATGTCAAACCATTGGTCTAATTTTTCATTACATCAGACAAACAAACTGTCTACTGCATATATTTTCATAACTAGAATTTGTGAATCAGGGATATAGTTACAAAGCTTAAATTCATTAACTCATCCCAGATTAGCCCATAATTGTTAGATGGAACCCCTGGGAAGTCTCAATTTTCTGTAGTAGATTTCATTGTTAATGTTTCCCCAGCAACAAATATGCTACCAACAGAACAGAGGTTTCTTGTCATCCCTATCTCCATTCCTGTAAGGCCTCTTTTTTCTTATCCTTTTCCTCTGGGAACAATGGAGGTGAAGGGGGGAGGGGGGGGGGTTGGGAATGCTCACATGCTTCTGATAAGTACCTGGTGTAAGAATGTTCAAGGGTTGCTGGGAGTCTGCATCGGAGACATTTGAGTAACACACATCATATATTACTCATATGTTCACAGACTTGTTCTATAGTGTTCTGCTCAATCCAGGTTAAACAAAATAACAGTGGGAGGTGAAATTCACACAGAATTACTACCAAGAGCTCTTCAATTACCTTAATATCTTCAGCCATCCTTTCACTGGTAGTCAGCTGTACACCACGTTTAAGTGCTATTTTTGCAATGGAACTCTTTTCCCATAATTTAACAATGGCCACAGCTAAGCCTTGGAGATGCCTGCTTCTTCCTGGAAGTGGGATATTGTGCATTATGTCATGAATATGGATATATTTAGCACAGTATGACCAATGAAGAGGTGTATACCCAATGCAAAGTGCGGAGGCAGAACCCTTGCAAGTCTACGTAAGGACGTTGCCTCCTTGTTACCAAGTGTGGCCCTCACTCCATAAGGAAGAATCCTAAATGGAGGTCGGTAACCAGGAACTATTCCAGGAAGCATGTCAGCGTCTACAGGTAATGGATCACATCCAGGCCAGTCTAAGTACCTGGGACCCAGCCCATCCAACAGCTTATCTATTTTGTCTTCATAGATTCTTTCCAGAGATGTTTTATTCTCTTTCTTCTCCTTATCCTCAGCAGCAGTATGCGAGTTAGATTGATGTGCATGTTCTTCACCAAGAGAAGGGCCTTTAATAATTTTGCAAGTTTCTATTGGTAAGGAGCTTCGTGCAATGGGACGACCTTTTTCCATTGGTATGGAGCTTGTAGATACCTCATTTCCCTTAAACATTCTTTTGTTCAATTGCATGGAAGGAACCTTATAGCTCATGCCCCTATACAGGGATATAGAAGTGCCACTCCGCCAAATTACCAACCCGCCAGTTTTTCTCTGGGCATATTACATCAGAAAAGTTTTAAAATTTAAGACAGAAGGAGGAGGAGGAGGAGGAGAAGAAGAAGAAGAGAGCAACAAATCAAGTACCAAAGCTAGGATATACACCTATTTTGGATACACTAACAGCCAATGCTCTAAGATTAGCTCTATGGCTGACAGACCATAAGGTGATGGAGTAGTCTGCCCTTGAAACATGGATGAGAAATTAATTGAATATTAGAACATAACTGGCACCAAATAGAGTGATTAGAAACACTAGACAACACTATCAGCAGAGCTTGATGCATTGGCATGAAAACAGCTAAACAAGCACCACATAATCCTCCTCCCCCACCTTCCCATGGCCAATTGCCAGTTCACTCATAGTTGGTCTCATCAAACGAAATGTTAATTTACAGCTTATAGCATGCATTGCTGAATGGATAACTCCATACGCAAAATTGTGCATTTGGAAGTGGTTGGTACCAAACCCTAGTAGGGACACAACTGGTAAAAATCATCCTCTTGTTTGCTCAAATGAGGACTTTGGGGCACAACATCAGAAACAAACCGGCTTATCTGCAGAAATGGGCAACTCCTAGCACTATTCTTCAGTACCTGTCTACAGACTTTTTTGGGGATAAGAATCAAGGCACAGAGCCACATAGAAAAACAAGAACTTTTTGTGCAGACAGACAAAAACTTGCCACTGGCATTTTTTTTTTCCCCCCAGTTTATACACACTGGATACATACAACTCATTCCAGCCTTTAAATACCACAAGGGACACAAAACTGTCATGACTATGGGGACCACTTTTTGTCACACCTGTATTGACTTGGGATTTTTTCCTATTCAGTTCAGCTAACATCTAATCACCAATCAAAGAATGCACAAAGAAGGAAAACTTCATGAACAGCATAGAATTAAAAAACAAATATGTATAGCAAACATTGATATCATAATTGGTTACAAAGGAAGCACACCTCCAATATCTCATGCACCCTCTTCATATTAAGCGCAGGAGCTCCATCAACTTTCAGCCTAACTATCTCATCTGTCTTCCACTTCTCGTGAATGGCATCTACCACTTCCTGAGTAACCCCTCTGCCCTTAATCTTTACCCTGCTCTTTGCTTGATAAGTCAAATGTCTCAACCTCCTCAACTCCGATGGAGGCAATGTCAACTCTGCCAGGTTTGTCCTACTCTTGCTCCGTGCTGTCCACCTCCCCTTCTCCTCCTCCTCCTCCTCCTCCTCATTCTCCTCCTTTTTGGGCTTCTCCCACGGAAACCTCACCTCCTCATCACTCTTAAACACATCCTCTATGCCTAAAGGCGATTCCTTTGAAAACCCACCTCGAGCATTTGGCAGCATGCCTTCTTCTACATAGAATATATCCTCCACGCTCCCTTTCTCTATCACTCTCTCTTGTTCTTTTTCCTTCTTATCATTACCATCCCCATCTATGTACCCATTTTTCTTCAATTTTTCCAATATCCTCTCCATTGTACTATCATTACCAGCATTCATATTCTGATTACGACGATATTTATACACGGCCTGGGGGGGTTTGAGCTGGTTTCGTTTACTTAGTTTGTTCCATTCAGATAACCAGTCGCTTGTCAACAAATCCATCTTCTTGCTACTCATTTGAGAAATGAATTTCCTTGGTGGGTTTTTGTCGATAGGTGAATACGAGTAAAGGGCATGTGGCTTTAGAGGGATTGAAGAACTGTACCTGAAGAATCGGAGAGAAGTGCCCTGGAATTTGGTGAAGGAGCTTTCCAAGTATAATTGCCGACCTGGAGCTAAAGCCATTTACTGCGATATGGAGATTTATGGGGTTTGGATTCTACCAAGAAAGTGCGGATAATTGAGTTAACCCACCCAAATTGAAGAAACTGTGAGTCTCCACAGAAAAAGCTTGTGGAGCTTTGTGTGTCCGTGTCTATCCCTCACAGTGTTAATGTTATCCATCGCATGGTCGAAAAATATCTGAGGCCTGTTTGGTTGCGGGACAACGTCCGCTCCCTAACACAAGACGAGTTTCTTGAGCCAGTTTTATGACATTGTTTTCTTATACCACTGTCTTTTTTTTTCATGCTCATTTGCTAAAAATTTATCTTTTTAAATTAATATAAATTCTATTAAATAAGCTATCAACAACTTGTTACAAAAAATTAATGTTAATGTAAAATTTATTTTGACAAACAAATCAAAGCTGAATAAATACAATTTCAAAAGAATAAGATTCATAAATAATTTGTTTAATAACTATTTTCTTTTATAATTTTAACGAATTTATTTTTAAATTATATGTTATATATTGATAATCACCGATTAAAATTGAAAATTTTGATTTTTAATTGGTATCTTAGCTGTATAGACAGTCTTCCCTTCTATTCATCTCTTGCCACATCCGGGCATTTACTGTTCAAATTCCTGTCGACGTGGCATTAATCTATTGGAGATGGTCTTGCCGTTTATGTTAACGTTACATGCAGTCAGAATAGCCACTCACCCCGAAAAACCAAGCACAAGGGCGCACTTCTTTTTGGAGGCTCCAGTTAAAGTGGGGAGAAACGAGTCACGACTCAGTGAGTCCAGAAGACGCTTCTCTTCGTTAGTTCGGGCGAGCCCAGGTTGGCTAATCCAAACCCTTTTGCATTCTGGATTTCTTATTTGCTAAGCAGCTCATATTTTCTTAAAAAAAAAAAAAAAAACGAGAAGAAGATTTCTGTTATCCCGATTTTAATAGGTAGAAGATGGAGCCGGCTGTTGTTGTTTTCTTTTGTTGATGGAATTGAATGATGCTTGTTCGTGTTGTGCAGTATGTGAAGATGTCTCCTTCTCCTTTTCCCTTTTCCAACTAAAAATGTGATCTTTGGGGTTTGGGTTTAAAAAGTTTGGTGTTTTTTCAATTTTTGGAATTGTTTGGGTTTGGTTGTGTTTTCCATTTTTTTTATTTATTTTTGTTTGGGGGAAAGGTGGGGCGGGTTTTGGTGCGGGTGTTGTTTTTGACTTGCATTTGATGTTGTCTCTGTGGGGGAATATTCTTATTATTAGTTGCTGTTTTCAGGGTTTTTGGCAATTGGGGATTTTTCACGGTTCTCATCTATGATTTGTATTGTCGGTTTTGCTCATTTTCTAGTCTTTTAGTTAATTACAAATGTAAATAACATGGCGGAAAAAATGCTGCTGAAGTAAGTAATGTGGACTTCATAGCTATGGAAATGGAAATTTCTACATATTTTGTGAAAACCTGGTTTAAAAAAAATCTGCTACAATATCAAGAATTTTGTTGGTTGCACAAAACCATGGGTCAAACTATTTTTCTGCGTTTAGTTGCTGGAATTTCATGGTACTTTTTAGTTGAATGCAATATTTTTCCTTTATCTAACCAAGTTAAGGTTTTTTGTATCTTCTGGTAGCCATACATTGAGCTAAAGTCAATGTCTTTCTTCGCTTGCTTTTTACTATATATTGATCTGGTTCATAGAGTATAGGTGCTTTGAGGACCAAAACTAAAAGCTATGCAACAATATTTATGTGATGAAGTTACTTGGTGTTGGCAAGTAACATGTGTGATTTTTAGGTACTTCTCTAATTTAAAGTTTTGTTCTTTTGGCACTAATATCTGGCAATAGAAAATCTTGCTTATGTAGGATGAAGGGTAGTCTGTCTACTATGAGTTGCATCTTGCACATGTGCACTTGGTTTCTTTTCTCCGCTATGGTTTCTGCCAATTTTGCATGTTTTACCTTAAAAACATGCCATGTTAACTTCATAACATGGTAGCTGTGTTATCTTCTTATTTACCTTGCAGTATAAGAACCAAGATGTTAGATGGATCTATGAAGCAAGACTTATGACTCCTATATCTTTTCTATTTGCTACCAATCAAAAGTAATGGATTAAATATATCGCCCCGCGGGGGGGGGGGGGGAAGAGCTCTGCACAAATTTCTGAAATTTGAACAGTGAGAAGTGAATTTTATGTCTTATTTTTTGGTCTATATGACAGGTACAAGGAACAAAGATGTATCTCAAAGTACAGTTACCCTGGAATGTTATTATCCCTGCTGAAAACCTTGATTCTAGGGGATTGGTTCTGCAAAAGGCAATTATCATCCATCTATTGGAAGAGTTTGCTGCTAAAAGGGCCACCAAAGATCTTGGATATTATCTTGCTGTGACAACTTTGGAGAAGATAGGAGAGGGGAAAGTCAGGCAACGCACTGGAGATGTGCTATTTCCTGTTGTTTTTAATGGCATCACCTTTAAGATCTTCAAGGGAGAGATATTAGAGGGAATTGTTCACAAGGTGCTCAAGCATGGGGTTTTTTTGAGATGTGGACCGATTGAGAACATATATCTCTCTAGCCTGAAAATGGTGGATTACCACTTTGTACCTGGAGAAAATCCAGTCTTCTTGAGTGACAAGATGTCAAAGATTGAAAAAGATGTGGTGATTCGTTTTGTTGTTATTGGGACAAAGTGGCTAGAAGCAGAGAGGGAATTTCAGGCATTGGTCAGTTTGGAGGGTGATTATCTTGGACCAGTATGAGTCAGTTCTCAGCTAGCATGCTGGTTGTCGATCATGTAGCAGTAGAATGTTTCTGTAATGCTTTTATACCATTCCTATCCCTCAGTCTGACAGCAAACGAAAATCTTATTCTTGATTTAGTTTCTTTTTTTTTGTTTTCTTCCCTTCGGCAATGTTATTCGGTTTTCCTATAACCAAACCGTAGTTGCCATTGATGCTATGGCCTATTGGAGTCCGCGATGGTTGCAAATTCAGTCTTGACTGCACGGTAACGATTGTCAACTCAACTAAACTTAGCCTTGGGTAGACTCTTGCTGTTTGATAGACTGCTTTAATAGGATGACGCAATAACACAATTAGGACAGTACTGTATGTCACAATTGGCAAGTAATTGAATGCAAGAGAGTAAAAGTGTCGAGTTTTATACAGAATTCATTTTCATTGCGTTGCATTACATCATATTTGATTATATGCCAAGGCTAACGAAATGGGAGTTGCTGCCTTCACGTGGGAGCGAGAGGTGTGCTTTCTTTTTCACCTCTATAAAAGAAAAAATGATTGAGGCACTTGCAAATCAGTATTTTTATTAGGCCAAGCCAGAAACCCAAGCACCCAACCCACTGATTCATGTCTATTTGGTTTAGAGTCTCTAGTTTATTATGAACGAAGTCTATCTATTTTGTTCACTGGTTAAAAACTGGAACTTTGGAATCTCAATTATAATCAATTAACCAATAATAATAATCATAATAATAAATATAAAAAGTAAGTCTCAAGTTTTGTTCAACTTGGTTGGGCTTTGTCATTCTCAAGCCAAAGCCCAATTGGACAATTCTCCACAAAAGTGGAAAAGGTCGACTCAAAAAGATCAGACTTCGCAAAGCCGGGGGGAGGTGACTTGCAATTGCAAGGAAGTCTACAGCTACTATCTCTCGGTCAATACAAAGAAGAGGGCATTTTTCAATTTTTCATCTTTGGATGCAAGAATTGAAAGCCCCTGCATTTATGTACTAACAAAGAAAAAGAAACAATCGCAGACAGCAAGCAAGCAACAATGCCGAATACTCCGCAATACCTCTCCACGTTCAAGCAAACCGCCCAGTCCCTCGCCGCTGGCAGCCGCCCGTGGTCCGTGTTCCTCGACATCTCCTCTTTTAACCTCCCCTCCTCCGTCGCCGATGCCACCACCCGCGTTTCCCAAAACCTCTCCCACTTTGCCGTCAACTACGCCGTAATCTTCCTCCTTGTACTCCTCTTCAGCCTCCTCGCCCACCCTCTATCCATTGTTGCCTTCTTGCTTCTCCTTTCCGCGTGGGTCTTCCTCTACTTCGCCCGGGAGGAGCCGCTGAGGGTTTTTGGCTTCGAAGTCGGCGATTTGGCGGTCCTCATCTGTCTTGTGGCTGCCACGGTTGTGGTGTTGGTTTGGAGTGGGGTTTGGCTCAATATCTTGGTGGGTTCTGCGATCGGCGTCGTTTTGGTGGGAGTTCATGCCGTTTTGAGGGGTACGGATGATCTCGTGGCAGATGATTTCGATCCGGCGCCATACGGGAACTTGCTCTCCGATGAGGAGAGCCCTAGATTGGGCCTATAGCTGTCTTTTGGGTACTTTCTTTTTTCTTTTGCAAAATTGGTAGATCTTGTTGCTACAAGAAAATGGGCAACAGAAGATCCAGAACTTGACAATACAAAAGTAAAAATGCATTTGCTTTACTGTTAATCATGTAATCGTACAAGTAGCTTCTATGTAGCATTTTTTCTTATGCCATTTGCAGAAATTGGAAAAAATTGTGTGTGTGTGTGTGTGTGTGTGTGTGTGTGTCTTTTTTGTTTTTGGTGGAATTGTGACTTACTGCATTTTGTTTTAATTATTTGGCAGTTGACTAATAGCTTTGTTATTTGTAATTTGCGTGTATACAGCTACAAATAGCCAGTATTTGCTCTGCATTTTAGGATTTGAGTTCCGCATGAAATAGTGATACTTTAAGTTGCTACATCAACCTAGCTGAAATGCACATTGAATTTGCGTGCAGGGGAGTTGTGCAGGCTGCTGATACGCACACAGTTTGCATGTGTACTAGTCTCAATAATATTAACTGACATTGGAGTTTCTCCTGTGATGATTTTTTTTGTTAGAATGAGTGAGTTAATTTGCTATGCTTAGGAAGTGAGTTTATATATCAGCTTATCATAGCTTCTATATGTGCCGCTACTTTGGGCCCTGTTTTTGCTCCTTGTTGATACCTGGTTTGAAACTTCTTGATGAAGGACATGAATTAATGTCCGAGCAAATGCATGGATATGGCATGGTAATCTAATGTTCTTTGGTTTGACACCTAAAAAATTTGATTTCCTTTTTATCTCTTGGACATCAGTTAGACCATGAATATGCATGGATTTTGTGGTAATGCTGCACATGGAAATGTGTTTGCGGGTATGCAAACTTTAAAGATTGACTCAAAGTTTCTCCTTGCTTCATGACCAGTTCATAATCAGCAAATGATGACTTGGTGATTCTGTAATTTATTGCTGCCCCTTTGTATACATGACCTAGAGAGTTTTAGTCAATCAGGATGAAACTGTTCTTTTCTTTTCTGATCCTTTCGTGCACAAATTGTTTCCTTTCTGTTAAAAATTTCAGACATTATTTCTGCTGCACCTTCTTGCAAAAGGAGCAAAATACTGTTTCTTGTAGTGAGCAGTTGCATCAATTGTGTTACCATAGAATATGGGTAACACAATCATACGAATTAAAGGACTACACCCTATCAAAAGGTAGATTTTATGCATGAGTATACATTTGATATTTTTTGTGCTTTGTGAAGCATGATGGACTCCTTTTCATGTTCACTTCAATATACCATCTGACCACATTGGTAAGACCATTCCAATATGATATTTTTAACAACAGCTGACAGAATTATAACAAGATATATCCAAAAGCAAATTTCCCTTTTTTATGTGATTTTTCCAGAAATGCTATCAGTCTTCTTTACACTGCAGTGATTCCATGGCATCCTTCATTTAGTACCGGGGATCAGGAAGTATTGTTTAATCATAAAGAAGATTGCATCCTTGTGGACAGGTTGAGCACGCTGAAAGTTCTTTACCCATCTAACGCGGGAATGCGGGTTGAAATCTCTTGCCGGGTCAAGTTCTTTACTAATGAATGTCTTCCTTCATAATTCTGCCTTCATGTACGCGTGCGATAACGAAAGTGGGCGAGATGTGAACACTAAAATAAAGAGAGTAGAAATATGACATTGTTGTCTCAGTTTCACCTCAATTTTACCTCTTATCCGAAAACTGCGAACTTAATCCAATCCATTGTCATCCTTTTATCTTTTCCACTTTGATGAGCAACCAACCATCCGTTATCATTCAATACTGGTGACAAAGACTAGGAACATCTGGTTATTATTTGAACTTCCAAATCTTTCCTCCGTTCTTTCTTAACGGAGAAAGAGGAGACACGAGGAGAATAGACCACCTCTAACATTAGTTATTAAAATATACATGCAAAAGAAGTCATTTTTAACACCATGTAATACAAGAAGCACACCGTGCATGCCACCTTGAACATTTTTTACCAACACTTTTTCACGATGACCGCCACTTGTGCTCAGGAAAACATGTAACAATTATAAGATTAGTGAATAAAATACAAGTACCGCATGGCTAAATGGTGATGGGAATCAGAAAATGGATGGATCATTGATCGTGAATCAAAACTTAGAAAATAGGACCTTGTGTATCTTTGTTGCATCTATGATTGCCAAGAGGAATGTCTAGAACATATGCTTGGTATTTTCCAGCTAGTGTCGAGCCATAACCTTCAGTTTTCGAACTCTGGCGTCAGATCCAATTTCTGACATTATATCTTTTGGAGAGAGTGAGTTGCCTCTTAACCCTCACCATTATCAGAAGGTAGCCTCCAAAACAGAACATACCAAGTTCAACAGGGCACAATCCACCTTCCAACTAAAGAATCTCAGCATCCTTTAACACAGAAAATACAGGATCTATGAACTCAAGATCCAACCAGACCCTTGTACCGAGCATAAGACATAATGAGTACAAATAATATTGCAGAAACTGCCCCTGTTATAATGACCACCTAGCAATACCCGAGCAAATCACAAATCAGTACATAACATCAGTAGGAAAGTAGCGGCTAAATGAGCACTTAAAATACTTCACATACCCATTTAAACACATATCCATGATCATCATTCCATGTGTAGGGGATATTCATTCCAAATATTCCAGCCACCAAAGAATAGATCGATAGACAAACAGTTCCTGAACTCAGAAAGAGCTCCAACTGCAAAATACAAAAGATAACAGATAAATATAGTGTCCAAAATTCTTGTTCCAACACACCAAAAAAAGTAATACGGACAGAGAGAGCAACTAGTTAATAGATATGAATACAACAGATAATGGGACAAATTAATCACCTGAATCAACTGATTTCGATGATTATCAAGCTGCAGAAAAACAGATGCAAGTTCTACGTGAGAAACAAACAGGCATGCCTCAGGAAGCTTGAAAATTATTGTCAAGTATCACCCTGCAATGGTGCCTACCTGAATATTGATGTAATCCTCTGTATCATCAATATATTCTCGCAACTGCATGTTCTCAAACAAGAGATTTGGGTGGTGAGAAAAAAAGGAGCATCATAACTCTTGCAATAACATATGCTTGCTATGCTATCACAATGGAATGAAAACAGAAAAAGGAAAAAAATGAGAAAAGCACATACTGTTGTCAACTTGTTCAATGTACTATCAATTTCCATAAAGTAAGCCTGCAAATACATGCTATTATCATCTCAGATATTATTTATTGAAACATTCAAATTAGCTTAGGCAATAACAAGTGGAACACTCATAACCTCCAGTAACATCTCAAGCTCTTCAACATCATTCTCATCTCCTCGAACTGTTGCCACGCTCGCTCGACTTGCTCTAGAAATTTTTGAACCTATGGTGGGGGAAGCAGAAAACCAATTGGCTACTCCCGAGCCACTGACTGGGGAAGGTGGACCTGCCAGCTTTCTGGACAAGTACAGGTCAGCCATATCATCATCATCATCCAGTAATTGTTCAAGTTCATCTCTGACCTACAGAAAACATGACCATATATTGCATTAGTATTAAGCTGATCTCTATGAATCTTATCATTCACTATAATCAGATTAGGTATCCCCTCAAGTCCCACAGTTCATGTTATCCCCTACAGGAAAGGGATTGCTTTTCTGCTATGTACAAGCACATCTTGGGTAAGAAACCTACCTGGACTACATACGATCCCTAAATGTGCTAGATTTTCATCTACATACCTCTTCTATGTGTAAGAGGATATTAATATGTATATCTGCTTTTCATAAGTTCTATGTAGAACCATTTAATAATGAGATTAAAGATCATAAATGTTATTACGTGCACTAAACAGGCCCTCAAGATAAGTTAACATCAAACACGCCTCATGTTTCCTGTAAATTGACATATGAATAAAATCAAAGTCCTGTATATTTCTTTTCTTTGTGCAGACTACACTGATTACTTTCAGTTTTTCAATCCCAGAATAGTCTAAGTTCACTCACATGATTACAAATAAGTATGTCCAATAATGTATGATACAAGTCATTTGACACTACAATTAGTTACAATTGTTCAAACCTTTTGAACCCGAGCAGTCAACCTTGTCATTGCACTCTTCAATTTACGAACTCTATCCAAATTACGGCTACTGATCTGCATATTTAAGAGTTAAAAAGGAGGAAGAGTAGGAGGAGGAGAAGAAGAAGAAAAGAAGATCAAGAAAAAATAGCAACATAAAATAATTCATAAATCTCACACAAAATCAAATTTAAGGGTTTTCGCCAAGTAAAATTGCAAAGAGAAATAACAGGCAGTTAGTTGGGTTCTCACAGAAAGTCAAGATAGCTATAAATGGCTACAAAACCCACCATAGCAGCATACCACACAAAAATATCCTCAAAATTTTCTTTGAACAGAGAAAAGATGTAAACCACCAGCAACAGTAAAAGAGATATTCATTGTGGCCAATAAAAATTTGAGTGATAAAGCCAAAGCAACATATTCTACAGGGCTCACCATTCACCATATACTTTCATATGTGATTATTTTAGTAGTTTAAATATTGTCTCACAGATTTTTTGCACAAATCCTTAACCATTTAGTGGAGAGATTTCTGTTTGTCCTTTACACATCTTTAAGACAAAAGAACAAAAAAATATTGAGTTCAAGGAAAAGAAAACAAGCATTTACCTTGGATGTCAGCTCATCTAGAGCAGGATAGGCAGCAGTCTCAAGATCAATTGTACGTGCAGCTAGAAAACTACAAATGGCTTCCAGTGCCACCTCCAAAGCTCGAAATTCAAATGGAGACTCTGTTTAGCATAGTCCAGAAAACTCAAAACTTGAAACAAAAATTCCAATCTTGAGGCACAAAAAATGAATCATACATGATGTGAACAGTCCATTCTTCTAACAAGACCAGAGACAATCTTGGTCAATGGAACATGCTCAGGAAAAAAAAACTGGGAAAGAAAAAGACAAGAAAGAATTGCATACCATCCTCTTCACCGGCTTCAACATCATTCTGTCCACCTGGGTACTCTTTTCCATCTCCGTGGCCTTGGCGATTGGCATTTACAGGAGGTAATCGCCTTTGAAGTTCCTCAACGACAGGTATAACATTTTCATCCATAGGATCTCGAAGCAAAACCTAAATCATAACAAAAAAAAATGTACAATAAAATTACAAGAAAGACTACATAAAAAAATGACGAAAATACTTCATTGAAACTGCAGTCTTCAGTCAGGAAATGGAAGGGTGACAACAGCCACTGAACTGATTCACTCAGTTGAAATATATACAAAAGAAAAGCCCTCCAGTGCCAATAGTCTCCACACAAAGGGGACTGAAACAAGGCTAAGTGCTCAACTGAAACCCACGTAAGAAAAAATTTCCACCTTTCGCAGGCTAAAATCAAACAACAGTCCTAACGTCAACACCAAAAGGAACCCAAAATCCACTAATTCAAACACCTCTCATCCCACACAAGACTTGGTCAAAATTGAACCATTTATTCGACTCAAAAAAATACAAATATATATATATATATATATATGAACTTATATATTCCCCCCCCCCCCCCCCCAAAAAAAAAAGAGTAAGAGAAACCCACTAACCTCCTCAGAAGTTATGATAGCCTTGATGTGCTGCAGCACGGAAAAACCAAACAGGCAAACACACAAGCAAAAGTAAGCACAAAAATACAAACTAGAAATTGAGAAAAAAAAAAGTAATAAAATAAAATAAAAATTGAATTGAAATTATAAACCTCCAAGTTCAATACAATAGCCCTTTCACGCCCAAGAATTGTGGAGGGATAAGACAATAAAGGGTCGAGAATCCGGAGATCGCGAGCGTGAATCTGCACGCGGTGCATGATCGATTGTTTATCGGCGTCGAGAATGGTACCCTGGCCGGTAGCGTCGACGAGAATCCAGCTCCGGGCGGGCTGCGCCTTCTTCTTCACCACCGACGCCGCCGCCGCCGCCCCGGCAGCACCACCACCCTGAGGTTCCGCCGGCACCACGTAGCTTTCCCTTGCCATTTGTCGACAATGACCATACCAAGCATCCACGAATCACATTCCCCCACACCGGCCCCCACCCCCGACCCCCAACTGCGCTCAGGCTTCAATGGCAACCAAACAAACGAGAATATGAGAAAGCACAAAATAAAATAATAATAATAATAATAATTGGGGTATTCGTATTCGAATGCGTTTGGGATTTTCGAAATCTTGAAACATAAGATTTTTGGAGGCGGAAGACGGACTGGAATAGATATAATACAATAAATTATGATATATAAATTAAATTATAAAACTTATTGCGTAAAATTGTAAATAAGCGTTTTGTAATTCTTAGGTATCAAACTTTTTACATGTCAGAGGTCTCCGATTATTGGTAAAAAAAAAAAAAACAGAAGAACTCATGATACACAATAGTCTCATAGTGTCTTTTTACTTTTTATTTTTTATTTATTCGAAAAAATTATTTATTGTTAAAATAAATTTAAGGGACATATATTTAATTTTATTAAATATTTTAAAAGTAGTTTAAACTTTAAACTTATGATTTTTACAGTAATGACGGGCTATTATGAGATTGAACCGAACGATTAGTCAGTCAACTTTGTTTTTGATGTGGCAGCACAAGTCAACTTTCAATTTTTTTTCACGTGTGTGTAGAAATTTGGGGACATGTCAGCGCAAGTCTGCGGAGATTGGGGCTTTACAACTCACTAATTGGCCAGGACGTGCACCTTGTTTGGTAGACAGTTACCAATGATTTATTCATTTGAAATGGAGGTGTTTCAATCCAGTTGGTAAAAACAGGGTTCCGAAGATGTCAATTTACGGTCACCCTGAATAATTTTTGAATTTCGAACATGTTTTAGTTTCATTTCTAATTCATTAATAAGTCTTGATGATGGGAAAGCCAAAAAAAGAAAATCTACATTTAAAGCATGCCAAGGTGATTTCACAATACCCCCAACCAACCATATACAATCCAAAAGCAGTTGAAGGAAAGGCCGAAAACAAAACTTGACAATGAAATTTGGGGCAAAAGTACAAATAGTGACACCACAAAGTTAGCAAGCAAACGAATGCTCTAGTTGGTGTTGGTGTTTGTTCTCGTATTATTTTCCCAAGTGAAGGACGAACCAGAGGTGCCAAAGTTTAACATTTATATCCAAAATGGTAAAACTAGATTATCTTTAAAGACAATTTTATAGTTGACTCAATTCTCGGAATGAGTCCGTCGTCGTTGTCCAAGTTTAGTTGGGTTAATAGTTTTTTTTTAATCCGCGCATGCTTAAAAAAGCATTGTCGAGCAACTACCCACATGCATTGAATAATGTACAGGTTTAGTACAATCGAACCTGTGAAAATGTGTCTCGGATGAATGCACAATTCACTATCACGAATTCGCTATCATCGCCGGGGTTAGTGACGGGAAACTGACTCTTTTAGTTGTTGGATTAGAAATGTGGGATAAGAAGACATTTTCCTTTTTTTTTGGGGGGACAATTATTACTTCCTAACAGCTTTTCGAGAAAGAAAACGCACGGGACAGGACAGACGAGATCCATTTGAGTGCTGTCTGACATCTGCGTTCAAAAAATTAATTCCTACCTAAAGGCAGCCACTCTCAATAAAATTGACAACATGAACTTTGCGACTGCAACTCTTTCAGGTTTTTCGCGGACTTCCGATTGGTAACATTTATGAAGCATGAGAGGAGCTCATATCATTGCAGATAGCCTTCCAAATTAGTTTTTCTTTTTTATGAGAATCTAGACACCTATGTTGGAAGTGTCAAGGTCAAATCTTTGTGTAATGTGAGATAAGCCGCCCATAGCATCCTAATAATAAACCAAAAGGTAGGTTAAAAAAAAAAAAGGGAACAACATTGTATATGCGTACAAGTAATATTCTGATAAATGCTTCCTGAATGTTGTCTTAAATTCCAACAATCAGGCACATAACGTTAGGATATTGAGCTTAAACGAGGTAAAGAGAGAGGAAAAAAAAAAAAAGCATAAAAAATCTGCGAAATGCATTGACGCCAATACATTTTTAAGGTCCAAATAGTGATGGTACCAGAATAAAGAAGGATTCAATTTGGATCAAGAAGGAGAAAACTCAGGACTTGATTGCCTTGGTTCCCTTTGTTCTGTAATACCCTTCTAGGACTACAACCAAGGGTGTCTGAAACATTTTCTCAGGAATTTTAATAACTAGTGTGAACTGGTCATAACATTCAGAACTCTTTGATCAGACTCGATTTCTGACGTTATGACTTGTTAGAGAGAATGAATTACCCCTCTTAACCCTGACCCCAGACGTGGTTAGATAGGACCACATTGATATTGCGGGTTCTTTCTCCTTTTTTTCGTTTCTCTTAACGAGAAGATAACCATTTCATTAATAGGTTGTGAAATTTGCATCCACACTGCAGAGTTCATTCAAAACGTATCCTGCATTCAGGCAAGGAGATTTTGAGGTACCGTAAACAATAGAAATGTGCCATGGGAATTGACAACCAGCAAAGTTTACTAATTTTGAGAAACAAAATCTTCAAACATGAAGGTTTTTATAAGGTAGGCGAGGCCATTTTTAGTACTTTCCTCTGTCATTGCAATATAAGATAAAATGATCAATACAAGAGTGATCGCAAGACAACAGCTCTCTATTCTAGTAATAACGTAATTAGACTATTAATTTTAATGAATAGATTCAAATCTTGATACTCACAAATTAATAAAATAATAATAAATGATCAATTTAAATAATAATTTTTTCTTAATTTTTTAAAATTATAAATTAAAATTAAAAATTTAGATGACTCTATTTTTATGGGCGGTGGTACAGTCTCCTTTTCTTTTTTAGGGGTCCGATGGTACATTTTTTCTTGTTGACAAGGATCTGTACGAGGCGTGAGAATTTTGGGTACACGCATAAATGGGACATGGCCTTCAATTGGACTGTAGGCTATGCCACAAGAATTCCCGACCGCCTGGTCCGAAAAATATATGTATGAGTTGAGGTCATGGACCTGTGCTTAAACTGTTTTAGCTAATGAGCCCAAACAGGCGGCAATCCCAAAACTAGTGAATCTGGGGAACAACAGACTGTTCTTTTTTCTTTTTTTGATGATTGGCGAAAAATGAAAGGGTTAATAAGGAGGGATTTTTTTTTTAATTCTTTTATTTTATTTTTATTCTTTTTGGGAAATTCTTCTGAGGTAAAGAGAGAAATTGAATTTTTGTTTATGTTGATGACTTATCTTCAGTTAGAATTTAAAAAAAAAAAAAAATCGTGAAAAGCAATATGGAAAAATATTTTTCATGATAAGCCTCAAAGAATTCCGGCTAATAAGCTATTGTTCACTCCAGTGTCTGGGATTCCTTTTAATGATTATATATATATATATATATATTATATAAAATTAACGTTGCAGCTCTTAACCATCCATCATGCGTCTGGCTATCAGGATATGATACTTTTATTCCTTGTATTTGCCTTTGTATCCTTTAGGTGTAGATTCTGCATGGTAGAAAACACTATCAATACGTATCTTATATGTAGTTAGAACGTAAAAGTTTTAAATGAAAATTACATTTTACGCTCTCTGCAAACACTTTAATTCTTATGCGTTGGGCTAAGGACTTAAACTAATGAGGCGAGTTAATATAGCGGCACTTGCATGTGTTAACTAACATACGAGAAGTTCCAAATTTCTTTATAGATTGGAAGCATTTAAAGGGTGGGTAGGTCACATTTTGATTAACTATTAAACTAGCGGCCGGCTGCAATGACCTTCGTAAGGCAAGGAGACATTTTTATTTGCTTTCTGCCTTCGAATTGGTTGCAAAATTTTAGAAGCAACTCGTCAGATTATTTCGGTTAAAGATAGCAAATGGCTGCCACAACTCCAGATCCAAGAAATCTTTATTGCTTAAAAGGTGTGCATGTATGCACAAACGCCCAGAGAGAGCCAATGTTAAGAGAACTGACAATGGATATTTCCACTATGGCTCAACAGTTTGCACTCCCCAATCAAGACCCTTAATTTCCTCAACCCAAATTATAGAACATATAGAGCATAAACTAATGGCTCATAATTGAAAAACCCATGAGCCAGCACATGGTGTTGTCCCTCCCCATTTGGGTCCTGACGAATTAATCATGTCCTTCCACGAAAAAAAAGCAACGGTACACTTTAAATGCATTTATGAATAGAAAATGACATATTTCAGAAGAGTAGCCTTTTGATGAAATAAAGAAAGCACGTAGCATTAAAATTCAAGGACCAAAAACACGCAACAACTATGACAGCGAGGACGACAACAAACAAGATCAAAACATGGTTGATTATTAAGCGAGCCGCTAGAAATAAACAAGCAGACAATAGAGGTTAAGTTTATTGCTTCTTCTCCAGTACTAGTGTCTCTAGATCTTTCGATATCTATACAAGACCGAATAAAAAGGTGCAGGCACGTCCAAAGAAAACACAATTTAAGTACACGATCCATTTTGCACAGAACAGCCATGTGGCCTAGTCTTCATATTACAAGACGGAAAAGGGACAGCTGGGGGGGGGGGGGGGCATTCTATATATAGAATTCAGTTTCTGCTTTTGCATTTCTTCATGGCCCTTGGTGCTGAAAGATGGAACAAAAATTATGGTTATTAGAACTTAGAAAACTAATAAATAAACATGGTAAAATTTTGAACTTTTTTTTTTTTTTTTTAACTAGAAATTATGAAATATTCTTAGTTACGTGCATACCAAGTCCAATTGCCTCCGATCCTTTCATAATGCGCAAGCGCTTGCATGTATCAACGAACATCCTTTATAAGATCAAGTAATTACATAGATAAGTAACAACTTGACGTAATATTAATTAAAATTGAAATGACAATATGGACACATCTTGCTGTATGTGCCAACCTAATAGTTTACTAGGCCAAATGAATAATATGATGAAGGGCCAAATTTGATATGTTTTCAATTTTTTTTTTTTCTTTCAATCTCTTTCTTCATTTAAGGCTTTGATATATTTAGTGAAATGAAGAAAAACTTACTCCCATGGAACATCCCCAACGAGCATCCAGTCGTCATCCTTATCTTCATAGGTTGGCACATACTCGGAACTATTGAGGAGATCCATCAGTTTACTTTCATTCATGAAGTCTATCATTCCTTGGGCTCTATAATTTCCTTCAAAAGTTGACAACTTCATGCTAATTAATACACATAAACTACTTTAACTTCTGTCTATTTAATTTAAGAAATTACGGTGAAGTTTCCTAAAGTTTTCGATTGATTCTCATAATTGAGTTTGCAGGTTATCGTATCTCTTATGTATTATGTGCAATTTCTTTAGATAACCACAGCCTAAATTAAAAAGCCTAGTTGTTGTGACACTCAAAAAGAAATACTGAGTAACATGAGAAATCATTCGTACGTTGATACAAACATAGTGATGTATTCATATCCTGTCATCAATGAAACTCTTTTATAACCAATTATGTTGCCATGTGAGTGCCTTCTAATCTATAATATAACCATCAACATATGCCTTTGGAACCCTCTCTTCAAAACAAGGCCAAGGACAACATTTGAGCCTATACTAGAAGGTAATATGAAATAAAAAAAAATATAAAACAAAACAAAAGGCACGACCAAACATTGAAGAAATTTGAGTTATCAAACCCTACAAATCGGTTGATCTTGTAAAATCTTTATGTCATTGAACTAAGAATAACTTTTTTTCCTTTTTCATTTTTTTTTTTTTAAAAACTTGTTGAGTTGATGTCGAGATTACCACATGTAGAAACTTACCCATGGTGAAGGAACTAAACATTTTGGCCAAGGCATCAGACAGTTCTTGGTAGCTCTTGTACATCTTCAAGTCCACCTTGCGAAGATAGGGTGCACCATCAATGCAAACCTTAACAAATGCTGCGTTACTCCCACTGGTCTTTTGATCATCACGTACTTCCTCTCCAGTATTCTTCTGAGCCATAATATTCTTCCTGTAAGATCTCACTGGTGGCCAACCTACCACTTGTTCCCTGAAATTCAGAAGAAAAAAATGCTTGCCATTATTTATTATCATCAAAAAATTGAAAAGAATGAAAAGAGTTACAAGATATTAATCAACTTACTTGGCAGGTGGTTTAGCGTGATCTTTGATGCTAGCAGGAAGGTGGTTCTTCTGATCTTTTGCAGCTATGTTCTTAACATTCTTACTCAGATCCACCAGGCCTTCTTTGGCCCGAAGATTGAGCTTCAAATCAACGGTCTCTGCAAACCCTCTTTTCCCAAAAGCCTTTGGAGCCTGATTCTCTACTTCATTCTTGCCGCCGCCGCCGCCACCACCCGGCAAAGCCAGGCACAGCTCCGTCTCCTTGAAGTTCAGATCCCGCTCGCTGCCTAGCGCGCTTGCCATCACCGCTAAAGAATGGTCTAGCTAGTGACCCTCTACAGCTTCTTTCTCGTATTATAGCTACCTGGCTTATTTCTGATGTCGAAAGCTCACTTTGTTTCTTTGCTTCTTCTCTCCTTTTGATCTCCCTCGTTGTGTTGTCCTCTTCTTTGTTTTACAACCAAGCTAGACCCAATAAAATAACCCTGTTTTGGAGGGTGGTGTGGGGGGCCTTTGTTTGTTTAACTGCATGACATATCAAGCTGTAGATTTTGTGGGTTTCTGACGCGTGGAGAGAGTTGCACCGTCGATGCCTGGAGCTAATTGGGGGTTGTTTCAATATTTCTGATACATTTAACTGCAAGTCAACTATACATTAGATCTGGTAAAACTAATTAAGTCAAAACTTACTAAAGCTGTCGACGACTTCGATTAGGTTTGTCCATTAATTATTATTTGGCCCATGTCTATGTATCATGTGATCGCTTTTTCTTTTTTCTTTTTTTTTTTTTTTTTGTACTTATAAATCAAATTAAAGAAATTTTATTGATAAATGAAGATTGCAACAGTAAAAAGGACCACGTCAAGAGAAGAGCGTGTGAAGCTCTCTTGGACATGCCAATTACAATAAAATATCAAATACTAAGTTATGAAATCCGAGTATCTAGTAACCTTTTGCTTAGCAAGAGCATCAACAGTAAAATTTGTTGCTTTATTAATATGAACAAAAATACAATTATCTGTGAAGTATATAAATTTCTTAAAATCATGTGATCATGTTGAAATTTTTCTTGAAATTCCTGATTGCAAATTATGGGAATGAAAAATGGCATAATAGACTGAATCAATTGAAGAAATCGCTAATTGGTTATAGTTGTTGCATGTGTAAAAATGGAAGTGGGTAAAAATAGCAAAGCTGCTGGTGTCATGCCCATTTCTCGCTGCTGAACAAATTTGCAACAGTCAATAGCATAGCATCGATCAACATCACTAAATCTGAAGTCCTTTTGGAGGGCATGGTTGTGACTGAGCGACAGGTCACGTCCCTACGAGAGGGAAACATCCCTAACCCTAGCTGTGCCCTTGCCATATCAACATCTAGCTCAACCCCATTTTAGCTCTTGTTCTCTTTCTATCCTAGCTTTATTGATAAGGTTCGTTTTCTGTCCTTGCTATATTGATAAGGTTCTGATCTGGTGCAAATGTTTTCACATTTGAACAGTAGTATAACTTGTCCTTCATTGTACGATCTATTGGTTCAACCACTCAAGTACTTGTCTCGATCTGTAAATGTTCGCATGCAATCAGTTCTGTATTCATAATTATCTCAAGCCTTAAGGAGATAACCAACCTCGCCCACATCTTCCCTGTAAATAACACTGTCCATTAATAGACCCACTAACAAGTATACAGCTTTCATCTCTTAGACTTTTTTTTTTTTTAACCAAAAAAAAATATTTCATAAATATATTGATTATTATATCTTGAATTAGAATTAAATATGTATATATTTTTTGTTTATGTGACCTCTCTTGTGTTTGTTTTTAATATTAATGAGTCTAAAATTTAATGTTGCATATTTAATATAAATTTTTATTTAATATATAGGGAAGGGAGAGTGTGAAGATTCAAGTTTGTACAAATACCCAAAAAAAAAAGGAACTATCAATTAAACAGGTGATGCATCTCTTGAACTTTGGGTAGAGTCAAAATCACATGGAATTACAAAAAAGATATATTTTTCCGTTAGATTTTGAAAACCCCGAACAGCCCCTTATCTAGTAAAGAAAATGACTTCCCCTTGAGACAACTTTTGGCAAAATCTGTTTTACAGCAAATAAATGTAAGGATAATATCCATATTGATCCACAAAACCTGTTTCAACAATACTGCAGCGACCTAATTGCTAAAGAGCCAAGAGGCCGGATGAGATGACTTTAGGTTATTCTAATATTCGTCACCAAGGTTGTGTCCCATATCTCCTGTCGTATCTCAGGAGGTCCCGTGGTCATATTTTTGCCAGCGAATTCCAGAGTTATTGTCACAGGAGAATTGAACCCGGTGATTGCCAAAGTCAATAACTTTATTACTATATTTTCCATTGAAGAATACTGTTAAGACTCATTGTGCCATTAGACAGACATGAAGACATAATACACAGATGCATCTTTTCTAACGGATTTAGTTTTTCTTAATTCATCATAAAACGCCTTGGTGCCAACGTCGTGATGAAAACTCGAATTCGAGACTTTACCTAACAAGAACAAATCCCTTAATCACTAGAGTCGAATAATTGGTAGCATTTGATGTCAAATTTTAATGCATAGTGCACATTACTTAATCAGGGCTAACTCTCAATCTTGTTTACTGATCTGGTCCTACAAACGCAATATCTGAGAATCTCGCCCAGAATAATATTATTCCAAATGTTGTTAGGAGTTGGGACACGGCCTACCATGGTGGGGGCACCCTTTCCTTGGAATGTCTAGTAAAAATTAGAGCCAGAACAGCCTGCTGCATGCTTAATTTGTCTTTTGCAATTAATTGCCTGACTAACGCGTTTTATGTTCATTCCACAACTAAAAAGTTCTCTCTATGTTTTTTTTTTTTTTTTTTTTGGGTCACAGACATTAGATAAGCTGAGGATACCAAAAATAGCTTTTTGCTTATCGGTTTAGCTCAAGAGTCAATCATGGTGAGTTTTAAGTCTATCAGGAAAGTCTTATACTGAAACAACCGAATAGGATGCTAGATCCACTAGTGACAGGCAAGACGGGTTATTTAGCAAGCTCAATAAAGGAGATCAAACTTTGTTGTATTCCGTCGCTTACACATTTTGACGTGAATACCATTTTCTTGATCGCACTACATAGGAAGATCAACTTTTTTATCAAAAAAAAAAAAACAAACAAAGACAAATGTTTGTACATTTCATAATATTACACTAAATAGCGTATATTATTATTACTTGATAAAAAAAAAAAAAAAAAGACCTGATACAATCACTCCAGTGCAACAAAAAAAGGAAAAATGAGTTGTAATCTTAATAAATTAAAAAAAAAAAAAAAACGAATGCCATTAAGATATTTTGTGTTGGACTATTATGGACTTCATAAGTCAACATGGTTTGCTAGGACCACATGCGAAGCAATTAAATGAGAAGGAAATTAGGGTTGCACTCATCGATCCTTGTGAGTACGAATGCGAATTCGACAAGCCCACAAAATAGGAGGAAAAATGGGTGGGGGAAGTGTTAACATCTGCACGGGAAGCAGACAATGACACACACCCCCCATTGGTTAGCCACCCGCAAAAAATTTCCCTGCATATTTCCATCGTATTTGATTATTGATTGGGTCAAGCTTTTCAACGACTGAGCCCCATGATAACACCATGAGGCCCTGAATTAATAAATGTAAAAGTGACGGATCTCCCCTAGACATATTCAGCCCAATTACACTGTGGCTCTCGAACAGATGGCATCACCAATGTTTACCGGGGGACCCATGCTGCCCGACCCAAGCATATGTAAGTACCGTTAAGTTCAATTGCCGATCCTTTCAGCTTTTTAGTTCGTAGATTATAATTTTGATAAGAAAATATAACATTTATAAAAAAAAATTTAAAAAAATTACGTTGTTAACGGTTTAATAAATTTTTTTAATAAAAGATAATTGATCACCGACACATTATAAAGAAAATCGATCACTGCAGACAAAATTCTTTTCATATTCTAATGACATGGCAACACTTTTTTCCGTACAAACTGTAGAATTTCTCCTTGCAGTAATTACAGCTAATTTAGTAATTTATGAGGCGATTAATTAGCATTAGAAACCATGTGCCCGCTGAGTGGAGGGGATTTTTTTTTTCTCATAAGGTTCCTTTTTGGCTTTTTGGTTCATAGAAGTTGTCAAGTTCGACAAAACCATCGGCTGACATTTAATTGTCCATAAAGATGATTCTCCTCATCATTAATTCTGATTTGCTTTCATTTATCATATTTAAGACCTGTCTACCATGTACTGTGCATAACTTTGTACCAGCGCGCGCGTGCCTGTTGCGCACTCGCCTGTCACAAAAGCTGGGTTTTACTCAGCAGTGTGCATGCTTGCGCACAAACGTTTGTCAAACTTCAAATTCCGCTGATTTTTATTTTACCACGTAGCGTATCGAGTCCTTCGAGCAATAATTATAACTCTCCTGGGCCTTCTCCAATTTGTAACGGTTTCTTGACCCAGAAAAAAAAAAAAAAGTTGTATCGGTTTGATAATTAATTGACAAAATCTTCGCTACTGTGGATGTTTACCTGTTTTTTTTTCGTCTTAATATTTTCCTGTTTTACAATTAAGAGTCTGTTGACTAATGTAAAAAAAAAAAAAAAAAAAAAAAGGTTGGCCCATTATATGGATTGTAAATTCTAAGGGCCCAAATTCAGGCCTCTTTAAAATGTTTTGTGAGGCCGACGGTGGTTAATTTGCATCAACTGCCTTTTCCAGCACATCCTTTGGTTTTTTCTTCTCTTTCACTGCCAGACTTAAAGACTTTGAATAATGGAAAAGAAAGGTTATGCGATAACTATAATTTATGGTCATCTCATTCAACAGAATTGTTTTTCAATATTCAATTTTAGATTTAATAGTCAAATTAAAAAATACATATATTTATTAAATAATCTATGATCTAATAAATATTATAATTGACCCACCAAATTAAAAAGGCAGACAACCCATGAATGGCATGTGAGGCACAGACGTGGTCGGATCAGCTTCAGAGAAATTCACGATCTATCCCCGCCGACACATGCATACGGATTTTAGTTAGGTGAGCATAATTATTTTTTCCTTTCCAACAATCTGGCCCGACAACCGGGTAACTTCTCTTCCTTCTTCTCTCTTCTCCTTCTACTTTCCGACCAGACATTATAGCCATAAGTGGGCCTATTTACCGGTGAGATTCTTCCTGTCAACATATCGCATGGCTGTGTGGTGTTCGAAATCTTCCTCGTCTAAAACGCGCTTTAATATCTAGACTTTTATTATTATTATTTATTAAAAATTCTATTTAGGTGATAAATAACATAATACAAATAATTTTTTTATTTTTATAAATTTTATTCTTTTTTTAAGATTAAAATTTTGTTCTAATAAGAATAAATATTGTTCACATAAAAAGAATAACAAGTTTTTTTCTTTTTAATTATAAAATCCATTAAAAGGTGATCATGAGTCTTATTATGAAGGAGAAGATTGGAAGTTTTTGGATTTCAGTAGCTTCACATTATCCCTATCATCGAGGTCCACCGGCTCTAAAAGTCCTCACAATTTTTAACTCCATTTATTGAAGACTTTTCAAAAGCGAAAATATGATGAAAGGTTAATGCCACCAAAAACGAATTCCAACCAAATTTCCTGGTGCATAGGAAATTGAATTAGTTTTTTTTTTTTAATTATTTGACTTTCATACCAACAAATAAATCATTTCTATCATTAACTAAGAAAAATTAAAAAATATGTATAAACAATTATTATAAAAATATATTATAATAATTTACATACACTTTAATTTACAATTATTCTCGTGTAAATATGAAATTTTTTTACATATTTGACATACATATATTATAAGAAACACCAAAAAAAGAAAATATTAATACAAATTAACTGTATTATCTATAGACCTTATATTAAAAAAAGAAACAAAAATTTAAATTTTATATCCTTCTCTTTTATATGTACGAGCAATATAACCCTCTCTTCCACTGCCTCCATAGTTGTGCTGGTTGATTTCCCGAAGTGAGAATACAATTCCCTCGTCGTTGATTATTAATTAAATGGAGACATAGAGAAGGATCACCAAACCATGAATGTTAGAGATCACAGTTTATCTTTTACTTCTTTTTTTTTTTTTTTTTTTTCTTTTGGGCACATAAAGCTTAATCAAAACGCCTAACGTTTCGCACTCAGCCAGATAACAAAGACAGGGCTTGGCTGACACGCTCAAGAAAGGGTGGCTTTGTCCATCGGATCATTGGGGACACTCCATGTAAACACCAAAAGGAAATGCGAATCCTTTTAGTGGGTGCAAAAGCGGTTCAGGCCGCAGGCTGGAGATGGTCAAGATGCCCCCGCATTTAATGCACAGAAAGCCGCCCTCCAACTGTGCATGACACCCAATTTTCGGCCAAGCCATGACCTCCACATTCTGGGTTGCGGGGGGCGCTTCTTTCTCATGAGCTGGATTAATACTGTCTACTTGCGTGTTGACTTTGTTTGGCATCACTATTTTATTGTACATCTAAGTTGTACGTTTTGTCATTTTGTCTGTGCTTAGTCTTTGGACATTAGGTGCTAAAGCAGACAAGTAAATCTAATGCGATCTATGAAAATTAATTTGTTATCTCACAATCAAATTACAAAAAAAAGGTGAAAATTAACAATAATTCTTAATGCGCATCTCTTTGGCGGCGGATCGAAGGGTTCAAAATTTATGCTAATTGGGACAGAATAAAGCACCGACATATGCTCCTAAGAGTGCCTAAATTGTCTGCCAGCCTCTGCGGGTTCGTGTAGGGGTCGCCATGTCTGAGTTCTATTCCTAGAGGTAGTTTATGTCAGATACCTATGCATATCCAAGGACTCATAGGCGTCAGAGACAAAAATTCAATGCAGTATTCTTAAAAGTACTCCATTGAACTCAATTGGAAGACAGCCAAAAAAATAAAAATAAAAATAACATAAAATTTTTATTATTTGGGGGCATATATAAATCTAGTAAAATTGGAATCCTAAAGTAGATGCTTGCAATTTTCCTTGTCAAAAATTTGCTCTTTAAGATACATGGCATCCAAAAAAAAAAAGAGGTCAAGTCTCTAAAAATCTCAAATTGAAAAGACAGATACGAATTAGCCAAGCCTGACAATGCCAACTCAAAGAAAGGTCTCCCGTTCCATTTCTGCCACACGTCCATTATCTTACAACCAAACACAGCTAACTCGGAATCTGTGTGCACTAGGAAGGTCGAAGGGACATGTCAACAAATACTCAATCAAAGCTTGGAAAACTGCCAAAGCCAACTCAGACATTTTCGTCTCCTACGCTGATGGGTTAGGATCAAAATCCATTTCTAACTTAGAAAAACAGTGTTTTTAAGTGGATCAAGAAACTTTGAAGTAGACCCAAATCTGATTCATTCGTTGGGCATCGCTATCTCGCCAATGCTGCTCCTGTTCTTGGCGGAGCAAAATGCCAAACTGAAGTAGCTTTGGGTGACCTGACATGTCTAGAGTGCAAACGATAATAAACAGCTTTTGACATTAGATATGTTTGATGGGGTTGTCAGTCTTGCACCAAAGAATTTAGCTAACCCAGGCAGATGTCTTCAACGTTGCTTTCGGGTCATTGCCCAAGCAAAAATGGCCAAACAATGCAATCCTGCATCGCCTAGAGGCCGGAGGCCCGCAGACTATAGCTAAATCTTGAACACTTTATCTTTCTTCTTTTTTTAATAATAAAGAATTCTTCCAAGTAAATTTCAACTTGTTAACATGTTATCGTTTACTTCAAGGTTACAATTTTTTACTTCAGACATAAAATGTATTTAATAGAATTTAAATTTAACATTAAATACTTAATCATACAATTTCAAATTCATTGTTCCTTTTAGGCTAGGCTAGGCTAGCCATCGAGGCTATGAGTGTGCCAAAAAGGGATTTCGAGGTTGAGGATTCGATAATTTCAAGAGTAACCGCGAGCGGTGGTTTCAAGTTGAGAAATTTTAACACACCCTTCCGGAAGTCTGAAGTGGACCGAGGTTCTTTTTGGACCTGGATGTTTCGGCCTAACAGGGTGGTCCTGGAAAACAAACCCGATCCAGTAGATAAGATAAGATAGCCCAGATTGGGCGGTGTGATTCCCAAAACGTTACGCTGTGCTTGTCTAGTTCTCTGATTGTATATAGCCACCGAATTATTAGTTCATAATAATTTATACTCTCTTGCAAGAAAAAAGAGAAAGATAAAAAAAAAAAAAGGAAACGAATAAAATATTAAATTTAAGTTTTTTTTTTATTAATTTGTAATTAATTTAAAATTAAATTTTATTTTTAAAATTAAGAATTTATGTAATTCTATTATTACATTTGAATTTTTATAACTTGTAATAATATTTTAATTTTATAATTTATTTTTTGAAAGAAAAATCAAATTACCTTAAAAATTTGAAAATTTTTTTATTTTTTTATTATATACTAAAAATAGATATTTATACTAAATATAGTTATTACAACTCTTTTATTTATTTATTTTTCCCTTTATTCTTATTTGTTTAGATTGTGGCCAACATCCCACCAACTTGCTAATTTGCCGTAATATAGGATCTTGGTCATACTATTTCTAATTAGAATTTTGAGGAAAGATGTCTCAAACATGTCTACAAACTTGTTACCAATAAGCATTCATTGCTGATGAATTTGGACTCGCTAGACTAAGAGGTTCCAAGGCTTTCGGATGCACAAGCATTATCCCCTGCATTAAAGGTCTAAACAAAGGCAACAAACACATCAAATGGGCTCTATTTTTTTTTTCTTTTAAAAAATCTTAATGCCATATAATTTAGAAGCAAAAAGTTGATTATTTCTCCCTCTTTACTTAGTATATCTTTCATGGAATTCTGATATTGCATTTACCTTCGGGACATCGTCAGAATCATCTAAATGCAATCAATATTATAAAGGACTCTATTAGGAAGACATAAAAAAATAGTCATTGGGAAGTTATCCAACTTTTATTTTAAGAAGCTCCCTTTCCTTTTTTCCCTCTTAAAGGCTGGCCTCCTGTAACTCTCTTGTGACGACTACTCTATGACCACCGCCATTCTTTATTATATTATAAATGGTCAGTTTGAATGTCCAACATATAACGTATAAGCTGACCGTGTACCCATGCCATCCCACTTGTCATGTACCCACAATTCATACAGAAGATGCACCGCCAAATTCCTGTCCTACTTGACCATTCTATGCAGAGTCATGTGGACCCCATTATCCACATGGGATGCTTCCCCATCAATTTTCCCTCTCTCGAGCTAGCTCTTGATTTTCCATCCCGACCTCCAAAAACTCATCACTACCGTCCCAAATTGTGAAAAATAAAACCCTTCTCCCCAAAAGTCTTCCATATGGGCGGCTGTGCTTGTCCCACTCTTGTCCCCCAAGTGCATGAAAAAGTTGCCTCAAAGGTGCTGCCATTGCTACCGACAGCTTAGCTTGCCTTTGTCCATAATTTATGCATTGGGGAAAATAACAAAAGCATTTTCCCCTAAACCTCCTTATAATAAGACCTTAATGTCATTAGTCCATAAAATACACCCGTGACTTGTTTGTATTCATATCTTCTTCACCACGAAAACAAACTCAACATTTTTCTCAAGGTCTTCTCTCGACATCAAAGAAATCATCCGAGAAAATCTCCTAGTCCCTTATACATAAATCTCTATACAACTCTCAGGACATAATTTGGTTGGATTTCAAGGAAGGGTGATCAAAAACTTATTGGAAAATGGAATCCAGTGTTGCATATGAGAATGATCCAAACCTCAAGGCAACCGAGCTTAGGCTAGGATTGCCAGGGATGGATGGAAATGAGGAACAAGAAGTTTCTGGCACAAGAAACAACAAGCGGCCATTGCCAGAGTCCATGAAGAAGTGTGGATCAATAGGCCAATCTAATGCTCAACATGGTGAACCAGAAATGGCCTCTGCTCTAAAGTAAGTTGACATAATAAAGTTACAACATTTCTAGCTGTAGCCATTATGCATGTGTAACTATGTTCCGTGTGCTAATTCATGTTGAGTCATTGCAACAACCAGGGCACAGATTGTAGGATGGCCACCAATCCGATCCTATAGGAAAAACAGTTTGCAGCGAAAGAAGGGTGACGCCGAGGCTGCTGGGATTTATGTCAAAGTAAGCATGGATGGTGCACCATACCTTAGAAAAATTGATCTCAATGTCTACAGCAGCTATCCAGACCTCCTAAAGGCTCTGGAGAAAATGTTCAAGTTCACCGTAGGTACAATGTCTGCTTTACATATATATATATATATCTCACAAGAACCTTTTATGTCTGTGTATGTGTTGGGCGTTCCCTTGGCTAACTGATGATGTGGTAATACCGATGATAATGAGGTCTTTATAACTTTTCCAGGTGAGTATTCCGAGAGGGAAGGCTACAAAGGATCAGAATATGCACCTACCTATGAGGACAAAGATGGTGACTGGATGCTGGTTGGTGATGTTCCATGGGAGTAAGTAAAAGAAAAAAAATTTCCCTTCCTCTATCTCTATTTGTGTGCACATCTCTGTTACACTGAGATCTATGCACTTACAAGGTTATGAACTCTTATTTCAGTATGTTCATGTCATCCTGCAAGAGGTTGAGAATCATGAAACGATCAGAAGCAAAAGGCTTGGGTTGTGGTGTATGAATAACCCACAAGCCACGGCAACCCCTGGAGGATGAAGCTGGAAACAAAAAGATTCATCTCTTTTGAGAAGAGAGAACTTTGATCTGCTTGGCTTCTCCCGAGAACAATCCAACTCTGAAACTGGGTATCTCTGTTGAAAAATTCATTGCTTGTCGGCCGGTCACTTTAGGTAGACAGCAGAGAAATCACAGTGAATGTATGTTTTATTTCCTAGAGTGTGGCAGTAAGATAATCAGTGGTTTGGTCATCTATGTATGGTGTCATTTTGTTGGGTACTAGGTCATGTCATTAAACCAAAACTGCATAAATGAAGAAAATGATTTCTTCCAGTGCAACCATGTAAATGAAAACGAAAAAAGGAAAATTGGAAAGCAGTACATCATCCAAGTTTTGGTTTTGTAATATTTTCTGTACAACACTGCAAAGGTATATACAGAATGGGTTTGCAAGTTTTCAACAAGCTTTTCTATTTGTTATATTTTCTTAATGCTCTTTGTACCTATTGTAGTAGAAATTCCGTCTTTTCTCTTACTAGAGAAGAATATTTTGAGTTTAATGCAACTCTGGATTGGAGTTGTGGTGTGGAGGAGGAAGGAGAAGGGAGGAGGCATTCACAGTTGTAACACTGACTAAAAATAGTCCTTCTTTCAGTAATAATTGGATGCTCAATATACTTATTCCAAGATTTTTTCCAAGGGGTTACCAACCCATTCCTCTTCTACAGTTGAGTGATGATTGACATCGTTCATATATATTTTTAATGTTATGCAATCAAATTGGAAGCAATAATGGCTTGTCTTTGTAAACTTGGTTGGATAATGATGCTAAACTACAGGTGTTTGATCAAGATGTTTCTTATAAGAAATTGCGCTAAATAAAAGGACAAAACTACCAGAAAAAAAAACTACACCGACGAATATGTTAGCTGACTTAATATGTTCTGTTACCGTTTTCACATTAACAGCAAGATAACTGCTAGCAAAAACCAAATATTCCAGGCAAAGGAAAAAAAAAAAAATGCCCAGAGAAAGTCCAAATTGTAAACAAATTGCAATCTAGTGACTGCAATTGTTGAAAGCCCGAGTGATTTGTGTGCTATTATATCACAAGTTTGTTCCAAATTGCTAAAAATAAAACAAAAAATTGCCCATTTGTTTGCAATTAATCAAAAGTCAGAACAAAGTAATCTAAGAGGATAAAAAGTGTTCAATGTTGTCTAGTGGAAAAAGTAGAGAAAAGCAGAAGTTGATTCAAGGTTATTCTCTCTCACTTTCGGTTGTTTTCAGCAAGCAATAGACAAGAAAAACAACTCATTTAGGTAATTATGAAGACCAAAAAAATGCTGTCATGAAACACTACATAGGATTAAATGTCATGGTCAATTGTCACAAATGCAAACAACTACATCTTGTCTGATGTTTTAAAATCAAGAGACACTCACTGTTTAATTGTTAAAGTAAGACTCAGATCTTTTCTAGCATAAAGTGGTCCTTTTTAGGACAAAAATCTGCACTGCTCGAAGTTGTTAGCAAATTTTAGTGGCTGCACTTTTTATTTAATTGATGCCATGCTAAAGCAAATCTTATTGAGCAAAGCGAAAATTTTTAGGACTCTGTAAATAATGTTTTGTCTAATATTCTTTTAGAAGCTAGCAAAAGTGGTCGGTTGAGAGCAACAAGGCCTAAAGGCCAAAGGCAAGTAATTGCTACATTAGTACCAAGTGTTTTTAATATATGTACATGTAACTTTTTCCCCTTTCTTTGTCTACTGGTTACCTGTAAGTCATAGAAGTACCACATTTACTGGTAGAATATTTAGAATCGACTAAGGGAAACGGAGAAAACAGTTCATCTCTTGTTCTGAAAGACTACATGATGTTGCTAAATGGGGAAAAAAGAAAAACACATAATTCAAGGGACGTTAGGTGCATTAGGCCACAGACTAAATGGTTATAACAAAAAGACAGCGACTTCTCATACTTCAAAAAGATTTTTTCAGACTTTTCAGATCCATGTTACATTAGTTGCTTAATTTACGTTTATAACGATGGCAAGTTATATCAGATCTATATTGAAGGTTATAAAACATCTCTGGTTCATTCAATGAAATGAAAGCCATCAGATTCATAAGCATATCTGCTACCATGATGAGGAAATCCAAATCCTTCCTCACACCAATGTCCCATCATAAGACAATTACTGTAGCCAACTTTATGTCGCTTAAGGTCATGATGAATATGAATTTGAAAGTAAATGGTTGAACTTCTGGACTGCAAGAATTGCACCAACAGTCTTTGCTGATGTGCTTACAAATAATAGACTTAACAGAACTCACTGTAATGTACAAAAAGCCTTTGTAAATAATGTTACAGTATGAGGACCTAGAAGGCAACTAAGAATTGGTGTGGCCGTCTCCATGTATCTGATAATGGTTTTGTTTGTTTCTATCCTCAACCTGAATACTCACTCTTATCAACAGTTGCCGAATTGTCCGCTAAGTTGTTTAAGGCTTCAGTTCAGCAGCCAATTTGGGTGCAATGTCAAAGATTGTCCGAAATTCCTCTATGATAACCTTGGATCTCTTGGCTAAAAAACTATCAAGATGTCAGAGAGCTCATACATGATTTTCCTTGGTTGCAATCCACCCACCAAAACTTCGGTCAGAGTTTGCAAAGGAGTCACACCATCTCTTCCACTTGGTTCATGATTATTATCAGCAAGGCAGTTCTTGTTACTGGAAACAGAATCGTCAGCATTTTGATTAGAAACTAGGAGGGTGTGACTCTTAACTGACATGCTCTTGCTGATGGGTGGGCTCTTCCTCCTGAATTGCGTCAGTTGAGTCCATATATGGGATCCCATACTTTTGTCCATGCGTTAATCCAGGACAAAGCCCCTGCATAACATACACAAAAATAACTAATATGAAAAAAGAGCAATTATAGTATCCAATGTAGAATCTCCAAGGTTATTGCATACAGCAGATAGCATGACTCGAGCCCGTGTTTTTTTTTTTTTTTTCCCTTTGTTTGAGAGATGATCATTAGAATGGTTATAGATCTTTTCAAGACAGTACCACATAGGATTATTTAGTGGCTCAATAGTGAAGAAGCATAAATGAAGAGGAGGAAACCAAGACAGTAACCTAAGTTTTTTGCAAGCACATATAAAAGGTTCAGCCAAAAATATCAACACCAACCTTTATCAACCCAGATGATGAACTAGATTCACCAAACAAGGAATCCGAAGGATAGCCACCACGAATCCATCCACCATAAAATGATGTGGTGTTAGTTTCTCCAGGATTCAAGGAGGTATTTGATTTATGAGAATCCTGTACAATGTCACCACTTCTACAGTAAGCACCAAAATAAGAACAATGTTCTCTTACAAGGGAAATCTGGGGGGTTGCAGGCAGCAAGTGGCCTTCAGTGCTGAAGATGTACCTGAAAACATATTAATGTTTACATAATACAAGCAAGATTTAGTGGTAAAAAAAATAAGTTCACCATTCAAACAATAATTGCAAGGACATATCTCTTACTTGTATGGCCCATTTTCTACAAGGTTATCCGGACCCACAGCCAAATCAAAGAGAAGCCAAAGGTACTTAACCTGGAAATGTTTAAGCAGTGATTCATGAGTACAACATAATGAAGCACCAAGCAGCATATGCAGAAAACAGGCATGTGCACACGCTCACACACACATTCATGTAAAAGAGAAAGAAATCAAACTGGACAGAGTGAGAATCAAGCAAAAGTTTGGTTCTAGAAGAGTTCACAGCTAATCTCAACAAATATGTATTCTATAAGAAGAAATAATCATCATCCTTTGCTAATTGATGTTCACCAATGATGGCTCTGATGCCTATTGCACAATCATATAGGAAAAAACTTCACTCATTAGAAGTAGTCCTACCAGTAATAGAGACTGAATGTTCCAAAAAACAAAAGGATATGAGACTGTATACACGCACAAAAACTGGAAAAACTAAAGGAAAACTATTATCATCATCTTCATGCAAATAATCTCATCATCAGTACTCTTCTTCACAAGGCTTATTCAACACTTTCCTTAAATGACTGGACCATCTATCAAGCCAATGAATACTCAAATTGAGTAATTTGAATCCTTACTGTTTCAGCTAGGAAAAAGCTCTCCATATGATCTTCTTTCTCATGAAATTCTACATCTATTATGTGGCAATAACCACAAGGACATCGAGTCCCATATTGCAAGCTAGCAACCATGTCCCTTCCAGCATCAAGATATCTGCAGAAAATAACTTCAGATGATCACATTGCAAAAGATGAATGAAAGGGCAAGCCAACAGAAACCTCGGCCTCTTTTGTTGTATAGTTCACTACTTGCTTGTACCATATAAAATTGTTCTGATCATCACTTACAAGTTACATTAGATATTTTCTGTTATTCTCCCAAGATACCCCCTTTGCAATGCACATCATTCAAAATTGAGTGGTTTATGCTGGAGCTAATAGATACAAATTCAAAAATTCAGATGGTTTCATGGTGTGCTTATCATATCAGTGAAATTGGTTTCATCATCTTTCTTCATTTGTCCTATAACAGTTAAACCAATCACCAAAGATTAATGTATCCAACATATGTTGAGAACATATAAATTTCTGCCTGTTATAAATACATGTGAAAGAAAAAATATGGACTCAAAGCATATAAGAGATGACCTGGGATCTCTTGTAGCTTTGTAAAGCCAGTATGTGCTTTCTATCAACTCTGGACGAAGTGGATAGCTTTTTTGTCCATGCTACAAAAATAAATAAACAAAAGCAAAGATGGCTAGTCAGACTGTGATGCTATTGGTGCACAAGCATCAACTATCAAAGATCATAAAGTATTATCTGCCAACAAGAGATTAAATTTGAGGGAGGATAAAGTATCATAACAGAGCTTAGATCATCAACCCAGAGGATATCCTAAACTGAACAGCTATTCGTGAAGTCCACATGAAAGTATGGCACAACCAATATTGGCCTTTGTAGTAGGAGGGGCAGAAGAATTGCCACTAGCTAAATTCTTTATAGCAACCTTTTTTGGCTAGCATAAGATTGATTCAGGTTACACAATTTAATGGATTTCATTAGAAGAATTAATTTGCAAAAGGACGTTGACTTCACACGGGCACCCAGCTTCAAATCAAGAGTGCTCTATAATTATTTTTTTTTTTGGGGGGGGAGGTGGGTGGTGGTGGTGATGGTGGTGAAGGATTTCTAACTGCTTGAGCTCAAAATCATGATTAACAGATACCTGGACATTTAGGGTGGCAAGATTAAAACCCTCTGGAGTGAATCCATATCTTTTCCAGACGCTAAAGAAGGCAGCATGGGTTCGAATAGCAGGATCAATGTCCCCTGCCAAAACCTTCCGACATGAACATAATCAAGTTCACTGGTGCACCAATTAAAAAATATTGAATAATCTAGTATCCTGCATAAAGTTGCTGTTTGATGACTAAAACAAAGTGAAAACCTGAAGGCCTGGCCAGAAAGCTTGCAAGCTGTTAAATAGTGGCCAAACCATAACAGCAGAATCCATATTTACTTCTACATACCTACAAACATACAAGAAGGTAAGATCAGATTTACAGTGTTAAATACCTGTCAAGAGTTGGAGTGGGGCCTGGGGGCACTGAAAGAGAAAACAAAGTTTAAGAAAACTCATAATCAAATGGAGTGGCATTAGCCACTAGCTTTTACCAGGGATCCTTAAAAAGATTTTGCATAGCAGCTGCATAAGCTTCATTGAAGACAAACAGATACTCCTCATCCCCAAATAACAAATAAGCCTGACAAAATATAGATGATTTCATTTTCCAGTTTCTTGAAATGAAAAAATAACTTTCTCATGATCTTTGGTTCTATGACTTGTGCAATATATTCTCTTGGTTAGCTATGATAAAACTGTGGGAGAGAGTTCAACGATCCCATCCTCATAGAATAAAATTTTATATCTGAAGAGACAATATTTTTATCTATTTTTTAAATTTGATAATATGTTTGAAATTCATAAAAAGTTTATTCAGGAAGTGCTCCTTGTATGCAGACTCAAGGGGGAAAAAACTGTAAATAGTGCAGAATGAGTAAAATAATTTATGAAGATTCCTAAACAATTTTAAACAAGGCATGCTTGAGTTTAATATTTGTTTCATGACGTAAACATAAAATGAATCAACAATTAAAAAACGATATGACTATGCTATCCCAATTGATATGTATCAGAATGTGCTCACATACCTTCAATAGATACTCATAGAATGAATCAATACTTGTTCCTATTCCAGCATCCTGCCAATCAGCAAATAGATGACATTCTCAATTATATCAGAAAGGGGAAAAAGATCAGTCTCCAAATAGTCATTTCTGCATAGTAAAATGCACAAACAGCACCTCTGGAGATGCACTAAGGTGATATAAGCTAAGATCTCTGAAGCTGAGACATTTTTTCAAGTAAGGCATCAACATCAATTGCTAGTGCTCCAGCCAGATCAACCAAACTTTGACATGGTTGGACAACATAACATGTGTATGAAGCCAAATTTTGAGGCAAGAAAAAGGATGTTGAGAACAGAAGGCAAGGAATGGATATAAGCTATAAACCCAAGATGGAAATTGCTAACTATGTACAAGTTTTCAGGCTCATATTGATGAAACAACCAAAGTTGATACCTTTAATTATATGATCAACCTTTGTTTTTTCCCTTTTTCTTCTCATTTGTAACTCAGGATTAATTAATTCTCATCATTCAGATTAATGAAGAATTTAGAAGACATTGAATTTCAGTGGTACTCTTAAAAGCAGGTAATTTATGCACACCATGTTATACAGACACTGTAAATAATGATAACAAATATTACCTTCTGTGTCCATTCACCTGTAAATACATTGATATGAGCACCAACTAAGTTCAACCTGGAACGGCGTACCCACAATCCACGTACAGCATTCTTGGTAACTTGCTCAAAAACTGTTTTCATGAAGAGACAGCATAAAACAAAAACCTCTACATTGCAAATGAGAAGGTGAATTGGGGTAGAGAGAATAAGAAAAGGACACTGAAGATTTGATTTCCACAAAATTATCAGAAACATCTATACAAGCACACAATTATCATAGTAGCTACATAGGGCAACTCAACATTCAGCAGGAGTGAACTAATAGGTTTTTTTTTTTTTTCCTGGACAGTAAATTTTATTGATAGCTAAAGAGCTATAAATGCAAGCACAGCCTGCTACATACCATCACAGTAGTCATTCTACACTTACACAACACAAAAAATGAGTTTCATGTGATTTCCACAGAAAATATGAGTTTCTTGGCCCTTTAATTAATTCTTACTGCAGATGACTGTTTAAATGATGATTAAAATGTGTTTGATGACTACTGCAGACATTGAAACATTTTTCACAACTAGGAAGTTAGTACACCACCTCATCTATATTTCTGCCCAAAGTCTCATTTTAATCAAATGATATGCAGGCAGAGAATTGATTGGTCATTGATCCTTTGAAACAAGGATCATTTCTCCCTCCCACTCCAGAAAGTGTGAGTGTGATAAAAAGGGGAAGAACAATCATGATTTAAACCACCATCTTTCTTCATTAAAAAACAGTAGATAATTATATCTAATGCATTCCCATAGAAAACTCAAGGATCAAAATTTTTTTTAAGGGTACCAATATTGAGTAACTTGAACACTAGCCACAGAAAATTAGAGCTCTTTATCAGAGTCAGGCAATCAGGTATATAAATCAGTATTTCATATTAGCCAAATTTAATTTTTAAACATAATATCAAGACAAGATAGAGATCAGAGATATCTACCCAACCCCAAGAAAGTGTGCATAACTGAATTTGAGAATATGGTCCTTGCCTAGGCAAGGAAACCAAGAGCTTCTATTTAACCTTTCTATAGAGACAACCCAGAAAGGCTGGAATCCCATATCGAATTTGATTGTTTGAAATTTGATACATGGCATCAATGTGACCTCAAACAAACTCAGAATTCTAGTCCAGCAGATCAATTTGAAATCTTGTTTCCTCATTTAAATAACCAAAAACCATATTAGTCAACAGGTAGGGAAAAAGAATCATATAATGGCCTCCTGTAAAAGGCTGCAAACTTACTGGGATCATTAGTCAAGTGGCTAAGCACACCAAATTCCAATGTCAAAGTACCACCACCAGCAGTCGAGGTTATCTAAATACACCAAAATGGGAACTTAAAAGTATAGGATGGAAGTCAATTTCTGAAAAATAACTAGCAATATACAAGCAGATCAACAAATAAATTAATACAATTCATGATCTCAATTATACATCTCACATGTTAGTCACTAGCAAGGGACATGGCAAAGTGAAAACATTGCCAAAAACAGTAGGCCAAGTTGTGGGACTACATGTTAGTCTAGCAACTACTCAAGATTAAGTTTGCAACTTGCAACAAGATAGAGGCCGTACCTTGCTTTCATGTTCATCAACCCCATGCAACAGATTGACAGATCCAAATGGAATTCCTGCAATATGACATGGATTAGAAAAGATATGGAACAATGTGAAGTTTACAATCATGAAAAGCTAAGTCTATAATATATGGGTTCTTTCAGACTTCTTAAGCAAGCATGTAGGTATAGTAGTAAACAAGATCAAAACTTAAGATGCTTTCCTAAAGCTTAGCTTCAAAATGATAACCATGCAATACATCAGGGAGTGGAAACAAAAAAATCCAGGCAAAAGCTTTCTACCAATCCATGTGACCACTAATTTGAATTTGATATAAGTGTTCACTGATAACTTATTTTCAAGCCCCACCCATTATTGCAGACCTACTTTCTAAAGGCTACAAAGATACAAGCAACTTCTTTGTCCAGGTCAAAATATTGACAACCTCCCAAAATTTAGCATCAGACAGATTATCACTTGCAGGAAGATTCGGTTGCCAGCAGTCATACCTGTGGGAGTGTCAAATGCAGGTAACATTCTCCTTGCTAGATCCTCTGCCAAATGAAGCAACTGGTTTTCATAGGATGGAATCCTCATACCCTGCAGCCAAAATTACTTCCAGGTCCAACAGAGAAAGGAAATATGACCATTTACATGATGGCACATCAAGTTTTAAGCACTAAATAGGATGCCATCCTGGAAGTTACCAGTTTGATCATGCCAATGCAGTATGGGCCTAAACATACCATCATTCACAGCAAACAAAATTCAGTTAAAGGATCATATAATTGAGAATTTGACTTTAGCTCATAAAAATTGCTACATTATGAAATATATAATTGGCATGCATGTTCATACATCAGCATGCATCTCTGTGTGTGTGTGTGTTTGGGGGAGTGGGGTGAAACAAAAGATAAAACATGCTGTGTTCTCTTCAAATAAGCGTTTAATTTCCACATGTAACACATCATTACATATAATGTGAAAGGAAATAAAATTGTCACCCTTAATGCCAACTAGGTCTAGACTGTGCTTTTCAAAGATTGAAAATTGCAAGGATAAAGATTCATAGAGGTAAACAATGAAAATACCGTAGTATAATCACTAGCAATAAGATGAGCAGACAGTAATCCTCCAAGCACACGGATGGAAGTCTCAAAGATGGATACTGTTTTATTCTGCAAGTATGGCAATGGATTGATCAATGTAACTTGTACTGACTAACAATAGACCAAGTTATCGTGTTCCTCAAATCAATTGTCAAATCAATAATTTTAGCCCATTGATTTAAGGCAATGCAGAGAAAATAGGAGAGGAAGCAATGAAGCATAAAAATTAATTATAACAATAAAATGACTATTGATATAAAGATATATGCACAAGAAATGAAAATGAGTCATAAACTTATGTCAAGTGAAAGTTGAACTTAAACCCAATCCTCTTATTGTGGAAATTAAAAGATCTCACATTATTTAATTCACCAAGTGTAATAAGAAAGAAAAAGAAAAACAAAAAAAAGGCATCTTAGTGCATGAGGCTCTCACATTGTAGGGTTTGGAAAAGCCGGATGATGTACCAAGTATAATCATAAAATATAATATAACAAGAAGGTATAATTGACCTGCAAAGGGTTAAGTGCATCCATTTAACACAGCAAGTGTAATCATACATTGTATAATGATCAACGCTCCAACTTCTTGATGCAATTGGAAAAGATGGACAGGACCACTTAGATTACAATAAGAAAAAACCCATACAAGTGTAAGACATTCAGGCATTCACAGAGTTTTGAATGCTGATGGTCAGGGATGATTGATTTTTGATTATCGTGAGGACGCTAACAGGAGAGACAATTATGGTTCCTGGTTCATTTACAAAACTTGAAAGCTAACATGACAAAATGCTAACATGAGAGATGTTTATGGTTATGGATCCAGTTACAAAACATAAAGGTAACAATTCAATGAATTAAAACCTACTAAAGTAGGAAAACTTTCCACATTGTAATCCAAATATGTAAAGCCCAAAGTGGGGGAAAAAAAAATTCTTACTCACTATATCAAACCGAAGATTTTTACCAATCCATTCAACAGAGAAAGTGAATTGCTCTTTGTCACCAAGTAGAGCAAGCATATCCAAGGAGTCAATCTGAGACGGTGCCAGAGTGTCACTATGGTAATCCAAACCAATATTTAGTAGAGTGAATGAAATAAAGTAGCTGAAAAAAAGGATTTACCAACCAGAGTCAAGGCATAGCCACCAAGTGTATCTACTCCTTCACATGACAAAGGTTTCAGTTCATCAAGTGGAAAAGCATTTTCCATGTATCCATCAAAAGCATGATAGAACATTTCACGAACCTAAAACATCGAAAGAAATACATCACACTCAATTGAAAATTGCCATAAATTCTCAATACTTGTCCCCTTATTTACTTCATTGGTTGCTATCCATAACTGTTTACACTTCAGAATATGGCACTGTCAAATTAATCGGCCTTTACAGCACAGAAAAATTATTTCATTGATCACATCATAATGAACCATCCATGATAAGTATTGACAGATTTCAAAAATAACAACAATCCAAGAAAGAAATGACGGCATCACATTACTGCACTTGAAAAAGGCAAACAAACAGAAATGTCCAATCTAAGAAAATATGCAAACACAGTAACGTGATATTAATTCTTGGTCATCAAGGGAACTTATTTATGTTTTCACAGCACTAAAAGACATATGTCTCCAGAAAACACTGACTTTAGCCTTACCTATCAGCTAAAAAGTCATGAAACATTGAAATATAATATGAAAAAATGGGGTAAAAAACCTTATTCTATTTCCATTCATAAAACACAAAAAGGGCAAAAGATTCTAAGAACAACACTTATACAAAGCAGAGATTATTGCAATTCCAGTAAAAAGATGAAAAGAAGGTCAATGCTTCAAAATTCAAGAATCAATCCGGATGAACCTTGAACAAGCAAAGGCGGATCCAATTTTCTTTTTTCAAAAAAAGCTACAGTAACCATTAAAATGAAAAAAGAAAAAGAAAGAGAAAGAACTGAACTTCATTGGAATTGAAGGGTTAAAAAAGCTTCCTCTATTTCAATATCTCAGAATTCAAGAAAATGAAAAAGAAAGAAAAAAAAGGGAAAGAAACTTTCTCTATCTCAATCCAAGAAACTCATAAAGAAAGCCAAAAATTCCAATAGAGGTTATTAAACAAAAATTTCTCCAATGCCGGTACAAAGACCACAAAGCATTTCAATAATCCATGATTCAAGAATCCAAAAAACTTTGTTCTTTATAACAATCATCAGCAGATCCAGCTTATCCAAATCAAAAAAAAAAAAAAAAGGGAAAAAAAAGAAAACCAAAAAAAAAAACGAAAGGAACTAAATTGATTTGAACCGAAGGGTTGGTAAAACACGACTAAGATTTTAACGGAGTCGGCTGGTTACCTCGTCTCGGAGAAGCTTAGCTTCCTCGAGGGTTACGCCATCGGCGAGAACCTTGCGCACGAGGATTGCGTTCTTGTTGTTGCCAGCGGATATTACTAAGACTAATAGCAAGAGCTGAACCCAACGGTTAGTAGTCGTCGTCGTTGTTTCCATTTGCTTCTTTGTTTTTATTTTTCTTTGGTCTTTTCTTCTTCTTCTTCTTTCTTCTTCTCCCTCGTACTTTCGAGAGAGCTTTGGGGTTTAGGTTTTAGGCAACGACCGACATATGCCCCAGTTTGGCCTTGCTGCCTTTGCTCTGTGTGTGTTTTGTTTGCCGCTTGCACTCTTGTTTTTCGACGTTGTCTCTGGATTTGGCCTTTTATTTTACCGGCCAGCGAGGAGACGTACATTTGTCAAGGAAAATACCTGAGAGATAATTATAACGTTATTGTTGTTCCCCACCCATAAAAAAAAAAAACCCCTGCCGATGTCGGTCTTTTTTTTTTTTTTTAAGTTAATTTTTACCGTTATTCCTTGACATCTCATCATGTTTAATCCCCATATTTTACTCAAAGTGGAAGGTAAAAAATATTCCATACTCCAATTATAACGCCCGTTGAAGTTCTTTGAATACTAAAATTTTTTAAAGTTCATATTTGAAATTAAATTAATTTAATTCCACTTTTGCGTTATTTGTCAAATGCCTCCGTAGCAAGAGAGAGAGAAATACAGACAAAGCAATACAGCTTTCTTCCGTGACATTATGACCCACCACTTTTGTTCGCCCCAAAAGTTTGACTCGTAAAACACCAATTCAACTTCAACCCAGGTGTAATAACGAACATTTTTCTCCCTATGGGGCATCGATGAATATATACCATTTAACTTTCCCATCAACATTTTTATATAATATTTAATTTTGCTTCAACGTTTTCCGGCTTTCTTCCCCCACTTCCATTCTTACAAACGCAAGGAGAGAATAAAAAGCGATTTTCCTGGCGCTCAATCGACTTTTTATCCTGTTACCTTGGGAATTAGAAAAATACTGGTATTTAACTTCTAGGGCTTACGAAAAAATCAACAGAGAGAGTCGAGCATGAGAGCCAAATGAATTGAAAGATTCGTGTTTGTCGAATCACTAGATTGAACTCGCCCTCTCTCCCAGTGCCCTCCTCAAAGGGGACGTACGAAGGCCGTGAAAATCATCAATAGAAGAAGTCCACAACAAGATCCATCGACTAATTCGATCGATCGTTACAGAAAGTCCCAAATTCTGCGTAAGGTTGACACCAAAGCTAAAGAATCAAGTGGCTCCTGTGTTCAGGATCAGTATGCATATGCATTGCCAGCGTCCACGGTCCAATGACCAAGCAATCAGATGCTTTGTGATGGTCCAAAAATAGATTCAAGAAATAGCCACAAAATACAAAAGATTCAAATAATAACCAGATGAGGAGGTGAAGGAAAGTTCAATGAGAAGGTGTAGATAAAGTGCAAAGTCGGCGTTTTGCTTCAAAAAAAAAAAGAAAATGAAAATGAAAATTCTCCGTTAATTTAATTCATAGGACAGTGACCTGTTTAAAAAATTTCTTAAATACATCTCGCACCATGGGTGAATAGTAAATAGTCACTTCAACACGGAGGAGTAAACCACCAAAAAGGTGTTTGATGAACGAGATGGAAGCATTAAAGATTCTAATACATATCCTTATCTACTTTGACTGGTTATACCACACGGTTGAATCATTTCCCAGTTTGTTGAGATCACGCCTGAGAATGGATTAAAAGGAAGTTATATGCCTACAAAAATTGATATAACTATCAGACAACATGCAATGCCACAAAGTATTAAGCATTGGCAAAATTTAATGATAAAATGTACATATAATGTAGGTTTAGTAATAAAGGATACACGCCCTTCATGTAATCTAACAAGAAAAAATCAACAATGCTTTGCAACATTTTGTAACTGACTTATTAATTGAGTTTGGGACACCAAAAACCGGAAATGCATTGTACACAATCATTTCAAGGTACTTTTCAATTAAACCAGGAGTCTGTTTGTCTCTTGTCCTTCAGCTGTATTCTCTCATTTGTACACCTTGAAACTTGGCTGAAATTCTTTCTCATCAATTTTAGTTGAGTAGCCATAATCAATCCATTTTAGAGATCACAATTCATCATTGAGCTACCCACACAACACACCACATTTCATCTACTTTTTGTTAAGGCACCAGACCTAGTCTAGTTCTCCCATGTTCTTTCCCACTTCCCCAACACGACTAGTCTGAGTACTTCATGTATTGCGATTGAATTGATGATTGGCATCATCCATTAAATAATATATCCAGAGTGCAAGCAACCATGATTCCCAAGACAGGTTAGTCTTCTGACATGCATGATTGATCAACTGACAAAATTCTTGATAAATGAACAAATTGGAAGTGCAAAAATAGTCAAAAGCAACAAACCTGTCCCTTCTTCTTTCGCCTCCTCTTCCGTCGAGGTTTGTGAGCTTCAGAGTTTGAACTTAAATTACTACTATGGCCTGTCCTCGTGTTTGAAGATTCCCCTACTTTAGGAGAGGACTCATTTCTGCTACTTGATGTATTGCTGGATGCAGAAATTTCAGCCCTCTGTATCCATGACCCTTTGCTTGATGAAGCTACAAACCTTGATTGAGAACGCCCCGATCTTGAAAGTGAATTTTTTGAAGGGTGAGGAGGTGGCATTAGAGCTCTAGCAGACATCCGTCTCTGTATTGGTGTTGAAGGGAGAAAAGTATTAAAAAAGAAATTCATTCATATGTAATAATGTAAATGACAGTGCAATACTCAGATTTGACGTATGACCTGATTCCTTTCATCACTAGACATGCCAGATGCAGCTATGCCGGAAGTGCTAGAAGCTTGTTCCCTGGAATAAAGACAGAATTAATATCCAATTTTCTTGATAGCATACAATAATTTACTGGGTAATACAATAGCAAGTTAATTACAATGTCATGTGGATAGAAAAAAATACTTCCCCACAAAGACAATGAAAAAGAATTTGCAAACAATCAGTAATGACATGTTTCCATTCTCTCCTTACTATTTCACCTGGCCTAAAAATGACTGACTAAAGCAAGTGGGAATGCAAATGAAGTCATCAAATCAAGAGAAAATGTTTCTGCCAAACTACAGCAGTAATGAATAAAACATTTTTACCCACATTAATACATACCTCAGACTTTTGTCTGTCCACTCATCATCTGCATCTGCCTCATCACTTGAGGTTCCAGCTAAGAAGAAATCATCTTCACTTAGATCCAGAAGCCCATCATCCTCGCTTCCTGTCTCTGTTGAAAGACACACAAGAGACATTGCCATGGTTACAGGAAACCAAACATCAACAATTAAGTATAAGTAACACAGGTAGAAACCATAAGAAGAGCCAAATCATTAGTCCCTTGTCTTGTCAACAAATATTATGAACACATCCACTGCAGTAACAATAGAGACCATAAGTTTTATTTTTTTGGAACTAAACAGTAACCATATACCATCATGAATGTCTGCTAGAAAACCTAAGTGAAAAAGTGATGGCCAAAATTAAAGGAAAGAAGATACCTTCCAAGTCCTTCCCGCTGGCAGCAGCTGCAATTATATTGGCCTTAATCTGCTTTCGCATTCTATTTCTCCTATCAACTATGTCTGAATCATCACTTCCAGTAAATAAAGATACATATTTCTCTGTCTTAGGAAAAAACTGCAAGAGGGAAATTCAATTTAGCAGCAAAAAGAGAAAAAAAAATCAAACATTCCAGGACACTACAATGCAAGCCAAATCAATTACAAACATGAAAAAAGATTAAATCACACCATAATAAAGGAAATAGACCAAGCACAAATGGCACACAGTAATGGCAGCTTACCCTAACATATTCAAGATCTTCTTTCAACTTAGCCAGTTGCTCGGAGACCTCTGCATCTTGCTCCTGACCGCACAAGCCGCGTTGCAGTTTCTCCAGTCGCCTTATTCTTCTCTCAATCTTTCTTCTCTCTAAAATCAGGCAAGCGCGCACAAACGCAAATTGATTGGTAAAGCAAGATAGAATAAACACGAGATTGGAATAAAAAAAAAAAAACTCACCAAAAAACTTAATCTTCCGGTCACGCAGGAAAATCTTGCGTTCGAGAGCCAAACGTGTGTGGATATCTTGCTGCTTCTTGAGTCCTCCTAATTTTTGCTCCTGCGCTTCCCGGACCTCCGGCGGAAGTTCCTAGAAGAAGGAATTTATTGTTATTTTGATTCAATTTTATAATCTATTTCTCTTATCAAACCCTAGACCAAAGGATTAGCGAGGGATTGTGCCTTGCGTAGCATGCGCTCGATGGAGCGAATCTGGTTCTTGAGGGAGACGGATTTAGGTTTCGGCTTTGGCTTTTTGTCAACGCCAAGTCCCTTGGGTCGCCGGCCGACAGGGGGCTTGCGCTCGGCAACCGATCGCTTGCTGTAGCCACCGTGAGCCATGATTCTCCGGCGCCACTAGCGCCACCAGAAGGGAAGGGGAAGTAGAAATGGTTTTGCCAATGAAGCGGCGGCCGTGGCTACCTTTTTGAACGATAACGACTGTCGCCCGCCGCCTCAAGCGAAGGGGCCTGTGTCGTACCGCGCGCGTGATTATTGGTTGGCCTCTCCCTCGGCTTTTCTATCTTTCTCTCTAGTTACAAGTTTCTTTATCTTCTATCTTTAATTTCTTTTATTTAAATAGAATTTATAATTCCCACCCCCCTCTCTCTCACTCTCTCTCTCTTTTATTTACAGTAATATGATTCATAATTTTAGATTTTGATTCTCTTTTTTAATGTCACTTCTGATTTTTTTTTTTATTTGTTTTTTTTAAATACAGGTAACTTACCATATTGACACCACTGAATTTGAATTTTGAAAATCGTGTAATTAGGTTCTTTATTCAATTCCGTTTGCACGCAATGATTTACATGTAAAAGCAAAATCAAGACTTATAAAAAAACTAGATTTTATTACATGGTTAGGCTTTGAGCCCGAGACATTCAATCTTAAAAACGACTCGTTCAATCTTCTACGTCGCTCAGGGAGACGGAGAAGACTCTGCTTTGCCTGCGAATTTACATATGCATCATTGCCTTGTGAAACACTTGTAAAACTGTTTCCATGTTACTGGAAAACTTTGCCCGACGGACTTCTGCTTGAATGAATGTATGTTAGAAAATGACAGCAAAGGACTGTGCCTTGCAACAATAAAAGACAGTGTAGGTAACACACCAAGCCGACACATGAAGATTGCAATCTCCGCTTTAAACAATGGCAGGCTGTTCTCCTTCAAGTTCAGATATGACAATCAAAGAGTCCGTCGATTTCAGCTGAAGGGGTATTGATTTGGGACTTGGATTAATAACCTGAGAAAGTTTTTTTTAATAAAGAAAAAAAAAAAGAATAAAACAACACAGCAAACATGTTCATAGCCGGATGTATCATTCAATGACTCTTTTTTACCTTTTTATTGTCTTTCATGTAGCCTATGACGACTTCTCGCCGCAAATGTGCCCTCTCTGTGAGCTCGGAGAACGAAGGGTTTTCCCCTTCTTTCATGTAGAGACCAATATCCTGTCAGAGAAAGAAGCCAAAGTGAATTTTGCAGGCCGCTGTGATAGGTAAAGCAGATATTCCGGAGAATACCTGAAGACCAAAGTGCTAGGGAAAAGAATTTACCTTCACGTATATTTCATCACCCTCTGCATTCAGGATGTCTTTCCACACTTCATTCAGTTCCCAGTTTTCAGCCACTGTCATGCAGATAGATGACTAATCTTCAAATCGAACATGGCAATAATAAGAACTTAAGGAGAAGCATAGAAGACAATGATTCAAGACCTTGAGCTGTTACAAGACTCATTACTTCCTCTGCAGCTATATATGTCAGGGATGGTTTGATTCTTGTGAGCTGTAGCAGGCAGACGAGACAAGTGAATTCCCATATAAATTCATGATCATCAGAAAACAGATTGGAGTCTGTAGCAGGATGAATTACTTGTTTGCCTAATTTTGAGTCAACAATCTCTGCGACTAGATTTTGTACCTGCAAAAGACTTTCTTATTTGTTGATTGTTATTTCTCTCGAAGATAAACATACATTAGAAGTAGCATTCCTGGACTAGTAAAGCAAAATCCAATAAATAGAGGATCTGCTCTGATCATTTTTATTTTTGATGAATCACAATCACCTTCACTCCAAGTTTATTGCAGATATTTTCAGCTAGGAGAAGAGAGAATGCGGATTGCTTGTCTGCCCTGGATGGATCTGAAGAGAGAATAATTAATGTTGGGCAACTTTTCACTTAATAGATACCAAGCGTCATTACCTCCAAGCGGCAATTCCCTGTCAGATATCACAACAATTGACAAGGGAGTCCCCTCGTCCCTCCTGAAGGAATTATAAAAATTAACTATGGTTTCCTGCAAGATATTGTAATCCATGGGGTTTCCAATCTGCAGCAATTGGAAAAACCACAAACAATTATGCGGAGAGCAAAGTAATACAATAAAAAGGAAGAGAAAAAGATCTCTAAAACAAAAACAAGAAAATAGACAGAAATGAAAGGCTAGACAGAAATGAAAGGCTGTAGCCGTTGACCAAGTCAGATGGTACCCTATGAGAAATCTGGACATTTTTTAGTTTGCGTTGACCAGCAACGGTAGTTGCTCTCGTCCTCTCATCTAATGTTACATCTGATAAAATTTCCTGCACATAAATAGGAAAAATGAATACTAAATCATGGAACAAAGCATGTTCGCTCTACAATAGCCAGCATATGTGCATCAGGTTACAAATATATTACATCAATTCATTTGAGTAAAATTTCCTATATTGTTAGAATGTGATTGCTTACATAAATGGAGAGCTAGTTAGGAAGATGTAGAAGAAGAAAAAAATCAAAATTTATAACTTGGAAGTTTTTGACCAAATTGACAGTGAGGAACTGGTTTGGAATGCAGAATGGCAATCAAGTTTCTGATAACATTGTTTGCTCATCAAATAATGAGAAAAACCTTCATCTGATCCATCATTAGTTCTGTTGATATTAACTGATAGCCCTATTTAAATGTGAGGGCAACAGGATTCAAAATCATTTGGTTATGAAGACTTTAATACCATGTCAAGAAACCATTTTGCCTAAAAACTTAAATTGTAAAATGAGACTCAAGATATGGATCATATACATGTCTCCTTACACAAAAGCCCAACTCACTTGGGCAATGAGCCTAGTTTGTTCACGCTTCCAGTCCGAGTGAGTTGAGCTTTTGCGTGAGGAGCATGTATATGATCCATATCTTGGGTCTCACCAAACAGCTTAAACTTTTAAATAAAATGGTTTCTCAACAAGTTTTATGAGTCATATGTCCTGGATCACTACTCTTGATACTGAAATGATAACTCGTAGGGTGTAGCCAAGCCATCTTTAAATATCAATGCTCGTATTAAATTGCACTCTTGTCTTTTGATTGTACTTTATAACCTGGGAATAGGAAAACAGAATTGAAGAAAAGATATAATTTTTGAAAAATATCAGAGCCATATTTAAGACCAAAATTCAAGTAAAGTTTGATTTAATAAAGAAGTATTAATATATATATATATATATATATGAGCATACCACCACACTTCCTGGTCCAAGATAATTATCATACTCTTCAATCATTTCTATAATGTTTGGGCGCCATCCAAGTAAAAGAATGCATTCTCTTGGTCCTGGACTCCAGTCTGATGCCTGCGATCACAGGCAATATCATTCAGCAATCTTCTATATACTTTGAGCAATAAGTAACAACAGAATGCCATCATTTGAGTAATTTGCTATAATACATACTTTTGACCCTGACTTGTTGGGACGTCTTACAATACTTTCAAGTCGTGTTTTCCTCAATTCTGCAGCATGATTTGAACTGTCACCATTATCTTTTAAAAGTTTCTGATTCTGAAAAGCAGCAATTCTTTCTTTAAAAACACTAGAATAGGCAATTTGAGGATTCCTTCTTCCATGAACAGGTCCAATGAACAAAATCTGCAAGAGGAATGCGAACTGATAGGGAAATGCATGGATAAGATAAAAAAAAATACCTTAATTAGCTCAATAATATGAGCAAAGCAGCACACATGTGACATTAAACTGGTGACGAACCATATCATTATTTGGAAAAAAAGAGCCTCTTACAGTGGATATCACAAAGTCAAATGACGATCAAACATAACAACTTCAGATAACAAGCTGCCATGGTGTATTTAATATTTTAGAGTTTTGCATTTTGCTGCATCATGAAATTTCATCTATGTGACATAAAACCTAGTGCAATTCACAATTCATCCATTTTGCCAACAGAGGGAATCTGATTCCAAGTATTCAACATCTAGTGGCCAATCACAAATGGCACAAACATTGCTTGCACCCTAAGTCAATGAATCCATTGGACCAGTGGTGTGTATTTGGCCCTTAAATGCTCAGACTTCAGTTAAACAAGTTATGACTTAGAACATAACTTGATTGTATAAAGTAGCAAGATTAACATCTTCTTCAACCTGAATGCAAGGAAGTATCACTTACAACATCAATACTTTGTAGTCTGCATCCAGACCAGTTTAATTGTCCAACTAATAGACCCTGTCAGCATTTTAATTTCCACCCATGTATCTCTTGCAATCTATTCAAAAACAAGTCTACAGACTGAGAATCTAGAGAAATGTGGCAGTCTAGAAATGAACAATCTCCTCTTACCTTGTCAGTTTGCTGCAGGATCTCATCGTCATTTGGGTGAAAGTATATTTTTCCATTTCGATAAAGACCACAAACAACAACCTGATAAGAAGAACATTTAGACAAAGAAATCAAACTTGCAAAACTACTTGGAAGTGTCTTGTGGCAGAAATATATCCACTACATAGCAGTACCTCTTGAAACCCATGCCTCATTTGTTTATACTTAATTCCCGCTAGATTAGGGAAACTAAAAAGGTTAAATACATTTTCTGCAACAAGTAAACAGCTGGAATTAGCATTTCTATAGAAATCACAACCAAAAAATGGAGAACATACAATGGCACAATTTACTGTCATAACCTAAATGTAAGTGGTGATCCAAATGCAACTTCGTGAGGTATTAATTAAGGATTTTACAAATGATCCAATGTGTAGACAACAATGACAATTTCTGTCAGTTTATTTTAGTTTGTTTTTTTTACCTGTCATTGATGTTACTTCACTCACTCTGTCTCTCTCACAAACACACATACGGAAAATAAAACTACACATGGAAAATAATGTAATTTGACAGTTAAACAAGTTTAATTACGTACTTCGATAATTAAGCAGGTGTCGATAGATCTTTATAAGCCCTTTTTGTCGAGAACATTGAACAAATAATTTGGATGCAACATTTTCCACTGGCTTTACTTTCAATCCTGAAATTGACTTCAAAAGCTCACATGCATTGCCATTAGAAACCTGCAGTTCAGAAATGAGCATGTCAACACAACTTTATGCTCAGACAAAATCATCATGCCACTTGAGTGAAAAATATCCAGCAATGACATACCTCCACAATGGTGGGAATAGCCTCTATCATTGTCATGGGTTGAAGGGCTAGGATAGATAGAAATGCATTGGTGTCAACTTCATACCTAATCAATTGAAGATTTGTAATGAATATGTATCTGGCTTTTTTATGCTGAAGACATTAAATGAACATTATACTTTGATGTAAAATGAACATTAGTATTGACATGGAGCATGAAACTCTGATGACTGATAAATCCAAGATGCAGACGAGTATAATGGGAAACCTAAAAGTCAGTCTCATTATTTTCACAAATCAGATGCCATTTAATCTGAGCTGATTCTTAGCTATTAGTTCAAGATACTTTTTTCAAGTGGAGCAACTGGTCCCATTAACCAAACGCCCCGACTAATCCATTGTGTTCTCACACCTCCCCTTATGGCACATGCATGTCACCATTCTGTTTAAATCCAATATTGTTGTTCTGTCTGGATCCAATGAAACTTACAGCAGCATTAATAGGCAATGTGGGGGCTATAAGAAGTGAAGAAACTGACAGCACTGGCAAAACTTTGAAGGAAAAATATAATATTGGAAAGGATACAGAAAGAGACAGAAATATAATTCAGAAAGCCAATTCACCAAGAGGTTTGACTGTTAAGAGTTTTATCAAAATCATGTAAGATGATCCCAGCAGCTGCTGGTCAATGAACTGAACTACTACAATGATGATCACTGATAAATCAACCCATTCCCAGCTAACGATTGTTAGGGTACAGTGACACCTGCCATGATGATCAATCCCCATCAATAACAGAGCAACTCCAACTTTTGACACATACAGCAAGAAAAATCCCATGAATAACAGGCAAGTAATTTTGTAAAAAGATATATGTTGATTTATCAATTTCACAAAAAAAAAAAAAAAAAAAACAGAAAGGCAGCCCAATGCATAAGGCTCCTACACTGTGGATTTTGGAGAAGGGTTGGTTTATCAATAATAAAAGCAGAAATTTCTGGAAGTGGTCCTTCAATTTCTTACCGATCCCCCTTGGCTGATAGTATAATGATGGCACGTGCACTGTTGGCTGCAGCTCTTTCAAATGATTTTGTGAGGCTAAGACTGCAACTGCAGATGTGGACACTCAAAATGAAATAAGTTTATGCAAACAGATTTAGCCCAAAAGAGTAACAAAAGTGAGAAAATATAGATAGACAAGAGATGATAAACACAAAGAAAGTGAAGGTCCATCCCAAAATGAAATTAAATATAGATATAAAAGGATGCTGCTGGAAATTGATGCTTGACACTACTCCTTTAAGTTCAATGTCGTTCATCATCAGGAAATGAAGCTCCCCCTAACTTTAATTCAGTTGAGCTTCCCTCCAAAATTTTCAAATTTCAGTTATGAAGTTTCTGCCAGAAAAGTGCAGATATCAAGCCTAAGTTCTGAAGCAATGATCTTGTGTATCTTTGGTTTTCCATGTCATCCTAGTTAGCTTATAATTTAGCTATGTTCAGGACTTGATATTGGCTCATTTAGTCTAGTTAAGCATGCTTGAAAAAGCTAAAAGTAAGTTTAGAAAGTTGTGTTTTGTGTCTACTTAATCAATCTTTTAAGCAGCCAACATGCAAACTAAGCATGCTCTTTATTGTAAGTTTCCTATATAGGGAAGCATTGTTTATGAATGAAAGTGTGCAAGCAACTTCACCCCTCTAAGAAGATTTTGTGTTTCAAAATCATGTCTCTTTACATGTTTCAATATCACAAATGGTCTCTCTTTTCCCTTTTTTGGCCCTTCAGATGCCATGCTGAAAATAGAAACTGACTGGGGAAAAAACTATTGGAGCAGTTATGTGTTTCTTTAAATTACCATTCATATATTTAGAATCAATCAAGATGTACACTCATTACATTGCAGACATTCCATATATAAGATATCCAATGTCGACCTTTGTAATCCAGTGTGTGTGTTGAGCATCATCAATCTAAATTTCAAGCAGGCTACAGTTGTGACATGCTTGAAAGGAAGTTGTTTGATGCATGAATGCCTCCCCTGCTAATCTGACTCACAAGCAGCAGTTGAACCCAAAAATGAAAAAGGAACAAGTTTCCAGTTGACAGTGATAAGTGAAAACCATGGGTAGCGCCATCAACTACCATTTCTAATATAAGAATTACACATTTAAAGAAAGGAATGCTGCAAACAGAAGAATGGAATGCTAAATGCATGCACCTCTTGGTAAGGACATCTATATGGTTAAAGTCTTTGGCAATATTCTCTATCATCCTATCAATCTGCTTTCTTGGAATATCTGACATAACAAGAATTCTCTGCTTCCTACGAAAAACATATAAAAGATTAACTGAAGGCACCAGTACACCAGTGAGTATTACTGACACAGAAATCCATCGGCAGAATTACAGTCAATTACCTAGCCGTAGCGGTACCTAAGCGGACAGCAAACTCGTGATACTTATTCAACTGCTTTATTACGAAAGCTAAATGACTGGTTACTCCACAAATAATTATATGATCTTTCTCATGAACTTGCATTTGTACTCCTTCCCTCAGCCGTTGCATATTATTCTGTTCAAACAATAATCTTAACCAAGTAATTTAAATGAAATAAATTTTCACATGTATTTCATGTTCCAAGAGTTCACCCTGAACTCTTCTGTCATTGTGCTCAACAGCCGAGTGTAGAACAGTATGCCCCATATGGCAAGAACAAAGCCTATGACACGTTCAACACGTGTTCTTTGCTGCAATTGCAAATAGAGTGAGTTACACCACAACGATTGTATATCCGCATTTATGAGACCAGCAGTAAAATTTAGGTGTAAAAGAATACAAACTTCAGAAGGCATGAATGCACCTTCAGATGAGTAGAAGATGAACATAGACAAGCCCAAGCTTCCCAGAAGCAGTCCTCCAGAGATTGTGTGCTACCCCTGTATCATTGAACAAAGAAAATAACAAGTTACCAAAGAAAGGAGCACAACATATGAGCAGAGCAAGATTCAGCTAAAAGAAGCAAATAACCCTCTGTTCACTGCAACAATGACCAATATGCTGAAGAGATAACTAATGGAGAAGGATTGTAGCGAAAAAGTGTTAACATGAAAGACAAAGATTTATAGATTCATGTTTATATCAAATTATCAATATTTTGATGTCTATATATATGTAAAGCATTCTTTTGAACTCCAGGTCATATTGTTAGAGGCAAAACCACAACTAAGGCAAGAAAACTCCCAAAAGTCTTTTTTCTTCAGTCTGGGCAAACTATAACATACCACCCTCTTAATGTTACTACTGACAAGTTCTACTCCCTGCAAAAACTTCTTAGATTTCCGGCATTTATTTTGAAACTAGTGGGCAAAAGAAGTTGGTAGCTTGATAAGAGAGAACATAACATGCCAATCATGCATGAAATTGAAAAGCAGCAGAATTGTGCATGTGCCAAAGCTTGGTAGGTTTCCTAACAAAAGAAATTGGTAGGTTACCTAAGCTTGAAAAGCAGAAAACCACCAATTATAACGAATGAGATGCAAGCCACGAGGAGCACTGCAAAGATCCTGCAAAAGATACATGTGTATATCTATAATCCATGAATCAAAAAACACTGAAATTGCTTAAAGACATTGATCAAGCATGCAAACAACAAGGAAAACAGAAAAGCCAAGAGGCGAATCAATGTGTTGGCAGGTTTTGAGCTGTTATGTTCCTGGAAGTTGCATTATAGACCATGTTAGTTTGGAATAAAAAAAGAAAGAGAAACCAAACAACGATAAAAGAGTTGTTTTTGTACACCTTGCCAAAATGTGGGCAGGTATGTACTGATAATTGCATGAACTTATGCCACAGCAAAGACATAGTCAGTACCCAGCACATAAATTATCCTTTTCAAAACTTTCTGCAAGGTACTCATGTCAATTTCCCTAAAGATGGTTTTTGAACCTCAAAGATCTAACAGTGTCCCATTTACATTTACAAAGCCTAAAGTACTCATTCTTGATCTTGTCCTTCTTGGATTCTTGGGATATCCATCTCAGCCACTAGGAAGGCCACAACCACAAGGCAAAAGGACAAAATTGCAATGGAAGCTGTCAAGTCCTCCCCAAGAACAAAATATTAGCACTAAATTCAGCACATAGCATAATTGAAGTTTTCTAAGGATAAGAATAGACACAAAATATTCTTTTCTTTACTGTATCTGCACACATTACAATCTCTCCGTGGTGTCATATCATTTTATAGCTAGAGCAAAGTAGAATGTATATTGAACAGAAACCTGTCAAACTATCATGGACTCAACAGAATGGCACATGAAAAGTGACACAACAGTAGACAAAAAATGCAGAGACTGATATATCAGAAAAAAGAAAACCATTACTTACGTTGCAACATTTCTTTCAAGTTGGATATTGAACAAATAGAGTAAGCGTGCTAACATCCACTTGAATTCTTGAAATGAAGGCAAGGAAACATCCAACTGGAGAGGCGTGGGCTTGTTTAAGGAATTTGATATACAAGCGAAAGGCGAAGTACAGATCAATGTGGGAAGTGACTCCCGGATGATCCATGTCAAAGTATTTACAAACTGTAACTGTGCTAATATGAATATGCAATGCCATGAAATGGATCCCGTGAGTTTTGCACGACAATCCTGCACATATAATGAATTGTATTAATGTATTTGTGCAAAAGAATAGTTCAATATAGCAATTCAGCACATTTACTTATTCAAAAGGAAGCTCAACGGCATGCTTGTAAGTCAACTTGGATCACTATTCTCTCAACAGCATAAACTCACACACACACACACACACACATCTCTATTATCAATTTTCCTTTCTTTTTTCCCCCTTGAAGTGCCATTCAATGGAAAAGAAAGGATGCATCTATCCCAATTCTTTATTCAAGTTAACCAAAGCAACACTGACCTGAGGGTTGTCATTTTGTTCCATTGAAAGGAACCTCATATTTAAACAATTTGATATATCTGCACACATGGTAGAATCCAACTTAGCTTGTCTTCCTGGAGAGATGGCTTCCCAATTTCCTGGGAAAATAATTTCAAAATTCATGTGAAATGAGTATTGTAAGTACAGTAAAAGCCTCATGAAGGTAAGGCCAAGGTTGATGCACACAACACAAGATTACAGGAAAAAGGAGAAAAACAACTCCATCTTGGAGAAGGGGTGTTGGAGGGAGATGATGAATTAATCCACCTCTCCAGTGGAAGCTCAATGAGGGAAAAACAGATGAGGAGATCAAAATGACGCAACTTGTCAAGCGATGAGGCTCCATTATTGAAGACAATTTCGGGAATTATAGGAGAGTTTTAACTTGAAAGTTACATCTAGAAAGGGCAACAGTGCCCACCATGTTGCATGATTATGTAATGGAGGATTACATGAGGCTTGTATATTCTTCCAGAGAAATTAATGCAAGGATCATCCAATTTATCAGATCACAACAGTAACACGAACACTGCATCTTCCCTCACATAACATCATCAAGAGCAGCTTCAAACTTTTTAGCTAACGTAAATTCCTTCCATCTTACCTCTGTTGCGTACTCTCAAATTAAGCCCTCGTAAAGCAGAAGACTTGATCCACCAAAAGTGGGAAGGAAATGACTTGTGTGTCAGTGCAGAATTCTTTAAAAACAAGCACCTGCAATGATTTCATCACGTGTTAATAACAATGTATTATGTGTTAATGGCAAAACTTCACTCCCGGGCCCTTCCCATGTGTGAAAATATACTTCTTACAAACGCGGTATCAAAGAAGAGACAACTAGGAATTTTATAAATGAGATCATGCCTAAATCACAGGGCTAATTCAAAAAGAATGGCTGAAATAGCTTAGGCCTCCAATCTTAAATTTCATATTTGTTCATTAATCCAGAAATAAATTGAATTAAGAAATTACCCTCTCCTAATTTGTAGCCGCCAACAAGCCTCATTATGTTTATTGCAGAGTCTCAGCCTCCACATTTGTTTACAGTGCATTTATTTTGGCGTTTCTTTATGTGTTGGTGGATATGTGTGTGTATATCCACAAAGTTGCAATAGACTCAACAATACAAAAGGTGGGATGTTAATCAAACAACACAAAAAAATAAAATAAAATAAAACAAATAAACAGAGCAGAAAACAATAAAATGAGAAAGATGGGATATTTGTAAAGACCCTTTTATTGAAGAACTGGGAGGAGAAGGAGTAAGTCTGGGAACTGAACGAGGTAAAATCCATGGCTGACAGCACTGAAACTGAGTGGGAAGCATTTCTAATTCTTTATCTCTCTCTCTCTCTCTCTCTCTCCCCCTTCCTCTGTCTGTGTGTATATGTATGTGTAAGTTTTGAACTTTGAACCTTTAAAGTGTGAAGAAAGTACTTGGGGGGCAGCAGAGGGAGGGTGGGAACAAATACGGCAGAAAAAGGTTTGATCCTTTTTAGGTTGACTGTTAGGCCTTGTTACTGTGTTTGATGTGAAGCTTATAATAGCAATGGAAAAGACAAAAGGTGGAAAGGGTGACACTGACCCGCCCTGCAAGGAAGGGGGATCTTGGTGGGACGAGAGAGGGACTGAACGGTGATCTCGACATTGGCCGCATGCCAAAAATACAAGTTGGCCAGCTAATCAAGCTTTTCCAACAGGTGCACTCGTGGATCGTGGCTGCCCAGTCCTATTCATCCCCTATTTCCTGCCACCATGCTCGAGGGACTGCACTTTTTTTCAGTTTAAAATACTTTAAAATTTCAAATTTTTAATCACTATGTTATTTTCTCTGTCTTCAGAGAGAATGAGTAGGATTTCACCCACCATTTTTCCACAAGTCAAAAACTTTGATGATTACTCCAACTAACCCAAGTGCTTGAGTGATTCTCCGGATCATTTAGATTTGCATATTAAGAAATTTTTAGTGTGGACAAAGAGTTAAAGAGTCGTGTATAATTTCTCTTCCTTTTTTGGTCGACCATAGTTAATTTATCCTTTTCAGGATGAAAACTCAACTCTAATGAATTGTCTTAGTCTTAGTCTTAGCCTTAGTCTTACTATCACAAAGACGATAAATGGCATGGACCATGACCCCCTCAACCAGAATGAAATCATTTCGCTTTCCTTTCGTGCAAGAATTCCAAGACATTTTGAACAACCCAAGTGACCTGACTGACTACATTCGTTGTTAACAAATAGCAATTAGGATTATAGTGTAAATAATTGTCTTTATATACAGGAGCGAAACCTTTATTAATTTTTTGATTATTAACCGGTTAAACACATTTTGCAGTTATAGCGTACCATAATAACATAATACCCGTATTTTTTACTGGAGAGAAACGAAGAATAAATAATAACAACACTTAATAAAATTTTATTAATGTCAATAGGGTTATTAAATAAAAGCCAAACTAGTGTGTAAATATGTCAGACCATCGAACTAAACATGGGTGATTACGTCAAACGTTAACGAGTTGAGCGTTGAACTAATCAACCTTTTTTTTTTTCTTTTTTGGTATTTTGTTTATATATTGGAGAGGGTCACTTGAAAAATAAATTCCCTACGAAAACAATATAATGACTCATTGAATTCTTGATCGAAGATATAAATATATGCGAATGCATGACACTATTTGTATATCCCATCGTTTTGTAAGACAATTTCTCTGATACTTGGTTTCGAGTATATACTGTTAAGTGATAACCTTAATTCTTATAAATCGCCCCCCCCCCTCCCACCAAATAAATAAAAATAAAAATGAGATGGTTCTTTACAGAATCCGAATCCTAACGTGGATTAGACCGAAATCAATCAATAAACTAAATTGGTTGTATGAAGTTGTTCACAGTATCAAAAAATAAAATCGAGTTGTATTTGCTATCAATTTATCTTTTCTTTATTTTTATTTTTTTAAAAAATATTGGTGATTTTCTTTTTTTTTTTTAAAAAAAAAGGAAGAGATGACTCATCCTAAGCAGCTATCACTTGGTTGAAGCACTTTCATTAGAATTTTTTAGTTTCCTATTCCAAACCTCTTGGCTTGATTTGTAAAAAGAAAATACATACCTTGGGAGGCAAACCCTAATAACATCAACCATTAAAGTTTCCAAAATTAAATTGAATTAATGGCTAGATCAATAAAATTTAAAATTAGATTATAATTTAATTTAATTCACTATAAAAACTGTTAATTTTATAAATTGATGATTAAATTAATAAATTTATTGGTTAGACTATAAATTAATGAATTAATTATATTTTTTTATTTAATTAATTTCAAATTTTTATGAAAAATTATAAAAATAATTTTTTACTATATTTTAATTTTTTTTTAAATGTAAGTTGTATTATTTTATAACTTTTTTTTTATATCATGAATTATAAAAATAAAAGAGAATATGTGTATGATATATTTATTTATATTTAATAAAAATATATAAAATTATATATTATATTATATTAATATTTATTTTTTAAATCTAAATTATTTTATTTATATTTTAATTATTTTATTTAAATTATTTATATTTATAAATGTATTTAATTAATTAATTTTTTAATATTATTATATATAAATTATAAATATATATAATTAAAATTTTAAATATTATAGTATAATATATATAATAATTATATTTTATTTATTATTATTTTATATAATATATAAATAGTAAAATTTTTATATTTAATATTAAATATTAATTTTATTAATTTAATTTTTAATTAAAGTTATTAAAATTAAATTTTTTATTTTTTTTTATTTAATGACAGATTCTATTGTTGAAATTTTGCAACAATAAACACGTGAAGAAACCCAGAAAAAGAGGGGGGGGGGGTTCAGCACTGTCAAGCCAAGGTTGTCGGTCAAAGCACATGAAGCAAGTCTGTCACCATCTATTTTGGCTACTCTTACAGATGTATTGCACCTTCCCAATTCAATCTCGTCCCAAAAGGCGTTTAATTTTCTTATGGCACGCCAAATGCATTTAGCGATCCCTTCCTGCTGTGGAATATCTGCTCGGAAGCCATCAAAGAAATTACATTTAAGAAAAAAAAAAAGAGGTAAAAAACAAAAATTCCTCTGCGATCCCCTTCCTAGAACCAGAGTAGCGCGCTCGACCGGTGGTCAGATGTACGGATGGCGGGACATAGGCGTTCTATTCCGTTTGGTTTTGCCCAAGGCAGTCAACGAACTGGGTCATTGCCCTTCCGCCGAGATTTTCGCAATAAACGCGAAGGCTTTTTAAATTCCAACTTACAATTTTTCAAAACTGAAAATCTCACGTGTGAGAGTGATGTCAGCTCGACTCGACATCAATTGGCTTTTCGAGTCTCAGTGGACCACCCACCCACCCGCCCGTATTTTCCAATTGTTATTTATATTCAAGCATGCACCCGTTGGGTCGGGTTAACGTAATCTGGGCTTGGTACTTATGGACTGCGGGAAAACCTCACGGCGTCTTGAAATCATTAATAAGTCTTGACCGTGTTTTTACGTACATTTCGCAAATTCGTAAACCTCAAGTAAAACACAAATTTATAAAAATATTTTCATGTTTTATGATTATGAATATCATTACATATTTGTAGCGGTCAATACATAATTCTAACGGACAATAAAACTTATAAATATATATCAAATGATTTTAATAATATCACTTCACTCTTTTCTATTTTTCTTGAGTAATAGCTTTTTTTTTTTTCGTTTTAATGTTTGAAACGTTCAAAGAAAAAAAAAAAAAACATCATTCACAAGGAAAAGGATGAAGACCTTTTAATCTCCAAGGCTAATCCTTACGTGCAATTTGATGCCTGGCTTGATCACCCGGAAAAAAAAAAATGTCAAGAAAAACATAAAGTAATACTGCTAATCTCTAAATTACAATATTTAGTTGCAGCTTTCTCTAAAAGAAATAAAATCACTTACAGCTTTCCTCTCGTCTTTTTGTACTAAATTCTATCTGGGCAACATAAACATTGGATCTGTGGTCCGCTGCTGCTTTTCCTTCGTCTTCTTCAACTAATATTATAATCTCATCGTTGCTTGAATATAAGGAAATTTACTGGAATTTTAATTTTTTAATCATACTTTATGTTAGTAGCCGGGTGATATTACGCATACTATTATATGATCACAGATTTCAGATAAACAACTCATTGAAAAATAGAATACAGCAGCGTAAGAAAGCATGCAAAAGAGTAATTTAAACCATCTACATAAAAAATGCAAGAACCATTTCAACTTCTTTCGAGTTGGTCTCAAATTTAATAAAGTTATTATTTTATACAAGATCTTCTTGAGGCCCAATAGTCCATGGTCCAGTATCAAAAAATTTTTTAAAAAAAAAAAAAAAAAAGAAGAAAGAAACAATTTTTACTCATCTTTCTCGCAGTGGAGGTGCCAATAACCTAACTTTGGAGATGTCAGAGGGCAAATCATCACCCTTGCACCAAGCATAGACAGTGTCCACCATGCTAGGCCGCTTTGCAGGATCTTTCTGCGAGCAAGCAATGGCCACAGATATTGCATTAAGTACCTCCTCCATTGGGCATGACTCGTCCAAAAGAAAGTACTTCATCCATCCAAGCCTTGACCTTATTCACCCTTGTTCTTCCTTTCTTTCCAAGACTACTTTGGTCCACAAGGAGATCCCCTCTTCATCAATGGCTTCTTTGCCAGAAACAAGCTCAAGTAAGACCACCATGAATGAGAAAACATCAATTTTCGTCGATACCACCCCATCGGCTAGATTGAAATAGGCCTAAATTACGTTCTTTCCAGGGATTATCTTCTAATTATATGAAATTTGGCTACCTCACATATGACTATAAAAACATTGCATCTCAGTCCATGGGAATCACATAGATGGGCGATGGCCATTGGAAGTTATGAGATGACTTTGACTTGAGTATCAAAACCTAGGTCTACTATTATGTGAAGTTGATTTAGCAGTTGATGATTGGCCTTTAAGCTGGCATGTTAAATTGTAGATGTTATTTTTATTCTTGTGTCTCCATAACCAACAAACATCGACAGCAAATGATGAACTGATCAACCGACAGAAAGGTACTTCTGAACAGTATATCAACCAAAAACTCCTCTAAACAAAAGAGGGCCTATTGCATTTTGTTGGAGAACCCTCTTTGTTGTTCTTTCTGTAGACCTCTAACATTAAGGCATCTTCTCTCCTCTTTGGTTAAAACAAACAAGGTGTACAGAGGACGTTACACTCAAATGCTATTATGGACAAAATGGCATCTTGTGTTTTTCCTTACAAATAACACAAACAGCGGTACAATGATTTTAGCGTAAGCTCTTACATGTTGTATATAGTAATGGATTGATGTGTCCTAATTGGTAGCAGAGAGGAACCAACCCAACTCAACTGCATGCTAGAGATTCTCGTGCCCTTTGAAGGCATAGAAAATGACGTTGAATTTCTACCGCAAACTCATCTTGCTGTTACATGGAAGGAGGCGTCGATAACCCATCTTCGGAGATGCCGTCACTCTTACACAAAGCATAAACAATATCCACCACGTTACGCCGCTTTGAATGATCTCTGTGCAGGCAAGGGATGACCTAGCCACCCATTATAATCATTACACTTAAATTGGGCATTAACTGTCCAAACCAAGCCCACCATCCATCCATGTTTTAAACTTTCCACTTTCATCTCTTCCTTTCACTCCAGTATCCCATTAGCATTGGCCACAAAACTTTACCCTCTTCATCAATTGCGTCTTTCTCTGAAATAAGCTCAAGCAAAACCACTCCAAATGAGAAGACATACATTTTGGTGGTCACTACTCCGTTGCACAAGTACTCGCGCAATTGTAAGGACTTCAATTTTGTGATCGTAAGGAAGAATTTGCTTCATTTTTAATTAAAGATATTTTTAACACTCACATACTATACTACTGGAAAACATCAATCAATAGGATCAAGAGAACTAGTACAAAAGGACATCTAACCGTGCTTATATCTACACATTTGAACACCTTACTATGGACATATACAATTTAACAGTGGCTAATATGAATTGTCCCTCTTGCAATTACCAATTTCTCCGTATGTATTAACATAGAAATTAAAGAGGGCGTCTGCAGAAAACAATTAACAAAGAGACATTGAATTTGGGGTAAGACCAAAATAATATATTACAGTAAACAAGAGATTATAACTTTGTTAGGTCGTCCCTCTTTATAGTAAAATCCCATAGCTCCCCATATTTCTCATTGAACTCCCATATACTCATGGTGTTATAGTCGTTGATTAGCTTGTCCCGAGCTCCTCTCTCCATGTTGTATATCTGAGGCTCAAAGTTGTGGGGTTGATCCGGCTTATCCAGCTCTATGATGGTATATATCGTAGCAAATATTGCTGCTCCAATGTACAAGTACTCCCCCTGTACGAGATGAAGATGACATAAAATATTTCAGAGTCATGGTGAAAACTGAAGCATTCACTCTCTTTCATGAGCTCTGATTTTAATGATAAGTCACGCAAAACTTTATCTTTGATCTTACAGGAACATTGAAGTACATCCCGGCAGCAATTGCTGGAAGGAAGGTCCATGCAATAAACCCTGCAAATTAATTAAATAATAATAATAATAATAATAAATCAAGCCCAAGGAAGAAAGAAAAAAAAAAAAGACAAACATTGACAGCAATAATTTGGGTTACCATGTAATCAAAATATTAAGAAAGTAATGCTCTATACCCTGAAAGCCAGTAGGGGCTCCCACTGCTTCAAAATCTGCTGCAATTAATTCCCAGAATGTTCCTGAGATAAAAGTTATACCATCAATATGCACTCCATCAATCAATAAAATTAGAATAATCGGTCTTTTCTTTTTTTTTTTTTACACTCGGATAGTATGACTGTCAACTTGTACACACCACGTTAAGTTCACTTATTCATTGCAGTCAAAAGCAAATCATCAACGTCGAGACCGAACCGGACCGCCGGTTCCACGAGTTGATTTTGCCAAAAAAACAAAAAAAAAAAAAGGTGAGAATCACTCTTGTTTTTTTTGTCCGATTAAACCAACTCTGTAGACTTATAACTTGGTCTATTGAATGCTACCATAAAGTAGAAAAAATAGCACAAAAGGCCATTCAACATTACGGTCAACTATTAATGACAAATCATTAATACGAATCCCAAGGACAAAAATGTTGCGCTCAAAGATTAATCTCTTCCAAAAGTTGGATATCCATTCAGCCATGCCTGTTTTAGATGCTGTTTATTTCACAATTCGGTTGGACTCTGAGATCTTCACCTTGAGAAATACCAATCTTGTATCATGTCGATTGTTTAAAAAAAAAAAAAAAACATTACTGTCAACAATGTTTCGGACACTGCGGTTGCTCTAATAAATAATTCCGCAAAAATTCCCAACAGGAAAGTAAAGAGGCATTAGAGCAATGGGCAAAAGATCCAATGAACGTTAATTGAGGGATTGTTACGAAGCTTACGGTACACCAGGCATTAATGCCAGTGCACGCAATAAAACCAATAGGATGACGAACACACCAGCCACAAGAGAGAGAAACAAAAAAAATAGGATCAACTGGAATTTACTTGGATCCTCCTCGCCTTCGAAGTAAGTGTGATGCCCGTCATATTTTCCATACTCAAAATCTTCCTGATTCCAAACATCACCCCAAAAAGGAACGAAAAGAAAAAAATGGAAAATCAAAAACAATTATAGCAACGTATCATTCCAATACACACGCAAATGGGGTCTCCTTAAAAAATGTATTTTGCAGTATTTAGGAGAAAATGAGGAAGCAACGTACAGGGTCGACGCCAGGGGTGGCCCAACGGTCAACGGGATCTTCATTGAGGTCAGGTTCAATCTCTGTCAATCCAGCATTTGGTCTTGTTCTTGACCGATTTCTGCCACTAAACCTCGAATTCTCGTGAACTTTGAAATAAACAGAGCCTCTGCTTCTCGTAATTGGAACCGTGTCCTTTTCTTCCAAGTTTCTTGAGCCGATTTTTGACCACGGATTCGTGCAGAGAACGGAGAGAGTAGCAGCAGCCATTTCCGTTTCTTTTCTGTCAATTGCCCGCCTCTGTTTTCCTTTCGTTTCAAAGAGGTCGGATAATGTGTTAGTTAAACAGCTTGTTGAGAAATTTTAGGTGAATGTTCGGTTGCACGGCAACACGCGTCCTGTAAAAGTCGGATCTATTGAAGTTAATGCCAATGTGGCGTCTTTCCGTTGATTTTTGGCGATTGTTAGTCTATTGGCTGAAACTTTCAAGATCGAAAGATGGATAGCACTTCCCTTATCCATGTTGATGGCACGTGTTAAGAACTCATATATATATATATATATATTTAGAGAGAGAGAGATTATTTTTGTGTTAATATGTAATGCACTTACTTACTAAAATTTTTTTTAGGACTTAAGAAGTTTAATTATCGTATAAGATAGAGAGTTTTATTTGAATTAATTTTTTTAATATAACTTATTTATGATTTTATATTAATAATAAAAAAATATTTTAAAAATAATAAAATAAATTTATCTAATATAAAATTACAAAATAAAAAAAAGTAAACATATCAATTATGCACAAAATTTCTCATTTTGCTTTAATTACCCCAATGGTTGGTCATACCCTTGGGTTTCCTTCACTTTCGCCCACTTTTCCACTGTCAAACTTCCATTAGAACCGGTCCAGTGCCAAGCACCAACGCCGCAATTCCACCCGTTCTTGATTTTTTGTGTTCTCTTTTAATATATATATATATATTTTTTGTATAGATTGGTTCTGACTTTACTCACAAATCGAGACTTCAAATTTCGGAGAGACTCAATTGCTAGTGAGTTTTCATGGGTAATCCATACTTACCATCCATTGTAAGAAGCCTTTTGTATGCTCGGGTCTCCGGGCCAAAGTTTTGAAGAACTACTGTTGGCTACCGTGTGGTTTTTAATTACAGTCCCTTTCATAGACAGTCCCGCTGTTGCAAGGTAACGAGGCAAAAGAAACCGAGTTTCGAGGAAAACAATGTTTTTGAGGCTTCAGTTTGACAGTAGTTGCTGTCTCCCCCTTCTCAGTTCCAACAAGGCTTCGCCACACGTCGTTTTTGGCACAGGAGTGTCAGTGTCTCCTTCTGAGAATGTTGCTTCAGTTTCCACCATCAATGGACCAGCAAAAAGCTTCAACAAAGTAGTTTACAAACAGGGCTACGAGAGAACTGCTGCTGGCGGAGATAAAGACCCAGATGAGAAACGCGGAAAACATGCATGGGATAGGGCCATATGTGAAGATAACAATAGTTCTGGAGTGAAATTGAAAGCGGTAGAGGGTAATGGCTCTGTTAAGACGGCGCAGACCAAGTGTTCGACAAAATTCGTAGCATATGGAGGTTCTATACCTTCAATCTTGCGAGCTCTCGATGCGATTGAGGACTTGGACGAGGCGTTGCATCCATGGGAGTATACTCTTAGCAACAAAGAAAGGAGCATAATTTTGAAGGAGCAGTCAAGCTGGGAGAGGGCTATGGAGATTTTTGAGTGGTTTAAGGGTAAGGGTTGTTACGAGTTGAATGTAATTCATTATAATATTATGTTTAGGATTCTTGGGAAAGCGCGGAAATGGAGCTATCTTCAGGGTTTCTGGCATGAAATGAATGCCAGAGGAATTTCGCCTATTAATTCAACGTATGGTACTTTAATTGATGTTTATAGCAAAGGTGGCCTCAAGGAAGAGGCTCTTTGTTGGCTTCAGAGGATGCGTGAGCAAGGAATGGAGCCTGATGAGGTGACAATGGGGATCGTTGTCCAAATGTACAAAAAGGCAGGAGAGTTTCAGAAAGCTGATGAGTTTTTCAAGGGGTGGTTATTGAGTGAATCTTTAAAGCATGGAGGAGCCAACAAAGCAAGTGCTAGAAAGGAGAATGATCTTCAAGTGAATGTCTCCTTGAGCTCATACACATACAACAACTTAATAGACACTTATGGGAAAGCAGGGCAACTTAAAGAAGCATCCAAGACTTTTGCACAGATGCTTAGAGGAGGAATTGTTCCAACCACAGTGACGTTCAATACAATGATTCACATATGTGGTAACCATGGCCAGCTTGATGAAGTGGCTTCTCTTATACAAAAGATGGAGGAGCTTCGATACCCACCTGATACCAGGACATATAATATTCTTATCTCTGTCTATGCCAAGCACGATGATATAAACCTGGCAAAGGGCTACTTTAAAAGGATGAAGGAAGCTCAGCTAGAGCCTGACCTCGTGAGTTATCGCACCCTGTTGTATGCATTCTCAATAAGGCATATGGTTGTGCAAGCTGAAGAACTTGTCTCTGAAATGGATTCAAAGGGTCTTGAGATTGATGAATACACCCAGTCAGCTTTGACCAGAATGTATATTGAATCTGGGATGCTTGAAAAGTCATGGCTATGGTTCAAAAGGTTTCACATTGCAGGCAATATGAGCTCTGAGTGTTATTCTGCCAACATTGATGCGTATTGTGAGCGTGGTTACACTTTAGAAGCTGAGAAAGCATTTACCTGCTGCCTGGAGATGAAGAAGCTGAGTGTCCTTGTGTTCAATGTGATGATCAAGGCATATGGGTTTGGACACAATTATGATAAGGCATGTCAATTGTTTGATAGCATGGAGACTCATAGTGTAGTTCCAGACAAATGTTCCTATAATTCCCTGATACAGGTTTTGTCTAGTGCTGACTTGCCAGACAGAGCAAAACCCTATCTGAGGAAGATGAAGGATGCAGGACTGGTTAGTGACTGTGTCCCATATTGTGCCATAATCTCAAGCTTTGTGAAGTTAGGCAAGTTGAAAACAGCAGAGGGATTGTACAAGGAGATGATTTCCTCTGATGTGAAGCCAGACATCATACTTTATGGTGTTTTGATAAATGCTTTTGCTGAGGCTGGAAGTGTTAAAAAGGCTACCAGCTATGTTGATGCAATGAAAAGGGCAGGTTTGCCGGGGAATAGTGTAATATGCAACTCCTTGATCAAGCTTTATACCAAAGTTGGCTACTTAAAAGAGGCAGAAGAGATATACAGACTCCTTCTATCTTCAGATGAAGGCCCAGATGCATATTCTTCAAATTGCATGTTAGATCTCTACACTGAGCGATCTATGATCAAACAAGCAGAAGATATTTTTGGAAACTTGAAAAGAAAAGGACAAGCAAATGAGTTCAGTTTTGCAATGATTATGTGCATGTACAAAAGAGTTGGCAGGTTAGAGGAAGCCATTCATATTGCAAGGCAGATGAGGGAACTGGGACTGTTGACCTATTTATTGAGCTATAATAATTTGCTCGGGTTGTACGCATTAGATGGCAGATTCAAAGATGCAGTTAAAACTTTCAGGGAAATGGTGGAAACTGCCATTGAACCTGATGACTGTACATTCAAGTCTTTAGGAATTGTTTTACTGAAATGTGGAATATCAAAGCAGGCCATTAGCAACCTAGAAGCAACAAGAAAGAAGGATTTTAACAGGGGTTTGAAGGCATGGTTATCAGTTCTCTCTTCTGTGCTTGATGTAGACTTGGACGATGAAGCATAAAATTCCTGTAAGAGCATGTCTGTGGATTATAACCATTTTCTTTAATATAGACTAACGAGGTCACATAAACACTGCAATTGATACACAATTTTGTAAAGTTAGAAAAGCTGTAGTATATGTATTATGCAAACATCCTTGCAGTCCAATCTGTAGCAAGTTTGAATTAGTCATATCCTGTCAACTTTGGTTAACATATTCGGCAGTCTCAGGCAGATGAAACCCTGATAATTGCTTCAAGTCGGTTTCAGGGAAGCAAATGGCTTGCAATTTTAACGAGCCTCCTTGGAGAGAAGGAGGCATCTGATCTTTTTAACCGTAGATGGCTTACGTGACTTTTGCTTTCACGAGAAACCTAGCTGGAGATCGTTCTAACAGACAACGCAATTTTTGTCTAAAAGCATAACACTGGGTTAAAAGTTGGGGGCCGTGACTGGGGCTCCACGGCCCCCAACTTTTTGGATGGACTGATGAAGACTCAAATGCAACCATATGGCCTTAAAAACAGGAGCTCTATGATGAGTAACATGCACCTCAGGAACTTTTTCCAACACAGAAATCGAATTCGGAGTTTCATCAAACCAGCTGTAACTTAATTGCCTCTCATCTGGTTGTCTATCAAATGCTGTAACAGATGCTTTCTGTGGAAGTTTGCCAAAGTATCACCAAATATGAAAGCCTTAACAGTGTTCTGAAAGCCTTAATGAAAATGAACTATCATTACGTCTACAAGCATAGATCAGGAAAGGTTACACTAATACAACTAAATGCTAAAGTGTGAGATCCAGACAAGAAGTCATTTCCATGTACACAAAACAGATCAGTCCATGTTCTCCCATCCATCTCCCGTTACAGCAAAACCCCCGTTCAATTAACCAGGGTCTAGCTCCTTTCCATGGAACATATTTTTATTCTCTCTTTCTCTCTCTCCTACACAGCATCGTTGTGCCATTGAAAGACAACATCTTCAAGTCCATCCTTCAGCTCACCCCAATGAACCTTCTCAGACTCCAATCCACCGACACCCTCCACCGCCCTCACCTCCACAAGAAAGAAATTTTCTGCAATTTCCAACACCTCAAAGATAAAAACCACTCTCCCTTTCCCCAACCCAATGGTCCCAATACCCTTTCCTTCAAGAACTTTATACCCAAATCTTCCTCCAACTTCTTTCACTCTGCCCCTGATTCTCTCCAACGTCTCCTTCGACGTGAATCTCTTCTCTCTTTTATTTGCAGCTTCGAAAAGTCCCGATAAATCCAACCCGGAAGACAAGGATATTAAATCGAATGCGTTGACTGGCGAAACTGATCCTTCATGTTTACAAGAAATCACGTGGTCTAACTCCAATGAACCGCTTTGATTTGATAATTCAATGCCCTTCGCGAACCAAGAATGTCTCATTAGCGATTCCATGCTCATTCTTCGTGCGGGGTTCGGGTGAAGAAGCTGGTTTATAATTGATTTCGCCGGCTTTGAGATCCAAGAAGGCATTTGATACTCTCTCTTGTAAACTCTTTTATAGATAGTGGCGATATTGCTATCATCGAAAGGCAAAGAAGCTGATAATAGGAAGAAGAGGATGACCCCACAAGACCACGCGTCGGCTTTGGCACCATCGTATCCGCCGCCGCAGCGCGTCATCACCTCCGGCGCCGTGAAACCCGGGGTCCCACAAGCCGTGTGAAACATGCCGCCGTCTGTTTTTCCCTCGGCCAAGGCCGACAGCCCGAAATCCGATACTTTCAAGACACCCTTTTCGTCCAGGAGAAGATTCTGAGGCTTAATGTCGCGATGAGCAATGCCGTTCTGGTGGCAGAAGTGGAGGGCGGAGACGAGTTGTTGGAAATACCAGCGGGCGGAGGATTCTTTAAGTTTTCCGCGCTGAAGAACCTTAGTGAAGAGGTCGCCGCCGGAGGCGAGTTGCATGATGAGGTAAATTTTGGTCTTGGTAGCCATGACTTCGTGAATGTTGAGGACGTTCGGGTGGTCCTGGAGGCGGCGCATGGTGGAGATCTCACAAATTATCTTAGATTCCATGGCAGCTTCAGTTCGTGTCTTGTCAATAACCTTAACTGCCACGAGCTTGTCCTTGGTGGCGTCATTCGTTAGATCGCGTCCGACGTAGACCTTGGCAAAGCTGCCACGGCCCAGTAGCTGGCCCAGTTCGTATTTGTTGAGAAGGGTGGTGGTGGTGGGGTCGGAGGCGGTTCTTCGTATGGAGAGTGGTGGTGCTCGCGATGGTTCCATGTCCGGCGTAGGAACAAGCAAATCGGGAACCAGTGAAATTCCACCCTTCCAGCCAACGTCGCAGTCGTTATTTAGGCTTTATAATCACTTTAGGTTGGAATGTTTTTCTTTTTGTCGTGTTTCCCAAAACACCCCTCAGCTTCGGGTTTGGTTCAGCCGCTGCCTCCCAAATGTGTATGGGGAGCCAAACATGTTCTCTCTTAAGTTTTAATTTGTTTACACTAAAATGTTAGCCGCTAGCGGGTATCAGTTCCCACACAACTCATTTTGCTAATGACAATATATATATATATGAGTCTTATAAGTATCTTTAACACTTAAAATAAATTTAAAATATGTCAAAGTCCATAAATTATTTTTGTATTGTAAAGGCATAATATTTTTTTTTTTGTTGTGGATATGATATTAATAAAAAAATTATTTTTCATACAAACAAGTCATATAAGTACATGTATCAAAATAAATTTTAGATAAAATAATAAATTTGATTCATATATTTAATATATTTTAATTTAATTGATTATATGTGATATTTTTTATATTTTTTTAATAACATTGTCTTATTGTGAAAGCCTTATACTTACATAATCTATATAAATTTCATGATTTTTAGAAATTAGTGTTCGAATATTTCATAACTACTCGGAAAGTTTATTTCCCCTGAAATTGATGAGAAAAAAGTCTAGAGTCAAAATAAGTTAGCAGAGAGATACACGAGTCACGTGGACTTAAAGAGAATAGAGCCAAAAGGGCATTTTTGGTATTTCGGATCGCCGAAGCGGTGGACCAATAGTCTGAGAGACGGAGCCAGTTGGTCTCCGAGTAGCGTGACCTACGAGGCAGTTTCTTGTCATGGTGTTAGGCAGTTACGTCACGGTTGGATCTAATTGACGGCCCCGGGCTCGACGTAGGCCCTCCACTTGGAGAGTTTTCAACGGACAAAAAAATGGTCCAGCGAGCGAGAAACAAGTGTACCCAACGCGTGCGATTAAAATAAACAAATTAATTTATAAACTCATTTGAAAGCCAACAATTTCTTGCACCTTATAGATGGAATAAAGTTGAATTCCCGAGTTTTTTCCTCGATCGTATTTATACTTATTATTATTTTATTTTAAAAGTGAAAAAATATTGATTTTACCTTGCGCATTATTATTATTATTGTTTAAGATTTACTTTTCGAATAATTTTAAAAAAATTGATTTTCACATGGACGCATGCGTTTTGAACAGTTTGGGGAGTGCCAACCATAAATACGCCTTCAAGTCGTCGTTGCAATCGAGTTCAAACCAAAGAAAGCATATAATTATTTTTTTTAGTATTATAGTTCACGTAAGTGCCTAGTTATTCTTATCATTAAATAAATGGGAAGTGGTCGTTTTTTATCAGATCAAATAGCCGTGACGAGCTTTCTTTTTTTTTTTCTTGAATTCTCTGATATGGGATATTATCATATCCTAAGAGTTTGAACGACTCTAGATCATATTTGCTTGAAGAGAAAATGATGGAACGAGAGAGGGAGAGACGCTGTAGTAGTAGTAGGATGGATAGGAGAGTCCGATTTTCACTGTCGCTTACAATATTTTCTCACTTCTCTCCCCTAATACGTTCATCAGATATCCAACTGCCCGGACGGACAAAGAGAACAAGACAATAATGTTCAAGTTCCGTCACGAAATTGGATTGTGTCAAAACCCCAAAACCACGTATATTGTGATGTTGATCTTCGTTGGCACCTCCTCCGTTAATAGTCATAGAAAAGCTGGTTGACATTGTCTTTCAAAAATGCTTACTTTACAGAAAAGAAAATGTCATGAGGATAGATCCCATGTCAATTAATATCTTGTCCATTTGTTAGTTAAACAAGATGACTTACAATATTTTAGTCAATTAGACCGAGCACTATGGACGACTCCATCGATGCTAGGCTATGTTAAAAATAGAGTTTGGAGGGAATGTGTATTACCGTGTCTTCTGGGTTAAGAGAATCACGTAATTACCAATGGTCAGAGATACACTTGGCGAACAGACATGATTACAACGGTCACCAAACAAGTTGACATTTCGGTTATTGGCTCCAGGCCAAAATTGGATCCGAATCATGCATCGGCTCTTTTCACCGGTGCCCACCTAGCCGGATTTTTTTTTTTTTTTTTTTAAGTTGTGGGAAATTTTAAGTGAATTAAAAAATAAATATAATTAATTTTTATATTATATAAAAAATATTTGTATAGTTATATTAATATTTTATATGTAATATACAAAATTGATTGTGCCCATTTAATTTTTTTAGTTTATTTAATAAAAATTTCAATTGAAAATTGGTGCGGGTTGATTTGATGTTTTGGTTAAACTTTACAATCTTTGTTTGAAATGTAAAAGTATCTTATCTAAATACTACAATACAATAGTGGGCATCAACTTCAAATTCTAGGGCGATACTTTCAACCCTAAATTTTTTGAGTTTGAATTCTTGACCAAGACCCATGGGGGCCGGCATGTTTTTGATTGGCCTAAGGAAAAAAGAATAGTAAAACTACATAAGTTGATCCAATACTGCAAAAAATTAAGAAAAAAAAATGAAAGAAACTTAATTTCAAAGGTTCATTGGCTTGATTTGAGGTTTTATTTTTACGATAAATGATTACAAGATCGGTTTTGACAAATTCGGTGAGGCTAATGCATATAATAATAATAATAATAATAATAATAAATATTACGAAGGTTTGGATACAAGGACGATTTAAACAAAAGAAATATTCCTATACTTCAAACTTTATTGGACATTGACCATTATTATTCAATATGCGTGATTATTGTTAAAAATATAATATATAATTTAACTCTAATTTTTACTCAATAATTTAAATTTTTAAGTAAAATAATTTTTTTGAACAAAAGATAACATCTACTTATCCGAAAAAAACGAGAATCTTAAATTGGCTCTCTTGACTTGAAAATGGTGATATTAAATCATTGATTTATCGATTTATTTTGATGAATTTAAAATGCAGTAATGAGTAGAAATATTTTTATATTTGAATCACTTATTCAGAATTTAACTCAATGACAAGCAATCATTAAGGCCATAAAATTCTCACGGGTTTTAGATTCAACTAATAAAAGCTAAGGTCGGTTGGGTTTAATTTATAAAATCCATTTAAAAGAAAAAAAAAAAAAAAAGGCAACCCAACAATAATGTTTATGGCGAATAAAAAAAAAAAAAAAAACCGACAATAATGCTCGCAGTCGGTCTCCTCAACACGGCATGTGGGTCAAGTTCATTTACTTGCGTTGTTTTCTTTGCTTGAGGCCCCGTGACTTAGATATTTTCAGGATTTAATGCAGAAATCTGGTCCAAAAAATTTTGATTTTTGTTAAAAAAAAAAAAAGGCACGCCTAAACTTCAATAAAGTTTGTGTTCGAAGTTAGGATATGGTCCACAAAATCATAAGAAAGATGCCCAATACAGCCAAACTACCGTACTTGTGATTTCTTCCTAAATCATTGTACAAGTTAGGTTTGATCGAAAAATGCAAAAGCCAACGTTTTAGATTTCGGAATCACGTTTCTATCAGCTTTCCTGACTCAAAAATATCTGTCGGCAATGGGGAATAAATGGGCCTTTCATTTTTGTCTAGGAAGGCCCAATTAATATAGAAGGCTGAATCTTTTAGGCCCATAATGCTGCTAAAGTTTAATAGGGTTGGGGAAGCTCCCCATTTCTTTTCGGCACTTTCCGGGAAAAATTTTATTCAAACCCAATTTTCTTTTCCTTACCGAAAAAAGCATCAAAATTTGCCAACCGACTCATCCGCGTCAGCCATTCAGGATATCTCCGATAACCGACTCGTCGGATGAACTTTTTCATTTTTCCAATAAAAGAAAAAAAAAAAAAGGTGGGGATTTTCAATCCGATCAGGGGTGTTTTTGTAGACCCTCCAAGCCACTTTGGGTTTCTGTTGGAAAGCGTTGCGACAAAATTTGTGGAAAATGTCGTCGCTGGGAACAGGCAAGGGGATCTTGGAGATCGCCAAGTTCGGTGTTTATGTGGCTGTTCCAATCATTCTCATGTACACTTTCGCCAACAATACCAAGAATCTCCAGAAATTCATGGGAAATGTACACCCCGCTCCTCTCTCTCTCTCTCTCTCTCTCTCTATTATGTGTATATTTTTTATTGTGTGACATTGCAAATTAAGATTTTTGAGATGCTATTACCTGTACTTTTACTTTTGGGGTGGAGTGGAGTCGCTGGTGGGTGAAAAGTGGTTGAAAGTTGGAATCTTTGCGGGTCGGGTTTGTGGGATTCTCTATCTGTTTAATTCTCGGATCATAAAAATTCCCTTTTTATCTTTATATGTATAAGAAAAGAAGAATTATGGATTTATTTGATTGGGAAAGTTGCTTTGCGTGTTGGATTTGCTGCCGAAGAATAGCCCCGGTTGCTTGTTAAAGAGTTCCGTAGTCATTGGACCTCGATTCATGTTTGCTTCGCCTCGGTGGCATAAGTCATTGAGTTCACACTTCAAACCACACCATATTTTCTTTCAGGAGCCATCGATATGTAGTCACAGGTGAATCCTGGGCCAGTCGCGAGTACCACTCGTTCGTTGAACTCCTGTTAAGCTAGCTGTCAATTTACTAAGCAAAACTATTTAAGACGATCTCTGTGAGCTGAAGTTACTGTAAAAAGAAAAATAAAAATTTTATATGCTTGGAGGGTATTCTATGAAAAGATCAGTGTTGTTATTATTGTCTTTTCTGTTTTGTTTTTTTTTCAAAGGGAGGGGGGGTTGTGAATTCTACATGCACCATTTGGGCATTGTTATGTTATTTTCATGGGATTCTCCCCTATTGTTGCATAAGCAGTGTTAGCATTTTTACTGGCGAAGATGGTTAGATTATGGAATAGATGGTAGAGAATGGTTTGAGCAGGGACTGGTAAATAGTAACAGAAAGCAATTCTGCTGGAGTATCTGGATGGAGCCAAGTGTTGAATTCTGTCACAGATAACTGGCAAGGAAAGGCACAGCCAAAAGTCTCATCTTTTTAGAGAAGGATTATGATGATGATAGGCCAAGCATTGTTACTTAGAGCTGGACATGCAGTGGTTTTATGAACTCATCTGTTTGTGGAAACCATTCATTATAGAGAATAAGTGATTGTTTTATTCTTGGATCTCAACTGAAGTTAACTCGTTCTTACCTTGAGGTTATTGCTGTCATTAAATGATGTCATGTAACTAGCCTTCTCAACAATTTATGCTTGATAGTCTGTATTGCTCCTGCTAAGCCAATGTCCATGATGATTTATTGATTTTTTAATAAAATATGAATGAGAAATTTGTTTGTTGGAGATATATCAAATTGAGTGGCTTTACCTGAAGGCACATGTGTGACAATGGCTGGGACAGAGGGTTGTGATCCCATGAAAGTGAGCTAACTCTAAAAACCTGTCCTCAGTTTGGATTGTGGGCTGCAACTCGCCAGTATGAAGCCAGAATCTCTAGTAATCGCTAATCAGCCATACACAGCGGTGAATGAATCTGAAAAGAGGCAAAAACAAATGGAGTCTTTGTTGACCTTTGCAAGAGGATAAGCAATGCCGGTTAGTGGGATTACCTGTTCTATGCAGCTGACACATTTTTATCTGTTTTAATCATCTTGCTAGTCAGTTGGCATCAAGATGGAGCAAAATGTGTTCACATAATGGTATCTGGTGTTCTGTCCAGATTTTGCTTGTTAGTGCTTCCTGCTGCTAGTCATTTTTTGGCACTGTCATCTGGAACGTTGTCTTAATTTTATGATATTTTGGGATGGATGTCTCGAATATTCAAATGAACTTTTACATTCTTTGTTTGGTCTGCTGACTGATATTCTCTTGTTTTTCTTTTGGCATGAAGCGCTCATACATTGTATATCCCCCAGAAGGACCAAGGCCACCATCACCAGAGGAACTCAGAGAAATGGCACGCCAATTAGCTCGTGAGAGGAAGAATGCTTGATCCTGGCGGTGACTGACAGTTGTGGCAGTTCACCTGTGGTTTTACTGTCTCACACCATCAGTTCCAGTTGATACCATGTATAATATGCCGCTGTAAACTCTCTGGATCTTGTCTCAAGAAATGAATAATCTTTCGTGGTTGGAGAATGTTTCGGCTGTTTCTGTTGTCCCTAATTTTTTACCCACGCCACACTTGGGAGTTTTTATTCTACCGTTAAAATGTCCCCCCTGCATTGGTACTCGTGCGGATTTAATCATTTGAAGAAACGCCATTCTGCTACGTTGGAGTCCGAAGATTCAACCACTTCCTGGATCTACAACCCTTTCAAAAAATGTATGTGCCTTCTTCCTGGCAGCTAGCTAGTGATGTAGCCATCCATTAAACTGGGAAACTGGAGAATGTCTTCTCTTCGAGTGTTCAACCCTTAGACGGCATATCACCAATCCTAAATAGAACAATTGTTCATCACCTTCAAATGTTGACAGCTGAGACAACCATGTCAGACGAATTCTCATTTCGCGTGTGGATTTGGCTGAAGCAGGAATGTAGAATTACTACGAAGTGTGCAAACTTGCCAATACATCCAAGGAAAAGGATTAAAAGAAGCAGAAAGAAAAAGGTATAAAAGGTCTTCTACGCTTCGTGTCTACCTCATTTCTTGTTTTCCTGCTCCCAATTATAACCCAGGAGGCCTAAATCTTAGGCACATTATCCATCGTCAATCGAGCGAGAGATGTAGTCTCCAATAATTTAAATTTATATTTTTAAATTTTAAATTTAAAAAATATAAAATTCGTAAAAATAGAGAAAATTATTTTACTGTGTAGCTTATGATTGGATCGGCTCTCCTAATAATAATAATAATAATAAAAGATGTTAAGCATAAATGCCAATTTTGGTTTTGGCTATAAGATTCTGAATATTAAGACTTCCTACGGGGAAGCTATTCGAGCAGTAGACTTCTTTGTCAGCCATGCTTCCATGGGATATCACTATTTACAACAGCCTCCCAAGGGCCCGCCTCCCATGGGCCCGAGAAGGATCTTGCAACAAGATTCTTCTGGGTATGGTGGCCTCGGGTGGTGGCCATGAAGTTTCCCTAGTAATTATTTAGTTTAAGCCTTTTAGACAAAAAAAAAAAAACAAAAAACAAAAAAAACAAAAAACAAAAATCGATTTTGATATTGCTAAGGATTAGCTCAATGAACATTGAATACTGAGGAGCTAATTTCAAAGTAATTTGATGCATTTTTTATTAGTATAATTTTATTTTTTTTTTTATTTTTTTACTTTAAAATATAAAATAAAAATTTATATTAAATTTAAAATATTTGACATATATATAAAACCTCAAGCTAGGACACGCAAGTTCCCAGAGAGCGAGAGAGGGCTTGGTAGATGGTCTAAGGCTACCTGTCCGAATTTTGTTAGGCCTCTGACCTTCCGTGTCTTTTGCTAGCTCCTTCGTTTGTCTTAAAACCAAAATCCTGACCCTAAAGGGCAACGGGGACCCACAAATTACCATGCATAAAAGTAAGTTTCTCCATTACCCCTCTTATCTATGTTTTTGCTTTTTCTTCGGTGAACGGCAAAGAAAAGTTTTTATTCATGGCATCCTTTCCCAAAGGACACCAAGCAAAATACAAGGCTCCTGGCCAATGACACTTGCATAACACACAGTTCCTGAAGTCTACCAGCAACCTTAGGCAGCTCCAAACTGAAAAAAGGACCACCTCGTTACATCCACACTTAGACAGAGCACAAGCCTGCCACTCTTATGTACCTGTCGAAGTCCCCAAAGCCCCTGTTTTTGTTTTGTTTTTTTTTTTTTTTTTTTTAAGTCTTTTGCAACCCAAAACTTCCTTCCACCTTTTCATCTCGACGTCTCTGTTGACTAACCAAATGGCCCACTCCACATGATAAAGGAACCCAGCTATCTACCACTCCATTTTGAATTTCACCTCTCCAACGGGAATAGGAGCAACAAGAAACCCGCGACTGGGCCCCAGCCTGTTGTCGTGATATTCATCTCCCCTATCCACCATTCCATGTGCTCCATCCTGAACCCAACACCTGTTCCCCGTGCAGGTGATCGGAATTCCCCATCCATCACGCCCAAGCATGGTCACGTTCGGTATTAACGAATCTAAACATATTCAACATAAATTTACATGAGACGAAAAACAATAAAAAGATTTAAATTCGGATTAATATAAAGAAAAGTATACTAAATTATTATCAAATTACCACATCAACCGATAAAATGTTACACTTTTTGTCAATGAGGCCCAATTTTTGTAATGAATATTACTCTTGCAATATGCCACTTGATTCTTAACCTCTCATTAAATTCAATTTACGAGCTAAAAATTGTTGAGGGACGAAAGGAAGTAGCTCTTAATGGGACGATGAGCAATGCATGAAGCCGCCAAACTGTCATTACCAACTTGAAAGAGCAACAGCCTATGCTAATCCGTGGCTTAGTAGGCTGGAAATCTAGCAACCACGTATATTCTGGGATTGGAGACCAGTGTTGTGTGAGAACTATGAAGTGGACCAAGCATCAAAATGGCGATAAAACCTTAGCTGTTTATTCAGATGCTGGGATCAGAAGCACCGAGAGTCTTTTGCATTACGTTAAAACTGTTAGCAAGTCAAACTAAAATTAAATGTCCGGATACCGAGCAGTCGAAATCTACGCGACATGAATTTAATGTGCAATAAAGATGGTTTATGAATTCGACAAGAAAAAAGTCAACGGGTTTTGAGTACAAAATAGAGGCATCAATGCCACCAGATGCACGAAAGATTTGGGTTTTTCTTTTCTTTACAAATATCAGATTCTTCCAGGCAATTGAACACTTCTTTCGCCTTCAGGGTTTGGATTCAAACAATTTTGGAACAGGACGAGGATGGGGTGGCTCGGCCTCGGTTCAGGGCTCCTGTGGCCTCCGTTTCTAGTTAAGTTTTTTACTCTTTTAGCCTTGCCTAGGACCAAAATAATAATAAAATAAATGTCTGAAGTCTGAACCCTTTAGTCTCTCCTCTTCTCTTAAAACAACGGCAATGTGTTAATAATTTGCTAATAAAACAAAAAAAAATTGGCAACCATAATAAGACTATTTGTTAGCGGTGACGAACTATTCAACTTCTAATTATGGCATTGCCTTTGTTGCTTTCCACATTATTTTTTATCACAACAGAGCAGACAGCCCACGATCATCTCTCTGTCAAATCTGTATGAAATCCTAGAAGAGGGACGCAACATGAGATCCAATTTAGGCCCATGACATAGCACGTTCGTAGAGGTGACTCTGCAGTTATGGCGTACCCCCACCCACCTTGCAGCTTCATAGATGCTGCAATTTATACATGGCCCTCATTCATTGCTATTACTGTGCCTAACTAATCCGCTGTTGGCACGACAATCAACTCAAACGTAGATAAAGACACTGAAAAAGAGGCATGTTTGTTTTTATCTGAAAAAGAGGCGCGCTAGTTTTGAGATTTGAGTCTTTAGAGTTAATTGGATCAAATCGATTGTGACTTTGCAGTCGACTTAGTAGACAAAACGAACATGGGGGCCAACCCTTCTGAACCTTGCGTTGGGCTCACGAAAACTATGTATGAAATCCTAGAGGAGGGACGCAATAATGGATCCAATGTAGGTCCATATCATATCACGTTCATAAAGGTGACTCTGCAGTTATGGCGCTCCCCCACCTTGCAGCTTTAGAGATGCTGCAATTTATATATGGCCCACATTCATTGCTGTTACTGTGTCTAGCTAATACGATGTTGGCACTGCAATCAGCTCAAAGGTAGATAAACGTCACTGAAAAAGAGGCATGTTTGTTTTCATCTGGAGGAGTAAGTAGTTTTTGAAATTTGAGCCTAAGAATTAATGGGATCGAATTCATTGTGGCTCGGCAGTTGACTTAGTAGACAAAACAGACATGGGGACAAATTGTTCTGAACTTTCCGTTGGGCTCGCGAAAACTATGTATGAAATCCTAGAGGAGAGAAGCAATAATGGATCTAATTAGGCCGATGACATACCACGTTCATAGAGGTGACTCTACAGTTATGGCGTACCCCAACTCACCTTGCAGCCTCATGGATGCTGCAATTTATATATGGCCCACATTCATTGCTATTACTGTGCCTAGTTAATACGAGGTTAGCACTACAATCAGCACAAACGTAGGACAAGTCGGTGAAAAGTACAAATGCTAGTTTTTATCCAGAGTAATTCTTAGTTTCTGAAATTTTGAGCCTTGGAATTAACGGGATCGAATTGATTGTGAGTCGGCAGTTGACCTAGTAGACAAAAAGAACATGGGGGCCAACCGTTCTGAACTTTGCGTTGAGCTCATGAAAACCATGAATCTCTTGCTGCTTCAACTTTATATGCATTTGTGTATTTGGTGTTTAGTTGCCCTTGTCGAATTGGGATATTTGTTCGAAGTACTTGAGATTACGAGTCTTAAGAGAAGCAATGGTAGTGTACAAGAGTATGCACCTTGTTTCGGTAAACCATCTGGCGCCTGTAGTCGTCGTGGTCGTTCCATTCATGTGGCCTTTTGGTGGAAATAATTTTAGTGATTTTTTTTACCTTCAAAGTGTATTATTAATTGATTTTTAAGTTTTTTCGCATTCAATCTTAAGGACTTTTTGATATAAAATTTTTTATTGAAATATTCTTAAAATGATCAAATTTGATTGACAAGTACAAGATATTTCCTTTTATAACTTTTCTGAATCTAGTCTAGGTCATTTAGATGAGGAACATAATTGCTCGTTATGGTATAGTATTACTTTTTTTATTTTTTTTGCGCTTTGTTACCGCACCAAAAGCATATAGCCATTGGTATTAATTAAACTTTTTTAGGTGGATAATGGAGTTTGAGAGTTTGAGAATCTTCTCTGTCGTTTGGGTTGGTGACATATTTTATGTAGCTCCACTCATCAAAGTTCCCTAAACTTCAGGCTTCAGCCCTAACAAAGGAATTAAAATTAATAAAATCAACAATAAGATAATTAATTTTTTCGACATCTAAAGAAAATTTTATTAAGTGAAATACAGCAAAATTCATTGCTCTAGCGTAAACCATTTGCCCAGATATATGACTAAATTCAAAATTAAAGGGTAATGATTGAAGTAGGACAAAAAAAAATAATTAAAAAAATAATAATTGAAATGTATCATTAATTAGATGCCATTATTCAAACTCTCTGTCCATATATAAAGAGATCTTACTTCAATATCGCAACAACAATCAGGTCACCACCAGGGGGAAGACACTGATAAGGTCATAAAAAAGTACTAGGAATTTCAAAAGCAAATGTCTATCGCCGTTCATCTAATGCTTTTCTTGCTATTGTGCATTGCTCCTAGTCGCATTTTACTGCTTGACGTCGAAAATTTCATGAAAATATCAATCCATCTTTGGTTCCCGTTCGCATTATTTGTGATATGTATAGGTTTTATCATATCTCTAATGACCACCTACTTGATAGATCGCCCAAGAAAAGTCTACTTGGTGGACTTTGCATGTTACAAGCCTGAACCGACTCAGAAGACCACCAGGGAGATTTTCATGCGCCTATCAGCGAAGTCCGGGCGGTTCTCGGAACAAAGTTTGTCATTTCAAAAGAAAATCCTGGAGAGATCAGGCTATGGTGAGACGACATATGCCCCGACAGGGTTGATGCAGACGCCCCCAGTCACTTCTTTGGCAGAGTCTAGGCAGGAGACAGAGGCGGTCATGTTTGGAGCAATTGATGAGCTTTTGGCAAAAACCAAGGCGAAGACTTGAGAAATAAGGATACTCGTTGTCAATAGCAGCCTGTTCAATCCATCCCCATCTCTCTCAGCCACGATTGTGAACCATTACAGGCTTAGAGACGACATTTGGAGTTACAATCTCGGGGGCATGGGCTGCAGTGCTGGACTTATTTCCATAGACTTCGCTAAACACCTTTTACAGGTTTGTTAGTTCAGTCTATTTGTTAATGATTATTGATATTTCTTTTTCGATTTATTTTTTGTCTATCGCCAATCAAATGAATAAGAAATTGGTCTAGGTGGAATTTGATCCCATTGACAAAGTCAAGAAGCTTTTGCCACACAAGGTCCTGTTCTCAGAAAAATCTGACCTGCCGTAGATAGTTTTCCATCAATAAAATTTCACACGATATTCTTATAAATGGGTTATTGAGACAGGTTCACCGCAACTCTTACGCCCTAGTAGTCAGCACCGAAAACATCACAAAGAACTGGTATTTTGGCAATGATCGATCCATGCTTGTCACCAATTGCCTATTTCGCATGGGAGGAGCCGCCATCCTCCTGTCCAACCGATCTTGCGACCGTCGACGCTCCAAGTATCAACTTATCCGCACATTACGTCTCCACAAAGGCGCAGACGATAGGTGCTACAACTGCGTCAAGCAACAAGAGGACCAGACACAAAAAGTTGGCGTATCCCTATCAAAAGACCTCACGGCTGTAGCCGGAGAAGCCCTTAAAGCAAACATCACCACCCTCGGACCATTTGTTCTTCCAATGTCGGAGCAACTTCTGTATCTTTTAAACTTCATAGCAAAAAGGGTTTTCAAACTAAAAGCAGAAGCCTATGTTCCTGACTTTAAGCTGGCTTTTGAGCATTTCTGCCTACACGCAGGAGGAAGAGGAGTGTTAGATGAGCTAGAGAAAAACCTGAAACTCACGGAATGGCACATGGAGCCTTCAAGAATGACTCTTTATAGGTTTGGGAATACTTCTAGCAGTTCTCTTTGGTATGAATTGGCTTACTCTGAGGCCAAGGGAAGGCTCAAGAAGGGTGACAGGATTTGGCAAATAGGGTTTGGTTCCGGATTCAAGTGCAACAGTGCTGTGTGGCGAGCTACACGGACAATAAATTCTGCCGAAGAGATGAACCCTTGGGCAGATGAGATTGGGGAATTTCCTGTTCATGTTCCTAAGATGCATCCCATAGTGTACTAAACATCCCATATGCAACGAAAGCAGATATAAATGAGCCCCCTACAAACAAGGAAGAGATTAAAAAATGCGCTTCTAGTTTATGTTTAGCTTCTTGAAAAATATCAAGTTACCAAGGTTCAATAAAGGAGGGAGAAAAATGGAACCATCAACCTTAAGTTCAACAAACCACTAGAACTTGTATTTTCAAGCAGATGGAAGAAAAGTATTTGCTGCCAAAAACTACATTTTTTTTATACTTTTACTTTATGCAAAGAAATTGCAGAAATAGAATAGCCTGAGAGCAACAATTATAAGAGCTGAAAGGACCTGTAGCTAGTTTCCAGAAAATCAACAGATAACAACGGTATTAAGTAATCTTTGGATACTAAATTGATCATTAAAACTAAATGGGTAATACTACACATTTTAATACTTCTACTACCATTACTAACTAATGTTTGAACCAAATTTGTTTTCTTACGTAGAGCTGGCTCGTCAAATTGCTTGAGTGAGCTTTTGACAACTTATGCTATGTGTTGAGAAAGGCTAGCATATGAGGTCCCATCGTTTTTACTCTTGAAAAATCTACACTCACAACTATAGTGAACTATATGAAACTACAAGTATTATCTACCGAGATGTACCATTTTTGTGTCACAAATCACATAATTGGAATCTAATATAGAAGTAGGAGGAATCAGTCATCCCTACTATAAGAAATAATAAACATCACCTTTGCATATGCATCCCATTGCAAAAGATTGTGAGCAAATATACAGCACAAAGACACAGATTCAAGTAATAAAGAAACATGTTATCAATAGAAAACTAGACAAATAAATAAGAGAGTAATGACTTCAGCATTTGACCAACTCACATAATTGGCATTTAGAAAAAGTGCAAGACAACGTCCTTGCAGGTCAGAGCCAGTTTCTGTTTCTGGATGTGGCGTCTTGATCATTTTTAACAATTGATCAATTGCCCTGAAATTTTAAACTATCCTATTGTCGTTCAAGTCTGTTAGGCAGCAACAAAGAATTTCCAATTCAGCATGTTTTAAACGGAACGTAATTTCATAATTTCGGCCATCGGACTGTGGGCCCGCGGGCTGAGCCACCGGACTTGCACTCTGATCCCTCTTCTGCAATGCGTTCATTTTCGTCTTTAAATTGGGTATACGAGCGGGCGGGTTAAGCTTCAGTGACAAGGATGTTTTAGTAGGGGCCCAAAGTTTTATTCAAAGGCCTAGTAAAATACCCTATACATTTTAAGCTCTAATAATATATATTTAAAAAGAGTTCAAATAGTTGTATAACTCACATAATATTTTTAATGGACCAAAATAAAAAAGAATGTAGGTCTATGTTCGATTGGGCAGCGGATTTGAAGAACTACGTTGTTGTTTTTATCTTCATTGTAGTTCAATTTCCCAATTTTTCCGATGAAGATTTATGTTTGGTTTTGGTGGATAGAGGCACCCTAAAATTTGAGAATTTGGACGCAACTTGATAAGAAAGCTGTCTATCAGCTGATTGGGTTTGGATCTCATCTTCCTTATCTCTACAGTGCCAAATGCCAAGTGAGCTGTTTTGATATTATTACTCTGAATCTGGGCATAGGAAAATACCTGGAAAGCCGAAAAGTTCTAAGTAGCTAGTTCCCTTCCCCTCAAATCTTTTTTTTTTTTGGTTTGTTCATTTCAATTAGCTAACTATAGATGTAGCCACATTACTAGTAAGGACCCAATTGTCAGAAAAGAGGTAAAAAATAATAAAAGATAAAAAAGCTGAAAGAGTATGTGCCACTCTGGTCCACGCCCACTCTTTGATAAGCGCTCACTTTGTCCAGAGGAGTGGCTGGACTACAAGATATTAACAGTCCCAAAACATGTTTGTACAAAGATGGGCCCTCTTTTTCTCCACAATACTACTGTTTTGCCATCAATTTTAAAAGTATATATTTTTTTTTTATTAAACCGTGAGTTAGATAATAAATGATTTTATTAAAATTAGAAGTTAGTATTGCAAGTGTTCACACTTGCGGAAAGCAAGTCCGTCAGGCTCTCTCTTCATTTCAGTAACACAGGTATGGTATAAAGAGGGAAAGATACGCAGGTTTTGGATATTCCCAGCTCCCGGCTCCTCCAAGTAACCGTAATAACATGGTCCAGGTGAAGCAGATACCAATCCAATATTCCAATACGTGACAATTGATCTGTGTACGTGTATGCGCCTGTCCTAAATTTGGACATGTGGTAACGATCCTACTCCCACTTCAAGTCACCACCCGTCTGAAAGACACCGAAACAGAAGGTCAACATTCCTAAGCTTGATCAGCATGGGGACGCATACACCTTCATGCATGTTTGATCATCAGTATTTTCGATATATATAATGTGATTTTATCAGTTGCTATTAATAACTTTCGTGTAAAATAATACCCTAACAAAAAAATAAAAGCAATAAGGAAAATGGAAGGAAAATTTTAGTGACTAACTTATTCAATAAACCGTGGACCTAAAAGTTAAATAAATTATAATAAATCAAATTTAGATTATGATATAATTTACCAAAATCTAAAATTTGAGAAAAACTAATCATATAAATTAAAATACAAAAATATTAAAGTGAGTAACCTTTTATAATTTATTTTTTCTCTTCACCTCCGATTTTGTTATAAATTATAGTGTATAACAGACACCAAAAGTCTTTGCTTGATTGGACAAATCTTGAGGATAGCTATTATAACTGCCCAATTTGCGAGATGATAATCATTAGCCAACAATCTCATATAAACAAATCTCACATAGGAGCCTGAAAAGGGAGTGTTGGTTGAGGAGATAAATTAATTATCTAAATGAAAAAAAAAAGAAAAATGAAAAAGGTAAGATTGTTCAATGCGATATCAAATTTCGATACCGAATGAACCAATGAGATCAATTATAGGTAATTATAACATACGTACACAAAATTATATTTATTGTTGGTCTTGGTTGGTAGCTGGGGCCAACCACCTCCTGGTTCCAAGAATAATAGTCCAAATCCTTTGAAACAAAACTAATTCAAACCAATCCAACAGCTACAATTGAAACTGTTTCTTCAATTTTAACCACTTGATGTTACAATGATTCAACGCTCAATTTGATACCATCCTCTCTGTTTTTTTTTTTTTTTAATTTCATGCCCGATGTCATTTTTTAATAGTTAGATTGTGACTTTGTGAGCTATATTACCTAGCATACTTCGGCCTTATGATGTTTGTGCAATGAAGTGCTTTACAATTGTTCCAAGAGGCAGATTTTTCGTTTCTGCCTTCATTGATTAATTCCTCGTACAAAGGGGGTCAAATATGAAATTCTTTTACAAAAAACTTGAACTCTAATTTATTTTAGGACTGCTTTTACAAAGTGCGGATTAAAGCGAATAAAAAGAAAAGAATTAAAAGATTTGTACTAACAATCTGATCACATTGCGTAGACCTGAGGGCACTGTAAGTACCAGAAGATTAAGAAGCTTCTTCTTAAAAGGCTGCCAAGTTGGAAACCCATTCTGTATGGATGGCATGGCTTCTCTTGCTTGGGCATATTCCAGCGGGATATTGAATACTCCTCAATCTTCATGAACTGCATTATCTTAAAATAAAATGCATTGTGATTCATATTTTTTTTTCGATAGTTATGTACTCTGGATAAACTTGATGTAGTCAATTTAATGACAATTGTGGGATACAAGGCAAAGTGACCATTGTTTTTTCGTTTGCAGAAGGAAAAGGCAAGAGGTGGAGCAATCAAACATCAGTGGGCCTCCAGGCTGAAATCTTTTTTTTTTTTTTGATTATTCCTTTGGACAGGTGATATTACCGCCAGCTATTAACAAATGTCAATGTTAATCATCCTAGCTTGAAACATCAGATGAATTAGTGCTTGTAATTTAATCTTAATTTTTTATTCACATTTCATGTCTCACTAATTTTTGCTGAGTGTTTCTTGATTTCTTTTATAGTTTTATAAATCTTCGTCATTTGCTCGAGTATCCAATGTCACACTGGAAAACTGCAAATTTCATTTATGTTGCTCAGTGTAAAAAATGAGTGGCCCCTGCCCTGCAATTTCTTCAGCTACATGGTAGCTGAAGTCCAAGGCCAGTAAATGCAGCATCTCCATATCAATCTTTTCCTATAAATGGTTATGGAGCCTGCCCTTGTATGCAGCATTAATTTGGATTTTGTCGTGTTTATAGATAGTTAATTGATTTCTACCAAGACACAATAACGAGCAGGCAAGCAATGGCATTGCTCCTCGTTCGCTGAATTGAAGTATCAAAAGGCTGCCATTATTGAATATTTGATGGAGAACAGCAAGGACCCATTTGAGAGTAAAAAGTTAATTTATTGAGGTATTTAAGTTGATCTCCTTGACCCAATTACATCAAAGTTCATATGTGTGCATAATACTTGATGTGGGGTTTGTTTTAATCTACCAAAATCAAACCTTTGATACAACCATCGCCTTGATAGTATGATTGTCTAGCTCAGCAGGAACTGTACATCAGAGAATTAGTGCATTCGAGGGGATTAAAACAGAAACAGAAGGGGAAAACAAAGTTAGGTAAAAGGAAGAAAAAAAAGAAAAGAAGAGTAAGGTAAAGCAGAATGGGCCAAAATTGGACCTTGTGGTCACCTGAGAATAGTCCATGCCGTAACAGATAAATGCTTTGAATAAAGACCTGGGAGATTGTAGGGGAGACATGTTGAATCATGATTGCATGTATAGGCTATTGTGTCCAGAATACGCTCCTGCACGGTTATGGATTGGCAGGGGCACATCCCCCTCCTTCCCTAAACCCACTTGTGCCCAAAGTAAAGCACAAATCTGCATACACCTTCAAAGAACATTCACTTTTTCCTAAGAGCAATATTATTACTTATTAGTTCTTAAAAATAAAAGAAATGTTACTACTTATTAGCATATGGTGGGTCCAAAATAGACACATAAATATATCAAAATCAAATTCATCAAAGAAAATTATCCAGAAATAAATATTCCCACACGTGAAAGGGCAGCCGAACTACGCCAACCCCGATTGAGACTTGAGAGAATTGTCGCAAGATTTCCGCTTTAGAACGAAAACGAAAAAGATCAGTTGTATTGGTGGATTGAGTGATCCAATAATACACTTAAATCTCAGGACAAAAATACTTTGTTTGTGTTGTTAAAAAGTATGAATCTTTGCATCATATCAGGACTCATCCTTTATACCTGCTGCATTATTAATATTATTATTCTTATTATGGTTGGACAACGGGTAAGACAGAATACTGATGAATTTTGTCAAGACAATTATGTTGTGGGTGAATACTTTATCTGTCCATGTGAGAATGGCCATTGGTTTTTTTTATTTTTTGAGAGAAATAAAAAATATCGTAAAGTTATTTATTATTTTACTTATAAATTAAGTATTTTTATAAACTAAATTTATTATTTGAACATTAATAAAATTAAACAAAATTTTATCTCAAGTAATAATAATATTGATGAATATAAAATTTATATATTGTAATATAAATATTTTTCAGTTAAAGCGGACACTCAAATTTGGTCATAAAAATACGGGGACATAGAAATCAAAACTAAGATCACGCTACTTTAAAACCAGCTGATTTAACACCAAATATTCACCTCAGAAGGTGTCATTTGTTCCTTTCCTCTTGTAAATGCAGCAACAAGTGTATCACCAGAAGTGTGAGTAATAAAAAATATCCTCAACCAGAAACGGCCGTGCAAATCTCAAGCCTACCCATTATTCGCTATCTGATTTCGTGAAGAATGGACAAAGATTAGTGAATCGAATTTACATCCCACAAGCAATCTCCATACCAATCTCACGGAACAGAGAGAGAAAGAGCAGGTGGTGGGTTGCTTTCATAAAGAAAAAGGTATTATTGTTGTCGAAACTTTAGGCAATTTTGGTTTTACAAATTTTTGTCTGGGGGAAAAGGCCCCACCTCACCATTAGTCCCACCGGCCAGAAGCATCAGAAAAGGAAGGAGCCCCACAAACCCCTCCTCCAAATGTAACCGACCCTACCCACTTCATCAATAATAGGAATATATAAATATATAATTATTTTGATGTTCATAAGGAAGATAGTGGAACACAATGTACCCCACATCAATCATTGTGAGAAAATTTATGTTTTGTCTAAATAAAAGAAAACGGAGAGCATAGATAAACACCGATCGTGAAGAAATGGAAAAGGAGGGCTTCATTTTACCTCATTAGCAGCATTATTGGGGGATTTTTTTTTTTTTTTTTTTGGGTGAGGGGGTTGGGGCTTCAGCAAGAGTTTCAGTGAACTTGGGTTCCCAACTGGGGAGAATATTTGTGCTAGTCTGCTAGACCCAGGATAGAAAGAGGACAAGAGCAAAAATGGGGAAGAGCTAGATGTTGATATGGCAAGGGCACACCTAGGGTTAGGGATTTTCCCCTCTCGTAGGGACTTGACCTGTCGCTAAGTCACAACCATGCCCTCCAAAAGGACTTCAGATTTAGTGATGTTGATCAATGCTATGCTATTGGCTGTTGCAAATTTGCTCGACAGCTTTGCCTTTTTTTACCCACTTCCATTTTACACCTGCATCAACTGTAACTAATTAGCGATTTCTTCAATTAATTCAGTTTATCATGCCATTTTTCGTTTGCATAATTTGCAATCAAGAATTTCACGAAAAACTCCACCCTTATCACATGATTTTAAGAAACTTATATACTTCACAGTTGATTGTGTTTTTGTTCATATTAATAAAGTAACAAATTTAACTGTTGATGCTCTTGCTAAGCTAATTGTTTTGTATTTAATATTTTATTGTAATTGGCATGTCCAGGAGAGCTTCATACGCTCCTCTCTTGACCTGCTTCTCTTTACTGCTGTAATCTTCATTTATTAATAAAATTTCTTGAAGTTGATTTATAAGAAAAAAATAAAACGCTATCACATGATATATAGACATGGACCAAATAATAATTAATGTGTATCTAACCAACAATAAAAATGTAGCAAGTGAATGCATGTGTTAATGTAACGTGAATACGATTCTAACCCAATTTGCTTGCTCATTAATTGAATAGGAAAGATGCACTACCAAAAAAAAAAAAAAAAATTAAGTTCAAATAAATTTCAAAAAAAAAATGTCAAAGTAAAATTAATATTTTATAATTTAAAATTTAAAATTAAAATTAAAATAATAATTACAATCTAATAAAATAAAATTAAAAACAAAAAATTAATTTTCATAGCATTTAAAACAAAAAATTGTATTAAATGAAAAATAAAAAAAATTTATTATTCTAACATTGTCTATTGTTAAGATATATAATTAAATTTAAAATTAAAAAATAATAATTGAAGTAAAATTTAAAAAATAATAATAATTAAAGTGTATTATTAATTAAGACCATTATTATTTGACCTATCTATATATAAAAAGAGAGAGATCTTCTTCAATATCACAACAACAATCAGGTCACACCAGGGAGTCATAATAAAGGACTAGGAATTTCAAAAGCAAATGTCTATCGCCGTTTATCTAATGCTTATCCTGCTATTAAGCATTGTTTCTGCTCGCCTTTTACTGCTCGACGTCAAAAGTTTCATGAAACTATCAATCCATCTTTGGTTCCCGTTTGCATTATTTCCGTTATGGATAGGTTTTATCATATCTCTAATTACCACTTACTTGATAGATCGGCCAAGAAAAGTCTACTTGGTGGACTTTACATGTTACAAGCCTGAATCGGCTCAGAAGACCACCAGGGAGCTTTTCATGCGCCTATCAGCGAAGTCCGGGCGGTTCTCGGAACAAAGTTTGTCATTTCAAAAGAAAATCCTGGAGAGATCAGGCTATGGTGAGATGACATATGCCCCGACAGGGTTGATGCAGACGCCCCCAATCACTTCTTTGGCAGAGTCTAGGCAGGAGACAGAGGCGGTCATGTTTGGAGCAATTGATGAGCTTTTGGCAAAAACTAAGGCGAAGACTGGAGACATAAGGATACTTGTTGTCAATAGTAGCCTGTTCAATCCATCCCCATCTTTCTCAGCTACGATTGTGAACCATTACAGGCTTAGAGACGACATTCTGAGTTACAATCTCGGGGGCATGGGCTGCAGTGCTGGACTTATTTCCATAGACTTCGCTAAACACCTTTTACAGGTTTGTTAGTTCAGTCTATTTGTTAATGATTCTTGATATTCCTTTTTCGATTTATTTTTTGTGTATTGCCAGTCAAATGAATATGAAATTGGTCTGGGTGGAATTTGATCCCGTTAAAAAAGTCAAGAAGTTTTTGCCACACAAGCTCCTGTTCTCAGAAAAATCAGACCGTAGATAGTTTCTATCAATAGAATTTCACTCGATATTCTTATAAAAGGGTTATTGAGACAGGTTCACTGCAACTCTTACGCCCTGGTAGTCAGCACCGAAAACATCACAAAGAACTGGTATTTTGGCAATGATCGATCCATGCTTGTCACCAATTGCCTATTTCGCGTGGGAGGAGCCGCCATCCTCCTGTCCAACCGATCTTGCGACCGTCGACGCTCCAAGTATCAACTGATCCGCACATTACGTGTCCATAAAGGCGCAGATGATAGGTGCTACAACTGCATCATGCAACAAGAGGACCAGGCACAAAATATTGGGATATCCCTGTCAAAAGACCTTCCGGCTCTAGCCGGAGAAGCCCTTAAGGCAAACATCACCACCCTCGGGCCACTTGTTCTTCCAATGTCGGAGCAACTTCTGTATCTTTTGAACTTCATAGCAAGAAGGGTTTTCAAAATAAAAGTAGAAACCTACGTTCCTGACTTTAAGCTTGCTTTTGAGCACTTCTGCCTACACGCAGGAGGAAGAGGTGTGTTAGATGAGCTGGAGAAAAACCTGAAACTCACGGAATGGCACATGGAGCCTTCAAGAATGACTCTTTATAGGTTTGGGAATACTTCTAGCAGTTCACTTTGGTATGAATTGGCTTACTCTGAGGCCAAGGGAAGGATCAAGAAGGGTGACAGGATTTGGCAAATAGGGTTTGGTTCCGGATTCAAGTGCAACAGTGCTGTGTGGCGAGCTACACGGACAATAGATCCTGCCGAAGAGATGAACCCTTGGGCAGATGAGATTGGGGAATTTCCTGTTCATGTTCCTAAGATGCATCCCATAGTGTACTAAGCATCCCATATGCAACAAAAGCAGATATGAAGGGGGAAAAACATGCACTTCTAGTTTATGTTTAGCTTCTTCAAAAATCTCAAGTTACCAAGGTTCAATAAAGGAGGGACAAAATGGAACTAGTTACCTTTTAGTTCAACAAACCACCAGAACTTGTATTTTCAAGCATATGGAAGAAAAGTATTTGCCGCCAAAAACTACAATTTTTTTATGCTTTCACTTTATGCAAAGAAATTGCAGAAATAGATTAGCCAGAGAGCAACAATTATAAGAGTTGAAAGGCCTTACAGCTAGTTTCCAGAAAATTAACAGATAACAACGGTATTAAATAATCTTTGGATACTAATTTGGTCATTAAAACAAAATGGGTGAGACTACACATTTAAATACTTCTACTACCGTTACTAACTAATGTTTGAACCAAATTTGTTTTCCTACGTAGAGCTGGCCCGTCAAATTGCTTGAGTGAGCTTTTTGACATGAGAGGTAGCATTTGACAACATATGGTATATTTAGAGAAATGCTAGCATATGAGGTCCTCATCGTTTTTACTCTTGAACGCTCACAAGCATAGAGAATTATATGAAGCTACGAGAATTATCTAACGAGATGTACCGGCAAAAACAAAAGAGGTGAATTTTTGCAAAAGTAACGGTTGATAATTCTACCGTTTTTGTGTGTTACAAATTACATAATTGGAATCTAATATAGAAGCAGAAGGGATCAGAGATCCCTGCAATCAGAAGTAAGGAACATCATCTTTGTATGTGTATCCCATTGCAAAAGATTTTGAGCAAACATGCAGCACAAAGACACAGATTCAAGTAATAAAGAAACATGTTTTCAATAGAAAACTTGACAAATAAATAAAAGAATAATGACTTCATTTTTTGACCAACTCGAATAATTGGCATTTAGAAAAGTTGCCAGACCACGTCCTTGCACGTCAGAACCAGTTTCTGTTTCTGGATGTGGTGTCTCGATCATTTTTAACAATCGATCAATTGCCCTGAAATTTTAAACTATCCTATTGTCGTTCAAGTCTGTTAGGCAGCAACAAAGAATTTCCAATTCAGCATGTTTTAAACGGAACATAATTTCATAATTTCAGCTGTCGAAGAGGCAACTAATCTTGGCCCATCGCCGGCTGAGCCACTGCACTTGCACTCTGGTCCCTCTGCTGCACTGCGTTCGACTTCGTCTTTAAATTGGGTATACGAGCGGGCGGGTTAAGCTTCAGCGACAATGATGTTTTGAGCCCAAGTAGAGGCCCAAAAGTTTATTCAAAGGCCTAATAAAATACCTAATACATTTTAAACTCTAATAATATATATTTAAAAGAATTAATTTTATTATATAATTTATTATTTTAATAATATTTTTAATGGACTAAAAAGAAAAAGAATGTAGGTCTATTTTCATCATCATTGTAGTTCAATTTTCCAATTTCTCCCATGAAGATTTATGTTTGGTTTTGGTGGATAGAGTCACCTTATAAGTTGAGAATTTAGACACAACTTGACAGAAAAGTTGTCGTCACCTGATTGGGTTTGGATCTCAGCTTCCTTATTTCTACAGCCAGCCATTTTGATATTATTACTCCTAATCTGGGCATAGCAAAACACTTGGAAAGCCAAAAAATTCTAAGTAGCTAATTCCCTTCACGTCAATTTTTTTTGGTTTTTGGTTCATTTCAATTAGTTAAGTATAGATGCAGCCACAGTATTAGTAAAGACCCAATTGTTGGAAAAGAGGGAAAAAAAAAAAGCTGAAAGAGTTTGTACCACTCTGGTCTGTGCCCACTGTTTAATCAGCGCTCGCCTTATCCAGAGCAATGGTTGGACCGCAAGATATTAAGAGACCCTGAATATGTTTCTACAATGATGGGTCTTCTCATTCTCAACAATACAACTGTTTTACCATCAATTTTGAAAGATTTTCTTTTATTAAACTGTGAGTGGTAAGTAGTTTTATTAAAATTAGAACCTAATATTTTTAAATGGAAGTTTAAGTTAGTGTTGGGAGTGTTCTCACTTGCGGAAAGCAAATCCTTCTGGCTTTCTCTTCACTTCTGCAGTAACACAGGTACGGTATAACGGGGAAAGATACGCCTGTTTTGGATATTCCCAGCTCCCGGCTTTTCGGAGGAACCGTAATAATATGATCCAGGTCAAGATTTATATATGTCCCCAAATAATTAGGATTTCTTTCTTTCTTGCTTGTCTTCATTTTGAGTTCAATGGAGTAATTTTAAGAATACTACATTGAATCTTTGACTCTGATGCCTATGAGTCCTCGGATATGCAAAGGTTATCTAACATAAACTACTTCTAGGAATAGAACTCAGACATGGCGACCCTTGCACGGACCCGCACAAGCTTGCAGACAATTAGGCACTCTTAGGAGCAGGCTGGTGCTGTGTTCTGTCCTAATTAGCATAAATCACTTTGACAAATCAACCAGCACAACTGAGGCAGTAAAGGAGAGGGTTATATTGCTCATATATATATATATATAGGACATAAAATTTAAATTTTTGTCTCCTTCGTTGATATAAGATTTATAAACCAGTTATTCTAAACAGTTAATTTGAATGAATATTTATTTTGGTATTTCTTATAATATATGTACGTTGAAAATGTAAAAAATTTTTATACTTTAAAAAAATCATAAATGAATATATTTATACATAAATTATTGTATTATATTATTATAATAATTGTTTATATATATTTTAAATTTGTTCTTTTTAATAATAGAAATGATTTATTTGTTGGTATTAAAGTCAAGTGGTAAAAATAAAAAAAAAAAATTCAGTTTCCTCACGCTAATCAAACACATGGAATGATGCACTGGGAAATTTGAATGGAATTCACAGAGGTGCCCCACGTGGCATTCACTTTTCATCATATTTTCGGTTTGAAAAGTCTCAATAAATGGAGTTAAATATTGTGAGGACTTTAGAGCCGGTGGACCTCGATGGTAGGGATAATGTAAAGCTACTGAAATCCAAAAACTTCCAATCTTCTCCTTCATAATATGACTTATGATCACCTTTTTAATGGATTTTATAATTAAAAAGAAAAAGCTTGTATTTTTTTTTAATGTGAACAATATTTATTTTTATTAAAACAAAATTTTAATCTTAAAAAAAGTATAAAATTTATAAAAATAAAAAAATTATTTTTATTATGTTATTTACGAACTTAAGCTGAAAGGATCGGTAATTGAACTTAACGGTACTTACATATGCTTGGGTCGGGCAGCATGGGTCCCCCGGTAAACATTGGTGATGCCATCTGTTCGAGAGCCACATTGTAATTGGGCTGAATATGTCTAGAGGAGATGTGTCACTTTTACATTTATTAATTCAGGGCCTCATGGTGTTATCATGGGGCTCAGTCGTTGAAAAGCTTGACCCAATCAATAATCAAATACGATGGAAATATGCAGGGAAATTTTTTGCGGGTGGCTAACCAATGGGGGTGTGTGTCATTGTCTGCTTCCCGTGCAGATGTTAACACTTCCCCCACCCATTTTTCCTCCTATTTTGTGGGCTTGTCGAATTCGCATTCGTACTCACAAGGATCGATGAGTGCAACCCTAATTTCCTTCTCATTTAATTGCTTCGCATGGTCCTAGCAAACCATGTTGACCGATGAAGCCCATAATAGTCCAACAAAAATTATGTTAATGGCATTCGTTTTTCTTTTTTTTTTTTTTTTTTTATAAAAAATTTTAATTTAAATTTATTAAGATTACAACTCACTTTTCCTTCTTTGTTGCACCGGAGTGATTGTATCAGGTCTAAATTTTTTTATCCAGTAATAACACACGCTATTTAGTGTACTATCATGAAATGTATAAACATTTGTTTTATTTTTTTTGGATAAAAAAAAGTTGATCTTTCTAGGTAGTGCGATCAAGAAGAAAATGGTATTCTCCTCAAAACGTGTAAGCGACGAAATACAACAAAGTTTGATCTCCTTTATTGAGCTTGCAAGATAACCCGTCGTGCCTGTCACTAGTGGATCTAGTATTCTGTTCGGTCGTTTCAGTACAAGGCTTTCCCGATAGACTTAAATCTCAGCATGATTGACTGTTGAGCTAAACCAACAAACCTAAAACGCGTTAGTCAGGCAATTTAATTGCAAAAGAGAAATTAAGCATACGGCTGGCTGTTCTGGCTCTAATTTTGACTAGACATTCCAAAGAAAGGGTTTAGGCCCTGGTTAGCCCGCACCAAGGTGGCCGTGTCTCAACTTCCAACAACATTTGGAATAATATTATTGGGAACAAGATTCTCATATATTGCATTTGTAGGACTAGATTAGTAAACAAGATTGAGAGTTAGCCCTGATTACATAATGTGTACTATTCACTAAAAGTTGACATCAAACGCTGTCAATTGTTGGACTCTAGTGGTTGAAGGTAAACTTTCGGATTCAAGTTTCCGTCAAGACGTTGAGTGGGCACTAGGGCGTTTCATAGGTGCATAACGCCTAGACATAAATAGTTGTAGGAGTGGTTGGACCTTTTTCTCTAAGCACCATATAGGATGCTCCTCCAGGGATTCAGTTTATAGATCAACCAACTGTTTAGTGTGAGAATATAATTCCGCTTAATAGAATTGGAGGGTATCACCCTCTTTTTTCTCTTTTTCTCAACAAAATAAAAATAATAATATCAAATTAAGTATTCCTTTAAAATGTGGAGTCTGCAAAATAAATAAAATTGGTATTTATTGTAAGGTAAAATTATGCATCCCTTCTTATATTTATATTTATGATGAATTAGGAATATTTAAATCTATTAGAAAAAATGCATATGTGCATTATGTCTTGATATCGGTCTAACGGTACAGTTATTTTATTGTATAGCTTACCATTCCATGAGCTCTTAATAAAAAAATAAAATTTAAAAAAAAAAAAAAAAAGAAGAGTAAGATGTAAAGCATAAATGCCATTTTTGGTTTCTGGCTAGAAGATTTTTAACATTAAGACTTCCTACAGGGAAGCAAATCGAGCAGTAGACTTCTTTTTCAGCCATGCCTTCTCTCTCTCACGGCATATCACACTATTTACAACAACCTCCAATAGGGCCGAGAAGGATCTTGCAACAAGATTCGCCTGGGCACAGTGGCCTCGGGTGGTGGCCTTGAAGTTCCCCTAGTTATTATTTAGTTTTAAGCCTTGGAGACAAAAAAACCGCCAAAGAAAAAAAAAACCATTTTGATACTGTTAGGGGTTAGTTCAATGAACATTGACAACTAAGAAGCTCATTTAACAGCAATTGGATGTACCTTTTTTTTTTATTAATATGAATTTAAAATTATTATTATTATTTATTTCAAAATATAAATATTTTATTTATTTATTTATTAATATCAAAATCAGATGTATCTGAGATGCCTTACTTGTTAACAAACAACTTCTGAATTCCACAAACATGTGCGCCTATATACAAAATATATTTTTGTTCTTTTGAAAAAAAAAAAGTTTCAATTAACGTTGTCAAAAATATGCCTCAAACTAGGGCATGCAAGTTCCCAAAGAGAGAGAGAGAGGGCTTGGATGGTCTAAGGCGACCTGTGACAACTGTTAGCAGCCCTTACCGAATTTTGTTAGCCTCTGAACTTCGGTTTCTTGTCCTTTATTTTATAGAGTTCTTTCCAGAATTATCATTCAGTTAAACACAGAAATATCCTTCAAATTCGCGTGCTAGCTCCTTCGTTTGTTTTAAAACCAGATTCCTGACCCTCAAGGGCAACGGGGAACCACAAATTATCATGCATGAAAAGGAATTTCTCCGTTACCCCTTTTATTTATGATTTTGCTTTTTCTTGGGCGAACGGCGAAGAAAAGTTTTTATTCGTGGCATCCTTTAACAAAAGACACCATGCAAAATACAAGGCTCCTGGCCAATGACACTTGCATGACACACAGTTCCTAAAGTCTACCGGCAACCTTAGGCCGCTCCAAGCTGAAAAAAGGACCAACCCGCTACATCCACACTTTAGACAGAGTACAAGCCTCTCCCCCAAAATGATAAAAAGACCACTCCTATGCACCTGTCGAATCCCCAAAGCCCCCGTTTTTGCTTTTGTGTTTTTTTTTTTTTTTTTTTGTCTTTTGCAACCCAAAGCCTCCGTCCTTCTTTTCATCTCGACGTCTTTGTCGAATGGCCCACTCTACATGATAAAGGAACCCAGCTGTCTATCACTCCATTTTGAATTTCAAGTCCCCAACGGTAATACAAACAATAAGACACCCGCGAGTGGGCCCCAGCCTGTTGTTGTGATATTTATCTCACCAATCCACCCTTCCATGTGCTCCATCCAGAACCCAACACCTGTTCCCCGTGCCGATAATCGGAATTCCCCAATTTTTATAATGAATATTACTCTTGCAACATGCCACTTAATTCTTAAACTCTCATTAAATTCAATTCATGAGCTAAAAATTGTCGAGGGACGAAAAAGTAGTAGCGGACGATGGCCAGTACATGAAGCCACCAAGCTGTCATTACCAACATGAAAGAGCAACAGCCTATGCTAATCCGTGGCTTAGTAGGCTGAAAATCTCGCAAAAACGTATATTCTGGGATTGGAGCAAGAACTAAGAAGTGGACCAAGCATCAAAATGGTGAGACAATCTTAGCTGTTCACTCAGATGCTGGGATCAGAAGCACCGAAATGATAGAGTCTTTTGCATTACGTTAAAACTGTTGGAAAGTCAAACTAAAATTAAAAGCCCGGATACCTAGCAGTCGAAATCTACGCGGTATGAATGTAATGTGCAATAAAGATAGTTGATGAATTCGACGAAAAAGAATCAACGGCTTGTGTTTTGAGCGTGGCGAGAAGTATAAATTAGGGGCATCAATGCCGCCAGAAGTACGAAAGACTTGGGTTTTTCTTTCCTTTCCAAATAACCGATTCTTTCAGGCAATTTAACACTTCGTTCGCCTTCAGGGTCTGGATTCGACGGGTTTGGGGTGGTTCGGCCTCGGTTCAGGGCTCCTGTGGCCTCCGTTTCTAGTTAAGTTTTTACCTCCTTTTCAGGCGTAATAGCCTTGCCTATGACCAAGATAATAATAAAATAAAGGTCCGAAGTCTGAACCCATTAGTCTCCTTTTCTCTTAAAACAACAGCAATGTGTTAATAATTTGCTAATAAAACCAAAGAAAATTGGCAACCATAATAAGACTATTTGTTAGCGGTGAGGAGCTATGCAACTTCTAATTATGGCATTGCCATTGTTGCTTTCCACATTATTTTTTTTATCATAACAGAGCAGACAGCCCACGATCATCTCTGTTAACTCTGTATGAAATCCTAGGAAAGGGACGCAACAAGGGATCCAATTTAGGCCCGTGACATAGCACGTTCATAGAGGTGACTCTGCAGTTATGGCGTACCCCCACCCACCTTGCAGCTTCATAGATGCTGCAATTTATATATGGCCTAAATTCATTGCTATTACTGTGCCTAACTAATCCGCTAATGGCACTACAATCAGCTCAAACGTAGATAAAGGCACTGAGAATTTGAGCCTAAGAATTAATGGGATCGAATCGATTGTGACTTGGCAGTCGACTTAGAAGACAAAACGGACATGGGGGCGAACCGATTCTGAACCTTGCGTTCGGCTCACGAAAACTATGTATGAAATTCTAGAGGAGGGACGCAATAACGGATCCAAATTAGGCCCATGACATAGCATTGCAGTTATGGCGTACACCCACCCACCTTGCAGCTTCATAGATGCTCCAATTTATATATGGCCCACATTCATTGCTATTACTGTGCCTAGCTAATACGATGTTGGCACTACAATCTGCACAAACGTAGGATAAGTAGGTGAAAAGTACGAATGCTAGTTTTTATCTGGAGTAATTCGTAGGTCCTGAAATTTGAGCCTGAGAATTAACGAGATCGAATTGATTTTGATTCGGCAGCTGACTTAGACGAAAAGAACATTGGGGAGTACCATTCTGAACATTGCGTTGAGCTCATGAAAACCATGAATGTTTTGCTGCTTGAGCTTTATATACATTTGCGCACTTGGTGTTTAGTTGTCCTTGTCAAATTGGGATCTTTATTCGAAGTACTTGAGATGACGAGTCTTGAGAGAAGCAATGGTAGTGTACAAGCGCATGCATCTTGGTTCGGTAAACCATCTGGCGCCTGTAGCCGAGGTCGTTCCATTCACGTGGCCTTTTGGTGGAAATAATTTCTTGTTACGTTCCGTCTAGTACGAGGGTTTTAGGATGAAACGTCCAAGAGATGTTACGAAACAGCTTTTCAGAGATTAACGAATATTATTTTTCTGTTTTGGTGCAATTTAAAGAAGAATTGGATATAAAGTATTGAGTTTTAATGATAATTTTACTGTTTAAGTATACCATTAATCGATTTTATAGCTATTTGCAATGTTAAGGAAATATTTAAGATTTTATATTTAAAATATTTTTATAATGATCGAATTTAATTGACAAATAAAAAGTATTTCTATTTATAACCTTTTTGAATTAACATTTCTGAGTCTAGTCTAGATCATTTAGACAAGGAACATAATTGTCCACTAAACCAATTCTTAAAATTATATTATAGTATAGTATTACTTTTTTTGGCACTTTCTTACCACACCCAAAATCATATAGTCATTGGTATTGATTAACCATTTTAGGTGGACAATGGAGTTTGGGGGTTTGAGAATCTTCTCTCTCGTTTGCGTTGGTGACATATATTGTATATCTCCACTCATCAAAGTCAATTTTCGCTAAACTTATGTTGATGACCCCCAAAAAAAAAAGGTCAAAGTTAAACCAATATTTAATGATTTAAAAATTAGAATAAGAATTATAATTGAGTAAAATTGAACATAGGATAGTTAATTTTTCCGCTATCTAAAGAAAATGTATTAAGTGAAATATGGCAAAATGTATTGCTCTAGTGCGACTCATTTGTTAAGATATATAAATAAATTTAAAACTAAAAGATAAAGATTGAAGTAGGACACAAAAAAAAATTAAAAATAAAAATTGAAGCATATTATTAATTAGATGTCATTATTCAAGCTACCTAGATATATATAAAGAGAGATCTTACTTCAATATCACAATAGTGAGGTCACCACCAGGAAGGAAGGCATTGATAAGGTCACAAAAAAGGCCTAGGAAATTCAAAAGCCAATGTCCATCGCCCTTTATCTAATGCTTATCCTGCTATTGAGCATTGTTTCTGCTCGCCTTTTACCGGTTGACGTCGACAATTTCATGAAACTATCAATCCATCTTTGGTTCCCGTTTGCATTATTTCTCTTCTGGATAGGTTTTATCATATCTCTGGTTACCACCTACTTGATAGATCGGCCAAGAAAAGTCTACTTGGTGGACTTTGCATGTTACAAGCCTGAACCGGCTCAGGAGACCACCCGGGAGTTTTTCATCCGCCTATCAGCGAAGTCCGGGCGGTTCTCGGAACAAAGTTTGTCATTTCAAAAGAAAATCCTGGAGAGATCAGGCTATGGTGAGATGACATATGCCCCGAAAGGGTTGATGCAGACGCCCCCAATCACTTCTTTGGCAGAGTCTAGGCAGGAGACAGAGGCGGTCATGTTTGGAGCAATTGATGAGCTTTTGGCCAAAACTAAGGCGAAGACTGGAGAGATAAGGATACTTGTTGTCAATAGCAGCCTGTTCAATCCATCCCCATCTCTCTCAGCCATGATTGTGAACCATTACAGGCTTAGAGACGACATTCTGAGTTACAGTCTTGGGGGCATGGGCTGCAGTGCTGGACTTATTTCCATAGATTTCGCTAAACAACTTTTACAGGTTTGTTAGTTAAGTCTATTAATGATTCTTGATTTTTCTTTCTCGATTTACTTTTTTTGTATTGCCAGTCAAATGAATAAGAAAATGGTCTAGGTGGAATTTGGTCCCGTTAACAAAGTCAAGTAGCTTTTGCCACTCATAAACTTATGTTCTCAGAAAAATCTGTTCTATCAATAAAATTTCACACGATATTCTTATGAATGGGTTATTGAGACAGGTTCACCGCAACTCTTACGCCCTAGTAGTCAGCACCGAAAACATGACAAAGAACTGGTATTTTGGCAATGATCGATCCATGCTTGTCACCAATTGCCTATTTCGCGTGGGAGGAGCCGCCATCCTCCTGTCCAACCGATCTTGCGACCGTCGACGCTCCAAGTATCAACTGATCCGCACATTACGTGTCCATAAAGGCGCAGATGATAGGTGCTACAACTGCATCATGCAACAAGAGGACCAGGCACAAAATATTGGGATATCCCTGTCAAAAGACCTTCCGGCTCTAGCCGGAGAAGCCCTTAAGGCAAACATCACCACCCTCGGGCCACTTGTTCTTCCAATGTCGGAGCAACTTCTGTATCTTTTGAACTTCATAGCAAGAAGGGTTTTCAAAATAAAAGTAGAAACCTATGTTCCTGACTTTAAGCTTGCTTTTGAGCACTTCTGCCTACACGCAGGAGGAAGAGGTGTGTTAGATGAGCTGGAGAAAAACCTGAAACTCGCGGAATGGCACATGGAGCCTTCAAGAATGACTCTTCATAGGTTTGGGAATACTTCTAGCAGTTCACTTTGGTATGAATTGGCTTACTCTGAGGCCAAGGGAAGGATCAAGAAGGGTGACAGGATTTGGCAAATAGGGTTTGGTTCCGGATTCAAGTGCAACAGTGCTGTGTGGCGAGCTACACGGACAATAGATCCTGCCGAAGAGATGAACCCTTGGGCAGATGAGATTGGGGAATTTCCTGTTCATGTTCCTAAGATGCATCCCATAGTGTACTAAGCATCCCATATGCAACAAAAGCAGATATGAAGGGGGAAAAACATGCACTTCTAGTTTATGTTTAGCTTCTTCAAAAATCTCAAGTTACCAAGGTTCAATAAAGGAGGGACAAAATGGAACTAGTTACCTTTTAGTTCAACAAACCACCAGAACTTGTATTTTCAAGCATATGGAAGAAAAGTATTTGCCGCCAAAAACTACAATTTTTTTATGCTTTCACTCTATGCAAAGAAATTGCAGAAATAGATTAGCCAGAGAGCAACAATTATAAGAGTTGAAAGGCCTTACAGCTAGTTTCCAGAAAATTAACAGATAACAACGGTATTAAATAATCTTTGGATACTAATTTGGTCATTAAAACAAAATGGGTGAGACTACACATTTAAATACTTCTACTACCGTTACTAACTAATGTTTGAACCAAATTTGTTTTCCTACGTAGAGCTGGCCCGTCAAATTGCTTGAGTGAGCTTTTTGACATGAGAGGTAGCATTTGACAACATATGGTATATTTAGAGAAATGCTAGCATATGAGGTCCTCATCGTTTTTACTCTTGAACGCTCACAAGCATAGAGAATTATATGAAGCTACGAGAATTATCTAACGAGATGTACCGGCAAAAACAAAAGAGGTGAATTTTTGCAAAAGTAACGGTTGATAATTCTACCGTTTTTGTGTGTTACAAATTACATAATTGGAATCTAATATAGAAGCAGAAGGAATCAGTGATCCCTGCTATCAGAAGTAAGGAACATCATCTTTGTATGTGTATCCCATTGCAAAAGATTTTGAGCAAACATGCAGCACAAAGACACAGATTCAAGTAATAAAGAAACATGTTTTCAATAGAAAACTAGACGAATAAATAAAAGAATAATGACTTCATTTTTTGACCAACTCGAATAATTGGCATTTAGAAAAGTTGCCAGACCACGTCCTTGCACGTCAGAACCAGTTTCTGTTTCTGGATGTGGTGTCTCGATCATTTTTAACAATCGATCAATTGCCCTGAAATTTTAAACTATCCTATTGTCGTTCAAGTCTGTTAGGCAGCAACAAAGAATTTCCAATTCAGCATGTTTTAAACGGAACATAATTTCATAATTTCAGCTGTCGAAGAGGCAACTAATCTTGGCCCATCGCCGGCTGAGCCACTGCACTTGCACTCTGGTCCCTCTGCTGCACTGCGTTCGACTTCGTCTTTAAATTGGGTATTCGAGCGGACCGGTTAAGCTTCAGCGACAAAGATGTTTTGAGCCCATGTAGAGGCCCAAAGTTTTATTCATAGGCCTAATTTTTAGCCCCAATAATATATATCTGAAAGAATTAAGTTCCTTATATAACTCACGATTTTAATAATATTTTTAATGGACTAAAAAGAAAAAGAATGTAAGTCTATTTTCATCTTCATTGTAGTCCAATTTTCCAATTCCTCCGATGAATATTTATGTTTGGTTTTGGTGGATAGAGGCACCTACAATTTGAGAAATTGGACACAACTTGACAGGAAAGTTGTCATCACCTGATTGGGTTTTGGATCTCATCTTCCTTATTTCTACAGTGCCAAATGCCAAGCCAGCCGTTTTGATATTATTACTCCTACTCCGGGCATAGGAAAACACTTGGAAAGCCGAAAAATTCTAACTAGCTAGTTCCCTTCCCGTCCAATCGTTGTTTTTTATTTTTTTGGTTCATTTCAACTAGTTAACTGTAAATGTAGCCAGTAAAGACCCAATTGTTAGAAAAGAGGGAAAATTTAAAAAAAAAAAAAAGATAAAAAGATAAAAATGCTGAAAGAGTTTGAACCACTCTGGTCTATGCCCACTCTTTGATAAGCGCTCGCTTTGTCCAGAGCAATGGGTGGACCACAAGATATTAAGGGGCCCAGTACATGTTTCTACAACGATGAGCCTTCTTATTCTCCACAATACTACTGTTTGCCATCAATTTTGAAAGTTTTTTTTTTTTTTTTTTTATTAAACGGTGCGTTAGATGATAAGTCATTTTATTAAAATCGGAAGTGTTCACACTTGCGGAAAGCAAATCCTTCTGGCTCTCTGTTCACTTCAGTAACACAGGTACGGTACAAAGAGGAAAGATACGCCTGTTTTGGATATTCCCAACTCCCGGCTCCTCGAAGGAACCGTAATAACATGGTCCAGGTCAAGCAGATGCCAATCCAATGTTCCAATACGTGACAATTGATCTGTGTACATGTATGCGCCTGTACCAAAATTGGACATGTGGTAACGATCCCACTCCCACTTCCAGTCACCACCCGTCTGAAAGACACTGAAACAGAAGGTCAACATTCCTAAGCTTGATCATCATGGGTACGCATACCTTCAATGTTCAGTATTTCCGTTATATATAATGTGATTTTTGTTGAGTTAATCGACATAAAGTGGCCCTTGTTTAACGTATGACCCAAATAATGGATGGCTTAACGTGATGGTCTGTTAAGCAAAACGGTGGTTTTGGGTTAATGGGTTTGAAATCCCTCCGCTCTCCCTTCTGACAGATAGCCGTTACAGATAGGGAGAATCTCCCTATCTTCAGGGCAACGGCTGCTGGAAAATGGATGAATATATATATATTCATTATGGACATTTTCTGGCCTCTCTCAACCATCAGAGAAAAGCGTAAAGAACAGAAAGGGAAGAGTAGGAGAAAAGGTAAGAAGAGAAAAGGTAGAAGAGAAAAGATAGGAGAAACAGAAAGGAAAGCGTACAGGGCAGGAAAGAGAAGTTTTCTCATCTCTACTACCGGATATCAGAATAATGGAGAACGGTATGTTGTTCTGATTTCCTATTCCTTTTGGTTTTGTTACAGTTATATTGCTAGTATTCGTATCAAGATAACGATCCTGCATGATAGAGATAAGAAAAGTCTAACAGTTTTGGTATCAGAGCCAGGTTAACGAATACTGCAATTTATTTTGATTTTAGTTATTTGCGCCGAATTATTTTGTTTTGTTTTCTGGCAAACGGAAAAGCGTATGTTCAATGTATTTTCTATATATTATTGTTTGCTGTACTTAACGGCCGGCGTTGAAAGGGGAAACGTCGGCCATGTAAATTTACACTGCTGAAACCGCTGGTGTCAAAAAAAAAAAAAGGAGCCGACCACGAGAACTGTACACCGCCGGAACCCGAACGGTTCTGGGTATGGCGGATCGGCTCCGATGAAGGCTGTGTCTCCGTTGTCAGTGGGAGACCCGAATCGGTCCGGTCTGGTGGGCATGACGGAACAGTCTCCCTGTGAGGCTGATGCTCTGGGTCGGGCGTGGGTCTGGTGGATGGCTGCCGTCGGAGATCCGACCCGAACAGGTTGGTTCACCCACGTTCGCCTGGTCAGAGGCGACGTCCGGGAAGAGCCGACGCACCGGGGTTGGCTGCTGACGGCGACTCCCTCAAATGAAAGCCGCTGGACGTCGTCGGGAAGAGTCGACGGCGATGGCAGAATGGGGCCAGCACGCGGGCCGTGCGTGGTCTCTGGTCAGACGCAGCCTGCGGTAGGTGGTGTTGCCACCGTCGGCTCCGATCGGAGGCAACACGCAGGCAGCGCCTGCAGCAGGTGGTGTTGCCACCGTCGGTCTCCGGTCGGAGGCAGCACGCGGGCCGTGCGAGGTCTCTGGTCAGAAGCAGCCTGCGGTAGGTGGTGTTGCCACCGTCGGCTCCGATCGGAGGCAACACGCAGGCAGCGCCTGCAGCAGGTGGTGTTGCCACCGTCGGCTCCGATCGGAGGCAACACGCAGGCAGCGCCTGCAGCAGGTGGTGTTGCCACCGTCGGTCTCCGGTCGGAGGCAGCACGCGGGCCGTGCGTGGTCTCTGGTCGGAGGCAGCCTGCAGTACGGTGGTGTTGCCACCGTCGGTTTCTGGTCGGAGGCAACACGCGGGCTGTGCCGGCAGAAAAAAAAAAAAAAAAAAAAAAAAAAAAAAAAAAAAGTTTATTAAAGTCACGTCAACGTGAATCAAATATTGAAAGCCTATTGGTCACCAAAGTGACCTGGCCTGAAGGAATTTGAATTGTTGATCGTGAATTTTCAATTGTTCATTTTTTATGCTAATATTATATAAATATATGAACAATTGTGGTTATTAATTATACGGCTAGGAGATCATCCAAAGATGGATCATTGCCTATAATTAATGACACTGAAAGGGGATTGATTGATGTACTGAGCAAACATGATTGCATATCCAAAGATAACATTCATGTTAACTCTAGTATTATTGATTAACCTATTAAAGCATATTTAAATTAGCATTATTATTGATTGCAGCTATGTGTTTGAGGATCACCCAAAGGTGAACTTAAATATATAGTCAAAGTTTATAAATGCATGTGTCTGAATCCATTAGAGTTTACTCAAAGCATTAACATGTAAATTTGGATTATGTTTGCAGCTTCTAATAACGTTTTCGCCTTGGGCAATGCAATGATCAAATTCAATGGGCTGAACTATGCAGAATGGTCTGAGCATATTCAGTTTCATTTAGGTGTTTTGGGCTTGGACTTAGCAGTCATTTCGGAAGAAAAGCCTGCAGCCATTACTGGGACCAGTACAGAATCTGATAAGTCTTTTCATGAGGCTTGGGTACGGTCCAATAGGCTGAGTTTGAATTTGATGCGAATGACGATGGCTGAAAATGTCAAGCCCTCAATGCCCAAGACGGAAAATGCAAGGGAATTTCTGATGAGAATCAAGGAATACTCTCAATCAGACATAGCTGATAAATCCATTGTAGGAACCCTGATGAGTGAGCTGACGACCAAGAAATTTGATTGGTCACGGCCTATTCATGATCATGTGACTAGCATGGCTAATCTAGCAGCAAAGTTGAGAACGATGGGTATGGATGTGAGTGAATCCTTTTTGGTTCAATTCATCATCAACTCACTACCTCCTGAATTTGGCCAGTTCCAAGTGAACTATAACACTATTAAAGAGAAATGGAACTTTCAGGAAATTAAGGCCATGTTAGTTCAGGAGGAAGGGAGATTAAAGAAGATGAAGGATCACTCCATTCATCTCACTGTTCGTAATGATGCTAGTGGTAGCAAGTCTAAACCACATCACAAAAATAAGAAGAAGGACAAAGCCTCCATAAAAGTCTCTGGAGGTCAGATCCAAAAGGATCAGAAGTGCTTCTTCTGCAAAAGGATGGGTCACTTCAAGAAGGATTGCCCAAAAAGAAAGGCTTGGTTCGAAAAGAAAGGTATGTACTGTATATCAGTATGTTTTGAATCAAATATAATTGAAGTGCCCAATAATACTTGGTGGTTAGACTCTGGAGCTACTATTCATGTGTCACATATTATGCAGGGATTCCTTTCAATCCAGCCCATAACAGGAACTGAGAAGTTCCTTTATATGGGAAACAGAATGAAGGCACGAATAGAAGGAATTGGGACGTACAGATTGATCTTGGACACCAAGTGTCATCTGGATCTAGAAAAGTGTCTCTATGTTCCTGAATGTGCTAGAAATTTGGTTTCTGTTGCAAAGTTGGATGAAGTGGGATTTAATCTTAAGATTGGAAATGGTGCATTTTCATTGTATAGACATTCGTACTATTATGGATCTGGTACTTTGATTGATGATTTGTACCGCTTTAGTCTTGACGCTATGTATGCCGATTCTCTATTTCTTGTTGAGCATAGGTATTGGTAACAAACGTAATGTGCATGATGATTGTTCTGCTTTCTTATGGCATCAAAGATTGGGTCATATATCCAAAGAAAGGATATTGAGGTTGGTGAAAAGTGACATCCTGCCTCAATTGGATTTTACTGATTGGGATGTGTGTGTTGATTGTATAAAAGGGAAACAAACAAGACACACATCGAAGTACCCAGCCATGAGAAGTAATGCGCCTTTAGAATTGATACACACTGATATTTGTGGCCCCTTTGACATTCCTACATGGGGTGGTGAAAAATATTTCATCACATTCATAGATGACTACTCACGGTATTGTTACTTATATCTACTGCATGAAAAGTCCTGGTCAGTAAATACCCTGGAGGTGTTTATTGATGAAGTGGAAAGGCAGTTAGATAGAAAAGTAAAAGTGATTAAGTCAGACAGGGGTGGTGAATATTATGGAAAATTCAATGAAAGTGGACAATGTCCTGGTCCATTTGCAAAATTTCTTGAAAGTCGAGGCATATGTGCACAGTACACAATGCCTGGTACACCACAACAAAATGGTGTAGCGGAAAGGCGGAATCGCACACTTATGGATATGGTTAGGAGCATGTTGAGTAACAGTACTGTACCTTTATCCTTGTGGATGCATGCATTAAGAACTGCAGCATATCTGCTGAACAGGGTTCCCAGTAAGGCTGTCCCTAAACTCCTTACGAGTTATGGACAGGCAGGAAACCCAGTTTGAAGACACCTCCATGTTTGGGGTTGTTCAGCAGAAAGTAAGGATATATAATCCACATGAAGGAAAGCTTGATGCAAGGACCATTAGTGGTCACTTCATTGGCTATCCTGAAAAGTCTAAAGGATATAGGTTCTATTGCCCTAACCATAGCACAAGAATAGTTGAGTCTGGTAATGCTCGATTCATTGAAAATGGCCGGTTCAGTGGGAGTGGGGAGTCACGAAAGGTGGATATTAGAGAATTACATAATGAAAAATTCACAGTGAGTACTCCTACTCAAGGTGGTATCCCCACACCCAGTGTTTCTACTCAAATTGTTGTTTCCTTTTGTTGCATCACAGTCACGTGACATGCAAGGGCAACAAATTGATACTCGAAACACGCAAAGTGAACGCATAGGAGATGAACCAAGTGACAATGTGCAGTGTACAAATGAACAAGTGATACCACAAGAAATGGCATTACGGAGGTCTACAAAGACAGAAAGGCCAGCTGTATCTAATGATTATGTGGTTTAACTCACTTGAGCATGAGTCGGAATTGAGCATTGATAAAGATCCAGTCTCATTTCAACAAGCCATGGAATGTAATGATTCTGAAAAGTGGCTCAATGCCATGAAGGAAGAGATGAAATCGATGGATGTAAACAAGTCTGGGAAACTAGTAGAGTTACCTAAAGGATCAAAACGAGTTGGCTTGTAAGTGGGTCTTCAAGACCAAGCGAAACTCGAAAGGTAATATCGAAAGGTATAAAGCCAGACTGGTTGCCAAAGGTTTCACTCAAGGGATGGTATTGACTATAAGGAGACTTTCTCTCCAGTCTCTAAGAAAGACTCCTTGAGAATTATTATGGCTTTTGGTGGCTCATAATGATCTAGAGCTTCACCAAATGGATGTAAAGACCGCCTTTTTGAATGGTGACTTAGAAGAGGAAGTATGTATGGACCAACCTGAAGGTTTCACCACCACCAGGCAGGAAAATTTGGTGTGTAAATTAAAGAAATCGATATACGGACTGAAACAGGCTTCCCGACAATGGTATCTTAAGTTCAATGATACCATTACGTCATACGGCTTTGTAGAGAACACCGTTGATCGGTGTATCTATATGAAGATTAGTGGGAGCAAGTTCATTATATTAGTCCTATATGTTGATGACATTCTTTTGGCCGCTAATGACATGGGTTTGTTACATGATGTTAAGAAATTTCTCTCTGAAACTTTTGCAATGAAAGATATGAATGAGGCATCTTATGTGATTGGAATAGAGATATTCCGTGATAGATCACAAGGATTGTTGGGATTGTCTCAGAAAGGGTATATCAATAAAGTATTAGAGAGATTTAGAATGGAAAATTGCTCTACAGGAATAGTTCCAATTCAGAAAGGGGACAAGTTCAGTGAACTGCAATGTCCAAAAGAATGATTTGGAACGGAAAGCAATGGAATCAATTCCCTATGCCTCACTGGTTGGAAGCCTGATGTATGCGCAAAACATGCACTCGGCCAGACATTAGTTTCGCTGTTGGAATGTTAGGCCGATATCAAAGCAATCCTGGAATAGATCATTGGAAAGCCGGAAAGAAAGTCCTTAGGTACTTGCAAGGCACCAAAGATTATATGCTTACTTATAAAAGATCAAGTCATCTTGAAATAGTAGGCTACTCGGATTCAGATTATGCTGGATGTGTAGACTCGAGGAAATCTACATTTGGTTACTTGTTCCTCCTAGCTGGAGGAGCAGTTTCCTGGAAAAGTGGGAAGCAGTCTGTCATTGCTACTTCCACTATGGAGGCTGAATTTATAGCATGCTTTGAGGCTACTATTCATGCATTATGGTTGCGGAATTTTATCTCAAGCTCAGTTTGGTCGACAGTATAGAAAAAGCCGTTGAGAATTTACTGTGATAATTCCGCAGCAGTTTTCTTCTCTAAGAATGATAGGTATTCTAAAGGTGCGAAACATATGGATTTGAAATACCTATCTGTTAAAGAAGAAGTGCAAAATCACAGAGTGTCTATTGAGCACATTGGCACTGAGTTGATGATAGCGGACCCGTTAACTAAAGGTTTGCCACCGAAAACATTCACTGGACATGTTGATCGGATGGGCATATTGGACAGGTCCTCATTCTCTTGAAAGTCAATATTTTGTACTGCTCATATCATTGAGACACTCTTGAATTCAATTAAGGTCGTGGTTTTGCTTGTGCTTTGTTGTCTCTATTTAGTTGTATACAGTTATAGTTTGTGAGATAACTAATGGCATATATGGACATGACAATTTAAAACTTTAATGTTTCTCAGTAAGGTTATTCTGAATTATCATGATTATGTGATACATGGAAGGAATCATGTCACTGAGAGATATGTGACCGCCATGATCCAATCGTTTTAATTCAATCAAGTATTGTGATTTGATAATCTTTAAGGATTGTGCACACTTATTTGTTGTTGATTCATCAAATCATTACAAGGGCCAAGTGGGAGATTGTTGAGTTAATCGACATAAAGTGGCCCTTGTTTAACGTATGACCCAAATAATGGATGGCTTAACGTGATGGTCTGTTAAGCAAAACGGTGGTTTTGGGTTAATGGGTTTGAAATCCCTCCGCTCTCCCTTCTGACAGATAGCCGTTACAGATAGGGAGAATCTCCCTATCTTCAGGGCAACGGCTGCTGGAAAATGGATGAATATATATATATTCATTATGGACATTTTCTGGCCTCTCTCAACCATCAGAGAAAAGCGTAAAGAACAGAAAGGGAAGAGTAGGAGAAAAGGTAAGAAGAGAAAAGGTAGAAGAGAAAAGATAGGAGAAACAGAAAGGAAAGCGTACAGGGCAGGAAAGAGAAGTTTTCTCATCTCTACTACCGGATATCAGAATAATGGAGAACGGTATGTTGTTCTGATTTCCTATTCCTTTTGGTTTTGTTACAGTTATATTGCTAGTATTCGTATCAAGATAACGATCCTGCATGATAGAGATAAGAAAAGTCTAACAATTTTATCGTACGCTATTAATAAATTTCGTATACGATAATACCCTAAAAGAAAACCCATAAAAGCAATAAGGAGAATTGAAAGAAAATTATAGTAACTGTTTTATTTAATAAACCACATATAAAACTTATATATTGTGGTAGTATTAACCATAAATTTAAAAGTCAAATGAATTATAATAAATTAAATTTAAATCTTGATATAATTCACTCGAATCTAAAATTTTAAAAAAATTCACCATATAAATTAAAATATAAAAATATTTAAATGAGTAATTATATATAATTTTTTTATTATTTTTTTAATTTTTTTATAAATTTTATATTTTTCGTTACCAAAAGTCTTTGCTTGATTGGACTAATCTTGAGGTTAGCTATTATAACTGCCCAATTTGCGAGATGATAATCATTAGCCAACGATCTGATACAAACAAATCTCACTTAGGAGCCTGAAAAAGGGTGTTGGTTGAGGAGATCAATTAATTATCTAACTGAAAAAAAAAAAAAAAAAAAAGTAAGATTGATTTTTCAACGCCATGTCAAATTTTGATACCGAATGAACCAATGAGGTCAATTACAGGTAATTATAACATACATACACAAAATTATATTTATTGTTGGTCTTGGTTGGTAGCAGAGGCCAACCACCTCTTGGTTCCAAGAAGGATAGCCCAAATCTTTTGAAACAAAACTAATAATTCAAACCAATCCAACAACTACAATTGAAACTGTTTCTTCAATGTTACCCACTTGGTGTGACAATGATTCAACACCCAATGTAATACAATTCACTCTTTTTTTTTTTGTTTTTATTTCATGCCAATGTCATTTTTTTAATAGTTGATTGTGACTTTGTGGGCTATATAACCTGTCAAGACGTTGCGTGGGTACTGAGGCGTTTGATAGGTGCATAATGCCTAGACATATATTTAGTTGTAGGAGTGGTTGGACCTTTTTCTCTAAGCACTATATAGTATGCTCCTCCGTGAATTCAGTTTATAGATAAACTAACTGTTAATTGTGAGAATATAATTCCGCTTAATAGAATTGGAGGATATGAAGCCTTTTTTTTTTTAAATAAAAAAAAGAATAAAATTAGTTATTTCTTTAAAAGATACAGTTTTATAAAATAAATAAAATTAAAAATTATTGTAAGATAAATTTATACATTTTTTCTTATTTTTATAATGAATTAAAAACAAATTAAATCTGTTAGAAAAATATATCTGTGTATTATGTCTTGATATCTGTCCAATGACACAATAAGTTTAACAGTATTCTTCAATGAAAAATGTAGTAATAAAGTTATTGGCTTTGGCAGTTACAGAGTTCAATTCTCCCGTGACTATATCTCTGGAATTCGCTGGCAAAAATATGACCGCAGGACCACCTGCGGTACGGCAGGATACATGGGACACGACCATAGTGACGAATATTAGACTAACCTAAAGTCATCTCTTTCAGCCCCTTGGCTCCTTAGCAATTAGGTCGCTGCTGTATTGTTGAAACAGATTTTCTGGATCAATATGGATATTATCCTTACATTTATTTGCTGTAAAACAGATTTTGCCAAAAGTTGTCCCAAGGGGAAGTCATTTTCTTTACTAGATAAGGGGCTGTTCGGGGTTTTCAAAATCTAATGGAAAAATATATCTTTTTTGTAATTCCATGTGATTTTGACTCTACCCAAAGTTCAAGAAATGCATCACCTGTTTAATTGATAGTTCCCTTTTTTTTTTTTTGGGTATTTGTACAAACTTGAATCTTCACACTCTCCCTTCCCTATATATTAAATAAAAATTTATATTAAATATGCAACATTAAATTTTAGACTCATTAATATTAAAAACAAACACAAGAGAGGTCACATAAACAAAAAATATATACATATTTAATTCTAATTCAATATATAATAATCAACATTTATTTTACTGTATAGCTTATCATTCGATGAGCTCCTAATAAAAAATTATATATATAAAAAAAGAGTGTGATGTAAAGCATAAATGACAATTTTGGTTTTTGGCTAGAAGATTCTGAACATTAAGACTTCCCACAGGGAAGCAAATCGGGCGGTAGACTTCTTTTGTCAGCCATGCCTTCTCTCTTTCCATGGGATATCACTATTCACAACAGCCTCCCATGGGGCCAAAAGGATCTTGCAATAAGATTCGCCCGGGTATAGTGGCCTCGGGTGGTGGCCATGAAGTTTCCCTAGTTATTATTTAGTTTAAGCCTTGTAGACAAAATAATAATAATAATAATAATAATAACCGAAAAAAATAAAAACCGAATTTGATATTGTTAAGGGTTAGGTCAATGAACATTGACAACTGAGGAGCTCATTTAACAGTAATTTGATGTACTTTTTTTTTTAAAATTAGTATGAATTTAAATTTTTTATTATAATTTATTTAAAATATAAAATAAAAATTTATATCAAATATAAAATATTTTATTTATTTATTCATATCAAAATCAAACATATAAGAGGTGCCACTAACAAGGTTTCTTGTTAACAAATAACTCCTGAATTCAACAAATATGTGCGCATATATACGAAATATATTTTTCATCTTTTGAACAAAAAAAAATTCAATTAACGTTGTCAAAATTATGCCACAAACTAGGACACGCAAGTTCCCACAGAGAGAGAGAGAGAGAGAGAGAGGGCATGGATGGTCTATAAGGCTACCTGTGATAAATGCTGGCAGTTCTGTTTCGGTTTCTTGTCCGAATTCATAGAGCTCTCGCAATATGCCACTTAATTCTTAACCTCTCATTAAATTCAATTTATGAGCTAAAAATTGCTGAGGGACGAAAAAGAAGTAGCTCTTAATGGGACGATGACCAATACACGTGGCCACCAAGCTGTCATTACCAACATGAAAGTGCAACAGCCTATGCTACCACGTATATTGTGGGATTGGAGACCAGTGTTGTTGCGTAAGAACGAAGAAGTGGACCAAGCATCAAAATGGTGAGAAAGGAATCGACCAATTTATATAATTATTTATTTTTAATTTTTTTAAATTTACAATTTTTAAAATTTTTATCCTCATATATGTATATATATTATATACTTAAATTTATATTTCATACATAAACATATGATAATAATAATAATAATATAATTCCACCTATTCTAATAATAATATATAATGTATAAATAATTATTATTATAATTTTACCTATAATATTCAATGTGTATAAAGAATATTATATTTATATATTCTAATATATGTTAAAATTGAAGTTTTGGTTCAACATGTTATTAATCTTGCAGTTTAATTATCCCAATCATCGTAAAAGAAAGCAATAAGACTCCAGTGGTGTTTACCATGCTGACTCGCACAGGTCTCTCCGTTACCGTTTACGCACACTTCTCCAGTAGGGTCCCAATTTAAAGGTCCGAAACATCCCATAGAAAATATTTGGATTGGGCCCAATTGAAATGAAATTATAAACAAGCTCGATTTCGGCCTAATTGCTTCCGGCAACAATTTTGCTTCTAGTCCCAAACGTTAAAAATGTCACCTCCTCTCTTTAGCAATGGATTGAATGTCTGTTGGATTCAAACAATTCTGGAGCAGGACGGGGTTGGGGTGGTTCGGCCTCGGTTCAGGGCTCCTGTGGCCTCCGTTTCGAGTTAAGTTTTTTACTCTTTTAGCCTTGCCTAGGACCAAAATAATAATAAAATGAATGTCTCAAGTCTCAACCCATTAGTCTCCTTTGCTCTTAAAACAACAGCAATGTGCTAATAAAACAAAAAAAAAAATGGCAACCATAATAAGACTATTTGTTAGCGGTGACGAACTATTCAACTTCTAATCATAGCATTGCCTTTCTTGCTTTCCACATTATTTTTTACCACAACAGAGCAGACAGCCCACGATCATCTCTCTGTCAAATCTGTATGAAATCCTAGGGGAGGGGCGGAACATGGGATCCAATTTCTACCAGCAGTTATGGCGTACCCCCAACCCACCTTGCAGCTTCACAGATGCTGCAAACTATATATGGCCCACATATATTGCTCTTACCGTGACTAACAAATCCGCTGTTGGCACTACAATCGGCTCAAACGTCGATAAAGGCACTGAAAAAGAGGCATTTTCGTTTTTATACGGAGCAGTAAGTAGTTTTTGAAGTTTGAGCCAAAGAATTGATGGGATCGAATTGATTGTGGCTTGGCAGTGGAATTAGTAAACAAAACTGACGTGGGGACGAACCGTTCTGAAACTTCCGTTGGGCTCACCAAAACAATGTACGAAATCCTAGAGGAGCGAAGCAATAATGGATCCAATTTAGGCCCATGACATAGCACGCTCATAAACGGGACTCTGCAATTATGGCGCACCGCCCACCCACCTTACAGTTTCAGAGATGCTGCAATTTATACATGGCCCCCATTCATTGCTATTACTGTGTCCAGCTACTACGATGGGTTGGTGACATATATTATGTAACTCCACTCATCAAAGTTCCCTACACTTCGGGCTTCAGCCCTAACAAAGTCACAGTAAAATTTTCGCTTCACTTTATATAGTAATGGTTAACATAATGTTTGTTATTAGGAGTATGATGTAGCCTACTTAACACTTACGTTAATGACCAAAAGAAAAAAAAAAAAAAAACTCAGTTCAAATAAATCCAAAAAAATGTCAAAATAAAATTAATATTTCATAAGTTAAAAAATACAATTAGAATAAGAATTAAAATTAATAAAATCAACAACAAAAGAATTAATTTTTTCTACGTTTAAAGAAAATTGTATTAAGTAAAATACAGCAAAATTCATTTCTCTATCGTAACCCATTTACCCAGATATATGACTAAATTCAAAATTAAAGGGTAATGATCGAAGTAGGACAAAAAAAATAATTGAAATGTATCATTAATTAGATGTCATTATTCAAACTATCTATCCATATAAATATATAGAGAGAGATCTTTCGTATCACAACAACAATCAGGTCACCACCAGGGGGGAAGACACTGATAAGGTCATAAAAAAGCACTAGGAATTTCAAAAGCCAATGTCTATCGCTGTTTATCTAATGCTTATCCTGCTATTGAGCATTGTTCCTGCCCGCCTTTTACTGCTCGACGTAGAAAATTTCATGAAAATATCAATCCATCTTTGGTTCCCGTTTGTATTATTTGTGATATTGATATGTTCTATCATATCTCTAATTACCACCTACTTGATAGATCGGCCAAGAAAAGTCTACTTGGTGGACTTTGCATGTTACAAGCCTGAACCGGCTCAGAAGACCACCCGGGAGCTTTTCATGCGCCTATCAGCGAAGTCCGGGCAGTTCTCGGAACAAAGTTTGTCATTTCAAAAGAAAATCCTGGAGAGATCAGGCTATGGTGAGATGACATATGCCCCGAAAGGGTTGATGCAGACGCCCCCGATCACTTCTTTGGCAGAGTCTAGGCAGGAGACAGAGGCGGTCATGTTTGGAGCAATTGATGAGCTATTGACAAAAACTAAGGCGAAGACTGGAGAAATAAGGATACTCGTTGTCAATAGCAGCCTGTTCAATCCATCCCCATCTCTCTCAGCCACGATTGTGAACCATTACAGGCTTAGAGACGACATTCTGAGTTACAATCTGGGGGGCATGGGCTGCAGTGCTGGACTTATTTCCATAGACTTCGCTAAACACCTTTTACAGGTTTGTATTTGTTAATGATTCTAGATATTTCTTTTTCGATTTATTGTTTTTTGTATTGCCATGAATAAGAAATTGGTCTAGGTGGAATTTGATACCATTGGCAAAGTCCAGAAGCTTTTTCCACACAAGCTTCTGTTCTCAGAAAATTCTGACATGTCGTAGATAGTTTTCTATCAATAAAATTTTCACACGATATTCTTATAAATGGGTTATTGAGACAGGTTCACCGCAACTCTTACGCCCTAGTAGTCAGCACCGAAAACATGACAAAAAACTGGTATTTTGGCAATGATCGATCCATGCTTGTCACCAATTGTCTATTTCGCGTGGGAGGAGCAGCCATCCTCCTGTCTAACCGATCTTGCGACCGTCGACGCTCCAAGTATCAACTTATCTGCACATTACGTGTCCATAAAGGCGCAGACGATAGGTGCTACAACTGCATCATGCAACAGGAGGACCAGACACAACATGTTGGCGTATCCCTGTCAAAAGACCTCCCGGCTGTAGCCGGAGAAGCCCTTAAGGCAAACATCACCACCCTCGGGCCACTTGTTCTTCCAATGTCGGAGCAACTTCTGTATTTTTTAAACTCCATAGCAAAAAGTGTTTTCAAAGTAAAAGCAGAAACCTATGTTCCTGACTTTAAGCTGGCTTTTGAGCATTTCTGCCTGCACGCAGGAGGAAGAGGAGTGTTAGATGAGCTGGAGAAAAACCTGAAACTCACTGAATGGCACATGGAGCCTTCAAGAATGACTCTTTATAGGTTTGGGAATACATCTAGCAGTTCTCTTTGGTATGAATTGGCTTACTCTGAGATCAAGGGAAGGATTAAGAAGGGTGACAGGATTTGGCAAATAGGGTTTGGTTCCGGATTCAAGTGCAACAGTGCTGTGTGGCGAGCTACACGGACAATAAATCCTGCCGAAAAGATGAACCATTGGGCAGATGAGATTGGGGAATTTCCTGTTCATGTTCCTAAGATGCATCCCATAGTGTACTGAACATCCCATGTGCAACAAAAGCAGATATGAATAAGCCCCCGTACAAACTAGGAAGGGAAAAAAATGCGCTTCTTGTTATGTTTAGCTTCTTGAAAAATATCAAGTTACCGAGGTTTAATAAAGAAGGGACAAAAATGGAACTGGCAAGTTTTTAGTTCAACAAATCACTAGAACTTGTATTTTTAAGCAGATGGAAGAAAAGTATTTGCTGCCAAAAACTACATTTTTTTATATTTTTACTTTATGCAAAGAAATTGCAGAAATAGAATAACCTGAGAGCAACAATTATAAGAGCTGAAAGGACTTGTAGCTAGTTTCCAGAAAATCAACAGATAACAACGGTATTAAGTAATCTTTGGATACTAAATTGATCATTAAAACAAAATGGGTAATACTACACATTTTAATACTTATACTACCATTACTAACTAATGTTTGAACCAAATTTGTTTTCTTAGGTACAGCTGGCCCACCAAATTGCTTGAGTGAGGTTTTGACAACTTATGCTATACGTGGACAAATGCTAGCATATGAGGTCCCATCGTTTCTACTCTTGAAAAATATACACTCACAAGTATGGTGAATTATATGAAACTACAAGCATTATCTACCGAGATGTACCAGCAAAAACAAAAGAGGTGAAATTTTGTAAAAGTACCGGTTAATAATTGGAATCTAATATAGAAGCAGGAGGAATCGGTCATCCCTACCATAAGAATTAAGAAACATCATCTTTGCATATGCATTCCATTGCAAAAGATTGTGAGCAAATATACAGCACAAAGACATATATTCAAGTAATAAAGAAACATGTTTTGAATAGAACAAATAAATAAAAGAATAATGACTTCGGCTTTTGATCAACTCACATAATTAGCATTTACAAAAATTGCAAGACAACGTCCGTGCAGGTCAGATCCAGTTTCTGTTTCTGGATGTGGTGTCTTGATCATTTTGAACAATCGATCAATTGCCCTGAAATTTTAAACTATCCTATTGTCGTTCAAGTCTGTTAGGCAGCAACAAAGAATTTCCAATTCAGCATGTTTTAAACGTAACGTAATTTCATAATTTCGGCCATCGGACTTGGGCCCGCGGGCTGAGCCACCGAACTTGCACTCTGGTCCCTCTTCTGCATTGCGTTCGTTTTCGTCTTTAAATTGGGTATATTAAGCTTCAGTGACAAGGATGTTTTTGTAGGGGCCCAAAGTTTTATTCAAAGGCCTAGTAAAATACCCTATACATTTTAAGCTCTAATAATATATATTTAAAAAGGATTCAAATCGTTGTATAAGTCACAATTCTAATATTATTTTTAATGGACCAAAATGAAAAAGAATGTAGGTCTATGTTCGATTGTGCAGCGGATTCGAAGAACTACGTTGTTGATTTTATCTTCATTGTAGTTCAATTTCCCAATTTTTCCGATGAAGATTTATGTTTGGTTTTGGTGGATAGAGACACCCTAAAATTTGAGAATTTGGACACAACTTGATAAGAAAGCTGTCTATCAGCTGATTGGGTTTGGATCTCATCTTCCTTATCTCTACAGTGCCAAATGCCAAGTGAGCTGTTTTGATATTATTACTCTGAATCTGGGCATAGGAAAATACTTGGAAAGCCGAAAAGTTCTAAGTAGCTAGTTCCCTTCCCCTCAAATCTTTTTTTTTTTGTTGGTTCATTTCAATTAGCTAACTATAGATGTAGCCACATTACTAGTAAGGACCCAATTGTTAGAAAAGAGGTAAAAATGAAAAATAAATAAAAAGGCTAAAAGAGTTTGTACCACTCCGGTCCATGCCCACTCTTTGATAAGCGCTCGCTTTGTCCAGAGCAATCGCTGGACTACAAGATATTAATAGGCCCAAATCATGTTTTTACAGTGATGGGCCCTCTTATTTTCCACAATACTACTGTTTTGCCATCAATTTTAAAAGTTTTTTTTTTTTATTAAACAGTGAGTTAGATAATAAATCATTTTATTAAAATTGGAAGTGTTCACACTTGTGGAAAGCAAATCCGTCAGGCTTTCTCTTCATTTCAGTAACACGGGCACGGTATAAAGAGGGAAAGATGCGCAGGTTTTGGATACGTCCAGCTCCCTGCTCCTCCTAGTAACCGTAACAACATGGTCCAGGTCAAGCAGATACCAATCCAATATTCCAATACGTGACAAATGATCTGTGTGCATGTATGCGCCTGTCCCAAAATTGTACATGTGGCAACGATCCTACTCCCACTTCCGGTCACCACCCGTCTGAAAGAATATAAACAAATCTCACATAGGAGCCTGAAAAGGGGTGGTGGTTGAGGAGATCAATTAATTATCCAAATGAAGAAAAAAAAAAAAACGTAAGATTGTTCAATGCCATAACAAATTTTAATACCGAATGAACCAATGAGATCAATTATAGGTAATTATAACATAATTACACAAAATTATATTTATTGTTGGTCTTGGTCGGTAGCTGGGGCCAACCACCTCGGTTCCAAGAATAATAGTCCAAAGCCTTTGAAACAAAACTAATTCAAACCAATCCAACTGCTACAATTGAAACTGTTTCTTCAATGTTTGGATGGCATGGCTTCTCTTGCTTTGGCATATTCCAGTGGGATATTGAATATTCCTCAATCTTCATGAATTGCATTATCTAAAAATAAAATGAATTGTGATTTATATTTTTTCGATAGTTATGGACTCTGGATAAACTTGATGTATCAATTTAATTACAAGAAAAGAATAGTTATTGATTGTGGGATACAAGGCAAAGTGACCATTGTTTGTTTTTTCGTTTTCAGAAGGAAAAGGCAAGAGGAATGGAAGAGGTGGAGCAATCAAACATGAGTGGACCTCCACGCTGAAATCTTTTTTTTTTTTTTTTTTGATTATTCCTTTGGACAGGTGATATTACCGCCAGCTATTAACAAATGTCAATGCTAATCATCCTAGCTTGAAACATCAGATGAATTAGTGCTTGTAATTTAATCTTAATTTTTTATTCACAAATGATGTCTCACTAATTTTTGCTGAGTGTTTCTTGATTTCTTTTATAGTTTTTTAAATCTTCGTTATTTACTCGAGTATCCAATGCCACACTGGAAAACTGCAAATTTCATTTATGTTGCTCGGTGTAAAAAATGAGTGGCCCCCTGCAATTTCTTCAGCTACATGGTAGCTGAAGTCCAAGGCCAGTAAATGCAGCATCTCCATATCAATCTTTTCCTATAAATAGTTATGGAGCCTGTCTAATTGATTTCTAACAAGTCACAATAACGAGCAAGCAAGCAATGGCATTTGCTTCGCGTTCGCTGAATTGAAGTATCAAAAGGCTGCCATTATTGAAATATTTGATGGAGAACAGCAAGGACCCATTTGAGAGTAAAAGGTTCATTTATTGAGGGATTTAAGTAGATGTCCTTGAGCCAATTACATCAAAGTTCATGTGTGTGCATAGCACTTGATGTGGGGTTTGTTTTTATCTACCAAAATCAAATCTTTGATACAACCATCGCCATGATAGTATGATTGTCTAGTTCAGAAACAACTGTACATCTGAGAATTTGTGCCTTCGAGGGGATTAAAACAGAAACAGAAGGGGAAAACAAAGTTAGGTAAAAAGAAGGAAAAAAACAACATTAAAAAAGAAAAGAATATAAAAGAAAGGTAAAGCAGAATGGGCCAAAATTGGACCTCGTGGTCACCTGATAATAGTCCATGCCACAACAGATAAATGCTTTGAAAAAAGACTTGGGGGATTGTAGGGGAGACATGTTAAATCATGATTGCATGTTGGCCATTGTGTCCAGGCTTTTCGTGACGCTCTTGCACAGTTACGGATTGGCAGTGATACATCTCCTTCCCTCCCCAGCCCGCCTGTGCCCAAAGGAAGGCACAAATCTGCATACACCTTCAAAAGAACATTCACTTTTTTCCTAAAAGCAATATTATTACTTATTAGTTCTAAAACAAAATAAAATAAAATGAAATAAGATGTTACTACCTATTAGCATATGGCAAATCCCAAACAGACACGTAAATATATCAAAATCAAATTCATCAAAGAAAATTATCCAGAAATAAATATTCCCACAAGTGAAAGGGCAGCTGAACTACACCAACTCCGGTTGAGACTTGAGAGAGCTGTAGCAAGATTTCGGTTTTATAACGAAAATGAAAAAGATCAGTTGTATTGGTGGATCGAGTGATCGAATAATACACTTAAATCTCAAGACTAAAATACTTTGTTTGTGTTGTTAAAAGATATGAATTTTTGCATCATATCGGGACTCATCCTTTATACCTGCAGCATTATTATTATTATTATTATTATTATTATTATTATTATTATTATTATTATTATTATTGGTGGACAACGAGTAAGATAGATTATTAACGAATTTTGCCAAGACAATTATGTTGGAGGTGAATTACTTTATATATGGATGTGAAATGGCCATTGTATTTTTCTTTTCTTTTATTAAGAGAAGAAAATAATCGTATTTTAAATTATTTTATTTATAAATTTATTTTTTAAAAATTAAATTTATTATTAAAATATTAATAAAATAAATAAAATTTTATTATAAATAATAATAATATTGATAAATATAAAATTTATATATTATAAAATAATTTTTTCAATTAAAAATAATATTCATATTTTGTTATGAAAATAGATAAAAATAAAAATTTAAATTAAGGTCATATAATTTAAAAAGTTAAAAATTATGTTAATTATATTAATAAAATTAAAAATTAAATTATAATTTAATATAATTTATTTAAAAATTAATAATTAAATTAATTAATTATATATTAATAAATAAATTATAATTTATTAATTTAATTAATTTTAAAAAATTAAAAAAGTAGATTTTTATAATTTAATTTTAAAAATATGTTATTAAATATTGTATAAATTAAATATAAAATATTAAATTTATTAATTTAATGACAGATTTTTAAAACATTTCTTTAAAACAAGGCGATTTAACACCAAATCTTCACCGCAGAAGGTGCCATTTGTTCCTTTCCTCTTCTAAATGCAGCCACAGGTATCTCACTAGAAGCGTGAGTAATAAAAAAATATCCTCAACCTGAAACAGCCGTGCAAATCTTAAGCCTGCCCATTGTTCACCATCTGATTTCGTGAAGAATGGGCAAAGATCAGTGAATCGAATTTACATCCCACAAGCAATCTCCATGCCAATCTCACAGAACAGAGAGAGTAGGTGGCGGGTTGCTTTCATAAAGATAAAGGTATTATTATTGTCAAAATTTTGGGCAATTTTGGTTTTACATATTTTTGTACAGGGGAAAAGGCCCCACTTCACCATTAGTCCCATCACCCAGAAGCATGAGAAAAGGAAGGAGCTCCGCTTCCAAGTGTAACGGACCCTGCCCACTTCAACAATAATAGGGATATATAAATGTATAATTAATTTGATGTTCACAAAGAGGATAGTGGAACAAAACGTACCCCACATCAATTGTTGTGAAAAAATTTATGTTTTTCTCTAAATAAAAGAAAACGCAGATCATAGATGAACACCGATCATGAAGAAATGGAAATGGAGCGCTTCATTTTACCTTATTAGCAGTATTATTGGGGGATTTTTTTTTTTTGGGGGGGGGACGGGGATTGGGGCTTAAGCAAAAAGTTTCGGTGAACTTGGGTCCTAAAATGGGGAGAATCTTTGGGCTAGTCTGCTAGGCTTGGTTTTCAATTACTGTGTCGTTTTTCTGCATTTCTTAGGACTTAATTAAGACTCTTTAATATTTTTCCAGTGCTTCTTATTTAATAAGACAGATGGGGGACGATGTTAGCCAAATAAATTTCAAAATTGGCATATCACGCAGGTGGCAGGTTGAATAAGTCAATTTAGATTCCAATACGGGCATTCATTTTTCAGATACTTGATAAATGGACAATACTGATGAGAGGACGTTTTAATTTTGCAAGGTTAATCCAGCCTAAACCGGCTTAAGACTTTTTCTCACAATATTTGATTGACATGTATAGTGGGATTGCTAATAACGTTAAATACAATTTTAAGATCATTAACTTTCAACTGTTGCAAAAGACGAACAAAGAAGCTAAGTTATGAATAAAGGCCCGATTATTTCCTTCACAGAAATGAATGGGTTCCTGTAGTACAGCTCACCAAAATCTCTGAGCCCTCGGAATCATGAAAACTGTCAAAACGCAATTATTTCCTTCGTAAAAACAAAAGGGACAAAACAAAAATTAATGGGTTCCAGTGCGCCCATTGATATCCCTGAACTAAGACCTCTTAATTGCATGAATTAGGATATCCACTTGTTTCCCATATCCATAAGCAAAAGTGATGCATTGCTTCCTATTCCCACCGTTCAGATTCCTCACCCAGTCAAATCCGAAAGAATTTGAATTTGGTGCACTCATTTGTAGGTGTGATCGTCGCAAACACGAGCCCAAACTCCCCGTCCAGCCATAGGCCACTTGATCCTCAAGGTAAAAACAATGGTTTGTGGGTTCGATAACCTTGGTCTAAGAGAAGCCGTAGACCAAGACGGTCAAAACCCACCTTCCCTATTTGCTTAATTTTGGTACTTACCTCTCGCACGTGTTGAACTCTTCACAATTTCCACAGTCAAGGTTCACACAATTTGACACCATCCACAAACAAAGAAACTTTTAAAAATTCCCTGGTGGCCGTAATACTTAGAAAATATATAAAAAATCAATGGATTCACGAATCACGAGCCCAGTTTGTGGAGCTAGGCAGAGGAGGGCAAATTTAATTGCTTTTAGGACTCAAAAAAAAAAAAAAAGGGTTAAAAAAATCAATAAAAAATGAAAACATAATAAACAAAAAATTTAAAATTAAAAAAAAAGGAGAATATCACGCCATCCCAGTGAATCCTGAACCCCATCCCACGACGTTCGAGATGCCACGAGCCACAGTCATCACCACCCAAACAACCTGTCACTCCCCTACCTCACCCACCTCTTCAAAAACCCATGTGCTACAAAAATTTGTGTTGAAATATAAAAGTTAATTGGCCTAAAAATACGAGAAATTTAACTAGAAGGAAAGTACTCCCATCCTCTTCTGTTTCCCTTTCAGAAACAAGACTGAGAAAAACAATTGCCTTACAAACATGCACATTTAAAAGTAAAAGGATCGATATTATATAATAATAAATCTAAAAAAGCTCGATAACAGGAAACAAGATGATTAAATCTAGAGGCCTTCGAGATTTTTTAACATTTTTCCACTGTAATAATTTTATGAAAATTTACTTGTCTTTGTTTGCTGTTCTGAGACAGCCCAAAGAGGATCCAAAATTCAAATAAATTAGAAGAGACGAGAGACAGAGAGTGTAGCATTATCCGATCATATATTTCATTTTTTTTAATATTATATACTCATAATATTTTTATACCTCGATTAAAAAAAGATAAAAATAATCCAAAATTTTTTATGGTTTCTCTTTGAGCAAAGAAGCTAATCCGGTCACCATCTTGGGTCCCCTCTCAGTCCGCTTAGGTTTCAACGCCGGTGGCTGCCAAGTAACCGCCTCCGTCTTCGGTTGATCTAGATCCTCACCGATATCGTTTGCCGGCAGCGGCGACGATAAAACAGTCTCCGCCGGTGCCTTTTCCTCGCCAAAAATCAGCTCGAGTTCTCCGCAGTCTTCGGTCCCCGTCACGGCCGGATTTTCGTCTTCCCAGCTTTCGGACTCGGCGGTTGAGACTATGTCGCTTAGCCGGGTGTAGGGAGAGAGCCACTTGGCACGCACGTACTCCGACTTCCTCCACGGACCGATGTGCAAGCCTTTCTTTTTCAAGCTCTGCCTCGCCGCCTCTGACACTATCGACACGATTTGGCTCAGGCGGTCTGGTCTCCCGACGAAAATGAACGGCAAAGATTGCATGATCGCCTTATAAGGCCCAGTCGACCGAGCGATTTCAAATTCCGATCGAAAATCCACATCAACTAACAGCCTTTCCCCTTCTATTATCACGTCCACGTACTCGTATTTACCTGAGAATCCAATAAAAAAAATTAAAAAAAAATATCGCATATCTTCTATATAAATAAATTTTTTAAATTAATGAACAGCGCGAGAGTTACCGGCAGGGAAAGAAGAGGACTTGTCCCCATTAGATTTGCAAATGGAGGAATCGTAACCGAGTGAAGATAATCCAACGGCCACGATCTTCCTCAAATCCCCTTTTCCCTTGTGATTCTTGTTCTTCTCGACGATCATGGCCGTGTCGGCTAAAAGATTTCTCTCGGCGACAGTCGCACAAGAAATCAGACTCTGTTGGAGGCAAACGCACGCATTTCTCTTAGAATCGTTTCGTTTTGTCATTTTGAGAGGATAGTTTGAAGAATTTTCTATGTTTATAATTGAAATTTTTTTTCTCTTTTTCTTTTTTCTTTTCCTTTTTTAAAGAGACTAAAGTATTTTACCTTGAGAACATCGCAGGCGTCGAAGCCGGATGAAGAGTTGCCTATGGATTCACCAAAACCGCCGCCACCGAACACGTCAAATTCGTCGTCGGAGCTGTCATTGCTGCTGCCGTTGAAGCAGTTGTACCGGTGGCGGCCACGGAGAAACTGCTGCTGCTGCTTCTCGTTGGTGTCTTCGAGGTAATTCTGCACCATTTTAGCCAAACAAACCGAGCTCGGCTCAAAGTCAGCCGCCGGAACCATAGCTCCTCCGCCGTCTTTGGTCCCATACTGTGCTTCAGCAACAATCGGCTTGTCCACCGATGAAATCCTCAACTGCCGGTCAAACAGCCTTTTAAGGCGCGATTTTAACACCGGTTTCGCCGGCTCCGCCCGAGCGAGAACTGGAATCGGAACCCACGTCTGGGAGTCAACATCTACTACTGGTTGTATTTTCATAGTTGAAGGCATAAGTGCAGCAACCGTGAGACTATAAACCAGAAAGAAAAGCAAAAGGCCAAATGCTAGGAGGATTGGTTGGCTCTAGTCAAAACTCTGAATTTACAGACTCACACAGTCACTCATCCATGACTAAAGTCTGATCCTAATTCTCGCTATTACATTCTACAAAAATCTTGAACCCAAGAAACACAACCCGATGTCTTAATTGAAAAATCCAATTCACTCAACTTTACCATCACCCTCCTCATCAAGAATGAAGCCATCAAACAGTATGGCCACAAGACAAATTCAAAAGGTAAAAAAAAAAAACAAACAAATTGCCAAAATTTTGGTTTAAGCAAAAGCAGGTATCTACCTCCAAGAATCGAATAACTTGAAGAGTATGCAAAACAGAAAAGACGAAGGCTTTCAGATCAGGATTTTTTCACGGAAGCCGCGGTAAGGATGATCGGAAACAAGGGCATTGTATATGTAAACGAAAGAAGTGGTCGCCGGAATATTCATTTCTCCGGCGAGATTCTGACCGCCGGAATGAGCAGAAAATAAAAGGAAATGGAAAGGCTTTTCTATTTTTCTTTTTCCTCCTTGTGGGGTTTGTTGCTTCGTGGCTGAGTAACCGGAAGGTTGAGAGGGAAAGAGAGAGGGAGGGATGGAGAGAGGGAGAGAGAGAGAGAGAGAGAGAGAGAGAGAGTGTGTGGGTGTGCAGAAGCTACGCGGATAATGGATGGCCCTTTGGGGACCTTTTATAGGAGGAAGTGTGATACGAGTGATGCTGACTGGGATTCGAAAATGCCACGTGGAGTCCAACATGGCATGCTTTTATCCTCACCTCCCAATTCCCGTGCTGTTACAGTAGCAACCGTTCCGTTCAGTCAGCTTTTTCTGTCCCCTGTGATCAAACGCCACGTGGGTCTATCGGCTCTCGTGTACCGTACGATTATCTTTATATTCTTAAATGACTAAAATAGCCTCGCACTTCGCAGTTCTTGATGGGGAAACACGGCGAGAGGACAAAACCGTGAAATTCTGAAGGCAAACGTGGAGGCGAAGAGGTCTTGAGTTGGCGGAGCCTTTTGTTGAGAGGTGATCGCCTAACATTGTGTGACACGTTGCATGCTGGTCGATGTTTCTGTTACTTTCTCCAATCCGTCTCTATCTAGATAATTTTTTTTTTTTTTAAACCGTAAATTGCTTTTCACGAAACTAAATTAATTACAAGATACCCGTCATTAAACTAGTGGGTCTAGGTGGGATTAACATGCTGGAAACTAATAAATTTAAATAAAGATAATATTCTTTTTTATGTGGTGATCTTCGCTAAATTATTGATTAGAAGATGTAGACAATTAAATTACGTGTGATCATGTTATACTTACCTACTACTCTAATTGGATTAGTTTTTTTTTTTTTTTTCGGGGGGTCCATAGTCTCTTCGATTAGCCCAACACTGGAATTTAAATTCTCAATTTCTTTATTGTTGCCTTTTTTAGATTTTTGGTCTTGGAATTTTAGTTGAGTAGGGGTAACAATGCTGCATTTAGTAGGGGCTCCAAAAGGATTTAAATTTCACCCATTTGGCCACATTAGTTTCTTCACTTTCTTGTGGGCAGCCTAAAGGTCTTCATTTTACAAATTAAAAATATAATAATAAATTTTAAATTGTCAACCCTACAATGGACAAAGTTCAAAGAACAAAATAAATCGCTTAAATTTTTTATTATTTAAAAAAAAAAAAGGTACATGAAATGGAAGAAAATGCCTCAATAGGTACTTGCACCCAAAAAATAAAGAAAGAAAAATAGCTAGGTCCTTTTTTTTTAATGGAAAGCTTAGTACATTGTTACCTCCAAATGACTGTTTTAATGTTCTCTCTATTTGTACATTTACTATTTGAATCCCAGCAAAATTAAGCGGTGAAAAAATGGAAAAAGCATGCCTTGAATAATTGTCATTTGCCAACATGCATAACTTCAAGAATTTCCTTTTTATATTATTCACCAATGCATTCACAAATATCTCAATATCCATCTTCCCTTAATCCTGCTGTATGCTCCAAGTACCGGGACTGCCATGAAATTATTTATTCCGGTCCATTTAATTTCAAACTCCACAAATTTTGCTACACGAATGTTGATATCATTGTAAAAAGCCACTTGCTCAGATTAATTTGGGTTGAACACTGCGTTTTATTTTTCCGCCTTCAGAGTTGCAAATTTCAAACTGAATGATCAGGAGAAGAGGGATAAAAAAAAAAAAAAAAGAAGAAAGAAAATTTTTGTTGGAAAATAAAAATGCCTGTCAATGGACTCGGCATCTTGTCCTTATATGAGAGCCTTTGCCACATGGAGCCTCTCCGGTCTGCACCAAGTTTTTACTAGCAGGCATTGATCGTTCAAGTGTCCATCTAGTAATTACTCTGGCAAATACTAATTATAGGTTTATAATCAACCGCAATTCCCTTTTTTTTTTTAAAGAAATGATGTATAAAATTAAATTAATTAATGGATCAAATTAAATGGTGGAGATTTCTAACATGGTACATGACAGAATCATGATGGGGTTCCACACCAAATTGCAATCCCCACAGAAATAATTTCAGTAAATCACTCCTTTCCGAATGTTTTAACCGCTTGATTTTTAATTTAAGATGCTCAAAATTATTGGAGTTAACAATTATTCTCGCTCAAGGAAAAAACAACATAAACAATGAAACGTTATGGAGAGTATAAAACAAAAATGCTACAGTGTCACTTGTCAGTACCAGTGAGAGAGAACAATAATTCTAACCCTGGTGGGGTTATTGTTTAGGGCCTAGAAGGCTCCACACTTGCATCATGACACCGACCCCTCAAATTTAATTTTTATATACAAGACAAAAGATAGCCAGATAAAAGAATCACTCCTTGCATTTATTAATTCCCATCAAATTTATAGTCATTGGTGCGTAAATAATCATTAAGTGTCTATTGTGGGGTGCAAATATGCTTCAGATCTTTTTACAACCTTGATTTCATTCTCATCGTTTACAGGCTGAAAAACACATATACATTTAAAAAAAAAAAAAAAAAAAGAAAATTTCCAGGATTGCCATACCAGATGGGAAACCTTATAAGTAGATATGATTTTGGACTATATGGTGAAATTTAAGTTGAGGCTTTAATTCTCTTGACTCGACTCTTGAAATATGTGGTTCCAATGACTCTATGCCTTTCCCTTGTCTAGGATGATTAGATCCGTAGCTTTACTGTGAAAATAAAATAACCCAACGATCGAACTGGATAAAAATATATAGGTGAAAATTAGTTTGTTCGCGATCAACTTTAAATAAGCCATGTATGGGTCATTGAGGGCATGGACATGGTCAAAAGTAATTCGGTCAAGAAGATATTCACTCAGTAAACATTCAATAATAATTTTCATTATATCTAAAAATGTGAGGTCAACCTATAACTCTTAGATTTGTATGGTCAAAAAACTCCTATTTCTTGCCTTGGATGAGATGAATTTGAATAACTAAAAATATTATCTTCACCCTTTACATAGAGTGTTCTTTTTTAATAAAGAAGGAAAGATAAAGGCTCTTAGTCTTTTGTAACAAAAAGTTAGGGTCGGTAACCCTCTTGAATTTTTATTTTTATTTTTTGGTTACAATTAGATTAGGAGAATGAAATTTAACTATAAGTAAGATTTTTAAAGTTCAAATGCTTAAATTTAATTTTTTAATTTTATATTTAATAGTTACTAAACTATATCTAATAATTATAAACTTGAAATTTTTACGAAAATAAAGCAAATCAATTTTGTCATTTAAAATTCCAAAAAAGAAAAGAATCAATTAAAGATTAAAATCTACTAGACTCTTCATTTGGAAGCATGTCTAAAGGTAACCGAGGTTAGTGACTTTGTGTGCAGGTCGGTTGGAAACAAAGAAACTAATTATAATGTGTCAATGAAGATGATGGTAACTTTGAAGCTAAAGATAAAAACACAGTAAAAGGATTGAATTTTCACGTCAATTGTTTTACTGGCGTGTCCATTTCTTGCCAATGAATCGATTCCTTGTTAATAGGGGAACCCATGTAAGTTTGAAAAAAGGGATAAAAATGATACCAAGTGTTTGAATTAGGTCCTCAAATTTGTCTCTCTTTCCGGTATTCTTATTGCAAGAACTCAAGATAATTGGAGATTTAGGTCGCAATTCTTAATTTTTGTAAATACTATTTGGTGGTATCATCGTATACTACTTTGTCGTCATCTTCCAAGAGGGTATAGTGATTTATTTTTTATTTTTTATTTTTTTGTTTGAGAGTGGGGTAGTATAGTGATTATTGTTGTAATACTATTGTTTTATAAAAGAACGAACCGAATCTGGTGTCGTAAAAGAGAAAGATTGATGCCATCTTTGGTGAGTGGTAATTAACCTAATTTTTTTAAAAAAAACTTTTATGATGCAACTTTTTCTTAATATTCTATGTTTTGAAAAGTGACAACTTGTAACTAGGAAGCTTTTTAAAAAAAAAAAAAAAAAAAATACAAAGTTGCAATTTTTATTACAAATTTACATCCAAGTTGTCACAAAGTTGGTGACATCAAGTCCAAAAATTTTCCAAAAGATTTAATTTTGATTGGGGAAAACGATACCTATAATTATAATGAGAATTAAGTTCATTTGAAAAAAATAAATAAATCATAGCAATTTTTCTAAAATAAAATCCTAAACCTCTTTTTTAATTTCGTTGCAAATGGTTGAACGAAACAAAGACTTGGTAGGCAATCAAATTTTATTATTTGGCTCTAACTTTTGTTTCGGTTATTTTTATTTTTGCATTGAACTTGTATCTCTTGTCATATTTTCTTGATGATAATGATTGGACTTATATATATATATATATATATATGAAGTAAAAAAAAAAAATTCTTAAAGTACCAAGACCAAATTTCTGGGACCTGGCGATGCACATCTTTTTTGCAGTGTCAACTACTCTTTGCATCTTCTTTATGCCTAGAGTGACTAAAATCCAAAGTTTAGCAATTAGTGAAAAAAAAAAGAAAAAAATCATGTTCCATAGATTAAATATGCATCACTAGTCCGTTGGGTTTATATCTCTTTTCCTTGTGTTGGAACTTTAGTGTGCTACGACCATTGATGCCACTTTAGTGAACTTCTTTTTATGATGTCTGTTGAAATTATTGAATCTCTTTTAAAACCTCATGATTTCCTCTTTAAAAGACTTTTTTCTTTGGAACATGGGCTTGTAATTAGCCTTTGGAGGTACAATATGCTGTAATCCTAACAATGGATTACTTTTGGAGGCTTGAGAAAAAGTTGCAGGCTTTGTAATCTCATCAGAATTGCAGTAGAAGGCCCCCACCTTCATGATTTCAAATGATTATCTACACTTTTAATGAGTTACTTGAAGCTCAATCTTTTAACTTTTGCTCTCTTCTTTATCTTAACTTGCAGATGCCTACAACTTTATCCAAAAACTCACGTATAGGTTGCTTTTAAAGAATTCGACAGTCCAATTCTATTCCATATTAATTTCTCATGCTATAGTTGATAGTTTGCTTAGATCTAAGGGTTGAGCACACTTGGAATAATTTGCCTGGATTATAAATAGGATAAGTAATAGTTATTTTTCTTGATACTTATGGGAGAAATTTATTGACCTGGAAATCATTTAATAAATCATAATTTTCTCTCTCTCTCATTTTTTTTTTTTTAAAATATTTTTTTATGAAGCCCAGATCCTTAACTTGAGTCTCCAAGATATATAGGTCTCCAAGTTTGTAAAAGAGGTTTAGAATATGTTTGTGTTAAATAGCGATTTAATCACAACGAACTTGTAATTACAAACCATTTTCTACACCATTCTAATCAATCTAATTCAAGCTATCTTCAACGCTACAATTTTATATATATCATTTTCAAATTTCGATAAGAACAAAGTCAAATAAGTTTTTTTTTTTTTTTTTTTAAAAAAAGCAATTTCTTTTAAGTTCTATGATAATAGATCAGAAAACAAATCCCGTTCTACACGAGTTTGTCTTATTTGTTGATTTTTTTTTTTTTTGAAAAAAAATCTGTCCAATAGAGTATGAGTTACATAGGATAGTTTTCTTTTGTAAAATTTTCCCGTGAAACAAGATAATTAGTTCCATCAAACTATCAGCCACCAATGGCCATTACCCTTTTGGATTTAATGCAGCACAAAGATTCAACGATATAGCAAAATCCTGCAATATACAGACAATAATTTTGGCTCTGTTCTCCCCCCCCCCCCAAGATGCTAATGTTATTGTGTTGATATTAGTTAATCAAACTTACTAGCTGAGTAAATATGAGATTTACAGTTACAAAATAGTCGGATTTATTTTTGTTGCCGAACTCCTCTATCTCAATGATATTTTATTAAAACGGGAAAAGGAAAGAAAAACTCTGTGACTGGCATGAAAGGAATTTTCAATATAACGTACCCAATTATGGGAACTTACCGCGTAGGGAGGGGAAGAGGTGGGGGGGCATGGGTCTAACGTTGATGGATGTCATTTTCCGATTCTATCAATTCATCATAGAGGAACGTGGATGCAACGGACCTTTGATGTGGGGAGAGGGGCCCGGGGGGGGGGGGGGGCTCTTTTTCCTCTTAGATGAAGGGTCTCATCCATCAGTAGACCCCATCATCTTAATTGTGACACAACTTGCATATATCAACCCCACTGTAGTCTGCTTGCTCTTTACAGCCCTCTGCAACTTACAAATTCTTGATTTTGGGAAACATCGGCTAGCATCACAGACGGTGATGGTTGTGACCGTCTCTGGCTCTGAATTTGGATGGCAGTCAGGGCTCTAGACTAGAATTGGATCACTCAATCATGATTGGTAAGTGCCATATTTTGCTTGAAGCCCAAAAATCTCCCGAGTATGACACAATTGGTGCGCTACATCTTTCACTGTTGTGCAGAAATTTTTACATTATATATATTGACAAGGTGCTAAAACAAAATGAGTACAATATGGATTTCTTCAGCTTCATGGCTTATTGCAAAATCAAGTCAGATCATATTCGACCCCACAGAGATACACATATAAGGCCCTTTGTTTTGTTTGTGGTAAAACATGGCAGGCTATATGGCACAGACTCACTGCGGTGGATATATCTTCAAATTGGTTGATTTTTCGGGTAAATTCCTGATTGCCGACACTGGAAACCCAACCGATTGACCGAACAAATGTGCTTGGTAATGATAAAAATAAACATAAATCACAAAGGTCCAAAATTCATTCACGTGAGAAGCATATTCAAATCAGAGTAAATGCACGAATATCACGACGTGTGTTTTTCTTGTAACAAATTAAACAAAAGCCACACAAAACCTTATTTTACTCCATTATCCCGATGTAGAACACCATACATCACAATAAAATAAAAGTATATTGAATACCGCAGTCATATCCAAACCCACATACACCCCTCCCTCGATATATAAGAGAAACTAAAGTTTCTTTTTGGCTCACATCACAGGAACGAAGGCTAATGCTTTGCCCATCGCCCCAATGAAGCTATCTATATTCTTGAAAATATCAATATCTAAATAAATTCTTAATTTTGCAGGTTGTAATATATTTGGTATAACTTTTAAAATATAACAATTTAATTATTATAGAATTTTTTTTTAAACAAATCTATTCTAATATCAAAACTCCTTAACATTTTTTAATCAACCTGCATAACATGTTAAGATAGCGTAATTTTGTCGACATCATCAGTTGAAACACATCTTCATAACATGTTATGTAGGTTAACAAAAAAACAATAGAATGTTTTAACAACGGATTACATTTGTTATCACGATGACCAAGTTTTTACATTTTTAAAAATAAATTAAATATATTACAATCTATAAAACTAAAATTTTATTTATATATTAACCCACCTGCTATTCAGCCACTGATAAACCAACTAGTAGGGCCAAACGTCACAAGTAATGTCGCTCGTTGCTCCTGTACCTTTCCCCAAAATGGTCCTGTTAGTTGGCGTATCAAAACCCTTAAAGTTTCACGTAAATTTTGGTCAATAATCTCTTTATTGATATTTAATTACCATGAAGAAACAATAATAGCAACCGCTTGAACTCAAGCGGCCCTCGAGCTTTCAAGATCGGGAGACGTTATGAGATCGAACCTCCTCAAACTTTTCACATTAAGTGAGATGGGTGCATTGCACCTTACTAACAACTAAAACTATTTTTGAGTTCAAAAGATCTTTTTTTTTTAAAAAAAAAACAATAATAGCTCCTCTAGAGGAGGTTTAAGTTTTTGTAAGTTCTCATAAGAACTTACGACTTTTGAATAAAAGCTTCCAAGTTTAAATCAATCGGAGATATTAAAGTAGATTAGTTTTAGGCATTCTAAGAGCTTAGACTATGTGCCAAGAAATAGTCTATCCTCTTTTGCCCATGATGTGACAATATGAATTAATTGCTAAACAATCCGACATGTAGGAACTCCTACTATGTATATGGTTTGACAATTTATTATAAAATAATGCACAAAAAAAATGAAAAAGAATAGCACAACAGCATCATTCGCCGTCGTATCAAGTTCCAAAAACATTAGGCTCCCTTTGAAAATACCAAACAATGTTCGCATACATCTACGATAAGCTTTTGCTTATTTTCCGCAATAAATAATGCTTTGCTTTGTCTTCTTGTTGACCCTTCGGCCCGAAGAAACCTTTGCACGCCTCTGTTACTTTTTGGGAGACCTAAGCTCTCGTACAACCTTTAGCAAATTGATAAGGTATCGAATACAACGATTTAATCCTTTTATATAGTTTGTATTTTGCTATGCTTCAAACGTCATTTGAATCCAATTGTCTGTGCGTTTAAAGTTACACTAAACTGATAGTATCATAACTAGAAGTAACATTACTGAATTATACAAGTCCAGCATCGTAGCGATGCTCAACCCATCACCCACCAAATTCACCAAACGTAAACAAAATAAATAAATAAATAAAATCAAACGTCAATATCCATCCCCGCGATAAAGATTTAGTAGTACAACGTAAATTCGTGTACGTTCATATTGAATAGTAAATGGGTCATTGCATAGGTCACTAATAAATAGTAATTTAGTTGCAGCGTCAAATAGTCCACTCATATGTTATTGTCTACAAATTTTCGTCATAACTTTGGTTCAATTTCTTGTTGTCCTAAATCTCATGGTTGGTGTCATCCCGTCCAACTGAAGTCAAACACAATTATCTTAACATTTGGCTTCACCATTTCCCAAATGATTCCTTATCCTTGCGTTGCCAGCAGTCAAAGCCACTAAGATTGGCTTCTTTTTATTTTGTTATTATTTTTTATTGTTAGTAAGTCTATTTCTCCAGTCCGGTTGTAGAAACCCAGGTTAGTCGCATCCCCTTGATGGGAAACATAGTTTAAACTTTAAAGTCCATCAACCCATTGAAAAGATTTGGGAATGGGTATTGAAGCCATTTATGTTTTTTTTTTTTTTTTTTCTTTTTCATTGTTTTTATTAGTTATCCAATCTCGTGGCTGTAGATATACCGCCCATGGTCAGGGAGTCGTGGTTATGCAGTCTATTTTTGCAAAGTAAAGACATATTTGTTTGTGTCGGTAACGACAAAATCGACGACTCAGGGTAGATTTTATTTTTGACGTTGCTCATAGCGGTGATTGTAACTGATGAGGAGGTGAAACTTGTTTGTTAAAGAAAAGTACAAAACAGACATGAAATCATCATTACAGTTTTTTATGGCAAAAAAAAAAAAAAAAAACATACGTTTTTGTTCCTCCAAACCAAAACCTACTTCTTGTTTTTTTTTTTTTCTACTGTTATTGGATAAGCTTGCGGTCTTCCTGTTAGAGACCATATTTGCGTAAAGATTGAGAAATTCGTGAAAGGAAAATTTGATCAACAGAACCAATTTGTGGAGTATATTTTACTTTTGCCGATTAGGCTAATTCTTCTCGGTATTTTCAAAACCTACTTCTCTAGGATTATTATGTTTGGATTCTTGTTTTGGGTCTGTTTTTAAAAGGGGAAGCCTAAAGGAGGCATGGTCATTGATTTGTTGTCACGTACCTGTTCTTCATCAACGTGGTTTGAAATTTATCTTCACTCCATGTGAGTAATATTGTAACTTTCTCGTTAGATGTAATTGTATTGTTACTGTTTTGGTGTGTGGGTTGAAGTAGTCCAACTTGATGATGATTTTCCCAGTCGTCTTCTGGGCCTCGAAGTTTGGGAGCCCATTTTAGCCTGATTTTATCTCAATCAAGTTTAATTAAAGGGGAAAAAAAAAAAAAGAGAGCTTGGATGCGATGAAATTAAGTCCAAATCCAATAGGATAAGTTGCCTTCAGAAGCTTACCGATGAATTTTAATTTTCCTGGTGTCTTTTTTTCATCAGCAAACGCATCCTGTCACGTTCCACCAGGTCCCTGAATGCATCAAGCAGCAAAGACAAACAAGATCGCCGTCCCTGTTAATTATCACTTAATTTGCTTGCTGTCAAGTCAATGTTCGCCGAAGCCGACAAAGACAAACCAACTCCGTCCTTTAATTATAACTGTTCCCTGATGTTATTGGAGCGCATTCAAATTGCTGTTTTTAAGTCTCAGATATCAACAAAACAGGGGATTTAAATGTATGGTTTGCATTGAAAGAGTCCAAGTTGTGTGGGGTCCATTTTTATGCTGATGTGATCTCCTCATAGACCATATAATTTCCTCGGATGATGAAGAAAGCAAAAGGACATGTAAGATGCAATGAGTCCATTGACGAAACTCAAGGGGACGATTTGGTACTTTTTTTATTTTAATTGTAATTAAATTTTTTATTATTAATATTTTTTTAATAAAATAAAATTTATATTAAGAATATAATATTAAGTTTCATATTTGCTGAAATACAAATTAGATGTAAAAAAAAAAAAAAAAACTTACTTAAATTTAATAGTATTTAAATAATTAATTTGTTTTATAAAAATATAAAAGTTTAAATGAATAATTTTAAAGTTTAACTCACATATATAATGATAAATATGTTTGTGATGTATTTTTTATTAAAAAAAAAAAAAAAACTCAAAGGGAAAATAACTATTGTGTCGGGTCATGGAGGAATGAAATTAGACGACAGATGGTAAATTAGATAATTCTTCTCGCATCAGAGGCATTATAATTAATGGTAGAATAGAATGGGGCGAAAGCTACTGAAGTGAAGAATAATGGAGTCTTTTCAACTTTGAGCGACATGTCATGTCTTGTTTTGGGGTTGGATTGACAAGGAAGAAATTGAAAACTGAACCCCATCAAAATTATTCAATTGAAAAGTCATTACCTTGAGCCCACTGGCCACAGTCCACAATGCGACCTGTTGTAATCCTAGCATTTACGTACCAAACCAGTTTTTGTTTTCTTCTTCCGTTTAATCTCCTCCATTTTTCAGGGTGATCCAAGACTCATGGATATATTTAGAGAGAATTCAGTTTAAATGATACAGAGTTTCAGTTATGTTGGGCCGGCAACACTCCTTACACAAGCCTGTCAACCGATTTCATTTCCCCCTTGACAACTCCGGTTTCAAACATTTAAATATCTAATATTTCTAGTTCCTCCGAAGACCGGTCATCTTTCTTCTTTTGCTCGGTTCTAGAGATAACTTGGACCGTTGGACGTTTAACCATAAGCATTTTGAATCCCTCGCGTGAGAATTTAAGGTTCAGAATGTCAACACATGCATTTATACCACTAAGCACGAATAGTACGACAGTTTCGAAAAGCCTGAACCCAAAACATGACTTTCGTGAGCAAGAACCAATACAATGCTGACTGTTCTGACTGACAATTTTGATTGTGTGCTAAGACACACGACTTGTAAGTGTGATTCTGACCGTTCATGTAAAAACTAAAAAGTGGGCATGTAAAGTGGGTGCCTGTAAACAGAAAAAGAAAAGTGTGGAGACAGATACTGATGGATAGAACATACAGGGGTAACATGATAAATAGTAAACCACCAAATGGCCAGAAATTTTATTCAAGCAAGAGAAATTGCTGGAACTTCACGTTTTAGCCGATAAACAACAGAGGTCAATACAAGGACTACATTGTTGCTAAAACCACAAAAATCTAGGATAATTACAACTATGCCTTTTGTTGATAAATTTTGCAACATGTTGCCTCGATCTCATGCTAGGCAGATAGTGTTACTGCAGCTAGTATCCTGAAGACCAGATGTTAAACCATGGCTGCTAAGTGGAATGATCCCAGCCTCAATGCAGATTAGGTAGCAGTCCTTCAAGGGAACAAGGCCAGGTTGAAACAGGGTGTGATCCATTCATTATCATCCTCTCTCCTTTATCGCAAAAATAATCTTTATAGTCGTGACCAACTTGCTGAACCAGTGACAATAGAGAAACCAAATAACAAGTAATAGAGTCGAGGTTGGAATGGCAAAGTGGACTCCTAAGGAACATTCATCACTTGGATGGATTGCAATATGTCCGAAACAGCAATAACAAGGTCACCTGACTTGACCATTCCTCTAGCCTTGAGCAATGAGAAGGTTCTATTAAGATTGCTTTCCATATCATCTGTGAAGCTTAGGCGGAATGGTATCAGGCCCCACTGAAGGTTCAGGCGCCTTCGTACAGAGGTAGTAGTTGTAAAGGCAAAGATAGGGCAGTCAGGTCGGCAACGTGACAAAACAGATGCCATTTGACCTGTTTTTGTGTACACAAAAAGTGCATCCACCTCCAAATTGTTGGCTGCAAAATGACAAATCATACTGCATCAAGAACCCTTTAAAATAAAGGAACAAAGGCATGCACGTAGATGAAAACCAAGTGGCCTCAGAAAAAGAAACGTGAGTAAGCATACATTTAACATAAAATAAACTATGGATTTTGAATCCTGCAATGGGTTTGGTTTCACGCAATTGATAGAAGAAAATGAAAATGTAACACAGTAGATGAATGTAACAGACAATCATATCAAATCATAACATTTTGAGACATTAAAAATCTTAGACAAGGAAACAACATAGGCAGGGGGATACATCATATGGGAACAAGAATCTATGGTGCTCTAAAACATCTGAAGCCAACTGTTTTTGGACTGGGAAACTTTTGAAACTACTGCTTTGCTGGACAAATAAACCATGACAGTGCATATAATGTCCAAACTTCTGGATTTATCATGGGCAGGATAAGAAATCTCAATAAGTTTCGAAAAAATTATTATACAACAAGTCATAATATTGAAGCATTGTATTTTTATGGTATGAAGAATAGGACAATTTAAAAAAAAAAAAAGTATTTACAATATTCAAAAATTAGGCATTGAGGACTAAAGGTTGCTTACCCATCTTGCCAGCAGAATTGCAAATCTCTTCAGAAATTCTGTCAGAAAATGAGGAACCAACAGCTGGGAGCTCCATGGCTTCATGGCGTTTCTCTTCTCTCCACCACTTCTCAATTCTCACACTGACACTTCTGAGAACAGCTAATGCCTTCTCTGGGTACTGGCCCATGGCAGATTCACCAGAGAGCATTAGAGCATCTGCCCTTTGCCTAACTGCCTCAGAAACATCAGCTACTTCTGCCCTGGTGGGTGTAGGATATTCAATCATGGATTCAAGCAGTTGAGAAGCAACAATAACTGGCTTGTTCAGTTGCCTACACAATTGAACAATCTTTTGCTGAGCTGATGGGACCTGTTCCAATGGTATCTGAGCACCCAGATCTCCTCTTGCTACCATAGCTCCATCTGATGCTTGGACGATCTCTTCCAAGTTCGTTAATGAGTCAATACTCTCTATCTTTGCAATAACAGCTATATCGCTGCACCAGAAAATAGAAGCACATGACAATATGATAAAAGCAACACCTAAAATAACCACAATGATGGCCAATACTCTATGCACATGCATAGTGGGAAAAAATCAATATCTTCAGTATCTAAATTCCCTAGATAACTTTGGTTCTAAGATTGATTATTTTAGTGTAGCAATGAGAATGACAAAAAACGCATTGGCAAAACAAATTAAGAGAAAGAAAATACATTAAGTAAGCAGACCCATTAATTGCTGACATGCAAATTGGTGGATGATCAAATTCAAGGGTAGAAGTGGGCTTTCACAGCAAGTACACAGGCACAAGAAATTTTTGAATGTTTAAATTACAAGAATTCAGTGATATGCCAACTGTAAACAAACATTGCTCCTGATGAGATTAAAATATGGGTATACAATTTTAAATAAATTGCCCAGCATACTTACATATCACGAGAACGAGCAGCTATGTAGCTTTTAAGATGTTTAATCACTTCTGCAGATTTGACAAATGATATTGCAATAAAATCAACACCCTCTGCAATCCCAAAATCAATGTCCAACCAATCCTGTGAATTACACAAGTTTCATTATGAGAAGGCAAATACATGCCCCATGTTCTAGAAAATGGTTCACAAGACCTGTTGATGCAGTACAAATGCCATTGAAAATATAGCAAAAATATTTCCGATAATGCATATGACCGCACAGTCAACATACAATAAATTTATCTGCACAAATCATCCACAGAAGGAATCTTCCTAACAGATTTTGCAAAGTTAGAACGGTATGTGATAAAGTCAAAGCCAAACCATGGTTTACTTGAAAAACTGATAGTGTCTTTTTATTTCTAAAATTATTCATAACTCACTTCATAGAAGGTCCCAACTATCATAAACTTCAAGATTCAAAGAGTGGCTGAACCAGAAGGAAAGAACTACCAACATAAGTGGATGATAGCATACAGTTGAAAAGGGCCACTATCAGTCAGAAAGTTCATGGAATCTGTAATTTTCACTTCATAGTCCGTGAAGCATGTTAACTTGCCTAAATAATTTTCACTTCATTGTCTAAAAGAACCATACATTGAGCCCTTCATATACAGTGAAATAGAAGTTTGCACCCATGCAAAAGGAAAATTGGAGATAACATAAAAATAACTAAGTCCATGTTGATTCTGCCCCCAAAGGAAATCCTTCATGCCATAAGCTTATGTTAAAAATTCACTCTCCTTATAAATATTCTAATAACACTCACATTTAGGATCATACACAATTCAGGACCATCATTTATGCAAATACACGTACAATGCTAACAGAAGATAATAACTTTAACCATACAGGGAAGAAGCACTAACCTTAGATGAAATTGTGGGAAGCATTGCATTGCGTTCCCGCACAAGACTTCCATCCCTCCAGAAAGTCAAATTCGCACGTGGTAGCAATAATCCTGGATCAGTGCATTGACACTTAACATCTGGGCCAATCTTCTCAATCACCTCAAACCTCACCATTCCCCCATCCACAAGGAGTTCATCCCCAACTTTTACATCTGCATCAAATCAACTAACTCTTTACATAATTCAAATGTGTGTAGAGAAAATAATAATAATAATAATAAAATTACAACTACTATTCCCAAAATGAACAAGTTTCAACAATTACCCTCAGCGAAACCCTCATAATTCACATGGATTGTGCGTTCCGGAAGAGGCGAATCAAAAGATCTGACACTGAAAGTCCAGATTTCACCATCCTAACACATGAAAAATAACTTATTACTATAACGAGCCTCGGAGCATCCAAAGCTTACTAAACAATGTTCTTATTTCATTCCAAGAAATTTCCAAAAGAAAAAAGGAAGATTATTTTGCACATGTGCATTATATTGCGATTACAAAAATCATGAAGAGTGTTGTATATGGTACCTCGGCTTTGGCGGAGGAGGCGCCGCCGAGATCGCCCATGTGAATCTCGCTGCCTTCGGTGTCCATCATAATAGCCACAGCGTAACCTTTCTCTTCGTTCAATTTCCTCACGCGCTCGATCACTCTCTTATGCCACTCCAGCGTCCCGTGGCACATGTTGATCCTAGCCACGTTCATGCCCCCGACGGCCAGCGCCTCCAGCTGCTCCGACCCGCACGTGGCCGGGCCAATCGTGCACACCAGCTTCGTCCTCCTCGTGCTCCTGAACCCATTCTCCTTCAGCTCCGCCTCCGTCACGGCATCGACATCAATCGAGCTCGAATCCGCCACCGGCGTTACGGACGATAAAGCTCCGCCTCCCGCCCCGTTGTCTGAGATTAGAACTTTAGGCGATATGGACGAATCGGGATCTGACGGCGTCGATGCCCTCGCAGGGATTGATTTCGGCGAGAAAGTGACCCCGAACGGGCGATAGGAGGTTTTGGGGTAGAGTTGCTTGGAAAGAACGAAGCTTGAAAATCGAGTAGATGGAGAGAAGCAACGGAGCGATTGAGACATTGTTTCAATGTACGGAAAGGCGATGCGGCGGTCGCCGCGGTTAACGGCGAGAGAGAGAGAGAGGATGCTCAGGAAAAATTGAGGACCGGAGGTTTCTAAGCAAGAAAGCTGAGGTGGGGCGGAGATAACGAAACCTGTCAACTGTGAAGTGTTGAGTGGCGTACCTTCAGAGCTTCGGAAGACGTCGCCGAGGTTAGCAGAATGACAATTTTGAAGGGTTGCTGTGGTAGTTGTGGTTGTTAAACAGACAATTTCGCATATTCGCTACTTCCGAATCCATCTGATAGAGTCCTAATTTTCACTGTAAAATATTATGATTTAGCACTAGAAGAAATCTTTTCTCTTCTTCAATATGTTAAAGATCATAAATTCCAGTTTATTTTGTTAAAATTCATAAATTCAAATTTTTGTAGTCGCTTTAAGTTTTCATTAAAATTAAATCCAACGTGTCACCGACATCAACTCCACCTCCGTATCTCTTTCCTCCACCTAGATGAACCCCACCTTCTCTCTCTATCTCTCTCTCTCTCTCTCAAAGGCGTCCGAAGCCGAAACAACTTTGTTGCCTTTCGATCTCTCCTTCGCTCGCCGATCTCTGCCGTCCAATTTCATCTCATTGAAATCTACCCGTTATTCGAGGTAGGAATCTCCAGTTTTCTCTCTCTCTCTCTTTTTCTTTTTTAATTTTGTCAGATTTATTTTATTTTATTTTATAAACATAAATTGCCACCCCGATTCCCCGCGGGTCAAGTTTTTAAGGATTTCTAAGTTCTATTTGAATTTTTCTGGATCTCTCTGATTGTTCTTTTGTTTAAAGAAAAGGGTTGATTCGAATTAGGTATTTGGAATCGAAGATGGGGGCAATGTTGTCGAGGTTTTGGTTCATGCTGTTTCCGGCTAAGGAGTACAAGATTGTTGTTGTTGGGTTAGACGATGCTGGCAAAACGACGACGCTTTACAAGTTGCATCTAGGTGAAGTTGTCACTACTCATCCTACGGTTGGCAGTAACGTTGAAGAGCTTGTCTACAAGAACATTCGATTCGAGGTTCGATTTTCTTCGGCCCCCAACTTGGCCATATATATATATATATATATACATATATACCTGTTTGGCTTTATGGGTTTTGTTAATTGCCATTTTTTCTGGTACTGAATTTTTGATGGATGGTTTGTGGATTTTGTTAGTTGATTTAATTAGGGTTCGAACATTACTGGCATGTGGACTTTCAAGAATTGCCTTTGTGTGTTGGGTTTTTGACTCTTGACTTCTGACGTAGTTGAAAATATGTGTTTTATTCTGTTTAATTGTTGTTTCTGTTTTTTCTGGATTGACAAATTATAATTATGTAGTCATGGCTATGTAACTTGGGGGTAGTTCCAGTAGCTCCAAATGTAGCATTATTGCCTTCTAGTGTCTGCTGCTTTTGTGCATGTACACACAAACATACATACCTGATAAAGTCCACCGATGCACCCCATGCCTGCCGATTTCATGAAAATTAAGACCAAGAGATTTGCCTTGTCATTCAGGGATTGGCCAATCTTGTTGCATTGCTTATTAATTGCATCTTTGACATCTTGATGGCAAAAGAAAAAACTTGTTAGGAAGTAATGAGATGGAAAATTCTCAATGAGAGAGGACTTGTTGTCAAGCCAATTCTACAAGAAGCTGTTAAAGATATAGCTTTTGTTTTTTGACTTCATTTTGGAGGATTAAAGAGATTGTCCATTGTAGTTTGTTACTTTATTTATTAGTCGTAGAGATGTTGTCTCCTTCAGAAGAATGCACACGAAGCACTTTTTGGAAGGCTATTTTCGCTTTCCTAAACTGTGGAACCTAATATGGGCGTAAGGTTTATTGAAGGTTTCAGATAAATATATTTTAGGTGCTTTGAGTTAATTAAAGTGATTGTACATGAGACCTGGGAATTGGGATATTGGTCTGTGGGATTAATGTGAGAGCATTCTTTCAAAAAAGTAGAGCAAACATTGGGAAGTGCTTGTAAAAGGATCAAATAATATGGATTTAAATATCTAGTTCTAGTGGATGATGTTAATCAAATTTGTTCTTTAAAACTAGTTGTTGCATGGTGCAAAGTACTAAGTTCTATGCAAAATACTTTTTGAAGATGGTGGCTTTACCAACCCGATCAGCCTGGTTGGTCACAAAAGCAAAGCTCTTGGGGGAAGGTTGGGGTTTCAAATCCCAGCTCTCTCAAATTCCCACAAAATGTGGGAACCGTTTCCATCAGATTTAAAAAAAAAAAAAAAAAAGAAAAAGAACAAACAAACAAAAACAGAGAGAGAGTAGCATATAATGTGGTTTGGTTGTTTGTGACATCACATATGCTCACCAAACTCTTTTGAAACTCTAATCTATTAACAGCCTATCCATGCACATTCAAGGCTTTTTAAGGAAATTGAGCTCGCAGAATCTGTGTGGGTTCACAACCATTCAATGTCATTTGTCTGTGAAGGCTTGTACAATTATCCTCTGCTCAACTCGTGCTTCCTAGTGTTGTGACATGTGATTTGCTACTGATTTTATCTGTTGCTCTGCATATTTTTGTGGAGGAGAGAGCTGGTGGTATCTTATTACAACTAGCGTAGAGTGGCAATAATTGATAAATCAATCTCCGTTAAAAATTTCATACCCCAATAAGGATCCAACAGAGTAGTTGATAACTGGTAGTTGAAAATATGCTGTGACTTACCAATTTCTGTTTTTGTTCTTCTATCTGTCCTTATTGTAATGACTTGTATTTTTAAGTTGCAAATCATTGCAAGCCATCTCCTTTTTATGGTTTTTTTGTGGATCCCTCAAAGTTTGTGACATTATATTTGGAGACCCTATTTTAATGTCTGGATAGCTTAATTTTCTGGCACATGGTCTCGTTCAAATGAAACTTAGATAAGATGTTATTTAACTGGGCTGCATTGACTCATTGATACATTTCCTTCTGACATGGTTATGTCCACTTGTTAAGATAGATTGATCTGTCACTACCCTTTCTTTTCTGGTTCTGGAGGGATTATTGTTTTTCCCTTGGTTTGGGAGAGGGGGGCATTCTAGATTGGTTTATCATGTGGCTTCATCCTGTGGTGTTTGGAACAGAGAATTTTGGATTAAAAAATTGGGTCCTTTGATAAACATAATGTATTTTCATCTCTTAACAGAAAGTCTTGTGGGTCTTTTATATGGGTTTTGATTTGTCATATTTGTTACCATGTCTTGGTTGGTTTTATCTTTTATTACGACATTTGGAAAAGTGAAGTTCAAATTGAGTTCCATTTATTGGTATAATGCTGAAGTTTGTTGGATTGTGTATGTTGCAGTGTAGAATTGGTTTTTTGGTTGCTAAGAAGTACTGCTAAAAATTAGCACTTGAATGAGATTTTGATCAAAAAGATGAGTTTGTTGGCATTTTCAGGTCTGGGATCTTGGTGGGCAAGATAGACTTAGAACCTCGTGGGCAACATATTACCGGGGAACTCATGCTGTTATTGTGGTAATAGACAGCACTGACAGGGTCAGGATCTCTATAATGAAAGACGAGCTATTCAGGTTGCTTGGACATGATGATTTACAGCAGTCCGTTATACTTGTCTTTGCAAATAAACAAGACCTCAAAGATGCCATGACGCCGGCAGAGATCACCGATGCTCTCTCTCTTCATAGCATCAAGAATAATGATTGGCACATCCAAGCTTCTTGTGCACTTACAGGTGAAGGTCTGTATGATGGTCTAGGGTGGATAGCTCAGCGAGTTACTGGCAAAGCACAAACTTGAAAGAGGAAAAAGAATTATTGATACCGTGTTATCCACCTTTTCAAACATTTATGGGTTTCGAGTATTCAGTGAAATGGAAAGAATCTTTGGTGTACCATCTAACTTCACTTATCTACTCTGAAGAATTTATAATGTTTCCGTGCGATCAAGCAGTCTAGGAAAATTCTCCCTGAGGGAAAGAGCCGCTATAAAATCGTTAGTTTCTGCACAATCACCTGCTACACCAAATTATCGCCGATGAAAATTTTTAGCTAAATATTTCTGTGCACCTTTGTTGGCTAAAAAGCACTGTTCTTCACTGAACTTCTAGTAGCGTGCAAAATCACTACTCAACCCCCATTTGATTTTTTTTTAAAAAATTTTATCATAGGCAAAAAACGTTATTAGAGTGACCACTCAGCTTAATTTTTCTTTTTTTCTTTTTCTTTTTCTTTTTTTTAATTTTTCATGACTGAACTACCACAGCAACATGACGGGGAAGTGATTTAAGTGGTTATTGGATTTGGATGGCGATGCAGCGTACACTGGTTTCTTTATTTCAAGCCTTGAGCTTGTTTTTCCACTCGAGTGCTAACACGACCATTAGCCAGCCGTGATTGTCCACATGACATGCAACGTCTACTATTCCGTCAAAAGATTCTAATATCAAGTAATGAGGAGGTGACACTTTCAAAAACCATAGTAGCTCGAAAAATGTGGCAAAAATGAAGTTTAGTGATGAATGATATATTTTGTTCTTTAGCTACCAGTCCACAAATTCAATTTGACATGCACGAGAGTATCCATCAAAGTATCCAGCAACTGCAACCTCGTGATTCTTGGGGGCCTTCAAACCATCGGTCCCACAATGGATTGGTGGGGCCATTTGTTCTGTCAAAGCACGATGGATGGGATTTTTAGGGACAAGTTACTACGGGGACCAAGCTTAAAAACAGATTGAGAGAAAGGATTCAAAAGGCATTACACTGGAAGCAGTGGGTCTGGTCTAGTTTCCACATTGCTCAGCAGTCTGACATATAAAACGTGATTAGTCAGAGCGTAGAATCCGCAGAATTGAAAAATAATAATAATAATAATCAACTGAATCTCAGTGTTAAAACCATTGAGCATTGGAAAATTGGCCTTTTGCCCACTTACTCTTTGCATGCAGCTGACGCTTTCTCCATCTTCTCAAGCTGCTCAAGTTCGTTCTGGACATAAATTTATAGAGAAATATTAGAAATTGGTTCGTATTACAATCTTTATTCAAAATACATGGCAAACAAGGGAGGAAATCAGTTAATTGGATACAAAAATGTTTTGATCTGGCAATATATTACAGTAAAGAGAGATGCTATTTTGATTAAGTGAGTCACCCGACTAGCTTTGCCCGCTTGATCCCACTAGAGTGCAGGCATGGACAACAATCTTATCAATTTGGTAAATCAATCAATTACCTTCCAGCATCTTTTTTTCTGCATCTTTCTGATTCTTTTTTGGTACAAATATTTCTCCCTATCTGACTGCTACGATCAGCATCTTCTCTTAACTCCCCGTCTCTTAACTCCCAAAATGCTCACAGTTCCACCAAAAATGAAGTAGTATCTTATCTCAACCTCAATTGTTCAACATTTCAAATCCCATCCAAATAGGCAAACAACCACATTATTGCTCCCATAAAGGAGGGATACATAGAGTATCCAATCTGCAAGCCCATAAAGTAAATTGCAGCAGTAGTTATTGTTTTTTTAAAAACTCTGTGCCACTCATAAGTAACAACCCCAAGTTTTAGCAATTATCTAGATAGACTAACCATAGGCTTAATGTAGAGAAGATTAACAGCAGCACACCATTGCCAACCAGTATTCCTTCAACTCCAAATTCTGATATAAAATTCCCCAAATATAAAAACAACCATGGAGCAACTATAGCTTTCAACACCATTCTTCTAACCAAGTCACAGTCTCCAAGTTAGAAAACTGTCAAAAACTAGACCTGAACATCCCCATTTGGGATGGCCGAGACGACAGTGGTGGAGAGGCAGTGGGTGAAGAGGAGCATATTCTTTGTTTTAGAGTGTGCTATGGAATCTAGCAAGTGAGTCAAGAAACCCACTCAGGCAGAATAGCATTATTCTACAGGAAAAACCCATCTTCTGAGTTAAGCCTTGTAGATTCAAATGAGTTAAAAGAAAAATAAGATTGCAGGTATAAATATTAATATTGTTTTACAATTCACAAAAGACATGGTCGGCTCCAATGAGAAGCATGTTACTATTGCTTTACAAAACATCCTCACCAGCATGCACAGACACAGAAAATAAAACACTCTGGTTGCACTTTGTTATGTCTAGAGCTCCAACAATATGGTGTAACATAACACTGCGCTGAAACTAAATCTACTTAAGTGGTCTATCTAGAAGCAAGCAAGCAGAGACTCTTAAATAGATAATATGGCATCGTGACTGAACAAGTGAAAGAATGCTTACACCTTACTGATCCAAATGTGGGGACACAGCAGGTGGACCTAGATTTTGCATTACTCAAATATTTCTTGTTTGGAAAAGTAACATATAGAAAAGCCATCCATTAATATTCAAATTCAAAATCTGCTGCGAGGGATTAAATTAGAGGACCAAGAATCCTCTGAACGTAGTGAGAGCAGCAAAATTAACTAACTTGTTGTCACAAGGAGTTGACAAGATGCCAGCTCTTCTAGATAGTATTGCTGGAAGCAATCAACTTCACAAGACCCCCTTGCTGAATCCCAGTTATAGTGTCTACAAAGCATAAGGTATGAAATTGAATCGATCAAATGCATGTCAGTCATTTTTGAGGACCACCAAACGCCCATATGTAGAAAACTGGGAGAAAAAAGGAATGTGGAAAGCCAACACTCCAAACAATTATACCCTTTTGTAGTAGAAGACTTTATTCACAACCTCCACCGCTCTTCAGAAGCTTTTCACAGTTTCCTGACTATAAACCTTTACTAATTTTCCAATTTATGCCAGAGCCAGCAATAAAGCCAAAATATAATAAAATACTTCAACAGGTAAGAACCTAGAGATTCACTACTAACAACAAAATATTTGGAAATTCCGTTGTTTCAGCTCCCTCATTGTTAGACCCCAGTCCAGAATTACCATAACTCTTCCAGGCAACAAAGCTCATTCACACAGAATCCAATAACAAAAGGAAAGTAAAAGAACCGTACTTGAAATTCAATTCAAAAATTCAACAAAAACATTACTCTGGGAATTATCTGGTGAACCAACAACTAACCAGAGGACAAAGGAGATTAAAACAAGGACTAACCTCTAAGGATTTAGCTTCTTGCTCGAGCCGTTTGAGCTCTGCTTGTATCCTATGCTTTCCCCTTGCATCAGTAACGGCCGGAAAGGAGCGGGCACGTTGGGTAATCGGACCCAAGGAATCAGACCTATCCGATTGCATCTCTTGACAAAGATACAAAATTACACAACCAAAAGCAAAAAATAATACAAAAAAGCCCTAAGCTTTATCTCCACCTTTGACAAAAAAACAAAAAAGCAAAAAAAAAGGATGGGGAAGGAACGAGAAACAAACGTTGTATCAAGGAAAAGAAACCATTAGAAAGGAAAATAAGGATGACCCAGAAATCCCAATGGACCCCATGAACTGCAAGTTAACAACTTTCTTCCGCTAAAGCACAAACAAAAGGGAACCTGTTCCTGTTCAGTTCAACAACTCATGTGAAAGAGGGACAGAAAAAGGGTTGCTTCTTGTCAGAATTTTATGCTTTCAGGCATTTTAGACGAAAATGAGTCAGAAATTTTGGTCTCTTTTACTGTACATTATGGTACATTAGAAAAATGTTGACAGAGAGAGAGAAAGTGGTGATGAGTGCAGGCTCTTTTTCTCTTTCTCAATTTCTGTCCTTTTTGTCTCTTGTACTGTGCATTAGAGTACGCACCCGCAGGTTTTATAGTCCGATGGCTTGTAGATGCAGCGACGAAATTAAGAAACTTATTTATGTGGTAAACATAATTAAACTATGATTAATAGGTCACATAGGTCCAAATTTAGAGAAAATAATTAAAAATTGCTTATAAGCCTTGGACGGCAAACCATTGTCAATTATGGAAGAAATTTTATTTTAACTCATTTTTTTAATGAATGAAAATAATTCAACACAAAATATAAAAATAAAATAATATTTATAATAATTAATTTTATGTGGTAAATTAATTCAAATCACATAAAAAAATCAAAATAACTATTACTTTTTGATAGTATCCATCATCCGTTGTACCCGTAATATATGGGGAAGATTTGCAAGTTTTGAGGACTAAAAAGAAATGCGCTCCCAAGAAACTCCCACAAATGCCCCTAGCAAAAGGGGAAAATTATAAAAACTAAATAAATAAGTGCACAAATTAAAGTATTCTGTTTTTTCCGGGTTGGGCTCCTGTGGACACGATTGAGAGCGTCGGCAACACTGGTCACATAAAGGCAGTGAGGCGGGCGGTGCTGGCGAATATGGAAGTTCCACATTATTGACTTAGGGAGAGGTGGCGGTGGCACGTCGCTGTCCGACAGCTTGAGCGAGTGTTTGACAAATGACACTTCGCTTTCTGACGATCTGTACTTCGCAAACTCCTCTGTTTAGATGAAAGTTAGTTAATAGTTAACGTCTGTTGGCTTCCTGATGGTTCTGTCCCAACAAAAGCACCGTGTCCGAAGCTGCTCAACATATCATTTGCTGACCATGTGGCCATTTTCATTCTCCCTCTGTACCCTCTAATTCCTCATTGGCTGTTGCTTTTTGCGAGCCCACCATAGGCAGGCATAAGCTCTTCCTTCCTTTGTCTTGGTAGAATTAAAGAGAGAATACAAAAGGAATTGGTTTTTCCAACACTAAATGGATATGATATGATTATTATAATGTGTTCGAGTAGACGAACACCGAGCCGTCAGCGGCATAATAATAAAAATAATTATTAAAATATAATTAAATTATAAAATTTAGTTATATTTTAAGTTATAGTGATAATTACACTAAAAATTACATTTATAGTTACATTTGTAGTGAAGGCAGAAATTGTAACGAAAATGAGAATTCTTTTTTTAAAATTCATACAAATAGTAACGATTTAATTATAAAAAAATGTTTTAATGGTCTTGATGTAACTCAAAAATACAGATATTCGTGAGTTCAATGTGAAATTTGTTATAAATTAAATTATAAGAAATTTTTGAAGTTAAGAATAATTACTTTTTTTTTCTGTTTTTTATAATACACCCTGTACCTGTAAATATACGCAAAAATACGCATCTTTTTAATTGGCAGAAAATTAAAAGAAGAATAAAATTCAAATACTTGGCATTCTTCCCTTCCATTCAACAAAATGAATTGATGAAAACATTCATGCAACTAAATTGGAAGGATTTGGCATGTGTCGATACATGTGGGCGGACAAACGGGGAAGCCTCCACCGCCAATGGAATCGCCGCCTGATAAATTGCACCCCAAAAAAATCCCAGCCGGAGAATCTGCCGACTGAGTTTTTTATGTTCCTCAAAATTCTCCTTTCCTTTTCTAATTTACAATAGATGCACGAATTGCCAAGAGCCAGTTCTGAGAACTGGGCATCAAGTTCTTAGAGGAATCAAGATGTCATATAGGGAGCTTGGATCTCCAATTCGAACAAACGGCCTATATGTATGAGCGCTCTAATGTTAGTGTCTCACCATTTGTGGGAGCAGGAATTCATTTCTAAGGATAGGGCAGTGTTTATCGCTCATAAAGACTATATCTTTCCGATGAATGGGTAATTAATTTCCAACTAATGCAAGAGTATGCGATCGTATGAAAAGCCTACCATAGGACTGAAGCTCACGCCAGTAACAAATAGTACATCGTTGGACCGGGAAGAGTCCACGAATGCAGGAAGCTGCCAGGACTGAAGCTGATGTGGGCTAGCAATGGGCCTGAGTTAACAAAGCTTTCGGCTTAAAATCGACACACGCCATGGGCTTCAAATTTAATGACAAGGCAGTAGTCGGCACTGAAAGGTAATTCTCCGATAATATCGACCGCTATAGGAGCGATAGACCCGCCGCAGAAGCTTACACGTGGTCAATTGAGAGTGCCACACATAGATCTGGATGCCCGTGCATTCACACAAGGTGTCCCCCTCACTTGCTTCGGAGTTGCTTGCTAATGTTATTTATGAAGCACAGCTGGCTCAACCTTGGCCCTACCCTGAAACTGCTCAACCTTGTGTTGGGAGCTGCAAATGGGTGCTACCTATTAGCAAGCAACTAACAGTAACAGCTTCAAATCAAGAAAGAGGACTTCGTTCGACTTCATTAGCGGTCAAGAAACAGCGTAACAAATGCGAGAACAAAGCGCGTTTTGGGGTTTTTTGTCGTGTCACGTGTTGAAAGCCTAGACGGATTAAGCAAATGTAACAGCTTTATCACACCAAGAGAAATAGTGTTTCCAAATATATACTTTTGGATTAGAATATAATTTTATTTATCGATTAAATTTAAAAATAAATAAAGTTTAATTTATTTAATTTTATTAAATATTTTAATTTAATTAAATTTAATTGATAAAATAGTAAAATATAACAATTATATTATAATAAAAAAAGTTAAATTTAAAAAAAATATATGTATTCTTATTATGTAGTAATTAGGTGGTACTATTAAAATTTTTCATTAATTAATAATAAAAAAATTAGATTATTATATGGTCTAATTTATTTTAAAATTTATTAATTATAAAAATTAATGATTAAAGTGATGAATTAATTAATTATATTACAAACTAATAAATTAATATTTTTAAAATTTTATAAAAGTTTATAAATTTTTTATATTTTAATTTTTTTTAAAAAGATCATATTATTTTATAATAAATTTTTTTTATTATGAATTAAAAAAATTAGATAAAATATTTGTATAATATATTTATTTATATTTTAATAAAATTATATAGAATGATATATTATATTAATACTTATTTTTTAACTATAAATTATTTTATTTATATTAACTTAATTTTTTAAAAAAAATATATGAAATAAAAATATAAATATTATAAATTATAATGTATTTTAATATTAAATGAATTTTATTTAAATTATTTATATTTACAAATATATTATTTTAATTTATTTTTTTAATTTTATTATTTATAATATAATTTTAAATATTAATTTTATTAATTTATTTTTAATTAATATAATTAAAATTATTAAATTTTGAATTTATAAAATTTTTAATTTAATAACTAATTTTATTTTTAAAATTATAAAATATTTAAATATAAAAATAAATATATTTTAATTTATTTAATTACTCATAATATTTGTAATAGAATAAAAAATTTAAAAAATTAATTAAATTAAATTAATCAGATACTCAAATATATATTTTTAGATTTGATAGTATTAAATACCAGATAAACACATTCACTTTTTTGACTATAAATATCAATGTCTAAATAATTTGAAGATACGGTAAGAAGAACAGATAAAACATAATCCCAAACCATGAGTGTATTCGGCAATAATTATGCAGCCTTCTTCTTTATTGCTTCAGCGGTGTTATGCACAAATCATGTTGTCCGGGGTCAGCGTTACACCGTTTACATTTTCAACAATTTGAAAAGCGATACTCTCAGACTCCATTGTGCATCCAAAGACAACGAGCTTGGGAACCAAGTATTACCAATTAATGGTAATTTTCACTTCGGTTTTAGAATAAATTTGTTCGCGACAACTTTGTTTTGGTGTGGTTTTAACTTTGCTAGCGTTAACCATGGAGGCTCCTATGACGTCTTTTGGTACGCGGTGAAATTTCTAACTTCGTGTGGTCCAGATCATAACTGTACTTGGTCAGCTAGAAATGATGGCTTGTATTTGCATGACTATCCTTCGCGTTCCTATTTAAAGCACTATAGTTGGAAACAGTGATATGTAATAGTGCATTAATTGAAATGTCTGTCCTTCGTCGGCTGCACTCATTGGCTGCGGTCGGGATCCTTTATGCATGGTAAAGGCGAATAAAGCAGCCAACTTCTTTGATTTAGTAAAATATTATTGGAATGAATTTGATTTGTTGCCTTATTTATTGGACTTGGAAGTTATTTTACAAATTTTGCGGGTTCAAACATACGTGAATTCCGGGGGCCTTTAACACAACAAGAGAAATAGTATTTCAAAATATATGATTTAGGATTAGGCCGTAATTTTCTTTACCGATTAAATTTAAAAATAAATATATTTTAATTTATTTAATCTTAATAAATATTTAAAATAAAATAAAAAATTAATTTAATTAAATTAAATTAATAAAATATTAAAATTTAACAATTATATCGTAATAAAAATAAATTAAATTTATAAAAAATATATACCTTTTGATTATACATTAATTTAATGTAATTATTAAAATTAGTTTGATCAATAATATAAAAAATTAGATCGTTATTTGATCTAATTTATTTTAAAATTTATTAATTATAAAAATTAATAATTAAAATAATAAATCAATCGATTAAATTATAAATTAATAAATTATTTATAAATTTTTTTTAATTTGATTAGTTTTAAAATTTTAAAAAATTAAAATTTTATAAAATTTTAAAGATAATTAAATTAAAATAATGGTAAAAATAATTTTTTTTACAATTTAATTTTTTTAAAAATAAAAATTATATAATTTTATAATAATTTTTTTAATCATGAATTAAAAAATATTAAAAAAAATATTTATACGTTATATTTATTTACATTTTAATAAAATTATATATTATATTAATATTTTTTTAAATATAGATTATATTATTTATATTAACTTATTTTTAATAAAAAATTATATGAAATAAAAATATAATATTATAAATTATAATATATTTTAAATTAAATGTATTTAATTTAATTTATTTATATTTATAAATATATTACTTTAATTTTTAAAAAATATTAATTTTATTAATTTAATTTTGATTAAAATAATTAAATTCACTAAATTTTGAATTTCTACATTTTTTTATTTAATAACCAATTTATTTTTTAAAAACATTTGATTCTTAAAATTTTGAAGTGATTAAATATAAAGATAAATATATTTTAATTTATTTAATCTCACTTATTAAATGATTTAGATATTTTTAAATTTAGTAGCATTAAATAACATAGAGAAGTGTGACAAAAGAGTACTGCATAAACTTTTTACTATAAATATCACCGTCTAAATAATTCGAAGTTATAGTTATAAGAACAAGCAGAACATAATCCCAAACCATGAGTGCATTCGGCAAGAATTATGCATCCGTCTTCTTGATTGCTTTAGCGGTGTTATGCGCAAGTCATGTTGTCCGGGGTCAGCATTACAACGTCTACATTTTCAACAATTTGAAAAGTGATACTCTCAGACTCCATTGTGCATCCAAAGACAACGAGCTTGGGAACCACGTATTACCAATTAATGGGAATTTTCACTTCGGTTTTAGAGTAAATTTCTTCGCCACAACTTTGTTTTGGTGTGGTTTTAACTTTGCTCGCGTTAACCATGGAGGCTCCTATGACGTCTATTGGTACGAGGTGAAATTTCTAGAATCGTGTGGTCCACATCATAACTGTACTTGGTCCGCTAGAAATGGTGGCTTGTATCTGTATGACTATCCTTCGCGTTCCTATTTAAAGCACTATAGTTGGAAACAGTGATACGTAACTCATTGGCTGCGTTCGGGATCCTTTATGCATGGTAAAGGCGAATAAAGCAGCCAACTTCTTTGATTTAGTAAAATATTATTGGAATGAATTTGATTTGTTGTCTTATTTATTGGACTTGGAAGTTAGTTTACAAATTTTGCGGGTTCAAACATACGTGAATTCCGGGGCATTGAATAATGAAGAATCACAACAACAAATCGATAAGAGATGAAAGATGGAAGGGAAGGAAGAGCTGCAAACACATAATACTTGTTGGCTAATTATATACACCCACCAATATAAATTGATTCATTCATTAAGGATAGCGAGTAACTTGAGTTAGGCTTTTAGATGTTTTTGCGATATTGAGCTCGATCATTCGCAAATCGCAATGCTGCCATGTTCGGCTAATTGGTAGGAGCTTAATACGGCATCTAATATTGTCGTTTCATATAGAGGACAAGTTAACAAGTATGCTCCGCTAAAGCACAGACAAAAGGGCACCTGTTCCTGTTCAGTTCAACAACTTATGTGAGACAGGGACAGAAGAGGGGTTGCTTCTTTTCAGAATTTTATGCTTTCTGGCATTTTAGAAGAAGAAGAGTCAGAAATCTGTACATTATAGTATATTAGAAAAATGTTGACAGAGAGAGAAAGTGGTGATGAGTGCAAGTTCCTTTTCTCTTTCTCAATTTCTGTCCTTTTTGGGTCTCTTGTACTGTGCATTAGAGTACGCACCGCGGGCTTTATAATTCGGTGGCTTGTGGAGGCAGCGATCAAATTAAGAAGCTTATTTACGTGGTGAACGTAATTAAACTATTATTAATAGGTCACATAGGTCCAAATTTAGAGAAGATAATAAAAAATAGCTTATAAGCTTTGGACGATTCTATTGCAAACCATTGTCAAATACGGAAGAAAATTTATTTTAACTCAAACAATTCGACACAAAATATAAAAATAAAATAATGTCTATAATAATTAATTTTTGTGGTAAATTAATTCCAATCAAAAAAAAAAATCAAAATAACTATCACTTTCTGACAGTATCCATCATCCCTTGGGGAAGATTTTCAAGTTTTAAGGACTAAAAAAAATTCGCTCCCAAGAAACCCCCACAAATGCTCCTGGCACAAGGGGAAAATTATAATAAATAAATAAATAAGTGCAAAATTTAAAGTATTCTGTTTTTTCCGGGTTGGGCTCTCGTGGACACGATTAAGAGAGTCGGCAACACTGATCACAAAAAGGCAGTGAGGCGGGCGGTGCTGGCGAATATGGAAGTTCCACATTATTGACTTTACTACAGTGGAGAAGTGGCAGTGGCACGTCGCTGCCCGACAGCTTCAGCGAGTGTCTGACAAATGACACTTCGCTTTCTGACGATCTGTACGTTGCAAACTCCCCTGTTTAGATGAAAGTGAGTTAAAATTTAACGTCTGTTGGCTTCCTTATTGCTCTGTTCCAGCAGAAGCGTCGTGTCCGAAGTTGTTGAACAGGTCAGGACCATATGGCAATTTTCATTCTCCCTCTGTACCCTCTAATTCTTTATAGGCTGTTGCCTTTTGCGGGCGCACCACAGGCAGCATAAGCTCTTCCTTTGTCTTAGTTAAATTAAAGGCAGGATAAAAAGGAATTGGTTTTTCTAACACTTAATGGATATTATATGATTATTATAATGTGTTCGAGTACGCGTACACACAGCGGCATAATAATAAAAATAATTAATAAATTATAAGATTTACATATTAAATTAATTTTTTTTCCTTTTTTTTTTTATAATACACCCTATAACTGTAAATATATGGAAAAATACGCACCTTCTTATTGGCCGTAAATTAAAAGAAGAATAAAATTCAAATACTCGACATTCTTCCCTTCCATTCACCTCTCAAATACGCTGATGAATGCAATCAACAAAATGAATTGATGGAAACATTCATTCAACTAAATTGGAATGATTTGGCATGTGTCGATATATGTGCCCAGACAAACAGGGAAGGCACCACCGCCAATGGAATCGCCATCTGATAAATTACATCCCCGAAAAACCCCAGCCGGAGAATGTGCCGACTGAGGTTTTTTTTTTCCTTAAAATTCTCCTCTCCTTTTCTAATTTACAATAGAAACACGAATTGCCAAGCAACGAGGAAAACAGAACTACGAAAACTTTTGTTGATTCCATGACAAGCTGAGAACTGGGTATCAAGTTCTTGGAGGAATCAAGATGTCATATAGTGAACTTGGATCTCCAATTCGAACAAATGGCCTATATATATGAGCGCTCTAATGTTAATGTCTCATCATTTCTGGGCACAGTAATTCATTTCTGAGGATAGAGCAGTGTTTCTCGTTCATAAAGACCATATCTTTCCGATGAGTGGGTAATTAATTTCCAACTAATGCAAGAATATGCGATTGTGTGAAAAGTCTACATAAGACTGACAGACACGTGAGTAACAAATAGTGCATCGTTGGACCGGGCAGAGTCGACGAATGCAGGAAGCTGCCAGGACTGAAGCGGATGTGGGCTAGCAATGGGACTGAGCTAACAAAGCTTTCGGCTTAAACTCGACACACGCCATGGGCTTCAAAATTAATGACAAGGTAGTAGTCGGCACTGAAATGTAATTTCTCCGATAATATAGACCGCTATAGGGGCCGTGGGCCCGCCGCATAAGCTTACACGTGGTCAATTGAGAGTACCACACACAGATCTGGATGCCCGGGCATTCACACAAGGTGTCCCCCTTACTTCATTGCCACGGAGTTGCTTGCTAATGTTATCTATGAAGCACACTGGTTCAACCCTTGCCCTGCATTGAAACTGCTCAACCTTGTGTTAGGAGCTGCAAGGGTGCTACCAGCTCTTCAGTCCCATTCAATCTGAAGAAAGCAATTCCTCCTTCCAAGCCATATTCAACTTCTACAAGAGCAGGAAAGACCACCTATTTTGCTTTTCCTGGCAATAAATCCAAAGATACCAAACAAGAATGCCCTTGTAAGACCCAAACATGTATCCCTTGTAGCTCGGTTAATAGCCCGTGACGGATATGACCCGCCAAATATTGCAGGAGGACCCCGCTAGAATTCCATGAAAAGCCTGATTATGATGAATCCCCTTCAGTGCCTCAAGAGATTTTTGAAGTTCCAGGGCTTCCAGAGATTGAAACTTGTTCTCCACCACAAGTGAATCCCCAACCTACAGAGACTCCTGAGGTGTCCACTGCAAGAAAGGGGCCCACGCCGGGGCCAGAATAGCCGGTGCCACCGTCCCCATCTCCTCCTACGCCTCCTGATGTTCCACCCCCACCCCCGGGAACGCCTCGACCGCCGCCACCCAACAAACTTCTCCCCAAGTTGCCGCCTGTCCCTGATATGCTTTCGCCTCCCACTCACCCACCGCCGAAAATTCAACCGCCACCAAGTATGTTGAGATTGGTGGCCCGAGTTCCACGTCGGGAAACTGAGATCGGTGGTCAAAATTTTACGTCGGCAAGGATATGTGATTAATTTTATTTTTCATAAATAAAAAATAATATAATATATTATAAATTAATTAAAAATTAAAAAAATTAAAATTTTATAAATTTTTAATTTATTATTTTAATTTTTGTTAATAAAATTTATAAAATTTTTTTATATTTTTTTTATTTTAATAATATTTAGTATTACTTTCACTTAAATATAGATCATATCAATTAAATAAAAAATTCACCTATCTACGAGTCATCTACGCTTAAAATGAAAATTCATAATTTTTGAACCTTAAAAGCCTCAAATCTTTTAACCTTTTGTCTTCGTGAAGATCTTAGAAGTAGATTAACTAGAACAAGAACACGATCAAGAAAGAGAAAAATTCAAGAGAAATAGAAGATATAAAATCAGCAGCTTTACCAAATCAAGAAAGAGCACTTCGTTCGACTTCATTAGCAGTCAAGAAACAACGTATCAAATGCGAGAACAAAGTGCCATTTTGAAGTTTTTTGTCGTGTCACGTGGTGAAAGCCTAGACGGATTAAGCAAATCTAACAACTTTAACAGAACAAGAGAAATAGTGTTTCCAAATATATGCTTTGGGATTAGGCGATAATTGCATGTAACCATTAAATTTGAAAATAAGTATACTTAAATTCATTTAATCTTATTAAATATTTAAAATAATAAAAAAAATAAATTAATAAAATATTAAAATGTAGCAATTATACTATAACAAAAAAAAGTTAAGTTCCAAAAAATATATGCAGTTTGATTAGGTAGTAAATGGATAGAGATATTAAGACTTTTTAAATAGGGTATAAGTTTGATAAGTAATACAAAAAATTATATTATTATTTAGTTTAATTTATTTTAAAATTTATAAATTATAAAAATTAATAATTAAAATAATAAGTAAATTGAATAGATTACAAACTACTAAATTAATTTTAATTTTTTATTTAATTATTTTTAAAATTTTGTAAAATTTTTAAAAAATAAAATTTGTTTATATTTTAATTTTTTAAAAAATAAAAATTTTACTATTTTATAGTAAATTTTTTTTTTTTTTTGAAATAATGAATTAAAAAATTAGAAAAAATATTTGTAAAATATATTTACTTACATTTTAAGATAATTATTTGAAATAATATATTATATTAATATTTATTTTTTAAAATTTAAATTATTTTATTTATTTTAAATTATTTTTTTAACAAAAATTATATGAAATAAAATTAAAAATATTATAAATTATAATATATTTTAATATTAAATTTATTTACTTTAAATTATTTATATTTACAAATATATTATTTTATTTTTTATATAATTTTAAATATCAATTTATTAATTTAATTTTAATTAAAATAGTTAAATTAATTAAATTTTAAATTTTTAAATATTTTAATTTAATAACTAATTTGATTTTTAAAATTTTAAAATAATTAAATATAAAAATAAATATATTTTAATTCATTTAATCTCACTTAATATTTATAATAAAATAAAAAAAATTAATTAAATTAAATTGTTCAATAATAAGAGAATATTATAATTTTATTAATAGGATAAAACAGACACACAACAATTACTAAGAAATACTCATATAATAATTTAAAAACACTTAAACAAATAATATAAATAATGTCTTTATATAAAAATAAATATCTAAATTTACTCAAATAATTAAATTCAATTAAATTTCTATTATAATAGACTACTAATTTAAATTAACTTCTAATCTAAATTAAATCAACATTCTATTAATCCTAATTATGTGATGTTCTCAATCCTAATATTTGTTTCAACTGATTTCACATCTATCTGATAAATTTTCCAATAATTCTTATAATAATTACAGTCGTGTCGTTATTCAATTTTTTTTGCAACCAATCATACTTTATATCTCTATATTTCTCCATTGGATTTCTTCTTAGTTTTGAAGACCCACTTTACATCAATTGCTTTCTGACCTCGTAAAATAATAGTAAGCTCTCATATATTATTCTTCTCAATTACCTTAATTTCTTCATTCATGGCATTCACTTACTTTGTATTTTGAATTGTCTCATCAGATGTCACTGGTTCATAATTTACAAAAATGGCAAAGTGTACCAGATCCTCATCATCATTAATAATATTATCAGGAATTACCTTATAATTTTGCAATCCAACTAATTATTGGTGATTTCTCATTGGTCTTCTATTCTCTTATAGAGCTTGTGGCGCAAGAATCTGTGCATCAATTGGTGAGACTTCCCCATTTACGGTGGGGATTGCTACTTGAGTTTCTTCTTCACCTAAAATAACAATTGGACGTCTCTAAGAGTTATTTTACTCCTCAACATCAAAGTTCCAAACTTCATTTTCAACAAAAGTCATATCTCTACTCACAATTACCTTCTTCGTTATAAGATTGAATAACTTATATCCTCCTTTTCTATAGCAAAGAAAAATTGTCTTCACTCCTCAATCATTTAATTTTATCCTTGTCTCTGCTGGAATGTGTGTATAAGTAATAGAACCAAATACTTTGAAATGCCTTACACTAGGTTTAAAATTGTTCCATGCTTTTTCAAGAGTGACATTCTAAATATTTGTTGTTGGAAATCTATTCAACAAATAAACAATACATAAAACATATTTTACCCAAAATGGATTAGGGACTCTCTTAACCTTTAACAAGCTTTTCACTATATTCATGATTGATCTATTTTTTCTTTTAACAACTTCATTATGCTATTGGGTATAGGGAATTGTGACTTCATACTTTATTCCCTGTGTTTCACAATACTTTTTTAACTCTTAGAAATATACTCACTACCTCCATCAGTTCTTAGAATTTTAATATGGTATCCATTTTGTCATTCAATGTAGGCTTTAAACTTCTTAAAATAATTAAATACCTCAGACTTTCTTTACATGCAATAAACTCATATTTTCCTAGTGAAATCATTAATAAAGGTAAGAAAATACATATTGTTATCATGAGATGAAACACTTATTGGACCATAAACATTAAAGTGAATAAGTTGGAGTGGTTGTCTTGCATGCCAAATTTTTATCACAAAGGGTTGTCTATTTTGTTTGGCAAGAGTACAAAATTTAATTAGGATGATGTATCCTGAGCAAGCTTGTCACCATATTTCTTTGTTCAAGTGATTTTAAACTGCAAAAATTTAAATGACCAAAACAAAGATGTCCCAACTAAGACTCATTTTAGACAATAACACTTAGACAAGTATAAATATCAATGGCAATATTAATTCGAAATATCTAATTCTTCGTTAAAGGGATTTTAAAAATGAGTGTACCTCTTCCATTAAGAATTGAGAGACATTTATCATACAATTGCATGTTATACTCCTTTTCAAGTAATTGGCACAAATATAGTAAGTTACTCTTTATATCTAGTACATAAAATACATCTGAAATATAATTATGATGTCTCTTTTTCAGTTTGATGAGAATTCATTTTTTTCCCATCACTGAAACATTACTATCATCATCAAACTTGACTGTGGAATGAATTGACTCACCAAGATCAACAAAGAGCTTTTTTTCCCACACATATGATTGGTACACTCGATGTCGAGGAACCAAGTATTATAGTTTGGTTTTTTAGCAGTTGTAGTAACCATCATAAGTGCTTCAATTCCACCATCTACATCTCCCTCTTGTGCACAATGAGTTGTTTGATAACACTTTTAAGACCTACACTCATTAGCATAGTGACCATACTTATGATAAAAGTAACACTCAATGTGAGACTTGTCATACGTTACTCTACCACGACTTTTTCCTTGTCTTCAACCTATATACATCTAGTTTAATCTCCTTTGGCCATTGTATTGATTGTCATTATCTCCATAGTTGTTATAGTGACCTCCTTGACCTTTATTGTTGTAATGAATAATACCATGTTCTTATCCTCTTTTATATGAAGAATCTTGTTTCTTCTTTGATTGATCACTTTAATTACTTTTGGTAGGAGTCTGACTTTGAAGTACTTGCTATACTGGCTTCTTAGTGTACTTCTTATTCATGCATTGTTCATGAGATTGTAATATGCTTATTAGTATATCAACTGATATTTATGACAAATCATGTGCTTCTTTTATAGTAACCACGATGTGCTTATACTACAATGTGAGTATTTGTAATATCTTTCAACTTTCATCTAATTATTCAGTTGCTCTCCATAAATTTTTATTTAATTTGTTAGGGCAAATACTTTACTTATATAAACTGAAACTGGTTCTAAAGTTTCCATCTGCAAAAACTAAAACTGGCATTGTAAGGTTTGAAATTTCACCTTTTTAACTTTGTCCGCACCCTAAAATAATATTGTCAAGATATCTCATGCTTACTTTGATAAGGTTGCTCTTACAATTTTCTCAAAAATTTCATCATTCAGCTCTTAATAGATGAAATAAAATGTCTTTTTATCTTTCTTTTATAACTCTCGATGAGTAGCTTTCTATGTTTTTGTGGCATCTGCTGTGAGTTTTGTAATTTTATTTTTTATAACACTCAATAATTCATTATAATCAAATAAAATTTTCATATATACATACCATCTGTTATATTTTTTTTTTATCTAGAACAAGAACCAAAATAGGAATTGTACCATTCATATTGAAATTTATAATTTTTCTGATTTGATCTCTAAACTTTTATTATTTATAATCTAAACTCCAAATTTTTGTTATTTTCAATATGGACCCTGAGCTTTTGTTATTTGCAGATTGACCCCTTAACTGCTATTCTCTTTTCTCCTTAGATCACCGCCAAAGAGATTCTCTGGGAAGCTCCCCAACGACAAGAGGCGGAGAGGCAGAGATCTGGCCTCCCAAATAATCACCGACGCAACTGAGCTTACTGTTTACCGGCTCTGCGGGCAGAAGGAGTTCGAAGATCAACAGCGATGAGGAAGCAGAAGCAGCAGCAGCAACGGCAGCAACAACAACAGTGGAGGCGGCAGGCGCGGAGGAGTTCGTCAGATGGAATACCGGCACGTGGATCAAATACGTGCAGTGGGTGGTATCTCAGAAGGATTTCAACAAGGCGCTGGGAACAGGCCGTGGAGGTTGATTACCGGAACAAACACGTGCGGAACTAGGATACTGTAATTTTATTAATATATTAAAATATGTATACAATAATTATTAATATTTATTTATAATAATTAAAAAATATAATTTTATTAATATATTAAAATAAATATATAATAATTATTAAAAAAATATTTATAATAATTAAAAAAATATAATTTTATTAATATATTAAAATAAACACACAATAATTATTAAAAGACATCATAATAATTAAAAAATATATATTATATAATAATTAAAAAATATTTATATAAATAATATATTTTTTATAAAAATAAATATTTTAATTTAATTAAATAATTAAATTTAATTAAATTTTTATTATAATAGATTACTAACTCTTAATTTAAATTAATATTAACAATCAAATATTTAAATTAATTTAACTAAATTTTTATTATAATAAATTATTAATTTAAATTAATTTTTAATTTAAACTAATATTAACAGTTATATATTAAAATATATACTTTCAGATTTAGTAACATTAAATAACATAAAAAGTAAATACAAGCATCTTGCATAAACTTTTCACTATAAATACCACCGTCTAAATAATTTGAAGCTACAGTTACAAGAACAAGTAGAACATAATCCCAAACCATGAGTGTATTCGGCAAGAATTATGCAGCCTTCTTCTTGGTTGCTTTAACGGTGTTATGCACAAATCATGTTGTCCGGGGTCAGCGTTACACCGTTGTCATTATCAACAATTTGGGAAATGATATTCTCAAACTCCATTGTGCATCCAAACAAAACAATCTTGGCAACCATGTATTACCAATTAATGGTAAATATGACTTCAGTTTTAGAATAAATTTGTTCTTGACAACTTTGTTTTGGTGTGATTTTAGCTTTGGTAGCGTTAACCATGGAGGCGGCTATGACGTCTTTTGGTACGCGGAGAAATTTCTTACTTCCTGTGGTCCAGATCATAGATGTATTTGGTCAGCTACAGATGATGGCTTGTATTTGCATGACGCTGCTTCGAGTTCCTATTTAAAGTACTATAATTGGGTACAATGAATGTAACAGTGCATTAATTGAAATGTCCGTCCTTCGTTGGCTGCACTCATTGACTGCGGTCGGGGGTCGTAAAGGCGAGAATAAAGCAGCCAACTTCTTTGATTTAGTAAAATATTATTCGAATGAATTTGATTTGAAAACTTATCTATTCGGATTGGAAGTTTAGTTTACAAATTTTGCGGGTTCAAACATACGTGAATTCTGGGGTACTTGTATAAAAAATGGGGGAGATATTCCAAATTGAAGCATTAAATGTAGAACCACGACAACAAATCGATAAGAGATGAAATGTGGAAGGGAAGGAAGAGCCGCAAACACATAATACTTGTTGGATAATTATATATACCCACCAATAAATTGTACGTATGTCTGTCAGACTTGTACAAACTACAAATAAATTGATTCATTCGTTGAGGATAGCGAGTAACCACTTGAGTTAGGCGTTTAGATGTCTTTGCGATGTTAAAATGCATGCGAAGAACCACAACATATCGACGTGGGATGAAAGAAGGAAGGGAAAGAAGAGCTGCAAACACCTACTTGTTGGATTGAAACCCATACTGGATGGGTTGCTCAGGACGAGTTTAGGGCTAGGATAATTATAATCCACCAAATAACAATTTTTTTCAGATCAATTGTTTTTAAAAATTTATAAAAAATTAAAATTTTTTAATAATTTAATTTTGTAAAAAATAAAAATTTTATTATTTTATAACTTATTTTTTTTAATTATTAATTGTAAAAATTTTAAAAAAATATTTATATGATATATTTATTTATATTTTAACAAAAATATATAAAATTATATATTATATTATATTAATACTTATTTTTAAAAATATAAATTATTTTATTTATATTAATTTATTTTATTTTTTTAACAATAATTATAAAAAAATAAAAATATTATAAATTATAATATATTTTATATTAAATTTATTCAATATAAATTATTTATATTTAAGAATATCACATTTTAATTTATTTTTTAATTATATATATATATATATATATATATATATATATATATATATATATATATATATATATATATATATATATATATATATATATTTTAAATATGAATGTATTCAATAGAAATATTTAAATTAATTAAATATAAAATTTTAAAATTTTTTGATTAAATAATTAACTTAATTTTTAAAATTTTGAGAGTGATTAATATATATTAATTTATTTAATATTTATAATAAAATAAAATAAAAAAATAAAAAATTAATTGAATTAAATTGACGAGATATTCAAATATATACCAACAAAAGATAGTGTTTTGGAATATGTGCTTTTAGATTTGGTAACATTAAATAACAGGAAAAAAAGTAGGGTACAAGTGCATGAACTTTTCACCGTAAATATCACCGTCTAAATAATTTGAAGTTAGAGTAACAAGAACGGGTAGAACATAATCCCAAACCATGAGTGTATTCGGCAAGAATTATGCAGCCTTCTTCTTGTTTGCTTGAGCGGTGTTATGCACAAATCATGTTGTACGGGATCTGCATTTCACCGTTTACATTTTCAATAATTTGGAAAGTGATATTCTCAGACTCCATTGTGCATCCAAAGACAACGATCTTGGGAACCATGTATTACTAATTAATGGTAATTTTCACTTCGGTTTTAGAATGAATTTCTTCGCGACAACTTTGTTTTGGTGTGGTTTTAACTTTGCTCGCGTTAACCATGGAGGCTCGTATGACGTCTTTTGGGCCGGGGAGAAATTTGTAACTTCGTGTGGTCCAGATCATAACTGTACTTGGTCAGCTAGAAATGATGTTTTGTATTTGCATGACTATCCTTAGCGTTCCTACAGTATAGTTGGAAACAGTGATATGTAAAAGTGCATTAATTGAAATGTCTGTCCTTCGGCAGCGGCACTCATTGTCTGCGGTCGGGGTTCCTTTAGGCATCGTAAAGGCGAGAATAAAGCAGCCAACTTCTTTGATTTAGTAAAATATTAATTGAATGAATTTGATTTATTACCTTATTTATTGGGGTAACTGTATAAAAAATGAGGGAGATACTGGTTCCAAATTGAAGCATCGAACAATGAAGAACCACAACAACAAATTGATAAGAGATGAAATATGGAAGGGAAGGAACCTACCAATATAAATTGATTCATTCATTGAGGATAGCGAGTAACCACTTGAGTTAGGCTTTTAGATGTTTTTGCGAGCTCGATCATTCGCAAATCACAATGCTGCCATGTTTGGCTAATTGCTAGGAGCTTAATACGGCATCTAATATTGTCGTTTCATATAGAGGACAAGTTAGCAACTTTCCACCGCTGAAGCACAAACAAAAGGGCACCTGTTCCTGTTCAGTTCAACAACTCATGTGAGAGAGGGACAGAAGAAGGGTTGCTTCTTTTCAGAATTTTATGCTTTCTGGCAATTTAGACGAAGAAGAGTCAGAAATTTTTATCTCTTTTACTGTACATTATAGTAGATTAGAAAAATGTTGACGGAGAAAGAAAGTGGTGATGAGTGCAAGCTCTTTTTCTCTTTCTCAATTTCTGTCCTTTTTGGGTCTCTTGTACCGTGCATTAGAGTACGCATCCGCAGGTTTTGTAGTCCAGTGGCTTGTAGAGGCAGCGACCAAATTAAGAAGCTTATTTACGTGGTGAACGTAAATAAACTATAATTAATAGGTCACATAGGTCCAAATTTAGAGAAGATAATAAAAAATAGCTTATAAGTTTTGGACGATTCAATTGCAAACCATTGTCAAATACGGAAGAAAATTTATTTTAATTCATTTTTCTAATGAATTAAAACAATTCAACACAAAATATAAAAATAAAATAATATCTATAATAATTAATTTTTGTGGTAAATTAATTCTAATCACATAAAAAAAATCAAAATAACTCTCACTTTTGACAGTATCCATCATCCGTTGTACCCGTAATTTATGGGAAAGATTTTCAAGTTTTAAGTACTAAAAAGAAATGCCCTCCCAAGAACCCCCACAAGGGGAAAATAAATAAATGCACAAATTAAAGTATTCTGTTTTTTCTGGTTGGGCTCTCGTGGACACGATTGAGAGCGTCGGCAACACTGATCACATAAAGGCAGTGAGGCGGGCGGTGCTGGCGAATATGGAAGTTCCACATTATTGACTTTACTACAGTGGAGAGGTGGCGGTGGCACGTCGCCGTCCGACAGCTTCAGCGAGTGTTTGACAAATGACACTTCGCTTTCTGATGATCTGTACTTTGCAAACTCCCCTGTTTAAATGAAAGTTAGTGAAAATTTGACGTCCGTTGGATTCCTTATGGCTCTATCCCAGCAGAAGCGTCGTGTCCGAAATTGTTGAACATGTCATTTGCGTCCCTCTGTACCCTCTAATTCTTCATTGGCTGTTGCCTCTTGCGAGTCCACCACAGGCATAAGCTCTTCCTTTGTCTTGGTTAAATTAAAGAGAGAATACAAAAGGAATTGTTTTTCTAACAGCAAATGGATATAATACGATTATTATAATGTGTTCGAGTACACGAAACACGCAGCCGTCAGTGGCATAATAATAAAAATAATATTAAATTAAATATTTATTTTATTGTATTTTTTTTTTTCCTGTTGAATTGTTGCCTATGCATATTTTTTCCTTTTTTTTTTTTTATATATATATATAATACACTCTATACCTGCAAATATACGCAAAAATACACACCTTCTTATTGGCCGTAAATTAAAAGAAGAATAAAATTCAAATACTCGACATTCTTCCCATAGCTCTCAAAGACGCTGATGAATGCAATCAACAAAATGAATTGATGGAAACATTCATGCAACTAAATTGGAATGATTTGGCATATGTCGAGCGTTTAATCTCTCCTAATATTTATAATAAAATAAGAAGAAATACTAAAAATTAATTAAATTAAATGTGATATAAAATAAGAATATAAACTAAATATTAATTGAATTAAATTAATCAGATATATTTTTAGTAATATTAAATAATATAAAAAACTGAAAATTAATTGAATTAAATTGGTTAAATATACTTTCAGTAATATTAAATAATATAGAAAAATGTGACACAAGCGTACTGTATAAACTTTTCACTATAAATATTACCATCTAACTAATTTGAAGTTACAGTAACAAGATCAGGTAGAACATAATCCCAAACCATGAGTGTATTCGGCAAGAATTATGCAGCCTTCTTCTTGATTGCTTCAGCGGTGTTATGCACAAATCATGTTGTCCGGGCTCAGCGTTACACTGTTTACCATGGAGGCTCCTATAAAGTCTTTTGGTACAAGGGGAAATTTCTAACTTCGTGTGGTCCAGATCAGAACTGTACCTTGTCAGCTAGAAATGATGGATTGTATTTGCATGACTATCCTTCGCTTTCCTATTTAAAGCGCTATAGTTGGAAACAATGATATGTAATAGTGCATTAATTGAAATGTCTGTCCTTCGTGGCTGCCCTCATTGGCTGCGGTCGGAGTTCCTTTATGCATTGTAAAGGCCGAATAAAGCAGCCAATTTCTTTGATTTAGTAAAATATTATTGGAATGAATTTGATTTGTTACCTTATTTATTGGGATTGGAAGTTTGTTTACAAATTTTGCTGGTTCAAATTTTGTATGTATGTCTGTTAGACTTATACAAACTACAAATAAATTGATTCATTCATTGAGGATAGCGAGTAACCACTTGAGTTCGGCGGTTTAGATGTTTTTGCGAAGTTAAAATGCATGCGAAGTCCCAATTGAGCTCGATCATTCGCAAATCGCAATGTTGCCATGTTAGGCTAATTGGTAGGAGCTTAATACGGCATCAAATATTGTCGTTTCATATAGATGACAAAGAGATGATGGTCGCCCCCCGATCCTCGAGTGCCAACCACTTGCAAAGCCGAAGCGAGGCCCAAACTCTCTCCCTTATATCTGTACAAATAAATGATAATGTTGAGCGACCCTTGAATTGCCACAAAACAATCTTTTTTTTTTGGGTGGGGGGTTTTGAATAAAGATTGATTTTTTTAGTTTTTTATGCTTCAAAGAACTTACGAAATGAATATTTATTTAATTTTTACTCTTTTCCTGGGAGGTCTTGAAGAAAGATTGAATCACTATACAAGCTTTGAACAGTAGATCTCCGAGATTGTTTGTAGATTTTCTTTCTTCTATTGTTTTATGGCTTCTTCATTGCTTAGTGGGGCCGAAAATCTCAAATTCATAAGTAGCTCAGCTCCAATTGGGTTAGGCTTTGTTAGGTCAAGTTCCCATGTTAGTTGCTTCCCCAAGAGAAACCTAGTCTCCTATAACAAGAAGCAAAGTGTCAAAATTTTAGCTCCTAGATGTGCTTTATCATCTGCAAGGCCTGCTTCACAGCCTAGGTTCCTTCAACACAAGCAAGGGACTTTTGGTTCTATAGGTTCTTGTCTACTGGACTGAGGATATGAGGGATGAGGCAATTGGACCGGCTGACCTCTATGATAGGAATCTGATAGTGGTAGATGTTGGTGGTGGTACTGGGTTCACTACACTGGGCATTGTCAAGCATGTGGATGCCAAAAATGTAACAATTCTGGATCAGTCACCTCACCTGCTTGCCAAGGCTAAGGAGAGAGAGTCTTTGAAGGAGTGCAAGATTATTGAAGGAGACGCAGAGGATCTTCCGTTCCCTACTGATTATGCACACCGTTACGTGTCTGCTGGAAGGTGAAATCGCTGAAGAAATTAGGGACAATTGGCGTGTTTTTTTCACTGGAATTATGTAGAAAAGAATGTCTTGTTATGAAATTTTGCATTTCTGTTTGATTATTGAAGGGCCCCATAGAATAGCATTTAAGAGCTTTTAACATGGCACTTCTTTTTTTTATCATCCTTTTCTGAACGATAGAATGCAGTCATTTCCCACAACTCCGGAAGAGAGAAATTTTCTTTTTCTTGGAAAACAAAAATTATAGCTAACGTTCTAATACAATATGCTTCTATCTAATTGTATACTGTAACTGTGTGCCTCAGCATTGAATATTGGCCAGATCCACAACGTGGCATCAAGGAAGCATATGGGGTGCCGAAAATAGGAGGCAAGGCTTGCGTCATGGGGCCTGTGTATCCAACATTTGGATTGTCTCGATTTTTGGCTGATATGTTGATGCTTTTTCCAAAAGAGAAAGAATACATGGAGTGGTTTAAAAAGGCAGGTTTCACAAATGTTAAACTAAAAAGAATTGATCCCAAGTGGTGCCAGGGTGTTCGTCAGCATGGCTTGATTATGGGCTGTTCTGTGACTGGTGTAAAGCCATTGCAAGGAGACTCTCCTCTGAAAGTCACATACTTGCCCCTTTGAATGTGTAATTGCATGTGAATATGTGGTGGGAGAACCAACCTGTTTGCTTTATTTTCCTGCTATTGTGTGCTTATTATTGTGTTGCTTTGCCATTAAACATGTGACATACCCACGATTGCTTGTTTGTTTTGTTGATGGCTTTTTCAATGATCACCTATTTGAAAAAAAGAAATCTTTCAAAAGCTGCGCAAGATTGACAACATATGGTTCACACTGTTATTGTTTAGCTGGTTGCCTTTCTCGTAACTAAATCTTTTGGTGACTGGGTTGTTATCTTCCTTCCATTACTCAGATGTTTCATGGTTTTGGACAGGATAATAGTGCACCATTTGGCTAAGAGTTGGTCAAAAGAATTTCTTCCTGCATTTAGTTTTCTCATCTGCAACTTCTGCAATTCCTTTTTAGCATTAATTCAGCACCAATCTGTTTCTTATGTACAGGCCTTTGGAACTAGATTTTTGTTGATGGCATCTGCCTTTTGCACGGTGATTCCTTCTCCTTTCTCTGGAAGCAGGAGAAAGCAACATCGTTTTGTCTAAAGTTGTTACTGGCTAGGGAAGCACTTGTTTGTGTGGCTAGAAGATATGATAACATAGCAAGATGGCCTTTTGCTTTTAGCTGAATTACTAGAACACATAGTTTGCCTTTTATTTGAGATAATTTTCTCTCATTTCTGAAGTTTTGCATTTTTACATATTCTAATGAATTCAATCCAAGACCAAATTTATGAAAAAGATATGGTGTTGGCCTCGTGTTTTGGTGCTTGTTTGCCATGTTACTGTACTTGAAGTTGTTGGACGGAAACCATTGCATCTGAAAATACACGGCTTTATTCTTTGATCCATAGTGTAGTGCGAATTCCTTATTCAGCACTTAGAAGTTGAATAATCTTCTTATGCTTAAGCATTTTCCGGTTAAGATGCACTACTCAGGAACATGTCTCTTGATGCAGCTTGGTCCAAGGGCAGAGGATGTGAAGAAGCCCATAAATCCATTTATTTTTCTTTCGCCGTTGATTCTTGGGGCAATGGCTGCCTCATACTATGTGCTGGTCCCTATTTTTACACGTGGCTTAAGGATCAAATTGTTCCAAAGGGCATGCTCATATGATATGGATGGAGGAAAACTTGGACAATGTTGAATTGTCTGCATGATTATTGCCAAGCTTCATCTGTAACTGCAACATTTACATTCCACTATAGTTGCTAGAAACTCTTCTTACAAAATGGAAAACTTTCAATCCTGGAAGCTGTAAACATCCGAATTTTACTGCATAGAAAATTTAGAGAGATCTGAAGACTATTAAAGGGAGGAAGCACTAAAAGAAAAATAAGATTGACTAGAACAAGAACAAGATCAAGAAAGAGGAAAATTCAAGTAAAAAAGAAGGAATAAAATCAGCAGCTTTACCAAGTCAAGGACTTCGTTCAACTTCTCAAGAAACAGCCTAACAAATGCGAGAACAAAGTGCCGTTTTGGGGCTTTTTGTCGTGTCGCGTGGGGAAAGCCTAGACGGACTAGGCAAATGTAACAACTTTAACACGACAAGAGAAATAGTGTTTTCAAATATATGCTTTGAAATTAAGTGGTAATTGCAGTTAGCGATTAAATTTAAGAATAAATATATTTTAATTTATTTAATTTTATTAAATATTTATAATAAAAAATTAATTTAATTAAATTAAATCAATTAAATACTAAAAATATAGAAATTATATCGATAATAAAAAAAAAGTTGAGTTTCAAAAAATATATGTATTTTAATTGTGGGTAGAGTTATTAAGATTTTTAAAATGGGATATCAATTTAGGGTAAAATTAAAAATTATATTATAATTTAAATTAATTTATTTTAAATATTATTAGTTGTAAAAATTAATAATTAAAATAGTGAATCAATCTATTAGATTATAAACTAATGAATTAATTATAACTTTTTTAATTTGTTATTTTTAAAATTTTGTAAAAATTTTAAAAAATAATTATTTTAATATTTTATTTTTTAAAAAAATAAAAATTATATCATTTTATAACATATTTTTTTAATAATAAATTAAAAAATTTTAAAAAATATTTATATAGTATATTTATTTATATTTTAACAAAAATATATAAAAAAATATATGATATTTATATTTATTTTTTAAAATATAAATTATTTTATTTATATTAATTTATTTTATTTTTTTAACAAAAATTATATCAAATAAAATAAAAATATTATAAATTATAATATATTTTAATATTAAATTTATTTAATTTAAATTTTTTATATTCATAATTATATCATTTTAATTTATTTTTTTAATCTTATTATATATATATATATATATATATATATATGATTAAACTAATTAAATTTTAAATTTTTAAATTTTTTAATTAAATAATTAATTTAATTTTTACAATTTTAAAGTAATTAAATGTAAAAATAAATATATTTTAATTAATTTAATCTCTCATAATATTTATAATAAATTTATAAAAAATATAAATTAAATTAATTAAATATTCAAATATATACTTTTGGATTTGGTAACATTAAATAATAGAGAAAAACTTTACTATAAATGTCACCGTCTAAATAATTAGAAGTTACAGTAACAAGAACAGGTAGAACATAATCCCAAACCATGAGTGTATTCGGCAAGAATTATGCAGCCTTCTTCTTGATTGCTTCGGCGGTGTCATGCACAAATCATGTTGTCTGGGTCGTCACACCGTTTACATTTTCGACAATTTGGTAAGTGATACTCTCAGATTCCATTGCGCATCCAAAGACAACGATCTTGGGAACCATTCATTACCAATTAATGGGAATTTTCACTTCAGAGTAAATTCGCTCCAGAAAACTTTGTTTTGGTGTGGTTTTAACTTTGCTCGCGTTAACCATGGAGGCTCCTATGACGTCTTTTGGGCCGGGGTGAAATTTCCAACTTCGTGTGGTCCAGAACTTGGTCAGCTAGAAATGATGGCTTGTATTTGCATGACTATCCTTCAAGTTCCTATTTAAAGCACTATAGTTGGAAACAGTGATATGTAATAGTGCATTAATTGAAATGTCTGTCCTTCGTCGGCTGCACTCATCGGCTGCGGTCGGTTCCTTTATGCATTGTAAATGCGATAACAAAGCAGCCAACTTCTTTGATTTAGTAAAATATTATTCGAATAAATTTTATTTGTTACCTTATTTATTGGGATTGGAAGTTTGCAAATTTTGTGGGTTCAAACATAAATGAATTCTGGGACTTGTATAAAAATGGGGAGATATTGGCTCCAAATTGAAGCATTGAATAATGAAGAACCACAACAACAAATCGATGTGAGACGAAAAAGAAGGAAGGGAAGGAAGAACTGCAAACACATAATACTTGTAGGATTGAAACCCATGAAACCCAAACTGGATGGGGGCTCAAGACGAGTCTAGGGCGAGGATAATTATATATTCCCATATGTCTGTCAGACTTATACAAATTACATATAAATTGATTCACAAAATAAATTAATTATTTATCAAAATTCTCTTTATTTAATAACCAAACAAGATATATAATTCAAAAGATGTAAAATAAAAATTTATTTATTTGTCTCAAATTTTTTCTGAGTTCGTTCAAAATTTATTTAAATTATTATTAAAAAAAGAATAAAAACTTTAGTTTCACATAATAAAAATAAAAATTTTCATCAACCGAATTTTTTACATTAGGTTCGCTGGAGAAGGAATTACGGCAAAGGAAGTAGAATAAAAATTAATATAATTAATATGATAAAATATGATGGTAATATGATTAACTAATCAAACTGAGCAAAAACATTCAATAAAAAAAAAAAGGATTTATTCGTCTTCCCCAATTCGTTTTTTTTTTTTCTTAAGACACGACAAATCAAATACGGATTTTTGAATTTTTCGAGGATAGCGAGTAACCACTTGAGTTAGGCGTTTAGATGCTTTTGCGATGTTAAAATGCATGCGAAGTCCCAATTGAGCTCTATCATTCGCAAATCGCAATGCTGCCACCCGCCAATTGGTAGGAGCTTAATACGGTATCAAATATTGTCGTTTCATATAGGCGGCAAAGAGATGATGGTCGCCACCCGATCCTTGAGTGCCAACCACTTGCAAAGCCGAACCGAGGCCCAAACTCTCTCTCTGTTATCGTGCCTTGGTAAGCCATTTCCCTTTATCTGTACAAATAAATGATAATGTTGAGCGACCCTTATCTTGAATTGCCACAAAACAATTTTTTTTTTTATTGGGTGGGGGGTTTTGAATAAAGATTGATTTTTTTGGTTTTTTATGCTTCAAAGAACTTACGAAATAAAAATTTATTTAATTTTTATTTTTTGTCTGGGAGGTATTGAAGAGAGATTGAATCACTATACAAGCTTTGAACAGTAAATCTCTGTGATTGTTTGTAGGTTTTCTTTCTTCTACTGCTTTATGGCTTCTTCATTGCTTAGTGGGGCGGAAAATCTCAAATTCATAAGTAGCTCAGCTCCAATTGGGTTAGGCTTTGTTAGGTCAAGTTCCCATGTTAGTTGCTTCCCCAAGAGAAACCTAGTCTCCTATAAGAAGAAGCAGAGTGTCAAAATTTTAGCTCCTAGATGTGCTTTATCATCTGCAAGGCCTGCTTCACAGCCTAGGTTCATTCAATACAAGCAAGAAGCCTTTTGGTTCTATAGGTTCTTGTCTATAGTGTATGATCACATCATAAACCCGTGTCACTGGACTGAGGATACGAGGGATGAGGCACTTGAGCCGGCTGACCTCTATGATAGGAATCTGATAGTGGTAGATGTTGGTGGTGGTACTGGGTTCACTACACTGGGCATTGTCAAGCATGTGGATGCCAAAAATGTAACAATTCTGGATCAGTCACCTCACCAGCTTGCCAAGGCTAAGGAGAAGGAGTCTTTGAAGGAGTGCAAGATTATTGAAGGAGACGCAGAGGATCTTCCGTTCCCTACTGATTATGCACACCGTTATGCTGGAAGGTGAAATCGCTGAAGAAATTAGGGACATTTGGCATGTCATTTTCATTGGAATTATGTAGAAAAGGATGTCTTATTATGAAATTTTGTATTTGTGTGTGATTATTGAAGGGCCCAGTAGAATAGCTTTTAACATGGCACTTGTATTTTTTTTCATCCTTTTCTGAATGATAGAATGCAGTCATTTCCCGCAACTCCTGAAGAGAAAGAAATTTTCTTTTTCTTAGAAAACAAAAATTATAATTAACCTTCTAATACAATATGCTTCTATCTGATTGTATACTGTAACTGTGTGCCTCAGCATTGAATATTGGCCAGATCCACAATGTGGCATCAAGAAAGCTTATAGGGTGCTGAAAATAGGAGGCAAGGCCTGCATCGGGCCTGTGTTCCCATCATTTTGATTGTCTTGATTTTTGGCTGATATGTGGATGGTCTTTCCAAAAGAGAAAGAATACATGGAGTGGTTTAAAAAGGCAGGTTTCACAAATGTTAAACTAAAAAGGATTGGTCCCAAGTGGTACCAGGGTGTTCGTCAGCATGGCTCGATTATGGGCTGTTCTGTGACTGGTGTAAAGCCATTACAAGGAGACTCTCTTCTGAAAGTCATATACTTGCCCCTTAGAATGTGTAATTGCATGTGAATATGTGGTGGGAGAACCAACCTTCTTGCTTTATTTGCCTGCTATTGTGTTCTTGTTATTATGTTGCTTTGCCATTAAACATGTGACATACCCACAATTGCTTGTTTGTTTTGTTGATGGCTTTTTCAATGATCACTTATTTGAAATAAAAGAAATCTTTCAAAAGTTGCGCAAGATTCTCTGTTCTGTGACAACATATGGTTCCCACCGTTATTGTTTAGCTGGTTGCCTTTTTGGTAACTAAATCTTTTGGCCGCTGGGTTGTTGTCTTCCTTCCATTACTCAGATGTTTCATGGTTTTGTACAGGGTAATAGTGCACCATTTGGCTAAGAGTTGGTCAAAATAATTTCTTTCTGCATTTAGTTTTCTCATTTGTAACTTCTGCAATTCCTCTTTAGCATTAATTCAGCACCAATCTGTTTCTTATGTACAGACCTTTGGAACTAGATTTTTGTTGATGGCATCTGTCTTTTGCAGGGTGATTCCTTCTCCTTTCTCTGGAAGTAGGAGAAAGTAGCATTGTTTTGTCTAAAGTTGTTACTGGCTAGGGAAGCACTTGTTTGTGTGGCTAGAAGCTGTGATAACATAGCAAGATGGCCTTTTGCTGTTAGCTGAATTACTAGAACACATAGTTTGCCTCTTATTTGAGCTAATTTTCTCTCATTTCTGAAGTTTTGCTTTTTTAAGTATTCTAAGGAATTCAATCCAAGACCAAATTTATGAAAGAAATATGGTGTTGGCCTCGTGTTTTGGTGCTTGTTTGCCATGTTACTGTGCTTGAAGTTGTTGGACGGGAACCATTGCATCTGAAAATACATGGCTTTGTTCTTTGATCCATAGTGTAGTGCGAATTCCTTATTCAACACTTAGAAGTGCAATAATCTTCTTATGGAGCTTAAGCATTTTCCAATTAAGATTCACTACTCACGAGCATGTCTCTTGATGCAGCTTGATCCAGGATGTGAAGAAGCCCATAAATCTATTTATTTTCCTTTTGCAGTTGATTCTTCGGGCAATGGCTGCCTCGTACTATGTGCTGGTCCCTATTTTTACACGTGGCTTAAAGATCGAATTGTTCCAAGGGGCATGCCCATATGATATGTATGGAGGAAAACTTGGACAATGTTGAATTGTCTGCATGATTATTGCCAAGATTTGTCTGTAACTGCGTTATTTACACTCCACTATGGTTGCCAGAAACTCTTCTTATAAAATGGAAAACTTTCAATCCTGGAAGCTGTAAACATCCGAATTTTGCTGCATAGAAAATTTAGAGAGACCCAAAGATTATTAAAGGGAGGAAGCATTAAAAGAAAAATAAGATTGACTAGAACAAGAACAAATCAAGAAAGAGGAAAATTCAAGAGAAAAAGAAGGAATAAAATCAGCAGCCTTACCAAATCAAGAAAGAGGACTTAGTTCGACTTCATTAGCGGTCAAGAAACAGCATAACAAATGCGAGAACAGAGTGCTGTTTTGGGGTTTTTTGTCGTGTCACGTGGTGAAAGCCTAGACGGACTAGGCAAATGTAACAACTTTAACGCGACAAGAGAAATAGTGTTTCTAAATATATGTGTTGGGATTAGGCAATAAATGTATATACCGATTAAATTTAAAAATAAATATATTTTAATTTATTTAATTTTATTAAATATTTATAATAAAATAAAAAAATAATTGAATTAAATTAAATTAATTAAATATTAAAAATTTAGCAATTATATCGTAATAAAAAGAAGTTGAGTTCCGAAAAGTATATACATTCTAATTATACAGTAATGAGATAGAGCTATTAAGATTTTTCAAATAGGATATCAGTTAAGGGTAAAATTAAAAATTAGATTGTTATTTAGTTTAATTTATTTTAAAATTATTAATTATAAAAATTAATAATTAGAGTAATGAATCAAATTAGATTACAAACTAATGAATTAATTATAATTTTTTTAATTTAATTATTTTTAAAATTTTATGAAATTTTTTTAAATTTTTTTTATATTTTAATTTTTAAAAAAATAAAAATTATACTATTTTATAATATATTTAATTTTTTAATTATAAATTTAAAAAATTAAAAAAAATATTTGTATAATATATTTATTTATATTTTAATAAAAATATATAAAATAATATATTATATTTATTTTTAAATTTTAAATTATTTTATTTATATTATTTTATTTTATTTTTTAATAAAAATTATATTAAATAAAAATAAAAATATTATAAATTATAATATATTTTAATATTAAATTTATTTAATTTAAATTATTTATATTCACAATTATATCACTTTAATTAATTTTTTTATTTTTATTATATATAAATTTTAATATATATATATATATATATATATATATAATTTTAAATATTAATTTTATCTATTTAATTTCGATTAAAATAATTAAATTTTTAATTTTTTTGATTTTTTAATTAAATAATTAATGTAATTTTTATAATTTTAAAATAATTAGATGTAAAAATAAATATATTTTAATTTATTTAATTTTACATAATATTTATAATAAATTTTTTAAAAAAATTAATTAAATTAAATAGATCAGATATTCAAATAAATATTTTAGATTTAGTAACATTAAATAACAAAAAAAATGTTACACAGAGTACTACAAGCATCACCATCTAAATAATTAGAAGTTAAGGTAACAAGAACCGGTAGAACATAATCCCAAACCATGAGTGTAGTCGGCAAGAATTATGCAGCCTTCTTCTTGATTGCTTTGGCGGTGTTATGCACAAATCATGTTGTCTGGGGTCGTTACACCGTTTACATTGTCAACAATTTGGTAAGTGATACTCTCAGACTCCATTGCGCATCCAAAGACAACGATCTTGGGAACCATGTATTACCAATTAATGGGAATTTTCACTTCAGTTTTAGCGTAAATTTGTTCGAGACAACTTTGTTTTGGTGTGGCTTTAATTTTGCTCGCGTTAACCATGGAGGCTCCTATGACGTCTTTTGGTACGGCGGGAAATTTCTGACTTCGTGTGGTCCAGATAATAAATGTACTTGGTCAGCTAGAAATGATGGCTTGTATTTGTATAACTATCCTTCGGATTCCTATTTAAAGCACTATAGTTGGAAACAGTGATATGTCTGCACTCATTGGCCGCGGTCGGGGGTTCCTTTATGCATTGTAAATGCGAGAATAAAGCAGCCAACATTTAGTAAAATATTATTCGAATGAATTTGATTTGTTACCTTATTTATTGGGATTGTAAGTTTAGTTTACAAATTTTGCGGGTTCAAACATACATGAATTCTGGGGACTTATATAAAAATGGGGAGATATTGGATCCAAATTGAAGCATTGAATAATGAAGAACCACAACAACAAATCGATGTGAGATAAAAAAAGAAGAAAGGGAAGGAAGAGCTGCAAACACATAATACTTTTGGATTGAAACCCATGAAACCCAAACCGGATGGGGGCTCAAGACAAGTTTAGGGCGAGGATAATTATATATATCCACCAATAAATTGTATGTATGTCTGTCAGACTTATACAAACTACAAATAAATTTATTCAATCATTGAGGATAGCGAGTAACCACTTGAGTTAGGCGTTTAGATGCTTTTGCGATGTTAAAATGTATGCGAAGTCCCAATTGAGCTCGATCATTCGCAAATCGCAATGCTGCCATGTTAGGCTAATTGGTAGGAGCTTAATACGGCATCAAAAATTGTCGTTTCATATAGAGGACAAAGAGATGATGGTCGCCACCCGATCCTCGAGTCCAACCACTTGCAAAGCCGAAGCGAGGCCCAAACGCTCTCTCTGTTATCGTGCGTTGGTAAGCCATTTCCCTTTATCTGTACAAATAAATGATAATGTTGAGCGACCCTTATCTTGAATTGCCACAAAATAATTTTTTTTTTTTTGGGTGGGGGGTTTTGAATAAAGATTGATTTTTTTTGGTTTTTTATGCCTCAAAGAACTTACAAAGTGAAGATTTATTTAATTTTCATTCTTTTCCTGGGAGGTCTTGAAGAAAGATTGAATCACTGTGCAAGCTTTGAACAGTAGATCTCCGAGATTGTTTGTAGGCTTTCTTTCTTCTACTGTTTTATGGCTTCTTCATTGCTTAGTGGGGCCGAAAATCTCAAATTCATAAGTAGCTCAGCTCCAATTGGGTTAGGCTTTGTTAGGTCAAGTTCCCATGTTAGTTGCTTCCCCAAGAGAAACCTAGTCTCCTATAAGAAGAAGCAAAGTGTCAAAATTTTAGCTCCTAGATGTGCTTTATCATCTGCAAGGCCTACTTCACAGCCTAGGTTCATTCAACACAAGCAAGGGCCTTTTGGTTCTATAGGTTCTTGTCTATAATGTATGAACATCATAAACCCGGGTCACTGGACTGAGGATATGAGGGATGAGGCACTTGGGCCGGCTGACCTCTATGATAGGAATCTGATAGTAGTAGATGTTGGTAGTGGTACTGGGTTCACTATACTAGGCATTGTCAAGCATGTGGATGCCAAAAATGTAACAATTCTGGATCAGTCACCTCACCAGCTTGCCAAGGCTAAGGAGAGGGAGTCTTTGAAGGAGTGCAAGATTATTGAAGGAGACGCAGAGGATCTTCCGTTCCCTACTGATTATGCACACCGTTACGTGTCTACTGGAAGGTGAAATCGCTGAAGAAAATGGGGACAATTGGCATGTTATTTTCATTGGAATTATGTAGAAAAGAATGTCTTGTTATGAAATTTTGTATTTCTGTTTGATTATTGAAGGGCCCCATAGAATAGCATTTAAGAGCTTTTAACATGGCATTTCTTTTTTTTATCATCCTTTTCTGAATGATAGATTGCAGTCATTTCCCACAACTCCGGAGGAGAAAGAAATTTTCTTTTTCGTAGAAAATTATAGTTAACGTTCTAATACAATATGCTTCTATCTAATTGTATACTGTAACTGTGTGCCTCAGCATTGAATATTGGCCAGTTCCACAACGCGGCATCAAGGAAGCGTATGGGGTGCCGAAAATAGGAGGCAAGGCTTGCGTCATGGGGCCTGTGTACCCAACATTTTGATTATCTCGAATTTTGGTTGATATGTTGATGCTTTTTCCAAAAGAGAAAGAATACATGGAGTGGTTTAAAAAAGCAGGTTTCACAAATGTTAAACTAAAAAGGATTGGTCCCAAGTGGTACCAGGGTGTTCGTCAGCATGTTCGTCAGCATGGCTTGATTATGGGCTGTTCTGTGACTGGTGTAAAGCCATTGCAAGGAGACTCTGCTCTGAAAGTCACATACTTGCCCTTTGAATGGGGTGGGAGAACCAACCTTTTTGCTTTATTTGCCTGCTATTGTGTTCTTGTTATTGTGTTGCTTTGCCATTAAACATGTGACATACCCACGATTGCTTGTTTGTTTTGTTGATGGCTCTTTCAATGATCACCTGGGGAAATATTCTGCTTTTATCAATATGATAAAATAAAGATACAATAATTAAAAAACACTTATAATAACTGAGAAATACCTATATAATAATTTAGAAACACACAAACAATCATTAAGAATTGAAAGAAGTAATTGTATGGTATACCCCTTATCAAATAATTGGTTTAAATTGAATAGATTACTTATCATATCTGATATATAAAATATATTTAAAATATAATTATAATTTTTATTTTTCAACTTGACAAGAATTTATATCTTTTTCATTACTAGAATATTATTATTATTAATAAACTTGACTGTGGAGTGAATTGACACATGAAAATCAACAAAAAAATTTTTTTTTCCCACACATATGATTGGTAGACCAGATGTTAAGGAACTGGATATTATAGTTTAGTTTTTCAACAGTTATAGTAATCATCATAATTGTTTCATTTCCACCATTTGTATCTCCCTCTTATGTACAATGAGCTGTCTGATTACTTTTGAGACCTGCACTCATTAACATAACGGTCATATTTGTGACAAGAGTAATACTTGACTTGTCATACCTTCTTCTATCACGACCTTTTCATTGTCCTCAACCTCGACTTTTATACATTTGATTTGATCTCTTTTGGTTATTCTATTGATTGTCATCATCTTTATAGTTGCTATAGTGACCTGTTCGACCTTTATTGTTGTAGTGATTATTATTACGTCCTTATCTTCGTCCACGAGAAAAACCTTATTTCTCCTTTGATTGATTACTTTGATTACTTTTAGTAGGAGTTTGACTTTGAAGTATTTGCTTTACTAGTTTCTCAGTGCACTTCTCATTGATGCATTATTCATGAGCTTGCAACGTGCCTATTATTACATCCAACTAACATATGAGATAAATCATATGTTTTTTTTATAATAACCACGATGTGCTTATACTGCGATATAAGTATCTACAAAATCTTTTCAACTTTCACTTGATTATTCAGTTATTTTTCATAAATTTTCATTTGATTTATTAAAGTAAATATTCTATTTATATAAATTAAAATTAGTTCTGAAATTTTCATTTACAAAAACTCAAACTAACATTGTAAAGTTTGCAATTTCATTTTTTTAACTCTATCTGCAAGTTAGAATGACGTTATCAAAATATCTCATATCTGCTTTAATGAGATTATTTTTACAATTTTTTCAAAAATTTCATCATTCACCTCCTAATAAATAAAATAAAATGTCTTTTTATCTTTTTTTTGTAACTCTTAGTGAATAATTTTCTATACTTTTGTGACATTTGTTGTCAGTTATGTAACTTTATTTTTTATAATATTTAATAATTTATTATAAACAAATAAAATTTTCATCTGCACACACTATTTGTCATAATTTTTTTCACTGTTATAAATTTTTTCATCTAAAACAGCAAGCAAAATAGAAATTATACTTGAAATTTATGATTTTTTTTATTTGATTTCTAAATTTTTATTATTTGTAATTTAAATTCTAAATTTTTGTTATTTTTAATCTGCTCCTAAATTTTTGTTATTTTCAATCAGGCACCTGAACTTTTGTTACTTTCAATCTGAACCTGAGCTTTTGTTATTTTCAATCTGACCCTCAACTGCAATTCTCTGGACTTCTCACTTTTAAATCACCGCCGAGCGGTCTCCGGGAAGAACAAACGCCCGCTCCAATTCAGATCACCGCCGAGCAGATTCTCTGGGAAGCTTGCGAACGACAAGAGGCGGAGAGGCAAAGATCCGGCCTCCCCAAACAATCACCGACGCAACCGAGCTCGCCGTTTACCGGCTCTGCAGGCGGAAAGAGTTCGAGGATCGATGAGGAAGCAGAAGCAGCAGCAATGGCAGCAACAACAGCAATGGAGGCGACAGCAGCAGCCACAACAACAGTGGAGGCGGCGGAAGGTGTTCGGCGGTTCTGAAAAATTGTGCTGCAGCGGAGGCGGCGGGAGCAGAAGATCAGATTCGGCGTGTCAGATGGAATACCAGCACGTGGATCAAATACGCGCAGTGGGAGGAATCTCAGAAGGATTTCAACCGGGTGCGTGCGGTCTGGAACAGGCCTTGCACGTACGGTAAATCAGCCTCTGATACCAGTCACAGAGAATACTGTACTTTTATTATTACGATAAATCGGCACGCAATAACCTCACAAAACGCATGTCTAAAAAAAATTTTTTTAGTTAAATTTAACTAAATTTTTATTATAATAAATTTTAAATTTAAATTAATATTAATAATTTGAAATAAAAGAAATCTTTCAAAAATTGCGCAAGATTCTCTGTTATGTGACAACATATGGTTCACACCGTTATTGTTTAGCTGGTTGCCTTTTTTGTAACTAAATCTTTTGGTGGCTGGGTTGTTGTCTTCCTTCCATTACTCAGATGTTTCATGGTTTTGAACAGGGTAATAGTGCACCATTTGGCTAAGAGTTGGCCAAAATAATTTCTTCCTGCATTTAGTTTTCTCATCTGTAACTTCCGCAATTCCTTTTTAGCATTAATTCAGCACCAATCTGTTTCTTATGTAAAGGCCTTTGGAACTAGATTTTTGTTGATGGCATCTGCCTTTTGCATGGTGATTCCTCTCCTTTCTCTGGAAGTAGAAGCAGGAGAAAGTAACATCATTTTGTCTAAAGTTGTTACTGGCTAGGGAAGCACTTGTTTGAGTGGCTAGAAGCTGTGATAACATAGCAAGATGGCCTTTTGCTGTTAGCTGAATTACTAGAACACATAGTTTGCCTTTTATTTGAGATAATTTTCTCTCATTTCTGAAGTTTTGCTTTTTAAGGTATTCTAAGGAATTCAATACAAGACCAAATTTATGAAAGAAATATGGTGTTGGCCTCGTGTTTTGGTGCTTGTTTGCCATGTTACTGTACCTGAAGTTGTTGGACGGGAACCATTGCATCTGAAAATACACGGCTTTGTTCTTTGATCCATTGTGTAGTGCGAATTCCTTATTCAGCACTTAGAAGTGGAATAATCTTCTTATGCTTAAGCATTGTCCGGTTAAGATACACTACTCAGGAACATGTCTCTTGATGCAGCTTGGTCCAAGGGCAGAGGATTTGAAGAAGCCCATAAATCCATTTATTTTCCTTTCGCGGTTGATTCTTGGGGCAATGGCTGCCTCATACTATGTGCTGGTCCCTATTTTTACATGTGGCTTAAAGATCAAATTGTTCCAAAGGGCATGCCCATATGATATGGATGGAGGAAAACTTGGGCAATGTTGAATTGTCTGCATGATTATTGCCAAGCTTCATCTGTAACTGCAACATTTACATTCCACTATAGTTGCCAGATACTTTTCTTATAAAATGGAAAACTTTCAATCCTGGAAGCTGTAAAAATACGAAATTTGCTGCATTGAAAATTTAGAGAGACCTGAAGATTATTAAAGGAACATAACACCACGCTGAAACTAAATCTACCTATGTGGTCTATCTAGAAGCAAGCAAGCAGAGACTCTTAAATAGATAATATGGCATCGTGACTGAACAAGCGAAAGAATGCTTACACTTATTCATTCAAATGTGGGGACACAGCAGGTGGACCTAGATTTTGCATTACTCAAATATTTTTAGCTTGAAAAACTAACATATAGAAAAGCCGTCAATTAATATTCAATTTCAAAATCTGCCGTGAGGGATTAAATTATAGGACCAAGAATCCTCTGAACTTCGTGAGAGCAATAAAATTAACTAACTTGCTGTCACATGGAGTTGACAAGATGCCAGCTCTTCTAGATAGTATTGCTGGAATTAATCAACTTCACAAGATCCCATTGCTGAATCCCAGCTATAGTGTCTACACAGCATAAGGTATGAAATTAAATCGATCAAATGCATCTCAGTCATTTTTGAGGACCACCAAACGCCCATACGTAGAAAACTGAGAGAAAAAAGGGATGTGGAAAGCTAACACTCAAAACAATTATACCCTTTTGTAGAAGAAGACTTTATTCACAACCTCCCCCGCTCTTCAGAAGCATTTCACTGTTTCCTGAGTATAAACCGTTGCTGAACAGGTAAGAACTTAGAGATTCACCACTAAGCTTTATCTCCACCTTTGACCAAAAAACAAAATAGAAAAAAAAGGATGGGGAAGGAACGAGAAACAAACGTTGTATCAAGGAAAAGACACCGTTAGAAAGCAAAATAAGGATGACCCAGAAAAGGGAGTTGCCTCTTTTCAGAATTTTATGCTTTCTGGCATTTTAGACGAAAATAAGTTAGAAATTTTGGTCTCTTTTACTGTACATTATGGTTCATTAGAAAAATGCTGACAGAGAGATAAAGTGGTGATGAGTGCAAGTTCTTATTCTCTTTCTCAATTTCTGTCCTTTTTTGGTCTCTTGTACTGTGCATTAGAGTACGCACCGTCAGGTTTTACAGTTCGGTGGCTTGTGAAGGCAGCGACCAAATTAAGGAACTTATTTACGTGGTAAACATAATTAAAACTATGATTAATAGGGCACATAGGTCCAAATTTAGAGAAGATAATTAAAAATTGCATAAAAGCTTGTACGATTCTATTGCAAACCATTGTCAAATATTGCAGAAAATTTATTTTAACTCAAATAATTCAACACAAAATATAAAATTTAAATAATATTTATAATAATTATTTTTTTTGGTAAATTAATTCAAATCACATTAAAAAGATCAAAATAACTATGACTTTTTGACAGTATCCATCGTCATCATACGTTGTACCCGTAATTTATGGGGAAGATTTTCAAGTTTTAAGGACTAAAAAGAAATGCGCTCCCAAGAAACCCCCACAAATGCCCCCTGGCACAAGGGAAAATTATAAAAAATAAATAAATAAAAGCACAAATTAAAGGATACTGTTTTTTCCGGGTTGGGCTCTCGTGGACCCGATTGAGAGGGTCAGCAACACTGGTCACATAAAGACAGTGAGGCGGGCGGTGCTGGGGAATACGGAAGTTCCACGTTATTGACTTTACTGCAATGGAGAGGTGGCGGTGGCACGTCGCTGTCCGACAGTTTCAGCGAGTGTTTGACAAATGACACTTCGCTTTCGGACGATCTGTACTTTGCAAACTCTCCTGTTTGATGAAAGTTAGTTAATAGTTAACGTCTGTTGGCTTCCTGATGGCTCTGTCCCAGCGGCAGCAGCGTGTCCGAAGTTGTTGAACATATCATTTCCGGACTATGTGGCCATTTTCATCCTCCCTCTGTACCCTCTAATTCTTCATTGGCTGATGCTTTTTGCGAACCCACCACAGGCAGGCACAAGCTCTTCCTTCTTTTGTCTTGGTTAAATTAAAGAGAGAATAGGGTTTTTCCAACACTAAATGGATATGATATGATTATTATAATGTGTTCGAGCACACGAACACACAGCCGTCAGCGGCATAATAATAAAAATAATTATTAAAATATAATTGAATTATAAAATTTACATATTAAATTAAGTATTTATTTTATTGTATTAAACATTATTTTATTTTTGATATGCATTTTTTTTTATAATACACCATATACCTGTAAATATACGTAAAAATAAACAATTTTTTTATTGGCCGCAAATTAAAAGAAGAACAAAATTCAAATACTTGACATTCTTCCCTTCCATCCCCCTTTCAAATACGATGATGAATGCAATCAACAAAATGAATTGATGAAAACATTCATGCAACTAAATTGGAAGGATTTGGCATGTGTCGATATATGTGGCCGGACAAACAGGGAAGCCTCCACCGCCAATGGAATCGCCACCTGATAAATTACACCCCAAAAAACCCCAGCCGAAGAATGTGCTGACTGAGTTTTTTATGTTCCTCAAAATTCTCCTTTCCTTTTCTAATTTACAATTGAAGCACGAATTGCCAAGCAACGAGGAAAACAGAACTACGAAAACTTTTGTTGATTCCATGACAACAGGCAGTTCTTGGAGGAATCAAGATGTCATATAGGGAGCTTGGATCTCCAATTCGAATAAACGGCCTATATGTATGAGCGCTCTAATGTTAATGTCTCGTGGCACAGTAATTCATTTCTGAGGGTAGAGCAGTGTTTATGGCTCATAAAGACTATCTTTCCGATGAGTGGGTAATTAATTTCCAACCAATGCAAGAGTATGCGATCGTATGAAAAGCCTACGCAGGACTGAAAGACACGTGAGTAACAAACAGTACATCGTCGGACCGGGCAGAGTCGACGAATGCAGGAAGCTGCAAGGCTGAAGCGGATGTGGGCTAGCAATGGGCCTGAGCTAACAAAGCTTTCGGCTTAAAATTGACACACGCCATGGGCTTCAAATTTAATGACAAGGCAGTAGTCGGCACTAAAATGTAATTTCTCCGATAATATAGACCGCTACAGGGGCCATAGACCCGCCGCAGAACCTTACCCGTGGTCACCGCACATAGATCTGGATGGCCGTGCATTCACACAAGGTGTGCCCATTACTTCATTGCCACGGAGTTGCTTGCTAATGTTATTTATGCAGCACACTGGCTCAACCCTGGCCCTACATTGAAACTGCTCCACCTTGTGTTAGCTGCAAATGGGTGCTACCAGCTCGTCAGTTTCCTTCAATATGAAGAAAGCAATTCCTCTTTCTATGCCATACTCCACTTCAACAAGAGCAGTAAAGACTCCGCCTATTTTACTTTCCCCGGCAATAAATCCCAAGGCACCAAACAAAAATGTCCTCGTAAGACCCAAACATGTATCCCTTGTAGCCCGTGACGGATATGACCCACCAAATATTCCAGGCAGGATCCCGCCAGAATTCCCTGAAAAGCTTAATTATGATGAATCCCCTTCAGTGCCTCAAGAGATTTTTGAAGTTCCAGGGCTTCCAGAGATTGAAACCAGTCTTCCACCTGAAGTGAATCCGCAACCTACAGAGACTCCTGAGGTGCCCACTCCAAGACCGGGGGCCACGCCGGGGCCAGAATACCCGGTGCCACCGCCCTCGTCTCCTCCTATGCCTCCTGATGTTCCACTCCCACCCCCGGGAACGCCTCGACCGCTGCCACCCAACAATTCACCCACCGCCGAAAATTCAACCGCCACGAGGTATCTACAATGAAAATGAAATTTCATAATTTCCGAACCTTAAAGCCCCAAATCTTTTAACCTTTTTTCTTCGTGGAGATCTTAGCAGAAGCAGAATAACTAGAAGAAGAACAAGAACAAGAAAGAAGAAAATTCAAGACAAAACGAAAGTATAAAATTAGCAGCTTTACCCACTCAAGAAAGAGGACTTCGTTCGACTTCATTAGCGGTCAAGAAACAGCGTAACAAATGCGAGAACAAAGTGCCGTTTTGAGGTTTTTGGTCGTGTCACGTGGTGAAAGCCTAGACGAATTAAGCAAATGTAACAACTTTAACACGACAATAGAATAGTGTTTCCAAGTATATGTTTTGGGATTAGGTGGTAATCGTATGCAGCAATTAAATTTAAAAACTTTCCCCCGGGAACGCCTCACCGCCGCCACCCAACAAACTTCCCCCGAAGTTGCTGCCTGTCCCTGATATCCTTCCGCCTCCGACTCACCCACCGCCGAAAATTCAACCGCCACCAGGTATCTACAATCAAAATGAAAATTATAATTTCCGAACCTTAAAGCCCCAAATCTTTTAACCTTTTTTCTTCGTGGAGATCTTAGCAGAAGCAGATTAACTAGAACAAGAACAAGATCAAGAAAGAGGAAAATTCAATTTATAAAATCAGCAGCATTACCAAATCAGAAAGAGGACTTCGTTCGACTTCATTAGCGGTCAAGAAACAGCGTAACAAACGCGAGAACAAAGTGCAGTTTTGGGGTTTTTGGTCGTGTCACGTGGTGAAAGCCTCGACGGATTAAGCAAATGTAACAACTTATGCTTTGGATTAGGTAGTAATTGTATGCAGTTAAAAAGAATTTATTTAACTTTACGAAATATTTGGTAATAAAATAAAAAAAATTAATTTAATTTAATTTAATTAATAAAATATTAAAATGTATCAATTATAGAATAATAAAAAAATTTGAGTTCTAAAAAATAAATATATGTATTTTGATTAAAAACTATTAAAATTTTTTAAATAAAATATTAATTTGATTAATAAAATTAAAAAATAAAATATTATTTATTTTATTTTATTTTAAAAATTATTATTTATAAAAATTAATAATTATACTAATAAATTAATTAATTAGATTATAAATTAATAAATTAGTTATAATATTTTTTAATTTAGTTATTTTTAAAATTTTATTACAATTTAAAAAATTATATATATATATATATATATTAATTTTTTTGAAATAAAAATTTTAATATTTTATAACATTTTTTTAATCATAAATTTAAAAAATTAAAAAATATATTTATATAATATATTTATTTATATTTTAAAAAAATATTTAAAATTATATATTATATTAATATTTATTTTTTAAAATATAAATTATCTTATATATATTAACTTATTTTATTTTTTTTTTTGATAAAAATTATATTAGATAAAAATAAAAATATTATAAATTATAATATATTTTGATATTAAATTTTTTTTATTTAAGTTATTTATATTTTTAAATATATTATTTTATTTTTTAAATTTTATTATATAAAAAAAAATTTAAAATATTAATTTTATTAGTTTAATTTTAATTAATATAATTAAATTAATTAAATTTTATATCTTAAAATTTTAAAATTTATAAAATTAATACCAAATTTAATTTTTAAAACTTTAAAATAATTAAATGTAATAATAAATATATTTTAATTTATTTAATCATACTTAATATTTGTAATAAAATAAAAAAATAAAAAATTAATTAAATTAAATTATTCATATATTCAAATATATCTTTTCAAATTTAATAACATTAAATAACAAAAAAAGAAAAATTGAAGAATATTATATAAACTTTTCACTTTAAATATCACCATCTAAATAATTTGAGGTTAAGGTAACAAGAACAGGTAGAACATAATCCCAAACCATGAGTGTATTCGGCAAGAATTATGCAGCCTTCTTCTTGATTGCTTCGGCGGTGTTATGCACAAATCATGTTGTCTGTGGTTGTTACACCGTTTACATTTTCAACAATTTGGTAAGTGATACTCTCAGACTCCATTGCGCATCCAAAGACAACGATCTTGGGAACCATGTATTACCAATTAATGGGAATTTTCACTTCAGTCGTGAATTTGTTCCAGACAACTTTGTTTTGGTGTGGTTTTACCTTTGCTCGCGTTAACCATGGAGGCTCCTAGGGCGTCTTTTGGGCCGTGGTGAAATTTCTAACTTCGTGTGGTCCAGATCGTAACTGTACTTGGTCAGCTAGAAATGATGGCTTGTATTTGCATGACTATTCTTCGCGTTCCTATTTAAAGCACTATAGTTGGAAACAGTGATATGTAATAGTGCATTAATTGAAATGTCTGTCCTTCGTCGGCTGCCCTCATTGGCTGCGGTCGGGTTCCTTTATGCATCGTGAAGGCGAGAATAAAGCAGCCAACTTCTTTGATTTAGTCAAATATTATAATTTGATTTGTTAACATATGTGAATTCTGGGTACTTGTATACAAAATGGGGAAGATATTGGTTCCAAATTGAAGCATTGAATAATGAAGAACAACAACAAAAAATCGATAAGATATGAAAGATGAAAGGAAATGAAGAGCCGCAAACACGTAATACTTGTTCGATAATTATATATACCCACCGTATGCCTGTCAGACTTATACAAACTACAAATAAATTGATTCATTTGTTGAAGATAGCGAGTAACCACTTGAGTTAGGCGTTTAGATGTTTTCGCGATGTTAAAATGCATGCCAAGTCCGAATTGAGCTCAATCATTCGCAAATCGCAATGCTGCCATGTTAGGCTAATTGGTAGGAAACTAATACGGCATCAAATATTGTCGTTTCATATAGATTGACAGAGAGATGATGGTCGCCACCCAATCCTCGAGTGCCAGCCACTTGCAAAGCCGAACCGAGGCCCAAACTCTCTCTCCGTTATCATGCGTTGGAAAGCCATTTCCCTTTATCTGTACAAATAAATGATAATGTTGAGCGACCCATATCTTGAATTGCCACAAAACATATTTTTTTTTGGTTGGGAGTTTTGAATAAAGATCGATTTTTTTTTTGTTTTGGTTTTTTTATGCTTCACAGAACTTAGGAAGTGAAGATTTATTATTATTATTATTTTTTTTTTTCTGGGAGGTCTTGAAGAAAAATTGAATCACTACACAAGCTTTGGACGGTAAATGATTAGACTAGAGAAATAGTGTTTCCAAATATATACTTTGGGAATGGGCAGTAATTGTATGCAGCGATTAAATTTAAAAACAACCATATTTTAGTTCATTTAATCTTATGAAATATTTTGTAATAAAATAAATAAATTAATTTAATTTAATTAAATTAATAAAATATTAAATGACTAATTTAATTTTTAAAACTTTAAAATAATTAAATATAATAATAAATATATTTTAATTTATTTAAATTTACCTAATATTTATAATAAAATAAAATAAAATTTTAATTAAATATATATTTTTTCAGATTTGGGAACATTAAATAACAGAAAAAAGTATCACTGAATAATACTATATAAACTTTTTACTGTAAATATAGTCATCTAAATAATTTGAAGTTGCCGTAACAAGAACAGGTAGAACATAATGCCAAACCATAAGTGTATTCAGCAAGAATTATGCAGCCTTTTTCTTGATTGCTTCAGCGCTGTTATGCACAAATCATTTTGTCCGGGGTCAGCATTTCACCGTTTACATTTTCAACAATTTGAAAAGCGATACTCTCAGTCTCCATTGTGCATCCAAAGACAACGATCTTGGGAATCATGTATTACCAATTAATGGTAATTTTCACTTCGGTTTTGGAAGATATTTGCCCGGGACAACTTTGTTTTGGTGTGGTTTTAACTTTGGTGGCGTTAACCATGGAGGCTCCTATAAGGTCTTTTGGTACGGGGGAAATTTCTAACTTCGTGTGGTGCAGATCAAAACTGTACTTGGTCAGCTAGAAATGATGGTTTGTATTTGCATGACTTTCCTTCGCGTACCCATTTAAAGCACTATAGTTGGAAACGATGATATGTAACAGTGCATTAATCGAAATGTCTGTTCTTCGTCGGCTGCACTCATTGGCTGCAGTCGGGGGTTCCTTTTTGCATTGTAAAGGCCAGAATAAAGCAGCCAACTTCTTTGATTTAGTAAAATATTGTTAGAATGAATTTGATATGTTACCTTATTTATTGGGCTCGCAAGTTAGTTTACAAATTTTTGGGGTTCAAACATACCTGAATTCTGGGGGACTTGTATAAAAATTGGGGGAGATATTGGTTCCAGATCGAGGCATTGAATAATGAAAAACCACGACAAAACGATGTGGGATGAAAGAAGGGAAGGAACAGACGCAAACAAATTGTTGGATTGAAACCCATGAAACCCAAACTGGACGGGGCTCAAGACGAGTTTAGGGCGAGGATAATTATATATACCACCAATAAATTGTATGTATGCGTGCTAGACTTATACAAACTACAAATAAATTGATTCTTTCATTGAGGATAGCGAGTAACCACTTGAGTTAGGCTTTTAGATGTTTTTGCGATGTTAAAATGCATGCCAAGTCCCAATTGAGCTCGATCATTGGCAAATCGCAATGCTGCTATATCAGGCTAATTGGTAGGAGCTTAACACGGCATCAAATATTGTCGTTTCATTTAGATGACAAAGAGATGATGGTCGGCATCGGATCCTCGAATGCCAACCACTCGCAGGCCCAAACTCTCTCTCTCTTATCATCCGTTGGTAAGCCATTTCCCTTTATCTGTACAAATAAATGATAATGTCGAGCGACCCTTATGTTGAATTGCCATAAAACATTTTTTCTTTTGGTGGGGGTTTTGAATAAAGATTGATTTTTTTTTTTTTTTAATGCTCCAAAGAACTTATGAAGCGAAGATTTATTTAATTTTTTTTTTTTTTTTTTTTTTTCTGGGAGGTCTGGAAGAAAGATTGAATCACTATACAAGCTTTGAACAGAAAATCTCTGCGCTTGTTTGTAGGTTTTCTTTCTTCTGCTGTTTTATGGCTTCTTCATTGCTTAATGGGGCTGAAAATCTCAAATTCATAAGTAGCTCAGCTCCAATTGGGTTAGGCTTTGTTAGGTCAAGTTCCCATGTTAGTTGCTTCCCCAAGAGAAACATAGTCTCTTATAATAAGAAGCAAAGTGTCAAAATTTTAGCTCTTAGACGTGCTTTATCATCTGCAAGGCCTGCTTCGCAGCCCAGGTTCATTCAACACAAGTAGGTTCTTGTCTATAGTTTATGATCACATCATAAACCCGGGTCACTGGACTGAGGATATGAGGGATGAGGCACTTGAGCTGGCTGACCTCTATGATAGGAATCTGATAGTGGTAGATGTTGGTGGGGGTACTGGGTTCACTACACTGGGCATTGTCAAGGATGTGGATGCCAAAAATGTAACAATTCTGGATAGTCACCTCACCAGCTTGCCAAGGCCAAGGAGAAGGAGCCTTGGAAGGAGTGCAAGATTATTGAAGGAGACGCAGAGGATCTTCCGTTCCCTACTGATTATGCACACCGTTACGTGTCTGCTGGAAGGTGAAATCGCCGAAGAAATTAGGGACAATCGGTGTGTCATTTTCATTGGAATTATGTAGAAAAGGATGTCTTGTTATGAAATTTTCTATTTGTGTGTGATTATTGAAGGGCCCCATAGAATAGCATTTAAGAGCTTTTAACATGGCACTTTTTTTTTTTTTTCATCCTTTTCTGAATGATGGAATGCAGTAATTTCTTGTGACTCCTGGAGAGAAGAAATTTTCTTTTTCTTAGAAAACAAAAGTTATGGTTAACGTTCTAATACAATATGCTTCTATCTAATTGTAAACTGCAACCGTGTGCCTCAGCATTGAATATTGGCCAGATCCACAACGTGGCATCAAGGAAGCATATAGAGTGCTGAAAATAGGAGGCAAGGCTTGTGTCATCGGGCCTTTGTACCCAACATTTTGGTTGTCTTGCTTTTTGGCTGATATGTGGATGCTCTTTCCAAAAGAGGAAGAATACATGGAGTGATTTAAAAAGGCTGGTTTCACAAATGTTAAACTAAAAAGGATTGGTCCCAAGTGGTACTGGGGTGTTCGTCGGTACAGCTTGATTAAGGGCTGTTCTGTGACTGGTGTAAAGCCATTACAAGGAGACTCTCCTCTGAAGGTCACATACTTGCCCCTTAGAATGCGTAATTGCATGGGAATATGTGGTGGGAGAACCAACCTTTTTGCTTTATTTGCATGCCATTGTGTTCTTGTTATTGTGTTGCTTTGACATTAAACATGTGACATACCCACGATTGCTTGTTTGCTTTGTTGATGGCTTTTTCAATGATTACTTTAATTAAAAGAAATCTTTTTAAAGGTTGCACAAGATTCTCTGTCCTGTCACAACATATGCTTCACACAGTTATTGTTTAGCTGGTTGCCTTTTCTGTAACTAAATCTTTTGGTAGCTGGGTTGTTGTCTTTCTACCATTAATCAGATGTTTCATGGTTTTGGACAGGGTAATAGTGCACCATTTGGCTAAGAGTTGGTCAAAATAATTTCTTCCTGCGTTTAGTTTTGTCACCTGCAATTTCTGCAATTCCTTTTTAGCATTAATTTGGCACCAATCTGTTTCTTATGTACAGACCTCTGGAACTAGATTTTTGTTGATGGCATATGCCTTTTGCATGGTGATTCCTTCTCCCCTCTCTGGAAGCAGTAGAAAGTAACATTGTTTTGTCTAAAGTTGTTACTGGCTAGGGAAGCACTTGTTTGTGTGGGTAGAAGGTGCGTTATCCCCAAAGTCCGAACTCTTTAAGCATTTGTATATGTAAGAACTCTCTTTTCTGGGTGGGCTTTCTTTGATGTCGAGATTGATGGTTTTCGGACCGGTGGAAACCAGCGCTAAGCTGCTGGATGCTTCTGATCAATAGAACAGGAAGAGGAGTCAGCCAAAAAGAAAGACCACCAAAAGTAACGACCACCAAGATATGCATAGTGATTTGATCTTTTGATCACCCATTTTTGGAAAACCATTTTTGGGGGCTTCCGCCTTACATACACAAGATTGGATTGCCCGAGTCACAAGTCTTGTATACTGTGTTATGATCACCTCATATTGACAAAAAGTCCAGAGAGCCACTCCCATTCATCTTGCTTTCAGTGGACGGACCTCGTGTTTTGGTGCTTGTTTGCCATGTTACTGTACCTGAAGTTGTTGGACGGGAACCATTGTATCTGAAAATACATGGATTTGTTCTTTGATCAATAGTGTAATGCAAATTCCTTATTCAGCACGTAGAAGTGCAATAATCTTCTTATGGAGCTTAAGCATTGTCCGGTTAAGATTCACTACTCATGAACATGTCTCTTGATGCAGCTTGGTCCAAGGGCAGAGGATGTGAAGAAGCCCGCAAATCCATTTATTTTCCTTTTGCGGTTGATTCTTCGGGCAATGGCTGCCTCATACTATGTGCTGGTCCCTATTTATATGTGGCTTAAAGATCAAATTGTTCCGAAGGGTATGCCCATATAATATGGATGGAGGAAAACTTGGACACTGTTGAATTATCTGTATGAATATTGCCAAGCTTCATCAGTAACTGCAACATTTTCATTCCTCTGGGCATTCAATCATGATTGCTGGTTGTCCGAGGAACAAGAGTAGCCTGTGTTACTCTTTCGATGTGTCATCATATTTATAGTCCAACGCATTATGTCCAAACGGTGAAGTTTAATTCCTTATTATTATGATTAACGCTATAAAGATAACCCTTCATCATCTTATATATAGATTATGTTTCAAACTCAATGTCAATTACTTGGAAGTTCAAATTCTCAATCACCGAAATACATAATTGCCAGCCGTATGGCATAAAAATGGGAACTTTGGAATGGTAACTTGCAATTTGATTATGCATGTAGTTTAATGAATGTTCACTTACTAATGGCACGGATACGCCTGCTTGCTTACGACTACAATTTCCTTCAATTTGAAGAGTCGAGTCAATTTCTTCCAAGTATTTGGCACGGGACTTCGAAGGTTCCAAGAACCGATATTCGGACCATGACCCGACTAACATTGCGATCACCTAAGAATTTGTGTTTCGTACGGTTGTGTGTGTCTCGGGTCAAGACGAAAGAAACTAAACTTGCATACTTGTCCACACCCATTCCCATTTTCTTATATAATTTCATAAGAAGAAAGAACCGATTTATACAAATTATTCTAAGTTATATATATATATATATATATAAGAAAAATGTCGGCATGTTAGCATGTACGTATACGCATAGGTGTATGGATGGAGACACATGCCTTTTGATTTGGCATTTGTCACTCGAGAAGAGATCTAAAAACCGCGTCGACAGCCAGACACATTCAATGCGGTCCTGTTTTGAACGTCTAAGACTTCAAAAGATTGGCACTCCGTTGAATGCAAATCACCCGATCTAGACTCATAAAATTTAAATGCTTTGTTGGGGTAATCGGTTGGGCTACTTTTTGTATAAAATCTTTCGACAATTTGTTTGAACGCTCTCTTTGTGAACCCCACGCGAAATAGGCGAATTGGTTGACTGCAATGGTATTCTTTTGAGTTACAAGTGTAACCGTGACGTAGTTGCTTCGTTTTTTATTGAAGAGCATGGATGCCAGGACATTTCTTGGTTTAAATTAATCTGCAACCAAATTTAGATTCAATTTATGTAATTAAATTGTGTGATCACTCTTCAAAACAGATTAACCTCCAAATCCATCCTTCACTAATTGCTCGAAATCTGCAGTAAATGACCATTTCCCCCCATTGCCACCGAATTTTCGTATAAGAATAATGTTAATGGTCCCAACTAAGAAGTCCCTGCATCTGTCACTTATGTGAATCATGACTACTATGAATATATAAATTTCTCTCTCTCTCTCTCTCTCTTTCATTTTTTTATGAAAGGAAAAAACCCTACAATTTTACTTACTCACCAACTCTCCAACTATATAATTTTTTTTTTAAATAAAAAAACCTTTGACCTTGTCTCCTTTTCCTTGTTTCACCGTTTTCATCAAAAATAAAAATAATAATAATAATTTGCAGGTCAGTACATTCTCTTTTCTATTGTTTTTATCCCATTGTCTTGCTTATTATTATTATTATTTTCTTTTTGAGTAACCACAAAGAATTAAGTAAACAGATTTTATGATTTTAATTCACTTCAAAAGTTTAGCATATACCATTTATTTGTTGTAATTCAATTTTCCAACATAAATTTTTGTTGTTTCTCTTTAAATCCACGACTTTTGAAATTTTTTTTTTAAAGTTGTTATTTTTTATCTGAATATAAACTGTATCAATAAGAAAAAGTCAAAATCATAATCTTTGACTAAACTTTGCTTCTTCAGTTGCATCTTTTGTTTTAACGAATGTAGTAAACTACCTCTATTGACCTTGTTGAATATTTCAATTCAAATTAATTTTAATATTAATTTTGACATTTCAAAGTGTAGAATGCGATTCTTCCTTACACGAGGAAGGTAAAAAATTATTGCACAATTTACAGAAAATTAATAAAAAGGGTCTAAAGAATCTTAACAAAAAGGAAAAATTGTCTCCGTTAATTATAGTTCACGGGAATGGATGGATATGGAGACTGCTTAATGGGGATCATTTGTATTGTTCTTCATATAATACACTGGCATCACAACATAAGCCAGGAAAATTCAGCCAATTGATGACCATCTTGGTAGGCATAATACAGACAAACTGGATGACCATTTGGGTATTCCGTATTTTTTGTTGTATAATTTTTTTTAAATATATGTGACAATTATATTTATTTTTTATTTTTCGTCTAGTTGGCAAGACCAGTGACCCGTAGCGTTAGAAAATTTGTGTGTTGGGAAACCTGATAAAACGGGAAAAAAAAAAAAAAAAGTAGGAATTTATTGATAATAAATAAAGTTCATGGTGCCCCTACCGCAAGACTCACGGTCTCCGTAAAGATCCCAAAAAATAAAAAATGATTATTTTAATGTAATGCGTGCAAGTGTCTCTCATTCCGTGCAAGCAAAGCAGCGTGGCATCTGGGTTTGAAACTTCTGAACACAGAACAGACCTTTCTCCACCCTTTGAATTCTCTGACATCAAACCCTTACAGCTGTCCAAAAATTTTCAGTCATACTCACACGTATAATACCGAGCAGGAAATAAATCAGCATTTTACCGACAATTTATTATCATTTTTATTATTAATTCTTAATCTCCTGATGAACCCAGAAAGAGAGAGACAGAGGGAGACTGACTTATTCGGCTTTTTTATTTTGGGTCAATATATATATATATATACACACACACGTTAGAAGAGTAAGAATCAATAATAAAACATCTAATCTAGTCATAAGCATATGTTTGACTTTTCCTCTCATAAAATTTATAGTATAGGGAGAAATAAAATATACATAAAAAATGGAAGAAAAAGCTTAACTTTATTTAAGCCGCATTGGAGTTCTGCATAAACCCAGCTAAGATTGAGCTATACTCAACGCACTGTCCTATCCTCTCCAGCTATAGCACTTTTATTTCTAATTCTCTCTCTTTATCTCTCTCTCTCGCCAAAGCTACAAAAGCAATGGAACAAGTCCTTACCGAAGAGCAGATTGTTGAGTTCAGAGAAGCCTTTTGTTTTTTTGACAAAGATGGAGATGGTTAGACGGTCTTTCTGTTTCTTCTAGTTAACTAAATTGTGTGCTGGTTTTTTGGTTTTTTTTTTTTTTTTTTTTTCTGTCATTGGAGTAATCAATGTGCTTGCAGGTTGCATTACAATTGACGAATTGGCTACGGTCATTCGGTCCCTGGACCAGAACCCATCTGCAGAGGAACTTCACGATATGATCCGAGAAGTGGATGCTGATGGAAATGGGACCATAGAGTTTGTAGAGTTTCTGAACTTGATGGCTAGGAAAATGAAGGTCAGTGAGTCCATCCTCCTGTTGTCTGCACATATATACGTGTGTGTGTGTGCGCGAGAGAGCGCGCGTGTGCCAGTTTTAACGATATTCAGCTTATAACATACCATCTTTGCTCGTATATATGCAAGAATTCCCTTGTGGGTCTTTTCCGCTTTGCAGGAAACTGATGTGGAGGAAGAACTTAAAGAGGCATTTAAAGTGTTTGACAAGGATCAAAACGGGTATATATCAGCTAGTGAGGTAATTAATTACTGGGTTTTTCTTGCAATTATTGATCTTGCTGTTGTCCTTTTTGCCTTCGCACGAGTTTCTTCATTCGTCAATAATAGCCTAGCAGAGGATTACAAGTTTGTTAAGTCTAAGGTTGGATATTTTCGTTGTCAACAAAAAATAAAAATTTGAAGTTAGTTCTATGTTCTAGGCTCATTTCAATTAAGAAATTTGTAAATGGCCTGGTATGTGCAAGCAATTTGCCCTTAAGATTAATTTGCGCAAGAAACACACAAAAGTAACCCGTGCAATTCCACATGCAATGTATACTCACCACGTTTCATGAGGCAATGCAATTGGGTTTTTGATTTGATTTGTTTAATCGACAAGGGAACTTAACAAAACTATATTTTTTTTTTTTTTTTTTGTGTTCATGTGTTAGTTGAGGAATGTCATGATCAATCTAGGGGAAAAGCTAACCGATGAAGAGGTAGACCAGATGATCAAAGAGGCCGACTTGGATGGCGATGGTCAAGTTAACTACGATGAATTTGTCAAAATGATGACAGCAGCCTGAGAAGAATCTACCAGATTGAAATTCATTCAATTCCAAATTAATTAACTCTAGTATAAATGAGCCTTTCTTCTGTCCCATTTGGTATTTTCTGTCGCTGTCGTTAGCGAAGGATTTGTCAGCGACTATAAGTTAGAATGACTTGGAAAAATCAAAACACCCCCCCCCCCCAACCCCTCCATTTGATTTGTTCAACTCTACAATATTATAGTATTCTTTCATTTCTAATCTGAACTTGTTATGTTCTCGAACGAAAACAATATATAATATGGGCTTATTTTGAAGCTGCTTTGCGGGCCACTCTCCCCGACCACCCTTCCTTTTACAGCTTCCTTTCTGTATTACATGTTGACTTTTCGCAGTTCTCCAACAGAAATAAGGTACCTGGACGGGAAATTTCTCCACTCATTTTGTTTTATTGGCCGATTTTCAGCAAAGGGCCAATTAATGGGGTCGGTCCGACAAGAGATGTAACCCATACTTTCCAAAGATTGATTCCCGTAAATTTTAATTTGTCTCCTACCCTTTATACAAAAAGAAGTAAAGTTCCCATATTCTTTCTCCACCTACCCATTCAACCATTTAGTAAAATTCCAAAAATGGCTTCCCTTTTTGTCAATAACCCCAGCTCAGTGCATTCTTGTTTTTTCCTTGAACTTGGCTAACCTGTCTGGAGTCTTAAATCTTACAATTTTACTATTGGCTACGTGAAGACTTTGGGAGAATGTTGAACCAATCTAAATCCCGTGCAGAACGACAACGTTTCAGATATTGACAAACAAAGGGAAATCTGCAAAAGGACTTGCATCACAACACACTGCAAGTTCGAACATGAACAGTCACTGTAATTGAAGCCATGCCCACTCTTGCTTGGTTCATTTTCAAGCATACCTCCGCAATCAAATAGTCCCTCTATTTACCGGAAGACCAAACCAATCTCAATTTGTGAGACCAAGCCTAGATAACTTCAGCCAGCCCAAATAGAAACATTGGAGTATCCGGGCCAGCTCAATCTGTGTCCCTGTCGGAAGGTCTGTTTTTGAGCTCGAAACGAATGAAAGTTACTTAAACCTCCTTCCGTGGGCCTTGTTTGACCCTAAGACCCTTAACCCAATTTTTTCCTACGTGGCCTTCCCTTTGTAAGAGCCCACTCTAAAGCGTGTCGTTTAACTGAAGCTTGGTTTCACATGAAGAAGAGAATTGAGAGAGAAGCTAATTTCTTAATATTATCTAATTTTTTAAAAAATAAATTATTTATAATTTTATATTATATAAATTTATTTTATTATTTTTTTATTTTTAATAAATTTCATTTATTATATAATATATAATTATAAATAAATTATATTTAAAAACATTAAAATAAAAATTTCATCGTTTATCTCTTTTTTTTTTTTGGTTTAAAATGATTCAAAATAAAAGCAGTGAATTTCTTAATAATTATTAACTTGTACTTTTTTTTCCTTCTAAGATATCTACTTTTGATTTGTTTTCCATGATTTGAAAAAAAAAAAAAAAAACAAAGCAAAGGGCCTACACATAATTATCAATCCCTCCCCCCCCCCAAAAAAAAACTCATTTCTACGTCTTTCTTTTAATACTCAAAAACTCTAAAAATAATAAAGAACAGGGAGAATAGAGTTACATCTGTTACGTATTTTAAAGATCTTTTAATGAACAAAGATTAATACTGTAGCGCTTGGAAACATATTTTCTCAGCGCACAGTCAAACGGTTATTTTTCAGTTTTCACGTCCCACTTTAATTTACTTTACTGCTGGCTGTGAAGGAGAACAAAGGGCCTGGAAGGATTGAACAAACAAGCTGGCGGCCAAGGTTTGAGTATTAGACGGCGACAGACAGACAGAAACACAGAGACACAGGCTGAACGTTGAACGGACGACAGGCGGTGGAGAAGACAAACTGGTTAATTTACCCAATATAAATTATTCTAGATTCCCATGAAAATGGGCTGTTCCTCCATAAGAAACGCTTGCAAGCTCTACTACATCCATGCCCACACTTCAAGTAAAACTTTCCTTCATCACAGCCGCCAACACCACCAGCAGCAGCAATGGAAAATATATTCAAGCAGTCATGCGACGCGCCAATTCATCATCAAAACGACGAGAGAGACTAAGTCCTATCACTGTCTTTATGCACCACGTTCATTCTCGTCGTCTAATCATTCAAATTCGAAAACAAAAGTTGGGCTTGTAGGATGGTATTTGGGCAGGCTCGATTCGTACCCGGCTGCCACGAAAACCATCACTACTTCCTTTATTTACGCTGCCTCCGACTTGACCGCTCAGGTATTTCGTAATATCAAGGGTTCATTTGGTTCTCTGTTGTTGGAATCCAATGGTTGTCCATTATTTAATTAATTAAATTTTTTTTATTCTTATTTTTTTTATTTTTGCAGTTAGTTGAGCGAGCATCATTTCTTAAATTTTGTATCTTGTTTACACGATAAAATTATTCAAATTAAATGGTCAATTGGGTTTGATGGGAAGGTTGCTACAGCCGGTAATAAGACATTTCTGGTCTCTTTCTGCGTTTTGTTTGATGGTAACAGCCCAAGTTTTTAAATTCGCAGTCAAATTAATTAATTAATAGAAAGCTATTTTTCTATGGATCCCCAATTGGCTTAAAGAAATCCTCATTGACGGACTATTACATCAGCAGCACCATACCGGTCTTAGTACCAAGTATTCAAGCAAGACTCTAATTCTGTTTTTTTCTTTTTTTTCTCTGTTCTTTATGTTGAAGGGTTCCTGTAAGATTGCTTATTTTAGTATGGAATTTCCAATTTCCTCCAGTTGTTTGATCCTATTCGTAATTCTTATCATATAACTGGAAACAATGATTTGATTAGTTATGCTTCATCCAAGTTTATATTTAAATTTACCATCTTTAGTCCATTGAATTTCTGAACTTGTTACTAATTTGGCTCTCAAGTTTGTGATGTGCTACATCGATATCTATATTTCACATCTGCAGTTACCGAGGATGTTTTCTTTTTAGTTTCATTCACCTCTAATTCTTTGTGGTAAGTGTAATTTTAGATGATAAGTTCCTCATCAATGGGCTCGTTGGATATCATAAGGACATTACGAATGGTTGGCTATGGATTCCTATTTTTAGGGCCATCACAGCATCTGTGGTTCAATACTATCTCAAAAGCTCTACCAAGACGTGATATACCAAGTACACTGAAGAAAATTTTTCTGGGACAGGCTATATATGGACCTGCAAATACTGCTCTTTTCTTCTCTTATAATGCAGCTTTACAAGGTAAACAAAGTTTGCTCTAATTGCATTTCACTGATTTCCAACGTTGCTATTTTATGCTGCATTTTATTAGTGGAGTCCAAAATCTAATTCTGATTTCAGTTACCTTCTAGTATTACTGCTTATGACAGCATTCTGTAGGTGATGCCCATATCATGCTCACTGTCATCTTGACACCAGTTACCTTGCTGTGTCAATAGGCCACCAGTAAGCCTACAATTGACATGGAGTAGTTTGTAAGCATCCATTATCTGGACAATTTTGTAGTGAATACTTGCGGGCTTCCCCTTGGTTTCTGTTCTGCAAGCTTTAGGATCACATACTTGTTATGACTCCAGCTGTGGGTATATCAGCTGCCTATTTAGTGGTTCCTTATGGTTGTTTGCTGGCTCTATGTTATGCTAGTAATTATAATCGAGAGCCATGCAGTGATGAGGTTTTCAGTGGAATCTTATGGCTTGTTGTCAATGATAGAGTCCTCGGCTTAAGCAGCAGGCCACACTGGGTTTCAATGTTGTGTGGCTTACAGTTCACAGTGTGCCAAGTCCAAACTTGAAATAGAAAAAACGCAGGAATTATTTTTCATTTTACCTGTCCCCATCTGTTCACATGAATAGTGGAGCTTTAATTCGTAGATCAGTCACCATTCTAATTCCTAGCACATTTCAACCTGCATGCAACAACAGCTTCTCATATTATCTCTGTATGATGCATTGTGTATGCTTATGGTTTTCTCTAATTAGTTGAACTGTGGTGTGAAACTCAGGCGAAAATGGTGGTGAGATTGCTGCTAGATTGAAGCGAGACCTGGTTCCGACATTGGTAAATGGTCTTCTGTATTGGCCAATCTGTGATTTTGCTACATATAAATTTGTACCAGTCCATCTGCAGGTATTGCATTCAAGCCATTTCTTTCCCATTCCCTTCCAATTCTGCATGGGATTTTGAGTCTCGAGAGCTCTAATGTTACGGCTTCAATTTTGGGGCTATTTAGTATTACTTCACTAATGCGAATGATGCATTATAAAATTCCTTGGCAGCCATTGGTGAACAGTGCATGTGCGTACTTGTGGACAATATATTTAACATACATAGCCAGCTTAAAGAAGGTAAGCATCGCCTAGTTTCTAAGCTTTGACTCAGTATCAGGAACAAATTGGATCTTGTTGAGTTACTTCATTAAAGAGGACAAGGATTCAAGAGACGTGCCTAGCTTTAATTTGTTGATCTGAGGCTAGGATAGCTTTTATTCATCAGTATCAAGGTCGAATCTTTTTGCTCGCAATCCCTCTACTGGTTGTGGACAGCAGCACAGCGTTGACCCAATCTTTGGAGGTTTCCAAATATTTTGCAGAGATTACTTCTTTGTGGAGGCAATTAACTTGTCAAAAATTACATTAGATGCAAAAAGCATTCATTGATTGGTGCTATCTAATTATGATTTTGCTCATTCAAATGGCAGTTCAAGCTCCTCGTGAAATGTTTTAGTTATTTTTACTAAATAATATTTATTATCAAAATTGGCATCCCTCCATCCTTATGATCCATAGATAACTGTTACTTATCTCACCCCATTTTGATCATCCCAAGTAACGAACCCTGGCGATTTGGGAATGGATTTCTTTGTTGCTCTTTTGGTGGAAAAGCCCCCCCCCCCCCTTTTCTTGCTTTGTTTATGACTTACCGGCCATCTGTTATATGTGAAGCTATTTCCATTTATGATTGCAGAAAGAAATGTCAAACCATCGTGCATCAATTATTTTCAGAGAGACCGTTGAATTTGTGAAATATATAATACCATAAGAGTGATGCCAGAGAAAATAGTTATTTACTTTTGACAAAGTGATGGAGTTAAGATCTAGGATTCAAAACACAAATGAATGCATTTTTGACCTATGAGGAATAATGTTAAATATCACCAAAAAAAAAAAAATTATCATCAAAATATTATATTTATTAAGATAAAAAAAATTTTATCAAATAAAATATATATTTTTTGATATTTAATTTATGGAAGAGGAGTTAAAAAAAACAAACACCGAGCACGAGGAAAAAAAAAAAAGAAAAGCAATGCATTGCGTAAGTGACTACGTGTAAGTGCCGTCGGCTAACATCCACAACTTTTTTATTTTTAATTTTTTGCTAAAAAAAAGGAAGATGAAAAACTCACAACCTTCAAACGTGTCCTCCGCTGTAACCTGCTGACGTAATTTCCCAGATTCAAATGCCACGCAATCCCTACCAAAGGTCACCATTCTAGAATTGGATAGCGAAGTCGATTCACTAAAATTCACCGATCTAGAAGACGATTCAGCAAAATCAATGGTTCCATAGACCCCCCCCCCCCCAAAAAAGAAGTTATTTTACCTTTTATTGTTTAAAAATAAAAAATAAAAACAGCATGGTGTTAGTTCAGAAAGACACCATAATCAAAGCAAAAACCGAGCTTTAACCAGCACTAAAATTCAGCTCATAACCAAAACACGAACCAAATCATCGTCAAAATTATTAATATTTTTTTTAATCTTTTTTGTAACGTCTACCCTTAAATATTAGAGATTGTTAATATTAAATTAGGTGTAAAAAAAGTCTATTTAAATATAAAAAAATTATTTAGACTTGAAAATATTCAATAATAAATCTTCCTAATTAAACTGATTGAATACAGTATGTGAAACAGAAGAAGAAGTCTATATCGAATACCATATTAAACATACTTATAATATATATATATATATATATAAAAGTAATCTGATTAGGTGTAGTTCGGTTCAAATATCAGTGGCGAAGAGCTATTCACACTGAATTGCACTTGTCCTTCCATCGAGCTTTGCGGCCACGCCACAATTCGGTTGGTCCTTCTCTGACGTGCGGAGTCACGCGCTTCGGTCATAAAATTTCTAGTTTTTACCGTTAGAATGTGGGCACATCATATTGAAAAGCAAGGCGGCAAAGGAGACGACCGCAGAAGCAAAATATCTAACACCATTACCGTACGATTAGAAACCTCGTATGAGAATCATCCACGTGGGGGTACACAACCACCGGCCGTCTCAATCAGCGAGCCAAAAACGGTCGCAATCTTCCCGACTTTCCAACATTGGATCCGAACGCTCGAAGCCTCTAACAGACACGTGGCGACCTAACAAGACACGGTGGCTTGAGTAGCCGACCGGTGTTTTTGACTCACTTTAGAAGGAAGAGATATATACAGAGAGAGAGATAAAGATTTAGAGAGAGATAGAGAGAGAGAGAGAGAGAGAGAGAGAGAGAGAGAGAGGGGTGGGGATGGCAAGTCGGTTACTTTGTCACTTTAGGCCTCTCTTTACTTTATTCCCTTTCCATTCCTTATTTACTTCCGATTGAGAGAGTTTTTTTTTTTTCATTTCTCGAAATGTTAGTGTTTAATTTAAGAAAATTTCTAATTTAAGGCTTTTTTTTTTTTTATACGGTGTTATAGTTAAAAAAGTAAGAATAGTGAGTATTTTAATTTAATCATACGATAGATTGATAGATTTACGCAAATATATATTTGGCGAGAGAGAGAGAGAGATATAAGAAGTTTGTTTTTGATTTGTGGGTTTTTGGGGTTCTCGCTGTTTGATATCTCTCTTTCTCCTCTTCTCCAGCTTGGCTGAGGAGAAGCGGTGGATAAAGGGTAACTGGTAGTGACTTGGAGTCTTGGAAAATATGGAGTGGTTGAATAAGATGGTGCGTCCTGCGAGGAGAGTTTGGCACGGCGTCGCTTCGCGCCTTTGGATTCGCAACCACGGTAAGTCAGTTCCTCCTTCCTGCCTTGTTGTAGGCTAACCATCACTCATCATCATCATCATCACCATATGAGGATCACCAGTTCCATACAATTTTGCTAATTGGATGGCGATATAGACGATTTTCTTGGTGGGACAGGTTTGAAGTGCAACTTTTGATGTCACGAGTTGGGTATCGGTGTGGTGATTAAGGTTGTCTAGTTATTGTTTCTGTACTGAAAAATAACGAATTCAGATCACTTTGATATAATGATATTTTGTTTATGCTTTACAAATTCCAACCCTCCCCCTCCCCCATAAATTTCTTAAACAAATAAAAACCCAAGAAAAAAAAGTTGAAAAACAAAAAAGGAAAAGAAATTTTTTGAGTTCCTATTAGAATTTTCAGTTAATTCAATTCGTTTCCTTTTAGAAAACTGAGAATTTTCAAACTATGTCCAAATGGGGTTATCTGGAAAGTGAAAAGCATCAATTGGATGCTATTAATTTGCTAAATAATTTTCAAGTGAGCAAGTGACAGAGGCGCTTGCTGTTATTATGACAGCTGTTCTTGTGCTGCCCAATTTGAATTCAGTTTATCTGTCACTCTTTCTTTTGGACTATGATTGCTGTCCTTTCAGTCTGCAATCCTCTGAGGCTCTCTAACCTGTGAAATATTTCGGGGAAAACAGGGCTGTTGAAGCTGCGGCACGATGTGAGGGCCTGTGCTTATGAAGATGTTCAGATTATGTGGGATATGCTGAGAAAAAATGAAACTGAAAATGCTCGAATCTCAGGAAAGATCAAAAGGAGGTCTATTTGGAGCTGCTTTGGGTGGACTAGGTGGACTCTTCGCCGCAGCTTTTGATCTTCTCGTACACGAGACTCTCTCGTTAAATACTCTAAGTCCACTGCATTTGTAATGAATGCTCCATGTCTATCAGCTGATAATAAAAGAGAAAGGAAGGTTCCGTATTCGTACAGTTTGAGATAGTCTCATCTGCTCTTCGTGTCAATTGATCATTTGTAGATATCATCTGCCCCCACTACATGGATGTGATCTATCTCTCCCTTGTCTCCATGCTTTGCCTTCCTCTGGAATAAATAAGCTATTATGTGGTACATGTGTTCTTGGTGTATTGCCAATGACTCAAATAGTATTTATGCTGTATTGTTGTTTTTATGCTTTTGCACCTTTGTTGTTTTATTAATCTCTTAATCAGTTGGAGGTGAAATCCTTGGACAAGAGGAAAGGGCAATGCTAGCAACAATCGATATTACACACTCTCTTTTTAATCTTTGATGCGAGAATTTCTCATATGTCCAACAAGAAAAATTTTACACTGGCCACCCGTAAGACTTTATCTTCAAGCCAATTTATCTCTCTTCCTCACTCCTTCTTTCTCACGTGTTCTGGACCAACATGCAAAGACCCATGATTCTTTCCGCCTTTCTTCTTGATTTTCCTTCCTTTTATGGTTGGGTTTCCATCTATCATCTCTTTGCCTTTTTCGACATTTCTAGAGCATATCAGAAGTCACGGGTCTTCTTCAGTCTCGTGACCTAGTAGGTTTCCATGTGACCCGTTATCTTCAGCCACAATTACTTGACTTTGACGGCACAACTGCTTGAAACTTTGTTTTGGATGCCCATATGGTAGCGGTGGAGGCGATAGTTGGGATGCAGAGATGCTTGAATGGTAGGTATGCCTTTCGTTTTGGGGGAATATGATATCAAAATACGTTTTTGGCACTTTCCTCAAAAGGAGACTTACTGCTTGTGCGTGGAAATATGCCTTCCCAAGGTATAAAATTTTCAGTGCTTCGTGGGTGTATAACAGACCTCATGAACTCCGTTAATAAAAAAAAAAAAAAAACAACTACACCATGAACTAAATTGTTTGGGAACAAATTGTAATTATCAGCTGACTTAACTAATAATAATAAGGATTTTGGTATAATTTCAATAAACTTAGAACAAAATTCTCCTTAAAGACTGAACTGCAAGAATTTAGGAGTAAAACTTTAGGTCCACTATGGCCTTTATTTGACGGGACTAACATGCATTTTGGGACGATCCTTTTCGCCAAGGCGGCACAAAAACAGAGAGTAAGATGCTACCGACTCAACTCGTGAGGAGGGTAAAAACGTTGCGTTGCGACCAACCGACTTAATAGGCAAGAAGCGGAACACGTCGCTGTCACGTGTCCTCAAGTCCGGCGGACCTATAAAAACCGATGCAAAAGTATTCCGTTATTACGGCTATGGAGCCCAACCGCCGCGCCGTTGTTGCCTTGGAAAGTGACGGTGGCAGAGTGAACAACAATGAGGTCATCGTGATATCCACAGACTCTAACTAGACTCTGCTGTGTTGGGGCCTAAGCAGTCATGATTTCGGTGCTTTGCCTTGTAACGCTATTTCATAATTTCACGCTAATTTTTAATGTATGGGCTTTCTTATGGTCCTTTTGGTGAATTACTCGGCCCTCTTTTTGGGGAGACCATATCCCTTTTGAATTTGTTTTTTCTTTTTTTTTTTTTGGGGTTACATAAAAATTAAATTAAATTTATTGCTCATCAGCTATTTTTATACAATGTACCGGGTATGCAGGCTATCAAATTAAATTGTCAATAATTCGGTTCCCCTAAAACTATGAGCAAATAGTAGTTTGATAATTAACCGTCAAATAGATTAAGCAGGCTTTGAGTTGTGGCCGTTAACAAGCACGAACAACAAAGCCAGACAAATGGTAAAACCACATTGTCGCCCGGTTAGACCATGAATTCACTACATATATTTAAATTTATACAAGCGGCTGGAAAATACGTCCAGCCAGCATTCTCTGGCAATGGATACGTACTTAGCAGCTTGTAAAAGCCTCCACGTCAATCAAGCAAATGTAGCGAGATCAATTGTAAAAAACATCTTCGCACACCTGCCGCATGCGAGCACTGCACGGTGTTGCCTTCATAGATTTAGTTTGATTACTCTCGCATACAGCTTCTGAAACTCGAAGAAAACTAGAGAATATCAGAAGGTTCTACAAACAACTGCAATTTTCCAGAAGGAGAAGCAATTTATGTTACCAATGCACCTGTATGCTTACGCACCAACGGGGCATTACCCAGCAGGCAACCAATTCAGAGACCGAGGCAACTTTTATGTCCCTGCATGCAGTACCTCATCATTTTATTCGGGACCCGGACAAGAGAATCTTTTCAGAGGTTGGCCTCCACTGTGGAGATGTCTATGCTCCATGGCTTATCGCAAACTTACAACAATCAAACTATGACACGGCAGATCCCACCTAGACTGGAACTGGTTGGGGGGCTTTGCCCGTGTCAGATGTGGCCAGACTATCATAGTATTCAACCAACACTTCCCAACCTCCGGGGCACATAAACCCATCAGGGGGATTCTCTTTATTCCTTGCAAGTGTTCGCATCTGCAAAATGGAGTTAAGCATTTGTTCACACCTCAGATCCAATGAACAGTAAGTATACCTGAAAAATACATTATTCTTTGACTCCAAAATTAGCCCCCCCCCCCTTTTTCCAGTTTCCTTTATTTGTCGCCTTTCAATTACAGTTAAGTTGGTTTTATACCTTGGTGCCAGAAATGAAGAGGAAGTCCTGTGGCCTTGAGGAATCAAAGAATGCCATTTTACCCTGAGTCTTATCATATGCTGCAACCTGCAGGTCATTTCAATGATAAGGTTTCCAAATTTTCTTTAAGTTGGCAAGAGCAAAATCAAAAGATATAATGACAGCCAGACAATTACATACCCTGAAAGGAAGAATGTTAAGCCGTTCCAATCCAGGAGCCATACTCAGCACCTTCTTCCCATGGTCAGCATCATACAAGTCTCTTTTCTCAACTGGATGCCCCATTCCAGCCGGATCCCTACCAACAATATAAAAATTGGCTCCTGCATTTATCCGAGATTTTGCATGCCACTGCACCTCGGTTGGACCAGCATAATGCATTGGAGAAGGGAATATAGAAACCACAGTTGTCTCTGGATCAAGAACACCATCCTCAAGAACCTAAGAAAATGCCACTCTTGTCAACTAAACAAATATTAGGCTAATGCAATTCTATATATTATTCTTTGCAAATAGGAATGAGGGGGTGCCTGAGAAGAATGTTTGAGATCAAAATAAGAAACAAGATTATGAAAATTAAATAGTATTCAGGTGATTGTTTATTGTTGCCTAACACACTGATCAAATCAACCAACAAAATATAACCTAGAAACACAAAGCATTACATCAAGGAGTTGACTACACCTACCTTCTCATGTTGTCTCATACGCCAGCTGAGTGGAACATCATCTGCTTTTGTGTAACCTCCCAGCGGATGAAGCAGAAGGATAGGGTTCTTGTAGCCCATGTCAAGAAGTCGCCTACGAGTATCTGTCATGAGCAAAGCATGGCCATTATGCACTGGATTTCTGAGCTGGAATGCAAAGACAGCATCTGCATTTCTCCTTGTAAATTCCTCACGGAGTTCCACAGGCGATAATCGGAAACGATCAAGGCCATCACGGTACTTTATTGGTTCTATAACCTTCAAGTCTCCTCCAATCAGCCAGTTCCCAGCTTTGGTTATAGTTTCTTCTACATAAGGCAGACCAGGGGCAGTAGTACCCCATGTTCTAGCTATCCGTTCTTCTTTGGGATGCTTGTATGTTTCAATACTGGAACACGTGACTCAGGAATCAGGACATTGGAATATTATGACAAAATAAATAACTTAAAAAATAAATGCCTAAATTCTGAGAAGGCTTTCCTCAGCATGTACATTGCTGGGCATACATAATAGAGTAACCACAAATGAGCAAGCAATTATAGCACAATAAAAGAAATGGCAGTAAACCAATATCTTCAAAAGAGGTTAAAGAGTATGACATAAATATTTAGTACACAATTTTAAAGTTCAAGCACAAAAACAACATCAATGCCTGTTAAACCCAGTCTCAGGAAGAAAAATAAAAATTAAAGAAAGAAAGAAACCAAAAACTCAAGAAAAATCTAAATCAGAACAAGAAATGAATGTGTAAAACAGCATGAACAAAACATAATGCCTGTTCTAGTACACTTGTTCTCAAACAGTCTTTGGAATTAATCGCAAAGTCAAAGGTCAAAACATCAAGTTGCTTAAATTTCCTTTATATATACATATATATATCACACAGGTAATTTCATAAGATGCGGAATGGCATAGAAAACTACTGGTACTCACACAAAATCAACTAAATAAACTTATAAAGAACCACTAATGACATAGTACCGTCAGAATAAACAAAAATTTCAATTGCGACACATTCAACAACACAAGAGGCTCAAAAACAAGCTGCAGTTGATATGAGACCTGCCATATCCTATGTCACCAATCGCATTTGGCTAAAGGTCTAGCTCCAACTCGAACATCCGTCCATCCTTGGTGGAGCTCGGTTACAACCTTGTCATCTCTGTCAATTTCTCCTATAAAATTAACACGCACAACGCAACTATATTTCTAATTTCTACCAGAGTCCGGCATATTTTAGCTCGAATTGCATTTGAGTGGCGCCTATAACATGTATACACAAAAGACTAAAAACATAGCTAATTACCTGCTAATTGCTCCTCCACAAAGTTCTGAAAACGCATTAAACCCTATTAACTGAAATAATTTAATGCAACCGTTGAAAACAATATAATTCGTTTCTTCCCATTAAAAATCAACATCATTTTTTTTTTGTTCCCCGCAGGGGAAAATAATGGAACTTTATATGAAACTTAACTGCAAATTTTCTCTCACTAAACTTATGTCTGATTGACTGAATCAATTCTTTTCCTAAAACAAGGAAGCACAATAAGAAGGTGCAGCAGCCAAAAAAACCAAAAATGATTCAATATCATATTCAGTATAGGAAGTCTAGATGGACAAGATAGATATTAAACATGCGTGTATTATCTTACTCGTTCAAAATCGCAACTGTATTGTCGTCGGAGTCGACAAGAGCCACCCTCTTGGACTCGCCGATCCGCTGCTTCTGCAAGTCGTCGATGGCGAGCACAATGGGCACCGACATGTTGACAACTGACCCATCATCCAGACGAAGCGCGTTGAAATGAAGAGTTTGGAGGAACTCGGGTTCTCTCATGAACCCGCGGAGTGGACTGGCCCACCCTTCGCTCAAAACGTGGACCCACTGGAGATCAATCTTGCTTAGCCTCACCTTAGGCAGCGACGCCGCCTCTCTCTTCTTCGCATTCTTCTGGGACTTTTCAACAAAGAGCTCCACCAGTTTCCCGCCATCCGGGTCGATGAGCCCGGCCCGAACCCGGACAATTCGTCGGCTGACCTTCGTGGGGACGGCCAATTTGAAGGGAGGCGCGAAATGGGCATTGAAGGATTTGGGGATGGACCGATTCGGGCACCGAATATTGGAGAATGGAATGGACACTGAAGCCATTTGTGAAGAGAACCCGTGGCCGGGTCTCACTCGGGGACCTTTGACGATGGAGACGAGGACAGTTTGGGGATTTCCTGGTCTTCTTGATCAGAAGAAGGTATGAAACACGAGCAACGACACTATTTTGTTTGGTTTGGTTTTTTTGGGTTTAGTCAAGGTATGCGAGGGACAGGAATTTCCGTTTATATAGGAGAGCGACGGCGTGCAAGCGGGGTTACATTGGGAGGATGAACCTGGACACTCTCTTGATTTCCTTCTACTTTCTTGTTACGTAGCCCTCACAGCTTAATGGTTGTCTCGACAATCTTTCCAATCACGAGTTTACTTTGACTAACAATAGTCTCACGGAATCCAGCCCACAGCCGCCAAGATCGCACAGATGGGATGGCGGCAAAAGCAAGCCATGCCACCGACTTCACTCCCATTCCAAGAATCTTCCTAGTTTGAATTCAATTCAAACATGCACCAAAGACACTGCTTATTTAATAATTACTTTAAAGTTATTGCAAGACAGGTGTTGATCTCTTGCGAATGCGCATTTGCTAATGTCACGGTGTGGAGCAATGAATCCTTTACTTGAACATGCATGTATGGTAGCCGCATTTCTGGCTAGCTGCAGAAGCCACCAGCTTGAGTGGTGTCAAAGCCAAAGTTTACCAGCCTCTTTTGTTTTGTCTTCTCGTTTTGAGGTGAAAAGCCATCTTTTTAAGGGAAAAATCTGAGTGATCAGTAGACAAGTCAATCACTATAACAACTGGGGGCTAAAGCTCAAAGCCATCAAATCTACATCTTTCTAAGAAAGATTTCCCCAGTCCTTTTCATTTCTTCATTGATGTCAATAGCCGTCCTCGTTGAATCAGTAACTGGATGGAAGTTGGGCACGTCTCTTCTTCCACTTTCGCTCCCAATTCCAGTCTCCATGGAAGCGTCCTTTTCTATATTTCAGGTGAATTAAAATAAACGCGCCATTAAATTTTAAATTTGATATATTATAATTAAGTTTTGTTTAAAATTATTATTATTTGAATAATAAATTTTATTTCAGAATATTTTGAACCAAAATAGTAACAGGTAAGTTTAAATTTAGACCCATAAAAATAATAATTAACATATTTTTACTATGTAATTATTTTTAATCTTAAAAATAAATAAGATGGGAGTAAAATATACGCATGTTGGTGCTAATGTCACACCAGCACAGTAGATAATTAATTGAATAGTTAATACATGTTGGAACTAAATACGTATATCTAGTTCCTCGTCAAAACATTATATATACCAAAAAATATTTTAGTAACATAGTCAAATACTTACAATACGCTACGAACATATTACAGTGGGATTTGGCACAGAATAGAGACATACCGAACAAAAAGGAAAACCAAACTGCCCATTTTTGAATTTAGGAAGGTTGGCTTAAAAAGACTAAAAAATTCACAATTTTTCTGGTAAAGGAAAATTTTAACACATACCAATTTCGGTATATTGTATTTCTAGCTTTTCTTTTTTTTTTTTAAGTGATTAAAAACAAGTCTGCATCATTATTGGTAAAAACAATCCTAATAAGTATCTCATTAGTGGGAAGGGAGCGGAAAATGATTTAGATAATCTGAGTTGGGCTTATTTGGGGTGGGCCAATTGCTTATTGGAGTCGTCAACGACAGTTTCAGGTGGGCTAGGCAAAGCCCACTTAATAATAATATAAGTACTTAAGGTCTGTTAACAGAGAGAGTGGAATGAGGAAGCGGAGCTGTCACCACTTAATAATACGCACGTCTCTGTCTTCTTCACGATGGTGTTGCTTCTGATCGCATCAAACTTTAGCTGAAGCTGATGCTGACGCTGATTCCAAAAATGGGTTTGAAATTCCAAATATGGTTCACACGAAAACCTCACACAATTCAATACCCTCCAGTTAATTCCTATTATTTTGAAAAATTCCAAATACAGCTTCCTGGCGCTTAAATCTAAGTTTAGAGCATGCATGCCAAAGATTTAAAAGAAGTGCACATGTACGAGATCTGTAGGGGACAAGAACTTTGAGAGGAGTATAAAAATTGTGATAATATGCACACGCATAGGTACATTTTTTACACTAAAAAGATGCAAAGAAAAGATAAAGTACCATATTAGTATAATAATGGGGACTGGTGCCAGTCGTGGAAGCAAAAGGATAATGTTTGATCTTTAACACATCAAACCCGTAGGTTTTGGGTCTTGTTGGTCCCAAAACACAAGTACTTGCGTTTTGTTCTTTGGTGATGGGAATACCATTTTACTATTTTGGAGTCCGTCCCATGGATATCATAAGAGTTGTGACATTCATTTAGGAGTTCTCACCTTCAAATCTTGGAAGAAAGGTGCATGGTTTATAGGAAATTTCTAATAAATACAAGTGACTTGGACTATAAGTGTCCAGCAAGCGACGTAATTAAAGGCAAGAATTCAAGAGTTTTGGAGTCCTTAATCGTCGTGAACGATTGAGCCAACTCGTGTCAAGTTACTCACCTTTTGTTATATTTTATTAACCGATCACCTTTGCCTAGGTAAATACATTGTTTATTTGTTTATGACTTAACTATTCACCAATTTGCGAAGTCCTCGCCCAACTTCAATTCACTGCGTTTTCATCACTTAACCACTATTAGTGTTAAATCATCATTCTGTCAAAATTCAATTAGGAACATCTAACAAAAGGATGACGTGAATTGACATGTCAACACTAGAAGGGGAAAAAGGAAGAAAATCAAGTACCTCCAACGTAATTGTCTATTAGAGGGGTGCAATTAATAAGCAAAGAAGAAGATTGCGGCCATCAAGAACCCATGATCCCACGAAATTGGAAGAGAGTAAAATCACGTGGGAAGCATATGACCGTGAGGAGTATGTCACCTGGAATGTCATCTGTTATCTCCGAAAAAGGAGGGGAAAATGATATATTAATGCTATAGTTAAATGATGAAAAGATGGTAATTTGAAGAGCGATGACTTTGTGTAAACTTGAAGTGATGAAGGATGTATTTTTGTCCTTTTTGTCATATCGAATAAAATGGTAAAGTGAAAGTGTGAATATATATTCCTTTTCCCATCAATTCAAAACTCCCCCTTCGTGCAAAGAACAACACTTTCGACGAAAATGATGTAACAACAGTTCTAAACTGTATGATTGAATTATTGGGAACAGTGACCCTGAAAAAGGAAAAAACAAAAGCGAAAGGGTATTTTCTGCGATATCGTTGTTTGATTAGCCGATATATCACTTTCAAAATACTGAAAATGCGAAATACCGGTCAAATGCAGCACAAGATTCAACTGTATCAATCAGACAAGAAAATGGGTTAAAAAAAAAAAAAGAATGCAAAAAATGGGGAAAATAATGTGTGAAAGGTACATATAGCCCATTTATTTCTAGTACGAACTGGGGGAAGGATTATATGGGCCACCACCAAAACGTGCACTAATCCATGGACTTTGGGATGTTTTGTGGGGCCCAACAGGACAGCTACAAGACAAAGATTTTCTATTTATCATTTTCAATTTTTCATGATGCTACTTTTTATTGGTCAAAAATGCCATCATTGCTTTTCACATCGTGTTTTTTCTTTTTCTTTTTTTTTTTTTTTTAAAAAAAATTTCTTTTAAAAAAAAAAAAAATTTGTGTGCATTCCTTTTTACAAAGTATAAGATGTGAATGCGGTAAGGTGATTAAAAGCGGGATATCTAAAGCACTTTATATGATTTCTTTTTTTTGATTTCTGACTTTTCTGCTTTTGGCTGGGTGATAAAAGGTTTGGCGCCCTTCGATGCTGTCCAAATGCATACTTTTTTTTTTTTTTTTTTGGTTGAAAGTTGAAAAGGCCTGAGCCGAAAAATAAAAAATGTCATCAACTTTATGACAAATGACAGAAATTCTCAAGGTGCTTTGCTTGTTTATCTTGGGTAGAAAGGGCACAATACATTATTGCTAAATCAATAGAACCTATCAATAATGGGAAACCATTGTAAAGAAGACAATACCATATAGATTCATAAAAGAGTTGTTGCATGTTTTGGTTCATTTGCATTAAAATGATCAGTTTGGTGTACGAGTAAGGACAGAGAGTATCAAAAGTGGGTTCATCTCACCACAATGCTTCTTTTTTTTTTTCCTAGCTTCCCATCAGACGGAGGTTATTGTGTAATTGCATTAATGGTGAAGGCTAGTGATATCACAAAATGAAAATTTTCTTCATTTTCCATTCCTTGCCCAGTTGGAGTTCTATCTTACGGCTGTGCATGAGAACCAAATGCAGGGTAAATGAAATTTTGATTGCCATTGCCATTATGTATTCTTTTCGAGATGGGCATATCATTTTGAAATGCATCATCACTTAGTAATGGTAAAAAGTGAATCCATGCGGGTTCTGGCAATCATTTCCAGTGGATGCTGCCTAAATGGTCACAAGTTTGGCTTGGTTGGGATAATTTCCTTTTCTTTTTTCTTTTGATCGTAATTATAACCCTCCGAAGCTTGCCTATCCTGTGATCGTCAATGGGGACCTCTCGGTGTGGCCCAGAGTAGCTAATTGAGACAATTTAGATTGGGCCTGAGCTAGTGCATAGTGTGGTGCCACTCCCGACATGATTCGTCTTAAAGCCATCTTCCTTGTCCCTTTTCAACATTTGGCAATCTTCACTGGAGCCCACTTGGTACACGCGGCGGAATTTTAGGGAGCTCATGGAGTTGAACCAAAGTAAGGGGACGCCAGTTTTGGCAATGGCATTCCGGGGTTCGGGTCAAAGTTCTTTGTGGCAGCTCTGCAGAGTTTTCAACTGCTTAGGGAAGACTGACTCTACCAAAAAGCCAAATGTTTTCCCCTTTGGCAGTTTTACTACTTTCATCTAAAGTCTTGCAAATGGAAAAGAGTTCCTTTTTTGTTTACAGAAAGAAAATAAAAAAACATGAAAAAAATATATATTTGGACCACAAAGTAATAAAGCTAGCTATAGTATTTTAAGTCATTACTTACCGTCTCTTTTTGCCACTTTTCTGGCCCTAAACAAACTTTATGAAGCAGATAATAGCACTGTACTGGCTACATAATATGGTAGCCACCTGTCTGTGGCAGCAGCTTTCACTAATATATACAGCTAGGCTGATTGCTTTATTTCAGCAAGGCACACTATTCATCGCTTTTTCTTTTTTTGCCTCCTTTTTTCCATTAATAGATTTCATTCTCTCTCTCTCTCTCTCTCTCTCTCTCTCTGATATAATCCATTCAACTAAAAACAAATAAAGTAACGAAGGGTACCAGGCAAAAGTCAGGCCAAAATTCAGTAGAGAGGAAAAGTTGGTTTCCTAACATGAGTGAGAGGATTTAATAGAGAAATCGGACTCGCACGGTGAAAATAATTCTTGGACCTAATGTCTCGACTTTGAATATCAGCAATACCAATCGAGAAAAAAAGGTGCAATTATAGGTTGGCTAGTCGGACTTTATGCATCAATTCATTGTTTATTTTTAGTGGGAAGTTCGAGTTACAGAAGTGTCGGTCAAGTGAGTTCAAAGGTCAGGATGAATTGGTAAAGCCATCGAAGACAAATAATTAAAAAAATGGAAGAGTGAATGGAACATATTCAAGCACACAATAATTAATCCACAATTTTGTCCATCGCTTGTTCATCTTACTTTTGAAGCCAAATCCGGATGGATGTTTAAGTACACAAGTTTGCAAAAGTAGTTTTGAAACTAGAAAAACATGATTAAAACGGGAAGGAACTGTTTTAATAATAACACGAAGAAAGAAGGAATACGTTATATCTTCTTTAGTAGTCCAAATTCAATAATTTTCTTAATCTTAATGACCCCATAACTTTTTTTGGTCAGAAAAAAAAAAAAAAAAAAAAGGAAAGTAGGTGGACCAGGACATTGGGTCATTGGTCACCACAAATGTAAAAATGGAATCCATCATGCCTATATGACGGGAGATTTTTATTTTAATTTTAACTTTTAATATAATTTATTTATAATTTTATAAGATATAAAAAATCATATGATTTATTAAAAAATAAAAAATAATAATAAAATAAATTTATATATTATAAAATAATAAATGAAATATACTTAAAAAAATAAATAATATATATTTTATAATTTACATATAATCGTTATTCGATAGATATCAACCCATATTATATTGGATTGCTACATTCATTGCGTGCATCTTAAAATGATCGAAAGAGGGAAATTAATAACAATTAGGAGCGCCAATTATCCAACCTCCAAGAAGAGAGACACACGCATGGCGCATACATTAAACATAACCCCAATGACCTAGTTATAAATGCTTGGCACATGACCTAGTCATAATGGCCCGGCAGCTTGTTTCATAATGAACCCAAATATTTTATGCATTGTTATAGCGTTATTCAATTCCAATGACCATACCACTGCAAGTGTGATCGCAGCTCCCACATATCAAGAAATCACCCATCCATCAGTTGAAAATATCCCTTGTCGTTTCCCATCCCATGGCTTGTTCTTAAATAAAGAAAAGAGGATCGGTTAAAGTTATGTATTTATGCTAAATGCTCTGCATGTGGATGAACAACATAATTTTAGAATTTCAAAGACAAGTTTAGTTTTTGCGTTAACCTATTTCCATTATCTCCAAAAGATTTCTCCTATGGGATAACCTCATTGATTCATTGATTAAAAATTTTAAATCTTTCCTTTTGAGATCCACTTTTTACAATTTGACTACATGCTAGCAAATTTTTTTGGGAGTAATTTAATTTTCATACTGAGTGTTGTTAATTTATTTATCATGTTCAATGTGTTAGATCACGTTTTCATTATTTTTAGTTTTGATGTACTTATATAAATTGTTCTTTACTCTTGTGTGTGTCGTGCATTCCTATTTAATTGCATTTGATGAGTTGGAAATTCTCCCACATAGATTATTATGTCTTTTATGTTGTAAAGGTTTTTTTTTTTTTTTGGGAAGAAGTTTTATGTGATTTTGTATGGCAAGATAAGATGTAAAAATTGATAAGAGAAGATTATGTATGAATTTATTTACTAGTTAGACTTTATTTATTAATTTATTTTTCAATAGTAAAATTATAACTCTTACAAGAATTTATTAAAAAAAAAAAAGTAAAATCAAGACATTTAAATTTTTATATTTTTCACTTTTTTTTTTCTCAATTTTTTTAATTATTGATTATAATTATACAATACTTAGTTATTATTTACCACGTAATTAATTATTTTCTCTTATATAAACTTATCTATATGTAGCACTTGTCATTTATAATGAAATCGTTTCAAGCTCTATAAGCACATTATATTGTAACTTAATTTAAGTATTTTGGAACCATCGCATGCATTATCATATAAGCAATCTCACACCATGCTACCATTTCCCACCGCCTAGAACATGGGGCTGTGGTGTTTTCTATGAATTGCACTTCTTTCTTTTTTCTTTTTTATTTGGTTTTTTCTAACTTAATCAATTTTCTATGATCACCCAATGTTCCAAAGGCTAAAAAGCAAGATGATGATGATGACGACGACGGTGAACAAGTCCCGATCGTGAGTGAAGTCACATTATCTCAACCATTAAGGTTACCACTTATTATTGCAATAAATGGGGCTCACATGACATGAAAGCAACATATCCTATTAATGATTGGTGGAGTTCCACGTCATCTTCGAGGATTTTATTGCTTGCTGCATCGGCCTCCGATATTTGAGATAGGTGGAATATACGGCGGCAATGTTCTGAATGTGCTAACAATGTGTTATTCTTTTGCATTAAAAATAGAGAATAAGTAGGCCATCTAATAATTTTAACAATCAATCGCTGTCGCATATACTAATACCCAGAGGAACTTCTACTGTGCTTATATCTCGAATTAGAAATTTGACCTAAGTATCTGTTTATACGAAACTGCAAGATGTGTATATATATATATAAAACACTGTTTCCAGTTTATTGCAAACGAGACATGAACTTTAACCATAATTTCCGAAAATTTTATCGACAAACCTATAATTTTTGGCATTGTCGATGGGTGTATCTAGTATATTAATCTGCTTTTGTATCTCTCTGTCTTTTTGAACATGAGCCAGCCCTGTTTTCTATTATATATATATATATGCAAGTTAAAAAAAAGAGCGTGTCTTTTTCATTTTTTGAAGCATAAAATAAAAATGTCAATTATAATATAAAATTGGTCTATATATTGTGCATATTATTATATTATGTATGTAGCGTGGTGGGTGAAGGGACCCGCCACACGCACTCTCTCTTTATTCTCAACCTGGGAAGACATTTACTTGGGAAACTTCACCCCACTGCCACCTTCACTCTCCAATATGCCTCTAATTTGTCCACAAACACTGACCAAACGCAACGTACGTACTCTTTCACTATTTTATTTGGGGACACAACGAAACAAACCCTGCCCATCTATCATGGTATCAGTTGTGTTTTATAATCTATTCCATTCAATACCTTACTCGGTGGAAATAGAAGAAAATCCAAACCCCTCCATGTCAAAAGCAAAAACAAACCCATACTGTGCGCATTCTCCCTCTCCGGAGCCCCTCAAAACACTTCTCACAAAAGAAAACCCCAAGCGCTCTTTGGCTTTTCTTCTGAAGGATTAATGATTTGGTGCATTTATGGTGTTGTGGAATTATGCGTGAATTGCCCTCGGAACCGTCCTACAAATGGTACATCCTTATGTGGACCCAGTTTCCTACATCACGAGATCTTGTGATGATGCTGGTATACATGCTTGATCTTCGACAATCCATGGGACTCAACTGGTTTTTGGCTCTAGTGTGGTCCTTTCCTTGTAAGATTTAAGTTAACTGACCTCATACACAGAGGATCTTTGCTCACTACGACGTGTCAGACACATGGTGCTTATTAACTCAATATCTCCCACAATGTACTCGACTACTCGGTTCGGGACTTAACTAAGGTTTTTTTTTTTTTTTTTTGGGTATAATCTATAAATGACAAAAATGGCTATTTATTTGCTGTCGACACCATTGCTTGGAGCAATGGAAAAGTAGAAAAAGCGTTACAACTTGCACAATACCTTCAACACGGTCAACAAAGCAATGATACCATTCCAGACCACCAATCACAACCGTCCAAAACTATAATGAGTGGGATTTGATCGAGGCTTGGTTTGATTTCCCACCAGGCACATGATGCCCTGAGTAGGACCCAATTCTCCTTCCCCAAGTCCAAAACCTAATTATACACAATCACTATCTCAACTCCCCACCCCACTCAAAGTCCTCTCTTTGTCCTGACCTTCTATCCCAATGACCCAAAATCTAAAGGCTAAAAATCAAGTACTTCGCTGCCCATTAACTACCCTATGATCATGACCATTTCTACCACCAATGATCCTAAAAGCGACCCAATTGTGTTATTTTCAGCTTAATTCACTAAAGACACTAAACTGACGTGGGCCAATGAGGGAACAACGTAACATGGTAGACCACGGTGCAGCTAGATCATCTCGGACCATTAATGCAAAAAGCCAAGTGGGACCCACGCAGGGGAAAAAGTGGACCCCTTGAGTCCTAAAAGGCCCATTGAATCGACCGTTAAATCCTTTGCCCATGGTGTGGGATTTGGGTGCCTGTGATGTGTGGCGTCGAGTACATAAAAAGGATTTCAGAAGTCATGTGCACAGAGACCGCGTGGCATAGGGAGAGAGATAGAAGATGAAATCGGGGGAGAGAAGGGGACTACGCTGCAAGTTCGAATTATTCTTCTTCTATGTCTAACTGCTTTTAAATTTCACTGTAATTGTTTTGGAATACACCGTATATAATCATATGAGTTTTGTTCTAGGGTGCTTTTACCGTTGGATCACGACTGTAGCGTATGATGATTCAATCTGACGGCCAATGAACACACATTTATGTAGATTCATGAGCACTAAATCCCTTCACCAGTTATGCAAATCCCCCGTCACCACCATTTTTTCTTTTATTATTATTTTTTTAAACCTTATCTGTTCTTTATCTCCAGGCGCAGGTACCGTTTTCTATCTCTCTAACACATGGATGTATATACATTTTGCTTTCAAAAAGATGGGATCTTTATAATAATACAAGATGATAATAAAAATCAACGTACTTCCTCGAGGCTGCGCGGCCAGTCCAAAGAGAGAAACTCAAAAGCAAGGTGGGGGAGAGGGGGGGACAGGGGGGCTTCGCAAGCCTTTTACACGTGATAAAGAAGACACCAAAGGCTCCCTTGCATGCGTGCATAAAGATTCATCATCATCATCATATCCCTCTCTATAACTATCTCCCTATCTCTTTCCGTGGCGTTAACGTGAGCAAACTTGAATCCTTCACGGAAAAATCCCATTCTTTTAGCCTCCACTCCTCCTTTAAAGTCCCATCAGGCTTTCTTTAACACCCATCTTCTAAAAACGTCTTGCAAAACTCTGTGGGTGTTTCTCATGATTAACCGATAATGTGTGAGCTCTATAGCTAGGCTAGTTGTTTGGTGAGTGTTTTTAATTGCTGGACTTGGTATTTATTGTGGTGTCATTGCTGGCCAGGCAATAATTTTTATTTAATTTTCTTCTGGGAGTATCCTTCAGGGAAAGTATCTTTCTGATAGTGATTTTCACTGCCCTTTTCAAAGTTTGTTCCTTCTCTTTGGATATACCTTCCTTGTTCTTTTGTTTTCTTCTATCTGTAGTCTTGTGATTCTAAATCTTCTCTTACAAAAAAAAAAAAAAAAAAAACCTTCTTTATTCTTCTCTTTTGCTTTGCTCTTGAGTGTTTTTATCTGCTTTTGTTTATTCAACTTCCATGTCTGATTTTTCATTAAGCGCAAAGTTTCAGTTTTGGGGAAGGGACAAGCTTGAGAATATTGTTTTGTCTCTTGGGTGTTATATGCTTCTTGGGTTTCTACTTGTGTCTCTCTTTTTATTATTCATTTCCCAGTTCCCACTTTGTTTCTTTGTTCTCGTCTTTATGATCTATGGTCAATAAGTGGGTTGCTAATAGAACCATCCATAGAAGATTTTTGATTCCTGGGTCTTGATGCTCAGTTTTGTCTTTACATTTATTATTTAAGGAGTTGCCTACCTGATTTTGAGCTGCTTGGTTTTGTTTGGGGTCTCGTGCTTGTTCTTCATTTTCTTTTTGTTTGCTCCTTCGGATTCTGAGCACAGTTAATGAGATGACAAGTTTTCCATGGACGTTTCCAGTTTCCACAAAGTAATACATAAAATATGTCTATGTATTAAGCCCCTATTTTTGTGTACTTATGTTTTCCCTTCTCCACTCAGCGGCTCTGCAACATCAACAGTCAGATAGGAACTGTAACTCTTGTTTCTTCGGCACTGGATTTGTTGCTTTTACAATTGTGAATATGCATTAATTTATTGGTTTTTTGGGGTTAGTATACTGAATCGAAGGTGAATCGAATTTTGCAAAGGAATAGTAATGCTTGCGATTCGTAACGAAAGACTTGGCCTTTTTTTTTACCCTTTTCCTTTGCGCACACAACCTTGTCCCAACATCAATCATCATCATCATTAATACTTGTATTGTTTTCATGCTGCAATTTTTGGTCAATTGGCTCACATGCATTTCCTCTTGTCTGTGTTTATTTATTTATTGTTTTGTTTTTTCTACCAGAGAAATTGTCCTGAGTCCCAAATATGAGAGGTAGATGTGCAGAGACTAGAAGAGATAAAAGTATATTGGTGCCATTTGGTGATACTGGACTGGTTTAAAACCACAAGTGTCTTTTTTGATTTGCATGTAAGTTTCAGTGAAGAAGAGTGAAAAGAGAAATTTACTAGCAATGCCTGTAAGGCATATGAAAGAGGGCTCCCAGCAGCATCTAGTGATAAAAACCCACTTGCAAAATACAATGAACCAGCCTCAAAAGAACCACAAAACTGCCCAAAATGGCAAAGGGCCACCATCCCAGGAAACCCACAGCAGCAAGCTCCAGAATCAGACTTCACCTTCAACAAAAAATAGAGGAAGAAGAAGAGGCAGAGGTGGTAGAAAGTCTGATCAAGGAGATGCCTGTATGAGACCCAGTTCAAGGCCCTGTACTGTGGCAGATAAACCTGTGAATCCATCTGGTGATCTCTTAGCTAGTTCTCCACATGGGTGTATAGGAAATTCTGGAAATTTTTGTGATGTGGAAATGGGTGTGGGTTTCGCTACTTCCAGCAAGTCTTTGAGTTTTGCTTCTAGGCCTGGTTATGGTCAAATTGGGACAAAATGTATTGTCAAGGCCAACCACTTCTTTGCAGAGCTACCAGACAAGGACTTGAACCACTATGATGTAAGCTCTTCCACTTGATTGGGGGGTTTTTGGATTTTTGCATTAAAAATCTTGATAATGGACTGAAGGGAAAAAAAAGGTTCTATCTTTCGCAAGTTCATTAAGTCTCACTTTGGATTTCTGGTATTCAAATTGGGGCCCTTAATCTGACATTCAACATCTATATGCCTTTTTTTTTTTTCCTTCTTATCATTTTCTCTCTCTGTCTTTATTACTATTTTTTCTTTTCTGATTGAATAAAATTTATTTCAGTGCAATTTTTCATCATCTGACCGGGAACTTGTTTATGCTGTTGTTTCTACTCCTGTTCTGCTGTTGCATTGCAGATAAGATTGAATATGTTAAATTTGGCCATTACCTTTGTTCTTATTGTTTGTTTCCCTTTTTCTCTATCTGTCCTTCTGATCCTTGCAGGTCACCATAACTCCTGAGGTGGCATCAAGAACAATGAACAGAGCTATTATGGCAGAGCTTGTGAGGCTTTACAGAGAATCTGAATTAGGAATGAGACTGCCTGCTTATGATGGCAAAAAGAGCCTTTACACGGCTGGTCGGCTTCCCTTTGCCTGGAAGGAGTTCACTATTAAGCTTATTGATGAAGAGGATGTTGTCAATGGTCCCAAGTAAATATTTATTGTCTCTGCTTTGTCTCCTTTCATTCTAAAGTTAATTTTTTTCCCCTCCTTTGACTGGGTTTTCCTTCATATCACCAACTTAGTTGAAGATTCTTATTATTGACGGTTCAAAAGAATGAGTAGAACTTGTATGATTTGAAATTTTAAAAAAGGATATCCCTGTTTGTTGCAAATTTTTCAATGCATGTTGCCTCTAGCCTTGGTCTCATAATCTCTACATGGTGTAAGAATTTTATTGACCAAATTTATAATATTTTTTAGGAGAGAGAGACAATACAAAGTGGTGATCAGGTTTGTTGCAAGGGCAAATATGCATCATTTGGGTCAGTTTTTAGCTGGTAAACGTGCTGATGCTCCACAGGAAGCCCTACAAATTCTTGACATTGTACTGAGAGAGCTCTCAACAAAGAGGTAATTTCCTTCACAGATTCTTGATCCTGTCAACTTGTTTGCTGTTAATTCTTGATTCCTAAAACTAAAAATTCATGTATTTTGCAATATTTGCAAATTATGTGAAGGTATTGCCCCATTGGAAGATCCTTCTTTTCACCTGATGTAAGAGCACCGCAGAGACTTGGTGAAGGCTTGGAGTCTTGGTGCGGCTTCTACCAGAGTATAAGGCCTACTCAGATGGGCCTGTCTTTGAACATTGGTATATGAAGCAGAAGAATTTAAACAAGTCAATGAAATTTTGTTGCAAGCTTTTTAGATGATCCTTCACAATTTATGTCTAATCCCTTTTCTTTTCTCTCTTCTTTTTTCCTGTTGTTATGTAGATATGGCTTCAGCTGCATTCATTGAACCTCTCCCTGTAATAGAGTTTGTTGCCCAGCTTCTTGGGAAAGTTGTACTATCTAGGCCACTTTCAGATGCTGATCAAGTGAAGGTACACTTGCTTTCATAGTTATTATAGAGTTCATTTCCATTTACTTGACATTCAGTTTAACTGAACTTTTTGAAAACCCAAACAGATTAAAAAGGCTCTTAGGGGTGTAAAAGTGGAAGTAACGCACAGAGGGAATGTACGACGAAAGTACCGTGTGTCAGGATTGACATCTCAGCCCACTAGAGAACTCGTGTGAGTTCTCTTTCTTGTATGTCCTTTTGGAGGCATATGATTACTTTGTCATTCGCAAAGTAAATTAACATAATTTTTTGATGGAACACAAAGTGGATCAATAATTTGAGCCTACTCAGTACATGGTCCAATGTATTAAAAGAAAAGTGCTAAAGCTGCCTCTCTTGTTGAAAGATTCTTAATGAACCATTAATTCTGCTCTGATTATTATGATTCTTCTTGTCTAGTTTCCCCGTTGATGACAATTCAACAATGAAGTCAGTGGTGGAATACTTTCAAGAGATGTATGGTTTCACCATTCAACATACACATCTACCTTGCCTTCAAGTAGGGAACCAGAAGAAGGCAAACTATCTTCCCATGGAGGTAGGCTGATGCGATTGACTCTTTATTTTGTTGTACTTTTTTTTAAATTTTTGGTCCCTTTACGGTTGGTGTAACTCTATCTGCTGTTATTTGCTAGGCATGTAAAATTGTAGAGGGGCAACGATATACAAAACGATTGAATGAGAAGCAAATTACTGCCCTCTTAAAAGTTACTTGCCAAAGGCCTAGAGATCGGGAGAATGATATCTTGCAGGTATCCGTGATTGATCTTTTCTCTAACACTAGTTGATATTGTTTGTGCAATTTTTACAATTTGAGATCTGTGGACATGGTATAATATGCACAGGACGCATCAAACTTTGCATTATACCCAATCGTGGGAGAAATACAAGAAAATCAGCAATATTTTGTGCTTCAATTCCATGTAATGTTTACCAAACACAAATGGGGTCTCATAAACACAGTTTGAAACTTGCCAATATACTTGCAATCAAAACTTGAAGTTCCTGCCTCTTTAAGATTGAAAGATTAGAACTTTGAAACATCCTCAGTTGATCTGAAGTAGTACTTGGATGAATGGAAATTGTGAATCATTACAGCATTGTTGCATACCTTTTTCTTGAACAATGGCAAGTTATTGCCTCCAATTAGCACATGAAGCAGGTTTATATGTACCTTGTTAATTTTTTTTTGTCTTGTGCTGGGGTTTTACTTAGTATGCAATATAATTGTCGGTGCCTTCAAACAGGCTGTCCAATATAATGCTTATGATCAAGATCCTTATGCAAAAGAGTTTGGGATCAAAATCTGTGAAAAGCTGGCTTCTGTTGAGGCTCGAATTCTCCCTGCTCCATGGGTAATGTAGTGCACCTACAGTTTCCAGTTTCTGTATTGTTTCAGTGAAAGGCTATTTATCATTCTATACATCTTATTCTGCAGCTTAAATATCATGAAACTGGTAAAGAAAAGGATTGTTTGCCTCAAGTTGGTCAATGGAACATGATGAACAAGGTATTTTGGTTTGCATTTATTTATTTATTTTGTTTTGTGATGAAACTGATGGTATCTCTCAGTTTAAGCTGGAATGAGTACTGCCTTGTTTTTTCAAGTATTCTCTGTGAAGTTCTTCTCCCCTTTCTGGATTCTGCCATTCTCTATTTAAGACATCAATGTTGTGGATGAGATTTCCATCTCATTAATCATTTCCTGTTTTGCTGTCATTCTTGCTCTGGCTTGTAATACCAATCTCTTATTCTTCCACCACTTATGTGCAGAAAATGATCAATGGGATGACTGTAAGCCGGTGGGCATGTATTAACTTCTCCAGAAGCGTGCAAGATGGTGTTGCTTGTGGGTTTTGCAATGAGCTTGCTCAAATGTGCCAAGTATCTGGCATGGTATTTTTCATCAGCTTCACCTCTGCTTCTTTTTATATGAAACTTCTATTTATGCCTATAAACTCTCATTTACTTGTCATTTTACAGGAATTCAATCCAGAGTCTGTGCTTCCAATATATAATGCCAGGCCTGAGCAAGTGGAAAAAGCCTTGAAGCATGTTTATCATGCATCCATGAACAAAACCAAAGGAAAGGAACTAGACCTTCTATTAGCTATTCTACCTGATAATAATGGATCGCTATATGGTATGATTTGTTTGCTTAGAATTGCTGGCTATTGTTCATGTTGTCACTACTTGTGTATTCATTTTTCTTGTCTGCCTTGACAGATGCCTGGTTTACTTGAATGGACAAGAAAATCAAGACCAGTGCTAATTCCAATTATTTATGATTTTGCCTCTTTTCAGGTGATCTCAAGAGAATATGTGAGACTGAGCTAGGTTTAATATCACAATGCTGTCTCACAAAACATGTATTTAAGATCAGCAAGCATTACCTGGCCAATGTATCCCTCAAAATCAATGTTAAGGTTAGATTTATGGCTAAATCAACCAAATTCTGCAGATGCTTGGACTCTTATGAAGCATCTATAATGAGAACGAGTTTCTGCTGGAAAGTACTTGATAACATTAATCACAACTACACATATCTACTTGATTCTAGAAATTTGTTGATTATTGATTCTTTGTGGCCAAAGAAAACTTGTGTTTAAATTTCTTGGAATCTTTGGTGCAGATGGGTGGCAGAAACACAGTCCTTTTAGATGCTATCAGCTGCAGAATACCTTTGGTTAGTGACATACCAACCATAATATTTGGAGCAGATGTGACTCACCCAGAGAATGGGGAGGAATCAAGCCCCTCAATAGCTGCTGTACAGTCTCTTACTAGGTTCATCTTTTATTGGAACTCTTTTCCCCTGTATCTTGAGATCTGGTTGATGATAGAAACTGGTCATACTGTAGGTAGTAGCTTCTCAGGACTGGCCGGAAGTGACAAAATATGCAGGATTAGTTTGTGCTCAAGCTCAAAGGGAGGAACTCATACAAGATCTTTACAAAACATGGCAGGATCCTGTTCGTGGTACTGTCAGTGGCGGTATGATCAGGTCGGGACATTGCACTTCAGACATTATCTTCACCAACCCTCCTGCTTCTCCTTTTTATATTTTTTTCTCTGGATCTGACATTGTCAAAGGCTGGGAAATTAAAATAACTGCCTTTGAGCATAAAGCCCCTCTTTATAGTATGTTATGTGTTGAAACAGCCTCTTTGTGAAAACAAATGCTTTATGGCAAGTTCTTGTGGTCCCTAAATTCTTGATTGTCATTTACCCTTTCCCAGTCAGCTTTGTATTTCTTTTTGTTTCCCTGATGTTCCGCTTTCATGATTGATAAAGGGCTTTCTTACCAAATTGCAGTAGTGGAAAGATCTCTTGTTAAAGCATTTCTTTCGCATTGGCAGATAAACATGTTTTGCTGATAAAATCCTTATTTAATATGGAAGGATTCTCTAACAGTATTTCAATCTTGATGAATATTTCTCTATCTTTACATGCAGAGATCTTCTTATTTCCTTTAGGAAAGCCACAGGACAGAAGCCGTTGAGGATTATTTTCTACAGGTGATTTTCTTCTCTCATGTGAAAAATTGTGACAATATATGGACATGTAACATGGTGCATGGTGACATGGCTCGGGTACCAGGATGTTGGCAGTTCTCTTGCAGTCTCATCAACTTACTGCTGCTTCATTCAGCTGTTAAGTTCCATGGCAGCTATTATTTTTTGCACATAGCTTCTTGCAAATGTGCCTGCACATGGCATTTGTGCTCAGCCTGCTACCAAACACAAATCCTTTTACTTCTGTATGCAAGTCTGATTGTTAAATTTAACACATGGACCCATGATATAATGTGCAAGTCAAAGACTTTTATACTTGAATCCCAGTAATGGAAAATTTTTTGATCAGGGATGGCGTTAGTGAGGGGCAATTTTATCAAGTTTTGCTTTATGAGTTGGATGCAGTACGGAAAGTAAGAATCATTACCTCAAAGTTCCCTTGAAACTATTCTGAACAAGATATTTGTGCCACTGACATGATTTTTTTTGGCAGGCCTGTGCTTCCCTGGAACCAAACTATCAACCACCAGTAACCTTTATTGTTGTGCAAAAACGACACCACACTAGATTGTTTGCTAACAATTATAGGGACAGGGGTAGCATAGACAAAAGTGGGAACATACTACCTGGTAGAGTATCCTCTTGATGTCCATATACACTCTCTAGGATGTGCAATTATGTTTGCTTCTTAGTTTTCAAATTTAAATGTGAATTTTGGTTTTCCTGATAATTTCATTTTGTCTTCTTCCAGGCACTGTGGTTGATTCTACGATCTGCCATCCAACAGAATTTGATTTCTATCTCTGTAGCCATGCTGGTATTCAGGTAGAATCTCTCCCAACTTCTCCCCCTTCTTTGGTTATGGTACTTTGTCCTGAGCCATCACATCATATAGTTGCCAATACATCTGTAAAGCATGCAATTTGACAATCATTGTATTTTCTGATGCTGTTCATATGGGATAAAGCTCAAATCCTCACCAATGCTGTGACAAGGTCATAGCAATATGTTTATGGAAAAAGAGATTATTTTGAATGCAAGGTGAATGAATTGAGGGGGTTTTCTGTTGTATCTGTGGGTTGCTTCATTATTATATGCGTTGGATTTCTATCCTTTCTTCTTTTGAATGGAAGAAATGAATCTCTTTCCCATTTCATCTGCCAGGGGACTAGCAGGCCAGCACATTACCATGTCTTGTGGGATGAGAACAACTTTACAGCTGATGGGATCCAGTCATTGACTAACAATCTCTGCTACACATATGCTAGATGCACACGTTCTGTTTCTGTTGGTAAGTGTTATGCTCATTATCAAAATGCATTCGCTAGCTAGTTTACTCCTTGGTCATTCCCAAAAAACTCAGAATACAAGGCAATTATAGACTTCCATTTCTGGAAAGAACAAAGGATACATGGCTATTATAGACTTCTTATCTTAGTTTTTAATTTGAGATCAACTTGAAATGACATTAAGACCATTGAAATTTAGATGAGATGCAACCATCTTGGGAACTTTCTTTCAACAAGTTTCCCAGCAGGATCATAAAGACACTAAAGATAATGTTAATTTGACTTAGTTGAAATTTTAAATTTGATAAGGCAGGCTAAATTTTGCTAGCAAGGGTATGACCAACGTGACCTAATGAATTGAACAATCAGAACCGTCAAGTCTCTTTTCCCCATTGTACTTGTATTGCCCTACAAGTAACTCGTTTCTTATTATTGGTTTCTGGGCAGTTCCCCCAGCATATTATGCACATTTAGCTGCTTTTCGTGCTCGATTTTACATGGAACCAGAGATGCAGGAAAATGGTTCTACATGCAGTGGCACTGTTAACGGTGTAAAGGGAACTCGAGCCACGGGAGAATCTGGTTTCCGCCCATTGCCAGCCTTGAAAGAGAACGTGAAAAGAGTAATGTTTTATTGTTAGTTAGAGATAGGGAGGGTTCTGGCAATTGTAGTGCGCACGAGATGCATTCGTTATAATATCATGTGTACCAGCTCGATTGGGTCAGCGATTTGACGTCCAGAAGGTCTTGGTCATGGGTCCTTCATAATGTGGGAAAAACACTCAAAAACATAGCTGATGTGCTGATAGCTTCAGTCCTCAATTCATATCCATGAAGGGAAGGATGTCAAATTAGGCCTTGTAAAGAAAATGTTCACTTATTAATCAATTTGTTACATGTCGGGAATTTTGTCCCATCAGAGAATGACCCTTTTTGGGTGTCAGGAGGCTGTGTACCGGAGAGTTTTTCCAGAGCTAATTTCACTGACTGCTACGACTTTAAGGCTGTAAATATCAGTCTATGTTTAGTTGAAATAAGGAAATAACGTCTGTACCCAATGCAAACCAAGAGTTTTTAAGATTCCAGCCCAGCTAGATGAATGATATCGAGTCTCAAAACCCACATTTCGTGGGTTTTTCGGGGTGCAAAGCGACGGCTTCGGTGATGACTCTATTTGACCCACATGAGCCAGTGAGGGCTTGGGTCAATGCATACAAGGGAATCGAGCGTGAAACTTCAAAATCGAGGAACCGAGGACCAGGATTGTGTTGAAGACGAATCCAGCATTGTTTCATTAATTCTTCACGTAACACCATCGTTGTCCAAACGGGATATTGAAAACAGAGGGCAAATTTATGCTAGTTTATGGCAAGAAACTGAATGAACATCTAATGTCGTTTGAACCCCTTCTTAGAAAGCGTATGTTCGGTTCAATGTTTCAGCTTTTATTTTACAGTGAAACATGGACATTAAAATCGATGTTTGGTAACGGTTTTGGTTAGTGAGCCGTGGTCATTTTTGGGCTTAAAGAAAGGAACTCCCAACTTATGCTCAATGAAGAGTCGAATTTGAGGAACATGAACGCTGGAGGCTGGGTATTGCTATATATGTACATATATATAAGTAATTCTCGGTAGATAATCTTGAATGATCAAAAGCAGGAAAAAAAAAAAAAAAAAAAAAGAAGCTGAAACTTCCCGTAAAAAAAGGTTGCTGGTGGGGGGCACGGATGATCAATCAGCATTAAACACCAACACCAATACGGTGGATTGGTTTCACGTCTCACGTATACCTTGTTAGGGTATCGTATATAAACGGTATCAGCCAGAAGCAATGCCCTGTAATTCACTTAGATTATCTTATGGATACCTTCTATATCTGTTTACCTAATAATAGCCAAGATTAAGTTGTCAGGGGTAGGATGACATATATCCCCTTAGTTGAATGTTTTACGTGAAATATAATTGAGATTTTGGAGGAAATTAACATTTATATCAAGTTTTATATTGGATAGCTTGCAATCAGCCATTTATATAATGATAAATTTATTTTTTCCCGTGAGCAATGATGATGATGATGAAGAATTCAAGATGTACCAAATGGGAGATTTTTGCTCGAGGAAGAAATAGGGTTAGAGTTGGGAGGAGCAGAAGAGGCAAGATGTGACGGGCCATCTTGCTCCACAATGGGGAGCAACATCTCAAGTACACAAGCGAATCGTTTGCTGGCTAAACACAGTCAAAGATGACCAGTCGTTAGAGAATTTATAATCCATTAAATACTCATGCTTCACTAAAATTGAAATTTTCTTTTAATGCAAAATAATGTATTTTTAACCTGAATTTTAATTACAAAAAAGGGTTATATCTATCATTTTTCGACTAATACTTATAATATCATAATTCAAAAAATTTAAGAGTTTACTGATCAACAAAAGTATAATTTGTTACGTTAGTGTATTTTGTTAAAATTAAAAAAAATCAAAAGTTTACTAATGAATTTCATTAAATTCTGTTTTTGTGTCTATGAATTTTTCTAATTAAAAATTTTGATGTTATAATTGAATTATACACACACAAATATATAATCTCACCTTATTAAATCAATTATAGAAATCAATAACTCACTTTTTTGACCGGTGAATTGATAACCCGATCTCTTATAACGCAGAAACAGTTGTGTAACCATGACCCATGGCTAATACAGCATCAATTTCGATGAGATGTATAACCTAAACTCTAAATTTTTATTGCGACTTTGTTGAAATTTTGTTAGGAGAAAAACTGAAATGTGCTAATCAAGTGATTTTCATGGTTAGTAACTATGCCCATCGACATGTTCCAGCGCCCAAAATTCTAACCTAAGACCTCTAAATAAAAGTTTAGATTTTTAATATGCAGAGTATTTTTGTAATTTTTGTTTTCTTCTGATTGTATTGTTATTATCATGCTAAAGTGCAACCCCTTTGTAACGTTGTCACTCCCATCTCTCTTTCAGCAATTTCTTGTCTTTTAAAAAAAAAAAAAAAAAAATTAATCTTTCTTTATTCATGTTTGAAGCTCCGTGGCCCAAGAAAGAGAAAAAAGAAGTTTCAATCCATCGTTATTACTTGAAGCTCCCCAAAAGCTCCTCAAAATAGCAGGTAATATTAACAAGCCCTTTTCAATGGATTCTAAGCCTGACTGACGTCTTAATTGATGATAGCAGACAAATGCAAGCCCTGGAAAGAGTCGAGGGAATCAAGCTAATGACGCTTTTGCCTATTTGGGTAAGCCAGCAGGGAAAGGGAAAGCTAAATGGAATCTTGTCCACACAGAGCTCCCCCCCCCTAAAAGAAAGCTTCCAAATTCCAAACCACCAAGGTAGCTGGAGGGAAACCCACCATCTTTATAAACATGTAAGGTGCGTATCTGTGTGTATGGTGAACAGCATGCATATCTTTGTATATGCCAGGAGCTCAGCAGGCGGGTATGACTTGAACAAGTTGAACAGATATGGTCACGAATTTACAAGTCAATGTTTGTGCGTGGAAAACAAAGAAATTAATTACACTTAAAGCTGTTGTCGCACTTCTACAACAAGTAAAAAGGAATCAAGTTCACTTCTCACAATCTAGGTTCAAGTCCAGGAAAAGTCACTGTACATTGCCAAAAACGTACCTTATGAAGGTCTTTACCTTGGGAGCTCCAAAAAATTAAGCACTTACGTGAGGCATTCGTGAATCTGAATGAATGCAGGCATAACTTCCTCTCCATGTTTACGATGTTATTTATTAGGAACCTACTTCAAATTTAGGTCATGGCCTCTGTTGGTGCTCACACAAATGCCTATTGGTGCACACACAAGAGTTCGCCCGGGTTGGAGTCACCATACCTTACAAACCAAGCAATTCCATTGTGTATGAGAAATGTTTGGGAACTGGCATGTCTTTCAATTTAGTTTCCTATTTAGAATTAAGATCGTTTCAAGGAGAAACAACTGATAACGAGCTTTTTTCTTCTTCTTCTTCTTTTTTTTTTTTTTTTTCCCCTGACAAGTGAAAATTAATTGCTAAAACAATAACAGAATACGAGAGATTACAAAGGTAGGAGCCACAAGATAAACACTGATATAACACTCAATCTAACATCTGGCTATAGCTAATTAAAGACATGGGCTGGCAAATCTCATTATCATCAAGTGATTTGAAAGTTCCACACAAAACACATGAGATTTCGGGATCTCGTAATTAGGATCACAAAACTAGCTTATCAATTCAAGACATTTACCGCTGAATAGGCATTTATTATTTGCTTCTTCTTCCACATCAAGCATCGGAAAAATACAAGCAAGTAAACCACAAGTAGATCACAAAACAGTACTTGTAAAATCAAGACTGTAGGAATACCAACGCTACAATCATTTTCAAGGGCGAGGCAGAAGAAATGGATACATGGATGATCTGCTCTGTCGTTAGCTGAGAAAACATTTCAAACAGGAAACAGGACATCTCATTAGTTAGAGAGCCACGCCTTCTTGTCGTAACATCAATGCGACCATCACGTAGCAACAGGACACTCTTACTGTTCCATTAGGCAGGCTTCTCTGTGTTTAATCAATCAATTTCTCCGTTCAGTTATTAAAATAAAAAAAAAAAATCAATTTCTCCGTTCAGCTGTTTTTATGATCACTTCGATGATCCAGGTCCCAAAATCAGATTTTCAGTTTTATATCCTTTATTCAACCTCAATCAAATACGTACTTATCATATCTTGCATGCTGTCTCAATTCAGCAAGGTCGACACTTTGTTAGCAACTATCAAAACGAAATAATGAAAAACCCTTCTAAAGTGTTGTGCTGGGGGACTCGGGAAAAACACTTTTGATTCAAGAATTAATGGGGGATTAAGTGGCTGGATCAGCAAATCTACAAGCCGACAATAAGTAACTTGTTCAAGAAGCGCATCCACCTCGCAGAAACCCTAGCAAAGACTTGTAGGTTAGGCTTTAATGCTTTATCTTCACCAATCAACAGGAAATTGAAGATGGAGGGAGATCTAAAGGGTTTGCCATCAATAACCTAAACAAGTAGATGCCATTATTCTGAAATTAAAAATCCTGAATACCTAGGCCAGAATCATAACGCTATTGTGGAAACCCTAAAACAATCAATGTTAATTACTAAGAGAGAAAGACGAGAGAGGTGAGTAATCTACAGGACGACATACCAATTTTATTAGCAAAAGCAGTACGGAAGGTTAAGGAATCTCAGGGCTCAATCACCAAAGCACCCACAGAGAGACCTTGAAATCCTTGAACTGCGAAATTCCTGTCACCAAAAACCCTTAACAGAAACCTATATATTCAGTTAAATGCCCCCAGATTTTCTCAGAACAAATGATGGAAAACACAAAGAATCAGTACACACTATATGCACAAAATAAGCAAATAAGTTAGTGCTGGAGGTGAAAAGGGAAATCCAGGAAACCCCACATAAGCTTCAATCAAATAGAACAATATAACCAGGCCACAATCAACAAGGAAGTCCCACTTGAAGATCTTGTCAGGGAGGTCATGGTATGGACTGGGAAACTCATTAGGGTTACTTTTTCTCATACAGAATTAGGGGTTTCTCGTGCAATCAACAACGGGTGAAACTGCCATATGATCTGATCTTTTCTCTAGGAAGAGAGAAGTTAAGATCATGCTGGCAGCTTCAACTGATAGTGGTTGCACGATAATCAAACTCACTCCTCAATCAATAGAGCCATAGGATGTTCGTTGTAGTGCTCTTTTTGGGGTTATGGTCATATAGCGGATTAGAGAATGAAGGAGTTTAAATAGATGATTGAGAATAGGGATTGTAGGCTTTTCTTTTTGTTAATTAATTTGTTTAAATGGAATACATGAGGGTTATGAAAAAGCCAACAAAAGTTTTTAAAATGCAAAACAAAATGCAAGATGTAAGAAGTGGTCCCTAGTGATGCAAATTGAATATTGTCACGCCAAGGCTAGAGCACCATGCAGTATTGCAGACGGAGCTACTGACAGTTTCTATATATACTGTAATAGCATTAATAACTTTTTGAGTTGGGCCCCGTGGGAGTGGGGGACACTTGACATCTCTGTGTGACTGTGAACAATAAAGCGTCAGCCATGACCCAAAACAGTGTAAAACGATGGATATAGACATATATACGAGGGGACCAGTTTGCATGGGTTCATGGGGTCTTGCATAGGGTTCACGGTCACACATAAAGAAGAAAGGAAAGAGCATCTCAACCAAAATAAAATTTTCTGATTCCATCTCTCTCTTTCTCTTTCTCTATTTATGTGATGTGTAATTAGTCCAATTTCGCATAAGCATCTTTGCCTTGTTCACATGATGATGGCCTTTTCTTTGCAAACCTGCCATATCTTGGATACTTGCCTATTTTACCTCAGTTTGGCGCCAGCTGCACATTCGGTAGTTGCAAGCAACATCTGATATGGACAAACAAGAAAATGACCAGCTTTCTTTCAAAGTTTCCTGTTATTTAGAAACTTTTTGGTTCCTCTTAGTTTACTTTTTGTTGCATTGGACTAGCTAGGTATATTGATGGAACCAACTTTTGTCCCATGAGTCAGCCTCTGGAATAAAGTTTTGTGAGGTTGCATTAAGATATACTTACCGTGTCCAAGATTGCCTTTGGGGGTATTGCGTTACTCAGCATTACTGTGTCTTCTTGCATTTTCCATTTAAACCCCCAATATTATTCAACACGAAAAATGGACATTATCAAATAAATAAGAATTAAAAAAAAAAAAAAAAACCTTTAGCAAGAATTAATTAAATACTTAATTCATTTACGTGTCTATTCAGTAAAACTTAACAGTCACTTTAAACCATTACTAAGTATATACTTTTACACACACATATCCTTAGATGGCCCGTATTATCAGATCATTTTGAGTTAATTATCTCCGGTGCATTTTGCTAGTAAACAAAACCCTGATTAGATTTGCATAACCTTTTTGAGATATTATATTGCTTGAAAGCAAATCCCATAGGGAATATATTTCCCTTCTAGACATTCTTACCTTTTTGTTGGTAAAAAATGAGAAAGAAAGAGTGATATATACGGGCTGGTGTACTACTAAAAAAATAAATGTTATGAACGTATATTTAACATGACAATTTTTACCACTAAACCACAATATTTTATATCCTTACTTAATATTCTTTCTTAATTTATTTTTGTGATTTATTACAAAATTTCCTTTCTTGGCATATATTCCACTGGTTGTTATATTCCCTGAACGGCATCGACAGATTCTATGTTGAGGAAGTTCACTGTACTTGTGATCGTGTTGGCATAGGGCCAAGAGACACCACCCACCACTTCAATGACACATCATTGGTGTACTGTAGTCTGCGCAGTGGGCCAGCAAACACTCAACATTTCTGTTAAGTTAGACAATGGTTCGCCCCTGTTGTTATATCTTTTTTTTTTTTTCGAAAAAATTTAAATCATCGCATATTTTCATGAATAATTTTGTATTTTAATTGCATTTAGTTACGGTCATTTACAGTTGGTAATTAATTGGGTTGATGCTCGTGATGCTGTTCCTCTGTGCTACGTTTAGTGGAAAATTGTGACATTGGGATAAAGACCTAGCCTAATGGCTATAGCTGATAATGGAGACAAAATGTCTCATGGTTAGTCTTTACTTATTATTTTATTATATTACACAATTAACTTTACAACTAAAAGTAGATGATTGTTTCACTGTCGTTTAAGTTCAGGTATTTGCCTTTTTTTCTGAATTTTCTCCGCTACATGGATGTCGTTGGCATGCTGTGCAATCCCCCAAAAGTTGATGATAATAATGAGACCTTTGCCTGGATATTTAGCCATATCATTCAACTGCATTTGCGTAATTGCTTCCACGTATCTAAGACTTTCAATTTAAAACACTGAGAGACACTTCAGAACTTCAACTACAGAATCGGATATTTGTTTTACAGCTCACGTACAGTTTGCTAAACTCGGCGATGTGGGCTTGTGACCGAGAGGGGACACTCGTGTAGATAATAAATATTTTTTTATATTAAAAAAGTTATTAAATAGTAAATTATAAAATAATTATCATTTTCTTTATTCATATAAAAATTGTATCATCATTTTTTAAAAATTAAAAATTTAAATTTTAAAAATAAAGAACTAAATTTTTATTTGATTGAAATGTTTCTTAATAAATCATAAATTAAATATCAATAGAGTTAACTATGATTAGTAATAATTATATGTTAAATTTATATTTATGTGCAATTAAAATTCGAAAACAGGTTTGTTCTACATTCGCTGACCCATATTCATACGCCCGCTTAAAAGGGGAAGGGGACAAAGCGAGAGAGATGCAACGAATGGAATTTGGGGCAAATTTATCAAAAGAAATTTGACCCAAAAAAACAAAAACAAAAACAAAAAGAATATTATTAAAGAACAGGGCAGAGGAGAATCCATTATATAACTTGCTTAATTGGGAGTGGGTTGTTGATGGGTTTATACTTTGGTAGTATTGTAACTAGCTAGTTGGATTTTATAAAGGGGAGACCAACCGATAAGGATTGACCGTAAAGGATGATTCCCTTGCGAAATGTCTTGCCTCGGCACTTTATAAAGGAGAATCCATTATTCAAATGTCTTGCCTCAGCATCAATAGTCGCCATGTTGGACTTGGATGTGATATCCTCAATTGGGTGTGGAAATTGGAACCGCATAACCATACGTGTAGGCCTCAACTTTTGGTTAGACTCTACCCCATCCATAGTCTGGGTTTCCCAATTTACTTACTTTTGATTTGAAGCAAGTCTTGAATGCTCCCCCCCCCCCCTCCCGGGACAATGAAGGGAGTGCCGCCGATCGGCCGCTAGGCAACAAAGCTGCCTGAGATGAGCGGCTCACATATGTATCATATATGCATATGCTTCGTGCTTCTAGTGAACGGTTGGTTATGCGTGGTCCTCTATCTGCAATGAGGCGTGCCATTTACTTTGCTGTTTTAGTATTTTTATGGCCCACAAATCTATTTAAAATGGCAGTGACATTTATTTTGGTTTACAACTGGATAATGCAGCAACACCCCTCCCCCCCCCCCCACCGCCACTCTTCAGGCTGCTTATGGAATTGCAAAGTAGAATGGCCCGCCCAAACGTTGTGGCTTAGTGATGGAAGCTCTAATCTTTTCCGCGTAATGTCGCTCAAGTGGTACGAGGGGCTAAGAATTCTAGGCGTAGAAATTGTTGTGAGAGTATTTAGTTTTTATTAGGTCCATAAAGATGCTCCTTAAGTGGGTCTAACAAGAAAGTCAACTCAACGTAGAGGCAACCTTTTTTAGCGGATTTGTGGTCACCACTCCTGTGCCATTTTATATACCGAAAAAGCAAACCCAGAATAGAATACTAAAGCAAAAGGTCTCCGCTGCATCATAAAAAAATGGCACCAAATGGGACATGATGTCCGTGCAGCATACGATGCCAATGGATACGTTAAAACACGCGTGTAACCAGCAGAATTGTGGGTTTGATCACAAGGGAATCGGGGTACTCTGGTGTGATGTCCTGCCGCTGTTGCTTATTTTGATCTTTAATACATGAAGTTGTGTGTTCCCCAACGACCCCCATATAGCCAACCTAGATCACTAAAGACTCTGCTACATCTGGTCCTTCTGAGCAGATCTTGAAGGTTCTCATAATGGGATCAGCTAGGCTGGTCCCCTGCGTAGCGGGGAGCATCCCTTTCTTTCTCTCTCTCCTTGTGTAATAAGCTTAACCATCCATTGCCAATTACATTATATAGCCACTTAAAAGTGCAACACCATAAGGCAGGGAAGAAGATAAAGCAGCTGCAGGTTGCTTTGCCTAATTAATTATTCTACAATGTCTGCAGAAGGGTATCATATGCATTGTAACATGCAAGCACAAACGAGGGGGACCCCACCTAACTTTTCCCTCCTTACTATGCATACGCACACAAGAGAAACCAACCAATAAAAAGATAATCGTAGCTATGACCCAAGTTGGTTCAAACTTGTTTCCATCACATAACGGTAGGCCATTGTTTTATGAACTCTGGCACAAAAACCACAGGATTTAGAGATAGAATTCTCTGGACTCTTAGTTTCAGCTCTAAGATTTAATCCCTAATTTCTGCATGCTTGAAAAACACTCTTGGCCAGATTGGCATCTGTGACTCTCCACTCTAAGGAGCTCTAAAAATCGCCACAGAAAGACAGAAGCCTTTTTCTAGGTTAAATGATTACATCACGAACTTGCAACAAAGTCGAAACGCATCCCAGTCTACGAATTCCGCAGTTGTTCATCCGTGTCTTTTTAATCTCTGATAATAATTAGATTGGAATCTGAATATATAGCCAATTTCTCGGACCCGTAAAAGAATCTAAATGAAATTACGTACATCTTATACCAAGCAGTTGCACCAATTAATTTTCAACGCTATGACGTTGTTCTTGTTGAAGAAAAAGAAAGATTAACGGACCTACCCTGTCTGTGCAAAAACGTAAGTGTAACAAGAGGTCGCTCAAATTGGCCCAACACAACAACCCCACTACACAACTGACCTCTATCCACCAAAGGATTAGAACGAGAGCACATGGACCCAAGAAAACTAGACTGTGTTCTGAAAAATAACCCAGAAAGATGGGCCAGGCTACGAACACAGCAACAATAAAGCCCGTCACGACTCACAAATACTGCAGAAATTGCCTAGACATCCACGTAACAGGAACACGATTAGAGAGGGAACTCGACAAACACGAATTGCATATCAAAATTGATATAAATTTTTATTATTTATCACTGGCGCTTACCTCAACGCTCGGCACAGACAGAAGCAGAACTGTCCAAGAAATTACTGATTTTCAAAAAGGTTACATATTACTTGAATTGTACAGAAAACAATCGAGGGATTGGAACCAGTTCCAGCCATCAAAATGATGATGTGCTTACTCTAAAGAAAACCCAAGTATTTGATGCCGGAAGGAATAAAAATTAAAGATAAGACATAATGTGACACCCTGTGGATACAAATTAGGGGCTACAGATAAATTAAACTTAAAATAAAAGTTTTTGACACATACTCTAAACCTTTGAACTAGTGAAAGTGCTTGTTTGCGCAAGCAATAATTCATAAATATCTATGGCTGATGGACGATCAGCTGGATTTTTCTCAGTGCACCGGCAAAACAAATCAATAAGGAATCTCAGTGTATCGGATTCAACCTCAGTTCCTTCAGAGGAAAAGTTAGATTGAGTCAAGGTAGGTCCATTCATTTGTCTCAGAGACTCCAGCTCATCAGTTAATTGCGGCCGTTTGCCCATCTGCTTAAATCAGGATCAAAAGTAAAACAAGCTTAGAGAAGGCGAGAATTGCTAGGGGTGCAATGAAAGCAGAATAAAACTCCTTAAAGTGGGACTAGATAAAACTTAGCAAAATTGTTCCAAGACCTGAATTTGTGACATGTGCAGAGTCCAGTTCAGAGAGAAAACAAGTACCTGAAGAAGTTTGTGTATTTGTAGTTCAGATAATCCAGAATAAGGGACTTGTAAAGTCAACAACTCCAGCAGGAGGCATCCGTATGACCAAATATCTACTTCCTACGACCATACAAGAGAATGCTTCACAATTCATACACCCAAAGTTGGTCAAACACACTAAACTCTAAATTGTTAGTGAATAGCCACTAAATCATGTATTTCAGCCTTTCACACATCTATAGTGTGCCATAAACATAGGTGACAGTCTCCTGCTATGATAAACAACATTTTGTGCATTGCGTATTTGCATAGATAACAAAAAGGAACTAAATTATGTGCCACAAACCAGAGACTTAGAAAATACAGCAAACAACAAACCAAAGATTTTTTTGTGTTGAAAGGAAGAAAAAAAAAAGAAAATCATACCAGACCATAAAGGTTACTTTTATGCATCGCCTGCAGCACCTCAGGAGCCATCCAGCGAGGAGTTCCAACACAAAGATCAGGTGGTGGAATCCCTCTATGTGAGATACAGCATGTATGCAAGAAAGACCTAAGTGGTACAGCATGGTCAAAATCACAAAGCTTCACCACAGGCATTCCGTCAGCTCTCTTACCATCTAAATCGATCAGTACATTTTCACTTTTTATGTCACGATGAATAATGTGTTTCGAGTGCAGCTCTGCCAAGGCACATGCAACATCTCGAGCAATCCATAATGCCAAGTCCAGCGATACATGCTTATCGCCAGTTTCCGCAACCTTTTCTAAATAACTCTATTCAATGAAGTGAAGAATAAGTAGCACATGTCCATGGAAAAAGATCAATTAACCACATGCTAAATGATAGTATAAGTACAAAAAAGTAATAATACCTTTAAAGATCCTCCTTTAACATGTTCCAGAAAAATTGCAGACTGTAATATACGATGATCTGCAATTTCATCTTCTGCAGAAATCCATTTTGATGATATCTGGTGTCCATACATCTCAACTATGCAAGGGTGTTGCAAAGCACTTAAAATTCTTACTTCACCAAGGCATTTGTACTCAAATTTCCTAATATTATCCATTGATGCGCCACAAACGTCTAGAGTATGTACCTGCAGTATCCAACAACACAGAAACCCAAGAAAATACAGAGGCACTCATTAGTTGTGTTTACAGTCAACATGAATTGTAAAACAAGTCAACTCTTTACAAGTAAACTCTGATTGAAAAGGGAGAAAAATGAAAAGAACCTCAATATTCGCTTGAAGACAAATTATGGCCTGAAAATAATTACGAACATACCTTTGCTGCAGCTTCAACAGTTCCTAATTTGCATTGAATGACAGTGCTAGAAACAGCTGTTTCTATCTCATCACAAGTTGAAAAAGAAGGAAATGAACAACTAGGGCCCACAATGCCCTTGCTTGAAAGAGGAATGTTAGTCCGACTAAGGGGAATGTACCTATAGCACCAAAGACAAAAGGGATTAAACACTCCAAAGACACAAGGCATTAAACACTTGTAAGTGACTAGAAGCAGATGAGAAGAAATCAAATAATTGCACTCATGGACATCATAGGAGTAGAAGCAAAAGCTTTAAAATTTTCTTTTAATTGCATAAGCATCAGTCTATCAAATGATTGTGTCATTTATGTTTTTCTCTTCTATTCCTTGGACCACATGTGGTCAGAAAATGTAAACAAGGATTTAAACTATAACCTGGGAAACCTGCAGATATTCCACAAATAGGTTTATGAATTCAAACATAAAAAATAATTGGCTAAAAGAAGATAATAACACTGGATTATACCTGAAAAATGGAGACAATCTATTTTTACCAAATTCAGTATCTCTTGATGAATGATGATGTAGGCCAAAAACATATTAATGAAGCAAGCATTCAACAACAAAGCATTTACCATGAGCACCAGGTGACAGAACTAACCTGCAGAAATATTCTGGATCTGTCTCTTCCCTAATATCAAGTGGAAAGCATGCATCTACAACCATGCGAACTAATGAACCACCCTTCTTTATAAGAATGATATTCCAGGCATGAGGCAAGAAGTCCAGATAACCCCTGACAAGTTCACAAGGCACTGGAGGCTCCATCCGGTCACATAGATACTGCAGACATTTAAGGGTCTTGTTATAACATACTAACTGGACACATAATGCAGGCAACATAAAAATTCAATTCATGAAATATTTGGCCCATATTCAAGTTACCTTCAACAACAAGGCTCTGTGCCTACACACACCAAACTGCAAAGATCCTAAAGGAACTACAACAGAACTTCTCCTTGCTTTAATAGAACGTAAAGACTTCTCACAGAGATCAGAAAGAACGATATCTTCTGTAGTGTCCAAAATCTGCTTGGTCAATTTGGCTATAGAGTCACTATTCCCAGTTGAACATGTACAAACAAAAGGCTTCTGGTAGTTTGAACCAGATACAGCTTTTCGTGTCCTTTCAATACTAGCACTTTTATCGCTGCCTCCAAAATGATCAGATACGAAGAGTGCAAGCAATGATGCAATCTGCAGGTCATCAATCACCTTACTCCTCCCTTTGGAACAATTTAATCTCTTCAGACGGGATATCAATAATTGAGCAGAAAGAGTTGTTGCATTCAGCTCTTCATCCTTTTCCCTAAGGAAAAAGAAGAAGAAGAAGAAGAAGAAGAAGAAGAAGAAGAAGCAATCAGTCATTCACGTTAAACAAAGAGTAGCATTAGCGGGCCAAGAAAAATCAGAACTGTCTATAGAGTTAACCTGTCCAAAAGGATGACCTCACGTGAGTCCAGATCCAATATTTGCTCATAAATACTTAAAGGCAAAAAAGGCCGATCACGTCCAGCATCATAGAATCCATCTGGTAGGCGGTCCTCAATGCTACAAAAAGACAAGTTACTATATTTGCTTGATGTATTTGAGCTATCTTCCAAAGGTCTCCTGTACTTGCATGGTTTTGGATTATCAAGATCCCTATCAGAATGCCTCTTGGACTTGCAAGTGATTTTTGCTACTTCTGAAGATGAAACTTTATCTTCCTTAATAGCTCCATTGCCGATGGATGTTGAAGATTGATCAGGCACATAACACTTGACTTCCCTCCCATTACTTTTTGACTCAATGTTGCACGAGCAACTTTCTGATTGGAACCCCTTCTCTGAACTGATTTTCTCACCCTCAAAACTAATGTGCAAACTTTCACCTTCAACTTCTCCAGGAAGTACTTCTTTATCATCATGACCCTCAAAACCAATGATATCTGAAGAACATTCTGCATCAGTCTCAGGCGATACATCAAGGTTGTCCAATTTGGAATTATCAGTTTCCTTCAAAGCCAACAATTCAGCACGCACTTCACCTTTCCGCTTTGTGCGACTGCTGAAATGTTCTTGACGTGCTCTTTCTTGCAAATAGTGTCGCCGCTTCCACCTCTTACAAGACCTCCGGGCAGCAAAACATCTGCTGCTGGATGAAGATCCAATCGATAAGCTTGATGCAGAGTGATTAGAACCTGCACCAATACATGATAATGATTAGAATTGGAAAAACATAGACTCTACACAAAATATGTTAGAAATTTCTTTCACAAAAACCTCAGAAGTGCACAAAAGAGAAAGCCACAAAAGTATCTTCACCTGTACATGAAAATTTTCCATCATCCTCCTGAATAGGGGTTTCATAAACATCCATTTCAACTGAAGAGCTGATAAAATCCCCATTGGAAAAGTCCTTTGCATTTCCTTCCAAACTAAAGCATATCCACGGAGGTATTTGGCAACAACTGAGAAGCTTATTGTACTTCAATAATCACAAAATGAGAAGATTGACAAAAATTTCAGATTCAGAGATTTAAACATTAGAGCAGAGATTATACATGCCAAAGAATAAACTGCCAAATCACCCACTTAGATGATAAAGTCTACCAGACATTGAAACTATGATGAACAATGAGACAACAAGTTGAAATTACTCAATCTTACAACCCTACACACACCCCCAACCATTTCCACCTCAAGAGGAAAACTATGTACAGCCAGCAACAAAGTAGAAAAAATGATTTATTGATCTTTTCAAGCATAACCCAAGAGAATAAATTTATAAAAAAAAATCCCCAAAACTGGCTAATGCTTAGAAGGATTCACATAATTCCATTCACAACACTGCCCAACATTTAAGAAATTATTCCCTTCACAGAAGCATCTTGGATGAGCAAAATATGAAAAAACCAAGAGCAATCTCGAAAAAAGGCTTGGATATCTTATAGAAGCTTGGATAACTGCAAGAAGATTGGATAACAAGTTGAGCAGATCAGAAATGCATATATGGCATTGTGTAAGTAATTTTCAAAACACTAAACATGGTATTTGACAGAAAATAAGGAAATCAAATGCCAGAATCAATCAGTAGTGTGAGAAAAACAAAGAAATTTAAAACTATACAACCAAGAAAAAGAAACAGACAAAAACCTCCCACAAGCAGCTGGATGATTTAGTGATGATGACAACAGTTGAAACAGGAAAAGGAAAAACAAAAAAAAAAAAAAGCATGAAAAGGAAAGATCATTCATTTGCCACAGAAAAGTACCTGAAGGTTTAAAAACTTGAGGCCATGCATCAAGCTGAATTCAAGAGAACCCAGTGATGTTAACCTGTTATTTGACAGATCCAAGTTCTCCAATTTTTGCAGTGAGGACAAACATGATGGTAGTTCTACTAATTTATTATTCGCAACTTTCAATGATATCAATGCATCTAAATAACCAATTTCAGATGGCAAACTCTTTATCTTATTGAAGGAAAGGTCCAAGTACTCCAAGCTCTTTAAGCAGCCAATTTCTGGAGGAACATATCTGCCAACAAAAGTCAAGCATCATCACGGACAACATCATTAGATTGTTTCAAAAAAACTGAGACACAATGTAGCTGCTTAGAACCGTGAAGTTAAATTCAACTAAATAACAAATATAGTTTATGATACTAATGAAGACAATGTTCAGGTGAGAGTATAAGCTTAATCCAAGTTTCCTTAAATTCATCAAGAAAATGGATTAAACTATTGTATTGTCCCTAAGGGCCCAAAAAGGTTAAAAGTGCACCAACATGTGAATAAAGGAGAGACAAGAGGTGTACTGATTAACTAGAAGAAGAACAGGAGAGCACAAAGAAACAGAATGAAAACATAAAAGAGAACACAATATAAAACTCAAATTTCCTTTAACAGGACTTCCTGATAACACAGAAAAGTATCATACATATGGGTACAAGCAACAACAACAACACAAACACTAACAAAGATATAATCTCTAATTTAATTGGCAGGCACCAACTAGCCAGAAAATAAGAAACATTATTGGAATTGATAAGGCAGTTCTCTAATTGACATGCTATAGATACTAATCCCAGTTAGTAAAAATTTTAACCAGTTTGCTCTGATTAAATTAAAGACCCAATATCTAAATAAAGTCCTAATTACTAAAATCACCTTAAAGGTTAATTCCTTTTTTCTCCATCACAATCTTTGACAGATCACTTTACTTCTGTCCAGCATTCAGAAGTAATCAAATTTTCTTACACATGTTATTGCTTCAGGTCAACTCCATCCCCAATGTTTTCTTCCAAATGGAAAAAATCATTAATTGGTTACTATAAGTACTGGTCATTCTATCTTGTTAGATAATACCAGAAAATTACAATTCTGAGAACACTTAAGCGATCTTAACATGTAAATAACTCAACCATTTTTGAGGAAACAAAAAATCCCATAAAATTGACAAAAAGAATGGAAGCTATGAAACCAAAATCCACACACTTCAATGTAAAAGAATATGCAAAAATCAATAAACTAGGGTTGTTCTCCAGATCTAATTTGACTGAATTAAACATTGTGATCACTTTCTATGCAAACTAACTGCCAAATTACAAGGATGCAATTGGCCAATCAGATTAACACTTGTATTTGTTTGAAATGTCGAAAAATGCACTGTACATAGTCAATTTGCATCAAGAAAAAGTTATCTTTTCGAAATAGCACAATGATTTTCCAGTCAACATCTTTGTACAAATTCTGGCTGGAAACTGTATCTTTTACATATGTAGGTAACTTCTATCAATGGCAGTTTCATATAGCAGCGGAATCAAAATTAAAGAAAACAATCATACTAACTGGTAAAGACCTTTTGTTCCTTTGATCAATCTCCCACATCCACTACCCTCTCTGACTATTTATGAGTCCTGAAGGAGCATATAAACCAACAATTCCAAAACCATAAGCTCAATATAAATAGGAACTTTTCCCAATTCCAAAAAGGAGGGGAAAAGATTACCTCTTCAACATGCCAAACATTAAAATGCCCAACTCCAACATACCACAGATATCTTTCTTTTCGGTAAACTAGCAAAAACACGATTGCTACATTGAAGCAAATAAAGCCATGTGATATTTTAGATTACATTCACAACTGCATAGATCTCAAAGTGGATAACCCCCGTTATAGACTTTCATTCTCCATTCCTAATTCTTCTAGACATATAAAACACACCAACTTTTTTAAAAAAAAATAAAAAATACAAATTTACCTTACAGAAAAGTGGCAAACAGAGAGCCTGGTCAAGCACTTGAGGGCAGTAATCTCACTAAAAATGGTCAAAACCGAAGGCCTTGGTGGCACTTTCGACAGTTCAAGCTCCTTCAAATTTTTCAACTTACTGAAATTCAATCCGTTTAAACCCATGGAAGACACTTTCACTTGCAAACACTCCAGTCCCACCAAATTCTCAAATTCTGCCGGGAACAAATTCACCTCATTCCCAAAAAACTTCAACGTCCTCAACCTCCCAAGCCGGCCCACCGAACTGGGAACCAAACTGAACGCGTTCTTGTACAAATACAACTCCTCCGCACCACCGTCCGCTTTCCCCAACAAGTCAATCTCCAATCTTTTCTCCGAAATATCAAGAATCAACTCGTCCTCGACATTAATATTGTTGTTGTTGTTGCTTGTGCCGCATGCGTTACTTTTCTTCACGCTGCTGCTGTGGATTCCGGACGTCGTGGCCACAGCGGACTTGGCTGCCGTGACGGAAGATTTCGGGGATCTAGGGCTTTCGGGGCTATCATAGGGATTTGAATTAGTTTCTTTAGAATTAGAGACCTCCTCCATAGGGTCAAATTAGAAGAAAAAAAAATTGCAGTTTAGGAGGATCTTTAGAATCAGGAACACAAGTTGTAGGATTCTTCACTAGGTCAGGTTGGAGGGTTTAGGCTATTTTCCCATTGTTCAAGAAAGATTGAAGATCTTTTGCGGCTGTTTGGGAGGAAAGAAAGTTTAAGCAATGATGGCAAGAAACAAGGGAAAATAAAAGGGAAAGTGAGGGAAAATTCAAGAAAGAGCGGCGTGTTAAAGAAGAGAACCGATGAACTCTGACCGCTACCTTCTTGCGTTTGTGTACGTTAGTCCGAGAAAAAAGAAAACCCTAAAATCTATTGGTGCTGAACTTGGAATTATATTGAAGAGAGAGAAAGAGACATTGTCTGTATTTTTAAAAAGGAGGCAAAATCGAACGGCCTAAACAGTGGCTTGCAGAGTCATATAACATAAGGAATGGTCTTCCCTTTCGGCGTGGGTCAAATTTTACCCTGTTACGCTGGAAAATAAAAGCAACCAGCAACCTCTCACTTCGGCTTATCCACAACAACCACAGCAACGTCATAGTATTGGCTTTACATTGAGTCATATTTTTTAAATTTTGTTTTATAAATGTAATAATTAATATATTTATAATATATTTTTTATTTTTTTAAAAAATAAAATTTATTGAAATACATAAAAGATACAAAAATAAAAAACATTATTTAATTTTTTTTGTATTTACCTTATATTTCAATAAATCTAAATTTCAAAAAAAAAAATATTCAATCAAATTTCTCATATTTTTGGATTCTCTTTTATTCTTAATGTATGAGTTTTTAAGTAATTAAGTTTAATTATAAGCAAAATTCATTTACATTGTCATTAACATGATAATTTAATTGATCTTTCGTTATATATTTTTTATATTAGTTTAACATTGAGCCACATTTTAAAAGCTTTTTTCCACAAATATCATGATTAAAATATTTATAATATATTTTTAGTTTTAAAAAAATAAAATTTATTAAGACAAATATCAAATTACATCTATTAATTATAATTATTTTATTATTATAAATAAAAAAAATATTATTTAATTGTCCTTTTATATTTATTTTATATTTCAATAAATGTAAATTTCAATCGGATTGCTCATATTTTTGGATTCTATTTCACCTTTAATGTATGAATTTTTAGGCTGTTAAATCCAACTATAAGCAAAATTCGCAGTGTCACTGACGTGAACTACAAGAGTTAAATGACAGGCAATTGGATAAATGAGGGATTTTCTTCACTAAATTTAAAGACAGTAGGTACGAAATGAGCAAAACAACCTAAATGTTCCAATTGAGCATTTTCTAAATCATTAGAGACGTTTGCGTGTCGACCTGCGTCAGCGTCATGAACTCGAGCAGGCGCTTTCCTTTGGTCCCACCAGTATGGGACCAATAAGTACGAAGGCCAATTTACATCACAGACGATGACCAACCGAAATTGTATTAGCTAACAACCAGATTCAATCACGGCCCTCCGAATTCCCGCCCAATAAAAAAGTCACGAACTGTGCAGAGCATCACACACCACAGTTCAATTCCAAAAATTTTTTCTCTTTTCCCAAACAAGTCTGCTCGTGAGATTTTTTCTTTGCCATACAGAAACGATGATGACTAGTCTCAAGTAAGTTTAAGCAACTTTATTGTTCCGTTTTTAATTTTTGCACTTTTTTTTTTAATAATGTTTCCATTCAAATTCAATTTCAACGGTGCGCTACAGAGTCGATCGAAGAAATAACCGCCATCTGAATTTTTGTGTCCAATGGTTTCTCTCAGAGCCGAAGAGCAGAGCCAATTGCAGCTCGTGGAACGAGAAGACATTGATGATGAAGAGGACTTGTTCGAAGCGATCGATAAGCGTAAGCCTTAGCTATAACAATAAGCTTCCATTGTCAGTCTTTTTTTTTTTTAGAACTTTCGTTTTTCACGCGTTCTAGTTCGTATCCTTTTGTTTTCACGGGAAAACTGTGCGTTCTATTTGTACTTTCTGAGATTTTGAGACTGCTTCGTTTCGTGATCTTCCATTCTCGGCGTCTCTCCGCTTTTTGCGTTGTTTATCTTTGTTAAAGTGGAAGTTTAATTCGATCGAAGGGATTTTGACTGCAATTCTGTGTTCATGAAGTAAACGGTGCTCTCTCTCTCTCTCTGTTCTTGTGTAAATGCAGAGAACTTCAAATTTTGTTTAATTTATATATACGCTGTTTTATTCACGATATACGCTTTAGATTTGAGATGTTGTTTGGCACTTTGATTGGAACTCGTTACCACGAGCATTGATTGTCTTTTTTTTTTGGCGGTTGAATAAAATAAGTTGATATTAGCTCTTTTAATTTACGATTACAATCTTCTTTGAATCCTGGTTATTGATGAACTTGAAGATCGCTCTGTCTTGTACGCCTAGTAAAACATTTGTTATTGCTCCATCTGCTTGTTTATCATGTTTGCATTTCTTGCAGTGATCTCTCAGGGAATCAATGCCGGAGATGTAAAGAAGCTTCAAGATGCGGGGATTTACACGTGCAACGGTTTGATGATGCACACTAAGAAGGTATAAAAATTCTTAGTTCAAGTCTTTCTGGTTCTAGAAATTTAACCTCCATCTGATTGCAACCATGTTTATGTCTTTTCCAGCACCTGACAGGCATCAAAGGATTATCTGAGGCTAAAGTTGATAAGATCTGTGAGGCTGCTGAGAAGATAGTGGTTAGTACTCGCATCTTATGGTGATCAAAGTGATAGCCTACATCCTTTTTCTGTACCTAAAATATCATTTTGTCTCTGTTTTCTACTGCCAGAATTTTGGCTATATGACTGGAAGTGATGCTCTGCTCAGAGTAAGTTCATGTTTATCTTGCTCTTCTGATCTGATTTAATTACTTGGACCATGTGATTCCACTTTTCATCAAGAGGAAACCTGGAAATCGCCGAAATTGTTGAGATTAGATATATTTCTTGAAGTATCTGAAAGCTGTCTCTTGCTTTTTTCTCAGAGAAAGTCTGTGATTCGCATCACAACTGGAAGCCAAGCCCTTGATGAACTCTTAGGAGGTAATCTTGGACTTTTATTTCCATTGATGTTAATGCATTTTATCTATGTGTTGCAATTTGATTCCATATAATTGATGTGATTGCTGTGATTGCTTTGGAAAAGGTGGGATTGAAACTTTGGCTATCACAGAAGCTTTTGGGGAATTCCGGTGAGAACAATTCACATATGTTTTCTATCACATGTTATTCTATTGATATCTTTTCTTGATTTTGCTACTTTTCCATTTTTTAATATGGACATAAATCCTTTACTGGTTGCTTATGTTGCTCCAGGTCTGGGAAAACACAGCTTGCCCATACTCTCTGTGTTTCTACGCAGGTTTTTATGTTTTCCCCCTTATTAATTGCCTTCAATTAAGCATTTAAGCATAATGTAATCTGCAGGTAGAATTGATATTCTTAGAATGTGTATCATCATTCAGCTAATACTATCATGAAGATAGGCACACTAGCTATTGAAAATTGTGATGATATCTCAGTCAACATTGTGGAACGCAGATTGCTGTCCTTTGCTATCTGTTTCACATCCAAATACCACTTGCTTTTCTGGTCAGCAACTCTTAAATGAATGCAGCTTGTTATCCAAGGATGTGTTGAATAGTATTAGCCTTGATTTGTTTATAGATTTGCTCTATGAATGGTAGAATATGTACACAAATGCAATATTGGCCATCCAATTTGCCTTTGCAGCTACCTACCAATATGCATGGCGGGAATGGGAAGGTTGCTTACATCGATACTGAAGGAACATTGTATCCTTCATGTTTGTCCTCCATCTAAATATATGAAGTGCATCTGTACCTTTTGTTCCAAATACCAAAAGATTATGTTCATTCACCAGCATTTCCAGTGTTTCTTCTTAACCATATGCGTTTGCAGCCGCCCTGATAGAATAGTGCCAATTGCTGAAAGATTTGGCATGGATCCAGGAGCTGTCCTTGACAATGTAAATTTCAATATTTCCAAACATCTTCAATTTAATTATCAAGCATATGTAGAATCTAACATATTTCTCGATGATTGTGAAAGATTATTTATGCCCGTGCATACACATATGAGCATCAATACAACTTGCTTCTTGGTCTGGCTGCAAAAATGTCAGAAGAACCTTTCAGACTTTTGGTGAGTTTATTGACAATTAATTGTACCAACAAACTGGTATTAGGGAGTGTGGTGGGATGAAGTCTCTGTTTATACAATACCAGATTGTGGATTCAGTAATTGCTTTGTTCCGAGTGGATTTCACTGGAAGAGGAGAACTTGCAGACCGCCAGGTGAGCTAGGCCTAAGATTTGCAGCATCTACTTGCCAGTGACTGTCCTGTTTCAATGACATGCTTCACTTGCTTTTTTCAGCAAAAATTGGCACAGATGCTCTCTAGATTGACAAAGATAGCTGAAGAATTTAATGTTGCAGTCTACATGACCAACCAAGGTACCTCTTGATCAGGAAGTGTTACAGCTCACAAGTTAAAGATATTGACCATAAAATGCTTAACCTCATTGTCATCATGTTTTCCCTTTGACGTGGTAAAGGTCTCTGACTTGGATTATGCTGGCATATCAGCTTGCAAGTTTTCAAATCATAGCTCTGCCAATATGACTTATATTTCCACTGTCTTGCATGGCTTTCTGGAGGTCCATTGCTAACTAAATGGTGCTGGATCACTGGTTGCAGTTATAGCTGACCCAGGAGGTGGTGTGTTCATATCAGATCCAAAAAAGCCTGCAGGTGGACACGTGCTGGCTCATGCAGCCACGGTCAGGTTAATGTTCAGGAAGGGCAAAGGTGAACAACGGGTCTGCAAGGTGTTCGATGCCCCAAACCTGCCTGAGGCTGAAGCAATATCCTTAAAAGTCTTACTGTCAACATTTCTGCATTGCCTTTTGACTTTGGTTGGCCGAATCATTTTCCATAAAAATTACCAGGAGCAAAAAGTCCTCACTTAGCGAGACCAATAGTTGGATTTCAAGTTTGTTGTTGAAAAGTTACTCTTGACAAAAGACACGTGTTTCAGATAACACCAGGAGGAATTGCGGATGCAAAGGACTGAGGACAAACATCACTTCTACGTGCTCTTCTGCAGAGAAGAGTCCAATGCTTTGCTGTGATCCATCATTCGTATAGAATTTTAACTTTTTAGAGATAGTTATCCAATTTAACGGTTAATCAGAAGCAGCTACATCTATCCAAACTCGGGTTTGACAAGATACTAAATATCACCATCTATGACAAAAGAAACTATGACTGAGTGCGATATGGTTGAATGTGGGTTGGTTGCAGATTGGAATCAACGTAAAATGGCAACATGCAGCAGTCCGTCTGGGCAGTACTTCCAAGGGGGACGTTCATCAACCATATTCCGGTTATTCAGTTTTTAAACAAGTGCAAGCCTGGTACTGCACACCGTTTTAGGGAAACGAAAGCAAAACAGAAAATGCCAAACTTGTGCATAAACATGTGTTTTAAGAAGAGAATCTCAAACACTTGAGATTCATATAATAATGCAATAGCAACCATCAGACACTACATATATTTCATGCGCAGGTAAAAATCTTATTCTATGTGATAACCCTTAAGAAGGGGTTTAGTTTGATAGGTAGCAACATATACAGCTGCATAAATTCAGTCTCCTTTCTGGAAAACGAGAATAATAATATAGGTTTGGTACACATTGTGCAGCAAATTCAGTTAGGATAGCGATGTACCATAAGGAAATGTTATCTGAGAATCAATGGAAGGCCTATAAATAAATAAGCCTTTCCAACAATGACTTGAGCTCAGTAGTTTGAGGACCAGTTATATGAACTCCCAACTCGTGGCATTCCAACTTCCTTCTTAGTCTCTGCATCAACCTTAAAAGTTGCACCACAAACCTCACCAGAACTGTCCACTCTTGGCACCGGCTTCAATTCATTCAGCGGGTGCTCAAAGCTCCTCAAGCCTCCAGAAGTTGTAAAGAAGCAACCTGGGACAAATAACAGAAACAGGTAGATCGGAGCAGTCAAGCCTTTGTTTCATTTATAATCAAGGTCCCAGCTTGACTTACAATCCAAAAGTAAAGGAAATAAGGCGTAATAGAACAGAAGTAGACATCATGTGATCATGAAGAATGCAGACAAGGTCCCATTCTCAACCCACAACACACCATGAAAACATAATAAGGGAAAAACCACTTGACTAAGGTAGAGACAAAAAGAGAACAAAGTGCCAGAATAAAGAAGATATTTCATCATACAGGTTTCATGCACAAGATAAAATAAGAGAAAAAGGAAAAAAAAAAAATTCAATTATCCATAACAACCACAAACATTAGAAAGGACTAATTCAAACCATAATGCATCATGAAATTGAACAGGACATCAACATGTACCAAACAAAATTTCCCAAGAAGTTAGTAAGAAAAAATAAAATAAGTAAACAGGAAATCTGTATGAATCAAATAAAAAACAAAATGACTATACAAGTATGTCTGCATTTCCAAGGAGCTGGGAACTTGACAATGCCATTTGCAGCTGCCCTAGATCTAAATCAAGGATGTTTGGAAGCCAATCTGCATGTTTCCCTTTATATTGCTTAGTAAATGATCCAACCAGAATTCAAAACATTACTCACCTTTAGGGAATGGTGCAAAAGATTTTCCACAGCCCTGTTGAACAATCTGAGAGTTGTCTGAAAGAATGAGATAGCCTTCAGAATCAGTTCCCCAGAAGAAAGGTACACTTCCATCAGCATCCTAACCCAGAGAAGGAAAAAGTTAAGCTTGACTCAAACTATCGATAATCTGTCAATTTAGTAGAAGATATCACTAAAGCATAAAAGAGGATAGGATTCTACAAGACATTTACTTACAGAGGCTATGAATGTAGCCTTTGAAGAGTTGTCATATAAGATAAATGCAAATTTCCCTTGCAGATCTCTCACAACCTGATCAGCAGGATAAGGGCCTCGATCTCTAAGAGTTCTGTAAGCCTCAATAATAATGATCACCTCATTTGCAGTCTTGTTTAAGCCATATTGTTGCTTAAGAGCAGGAACATTGTTGATGTGGCCTTCGAACAAGCAGAAAATGTCATCCACGACTGCAAATAATCTAGTAAGAGACAAGTAGAGTGACACCAAAGTCAGTGATCAATGAGCCAAGCAAAATAGAGATTTGGACTTCAGCAGTCCTCAGCAAATCGCAGCAATTGGATTGCCATACATCTTATGTTTACGTAGTTTTGAATAGTCAACCAAAATGACTGCTATCCTTCTTGCATAGAATGAACGACATAAAGCGTTATCTGAGACGAACCACATTGTAAGATTATTCCATTTGGTAAAACGCTCAAATGATTCTGGAGAAACGGAAAACTCTATGTCAAATGACAGAAAGGCCAAACAACTGAATCTGACCTTCACCTTCACCAAATCATCAAAACAAAACATCAAAAAGTTTCCAATCTTTGGAGTTCTGGATTATGTGTCATGGCAACCCCATGTCATTAATAGTCCACTTTCAAAGAAATTCATGTCCCCCAAGCCGAACTAAACACATCTACCCAAAAAAAAAAAGGCAAAAAAAGAAGAAAAGGGAACAAGAAAAACAAGTCCTATTTGGTTGCAGAAACTTCAAGCAAATCGGAAGCATCGAATCTGACACACTTTCGTAAAATAAAAATAAAAAAATTTAAAACAAGGAAATACGAGTTCAAAGCATAAACAAGATCCACTAGACCAATCAATATAACATCAAATCAATAAACCCAGATCATGACATACTCATGAAAATAGATCGCTTTACTTTCCTTTTAAGATATTCTACTATAACCCAGATCACCAAACAAGTCAGTTTCACCATAGAAAAGCCACCATAAAGAAGAAGGATCAGATGTTATCGAATAACCTGCATGAGTAATCTGTTTCCGGACTTGCTTATGTTCCATTTTCAGTGATTTTCTTATCAACCAAACATCCCAAAACCCAAAAAGAAAAGAAAACCACAAAGATGGTCATCAGATCAACGCAAGGAAACACAAGGAAACGATCCATAAGCAGAGAAAAAAAAAAAGAAATTGGGCCATTGAGTGCCCATTCCCTTCCAGACCCCAAAAAAGGAAAATTAAAAAAGAAATGAAAAGAAGAGAAAACATGGGTAGAGCAATAAACATCACCTGGGAAGAAATGGGTTTTGCTTATCAAGAGAGTAGGCAATGAGACCGGCAGACCCAAGATTGACGGTGACGGAGCCAGGGTGCTCGGACCCGAAGTTCTTAGTCAAGCACCCATCTTTGAGCGCGGTGACAGTACCAGAGTGAGGGCTCTGCAGGGCTTCTGGGCACTTGGCCACCGTTTTGTCGAACACTGCCAACATTTTTTTTTTTTTTAGGATTTTGCACCGCTTGCTTTCTGAATCGCGGAGACAGAAGCGAGAAATGGGTAGCCTGCCTGCAAAAATCAGAAGATCAAAAGCAATACTATGGACGTGCGAGACACAACATGGGCAGAGTTTTCCCTTTTAAATTACCTAATTAATTGGTATTAGATCTTTTTCTTTTTGCCACTTCCAATTTTGCCCTTTTGCATTGAGGGATTGTATTACTTCGTCGCATATATACACAATTAAGGATAGTTTTAAATATTCTGAAAATTTTTGATTTATTTCAAAATTTTATATTTATTAAAATAAATAAATTTTATTGTTAAGATAGTAAAAAAATTTATTTACATTTACAGAAATAATATTTTATAATAAATAAAAAAATTAATGTTTAACATTATTTTACAATTAGTAGTTATAACCCAAACAAATCTCATTATTAGTCTCTCGGCAAACCAATGCAGTGGGTTTATACTTCTCGGTAAGCCAAAAATTTGATATTATCCATAGAGTGGACACCGAAAAGCCTCCTCTTTTTTTTTTCAATTTGTATATAGATATTTTTTTGATAATCACGAACTCAATATGCCTTTAGGGAGGTCGCACATGGTCTACGTGACTGCCAAGTCTACGATCCAAACCGTCTCAACACGCACCCACCTACCCCCCACTAGAAAGAAGCCAAATCAAAAATAGAAATGCGAGCACGTGATCTGGTTTGCAATTTTCTCCTTTTCTTTTTTATTTAAGGTTTAAAAAATGTTTTCTACACGTGTGCATCTTACTCGTATTTAGTGTGATCAAATTTCTAATTTCGTTTACCGAGATTTTATGATTTGCAACTAGAAAAACCAGACACACCGAATTTCGAATCAGATGCTACAATCCAACGGTCAACGTAGTCAGAGCTCCGACGCGCATGCGCTCTGCTACAAACCAACCCTCCTAATCCAATGGCCTCGTGCCTCTTACTAACTGGCACCAGGGCCAGTCGATGCAATCCTATAGGCCCTGGTTTCTTTCAGCTCACTCCCACTTTTTAACGAGTTTCATTACACAAAATACATTAAATTTTGACACACAACAATCCTATATTTTTCATGTATTTAAAGGATTAAAAATGTAATAATGTGTATTTCTATCCCACGTTAACTACACCCACCCATTCACTTGGGGGGTACATTTTCCACTCCCAAATTTTCGATTTTCAATGTATTTTATTAGTTAAGTACAAAACTATCATGCAGATAAGGATCTAGAGTGCATGCATTGGAGTTATCAACCTCTCAGTCTACTCTAGGCGATGACGACAGATGCGGAAGCCTAGGCCTCAAAACAATAGAAGGGTTTTGGGCCTCCATTTTCTAAATACGTTAGCATAATTGAAATACAAAATCTCAACAGTCTAAACAAGCAGATTTTCATTTTATGCAAAGGCACATCTTTCTGGATTCGTCTCTAAAGTTTTTATCTTGTCATCAGTCAATGGTCCATAACTTAAACAAGGGCCTTAAACCCTGTTGTATGCCACGGACTTGCTGAAGAGGCGTCGAATGTATATGACTTGAAGAGCACTGACGGCAGCCAACAAAAAGTACTCTCCAACAGTGTAGGCAATGACCCGCCTCCGTGTGCTCTCATTTGCTGCACAAGTAACAAGTAGCATGTTAAAGGACAATCTGCACCCAGAGAGATTCTAGATCGTTTATACTGCAATCTTTGCTTCGTCACTGTGTGTGGAGAGAGCGAGAGAGAGAGAGAGAGAGAGAGAGAGAGAGAGAGAGGGAGGGAAGAAGGATATTACTATGACGATGTCGAGCATCACGGGCCTTCAAATACTTCTGCTCTGCCGTAACAGATTCCAATGCCTCTCTCAGCTCAGCAATTTTGACATTAATAGGGTCCAAATGCTCTGCAAAACCAAACTTGCAAAGGTCAGAATCACAGCACAATGGGAAATTTCTAATGGACATTTGCCAGAAGCATGTTATTTGGCCACAAGTTGCACCGTAGGGGCAATTGAAATCTCAACATGGAGATAAAATGGTTCATATCTTGGTATCATATATCAAGATAAATTAATAAACGAGACAGGTACAGACCATCTTTGGCAAGGTCATGCTCATTGGGTATATGGCCCACGTGAATATAGAAAGATACAGTCTCTGGTGCTGATTGGGGATTATGGAAACAGAATTTATACATTCCACTCCTTGGAGCCTTAAACTCAAACTTGTCCCCAGAGGTACCCTTCACAGTGTGTACTGTGTTGCCTCCAGGAGATGTCACCTGCATGACAGCCAAAATCCAAGATTAAGAAATGACCAACCAGCAATAACAATATATGCCATGTGTAACCTATCAGAAAATATCCAGTGGGTAATCATAATCAACTTTCTATTAAAGAAAATCCTCGCAGCATCAACCACGCCAAAGTGACTTGGGCTACTACACAGGTTGTAATTAATGGTAGAAGAAGACAAAAGATAACACTCAAACAGCCAGGTTTAGCTTTTTATTACAGAAGCAGGCTAAGGTTTGTGAAGAGCCTAGTATCTAAACTTTTGAGGTCATTTCATTTGGACTATTGGTGGCAAATTTCTTCAAAAAGGATTGAGCTTCTGGTGATTTCTCAGTTGATAGAGTTAAGTTTTGCAATTCGGGATTTATTCTCAGTGTAGACTTATACATCTATTGCATTGAAGTTCCTGTAACAGAAACAAGTGGGGATCATCATTCCTGGATGAACCACTTTGTGCCTCATAAACCGTTGAGTAGAACAATTTACAGGCTTCATGCATCATTCTTCACAAAGGAAAACAATAAGACACTAACTAAGAACAACAAGCACTTTTTCCACGCACATAATCCCATCCCCATGATGCTTCCAATTTATGTTGACCGGCAATCTTACATGGGAGGCCCAAAAAAACAGTAAAAGCAGATTCGTATTGGAAAATGTCCCAATTATCTCAGTGAAGCCACTACGCCAAAGAGCATTAGAGGTGAGTCTTCCATTCTGTCACCGCTCAAAAGTTCGTCACCTTCTCTCATTCCAGGCATGTTGTATAGACAACTACACCAATAATGGCAATCTTTCAATGATGCTTTCAAGTAATTAAAAACGCATCAAATCTGTTGAGTCAAACAGTCACAGAACTTGACTGAAATTCAAATTCTATACCAAGATCAAGCACAAAAGTCATCGACAGCACGAGCATTCACACAAACACAACTTTCACAACATATAGCAACTGTCATGAAATCGAAGAGCTTCGGATATAACTCATCAACGAGTCACCATCAGAAGCAATCAAAGAAATGCTGAAACGAATCATAAAATTGGAGCCTTCTTTTAATTTACCCCAATTTTCTAGGAAACCAAACGCCACTACACATAGAAAATGAGATAGAACCTAATTTGCCCATCCTAGATTCTCATAATCCATAGAATTATCCTCACTTACAAATCTGTGTGTGTGTGTGAGAGAGAGAGAGAAAGAGGGAAAGGGAGGAAAAGATTGCAAAGTGAAAAAAAAAAAAAAAATGGAAGGCCAGAATCAGGAAGACGAGAGGAATTGGACGTTACGATGAGATCGATGCCGGGGTGATCGGAGCTCCAGAAGATTTCGTGGTCAACCACCACGAAGTTGCCGGAGACGGTGTCGCCTTCGTAGAGGACGTACTCCTCAACGCACTCGACGTCGTGTACGGTAACGGAGAGGGAAGCCGTCCGGCATATGAATGTCAGCAACAGAGCTGCCACCACGCAGATCTGCCTTCTCTCCATTTCTCTATCTCTTTCTCTCTGTTCGTTTGTGTTCGTCCGATGCTTTTTGGGATTCGACGATTTCAGAGATACCTACAATACGCCTTCGGACGCTGACACATTAGATAGGAACAAAATGAGTTGTCATTTGCACGCATTTTGTTACACGATGCCGTTTCCTTTTTTCCCCATTTAAAAGACGGCATCTTCAATTTTCAACTGTCTTACATAAAAGCCGGACGAGTCCACGTCAGACAGTTGCTGTCGTTTTTTTTTTTTTTTTTTTTTCTAGTTTTTTATGAGTCTCTTTCAGATTGTTCAGGTGTCCTAACTCCTACCCAATACATTGAGTCACTTCCATTGAACTGAAGCAGAATCTTCAAAGACAAGGACAAAAAGTTACCTTGTTCGAAAAATGGAGAGGAGCAACATGTTCAAATCCCAAGGGTCAAACTAGGGGACCAAGGCCTGGAGATGTGTGTCGTGTCCATTTTCGTGTTTTGGTTTGGCTGTTGTGAATTTTATTCTGCCTAGAGACCAGCACTTGATGAACTGCTCGTGGCTGGTTTTTTTATTGAATTTGGGAAAATGAATTCTACATTTACAACACAGCCTTATCAAGTCTGATTCTGGTACCTGTTGAAATTTAACTTCATGGAAAGGTAGTGATGTGAATTATCGCCATCTGCTAATGCAACGGAGAAGTGGACTGAGACTAAAGTGCTTGGAGCTACTCCCGATAGGTTTGAAACCGAAATTGCAACTGTTGAATTCAGAATTTAGTTTTTTTGATTCTGGTACAAGGTAAGCCAAAAGGGGTTTATATGTTCATCAAAATGCAGAACAAGTAGAACCAGGAAAGCAAAATTTCAGTTTTGATGTTTGGGGTGCCTGCTTGGGCTTTGACACATAACTCAAGCGATCCATCCATTAACAAAGTCCTTTTAGGTTGGGATATGTTCGCCGAGATAGAGTTCCTCAGTGACACAAAAAAGAAACAAAGAGATTGCTTGTTACACTAAGATTTCTAAAAATGAGAATATCAATACATACTCTGCACCTTTATGTTGATCAAAATGCAGAGGAAAAAAAAAAAAAAGACACAAGAAAAAAAGCTAAACTTGGGTTCATTCGATACAATTTCTAGAAAAATGAACATGAACCCGAACTCTGCTTCAGAGGTCATCCTCATGTGTAACTACAAGATGAAATGGCATGCTGATTTGGATGAAACAAGTAGTGCTTGTCCGTCAAATTTTATACCAAATAATGAACTGGGGTTGACTCTCCATTCATTAATTAGCACTAGCTCATGGAAGAAACTTGTTCTCTAGGTTCCCCAGCTTATGTTATTCTCTTGTATCTTCCTGGTATCTAGATTGGGATTAGGATGTACTGGATTTTCCGGATTGCTGAATGCTCCTCTCTCCCATAAAGATGGATGTTCATTCATAAAGGAAGCTTATTAAGAAGGTATTACCTTATTTGATACAGCTAATGTCTACGGTAACAACTACAATATTGAAATCATGGTTGGAAAGGTACTTGTTATATTCTCTAAACTCACATTTCCCATATTACATTAGGTTGAATTTTATATACATGTTTCTTGATTTTTTAGGAACTTAATCTCTGGATTCATTCATATATTCCATCCCCAAAACTGTACTCTTGATCATCACATATGCACTAACTAATATTTCAAAATAATTACATCCAAATAGTTGAAAATATTGCAGTCTTGCAGATGGATTGTCACCAGCAAATGCCAAAGATTTGACTGTAGAAGGATATATGTTCATATGATCTTACATGATAATTTCTCTTGTAATAGGCATTTTTAGATAAAATATCCGAAGAAACAGTAGGCTCTGAAGCAGCTTCCTCGAGAGAAAGTTCAGTTAGCTACAAAATCTGGAGCGTTCATATCAGAAGAAGGTGACTTTGGAGTCCAGGGCGATCCTGAATATGTGCGGGAATGCTGTGAAGCCAGCCTTAAGCAACTTGGTGTGGACCATAGTGATCCGTATTATCAACATCGTTTGGACACTTCAGTGTCAATTGAGGATATTTTAAGTGTGACTACAGCTTGTTCTTACATGTTGTGCTAATATTGAGTTATGTAGAACAGATGTGCTCACTATATGGGACAACTATTGCTGCTGGAATCAATGTGTTGAGTAAGATGGAGGAGCTTAAGAGACTAGTAAATGAAGGGAAGATAGAAGATACACTGGGTTATCTGAAGCTAGTGCGGCAGATACAATAAGAAGAGCCCATACAGTTCATCCCATCACTGTCCTGCAAATGGACTATTCTCTGTGGACTCGTGATATTGAAGCGGATATAATTCCTCCACGCCGGTTTGTTTATGCCACACTCTGTGCTTTGCATTTAGTATTACAAAACTCGTTGAGTAACTACTTTATCTGTCCATAGTCTCGGACTTTTTGAGCCATCAGATTTATCACAATAATCGAGCAATCTTACTGTACTTGCGGGGAACTTGGCATACGGATAGTAGCAATATAGTCCTCTCGGCATAGGGCTCTTTTCTGGAAAGGCCGTTGTGGAGAGCTTGCCCCAAGGAAAGCCTCTTGGTACGTGACAAAGAATATAGCTCCGGTACCACTGTTTCTATGTCAAAGTTCGTTCCACCAAAAATACATACACGAACTGCTTTCCATTAAACCATGCTGGTGTAATAACTATTGCTAATCAATAAAAACAAACCTGAATGTACAATTTGCTAATTGCACATGCGTACTGGTGTTCCGGTCAAAGTTCATGCATCGAAAGTTCACAGGGGAGAACCTGGAGAAGAACAAAGTGCTCTACGCAAGACTTGCCAACTTGGCTACAAAGCATTGCTGCAGCTCTAGCGTGGCTTCGCCGCCAGGTTGATGACCTAGTTCCAATTCCCAATTCCCAATTCTTGCTTTGTCATATATTAGTTATGTCTGTGGCACAAACTTATTCTAAGCCTTCTCACTGTAATCATTGTTTTCGTGAATGTAGTTTTCACTCCCAAGTGAGCTTTTAGGTGATTGGTAATCATGAATGATGGATTTTGCTGGAACAACCAAACTTAAGAATCTTGATAACAATATCAAATCTGTGGCAGTCAAGCTAAAGCAAGAGGACATGAAAGAAATCACGGATGCTGTGCCCATTAGTGAAGTTAGTGGCTCAAAAGATCCACCAATGATTTGCTAAATACACCTGGAGTCTTGCAAACACCCCCCTTCAAAGAAATAAGCACAGGGGCGTATCTTATAAGGAACAACATTTGTTTATTTTGTGCATTGGCGAGATGTAAATGATGGGAAGCAAACACCGTTGAGTCCTGAAAATATTGTCAACGTGTATGATACCGATGCATCATTGATATTCAAACTCCATCAATGTGTGCTGTGTATATTTCTACTTTCCTTGGGAGTGGGGCAGAGATGAAAAAAAAGGTTCACAAACTGGTCCTCCTCGATTAAATTATACAGCCAATATTCCAATGCAAACGAAATAACATTATTAATCACAACTGTTGGGATTGCAGTCGGTGTGAATCCGAGGTTTAGATCAATCATGGCTTAAGAGCGAAAGAGAAGAAAAGGGAGACCTTGGGTTGATGCGTACTTGTTTGCATGCCCCTATATTGTAAATCCAAGCCTCCAAAAACCGAAAAGAAAGGTGACTGAACAAGAATTCGATGTAGGCCTCGAAATTCAAAGTCAAGCCCAATTTGAGCGGGGTGGCACCGGATCTTGTATCAATCTCCAGAATGCCCAAGAAGTTTCGGTGTTAAAAATAATAATAATAATAAAAGAATTGCGACCTTCCCTGTAACGTTTTAAACGTGTCGAACTGATGTGGGGAAATCGTGGCACAGTTCTGCGACCACTGCTCAGAATGTTCCAGATCCAGATCTAGTAGTCGGCAATTACCAAACTGAAAAGTCTTTTAACCCCGGAACAAAACTGGCCTCAGGTTTCGGGGAGGTGGGGTAGGCATAGGCACAAACCAGTGAACACGAAAGCGGCCACGTCGGTCAGCTCGATCGTGTGTAGACAAAGCAGCCCGCGTGATTCAATCACTTTTTCCGCAATAGGTTTGCGTGACGTGGAGCTTTAGAAATCCTTTATTCTCTTTTCTTTATTAGCATTCAATTCGAGTCGTTTTATTAGTTCAAAATTTTTATAAATAAAAATTTATATTAACAGTATGATATTAAATTTTAAGATTACTAACATAAAAATTAAAATCAAATATAAAAAATCATTTTAGTTAAATAATAATTATTTTTATAAGAAAATTAAAATAAAATTATTAATTAATAATCTCTGATCTTAATTCACAGGTATTGTAATTAAGATATGAATATAATTTTTTAATCAAAAAAAAAGATTTAATTTTAGAAGTTAGAGTCGGCTCTCAATCCAAAACCTAAGGTGAATTAATTAGGACCATATTGGCGAGTAGGGTCAACCGAATGTTCGAGACTACTGCAGAAGGAAAGTGATAAAGGAGTTCTGGATGAAAAATTAGAAATATTTGGGGGGAGAAGTATAATAAGCTCAAAAGTTTACGTCAAAATTTCGAAGGAATTTTCGTAATTTTAAAGAAATTGGTGGTGCTAAGCAACGGCTTGGCTTGGATGGCTATATATACCCAACACTCCTTCACCTAGAGCATCTCGGAGCAGTATATCAGAAATTCTACGTATCCTATCAAAACTTGCAATTTCGAAATCTTTCAGTCCGTCTGCCGAAGTGTTAGCCAGAGACGTTACGGTTCACAGCTGGGAAGTGAAGTCATGGCAGCTTCATCTATGCAAGTGCAAGCCATCCTTGGGAACCCTGTAAGATCAGGCAGAGTGACCCACTATTTTCCTGCCGTGCAAGTGCCTGGACTACGAAAACAAGTCCGGATGCCAGTGGGGTGCAAAGCCGAGGTTGGTGAAGGACGGATTTATTTTCTTTAATTATCCTCTAAAACTAATGCTCCTTTGTACTCGTTATTCGACATCTACAAGGGATTTTTTTTTTTTTTTGACTTGTTTAAGTTTCGACCTTGCAGATGAAAGATCGGCAGGAGCCGCCAACAGAGCCTGTCACCACACCTCCTCAACCGCAACCCACCCCGGCGCCCAAGGTATCTCCTTGTGCATTCTCTCGTGAATGATATCTCTGCAATTGGCTTAACTAAAATAAGCGAACTTGGCGTTCTCTAACCATTCATGGTTAGCCTACTACTTACCATCAAATTGAGATTACGTGGATTAAGCGCATAATTTGGGGCTCGAATTTCCTAATAGCATCTTTAAATGGGGAATCACGGCTGCCCTCGTCATCAAACCTTTTTTTTATTTCAAAAAAAAAGTAATAAAGAATATATAATAATAATAGACTATTCCTTCAGATCCTACCATTATATTTAGGTGCATGTTTCTATAATTTTATCACACTCAAAATGGCTAATATATGTGGAAAGGATGGTTTATTAATGTTGGAGAACAGATATACAATGACTTAATTTCACCTGAGAAACAATTTTTGGACCCGATGAGATTATCATGTGGATATAGACAGATCGGGAATATAATCTTCGGAGGATTTTATACTCTACAATTTCAAAGACATCTAGAATTAATATATCGACTAATGGTTGACAGGTCAGCACAAAATTCTCGGACGTGTTGGCCTTCAGTGGGCCTGGACCAGAAAGGATTAACGGCAGGCTGGCGATGGTCGGCTTTGTTGCAGCGATGGCAGTGGAGCTGTCCAAAGGTGAAGATGTGTTTACCCAGATATCCAACGGTGGAGTCACGTGGTTCTTGGGAGCGAGCGTTCTGCTCTCCCTGGCATCCTTGATCCCGTTGTTCAGAGGGGTTAGCGTGGAGTCTAAATCGCAGGGGTTGATGACATCTGATGCCGAGTTATGGAATGGAAGGTTTGCCATGTTGGGCCTAGTCGCCCTGGCCTTCACCGAGTTTGTTAAGGGCGGAGCTCTTGTGTAGCTTAAGTTTCTTCCGTTCAGTTACCATCAAGATCCATGTCTTACTTAGATGTTTCATGGTACGAAGGACCGATTTGAAAAAGAAAAGGACAAAGAACAAGAAAGTGTGTAGTCGAATGTAAAATTTCCCGTGGAAAGGCAGAAGATATGGGAAAAATTTGTAGCGATAAACCTTTATCATATATGATAAATGACATTCCTAAACATCGTGACAACTACACCTGTTATTATCTAGGACGATGAACAAAAATAAGTACTTAAAAAATACCTGGAGTGGCCATTAGGCTACTAAATTTCGGTTAACCGCTAGATATTATTAGATCATTTTCCATTAAAATTCTCAAACATTTTTGGTGCTCAAATTTTCGCATTTTAATTTACTAATACAAATCCCAGTTAATCATTACAATTTAAAAGTTATTAAATTGATCATAGAGCCTTATTAGCTACTAGAATGATAATGGCATAGTGACTTTCACATGCAATTTGTCACCACTCGAATTACAAATGGTAGTCGAGAAAAGCGCAAAACACATGCATAAGGGCCAATAGTTAAAAGACCTTTATCTCGTATTTACACCAGCCTTCGCATCCACCGCAACACCAACAAAATGATAAAAATAAAATTCCCACTTGCCATTCTTTCAAAACCATGTTATCAAAGAAATAACTTAGCACCCACTCTTGTTCATAAAACTTTATCGTCTCTCATTATTATATATGATAAAAGGTTTCTCTACAAATTACAATGATCCCGGCATATGGACAAAAGAATTAAAAATTTGAAATTTTGTACTAATTCACGCATTTACAGGACCACTGATGGCGGTTAAACTTCTTGTCTTCCATGATGTAACGTGTTGGCAACGATTACCCGTCAAGCAAGATGGTATATTTACCTGCCATTTTGACGGGGCTCATCATGCTCTTCACCAGCATTATCTAGTTGCTGCAACAAAGAATACCAACCATCGTAAGCAATGACTAACAGAGAGCCATGTCGGAGAATTTCCATATATTCACGTCATTTTACAAGAGTGAATTTAAAAGAATTATTGGATGACATAAGCAGGAATTGCTTCTGCTCCATGTTTCATGGAGCCAAATTTAAACATTAGACCAGACTGCCAATACCGTCAATCATCTCCAACAGCAAATAGCAAGAAAAGGTTTAGGTGGAAAATTAAAGATTGAAAAGCACACAGGGTGTGACTCTGTAACAAGAGCAAATTTTTACGTAAATCGGGGCCAGAGAGATACTTACTTCTGCAGGTAGATCAACAGTAAACAAATTTACAGCATTGTGATCAAAGCTAAGTCCACTGAGAAAGAGGCAGGCAACAAAACACAGCCATTAGTGATAATTGCCAAACAACTATTGAGAGAATTCATGGAGTTGAGGAGATGAAGGGACGTACCAGTGAGACAAAGTCAGGCGCCAAATGTAGGGAGTAAAAAACTCCTCTGGATGACTCTCTTGTTCATATGAGAAATGCAACTGATTAAACATCTGAGAAAAAAAGCCATATTAATTCTAAAAAAAATAAAATGAAAAGATGATATGCCATAATTGGGCAAGGCCCCAGTTCTCAAAGAAACCTATTTTCACCTTCATTCCTTCACCTCGCCATGAACGACAGTTACTAATTATGAGTTGGAGGACCTTCTCTACCGACCATTCACCATTTTGTGTTTGAGCATCCATGCGACTATTAAAGAAATCTAAAACCTGCCAAGGCCACCAGCGTTACATACAACCAATAACAACAGCATTTCACAGATGACATTGCAATGTCACATTTACCCCCAATAAGTTCTTTGAACAGTCTTCAAAGTGTACTCTCAAGAGGGAAAAAATCACAAATTTCATTATAAATCATGAACTTACCATATAGATATTCTCAATCAGTTCACTGAAACGTGGATGATTTTTAAAAGGCTGGAAAACCTCTTGTCTGTGCATTATTGCATATACAACCTGCACAAAAGCATTTAAAAAAAATGCAAGAAAGACAAAAAGGCATCATGAAATTTGTTTTGTGAGGAAAAGCACACTCTCTGCCAGTGGAAAATACAATACCTCAGGATTACGTGGCAGGGCATATGTCAAAATTGCATTTAATATCTCGAGGACAATTCTCAGAAAGTCAGCATATATGTGCAACTCTGCTGACTGCAACAAATATAACTCAATTCAGCACACAGTCAAGTATACAAGAAATGATAAATCAAACAGCACAACAGGCCCAAACTGTTGTAGCCGTATCAGCTACAAAGAGCACAATAACTACCATATCTTTGGCAAGGCTGTCATGCTCTACTGAGCCACCCTTCCCTACTTTGTCATCCATCTGCTCAGTAAGTTTATTGTACCTAAATTGCAATATCAGATATAGAGAAGCTGGAATTTTAAAACATGAAAGTACAGTATAGAGAGTCAGAATGACTTACTTGCGTGAGAGCATATAAAAAAGGCTAACAAGTCTCTGTGATGCATATGCACTCAATCGGTGGACATGTGGTGCCATGTTTGCTAAAGTTGCTAGACAAGTTGTGTGGAGATAGAGGTCCTGTACAGAATTTAAATTTTGGGTTAGGGAGAGTGGGGTGAAGAAATTTATGGTACCATGAATGGCATCATTGCCTACACATCAAAATTTTACTGGGCTATTGGTTGGTGACCCAAAATCCAGATTTTCAATGCTGGGCACAGATCTATGATGTGGGAAGAAGATAACTTATGGCACAAATGAACCTTTCTGTGCATTACAGAACAAATTTTTGGGAACAGGGGGTGAGGTTTTAGCAAAATACAAAGATGACAGTCCTATTATTGCTGTAGCAACATATCATCAATAAAGGCATTCAAAACAATCCTTTCGTGCACATTTGGCACTTAATTAAGTTGAAAAGACCAAAAGGAGCCCATAGTTTAAAATAAGCAGAAGACTAACAATCATTGTTCTATCAGCCAAGTAATAATATACCAGTATAGAAAAGATAAATAAACACAAACAGGACCATAAACACCATGTTGACCTAAAGTCCAATAAAAGAGGTTTCAAAAGGGATAATTCAGATACATGCATTATTTTCTGCTTTGAACCACTGCACTTAAGACTTGAATCTGTGTAGGATGACAGGTAGTTTGGAACCTTGTATATTGAACTAGATAATAACCCCACAATCACAAGCGCCAATACTAAAGAAGTTAAAAAGCAAAAGTGTTATTTAATATAAGATTCATTATTTGGCCATACCCAACAGCTTAAGTTTTTGGTTTGAATGGTTTCTTAATGCGGTATCAAAGCCTTTATGACCAGGAGATCTTGAGTTCAAATTGTGTTGCTCCCATTCTTCACATTTAATTGTGAATTTTTACATGTAAAGCAAGTCTATGTTTTGTTCACGCTTTCAGCACGGTAGGTTTGTGTGTGAAGATGCATATTAAATTTTAATATATGATCCATTCTTAGATCTCACCCAACAAGTTAAGATTTGGGGTTGAACAGTTTATTTGCAAAAAGAAATTGGATCATTACTACTAATAACAATTCACCATAAACAATGGTTCTCCTTCCACCCCCATCCCATTTAAAAATATTTTTCCCATTGATGATAACATACTTTGGATCAGACGCACATGATTAATTTTTATACCACTTACAGCAGAGTATGGCATTAGATGTGAGCAAATTGTTACTGCACTCAAATATGATTAGTCCAAGAGGTTTCTAGAACATTTTAATATGAATTGACTAGCAAAGATAGATTAGTTCGCACCATACCCGGAGCTTAGATAAGTTGTATTTCACAGTCCTTATCAAAATTATGACCATTAGGGAACCGAGGGATGTATGATGAAGAAGATGTTCTTGATACCACGGAACATTTGGCAATATCTGTAGGACCAAAGAGGTGAAAAGAGAGAAAACATGAGAAGACAGTGCAATACTTAAATATAGGCCAGAAAGATTTGCAAAGAGAAATCAGCTTACCATCTTGTGAATACTTGCATTAAAAGAAGAATCCTGACCAAGTATAAGAAGTATAATAAGCAGGATGTATATATGGTTTGACGTCCTCTTTGAAGCATTATAGAGTGTTTCCAGAATGGGCATCAACTGCAGATTTTCATTGACAAGAAAACAAAGCATTATCAGGTTGCACTCCAGTAAAAGCACAATGCAAGTAATTTCGCCTAATGTGTGCCCCAAATACTCAAGAAGCAGAATACACACCACACCATATTTGTGATTCATTTGTAAAACAATCTTGAGAAGCTTAAGGAATTGAAAAGGTAACTAAGAAATTATGTAGCTCTACCACCACATAAATAATTATGCATCTTCGTTTTCTCAAGAAATGCACCCTCTGTCAAAATTTTGACAGCTTGTATGATTAAGAATTTTATTGTTCCATAGACAGAGAGACTGATTCTTTGCTGAGAGATGACAGCTTCTATTTAAGAGATTGAAATTTGACGAGGTGAAATCACGTGGCAATAAAAATAATATGCATTCTCTAACCTAATAGGGGGAACCTCTCACACATTAATGCCTATAATTTTGCATTTGAAACATTAACAAACTATCAAGCTAGGTGATGTTAAGCATATTATCCTTACCAATGTATCCAAATCAGTTCGCACTAAGACATACTCCAAAAAGTTAGAGTTTCCATGCACCATTGTGTAAAGCAACAGGACGGCAGATTCCTCAGTTAAGAACCTGTGGAGAAAAGACTGATACACATTGTTACTTGACAGTGGCACATATGGTGTACATACCACTCTAGACAAAATTAATACTGAAAAACTTTAGTGTCCTTTTTGCCATGTGTCTTAGAATTCCAGTTATTGTTACAATGACACCAAAGAGATGAAAATAACCTGTACATTTCACTGTTTATGAATTCAGTGACAAGTGTAACTACATTGTAGATGCTAACTAGCAATCTCTGACTTCTCCCCTTTTTCTAATTTTCATTTTTTCTTTTCATCTGTTTATGTGTGCTTAGGTATTAGAGATCCAACTTACATTTGTCATTGTGGATGCAAAAACCCATTTGTTTTTGCCTAATACAAGGAAATACTAATAATGAGGAGGTAAATCATGAAAGGATACTTACATGCCAAGAGTATCAAATAGAGATGCAAACGGTACCCTCACAAGTGATCCATAAATCACAGCTCCCTCAACATCCGCATGATCCACTGCAATGAGCAAAATAATATATTAAATAACTGGACAGAGTGTCGATGGAGTTTGGAAAGGGGAAACAAATCCAAAGAAGAGGAGCTCACATTCAATGTCCCTTGCATTTTCTAAGGCTTTGCAGTAAGGATTGTCAGAGAAGTAAGTATGTACTTTGGAAAGAGAATCTGAAGGTGCCCCATCATCACTTTTGTCTGTTGTGGACTTCTCACCCACAACACATTTACGATAATAATTAAGAACAAGCAACACATGAACACTGTGGCCTGCCAGTGAATTTCTTAAGCCTTCACCGCTTGAACTGACCAAGTAACTGAATGGTAGCAACACAAAATTTGCTGCAGATCAGAAATTGAAGTCAACAAAAGCATTGAAGAGCAAAGAATCTCAAAATGCTGCCCCAAGATAGACTAGTGAAAAGAAACCCGCAGCCAAAGACAAATAAGACATGAACTAGTATAGGCCTAGGAATTGAGAAAGGTACAAACCTCTAGGAACCTATGCCCAGCTCTGGTCTAAGTTAATAACACAATAATATGTCTCACTTTTAATTGCAGCAACAATGCTCAAAATTTAACTGTACCCCTCAGCTAATGCAAATATCTATATAACATTAAAAAAAAAAAAATGTTCAATAAGCATTTGAAACTTCATAACTATTGCTATTATCGTCGTTGTCATCATCATAATATATTCCTCATCCAAATAGATAAACCAGTTCAAACTTGAACTCTACCGTGACAAAAACTTTACTTCAGCAGAATGAAGGTGCACCAGAGAAAAACTAACATGAGCATAAGAAGATATAAGTGAGCACCAATAAGAAACCCATACCAGCTGCAGAACCCACTCTTTGCAAAACCCCAGGCTGCCTCCCTTCGTAAAATACTTGATAAGATGAATTGCTGAATGGGGTGCGAGGTTGCATTATATAGTTGAGTAGCAGTCTACGAACAACCAAACTTACCAAAGAGCTATCCTGCATATTAGAAGGGGAAGCAATTGAAAGACTGCAACATCTGGAGACTTGATAACAGAAACCATAGCCAAATCCCAGCTTCTAACCTGATCCATTGCTGCATCAATAAAAGGGTTGATATCTGCTGGTCCCGGAGATGGTCCATAAAGAAGTTGTGTTGACATTGCAACAAGCATGAAGTTAAGCAACTCCTGATGTAGGAGATATGTGTTTGGACTGGTGACAAAAACAATGCAATTGAGGGAAACAGGTACACAAATCTTAACAGAAACTGGATATCAAAAAATTTATTATGTACCTTACATCTACTGAGCCAATGTAGCTAAGCACATTATGCATCACAAGATTCTCAATGTTCTGATCTGCACATACAAAAACCAAACTTCAAGCCCATGATCTTACAAATGCTGTAAAGAATGGCCATCAAATAAATATTTAAAGTGCTCCCCCAATCCCAGAACCCCAAACAAATTCTATAAGAGGGAAGGTTAAGGTAAAAAAAAGATGGATAGTGTACATGACTTAGTCATCACCTAAATAACAAACATGCAGCTGGCATTGATGAGATAAAACTAACTAGGATGGAGAAACAGATGGAAACCACTGTAAATGTGACCACTGGCAGCCTATGAGCTAGTCAAGAGGCGGATAATTCATGGTGTAGTCAAATCAAAAAACAAATCACATTGAAAACAAGCATTTTGGCTGAGAAAACTGGTTTGTGAACATCATCTGTTTCTATATTTTTGACCTTAAACTGAAGAATAGAAAGCTCCATTCAGTTGAAGTTGGTTGATGTGTTATAACATGAGCCCAGGTTAAATTCAGATCATTTGAAACTTCAATTTGCTAATCATCAAACTGAGCTAAATTAGACCTCTTGAAAATCCCAGCCTGAATAGTTTAGTAAAAATTTTGCTTATAAGCAATCATAGTTGACACCAATTTGCATCTAGAATGTTCCTTTATATGCAGAACCCACCATACCAAATGCAAACAAATCAAAAGTTAGCTAAACTAACCAAAGGACCAAAGCATTGCTACACAAACCTTAAAATAATCCTATAACTGCTCACTCTAAAATGGTAATTCCACTGCCAGGGAATGCCCCAAACGACCCAAAATGACCAAAGAAACCAAAAACACAAAAAAGTAGCAACACATTAAAGCAGACAGACATTGGCTTTACTGACAAGGAAACTCCTTGCAGAGTTGGTTGACTCCAAAGGAAATACCATTTCCAATTCACATAGTTTTCCTTGGGGTTGTGGTTTCTGAATTGAATTCCCTTACTACAGCATCCAATACAACCCATTCTTTTGCATGTGGCCTTATCTAGTTTATCAGATCACATTCAAGATCAGCTATAGATTAAGGCCATTGGTTTATTTACTTGTCATGAAGTAACAATGAGCAGAAAAATGGTAGTTAGTGAACTGTATGATACAAGAAAAATACCGCTTACAAAATCCGTTGGTGTTGGTTCACTTGTGTCCAAGGAAAGATGTAACTCCTCAGTATTGTTGCTTTGGGCGTTCTCAATAAAGTGCTTCAGAAAGACAGATGAAATATACACAGCATTAATAGCCTTCGAGTAAGCACTGGATGGTGCATCAGAAGTTGAAATAGACTCTTGCAAGCACCACGTTAGGTGAATCAAAATCTTTGCCAGATGCCTGGTGCAACAATTGTTTTGTGCTGCAGAATAAATCATACAGGAAAAATGCAGAAATTGTTAAAACCGATTAAAAAAAAGATGTAAAAACTAGAATAGAGAAGCCACACCAGCATATATTGCTGAAAAAAAATGTGATAGTATAAAAATAAAAGAGTCTATCATCCTCATATTTGAGTTACAACACAACTTGCATACCTAATAGATAGATGTGATCAATGGAACAACCCACCCACCTGCCCAGCAACCCACATAGAGTACTAAGCACACATTCCTTCAAACTCAACTGAAGATTTTAGTAATTTATTGTCATATGTCCATTTCAGTAACTCAAAAATAGAGGCCTTTCCACTATGCTCCTGTTATCAAAAACCAGGTCATAAATTACTATTTTCACATATCTTATACTGCTTTGATGTTAGCATTATCACTCTAATCATTGCCTGGCAAGACAAAGTAGTGTGCCAGGGTGATAAAATGGCAACGTCAAGGACTTATTGAAGCCTAGTACACTAAAGCAACATTTCAGCAAAAAGGACAGCTTATACTTTTAATCGACAAGCAACATGACCAGCTTAGCAAAGGCAATTAAGATAGACTATAATGAGTTACGATAAACAATGATTCCAAAAAGGACAACTGGAGCATGAAAGAAAAACTACTAGACGCCTAGGCATAGAATGAAATGAAAAAGGAAGCTCTCAACACCCTTCCTCGGACACTCCTCAGTACTTCGACTTCCTCCTTTATCAAACCCCAGCAATGTACGCTGGAAAACTATTACTTCCCAAAATACTTTCATTTAATTTTGGTGAAATCGAACACAATACAATACATCGGAGCATAATGAAATGTCAAAGCCTATGGCTAGCCAAAATCAATTATTCTTTGGAGCTTACTCTCACCCAATCTTGAACAGATAATTAAGTGGAAAAAAAGACCAATTAGTAGCTTTGAGAGACATCATGGCACAAAAAGAAATTGCCAATCAGGCCAAAAACACCGAAAGATAAAACAATAATCCATAACCAAAGCAAATTACTAAAGAAAGAGGAGGCAAGCTAACCGAGTAGCTGGCAGGCCTCGATGACACGGTCGGCAGGCCAGTGGAGATTGATAGGGAGTTCGACAAGCTTCTGCCAGAAATCGGAGCCGAGAGGGAAGGATTTCTCGCCGACAAACGATCCGATCAGATACTCCGCCGTGTCCTGCGGCCGGGAGTCAGTCTGCCGCGGAATCGAAGGCACCGTGCCCATTAGGAACTCGGTGGATATCGGGCGGCCGAGTTATGTCAACTCTGCTCAGAGACGGAGTCCGGCGATCACAACATGCATTTATATAGAGAGAACGAAAGAAGGAAAGGAGCTAATCAAGAAACAGTTAGAGGATGATGCCCAACGGTTTCTGGATCTGATCAGTTTTACTACCAAAAAGAAAGAAAACAGAAACGCATACGTGAAATGGAAAAGTGATACTACTGGTAGGCAAGAAGAGAGATGCGGGGGGAATGAGATTGGGGGAATTAGGAAGCTTTGTATTAAATGAAGATTTTCAAGAATTTCAATTTTGAGAGTTTACTTTGAACCTTGACTATTCCCAAGACATGAAATTAATTTTTCAGATTCTGAGAGTAATTAACCAAAGTGATAAATTGATAATATTGGATTTGTATTGACCTGAATTTAAAGCCATTTTTTTTAATATTAATATTAAAATTAAATAAAAATTTATATAAAAATAAAAATAATAAATTTTATTATTATTAAAATTAAATTTAAAAAAAATTACTCATAAGACTTTCTTATAAGTTAAATTTAACTTTTATTCCTACAAATACAAATAATTCATGTATTGGCAAAAAACTCCCAAGGCCTGAAACAGGCTGCGTCGGCGGATCTGAAAACATGCAAACTTTGGAATCCATTGTTTGTTTGGAATTTCAATGGGGGGGGGGGGGGGGGTTTTTTGGAACAAGGCTTGTCGGAGTTTTCAATCTCACAAGAGTCTCGTGTAACGGTTACTTTTTCAAGATGGAAAGACATCGCTATTGGCTATTGCAAATCAATAAAAATAAATGAAGTTCCCTCCTCCTAATTACCAAAACAGACTCGCTCTTCACTGAATTGTATTTTTAAAAAAATCAATAAAAATATTATTGTTCAAAAATACTTTAATAATTAATAACTTGAAAGTATTTTAATTATATAATATACAGTTCAATATGTTTTATAATAAATTAAAAATTAAATAAATAAAAGGATCGTAGAGTGACAATCGTTTGCCGAGATCAATGACAAAACTTGAATAATGAAAAACGTCATTGTTCTCGCCTTGTCGGTGGCTGTATCACTTGCCCATTGTGTTATAATGGAACGCATCCTCGAAAATAACAAAACTATGTGCGCCAAAACGAGTCAGCGAATTTGAATTTCAGATTTTTTTCACTCTTTTTTTTTTTTTAAACACAATTCTTAAAAAATAATAATAATACATTAAACAAAATCTCTCAAATAATAATTACATTGTGGGTGATCTTTCACTATTTTTATAGTTAATTGGTTTAATACGAGATAACATATATACGTAAATATAGAAAAATTTGGAAAATTTACCATTAATCCTGTAATCCTTCGAATTTATCTGGTACCGGGTCGCTGCCTTCTAAGACGGAGCTGAGACACCGACGAACTGATGACTTGACCATATATATATATATATTGACAAGTAATGGCTTTACATGGAGACTCACCAACCCCCATACGAGCTCTATGATTAAAAAATTGATCAAAATTTTGTTATACTTTCACAACTTCAAATCATAGTTGCTACGTCATTTTCTCTCTCTATAGCTTATACCAGGAGTGGTCTTGTTGTAACGTGATCTAAGGCATCCAATGGAGAGCTTACGTTTCACGAGACATCCCTGGTAGGATAAAGTAGCTAACGCAGACTCATGAGATTTGTTGGGCTTAGGCCTTGGGCTGAGCAGAACTTTAGATTCAGGATTTTTAAGCATACCTTTAGAACCTAATGGAGTCCAAACTAAAATGGATGGGTCAGGCCCAAGCAACCGTTCTCTTTTCGTGGGACGCAGTTTCCACGTTCAATTTTGACCACTCTTTTCCATGGTTGATTGTTTGGGTCTCATACCAACCTAGCAACGGATCTAATTGAGATGAGAGGTTATTTATTGGCGTTTTCACTTAATTTTTTCTCATAACAAAGCTTATCATGTAAGTATTATAAAATCTATATTTAATTTTAATATTAATAAATTTAAAATTTAATACTTCCTCTTAACATAAATTTCTTCTTATAATAGGCTTTCACCATTGTTCCGTCGGTAGGTTTGATATTTCACAACAATGTTTGACGCCTCTCCTTCGTACCAATTAACAAGAAAGCCGCTAAAGATTTCAAAGCTCTAATGACACCGATAACAGCAACGAACCAAAGCCCACCAGTTGGAAAAATAAGACTATATAGCTAGGCATTATAGTCCAGAACAATGTAGAGCATAATGTTTACTGCAGATATCCCATAAACAGCCTTTCGGTTCCCGTCAATCCGAAAAGAAGGATGGTTCCACTGGAGAATTTTTAGGTGTATTGGCATTCTGCTATCAATGGAAATACAAGTCAATCCGAATGACACTTGCCTGAATATCTACATCAAATTGATCAAACAGATGCGGAAAGCAGGCGGTTTGAGAGGTAAGGATAAACTCCTATTCGACCGATTGAAGCTGACATAAAAAAGAACAAGGCAACAAGCAAAGCCTTAGCTATCAGCTTTCTAATTTGAACAAGAAACAAATTAACCAAGTTGTTCAACCAACACCTCTACATCTTCTTCATCTTCCTTTTCACCACCCAATATAACCAATTCTTCTCCAATATCATCCTTCAATAAAATTTCCCAAAGCACTTCATCAAATTCTTTTGCGATATTTCCATGTTGCTCTGCACTCTTTATGCGTTTTTCCTCTATCTTCTGCTGGCTGCCGCTTAGTCCTTGCATGCAAATAGGTAGTTGTTCCGCCTGTGGAGCTTCAAAATCATAAATGTCAAAATACTCCCGAGGTTCAATCTTGACCAAAGTTTCCAACTCCCCATCAGCACCAAGTTCTTCCACTTCAACTTCTGCATTATTGTTAGGGCCTCCATCAATATGCCTTCTTCTCTTGTTACAAATCGCTTCCTCGAGTTCTTTCATCCTCTCTTTCTGTTGGATTAGTTGCTGGACAAAGTTGGGATTACGCATTGCTCTAGCCAAGAAACTCATCATCTGCTGCTGTTTCGATTCTGTCTTTCTAAGTCTTTGTTCCATTGTTTGAAGGCAAGCTTTAGTACGCTGCTGTTGTTGCCTAAGCTTCACAAGTTCAACCATGAGAACTTGCTTATCTCGCTTTAATCTATCAACTTCGCCGTCCAGTCCAAACCTTCCCAGTTCAACACAAGGGTCTAGAGATTGCTGAGAAGCCAGAGGTTGAGTAGATGTTCTTTTCCTGCTGATATTCTTGAGAAGATGCCTTTGCCCTCTCAGAAACCCTTCATTAGCAAATTCCCATCTGTCTGGATCAACCTTTTTAAACCCCTACATAAACCAAATCCCTTCCTGATGGTAAATTCCAGAGGATCGCCCATTCATTATACTATTGAACTCAGAGCTAAAAAAAAAAGACAAGATTTCTCAAGAACATGAAAAATAAACAAGGATGTAAATAAATGATGCACCAAAAAGATCATAAATAGAAGTGATAACAAATTAAGGAGGAGGCACTGCAGAGCGCAGATGCTTAAACAACCCGACAAGAGTTAGTTGGATATCCTACACTTTGATATCTGCTTTTCAAGCCATTAAACAAACAAAATCTTCAGTTTGTGCACACAACAATGAAGAGAGAAGATAAAAACCAAAGAGTGTCCAACCAGACTGCCTTTGAAAGAATTACAAAAAGCACAAAAAATGTAAAAATATATCAGTAATACGTTTCTAGCCATCTCATGAACACGGAAGCAAGCACGTCTAGAGAATCTGCATGCACAGAACTTACTCTCGACTCTTACCTGAAAAACGATCACCACTTAATTGGCCTCAAATCAAAAAAGTTAAAAAAAGACTTTCAATTGTAAACGCTAAAATTAACCCTCACATAAGTATTGAGCTGCCTCACAAAGCTGGAGAAATTGTTGTGCTTGAAGTATCTGGGGAGGAGTGTCGTGGAAAAGGCCTCTGGATCCCAAACAATGAAGCTGTTATTGCCATAGCTCCAAGAAATTACATCGTCAGTGCTGAAGTCCTCTACCATATCATAAGTTTTAGTCAGAAATGGAGGAGGGCCAGCATCATGGAGTCCTTTCATTGGCTGAGGAACTGCTATAGATGCCATGCCCGAGTACGAAGAGCCCGAGCTAGCTCCAGGGTAGGCCTCCTTTACTCGTCCTTGGCGGTTCATCAATCGGAAAACCAACAAAAAAGAAGAAAGATTTAAGCGTCGTGGGATCAAAGCCTAATGAGAAAGAATGCAGAATTGGGAGACAGAAGATTTTTCCAGAAAAGGATTAACTATGAATAATGGAAAGTTCCTCTCTTTGTGAATCTCGAAAATATTGCTGGTTGAATAACTTACAAGGAAATTCAAATACAGGTGGAAACATAGGTTGCTATCAAATATTGAATGAATCGGAATTAATATGAAACAAGCTGGGCTGTGGGACAAAGTTGAAGTACCAAAGAGGAAAAAGATTCCTGAGACAGGGACAGGTTGCTTGGTTTTTATGTTCCAAGGAGACACGAGAAGCAGAACTGAAGAACTGAAGCTGGAGGAGGGAACTGAGAAATAAGAGGCAGGCATAAAATGGATACCATTGGCAACCCATCCTATAAATAGTAAATGGGATTTGATTTTGCCTTTCCTTTTCCTTTTGGCCCTTGCTTTCCCATTTTCAAACAGCCGGATGACGGTGATGACGCAAAATGTACCAAAAGGAGTATCTTAATATCGCATATAGTCCCCTTTAGCTGAAGTATCGATTGGGGGGCTCGGCGCATAAACATTCAAAAAGCTTAATATTATTCTAATGCCCTCGAGGACCATTAACATGGATCCTATGAAGATGTGTCGTCAGCACGTGGCATCATCTCATGGAGCCGGAGTCTACCTTTATAGGACCTGACTCCTCTGTTACACTTACAGCTGCAGTAAATCTGGATGATTGATAGGCCACGTCGCCTCTCTTCTGGTACAGCCACACGAGAAGCAGAGCAGTTGTCGAAACGTGTCCTTGTAGATAGACAAAGGCAGGCACACCTGGAATTGGGCCAACGTGAAATCAAATTATGTAAAAAAAACTGCAGCCCGCACCGCTCCTCAAAGTGCCAAGTTGGGGGGTAAGGAAACTCTTATCATTTGTAGAGTTCACTGGCGGTATATCACTGTTATAATTTAATTAATAATAATAATATTATTATTATTATTAAAGTTTACTAATTTTAATATTACTATTAATTAATCAAATAAAAATTCTCTAATAATATCTCTTAATTAATATATTCACAAATTATACAATAAATTAAAATATTTAATTCTTTATATATTAAATACTAATAATATATATGTTTATTATAACGCAAAAATCATAATAAACAAATAAAATTAAATACTTAATTTTAATAAATTTAAATTAATTGATAAAGTTGGTTGGGGTTGTGTTGCATCAATTATGTTGAGTTGACATGAGGTAATGTGTCACCTATCCATTGCCCCAAGTGTTAACTTTTGTAACGACGATGGTATGTTTCATTTCTCACCTGCCTGATAGATGCCTTTTTTAAATGAAGTGTCAAATAGATTTTTGAATCTTCCCATGATGAATGTTGTTTCTTGTTCCACTGCATTAAGACCAAAGATGGACAAACTTCAAATATACATCAACATCCTGAGCGATTTTAAAGACACGTTGGTACGTCCTCTTGAGGTTTTACTTCCAGATTATGCAAACGTGTCCTAAAATGGTGAGATGATTCTTGTCCTGGTCCAAATCCAATACATGCGGAAAAAAAGAGAAGTTAAAAGAGGTCTCATGCCGTAATTCGACGTTAAAATTTCGATATTTAAGGCAGTAAAAAGACTTGATAGTCAAAATAGTATAGAAAGAGTTAGGGTCCGTGAAAAAACGTATCTCGTAGAGAATAAGAACTGATTTATTTATAGAATTTAAAAAAGAAAAAAAACAAGGTCCACTTTGATAAATTTTACGATTTTCTTGAGTACTAAAAATAAGAATTCGAGGAGTATTGAGACTCGGGTCGATTATATGATGTAAGTTTTAAAGAAAATCAAGTTTTAAGTTTCAATAAATCTAATTTAATTTTTATCAGCCGATTTGATAATGGTAGTTTTTGTTGGAGTTTAAATCCAACGCCTCCGAGATAAAGGCGACTAAGAGATATTAGGTCGTTACTTAATATGAATGAACACTTTGATATGCGAGTTAATAAAAAATTTGAGAGTAAAAATGGTGTGAAAAGAACCAAGGGAATGTGAGAGGCACAGTTGGTAAAGGACAAAACGACCGACTTGATGAATCTTCCTATTCATTTGGATGTTAACGATAGAAATCCTAAAACTTATAAATAATTATGGTTAAGCTTAACGAACGTATTATTAAAGTTCAAGCCGACTAACCAATAAACGTTTAAAAAGAACTCGAGGATAGCCCTAATTTAATCATGATTGTGAAAATATGCGGCAAGAGATTATAATATAATTAAACGTCAATACGGAAACCGAAAGCTGCGGTAGGGCCGCCCCTTCTACAGTGCTCACAAGAAGACTTTTTATTATTTATTGTCCTGTTAACCGACGGGTGTCCCAACTTCCAAGGGGACACGTTATCAACGCAAAGATTGATTGACACGTGGAAGGTACTTTGGAGAAAAGTGATAAATTAATCCAAGTTTTGGTTGTTAGACTAAAGAAATAAAATAGTTCCATGGGAGTTTCAGGAGTAGTGTAGAAGCAGAAAAAGGGAGAGAACGGAATAATAATCCGACAAAACCAGAATCCATGCGAGACTTTCCCAAAAAAGCACAGATCAGACATTCAGAGCAAGCATGGGCTGCGCTCAAGTGACTTTAATTAAGACAATGAAACACTGCCGATTATGTCTAAATTAACTTCTGAAATGAATCTTGTTCCACAAGAAGAGAAAAAAAAAAGAAGTGAATTATTGAAAATTCTGGCCGATGAATCGATTATTATTATTATTATTATGATTATGATTTTGATTTTGGTTTAGCCGTGTAAATTTATCACTATTTCATTTGCTGGGAATCCGTAAAAAACGCACTCGCACAAAGCCGGACTCAATGGATTCCTTGTCAAATCGAATTGGCTTTTGCCATTTCTATTCCCTGACGTCAGTTTTGATACAAATTTGAGTGACCACTACTCCTACTCGTTGCAAAATTTTAACACTTTCAAACATCACATCCACCAGTATACTTCTCATGCTGACACGAGGTATGGTTGTATCATTAATCAGCAATGTGCATATACCGATCTAGAAGCCCAGAAAGGCAGGCAGCTACCGAGACACCGGTAGACAAGCACGCAAGTCATACAGGCAAAATGTCATCATACATGTCTAAATCATGCAAGCAGGATCACCTTTATAACAGCGAATACAATATTAATTTCATTTTAGAGAAGCCACAGCAGATCTCATGCAGTGGCATCAACAGCATGCCCTCCAGCTTGATTGTGCACAAAAGCCTGGAGATAGTCCTTCCTGCATTACAGAACCTGTCTTCTTAAGACTCAGGGAAGCAATCTTGGAAGCTCAACTGGCCCTAAATGCAAAAGGCAAGTCCATAGTGAACATGACAAATAAATATACCTTGCAGGCAAGTGATCATGTGGACGATTGAATGGAGTCCAAACTGGATCGCCAACGAACAGCCTCATTGCCTGTATAATGTATCATTGAAACTAATTTATATGAGCCTGTACAGTAGACATTTTAATGTGCATAGTGCATAAAAATGTTCAACGGATAAGGTGACAAATAAGTTTGAATGGAGAACTTTGTTTGACAGTAAAAGGCAAGGTGAACATGGGTCTAAAGGCAAGTCCAAGACAAGAATGTTCCACGACATTGTCTGCAACATAAAAAAGAATATGACCTCACTAGAGTTGCATTATGCACCACCAAGCAGGGAATCATGCACAACCCAAGGAAAATGCAAAGAAGCACACAATATAGATATGAAGTTTCTTGCATATGATTTATCAAATACCTTGATGTAATTGTCTGTATCTAGTGTAAAGCGGTGATAGATCCCAGCAGGTAAAACAATCATTCCCCCTTTCTTCACCCACACACGAATCCAACGGTCATTACAATCCCTGACATCAAAATAACCTGCCCCAAGTGTAACACATTAGTAAGTTTATGTTGATGAGCAACATTTGGACCCCACATGGCAGTGGTGCTCCAAGAGAGGGGTGTGGGGAAACAAGAGATATTTAACCTACCGCTGCCACTCAGACAGTAGCGGATCTCCTCATCAGTGTGAAGATGTTCTTCAAAAAAAATTTTGATTTTCTCTTCATAATTTGGCAGCTTTTCCGGGCACACTTCAATCAAGTCCTAAAGAAAGAGACTGAAGTTTAACTCATTCATTTGATTGCGTCAACAAGTAATCAAGTTGAAATTCAATGAATTGACTCCAATTGAATAGTGAAATGCATAAAGGAAGAAGAATAGCAGTAAGTTACTACGACCCAAAATCAATCAAGTCAGATGATCTATTCTCATAGATATCAAATTCTGAATGCGCCACATGCATATATTGCACTGACCAATCAACAAGTTTAGCAATAAAAATTTTGCCTAAAAGGAAATTTTGGAAGTTGTATAAACAAAAATTCTTGGCAGCTGCTAAAGCCAACACTAAATTTTTGCATGCAAAATCAGAAAAATTGATCACAAATGATAGAATATTTATGTGCACAGAATAGAATGCTGGGGCTAACCACATAGGAATATCCACGTTCTTCACGGATCTTCTTCAAGTCTTCATCTGTCTCATGCTTATCAGCATTTAGTTTCCAGCTAAGCACTCCAATCTCTGCATGATATGCATAAATTTTGATGAAAAATATGTCAAGGGCTATTACACTTACCTAATATCAATATAAAAGCCTTGCAAGGAACTTACCTTCAAGTTGCTGCAAAGATACAAACTCCATTGGATCCTTGTGATGGGGCAGTCTTTGGTCTTCATCGCTGCTGTCCATGTACCATGCTTGAATAACTTCTTGCCTAGGATCCTGGGAAAAAAAACTGAAGATTTATGGCACTTTCAAGTTCATTGTACATATATAACCCAGAAAAGGAAAACTAATAAAAATAACAGAGTTAATCAATCCATTCAAGTCAAAGTCTAATCTATCTGTTGCTAAAACAACAACTGAATGCAGGAATGATTGTCATTTCATTGTCTATGTGCCTCTGCTGCTAACTGACAGGCTGAAAAATGGGCCATTAGAATTTGCTGGCCCTTGTTGACAGGTTTGATAAAAATAGCAAACAATTCAAAGGTGAAACCAGACGGACCATTCAAGTCTATCATTCACACTTTTTTCCTTCCATGATCCACAAAGGTGATTACTTGTGGTATAGAGGTTGGCAAGCAGAAGATTGAAGGTCTATGTGCACATGTTGGCAACAGTGGAGTTCCTCCAAGTGTTAGCCGCAATGACATACTGAAATAACTAGGATGATGGAAAAACCTAACATCTGCATAATTGGGCATGAAGAAGGATAAAATGGGTAATTTCTGACCTCTCTCCACAGGTGTACTTAGGTTACAACAGGTTTTACTTCCACTTTACACACATCATCATATTTCACAATGCAGAGACATCATTTCCCACATCAATATCTGCTTGTTCATGCACCTTAGAATTAGCAAACTTTTGTAGCAGCCTAAAATGAAGTAAAAAAGGAAAGAATTTCTATAAGTAGTTCTTTATCAAAATCCAAATAATTACATTATGCTACTAAGCTCCCTCTTTTACAGTACAAGGTGTATGATCCACCAAAGTCACCAACTTTAGCTCCAATGCTCCAATGCAGGACAACTTATCCCGAAACCCGCTAGAATAATAAGCACAGTTGAGACTAAGTACCCAAGCGCATAAGTAAAAGAGTTGGACCATAAATCTGAATATAACTACCCAAACTGGCCAATATTACACAGAGAAAAAGAAATACTTTAATGACGACCAAGGCTTTTAGCAAGTTAGCCACACATGGACTTTAGGTTCTATTATACCTATCCAGTATCTGCAAAAAGAATTTTTCTTTTTTTTTAAAAGAAAATCTTATAACACGCCTAAAACCTAAAAAAGAAAAAATCTAAACCTTTCTCGTCTAAAGTAGACTGAAAATTGAAGGGAAATTGCAAACATCCATGGATAGCACAATTCAAGGAAATGAGCAAGGGATTGCAAATATCTGCGACAGAGAGAGGGTTCTTGCGCTTATTTACAAAAACAAGGATCTTGAAGAGACGAAGGAAACGAAAAACAAATATCGCAAAAGTGCAACAACATTCCGTAGCATGCGCACAATCATGCCTGGAATGGAAAGACTGTTTTCCCAGGAAACAAACAGAACCGATAATAGATTAGAAAAAGAAAAAGAATTGACCTTCACAGGAGAAGCAGCCATTGTGGTCTTTCTTCGACTCGCTAGATGGTCTTCTCCGAACCTCTCGCTTGCGGTTTTCTTCTTCCGTTGTTGGGTTCTTTGACATTTCGCCTAATTGCGACGCCAGCGAAAAATAAGGGGAAGGAAGACGTGGCAAATAAAACGTGGGGTCTGAGAACACAAAGCCAATAATGCCCCTGCCTCGTGTGTCGCGTGTTGGTTTCGGTAGGCAAGGCTAGAATGTTGTGACATACATACGGCTTTCGACGGTCAAAGACGACGGCTTCGTGGGCATTTGGTCATTTCAGACAGTGGGGTCTTTCAAATAGATTCAGCTGAGCTGGACATAATTTATTCCTCCGGCACCGTAGGAGAAAGTAATGTGCTGAGCACTCCACGTATTAAATATATATATATCTTAAAAAAGTTTAAATTTTATAAAAAAAATACATTTTTTTTTTTTTGAAAAAAATGAAAACGAATTTTACCTCTTTTTCAGAAGTAAAGTCATAAACTAATTACTTTAAATAGATAGTCTAACTTTATTTTTTTTTTTTTTTTGCTCACCACTTTTTTGTTTATGCTTCATTTATAATTAATAAATTAAAAACTCAAACAATACTTTATTTTATTTTTATCACGTAAAATAATTAATAAGAAATTAAAATATTGTCATATATATATATATAAATTGGTTATATGAAAATATAGTTACCAATGTTAGCCTGATATCATTAGTAAATATTTCAATTCATATTTCAAACTTTTAAATCAAATTTCTTCGTCAAAATTTCAATGTAATCAAACTCAACCAAAGTTTACGTGTAGGTCATGTTTCCCATGCCAAGAAAAAGAGGAAATTAAGGATATCATTAAAAAGTGGGGAGGGAATTTTTAGATAAATGACTCGTGTGTTTGATTCATGTAATTTCTAGACAAATACGTCTGTGGAAGTCGCGTCCGTGTCCATGTTAACGGATCGGACACTCGTAAAACTTTCTTCTAACATCCATGTTCATGACTGTTAGGATTGACATTATAAGAAGAATTGTCTTCAATATGCTTTTACTAAGAATTTTACTGCCTTCATCCTGAATCGGATCCGACAATCATCCTTGTCTCGAACATCAAAGTACCCCACTCCCCTTCCCTCTAAGCAGCAGCACCGAATTCCCTCTTCGGTAGAAGTTCTTCACCCTCTCGTCATGGTTGGAAACTCTTTTCCGTGCCGAGATCAAGCAAGTCCTGCAAAGTGACAGGTGACTTGTAACTTGTAAGTCTTCAACACTGTCTCTATGCGTGACTCTGATTCCAATGAGGTTTCCCCCTTCGGAGGCAGAGTCCGAAGGTGTCTCGGTAAATTTTGTCTTCAATAACCGTTCGGAGCCTTGTCCGTCGACTATTGCTTACCATTTGTAGGATCCAACTCCATCTTGTTTGAAGCTCTGTAAAGTCTCTCTATGTTTTGGCATGGTCCTTCGACTATCGGCTTGCTAGCCCAGTCAATATTTTAACTTTTCTCTTATACCGCTCTATCATTCGTTTTAGATTTCTCGTTGACAAGGTATAACCTTTCGCATGCTCAGGAACCGATGAGGCGCACGTCCACCTACCATTGAGTGTCCCCCAGTCCGTGCTGGGGAGCCATCAGGTTGGATTTTCGGCTTGCGTTTCACCCATTTATGGGCACAGCCCAGGAGCTCATGGCCCGAAGGTTTACGCACCGAAAGTGGGGTTCTCTCGTCATAAAAACAGAAGGGGGCAAGGAAGCTTTTAACGGAATATGATACAGCCACCGTCAACTAGGATAATACGTTACATTGCTCGAAAATAAAATGATGAAAAAAGGATGATAAGGTTACATAATTAAGGATACAATTAAAATTTACACTATTGCAGAGACAATAGCTAGCTGCTCATGCTGGCATTTCTCAACTCAGGATACATTGGCGTCAAAGAGATGGATACCGAGCAATGTAATTATAGTACAAAATTGATCAACTGGAGATGTCACAAAGAAATTCTCTTGTAAGGATTGCCAGCATTGATCGATGAAAGAAAATTTCACCATTTGCGGCTGCATTTTGAAGGCTTCTAGATTAGTTTGTCGTTTGACAATGATGATTGTTCTCACAGGCGGGCTCTGTACTCAGATCCAAGCACCATATATTCAATACAGCAGTGGAACATTACAGATTATTATAGGACATCTGCAGAGGACCACACAGATCAAGAACAAGGACATCAAATAATCAAAATTCAGGCAAGAGAATTGAAACCCTGCCCCAAGATATTCATATTGGATCTTTGAAATAATAAAGCATACAATGGAAAAGAATTTAGTTGCATACTTTCATTCAGATCAACAGAAAGATTTGCAATCTTTGACTCATTTTCAGCTGAGATGTACAAGGCATGTTGTACAGCAGCCTGGCTTGGTGACCCGCTATGGGTGGATTGCCCATTTGAGGTATGCATATTCAGACAATGATTCGAATATAAATCCAAGCTGGATTATATAGGCCTCAAACATTTCCTGACCTTAAATCTTCCCCTAATGGGAATATAATGAGCAGAACGTAGAGAAACACCATGGTAGGAAATATCGTCTCGCACAACAACTGTAATTACAAGCAAGGTTATTTTTTTTGTCAGAGTGTTCTTAGTTAGTTGAAGTAGCTGTCTTTTCGCTTCTCTAGGTATCTCTGTAATGACACCTTTTGGCTTGCTTGACCCTCTACATCATAAGCAAAGATACAAAGTGTTACAGGGGCATGCCACAATTTTCATGCTGGAATCGAAAATCAACTAAAGAACAATACCAGATTGCTTTTCTGCAGAACAAAGATAAAATAACATGATTAGTGAGTGGAGTAAAGGGCAAAATCCTGCTGAAAAAAAAAAAAAAAAGGATTGGCTGTATGTGGAAACAGTTTACTAGAGTTGGTTCAGGCAAAGCAAAGGATAACATTTGGATCATTCATCTAGAAGAGAGTGTTAGTGGTCAACAATGTCACTGAAGACAATATCATAGAAATGGCACCAGCAATCCCTGAAATGAATGAAACATACAGGTAAAATGTAGTTTGGGACTTGTTGGCAATGACTAACCCACACTCGATGAAGTTCATTCTTATCACTTTTGAAAACCGAGGTAACTTCTTATAGTACAAACCTTTTTCTGTAAAATATTAGCTTTTTCACTTCTGTCAGACTTAAACCACTTCAAAGAGAATGAAGAACATTTGTAAAGACCTAGGCACCAATACTCCTTAGCACACACCACATTGTTTGATGAAACCCATTTAGAGAGCACTGAAACGTCTAGCCCAAGTATTGTAAGGTCCTGAGAAAACCAATCGGGATATAACCTATCATGCATATGCATAGAATTTTTTTATCTTTGGAATACACTATTTGCCTACAGTTTACCTATTTGGCAGAATAAGAATATTACTGCAAATATTGTTCTCCTAGCTAGAAACTGGAAAGTGAAAACTTCCCCCAACATCACAAAACAAAGATTCATGCCCATCTCCTTGAAAGAAGGCCATGATGACATCTTGCAGCACCCGACATTCTTCAGAATAACAATCTAAGCCAAAGTTCTTACCACGATCATGAATCATGTTTCCTTTCTCCCTGCACTGCTGTAGACGTTCTGTCCTATTTTCTGTAGATTCAAACAATAACTACCATTACTTGACTTGCCAATACTTGCAAAATCTCCACTTTTTATTTAAAGATTCAAACACAATAAGTTTGGACCTAATGAACAAGAGGCCACATAAATGCTTATCTTTTATCAGGCACGCCTATGAAGGATTTAGTTTTAACTCATTACTAGAGTGATCTGGCAAACAACAAGACCTATAAAACTGAGGAACATCACTGAATTTATTGGCAATAACAAGACACCAATACACATGTGTATCTGTCTGTTGCACAAGCAAAAATATGACGACTTAGTTTACTAAAACAGACTACAGATTGTTCAGAAACGTTGAATTATATCTGTTCTCATTTAGTAACATACAGCTGTAGCTCCACCAAGTACCAACTGTGTTCCAGAAGAAATAACCTAAGACCACAAATGCATGAGTTAAAAAAAAAAAATTAATAAAACAGCAGACAATTCATCCTAAAACCCTACCTGTTTGGGTGGTGGGAGAGATTGTGGCACCAGAGGGAATAAGGATATTGCCTGGGATCCGTAAATGACATGGAAATGGAAGGGCTGCGGTTCCGCTAATTGTATCATCCAGAGACACCAGGATCGGACTTGCTGCAAGGTGCATGATTGCCCGAGCCTGCAAACCCACATTTGGATGCATTGGAAGGGCAACATTCTGAATCCAGCAAAAAGGAAGCTCCATTACCTTATCAGGCGGGACCCCATCATACACATTAACCTTGCCAGAGTAGAAAATTGTCAATTGCCCGATGGATCCATGCACTGCACCTGGACTTCTGTTGCCACAGTCAAGAAGTAAATTAGTTCCAAGATTGACACAATAGAACAACATCCTCTTGAAAATTGCAAAATTTGCAAGGCAAATGTGAAACAATATCATCGCTCCAGATTGAGGAGATAAGCAGGAGAACCTGGAAGCAAAGACATTATAATCGGCCTCTTCGGCTTGGGAATCCAGCTGGGCCGATCTCGGGGAATCATTGACCCGACGCGGAACAGTACCCTCTACTGAATCCGAAGCAATATTATTGTCCGCATCCCCACTGGCTTCCTTAACTGAATCGCTGGAGTTCAGCGTCGCCTACGAAGTTTAGTACGGTTATCTATTCAAGTCAAACAACTACCTTTTGCACTGGAAAGACTGAAACTTTATTGGAAGTCAGGACTCACCGGCGCCGGCGACGGCGACGGCGACGGCGAAGGCGAAGTCTGCGGCTTGGAGACGAGGATATTCCGAAAAGTGCCGGGGCCGGAATTTTCACTTGTCTCGAGGAGAGACTTCAAGGAAATAACTTGCTGGATCGCCTGTGATTTGTTCCACGACGGCCTTCGCATTCCTGTACAAACATTCTTTCTTTAATTTCCATTAAAAGAAAAGAAAAGGAAATGAAAAGACACATGTCGTCCCTCTCATTTTCCTTCGGTACCGGAAAATATGGCAGCATAGCAGGTGGAATTGGGGGAAAAAATAATTCCGATAAAATGACAGAAAAGGAAGAGAGAATTAAAAAGAAAGAACCAAATTTTTATTCTTTACCTTTTTCTTTGAGGTATTTGCGGCAATCTTCGCGGGTGAGCTGGGAAATGTCTTCTTCGGTAAGTTTGGTGAGGGGTTTGTCCAGTATCGAAGGCAATGGAGTCACGCCAGCGTCCATGACGGCCGTCCAGAGCACCTCGCCGGAGCTGCTTGTTTGGTTGAAATAGAACGTAGAGAGGAGGAGGGTGGCGGGGCGCGAGCGTTTTTGGGTCTTACTTTCTTTCCGTTGTGGTGGCGCGGACGGGTTGGGGGGGGGGGGGAGCTTTTAGGAGCTGGGGTAGCACCCTAGGCTGCCACGTAGATACATGACTGTGCTAAATCATGGATATTAATAATTGATTCTCCAAAGTCCAAAGGCCATAATGGACTTGTTTGTTAATTACGTTTTTGCCACTCTAATTAACTGACACCATCGTTGGCGGCAACAGGGGGGCTGAATAAGTGGATGAAACGCAATCTAAATCATCAATTTTACTTGATAATTATGATTTTTTTTAGTTTATTGTTAATTTTAATTAAAGATCATAATTTTTTAATTTTGGTAATTACAACTAATAATTTTGGTTTCGTTCTATTTGTCTCTTTCATTCCGTGAAACAATGGCCGTTACCTCAATTGGGCTCCCGTTAAAGCTACGGTTCACAAAACGCAATTATTGAAATCCATCCTTCGCTGTGTCGATGTAAGAAAAGCTGAAACTCGAAAGCGTCTTTTTTTTTTTTTTATATTGATAATAATATGATTATTCTTGGATGTACTATTGGTGAAAAAATAAATTTCTTAAAAAAAAAAAAAAAAAAAGCCCCCCAGCATTGATTGGGACACACAGTTTTCACAAGGGATGCAAACGCTAAATACAAGGCCGCGAATGCAAACAATTACAGTGTGGATTCTCCACTATCTGTGAAGTCTAGGCCCAAGCGAACGCGAAAGCACATTATACGAGGATCCCTTCATTTCTTACCGAAATTGTAGAGAAATAAACAGAAAATGGACTCAAAGTGGATGAGCAGGATACTATTGTTACGGTAGACATGTACATATTGCATTGTACCATAGCTTGAAGAGTCCTTTTCAAGTTGATATCTCCAATGCATGTATCCCAAACTTAGGCCTAAAAAGCTCACCGGTTGCTTGCTGCCATTGTTGTCCCAGATGTAGGTCCACTGTTCATCCACCAAAAAGTTTCCTCAAACTCGATGATTCTCCAAATGGCCTCCTCAGAATCATTTAAGAGGGCCTGTTTTCTTCTTGTATTAACCTGGTCCAAGATCAGGCCCACTTGGGACACTTGCCTCTGCGTTCTGGCCTTCTGCTTATCTGCTTATTTAAGAATCTTAAGTTGCTTGTCTAATGGTCGCCGTCTATCCCTTAATGCAGGCTGTTGGAAGTAGAGTATTCGTCCTTAGAACATTAACGATGTCAATTACCATGCAAGCCTTGCTTGGTTTTAGGACTTAGTTTATCTTATGTTTTCGACCTTTGTGTATTGGAAACAAAATAAACAAACCCAAAAAAAAAAAAAAAAAAACAAGTTTCTGGAAGCCTAACCTTATCGGCTTGCCTTATCAAAGCCAAACCAAGGCCTGACTAGCCGAAATTCCCTCTTTAATCACTGTGTCAGAGCGGTGATATCCCGGTGGCTGGCAGGGTTTAGGCTCTCACGTACTGAAAGATCATTTGGGTGTGCGCTTATTTAATGCCAAACACTGGCCTTACCTTAGCTTGCCCTCCCTACCATAATAATTTTGAGACCCGTTACTGGGACTCAGTACCCAGAAGTGGATCCACCACAGAGTCTGTATGGGTAATGTTATCTGGATGTCATTTATAATAAAATATTTTATTATTTTAACAGAAATGTCTAATTAAAATATGTAAGTAATTCGAGTATAATATATAAAAAGTGTAAGTAAGATAATATTTAGTGATTTTATACCTTTCACTAATTTTTATATGCATTTTATTCAACATACTCGTATGATTTTTTTGACCTTTATCTACATTTCAATTACTGTCACCTGTATCGGTGAATCTTACGCCTAGATAGTGTTTATGCATAATTTTACTGCAGTAAGTCAAAAAACAGTACATTGTTTTGTTTTGTTGCTGGCCATGGAGGGTCCCCCAGCACTGTGTCCCCAAGGGTCCCACCCAAGAAATTTATGAGGCCATTGTACGACTTGCTATCAAAGACTGATGGAGAGAGAGAGAGAGAGAGAGAGAGTGAAGAGATGGGTCTAATGATAGAGGGTAGAACGAGGGGTGGGCATTTGGGCTTCACTGAGATGTTTATCCCTTACAAGACAGCAGAGCAAACCCCCATTGTTACACACGTACGCAACCACACGGATGCTGTTGCCATCAACCTGAACAACCCCTTCTTTTGGAAATATTACCTTTTTGCCTTTCTCTCTCCAATTTCCCCATATTCCTCCTATTGCATATACAGTATACACTGTTACCACCTGAACGTTCCATTCAAAATAACAATTAAGCATTCTAATTTAGGTTCCATTTTCCTATTGTACCAATTAAGGAAAAAAAAAAAAGGTTCCAAACTTCCAATTCACAAAAGCCCAATTACAATTTAATTTTACCTATTACTTGCAGTTATCGGGTGCTTTGTTAAGTGGACGATATTAGATGTTTTTGTTGAATATGGAGAAACAAACGAGTAATTAGATACAGAGATTTCATCATTCAGGTTCTTGGATTAGTTTCATGAAATTTAATGTGGTCAATTAAAGGTTTCGTTCTAAATTTAAACAATGAGTCACGTATTATTGTGTCACAATCATTCAGGGTCTATATACCCCACCTTCCCCCCCCCCCCACCCCCACCTCCCAGCCCCGCGCCCTCTCCCTTTGGCCAAGCAATACCACAAAACTCTCCATTGTTTTCTCCCTTTTTTTCACCCTCATCGTTTTGGTACGTGTCTATGACCTGGACTCTCTCGACAATCTCCTCACAGGGAAAGAAAATGTTTCTTTCAGCCATATCACCACTCTCTCAATAACTTTGCTTCTTTTGACCCTTTTCGTAGTTCAAAACTTCCACTGCAGATCGTATACGCACGGAGGCACCTTCGACTCGGCGATGGACTTGCTACGTCGCCGCCGCCGCAACCTGTCAACAGTAACTGCCTTCGCTTTTCTCTTGTTCTTCTCTGCCACTGCCACAACTCTCTCCCCACTTGGTAAGCATATGAATCTTTAACTAACTGCCTTAACTCTCTTAAGTCTAATAGGCTAAACCCAGTTCATAGATTGACAAACAAATGGTATATGTGCAGGTAGTTTTGTCCAGGAGAGACAGGAGAGGGAAACAGGAAGTGGGTCGAGGCCAATGGACCGAGTTATGTCTCTGAAGGGACTGGTTGGACCAGGTTCTTCGCCACCTACTTGTAGATCCAAGTGTGGCAGTTGCTTGCCATGTAAACCGGTTCACGTGCCGATCCAGCCCTGGTTGGGCATGCCACTGGAGTACTACCCCGAGGCTTGGAGATGCAAGTGCGGCAATAAGCTGTTCATGCCATAAGCCAATAAGCGAGAGAAAGTAGAAGAGGAGAAGTCAAGCAGATAGGCAAATTGCCGTGACAAAAACGAGAGCCTTTCTCTTTAATTGTGTAACTCTCACATGGTAGTCAATTGTAGTGCACCTGCATTGGTTGGAGCTGGAGGCGGAGGTGGAGCTTTTCTGTGCCTGAAAAGCTTTAAATATATCCAGTGATTTTTGCCCATTGATGTCCAGGGAGCTTTGGGAATGTAAGTTGTGGGGAGAGGTGAGACAACCGAGAGGGATTTCTCAGCCTCGTGTTCTCGCCTCTCTCATGTTAATGATCCACTTATCGTGTTTTTTTCTTTTTATTAAATTGGCTTGCATTAATGCAAGGTTTTTTGGTCAGCAAGTTTATTGTGAGACAGATAGGAAATTAAACGGCTGTAATATTTAAGATCAACTTCTTTATAAACAGAAGAATTCCTCCCCTCTCCCTCCTCCCCCCTCCCCCTCTTTCTCTCGCTGCCATTGTCTGCACTGACACGGGAACAAGATTTTTAAGTCAATTGAGGTCAATAGGTAATTTAATTTTGTGGGCACTGACACTGGAGTAAGATTTTTTGGTAGTTGTGGTCAATAACTAGATTAATTTAGGGCACAATAGTTTTTATATCAAGTAAAGAAAATTACTTAAAAACACTAGGTACATGTAGGCGTTTGTACTTTGTACACTTGAATATGTTTCTTATTTATTTCCTTCACCTATGTATCACCAAAATTGCATTTTGTGCTATTCCCGTCATCTCTGGTCTCATTACTGAACAGGAACATAGAAATTGAGGGAGGGGAAGGGACCAATGAGGCACATGTTCTTACTGATATGAACGCTAAGTGTCCGTGAAAACGTGAATAAAATGATGGGACAGGAGGGGGTTCCATTATTGTAACATGGTAGCAGAACTGGAAACAATGGAGAAAGCATGAAAAGTAGAAAGATGGGACAATGTTTGGTTGATTCGTTTCTTTGCAATCCCATTGTCTTTTTGGACATTCCGCGTCCAGCTGTTTTTTTTTTTTTCCCGGACAAAAAAAAAAAAAAATGTCTCCCAAAATCTTTTAAGCTCTGTGGAGAGATTCGGCAACATTAATTCATCTCTCTCCACGGATATGTCGTTCAGACATCAGGGACATGTTCGGGTTTTACAAAGATTTCGGTCGAAACTCCTATAAAAACCAGACCCGCACATCTACCAGCCAAAGTAACCGAGTCGCTAAGTTAACGGGTGGCAAGTAGACGGGTAACACTTTGTGATGGTTTGATTATTTTATCGTTTTGTTTTGAAAGTGTTAGGAATGGAATCCTATGCTCAAAATTAAGTTATTTTATTATTAGATTTTAGAATTAATGACATTTTAATATATTATACATATATTTATATATAATTGAAATTGATAAAAAAATTTAATAAAATGTTTATGTAATAATATATTTATTTAATTTTAAAAATATGTTAATATTTAATTCAAATTTTTAAAAATTATAAGATTTTTATTATTTTAATATTAAATTAACATTTTAAAATTTATTATAAACAATTACAATTTAACATATATTATAATTTATTTAATTTATATTAATAATTTTTAACTTATATTCAAAATAAAAATGAAAATAATTTCAAAAAAAATAATTATAAATTTCTTTCTATTTTTTTAGAGGAACAAAATTTTTCAAATCTACCTTTTAAAAAAAAAAATTCATGATTTAATTTTTTTAAAATTTTCTTTTTTATTTTCTTAAAAAATTACTCTTAATTCATTTTTATTTTTTTCTATTTAAATAAAGTATAACCATCGTATTATAAGACTCATATATATGTATATATATATTATGAATAAAACAAAATAAAATAAAATAAAATTAAAAAATTAACCGAAGTAGTCTTTGGTCTAATTCATCAAGGCAGGACGCTGTTTAATAACGCTGCTGTATTGTTCTAAAACTTTCATGTCAATTGGATTCCAAGATCGCACCCCGGTATATGAAGTAAGGTGAAACGCGGCTTTTCCTTATTCAAGCAAAATGAATACTAGACCCCTTGTCATTTGGTCCCCTTTCCTTTGGCCAGTGGAAAGTACCTTCTGTGGGTTTATTATCCTCAAATCAAACCACGTTGCGCTATAAATATCTCCACTTGTTGCAACGATGGATCGCTTTCTTTCACTTCATTCATCCAAACTAATTTCTGTGCCCAATTTTGATAAGGTAAGGTTATATAAACACAATTAAATTGATGTATTTTAGAGACAAATTCACATATTTTAGAAGGATCCTTCCAAAGATTTTCAATCGTGTCTTACTTTTGCCCACATAACGAACTTCTGCATGGCCCTCCAAAAAATGGTTTGCTCGCGTGAATCCATCCTATCCCAAGGAATAAAGCATTCAAGTATATCAATTTGAAAGAGTTATTTGCAAGCACAATGGTCATTTTAACGATAGGGAACAATTTACCTACAATGCTCACCTGGAAATCTGTTAGAATATCTCCTCTTTCATGGTGTCAACACACCTTGGTGTCATTTCCTCATTTGGCTTTGGCGTGATGAATAGTAATGGAGAAGGACCCCCACGTCTATATGGTTGTTTTTTAGCTGCAAAAGAATTTAGGTTCCTCCTGAATTGTACCCCATGTTGATGGCAGAAAGAAGCAAAACCAAAAAAGTGTTACCTCTCTGTTGTCTAGGGTATTCAATTTCCATATGTAGAAATCAAATTCGATGGCATCAACCTTATCCTGTGCAATGTAACTTTCCCATGTTCAGGCTTTGCTTTCTCTCGAGTATTTAGCAGTTATTTATTGCATATGAACATGAATTTTTTAATAAATTTTCTTCCAGTTCTGTGCTTTAACCATCCATCCATTGGTATTTTCGCTAATTAGGTTGTTCTACGTGAGGTACGCCTAATAGTACAGTTACTTGAACTATTAGTATCAGACAGTGTTCAAGCGATTAGATCCTAACCAATGGGCATTCCCATGTTTGTCTCTTCCCAAACAATTTCCTTATGAATTCCATGTTTGTCTTGAAATTCACCTGAAATCGTCTGTCACAGAGCAGAACATGGAAGTTTACGGGCGCAGTTCTAACACACACGAGTGGCTGGAGCTGCTTGTCTGTTCCATTTTGAAGCATGACTGCACGTTTGTGTTTAGTAGCGTTGTTTCTACTGAATAAGGCCAAAAACGGTTTTTTTAAAAAATTAATAAAAAGTGGTTGGGAAAACTGAAAAGAAGCACATCACTCACTCTTTGCTTTGAAAAAGCACTCCCCCAGTCCACAGAGCTCTCCGTTAAATCAATCAATCAGTCAATCAAATTATTCAGGGAAGGAAGTCCTCGTGCAATGGGAGACCCGATACATGATAAAAGCCAGCAAAATTAAAACATAAATGAAATTATATAGTTATGCCAATGTAGCACGCGTCTTAACTGCACACAATTTAAACTTCTCCCCTGCTAACCAGACGGAGTCAAGCTCACTGCTTGGAGAAGGCAGAATGCATTTACATTAGAAATGGTAACGTTCCATGTTTGCATAGAACCTTTTTTCATTTTTATTTTTTTTAAGACTGTGGCATAGAACCATTTTTTGTTAAAAAAAAAAAATGCTATACTTGTAATAATATCTACAATACCGGAAATGTAACTAGTTGCTGGATTGGGCTGGCGAGCTGGACAAAAGAGAATGAATGATGGATGAGAGAGAGAGAGAGAGAGAGAGAGAGAGAGACTTAGGCCATTTGTGGGGGGCAAATAAAACAATCCATTCAAATCCGTAGGAGTGGGCCTTGTTTGACAGTTCACCTTACCTTTCGACTTTGGGTTTACTTGTGGGAAATGCAAAGATGATAATGTTGAAGTGATATTCGATTTGACATTATTGCTGGTGGACTATAGGTGCCATAGACTGGTAAAATTCAAAGACTATGAACAATATGTCTCCCGTGTTCCCCATCTCTTAGTGTCTTGTTTCCCATCTCTTGGTGTCGTGTTTCCCACAGCTCTTTCGGGCTTTCATGGTCATGGACCATTAGGGAAGTGTCAACCCACGATTGCGTCAGCTCAAAGGGTTGATCTTGCACCGGAGAAAACCCATCGATGCGTTCTAAATTGAAGGCCTTTACTCCAAAGAGCAGGAGGTGAAAGCCAAAACTCGGTGATTTCAAGAACGTTAGGCCTTTTTCATATTAATTAATATTCAAAAGGAATGCATGTGATACACAGATATCCCATCAAACCAAAAAGAAGAAAGAAGAAGAAACCAGCATGCTATGCCTAGCTCAATTGTTGGACACGTTCTGGCTCTTCGAGCCCGCTCCAAGCGGGTTCTGCCACGATTCCTTCCAGCACATCACAATTCAACTTTTACAATTTCAACAAAAGTTTCCCTACTTTTCTCACGTCATCTCTTCTTTACATGTGTGCGTCCGTTGTTCTCCTCCGTCTCTTTCTTACTTTGGGTTCTGAAAATGAAGTGATTATTTTGTATGTTTGTTTAAAGCTGTGTTTTTCTTTAAATCTTGGGTTGGAGGAGGCCGCAGCACTAGATGAATCAACTCTAGTAGTTCTTCCACCTGGTCTCCCAACCTCATGCCAGATTGCTCTACAAGCTGTTAAAAATAAAAGATATAATCAGTAATTTGCAACATAAATAGGATTAAAGCCTATCTCGTTGCAATTTGATGAGGCTGTTAACAACTAAGGACTGAACCAAACCAAATTGACAATACCATAATAAACCTCCCACAAAGAGAGATCCTCATAGCCAGTGTGCCAACTGCTAACACAGTTTGATAATTGAAGTAAAAAAAACAAAAGGGTTACAAATTCAATGGTTCGAAATCATCTCTGACGATAGGAAAACAAAAAAAGAAAAAGAAATAAACAAACCCACAATAAGCCACCTAGTTTTATGTTCTGTATGCAGCACTGTTTACTCAATGGTACTGCAATAGAATTTTTCAAAGAAAATTCAAAAGCCAAAAAACGATAACTTTGACTGTTATTCCTCATGTGAAAGGTTCCTATTTCAGCATATTCCATCCAAAGTCCCAAGTTCTTTTTGTTCTAATCTAAAGGAAAGCATTTTTCCTTCAGAATAGAAACACCTCAGCGAGTCCAATAGCATCGTCACGATGGATGCTCGGAGTCCTCCCATGTTAAAAACAAGTACTGATGTGTGTGGTACAACTAGAAATTAATGGAGTGTAATTGGACTTTCACAAAAGATTCTGAAAGAGACTCCATTTTATTCCATTCTGTCATACTTCATTACATTGTGACAAAAATGTGGCAAACATACACGAACTACCTCTCTGGAACCAGTCAATTGATTATTAGATGTCATCCCATGACGGTCAATTATTCATATAAACCCTAAAACCAAAGAAAATGACTTCCACAGCCACCAATTGCCAGACTAACAAATTACTGAACAACAAATGGGTATAGACAAAATACAAGAAAAAAAAAAAATCCTTTTCAACAGTCCACAAAGTACAAAAACACGACGGACAGAGAAAGGCTGAGATGGAAATTGGAATGATCCGCCATTACCGGGTCAATTTCGACTATTCGAGAAGGCCTTAAGTTAACGACATTGAGCATCTCAGCTTTGGCAAGGTTGAACCTCTTGCATTTCTCTAATAACACTCATCAATGTGCTCCCTCTTTTGATTACAGCCCACGGACTCTACCAAATAGTCATAAACCTACAACAAAACCCAACATGGGCAAAGGAAAGCAACAAATTTTAAGAAATTCAACGCTTACATTTTCCATCTTATACACTCAGATATAAAAGTTTTCACCAGAAAGGTAAAAGAAGCGACCTTGCATTCTGATGGGCCTACGGGAGCAATAACCGATGGAGCATCCTTGGAACCACCTCTTGATCTTAGAAAGTCGAGTACATCAAAGTTTGTGAGCGCACCTGCATTTTGTCTTTTTATTATGTTCGTTGATCAAGATTTTTAAGTACACATAAAGAATAAAGGAAAGTAACCAAAATTTAAATAATAATTAAAAAAAGAAAAAAAACAAAAAAGGGAGAGAGAATGAATGAGCCTGAGTCACACACACACACAATATATCTCAGGACTGTACTTCAACGATGATAGTTATTTTTACTGCACAATTCATAATTTAATAATTTTTTTACAACCAAATAAATAAATGTGATTAAGTTGATGAGTTTGTGTACCCATTAAAAAAATTCAAAAAGGAAAGTCTGAAGATTTTTCAGTAATTGTCAAAAAAAAAAAAAAAAAGCACGCTGGCTGTCGACCAGTTCTAACGGGCAGGGAAATCATTTTTGTGCCATATAAGGCCACAATGCACCTGTCTTCTATAAACTCATGGGAAAATTAATTGCTTTACAATCTTCACACTATGCAGAGGTTTATAGCGAAAAAAATTTAACAGTTTCAAGCTCTCCACTGGTCCGGTCTGCCCATCAACAATTTCAGCGGATTGCTATTAAAACATGAATTGAATGTTTTTTCTTTTATAGATTTGAGAGCAAAAGAAGGCAAGAATCAGGAAACAGATTTTCCGGTGATTTGTTGATTTTTTTTTTAAGTTTTAACTTTTGTAACATGTACAAATTAATTGAAAAAGGATTTTTAGGACAAAAATTTGGCAATATAATTGCGCAGCTTAAAGGCATATTAGCCCAAGAGGCCTTATACGAGCGGGCCCATCGTCCCTTCTTTCGAATCCCATCAGTTGTGGCGATGAGTGTAAGGGCAGATCTTCAGATTCGGCTTCTTCGGGTTTAACCCCCCTTTTTCTCAGCCTCATTTTATACATGCGCACCGCTACAGAGTAATCATGGCTCCACCACAAAGAAAATGGCCTCATCCGACTGAGAAAAAAATACAGAAACAGAGGAGGCCCACCCACATTTGTACAAATATAAAATGCCAGGCACCGAGAGCTGTGTCTTGCTTGTAATTCCCAATTCCATCAAATATCTAAAATGGAATTTTCCCTTCCCACTTTGTTGACCGCCCCAGTCCAAGACCCCACTTTTATTTTTCCTCAAACAGAGAAAAAACAAAAGATTTGCATCACATGGGTGTCCCCACTTTTAATTTAATATTTTTTTTTTATATATTCTTTACTTCTTCAGTTCAAACACAGAAAGAAACGGACCAAGCCCCAAGTTATATTCCCCCCAGTACAAAGCAGAGACCCCACATTGACATAAGCCAATCTCTAGTTTCTCCATCTTTACAACATAAAGATGATTAGGAACATCAACTACTATATAAAGCTAAAGACAAATTTCAAAAATAAAATCTAAGATGCTCGGCAGCTGACCATCAAATCCTATATAACCCAACTTCCCGTTTTTGCCAATCTCTATATATCGTCGGACGAAGAAGTTAGATTCTATGCCTATTGCTCCTTTCCGCAGCAATTGATAGAAGCCTCGAGACACCCTGAGTCCAGAGGTCATAATCCTTCTGGTTCATGCACTCAAACTCAATAATCCCCCGCAGGACTGTCTTCAAGGCGAAATATCGCCGATTTTCCCCACCTTCAAGCAAATGGCGGCCCGGCCAGGCCGGCACATCTCTGATCACCTCCAATATCATATCTGTAAAAAATTTCAAAAAGAGACGGAGCTTAAAGATTACCACTTTAAATCTTTTTTCAGCTTTGGTGCCATTATAACTTTCTCAAATCCCCAGGTAGAAGCATAGACCCACCTCCAGTTCTGGTTTCACATTATAATTGGAGAAAGACAAAAGCAATGATACTTACTCTTTTTCTTTTTCGTTATGGTCCCAGCAACATGCTTGCTCTTCATCTTCAACATAACCTACGCAAAAAGAAGTTTCAAAAAGCAAAAGGCGATGGAGGGAAGAATAGAGCAACAAAGCGGATCCCTTTATTTTATCATAAACAAGTTAGAACTTTTGCGCCAATAGCATTTTATATCACAAGATTCGAATTTAATGATACCCAAATAATTTACATGATGGGATGATCAAACTGTACAATGAGTACTTGGCCAAAGTAGCAGCACATACCTGGTTCATTCTATTGATATAGGCAGAAACTATTTTCCAGTGAAGGTCACCTGAGTAATCAAGGCAAAACAATCAGCACACCATCTATTAGAAGCAACTAAAATTTCATCAACAAATCATTTCTTTCCCATTTTAGTGTTAAGTTCATGCATAAGCTTCGAACAATTGTTCACCAAATCAGAAGATGAATCCAATAATACTCAGTCCAATCTACCATCCACCGGGCCAAAACAATCAGGGATGACAATCAATTAAAGAACCGTGGTACCTAATAACTCCATGCGGTACATTTCATTAATTGCAATCATTTAAAGCATAACAATCACCTTTACGGGTGCGCTTGAGAAGCTCACAACCTCTGGCCAGATATTCCCTACTGCAGATTCCCAGGAAGCTCTCTTCAGGCACCAGTTCACCACTACAACTACCATTAGAACTGCTATTACTGCCACCTCCACCACCTGCAGTTATTCCTTTCTCCACAGGTATAACAGCTGCAATATTCCACACTTCTTTCAATGTCCTTGCTTTCAATGTTGCTGCCCCACGTAATGCTGGAAAATTTACACCGCAAACTCAGGAAAATTCACTAAGAAATACTTGATCATCGTAAAAATTACAATGGAAAATGAACAATTGACACTAAATACATTGTTACTTTAATAATTGATACCAAAACAATTTACTCATACCTGTTGCTGCTGCAGCCGTCAATGTCATAATATCACCAGCAGACCGGACATTCACCGCGGAGCTCACAACAGAGGCGAGTTGCTCCCGCTCTGCTCCCATAGCCTCTGCTGCCTCCACGCATTGGGCAGCCACCAATGTTGCAGCAGATGCAACTGCCATATCAGTTTTTGCCATTTGCTCATCCTTTCCGGGCCCCATTGAAGCAGCAGTGGCCGCAGCAATGGCAGCAACAGCCGCAGCCACTCCAGCAACCGAAATGGCCGCATGGACCTGGGCATTATGAGCTCGGGTTTCCTCCTTTTTCTTCTCTCTCCTGTCCTTTAGCCACCTGCCTACTGTCTTTCCACCACCGCCGGCAGCCACAACAGCGCCAGCTGCCGCAGCAGGGGGTGCACGGAACGGGGTATTAAGAAGATGATTGTTGGGGCGGCAATACTGCACAGAAGGAATCATGCAGATGGCTTAATTAAGCATTTGCTGAAGATTTGATCTTTGTCAATTGCATGTTCATGTTCGCGAACAACCGTATTAATAGCCAATTATTACCATTACCTAAAATTGTGAAGGTAATGTGCCATTCAAGTTCTCGGTGCGTGTGGGTGCGGGTCCATAGACCATAATTGCACCCAATTTCTGTATGCCAACTAATTTCGGTAGGGGACCAACGCATCGCCCGCGTTTTTGAAACCACCAAACAACCGTTAAGGCACAGAGCTTGCTATTGATAACTACATATGGCAAGCTCTGCTCCATGTCAAACGAACAAGGGTAATTCGGTGATGTTGAGCAACAAATAAAAGTAAAATTGGATTAGGCTTTATTTAGACTAAAGCAAAGCGTATATGATGCATCTTGTCCTTGGATGGATTAAATATAGAATTGTTGGTTTTTCCATATTTTAAAAAGCGAAAGAAAATATGTGATTTTTTATATGTACCCGAACGTAACTAAAGGGAGCATTGGGCGCAGAGAAAGCCTGTAACATGTTCCTTGGAGAGCAATAGGTGGATCAGTGCGTGCTCAGTAATAATAGTCCTTTGTAGGCAAATAGAGCAAATACAAGCAAAAATAGAGAAACCCACCAAAATATATTTAAAACCCAATTACTAATTTTCATAAAATAAGCAGTACGGTACTCTGTGTGTGTGTGTGGGGAGGGGTGGTGGGTGGGTGGGTCGGTGAGAGAGAGAGAGAGAGAGAGAGAGAGAGACAGAGAGAGTCAGCTTTACCTTGATGTCTTCGATTTCGTTGGGGGAGACAGGAGGGCTGTCGGTTAAGGAACCATTGAGAGGACCACTGCTGTGAGAGAGCCTGCCAGAAGTGCGTGGAGATACCTCCTGCTGCATTTACACACAAAATATAAAAGTGGGCTTCTGTTATATATTTTTACCATTGAGGTGCAGAATTGTAATGATAGTAGCGATCAAAGAGGAGCGAAAGGGTCTTTAAATTATTTGCGCTTTGGGGGAGCACGAGAGTGGCAGAGAAATGATTGTGAGTGGTAGTGGGGGATACTGAGTTTTTACAAAGACATTGAGACAAAAAGAAAACAGAAAACCAGAAAGAGGAAGGGTGAAAATTAAGGATGGAGAAAAACAAAGTCAGGTTAAGAAGCAACCTGAAAAAAAAAAACCACCAGACCAATTACTACAAGTCGCAAAACAAGTTTGCAAGATGACCATAAACAGTCCAAAAAAAAGAAAATTTAAAGATAAAAATATTGAACCTGGTGAGTATATCCTAATACTGCTGCCAGTTCCAATCACTAACAGAGACAAGGAGATTGCAAATCAGAAAAGAATTTAAGAAAACATGACTGAAACAAAACAAAACATACTAGGCCGACGTTCCGAAAAAATACAATAAAAAGTAGATAACAGGACAAAAGCCAGTGAATTGTCGACAATAGAAAGATGACAAAAACATTAACAACTAGTTCCCACAAAAATTGTCTCGGTCTACCTATCTATCTATCTATCCAAAAAAGAATATAGAAAAATGAAAATTAAACTCACCGACTGTGACATGATCCTCTCCATGACCATCTGGGAGGTCTCAGTGGAAGCAAAAGAAAATGGGTTTCCAGAAACAGTGGCATTATTATTACACTCCTCTAACTCTCCGGCGATATCCTCCTGTATGGCAGCAGCGCTGCAGCCACTCGTGGTCTTGGAAAGAAACATGTGCGGTGGCGGTGGTGGCGCAGGCGTCAGGGCCTTGGAGACCTCCAAGGCGGAGATGCTCCATGAACGGGAGAGGAACTCCATGGGCTCCCTCGGCGTCTCGGGTGGCCGGAAATGGTCCGGGTCGGGTCGCCATAGCCCCGCGACAGTCCTGTCCATCGAAGAGCGAGAGACGGGGAGTGATGGGATTTAGTTTGGCCGTTAAATGGAAGGGCTTGGTTGGGTTGGGTTGGTTTTTATAGAAGAAGATCCAAGAGAGTGATGAAAGACAAAGCAGCATTCACTTTACTACATGACAGCTCTTTAAATCTTTTATCAACAGGGGCCCTTTATTTAAAGGATTATAAGCTCTTTGGTTCGAACTTGTAAAGGGAAAATTGTCATAATTGAACAAAGATAAGACACAGGCAAAATGCCACTCCGTTATAGTGAACTAAGAAACAAAACAAGAAAAAGGAAAAAAAAAAAAATTAATTATACCATCACTTTCACTTCATTGCAATTACTAAGTAATTTGACTTGAGAGACCAAAATATAAGATAGGCATGAATTGTATCACTAAATGACACAATTAAAGGACCACATAGCGAGTACAATGTAAAGAAAATATGAAAAAAAATGATAAAGTAATTTTTTATTTTTCAGCTTATAATATTTTTAAAAAATTTTATCATGTTAAATGTGTCTATTGTGTGTTCTAATAAGCGTTATTAATTAGCTTTTTTTTGGAAAAAAACATGTTGTGTTTTAAAATTTTGAGAAAATTGCAAATTTGGTATCTATCATATCTAAATTATCACAATTTTAGGGGACCCAATTGAAAAGTGTATAACTTTTACCTTTCAAAAGTTCTGTAAATGGAATCGGTTCTAATTTGCTTGATCGTAATGTAATCGTGCAAATCTGCAATCTTTCGGGGCCATGTTGTTTTTTAAGATTTTGAATTTGATGCTGCAGATGTAATTTCAATAGAATTGTGGTGGACGAGGAGACAGACTAAGGGGGATAGAAGTGGAAAAGCAAGAGAAACGCCTTAAAATAAAATGGAAATTTGTTATTGCACACAGGGGAGGATTGTGGTCCACTACACCAGCCGACTAGGGAAGCGCTTCTGATGGAGATCACATGATGCGAAGTAGAACTACGTTCTGGTATTTGAATCCAACGGAAGTATTTGCTCCTGGCCCCAGTCACATAAGTGGCGCCCTTCTACCCTGCCACGGGTTTGACTTTTTTTACTACCACTTTTTTTTTTTTTTTTTCTAATAAAAACATCGGAAGGCAAAATAAAATAAAATATAAAATATTAAGATTCAAACACAGAATTTAAAATTATAATTTAAACTGTTTCAATCAATTATATTAAAAATATGGGACTTTCTTCGGTTATTTTGTGTGTGTTGTAGGAATGGAATTAATTCAAAATTAAGCTTTTATTGTTAAGTGGCCTTTTTCTTTTTTTTTTTTTCATTGTTACAATTACACTAGTTATTGGTTAATTGATTTGAGAATCCACCGGATTCGGCCCGACCCATCATCCAAAAAAGATGTCATCTACCAAACTGTATGCAGCGCATACACACGTATATGGCATTGTTTTCTGTCTGCCTAATTATTGAAGCAAGTTTAAATTTAGGCTTCCGTCCGTTTATCTGATTGTAGAGGTAAAATGCAATACGTGAATTCAGAAAATTATGGAAGGAATTTTCAACATTTGTGAACTAAGAGGACCACGTGTTGACTATTGAGCATGACCCATATCGATGGATGGATAGGAACGTGACATTCTGACAAATTAATAAGTTAGTTATCATTTATCATGCGTAGATCAGTGGGGTGGGACATTGCCAATTTCTTTTCATTGGACCAAACCCGTCTTGGATGGCTAATGCAGTGTAGTTAAGATGTGCCTGTCGACATTTAATGTCAGAATTTCTCAGGGCCACACAAGAAAGATTTTCAATGCCAAACATGTCGATAGGTACAAGTCAAGCCAATAATAAATAATGTTTTGGTGAACATGTTCTATACGGCATCGTTCCTAAATTCCTTGTACATTCTAAATGCTCAAATTATAATAAAATGACAACTTGAGATGTCTATGAATAATATATTATACATACGTATTGACTTATATAATAATTATGCGTTATATTTCAAGCGAAGATTTCTTAGTCATAGATCAAGGCACGGGCGTTTGTGCCTAGATTCCTAGAAGAATGAAGTCCGTAGCGTGTATCTCTTGTGATCCTTATTAACTCCGAGGACCAGGTAAATAAAATTTCGTGATGGACATTAATAAAAAGAAGCAAAATACTCGTACAAAAAATTGAAACAGGCTAATCGAGCATTGCGCCGTAACCGAATAATCACCAACAGGGGAAATGGTGGCAATTGAACGGCGAACGTGCGGGGACCTAAAATTGTTTGAAGCAACGAACCATTCCATATGCCGGACGGAATATTAAATGAAATGGGGTCGGGCCATCTCTGGGAAAGGTCGTGAGAAACTTGCGAATGAGGTAAAACCCAATAAGCTGCCAATGAATCATGATCATCAAATCATTGGAAGGGAAAAGGCACCCAAATTTCGCGCTTGTAAATGCTTGCTATTCTGTGCAATAGGCAATTGATTGGAGTTCAGACAAATTATATGGGAACCCTCGAGAAAAATGGGGGAAAGGAACAAACACATGGAGACAGGAAGAGAGGGGGAAAACTGTGAGATGGTTCGGCATTATTCTCGGATAGGACAAGAGATGAATTTTATTTTTGCGACACTCTAGCGAGAAGTAGACACGAGACTTGTCATTCATTAACTTTGTCAAAGACTCGACCCATCGATCATGCCCGACTGTGCTTCTCATTGCTAGGCTTTTATGCTAATTATGCTGAGAAATAAGGCATTCTCTTCTTCCTTTTATTCTTCTTCAGTATTTTGGGTATGATAACAAGAATTGTCGGTGGAATAGCATGATCCTAGTAAAAAGAAGAGAGATTGAAGGAAAAAAAAAAAAAAAAGAAAGAGTAGGAAACAACGTTATTAGGTAACCATATAACTTGAAATTATTATTATTATTTTTTTTTTGAGATAATGTGAGAATTTGAACATTATTGTGTTTTAATACTTCATATGCATAAATATAAAATTACAAAATAAATTCAAAAAATTTTATTTCATCTATAATACATTTCAATAATTAAAATTTTATTTTATAACAGTATTTTTTCTTTTATAAATATAAAATTAATTCATTATACTTAATCAATCTTCTTAACAAATAATTATTTTTTTTTTCACTCAGAAATTAATTAAAATTTTAGTTCTATAATAAAATAATTTTTATATTTTTTAAAATCTTATTTCTTCTTCTTACAATTAAAAATTAAGACTTAAAAAATTAAAAATTAAAATTTTAATTAATAAATTAATATTAAAAAAAATTATATTTTTACGAGTGCATGTACTCCAGCAATGATATAAAAAAGCAAAGCAAATTCTTCCGACTCATTCCGAATCCATTTTTTCCATCGCCTCGTGGGACATGACCCATTTGATCATAATCAAATTGCGCAGTTGGCCCTTACCTACAGATTCTACATTTGATTGCCACGTAGGACCATAATCCCAGAATAATGGAGCAAACAGCTGCCTAATGCTCGCCACGTGGGAACCCCCAAATGCTTGCGCACCCTCCGCCCATACCCTCTGCCTCGGGCCTTGGCTTTCCCTGGACGGTAGACAATGTGACCAACGTTAAAACCCAGAGAAAGAGACACACAGAGAGAGACACGGAGAGAGAGATAGAGAGAGAGAGAGACAGAGACAGAGAGATCTGACCCATAAGAGCCACTTTTAATTTTTGCAGCGATTCTCTGCTGTATTAGTTTCCATGGCCGGGGCCAGTGGGTCTGTTACATATTACTGCAGTGGTTGCTGAAATGCGGGTGAGTGGCATGTTGATTGCGTCATCTTCTACGATCTTTTTTTTTTTTTGGCATTCTCGCTCATAGTCTCCATTTATGCCAAAGTGTAATAATAGTTGAAAAAAAAAAAAAATAATTCGAAATTCTTTTAAATTTAATAATATTTTTTAGAAATTAAATAAATATAATAATTGATACATTTGTAATATAATTTTTTATTAAAAAAATTGATAATCATGCAATAATAGGAGCTTTTTTCTTTTTCCTTTTTTTTTTTTTTCCCTGTTGGAGACTAAAGCTCATTGACGTTCAGGTGGTAGTCTCCAACTATAGTAGAGTGAGGTGAGAACAACGACCATATTTCAAAGATGCAAGCTTCTTTGCCATAGTTTAAAAACTTGTATAATTTATTATTATTATTTCACAGTTAATGTCCTTTTGGAATGTTACACAACTTTAGTAATTTATTAATACATGCAGACAAGTCACAGAAAGTGCCGTACCATGGCGAATTTGTGGGGCTGCACGTTGAAAATTTAAATGCATTGAGAATGTTTGTACCCCCGTCGTCAAATATTCCGGTTCTTGGATGGGGGATTACCGCACAATTTAACGCATGAGGCAACATTTCTAGGACACTTTGTTTAGACCCTTAAACCGGGTTTATTGCGATTTGGGTCAAACCACAATCATTTCTAGCACGGAGAAGACAAATCAATGTGAAAATATCTGAGTCGTATGATCTTATCGATAGAATAGCACATGCTCTTTCACACGCTAAGTCCATCTGGGAATTGTTTTGATAGCTCAGTGGGGCCTGAAATATATATGTGTGTGTGTGCGCGCGCGCGTAGCGCTTTGTATTTTTTTTTTTTAATTAAAAAATTTATTAAATTATAAATTATATAATAAAATTATTTTTTAATCACTAAAATATTCTAAAAAACATAACCCTTTACACAGTCATATGTCATAGTCCTATCAGATTTAGTGATTTTATGTGGTGGAGGAATTAATGGTTTTATTAGATGATAAATTTGGAGAGCGGTGCATCGGCATCAGACTGCTGTGATAGAGTTGCAGTGCACAATGTTTGATATAATGTTGAAAGAGAAGGAAAGGGACACCGGTTAGGAAGACTGCTGCGAAAATTCAGTCTTGAGTTCGCGACCAGGCTGGTGGTTTCTTAATTGTGGCGTTGATAAATTGGGACTCACAATTTTATCAAGGTCTCTTCGTTAGCCCAGGTGGGTTCCTCATTCAATCAAAAATCAAAAATTGATGAAATCTCCTCCAATAAGGAGTCCCATATTTTTCAGTCCCGTTATTATTTCTCCAATTTTCTTGAAAAGGGAACGCGAAAATTGATAGCACACAGAAAAAAGAAAAATGCTATCTCATCCATCGATTTCTTTGTGGTCCATGTCCAATGGACGTGTCCTTGGCTGGTCACTCCAGATTTAATGAGCGATGGCCCTTGAGAACCGACTTTTCCCCAGGAATCCTGTTAGACATCAATCATAGTAGTCCCAATCCAGAATCATACATGGGTTGTGAAAAGTGAAAACCAGCATAAAGGGGAAGTGTTAGAATCCATTATCGTTGCGATCTAGGAAACAATCGTGCTGAATTTGAATACAAGAAAGTCTGAACATTATTCAACATATATTTATCTAATCTTCAATATACAAAGAAATGAAAGTAATACCACCCATCTTTATTTAATTAAACTAAAAATAAAAGTTTACTTCTATGCGGACAAAAAAAAAAAGAAGAAAATTTAAGGATTTATTATAGTCAATAAGTATTAATAAATAAAATAATTCTAGTTATGGAGAGATCAAAGTTGTTAATATATCACTTTTTTACATGTACATGTGAGGACTCTGATGGGATGAGGAAAGATATTAAAGTGGAAGGTGCTTCGGTTGGTAGGACAGAGGTATCTCATTGTCATCATTAAACTTGATACTACGTGTCCCCTATGGTAAACTTGGGTGCCCCCCTCCATTTATGGCTCCACATAAACAATTGTTTTTTTTCTTATAAATGATCTTGATTTTTCAATTTGTAAAAACCTAAAATCTTTTTTTTTGGTTGGAAGAAACTCTACGGTAATCTGGCCAAATTACAGAGTTTTAAGATTTGATTCTTTGCGTTAAGTCACAAGAAAGATGATTTGTGATGATTTATTTCAATTTTCATGGATGAGAATTATTAAGGGAATTCGTAACCTATAATCTTTGAACAAAAATTTTGGAAAAGAAAACGCCAAGAAGATTAAGTGAGGATGAGCCGTTAGGAGTTAGAACCCATCGCCAACTAGGTGGATGCTTCTTGGAGAGTGATAGCCCACTTAATTTGCTTTCGCAGAGTACCATGTTTGTAGATAACACTCGCTAGCGTGGGTGACACGGGAGTCCCTACTATTCAAGAAAATCAACATCCAACCATGGAAAATCTCCCACTTCAGCCAGACACACCCTCGTCAACCATATTTTCAAATCGAGTGTAAGTGGAATCTTTGATTACCAACACCAACGCCACCATATTTTATGGTTGGCACATAATCTCCATTACGTGTACGCTTAAACATGACATGAAATGACATATACACATTATTTTGCGTTTTCATGTCCGTGCAAAAATACAAAAACATAATCTGACATAAATTTTTGACCGATACTTTAATTTTTTAAAAAATTAAAGTACAAATACAATATAAATATAATTGTAAAATATGCGATAGATCTTAACGTATATAATATAAATGTTTATAGATTAACAAGGGCCCAAGTACTCACATTTTGTCTGAGGAAGAGGGAGCTCGCACGTGTTCTTCGGTAGCCCGTGTGAATTTCACCCACACCCCCGGCATGCAGTCTCTTACAGTTACCTGACGAGCTAGCTCGGCTCGGTAAATTTGCCTCTACTCCTCTCTCCTTTAACAAAAATAAATAAATAAATAATCATTCCATTATCTTTGTTACCCCATATTTTCTCGTACTTTGTTTTCCTTTCTGCGTTCCCAAACAGCCTTTCCCTTGCAGGGTCCTTCAGTGTTACAGCGGGTAATCCCTAGCTAGCCCCATAAATGAATAAAAATTTGACCAGAGCTATCGGACCCATCTAACATTCTAGGTCGAGAATCCATTTTATTTTTTTTATTTATTATATTTATAAATTAAAATTTATTTATTAATATTTTATAAAAAAATTTCATTTAAATATTATTAAACTTAATAAAATATTTAATATTTACTATTAATATTAACAAATATGTAATTTTATTAACATTTAGAATTTCTGATCAACGTGCTGATTGTTTTTTGCAATTATTGAAAATTGCACTCATTAGGCCCATATACGAGATCAGTAGATGTGAAAAAATAATTACTGATTGAATTGACTAAGCTTAAATTCGTGCAGCGCAGCTGTATTAGATAACAAGCAAAGGATGGGCGATGCATACGGAGAGGGCACAAGTTACTACCCGACAGAGCGCCACACATGTGCAACAGTTTGTTGATAGACACCATCAAGAATGCGATCCCTCTAGCCGTCACACAGTAAGTGAGCTAGGTAGACACGGCTTTGTGGCTCCAAGTTCCAAGATGTAAAAAACCAACAAAAAAAAAAGAGGAGAGGATCGTACCGCAATGGCTACCGTCTCTGGGACAGTTATAGGCACAGTAGAGGGGGCAATCGACAAAGCATCGAGGGCGCATATTCGGAAAGACGTCAAGAAAATGTTACAAAAGGTCAAAAAAAGAAAAAAGCAACAATTGTAAGAACATTGGACGTCTATGCAAAGTATATGAAGCCATTTGTAAGGTAAATTTGTTACGTAATGAAATTTCAATATTTAATGTTTGATGGGGAAACAGTGCTAACTGTGTTTTTTATTTTAATCCTTAAATATATACATATACCATCTAATCAAATATTAATTCATAATGTGTGGAATCTATCATCTTTGTATGATTTAATAAATGAAGTTTATCGAATGTTCTTAGAATATGTTCTTATGGTATGATGCGATATTTTTTAGTAAAATGATAACAATTATTGCTGTTATTATTTCATTTAATTAAAAAAAAAAAAAAGGGAGTTTATCTTAGTATATATTGTACCGTGCAGTTAAAGTCCAGAATTCTTGCAAAAATATGCTGGTTCTCAAAATGTGGCAGCGCCAAAAGCTTCGTGAATCATGACAAGGAGAAAAGCGTGTGGGGAACAGAGCAAATTAGGGATCCTATGCACCAATGGAAGGAAGTTTGAAACAATAAGGGAAATCTTTTTTTTTTTTTTTTTGGGTGGGAAACGAAAATCGAGAAATGGAAAAGGAAAGGTACAAAATAGCAAAAACAGTAAACAATATTTCAGGGTCACACTGCTGTTCAAAAACCCCAAAAAAAAAGAATAAAAAAAAAGGGAGTCAGACTACAAAACACAAAAGATTACACAGGAGATAGAAATAGTGTGCAAACAACACCGCCAGTGGTTTACTAGGAGACTACAGAAGAAAAGTTGACGTGGGTCTAATCCCATTACCTGAAATAGATACATTGTCAAGTGTCCAATCTTAGAGTGGCCTAGGAAAAAAAGTGCCTAACATGGTGGGCCTACGCCGACGATCAGAGGCGCCGTACCGAGTGACTTGATGGGGTGGAAGGTAATGGTACCCAATAAATTGTGTTCTGCGCGGGCTTAAAAGTATAAAAATGGGGCATTTTAGATCATAGATTAGCTTTTATAGGCGTTGGCTTTATAACGCAGAAGCTTTTTCAGGGGGAGTTTTGGTAAGAAATTGATTGGTGGACGTGCGCGAGTGACTTAAGTTCAGACGGTAATTACCAAATAGAACTCAAGACGGGGAGGAGGTTTTGTCAGCTATATGATATTGATCGCAAATCAATCAATCAATCAATTGACTGAGTGGGTCTCAAATTTTCCGAATAAAAAGATGAAGTGCTCAGGGTCACAGACCCGCTAAAAGTCTTAACAGATAAAAGTTTCTGCGACCTCGGCCCACGGGTTGGCACAGGAAGCTGTTAGAAAACCATTTATTGAAGCCCTTGTTGGGCGAGCTTGGAGACACACATATGAAGCCTAGTCTGCTAATGGACAATAGATAATGGCTTGGAAAGTAACCCAAATGAGAGAGCTGCTTGAATTTGATCCTGACGTCTTAGAAAACAAATGTTCCATTTTCTAATAGTACACAATCTTTTCTAGCAAAACTGTGTGAAACATTAATTATTTTTTTCCCATTTTATAATTTAAAAAAATCAGTTCCTTTCTTAGTTCTGTGCACGAGATCGATGGCTAACTTGGTCTCAATGCTCGTAATTAATTTTTTAGTTCTCTCGCGATTGTATTTTGGTCTTGCTTGCCACGTTTTTATAGTTTTCTAGATGTTGGGAACATGGTGCTGCCTGTGGAGACTGGAGACAATATAAATCAATGCCCTGTAGCACATGGAGGAACTTTGGCTGTCTTTGTGCCCATGTCTTTGATAGCCAGGTAACTCTTAGCGATTTTCCATGGACTGTGGTGGGCTGCAATTGAAAGTTATCCATTAATTGTTGCGAAAAAAAGGCCCGGCTTGCTCTCTGTCAGCTTACTCCCGTATGACACAACGAAACAAGTGCATCACAAACTAGGAAATGAAGCCAAAAGCTGCTTGACAAATAAAACCCCAATAGCCAGCTCATAATAAAGATATTAAATATGACTGAAAATCACAGTATGGCAGGACCTGTACAGAGACAAAAGAAGCAAGTGCAGTAACAAAAATCTCCCCTTTGTATTAAATCCGAGTGTGAGACATGACCATGAATAATCCCCTGAAACGTGCATCCAAATGAAATCTGGCAACACAATAGCCGACTAAAGCTGCCATCAGACGCAGAATTGAAACCAATGCTCTGATAAGGGTATGTATTAGGATCAACCGCGATGTAGCACTCCAAATCTCAAGTGTGTACGTGCTCATTCTATGTCCACCATATCAGGCCCAGGGAGATCATCAGTGCAATCAACCAACGGATGTTCCTCTTTTGAATTGAACTAGCTGCAGAACAAAGAGTGGCAACGAAACATATCTTAATTATTCCCATACACCTAGATTTATTACATTGTACATTAAGCCAAAATTTGTGAATAAAAAAGTGTATATCACTATTTCAACTGAAAAATTCAAGGCTTGATTTGCGCAGAATCTCTGCATCGTTTTTACGTGACAGGAACTTCTTCAAATATTAAACCCATACTCAGTAGAAAGGAGATTGAATTTTAGTTGAGTGCTGACAATTTCAAAGAAAATGAGTAAAGATTAAAGTTATAGCAAGACAGTAGCACGTATTCAATTTCCTTTTGCCTTGGCAACTGAAATGCTGGGAAGAATTGGAAGTCAGGGAGAATATAGGGCTTGAATTCACATACTCACCTTGCTTGTTGCCATTTTTAGAAGATATAGGCGATGGAGGAGTTGATGTATTTGTGATGCCAATACCAAGGTTCATACAATCCGTCCCAATTGCACCTTTCAATCAAGGACCAAAATTAATATGAAAAGTCCCAGAGAAAAGACATCATTGAGTGATGAATATATCCAACAATTTTCAGGATACCAAGCACAACGTCAGTTGCAATATTTTCTTTAGTTCCTGAAGATCCCAATGTATGACAAGCTATAATGAATTAAGCAAAGTCATGGCAGGGACCCTTACATTTTTTATAGCACGGGAAGGCAGTTGCATTGAGAAGGTTGTAATAACCTTCTGTACATGAGCAATCGTAAGTGAATGCGGATTTCTTGTTGCAAGAGCCGCCTCCACAGTCCATCCAAAAGCAAGCTACAAAAGAGTATAATGCAAACCTTAACCCTTGAACACAGACTTTCAAATGGAAATATCTACTTTTTGTATTAGCAGGGCTTACGATCAAAAATGGACTCATTAGCTCTGCCTGCTCTATCTGGAGAAGGCGAAGGTTTTGCCTGACAAGAGTAATCCAAGGTGCCTGAGAAAGCAGAGTTAAGCAGTAAGGTGGAAAGAGTAAAGTTGCTGAATAATACTTAATTAATGAAGACAATTTTTTTGTAGCAGATATCTGTCATTGTTGCAAGATAATAAAGATTTAATCCTTGATATGTAGGTAACACATGACCATCAGCAATCACAAGCATATGTTTGCTTATCTAAGGCAAGTTGGTTACTATTTCAAAACAAAAATGCAAATCTTATGCATTTCAACAAGGCAAGGGTTAATCTTGTGATTAGCATCTGTTACCAACTAAAATATAACACCATTTATGTGCACTTGGCTGTGGCATACATCCTTGTTGGAGTCTTGAATCAAGTTGGTTTATTTTGTTCTTATTTTCCTTCGACTAGTTAGTTAATATTCTAATCAGAATAGGAGCATTAAGTCCAAATATGAGTGAGTGATTCATTTAATGTGTGCTACAAACACCAACCAAGAGCACATGAGGGTGTATCAAACTGCCATGTGTGCCAAAAAATGCCAATCAAGCTATATGTGTAGCAGTTTTGAGATTCAAGTTATGTGCATAATGGTGTCCATGAGTAAGATGTGTGTGCAGCAGTGTCGTGGAGCTATGTGCTCATATTGGGAGGTTGTGTGACACATATGAGGCGTGCATTGTAGCATATGAGTGAGTTGTGTGTTTGCGGTCTAAATCAAAGCTTGGGTTGTGCATTGAGTTGATAAAATTAGTTTTATTTCTGGTTTTGGTTATGAGTTCCTACAATGCTTTAACGTCATTTCAGCACCAAATTCATTCCTGCTTTACTATTTCTGTCTTATTACGTTTCCCTCAAATGAATATCTCCTCATGGGTCATGGCTCTTAGTTAAATAAAGAACCCTAATTTTAAGTACAACATGTATCAAATCAGTATCCTCTCATGTATTTTATCATTCTGCCCTTACTCATAATCCATCAAATTTTTGCCTAACATTTTCAAACTAAAAATTCATCAATCAAAATCTGGCTACAAAACAGTTTACCGTCAACAACTACTGCAAGTGAATACATGAAAGAAAGAAGCCACTAGAATAGAAAAAGTAAAACACACGATTGAATGAAAACAGAGTAAAGGGGCTAATTGGTGGGGGAAGGGGGAAAGAGATAAAGGGCTCACAATTGGGTATTACGCAAGGAAGAAAGTTGAAATTAGTATCATTATGAGAGCTAATCTGCCTCCAGCCAGCATCACATTCACATTCAAAGAAGAAAGCGCTACTATTGGATGGTTTGCAGGTTCCTCTTCCACATTCCACTTGTTTGCACACATCATCTACAATCAAGAAACCAAAATAACACCAATATAATAATGTTCTTCACTATATCCAGCAAGAATCTCAAATTCTAACAAAGATCAAGACAACCCAGTTGACAAAAAGTTTCTAACTTTGAAAATAAATCAGTTGAAAGAAGTGCTGACAATTTCAAAAAAAATGAGTAAAGATTAAAGTTATAGCAAGGGAGTAGCGCATATTCCATTTCCTTTTGCCTGGGAAACTGAAAAGCTGGGAAGAATTGGAAGTTAAGGAGAATACAAGGGCTTGAATTAACATACTCACCTTGCTTGTTGCCATTTTTAGAAGATATAGGCGATGGAGGAGTTGATGTATTTGTGATGCCAATACCAAGGTTCATACAATCCGTCCCAATCGCACCTTTCAATCAAGGACTAAAATTAATATGAAAAGTCCCAGAGAAAAGACATCATTGAGTGATGAATATATCCAACAATTTTCAGGATACCAAGCACAATGTCAGTTGCAATATTTTCTTTAGTTCTTGAGGATTCCAATGTATGACAAACTATAATGAACTAAGCAAAGTCATGGCAGGGACCCTTACATTCTCTATAGCATGGCAAGGCAGTTGCATTGAGAAGGTTGTAATAACCTTCTGCACATGAGCAATCATAAGTGAATGCAGATTTCTTGTTGCAAGAGCCGCCTCCACAGTCCATCCAAAAGCAAGCTACAAAAGAGTATAATGCAAATCTTAATCCTTGAACACAGACTTTCAAATGGACATGTCTACTTTTTATATTAGCAGGGCTTACGATCAAAAATGGACTCATTAGCTCTGCCTGCTCTATCTGGAGAAGGTGAAGGTTTTGCCTGACAAGAGTAATCCAAGGTGCCTGAGAAAGCAGAGTTAAGCAGTAAGGTGGCAAAAGTAAAGTTGCTAAATAAATATTTCATTAAAGAGGAAAATTTTTTTGTGGCAGATATCTGTCATTGTTGCAAGATAATAAAGATTTAATCCTTGATTTGTAGGTAACACATGACCATTAGTAGTCACAAGCAAATGTTTGCTTCTCTAAAGCAAGTTTGAACTAGTTCAAAGGCAAAAAGCAAATCTTATGCATTTCAACGAGGCAAGGGTCAATCTCATGATTAACACCTGTTACCAACAAAAGTATAACACCATTTACATGCACTTGGCTGTGGCATACATCCTTGTTGGAGTCCTGAATTAAGTTGGTTGATTTTGTTTTATTTTCCTTTGACTAGTTAATTGATATTCTAATCAGAATGGGAGCATTAAGTCCAGATACGAGTGAGTGATTCATTTAATGTGTGCTAAACACACCAATCAAGAGCGCTTGACAGTGTGTCAAACCACCAATGTGTGCCAAAAAATGTCAATCAAGCTATGTGTGCAACAGTTTTGAGATTCAAGTTATGTGCATAATGGCATCCATGAGTAAGATGTGTGTGCAGCAGTGTCAAGGAGCTATGTGCTCGTATTGGGAGGTTGTGTGACACATATGAGGCATGCATTGTAGCATATGAGTGAGTTGTGTGTTTGCGGTCTAAATCAAAGGTCGGGTTGTGCATTGAGTTGATAAAATTAGTTTTATTTCTGGTTTTGGTTATGAGTTCCTACAATGCTTTAATGTCATTTCAGCACCAAATTCATTTCAGCACCAACATGATTTCTGGTCTTATTACGTTCCCCTCAAATGAATATCTCCTCATGGGTCATGGGTCTTAGTTAAATAAAGAACCCTAATTTTAAGTACAACATGTACCAAATCAGTATCCTGTTATGTGTTTTATCTTTCTGCTCTTACTCATAATCCATCAAATTTTTGCCTAACATTTTCGAGCTAAAAATTCATCAATCAAAATCTGGCTACAAAACAGTTTACCATCAACGACTACCGCAAGTGAATACATGAAAGATAGAAAGAAGCCACTAGAATAGAAAAAGTAAAACACATGATTGAAGGAAAACAGAGTAAAGGGGCTAATTGGTGGGGGAGGGAGGAAAGAGAGAGAGGGCTAACAATTCGGTACTACGCAAGGAAGAAAGTTGAAATTAGTATCATTATAAGAGCTAATCCGCCTCCAGCCAGCATCACATTCACATTCAAAGAAGAAAGTGCTACCATTGGATGGCTTGCAGGTTCCTCTTCCACATTCCACTTGTTTGCACACATCATCTATAATCAAGAAATTAAAATAACGCCAATATAATAATGTTCTTCACTATCCAGCAAGAATCTCAAATTCTAACAAAGATCAAGACAACCCAGATGACAAAAAGTGTCTAACTTCGAAAATAAATAAGTTGTAAGAAAGCTCGTAAAATTAATTAGCGTACCAAAAATAGGGGAGACAAGCGGAGACGACGAGGTTAGAAAATCACTTCTGGCAACCATGGGCCGCATAAGGAGAATGATTGCAAGACAGGAAATGACACTAATAGCATGGCCCATCTCCCCTCTGCTCTCTGGAACAAGCACCCAACACCAACAGGGAGAGAGAGGGGGGGAGAGAGAAGAGAAGGGATGGGAATGAAAACTGAGTTTATGGAGGCGTTTGAAAGCAGGAGCTTTGGTAGGAAAATGGAAGCTTCTGTTCTGTTTTGCAAGATGGCAGTTTAAAGACGACGGTTAGCGCGGCTGACTTTGGAAGTTGCAAATTTAAGATGACGGTGACACAAAACATATATCCGTTCATGTGGGTCATTGGGGAGTTTGGCTTGGATTTTGTGCGAGGCTTCTCAATATAAAATCACGATTAATTAATTTCCCTGTTTGACAACTAACCAGAAATTTAGCTAAACTTCTAGACGATTGATTTGATGATGATGAACTTTGGTAGAATTTCTCGCTTCTTGCAAGTGATGGGTCCGCAGAGTTTCAGTCCCCCCTTCTCGTACGTCAATCTGTCATTTTTCTTACTTTTGTCTTCCAGAATATTAATTACATGTTTAAGATTTTTGGCAAATAAAAGTCAGATTTCCACGCGGAATTCTTAATTAATTTGAAATGACGCTCGCCTGCATTTACTGCAAATAAGTGTTTACCTGAAAATGTGGCGCTGATGCCATTAAAGTTTATTAATTTGATTTGGGCAGCGGCCATTCAGCTAGGGAATCACCTGTCAAACTCAATCAATTCATTAGGATTTGAGTTTTTTTTTTCTTTTTTTTTTTTAAGATGTCAGCCACGGGTTCCCATCTTCCACTTCTATGAGCAAAAATCTCACATCAAAGTAAGTGCATCTCCTGTATGAAGCTGGTATGGGATGGTTCATTTGCCAACTGGGCTTGAGTTCGTGGTCATATCCTTGTACCAGAACTCTACAGTTAACGACCCAATTGATTCTTGAATGAGTCACTCCATGATCACAAAAATTATTCGATACAAATAATTACAAAAACAGTTGATATAATATTTAAAATAATTTATATTATATAAATAATATTTCATATAATATACAAATATTTATTATTTTACCATAAAATTTTTTATGTTGTATAAAATATAATTTATTTAATAATAAATATAAATTATTTTTTATTTGTGTCTATCAAAATATTTCCTAAGTGGCATCCCACGTCGTGTCTGTGGCATTCTGACCAATTCCTGCTTGCCCCGTCGGACGTGAAGCTAAAGTCAAGCTTTCTGTCAAGCTCTCTCAACATCATTGTCTTTGTCTCTGCCGCTGTTCGAGAAAATGTCATTTTCTGACCATGTGATCTCACGATTTTGCATATGTGCTGGCATGTTATTTCACACGCACTTCCGAGGACTTCGTGGCACTTTGTTGACTAGGTGTCAGTCAGGATTTGAAAGTTCTTTGGTATTATTCTTGTGACGACCTGGAAGCCACGCTGTGTTGATAAATAAAATAAATATAATATAATTCATATTCTATAAAATAATATTTAATATCACATAATTAATATTTAATATTATATAATTTTTATACAAAATTTTAATATTTATGTAATATTAAATATCATTGTATATAATATACATTACACTTTGCTGATTATATCTACTAGTTTACTTAGTATTTTTCTTTTTAAACATTGGAATTAACTTACGGGTATAATAAAATGATTTGTGAGGTAAAAGAAAAAAGAAAACAAAAACTATAGTCTCACCCATTATGGCCTCCCGTGGACTAGAAATAAAGGAATTGGTCAGATCTCCGATACCTAACATGCCAATTCAACTACCCAAGAGAAATTTTTAGGTATAGTTGATCCTCTAATATAGTGATGAAGGTGACTTGGTAAAAGTTTTATAACATTAAATGTAAATTTGCCAAACTAAACGGTGGACCAAACTCAGTTATTAATACTCAACATTCCTCGAAGAATATTATAATGGTTAAAAATTTAAATTTTTATTTTTAAAATTTTGAATTTCAATTTTAAATAATATAATATATATATATATATAAAGAAGATAGTTTTATTGTATAACTAATAACTTAATGAGTCTTTCAATGAAAAAAAAAAAAAAGGAAAAAAAAAGTCTTTTAATTTAATTAACCTGGTCAGCTTTCCAAATCTCTCTAACAAATTCTTATGTCTTCTGGTTTAGGTGAACTTAGGGATATTTTTTCTTGATCTAAAGTCATTATACAACTTCTTTTGGCAAATTGTTGTTTGGTTAGGCGGCTATTCAAATGGTAACTTTAGACTCCGCCCAAGGCAGAATGTTAGACTGATGCCACCAATCAACTTCCGGTCTCAACCTGCTATCTTCTTGTGAATTATACATTTCATACACAATTATATGGAGAATCACATGACCTGATAGAGTCTCCATTTCAAACTGTTATTGGTTTCCAATTAGATGGGTTGTTGAGGTTAAACTAGGCAAAATGAGGGGTTGAGCTTGACAGTTCATTCAATTAACCTCTTTTATACCATACGGCTATTACATTAGAATGGAAAGATACTGGAACTGAAATTTCATTTGCTTCGTGCTTGATTGTTTTATTCTGTCTCTCATCAATGAAGAGTTTTATTAGTACCATTTCGGCTTCAATCAATCGTTGTAGTAGCATCTCGCACATGTAAATTTAAAGAACACTAATAATCAAGACATTCGTATTCCAACTTCCAGAGATTCGGAAAGATGGTTCTTGTTTGCATGGAACATTGAACTGGGAGTCGGCAGTAAGGGCAATGCGGATGGGCTGCATCCGAGGCAGAAGGCAGTCCGTGTGATATTCGTGGGAGCATGAGAGGTCCATTGCCTCCTGCTCTGCCTGCAAATCTTCTAAGCAAATTGTAGAAGTTTTTCTGTGTCCCAGTTCATTACTGTGCTTGCCTGCACTTCGTTGGTGCGCATTAGGCCTATATTTTGGAAAGTAACGGGAGAGGCTAGCAAACATGAGAGTAACGAAGATTTTTCAGATGGAATTTGACCTCCTAACTTCCAGTCCATGAGCTTTGGTAGTCTATCTGGATTAACTAGGCCTATCTATGAATGACAGGCTTGGGCCCCCTTTTTTTAGGAAAAAAAAAAAAGTTTTGACCTGATCCAATCCAACCCAGAATCTTAAAAAAAAAAAAAAAAAAAAAAAAAGAAAAGGTTTTTGAACATTTTAGATCAGTAGAGCAGCCTGATTATTGAACTTAAACAAACATTTTCAGTCAGTACTGGAGCTAGGCTATCCTGCCTAAAAAGTGGTCTAGGCTTTTCAAAAGATAACAAAAATGGGGTTTCACTCATCTTCGTTAATACTATAAACTAACTTTATGGCAGGCAATCAAGACAGGCAAACCTGTTTCAGCAGGAATTCAAGAACCTGATACATGACCCAAAGTAGCTCCTAAGTTTCTGATCCAACCCATTGCGAGCACGGAGAGTTGAATAATCCATGCTAACGGCAATATTATTGGATTGTACAGCCCAATTTCGACGAAATTGTTCACCGTGGTTGGGATGGTCATCATCCATGAGGTGGCGATCATGCATCATTCTCATCCTCCTCCTCCAATGTGGCAGTCCAGCCCCAGGCAACATTCCAGCCATCCATGATATCCTTATTGCTTTCTTCACTAAGTTTTGCACCTTTGTCAAGAAATTTTCAAATTCACCAAACGAATGTTTTGCACATACCTGAACAAAATACATATGCATGTCCATGCCAAATGGAATAAATGACGCAATCAAGAATGTTAAGTCTTTCCATAATCAGAAAAAGGAATCAAGCCCCAAGTTCTGGCATGCGTAGCATGCCACTAAGTTCCTGCTTTATCAAACCAAACACAAAAATAAGATCCCACTCTATGAGGTGATATATATTTTTGTTTCGATAAACAATTATGGATGTGATATTGAACTCCGAAAGGCTACACGGTGTGAAGATTTGGCAGCTTCGACGATATCATTGTACCAACTTCCAATTTGGGACATTTTTTACGGTTCGGGTGTTCATCATTGGAATGTTTTCTCATCTTCCTGGAAGCAGGCACACATGGTTGGTACAGACTATTCTACATAGTTTTGCTTGTTTTGGTTTTATTGAAATTCCAGTATAGCATAAAAAGTGATATCGTTGCACAAAATACAAAATTGTTAAGTATAATAATTTACGTGTAAATAATCTACTTGCAATTAAATGGTATCATTAATTTGCACACAACGTCTTCTAAAATTATATCAAAATTATTATGTATTAAAATAGTGTTCTAATAATATGCATAATATATTTAATAATATATATATAAGTATTTAATAAATTTTTTATCAAATTATATCACTTTAGTATATATTGAGTATATTATTTTGATTTTATTATTATCAATTTTTTTAATTATTTACCCATTCTTTCTCCTGTACATCCTTGAGAGGCACCAAACTCGATCCTAATACTTCCTTTTTTTTTGTTTGACACATCAAAATAAGAGCCCACACACTCTACGAAAATTTAAGGATGTGCTGGCAACGAACTTGCCTGGTTGCCCTCCCAAGAAGCCCAACAGATCGTCGATCGTAGTAGAGCAGGATTTTTGTGATTTATCCGAAATTCCATTGCACGCGGCCCGGGAGAAATGAATATTGAAGCTTTAAATTTGGGCCCTTCAGACAGGACCACAAGCCCTTGGTGCTTGCAGAATTGTCCAATGACCACTGCTTTACGATGTTTATTAACTCCCGCATGCACCTAAATCCATCTCAACAATGCTGCTCTAAAGCTCAACCTATTAGCGTGATTTTAAATAATAAATCGCATATTAAATTTTAATAATTTTCTTAAACATTGGTAATTTGAATTGAGTTGTCCCCACGAGGGATCTAGCCCCAAAAATTTTCGAGGCCAGCGGCCTAAAATCGTTTTTTCACTTCTTTAGCAATTTTTTTATTTTCCTCTGTTCCTTACGCAGAAATTGATATTAATAGTTTGAACGAAATAGTTCTCGTGATGAAAGAACTTTCTTTCAGGTCCTACCAATTTGACCAGCCGAGTCGCTCGCCAACTCCTGCAACTCGCTTAACAATTCCAGAAAGAAAACGATTAGTCTTAAATAGGAAAGTAAAAGTTAGGTAGTTCATGTGCATCATATTAAATTTATGTATCCAATATGATCATGATTCATAAATAAATTATTTCTTCATTATGAGAAAATTCAACGTGCAATGTGCAGGTGAATGTATCGACGCTTCCCAAAGTGCCACGCCTTTGATCCTTTCAAGGTCTCGTAACACGGGGGCCCACAAATGTTGTGATGAGCAAACAAACGAATTTCAACAACCCTGACCTTGATTCCCGATTCCAAATGAGAAAGCGACCAAACATGTGGAAACTGGGCCACCCACTTAATTGCGTCAAGTTTTCTCTTAAGAATTTTCCCGGAAACCTAAAGAAGGGTAAGCATGTACAAACAAACAGAAAAATTAGAGGGTTTGCCATCAATTTTGATTTCTTACACGTGTGTAGCGGATACTGCCTGGTTAGCACATAAAAATTACAATTCTGTAATTCTGCAATACCAAGTTGACTAGAGACTGTATTGAATAAATACATTGATTTGCCTGGATATTTATCTCGTAATTAGCTTAAGGAAATGTAATTCAGACATTTTAATGTAAAAAAATGCATATGGAATGTGCTTGCTCACGGGAGGCACATGGACGGTTTCCACATGTTTCCAAGACTTGGACATTTTTCCCTGGGCCCTACCTTGGAAATCTTTTTAACCAACCTTTCAATCGGGGTGAATTATCATAAAATTTTTTACGAGAGATTTCAATAGTTAAAAATTTTAATTTTTATTTAAAAATAATGTGTGAAATTTATGAAAATAATAAGAATTATTTTTATTTATATAATTTATTATCGAATAAATCTCTTAATGGATGAAAAAAGGAAAAAAAAAAAAAAAAGAAAAAGAAATTACTTTGGAGATGGTTGCCTTGATTAACGCTCATACTTCTCAAGCCTCGATTAATTAGTCTCTGAGTGGTAAACTTAATTGACCCGGTTAGTGGACTGTCAAGCCTAACTGGGGATAAAATAATCCATTATGTTGCTGTCCGTGGAAGAGAGTCGGACGTTTCCATAGACCGAGCACTTATTCAAAGGGAGAAGCGTATAAACAGACCCATGTGATTGCCAACTTACCCTTCCATTACCAAACAAGCATGGACATTGTAGCGGGCCAAAGCATTCATCTTTGATGGCTAAGATTGGCCGAGGACCATTAATTCAATGTTCATGTACTAACCACCTTCAGTTGAAAGGCCGGCATCCCCTAACACACGCACACACAGATAGATATATATAAATCATTTAAAAGGTATATAATACCCCTTTTCCATGGGCACTTTCGTTTGTCTTTCTTGCATGTTTTCTCAACAGATCAAAAAGCAATAGAATTATGGAAATTTTACCCAAATTTTGCTTTGGCAGAATTGAAGAGAGTCTTACCTGTTTGGTTGTGACGGCTATAACAATAGTTTTGCAGACTCTGGCATTTTCCAAGGCATACCCTATAGGTACTTGACAATAAAATAAAATTACCATAGTCAATCAATTATGCATGGTAAATAACAATTTTTTTAATTTCCTTATGAAGCAACTGATGGTTAAGCTACAAATACCCTCCTGAGAGGATGCTTTTTAATCAGTCAAATGCTTAAAACTATGACACTGTTCCTTTATTAATTCCTTCATTTTTTGATGAGATCTACATTTAATGCAACACCTCCCCCACCAACAGTACTACCGCTAGGAATTTTGGAGTGGCCCATGGCAGTAGGGGAATATGATCTAAACAAAGGCAAAGATGGGGAGTAATTTATCCATTAATTGGCCTGTCTCCATAACAACTGCCATCATACTCCATCATAGTATGACACTGCCTCCAGTACACGGGGGAACGAAAGCAGCTGGACCCCCTAACAGTTTTTGGGATGGAGAAAGAATAATTCCTAGTCTCTAGATAATAAGAAAAGAGTTCACATTTTGCGATATTTTAAACGAGAAATGGGATGGTCCCCACTACCTCTATGAGGAGATACGAGTTCTAAAATCCAGGAGCACATAGATAGGCCTCAAGTGGACAAAGTCCCTCCCAACCTGAAATGAGTATTTTACGCGGATGCTGCATGTTCATGACCCATTTTCACATGGCTTCTGAACCTCTCCATCCCACATTAAACAACACATCCACCGATTGCCATACCGCCCTTGTGTCCTGATCTTTGATGGCTTGATAGATACTAGCACCTTTCGTACCGTCGGGGGTAAAATGGGTGGCTCATAGTAATAACATCCCATCGAAGCCTAGGAATATGTGCCGATTAAGCTTCCCAGGGGATGTCAAATGGCTTAACTGTCAAATGGCAGCTTCCTATATTCTTCCTTGTGTTCGTGCTACAAATTACTACCGGTTACATCAGTGAAGGACCAATGGTTTGGTAAGACTAGGGTGTCAGCAAAGAATGCAATTCAAGCTGTTTTCTTATAAGGTGGACCATAAAAGTGTAGAAGACTACATATGAAACATAGACAGGGAGAGATCTGTATTTCATTAGTTTCTTCCTTGCAAGTTCTTGCTCAATACACTGCCAGCCTAGGAGGACTTGATTGAGATGAGAAAGGCAGGAAAATGGCTTAAAAATTTCTTGACAGGAAAAAAAGAGAAGGAGAAAGACAAGCAGAAGGAAAAATGTGCAAGTAGTCAGAATTCAGCAACTCTAGAAAATCAAACGACTGCAATTTCAATCCCACCGACTACTCCCAAAGAGAAAAGGAGATGGAGTTTTCACAGATCATCTGCTGCTGCTGCAGCATCTCCCAAGGAAACGAATTCTGCAGCGGTGCTGCCAACCACAGTGGACTCAGAGAATGACCAGAAGAAGCACGCAACGGTTATGGCTGCAGCCACAGCTGCGGCAGCTGATGCAGATGTGAATGCTGCACAGGCTGCAGCTGCTGTCATCGGGCTAACTACTGCTTCTGCCGCTGTAAATGGTAGAAACGGTGCAATTGAGGAGGCTGCTGCCATCAAAATTCAATCTTTTTTCCGTTCTTATCTGGTATGCAATGCTGGAAAATCCCCATCTTAAAAAAATTTATCTGCTTAAAATTGAGGGATTCAAGAGAAAGTAAATTTCAGGAGAAAGATAACTAGGATTTTTTATTCTTGTTGTTTACAGGCAAGAAAGGCATTATGTGCGTTAAGAGGATTGGTGAAGTTACAGGCATTAGTAAGGGGTCATCTGGTGAGGAAACAGGCCATTGCTACTCTCCGGTGCATGCAGGCATTGGTGACGGCACAGGCTAGAGCTCGGGCTCAGAGGATCCGCATGGCTGAAGAATCGAAACCCATAACCCAGAGGCAATCAGTCCACAGGAAATCCACGCAGGAGAATAGGTTTAGGAACACAAATTTTGTAAGTGCTTTAACCTTGCATTAATATAGCATAAGTAATGAGAGAAAATTTAACCACCAGGAAGGATGGCCCTGCTACCAGCATCGAGATGCTTGAAACTAAATGAAAATTATGACTTTGCCAGGCTTTTTAACATCGTTGTTCATATGATGGAAATATTGGTTTTCTATATCTAGTAAAACGATCTGCTGCTGTCTGGTTTTGGTACATTTAGGAGACTGATAGGGGTATGGAGGAAAACATCAAGATTGTGGAGATGGATCTTGGAGAACCGAAGGGGAGTATAAAGGGCAGAAATAGCTATACACAGAATCCACAAACAGAGCGAGAAAGGCATAGATTCCCCACACATTATGCATCGAATCGCGCGCACTCGATGCAAGAGAATTGCCAGATCTCACCAGCATCATCAGCTCTGACAGACATGAGCCCCAGAACCTGCATTGGACATTTTGAGGACTATTCATTCCGTACTGCAAAAAGCAATCCCCAGTACTACTCCGCAGTCTCAAAACCTGATCCATCAAGAGTTCCATTTGGCTTTCCCAGGCCAGGCTATGCAGACTCTGTGTCCTATGATTACCCATTGTATCCAAATTACATGGCAAACACAGAATCTTCCAGGGCCAAGGTCCGGTCACAGAGTGCACCAAAGCAAAGACTGGATTCCTTTGAGAGGCAACCAAGCCGAAGGAAGCCATCAATGGAAGGCAAAAATGTTCCGAGGGTGGTGCGGATGCAGCGGTCGTCTTCACATGTTGGGTCTACAGCTCAAAATTATCAATATCCCTGGTCACTTCAACTTGATAGATCAGCAGCATCGCCTAAAGACAGCGAGTGTGGATCTACTAGTACAGTGCCGACAAACACCACTTACTGCAGAACTCTTGCTGGATTTGATGTGAGTATACTTCATGAGACCAACTTTAAAACCTCAATGAACAATTACTATTCCCAAAAAAAAGAAAATGGTAAAAATTTTGGGACCTGGCTTATATTAGTTAACAACTAATATGTGATGGGGTTGCTTTTTCTTCCTTGCTCTTACGCTGCAGGCTAATGGAAAAAGATACTGAAACAGAAGAAACTATGCAGAAAACAAAAAGGCCATCCAAGTTTGAGTATGAATTCAGCAAAAAGTGAAAAGAAAAAAAACATTGGATACGCTGCCAGGGCATTTTAAACAAACTTCTGATTCCACATTCCGAGGAATTGCAAAGGAGAAAAGTACTGTAATTTGGAAGCCCCTCTATGTAAGAATTCAGCCACAAACAACATCGAATTGCATGCCGTGTGAAATTTAACTCAAAATTTTTGAGATTAAGAAAATAAAAAAAAAATCCAAAATGTTTAGTCGTTTATTTATTATTATTATTATTATTATTCTTGCTCTTAAGCTTCTTTTGCCACTTCTCTGTAGAAATCCGAATTCCTGGCAGTTACAACAATGCAAAAATTAAATTCTGTGTCAACCGCCGCTGCGGAAAATTAATTCGAACTTTGATTATAAAAATTCAAGATTCGAATATCTTGACAGCGAAACCGGTTCGGTTTCCGGCGTCAAGGAATCAGGAAAAGATGGGTTCGCCGGTCAGAGTTGGAACGTCGAATCGAGAGAAGGAATTGGGGAGGTAGAGAGTAGGAATGCAGTGGAAAGTGAGAGCAAGAACGTGAATCTGGTGGAGAAACGCAAGATAGCCGGGCTGGGTTTTCCTCCCGGGCCGGCTGTGGGGCTAGCTAGTGCTTTGACTTCCGATTCGTTGAGTTGGGGGCCTTTTCGCCTTATGAGACGCCATTGGCCCACGCCGATCCCGAGGCTAGCGGAGGAAGATGAGGAGGATGATGAGAGGATTTTCAGGTTTTTATTTATTTTTAAGTAAGTACACTTTTTATTTTAAAAAATTTTGAATTAAATTTTAATAAAAAAATTGTATAAATTGAAACTGTGACTTCTTAAAAATCAGACTAAATTTGTAAAAAGAAGCAAAATTTAAAATATTTTTATATATTTTTTTTTTTTTCAAGATAATTTCAGTTTGATTGACCTTATAACTTTTTTCTTTTTTTCAATTGCTTCAGTATTTAATTTTATTTTATCAGATCATAATTTATATATAAATATCTAAACTTTTAATTATTAAAATGCATCTTGAGAGATAATATTTAATTTAATTGTGATAAAATTGGAATATTATAATTGTGTCACAACATATATCGATTTGTTTGTAAATTGTCCACCTAAACTTGGTTGAAAATTTTACTGAGAAACCCTCTGCGAGCATGCATATACTCCCCATCTGCGCAGATGGGGTCAAGTCCAGCCGACAGCAGACATTACCATCTCGCGAGGAAGTTGAGAAGGTGAGAGTGCATTTCCGTTTGTCTGCCGATTTTCCAAGAACGCTTACATGGCAGAATTTGGGGAGTTGGTGACAAAGAGGCCCGTCCGTTCCGAAGTTTCACTCACGATTCGTAGGTTGAAACACGGTCGCGTTGGGTGTCCAGCCCTCAATTCCCAGGGCTGTGGCTTTAGCGTGTATCACCTGAAGTGCTCCAAGAAGATGCTTAATCAGGTAGGCCTCGTTTATGTCGTGGATTAAACAAGTCAAAATAAAATTGCCCGTCTTTTCCAAATATTTTAATAGTTAAAAACTTGAGACTTCTATTTTTGAAATATTAAATTCTAATTTTGAGAATAACGTAAAATTTATAAAAATATAATAATCACTTCCGAGCAGCAATGAGCTTGCCGTAATATTTTGGACCTAATTTGATGGTACCGGGTATAAGACAACTGCATCACCGTGTGCGAGGGGATCCACATGTGCATGCATTGGATAAAAGCATGAAAAGCTAAGCTGGGATCAATCCCTTTGCTCATAATTCGGGGAAAAGAATATAGAGAAAGTGAATTCAAAACACTGCATTTTGGAGCACCACAATCAATCTGCAAGCAACTACGTCACTATGGGGCCACGCCAAAGAAAGCAACACAGGAACAGGCAGAGAAGACACAATGAAAATTGGCACATAAGCCACTCGTTGATGTAGACCTGTCCTTACATTACAACCATTACCTCGCTTAGGGAATATACCACTCAATGTAAGAGGCCAAACCCTCAAAACGGCCCTCGCATTTGACAGACAGTTCTCAAATAAAAAAATGCATGAACAGTATGACTTACAAAGAACAGCTTCTTCCTTGGTGCTTAGCCTGGAACTTCAATGACATGTCAAGGCAGAACACAATGGTCAGTGATGCTAATTGTTCTCTTTCTCATTCACAACCCTCCCATTAGCATGTATGTTCCATTGGCCGATGGTAGACATTTGGGTAAAGCTAAGTGAAGCCAGCTAAGAAGTTGCCAGCTTCTCTTTGAAGAGGCGAGGAAGCACTTCGTGTGCACTAATATCTAGTGCCTCTGGATCCCTGGCAAATTAAATGAAATTGGGCATGTCACACATACACATGCATTACCCTTGTGCACTGGATGATCACCCTAAATGCAAAGTTTTGATTGCCATATTAACAATCTTAGGGAAAACAAATGAATAGAATAAGCAGGAAAAAATGAAAAAGCTGCAAGCTTGAAGCAAAAATATATCCCTGTTAGAGTAGCACATGCTATTGTGACGCATCTCCCCATACAACCTACTTTCCCAGCCTACCTTCTCTCTAATAAGAGAAGGGCCCATGTGAGAATATCCTGCTAAGATCAAATCTATAAAGCTCCTACAGGGATGAAACCCTATAAAATATCATCACCTAGTCACTGATACAGCACAAAACATCCAGAGGGTTGCCTGAGCTTGTCAGTCAGTACTTTTTTTTTTTTTTCATAATTTGAAACATGAAGGAATCTCAAACACAATATTTAGTGAGATAAAATATTCAAATTTTTTTGTGCATTAGGAGGCCCATTTGATGAGAGCTACACAATAGGATGTAGCTCTCTTATTTCCCATAAATTCCATGCCTTCCTTTCCAGGGATTCAAACCTGGGACCTCCAAGATAAGATAAATGTTTATGCTCTTAACCACTAGGGTGTCATCCCCTTAGGGACAAAAAAATTCAATGGACATAACATATGGATTAGTGTTGGATCTCAGTTGTAATTGTTTAAACTTAATTAAAGCTATTTATAGTACTTGAACCCTGAACCTTATTATATTTCCTAATTTTGAGACAGTTGAGACTGTGTGCACATATGGCAGGAGGGAAAAGAACTAAGATTAATACCTGCACAAAGTTTGCCCCTTTTCATTGGTACTAGGAATGAACCACAGTTTTCGCAAAGAGGATGATTCAAACTGAATAAAGAAACCATCATGCTGCCCGTGCCTCCATTTCCTTGAGCCTTGACCTTTCCACACCTGCAAAAAAGGTATGCAGCCAATAAGAGCTTGTTGATTAAACTTTGCAAACCGTAAGCAAACCCAACCCCCCCCCCCCCCCCCCGCGGCACAAAAAAAAAAAAAGACAAGAAAAGGAAAACCATAACAGGAAAGAAGAATGAGGAAGCAGGCAAACCCATCAATCCCCAGCAAGATCATACTTTTTTATTCTCTTGAAAAGTAAAACTCAATAGATCAGATGTGTGACATATAATATTAAGCTTTTCTCAGACACACAACTAGAAATTCTCTAGACGGTGCTATTAATCTGTTCTTTCATCCATTTTTTAACTGCAAGTTCAGAAATTCCCAATAGCACAATCATTTTTCATTAACTGCTGAAATAGAGTTCAAGGTTCTGGGAGAAGAATCAAGGAAATGAACTCATTTGTTTAACTTTTTTCTTTTATGGTCAAAAAAAAAAAAAAAAAAGTTATTGGAGGAGTTGAACCCCTGTGCCAGTAAGATTGCCAACCCACCTTCACATTGGCAAATCCATTCACATTCCATAATATTCACAATCCTTCCACATAAAACATCTCACTATCCATGGCACCCATATTCATTGACTGAACAACGAGGTGAAAATACCTGTGGATATGATATGATACTTTTTGATACCACTAGGCAAGCTGCTTTTGAGAAGGAATCTTCAGCATATTGTCGAAGAAATGAAAAACAACTGCTGTGTGTATCTGGAGATTCAAAAGCCTGCATAGTGATGCAAACAATGATGATAGTCAATAACAACTAAAAAGCTGTCCCCTAAAAAATTTTTGGACATAAAAAACATAGTAGAAGCAATTGATGGGTTGAAAAAATATAACCAAATATAAAGCATACATTTTAAGAGCTAATACCTTATCAATATTGACAATTGGAGCATATTTGTCAGTTTGTGCCTTTTCCTTATTAAGAAGGAAGTAGACTCTGGGATCCAATTTAGAAGTTTCATGCCATGATTTTACAGCTGCCTCCATTGTCTCAACAAGGAAAGAAAACACATCTTCCCAGCGTTCTTTAGGTCCAAGCTTCTCAGACTAGAAATGGATGGGATCAATAATGAAGTCCAAGAAGTTGCAAGAGAAATCTCATTTGCATAAATAGAATGAGCAATCAACAGTAGCAGTAAGTCAGGAACAGGAATAAAAGTGCTTCTTTTCTACAATTTTCAGTTTTTCACCTCAAACTCATGCATGAATGCCCAGGAATTTGGAATACATGGTAAAAGGTCAGGAAATTGTGACTTTTGCATGCTGATCTACACTCACCAATTCTGATTTCAATGCATCTAAGTGCTTTGCCATATTCACATTGGATCTCATACTCTCCACCTCTTGTGCAAGTTTTTTTTCTTTTGCCAACTGAGATATTCTCTTTATCTTTCTTGACACTTCTGTGCTCTGTGGATTGTACTGCAAAGCTGTATGGAATGCAGCCAAGGCCTACAGTTACACAAACACCAATGAGCATCAGCCAAAAAGAACACCATAGCTGGAAAGAACCAAACAGCAAGAATAGAATATGCTCCTACTGACATACATCATCGTACTGTTCCATGGCCTCTAGCACAGAACCCTTCCTGAAATATCCCTGGAGGTGCATCAATATGTGTTAAAAGAACATATTTAGGTTCAGTAAAATTTTTCCAAATAAAAAGAAAAAGTATGTAAAATTCCACACCTTTTCCCACTTTGGATTTAGTGTGATTGTTGTTTCTGCATCAGCAAGTGCTTTATTAAGCTTCACCAATTGCAGGAATGCTGCAGCCCGGTTGCTGTCCAACAAATTATTATGCAGCAGAATATGCATAAAGACAAGACAAGCATACACAAAAGCAACATACATCATGAAACATAGTTGTTCTAGTAGCAAATCATACAAGATTAGCTCAAAATTAAGAAATGTATTCGTACAAAGATGGATATCATGAAATTTCTTTAAAATAATTCATAAATTAGATAGAAATCCTCAATTTTCATTCATCCTCTTGAAAGGCAACTAGCCAACAGCCAAAACTTGCTCTCTGTGTCACAGTTTAGCACAAAAAAAAAAAAAAAAAAGATTCTATTCTTTATCAGAAGAGAAATAAAGTGGAATGAGCACTTTCAATCACAAATATCTGCCTTTCACTTTTTAACTCTGAAGCCCAAATGAAGTTGGCATTTCGAGGGTTTCACAAAGAGAGGAAACCGCAAACACAAATATAACATCATGCATCACCTTTCATGATTGAAAATATAAGTTAAGTTGGATTGAAGGAAAACAATCAATTCCAAACAATTAAAACCAAACTGCTCACAGATCATGAAGCTAAGTTCATAGCAACCACGACACCATGGAATATCAAGAAGACCAATAACAAAAACAGTAAATACCCAATTGAAACGGCCAGTCTCAAGTCGTTAATAACGAATAAAGATTGCATTTTGATGAACTTTTAAGGAACAACTAAACAATTCAAGAAAAGAAAAAAAGAACCCAAAATTCAACCGCTCATTTTACCTATAAAGAGTGGGATTTGAAGGGTCAAGCTTAATAGCCTGCGTATACAAAGCAGCAGCTTTGAGAAAGTTCCCATCTTTGAAGAATTCATTCCCCTTGTCTTTCAATGACAGTTGCTCTCCACCATCGCCGACAGTGGAACCCGAAGCAGCTGATCCAGCCACCGCCTCAGACATTTCCTTCGCTAAAGAGGAGAGTTATCTATTGAAACTCTTGCGGTATATTAAGGTTCTTTGTTAGTTCCCTCGAAAAAAAGGCTCTTTGTTAGTTGCTCCTATCTGGTAGGGTTTATCAGGGATCTAACAAAAGAGTTCCGTGTTTTCTGTTCTTTTCGAGGCTCATACCAAGCGACCTGAAACGGGAACAAATTGAAGCAGCTCCTGCCTTCGAGGTTTGCTTTGTCGTTTTTAGGGGGTGGGGTCCCTGTGAAATCGTGACCGTTAATAAAAATCAAAGGTTCAGCTGGTTTGGGCTGAGAAGCATTCCTGGCCTTTGGATTTGAAAATGGGTGGGGCCCAATCATGCTGGATTGGCGACAAAATAGACCTGATGGGTTTGCATGCAATCTATCAGGACAGGACGGCAGCAGAAGAAACCTCGGCACAAAGTCAGCACTAGCATAAATTTCCCTTTGGGAATGCACAATTGCTTTCGGCTTCAGTAACCAACTAACTTTTAGTTAAGCCAACTAGAGTAAAGTTTTTGGAAGGAGGCTGAGAACCCACCCCATGTGCCTCAATATTTTTTACAGAATGTGGATTTTAACTCTGATGAAAACAATAGTTTATCTAGAGTCATAGCCCAACCATCACTTTATAACAAGCAGAAAGCCTGCGGAAAGAATTAATTTGGGGTTGGCTCTGCTTCATATAAATAAATTGTGTTTAGATATCTTGCTGCTCTGCGGTACTCGTAAGCTGCGATCAACATGCAAATTAATTTGAAAGCAGGTACCAATTATCGAAAAAAATAAAAATGAGAATTATAAGACCAACAAAATATTAAGATTGTAGTTATATAAGTGTGTGAGTATATATTAAAAATTTTACAATAAAAAATGAGAAATAAATAGTTTATGAGTAAAAAAAAAAAAAGTTATAAATTTAATAATAAAATATTTTTAAACTTGATATAAAATTTACAAATTTATTGTTTTATTTGAATTTTTTGAGACCTAATGGTTAACAAAAGGTTTCGGAAGTATCGGGGGAACTCTTCAATTTTCCATCCCACCACGATTTATTGATCTTAGGGGTCACTCTTGGGGGGTAAACCATGTGGGTGGCCAACCGTAATTTAAAATCAGATGCCCTCTTACGGGGGCCACTCACATGACTAGAGTTATGATTACAATTGCAGTGAGGGAGTATGTCCATGGATCCATTGTTAGGGTATTTTACATTCAAGCTCGCTTCACCATACCGTCACCTCAAAAATGTGGTGCCATCTGTTTAGATGCACAATCCACCATACGTGATGAAAGTCAAAATTGAAATATTATCAATTCAACAAAACTAATACCTTAATGTTCACACATCTTTATTATCTAACATACCCAATTGTTCAATTGTTCAGCTAGCTTGGAAATATAAAGCACAATTGAACAAAAGTGAACTCAGATTTAGTTCCTATTCATGGTTTTTAGTACCAAATGGCGAGCCACCAGGGTGCCCAAGGAAATTTGGAAAATATGACAGCGGAAATTGCATCCCAAACAGGCCCCTGCAGCGATCACTCGAGGAATGCTCCTTGTTTTATGCTCATCCTGTTTATTGTTTCTGCCATTGGCGGGACTAGCTCGTTGTAACACCGAGGGGTGGTGTATTGCAAAGTCACTTATATTTTTGGTTAATCACAATGTCACGGCTATTTTTTCAATAAAAGCAAGAATTTTCTTCCATCTGTTGAAATTGGCCAGCCCCATCTGATGGTTCAATATGCTGATGACGGATCCGCATGATGCCATAGGAACTGCAATTTTAGACATAAGATGTCGACTTGTCACCTACTTTCAATCAATGCTATCCGGGCATTGTAGTAAATGCAGCTACAAAGTAATTTCAGGGGGTTAAGTTAATTTTTTTTTTCCAACATTCAACTAATAGAGAAGCTAACAAAAGTATTGGATGTTATCGCTACGTAGTTGACCAAGGTTCGATTTTCAGAGAGTTAGACAAGAATTTGTCAATTTCAATGTGAATACAGTGCATGTGTTCAGATTAAAGAGGTGAATCTATAGTTCAATGACATTTTTTCTCTGAAATATATTACAAACATCGGTAAAATTAGGCCTTTGGATTCATTTTGAAAATTTTAACGTACTAGAATTAATTGAAATTGAAACCAGATATAATGATTGGGAGATAGATAAAATAGATACTTTTAAAGAAGGGCATTTTTCATAAACTGATTGGAGCTCAGCTAATGCAGATTCAATTAACCAAATCTCTTTGGTCTTTGGAGTCGAGGATGATCTCATTGCGTGATCATTCAAACAGGGTTAAGTAACCAGTAAAATGGGCAAATGCGATTAATTGACATTTAATATAAGTTCAGTTAGACACGATTCTGTCAAAAACAGATTATTATCGCTAGATCAGGCTGTAATTCTTAGTACTCTCCTGAGCTAGAAGGGCAGCTTCAGTATAACTTATCCTAAGAAGCGAACCTTTAAAACACACATGGCCCTTTCCAAGGAAGCTTTTGCTAACGATATCAAGTGGCTTGTTTTAACTGGTTTCCTCAATTCTCATTGGTTGAAGGTTTCGCACACCTACAGAAACAATCCTTCTTTGGTTTTCTGCTGCTTCTCCTGCTGCCATTATAGATGAAATCTTTCAGAAGGATACCTGTCCTACTTCCCGGAAGCTTGTATTTGAACTTGTTTTTCTTTTCATCAACCAGCTTTAGCAAAGTATACTGGATACTTTGCACCTCAAGCTGCAACCTCCCAATCTTCTCGGAACCTTTTTGAGCTTCTTCTGTCACTCTATTTTTACAGTCATTGTCAGCCACCTGTGACCCTCCTGAAGTGTTAACCTCCAAAGACAAGGTACTCTCCTCAATATCCCTTATCAATTGATCATTAACATCACCCAGTTGCATGGTGGCCACCTCAACTTCTTGCAGTTGTCTTCTCACTCTTTCAAATTCAGAATCAGCGGACTTCTTGCTCTTCTTCGTCTTCTTTTTCTTCTTCATCTCCATCTTATTTTTCAGATTTTGCACAGTCGTTTGAAGAAACATTAATTTCTGAGCATCAGAAGTCAGTCTCTCCAGTATCTTTCCTCTATTTCTCTCCTGACGTGGCTCTTTAATGATGGTTGTAGACACCTCTAGCTTGTCAATGCCTAGTTCCTTCTCAACTTGTACCTCTGAGGTGGATTCTTGCCTCTGCCTGGCATCCCTGGACTCATTACACAGGGTAACATCCTCTGACAGTGCAGGTGCTTGCTTTTGTTTGCCATTCGATGTTGGACCAATGCAAAGATCTTGTGTGGCATCCCACAGCCTCAGCATCTGATCATCAGCCTCAGCATTCCCTCTGCTTCCCCTATATAAGGCACAATCTGAGACCCGATCAAGTCGAATATCTTTCATCGAAGTCCCATTTGTTACTCCAGAAATTGCAGTTTTATGCTCATGCAACTTAGCATTATCAGGTTCATTCTTCAGTTCTATTTCTTTGTTATGCAAGGCATTTTCTTTGTTTGACCTACCAGTCAGTTCCAACCATGCAGCCCCTTTCAGAGGAGCTTTCAGCTTGAACCTGGTGTTTTTTCTTTCCTGCACTTCAAGCTTATGAATTTCTTCTATAACTTCATTCTCAGCCATAAGCCTATCCATCTCCCCAATCACTGCCTTCTCAACTGCTTTAATTTTTGTCAGCACCTCCACCAAGTCTGAAATACCATCTGTCAAGACTGGACTGTGGTGTTTATCTTGATTGTTGACTTGGCGAGGAATTGCAGCAATTTTCAAACTCTGATGGCACAATGAAAGGGAAATAATCAGTATGCACACCAGCTATACGGAAGAGTTCAACTAGAACTGAAGAGAATCTTGCAGACCCTAACTGAAAACCATAAGCAGCATTAATACATGAAAAAGTAAAAGGGCATCCCAATCCACAAGGCTTCCATGCTGGGAGGGTTGGGGACAGGTCAGATGTATACACTTGCGCTGTTTTTACAGAGGTTGTTTCCACGACTCAAAGATGTGACTTCCAGGTTATAGTAGAGTAACTTTACCACTACACAAAATAGTATTAATGCATAAACCTCTTTAAATTTTGAATGGGACATTTGAAATTCTACTATAATACAATTTTTAATGGTAATGAATATGCAGTCTTTTGCATCAGATAAATCAAGTTTCAACCATAAGTCCTAGTTTAGTGGTCAAGCTAACAGAAGTAAAAGGTTCAGGAAGCTTGCATTGCTAAGAAGATTTTAAAGGAGAAAACCAAAAATGGAAAAGGAAAAGGAATGATACTGTGTAGCAGAAACATAAAAAAGCGAAGTGATTTAATCAACAAAGGACAGAAACTACCGTATGTCTTTCATCACCCTCTCCCAATAGCTTTGTCCAAAGTTGGGTGATGCGGTCAAGAGATTCTATATTCTCTCTCAAAGAAGTAGTGGTTGGAACATAAGCAGACAGTTGATCCTTCAGTCCTCCAATTTCATCTTCCAAGAAGGCCAACCTTCCTTTCATCTGTTCAATCTTTGCATCTTTGGCAGCATTTTCATTTTTTATTCTCTCACAAACTGTAGTCAACTCATGAACCTTACTTTCAAGCAGAACTTCACTAACAGATGATATCTGAAGATCAAAATAAAATGATGAGGCCTCCGCCTCCCAGAGTTCAGACTCATTGGTTCTCTGTTGCAGCTCCAAACTTAAGTTTTCTTCTCTGGTTCTCTGTTCTTTAAGTTCCTCCCTCAGCATTTCTGTTTCTGACTCCAAAATTTCTTTCCTGTCATTAAGGCATTGAACTTCCTTCTTCTGGTCTATGCAATCTTTAGACAGTTCAACAATCTGCTTCTCTGAAATCTGTCTGATTAGTTTTAAATCTTCACATTCCCTCTGCAGCTCTTCAACTGTCATGCTAAATACTGAATTTAAGTTCTGTGCATCCTTGAGCTTCCGTTCCACTTGTGAGAGCACTGTTGCTTTCTCTAACACAAAATCCTTTCCAATCAAAATCTGGAAATTTAACTGATCAATCACATCCTTGTCTTCATGCAGCTCCTGGTGCAACTTTTCAATTGTTCCATTAAGATTTGAACATTCTGCTTCCTTCATTACTAGTTCTTTGCCCAATAAGTCCACTTTCTGTTTTAGATCGTTGATGATTTTGCGAAGACAGCTAAGATCATCAGAGAGAGCTTTAAGTTCCTCAACTTTTTCAGTCCCAAAGCTCTCAAGAACCAACGCAAGGTTAGAGAAGGATACTGCCTGCTGGAGCATGCTGATGCTTTCTTCGTCGAGTTTATGCATCCCCTCTTTCAGGTCTGAAAATTTCTTAAGTAAAGCTTTATTTTCTCCAAGAACCTTATAATTTTCTTCCAGCAATGCCATGTAGGAACTTTGCAGATTTACAAAACTTGCCTGCTGAGTTTCCAATTGTGCCTGTGCTACTTTCTCCTGTTGATCTTTCTTGCTCAATTCCAACCTCAAATGGCTATTTATCTCAATGAGCTCAATCTTATCCTTCTGCAACATGGTATACTGGTGCACCGTCATCTTAAACTCCTGGTCAAGTATTTTCTTCTCCGACTCAACTTGGATACCTTCCAATCTTGTTTGTTCAAGTAATGTTAAAAGCACCAAATTCTCAATCACCAGTTCATGCTTTTCGTGATCATTTTGCAGGCATAAGCCTTTTAGGTCCTTGATATTCCCTAAAATATGAGCAAGAGGAATTTGCTCTTCTTCAATCCCCCCTTTGACCTTAAGAGCATCAGACTTTAGGGCCCTGAACACTTGATGAATCCCCATCCTCAGCATTTTAACTTCATCCGACAGGAATTCCAGTTCCACTTGCTGCTCAAGATTCTCACTCTCTAACTCTGAAATCAGTTTTGATGACAATTTAGATGCCTCAACATGTTTCTGACACTCGATCAACAGAGACAAGTTCTTATCTTCTAGATCTTCTATAAACTTCTGCAAGATAAAGATCTCGACCTGAGATTTCACAGCCTTGTCCAGTTCCTCTTCAAATTCTTTCCTACTTAAATTCCTTTCTTCTTGCAGCAGATGAACCTGGTTTTCCAAATCTGCAAGTCGGGAGTCACTTGACTGCATATAAGTGGCATGCTCTTGTTTTTCTACACCAACATAACTCCACAGTTCTTTTACTTGACAAAGTGCAGAGTCTTTTTCCCTCTCCAGGTCATTGTATTTTTCTTCTAATCTTGTAAACCTCCTCTCCAGGTTTTCCAGTGTCTGTTCAACATTTTCCAACCGACATACCAGAGAGTTTTTTTCATTCACAAGATTTGATTTATCATTTTTGAGCATCTGGCAAAATTCTTCTAAGATTTTTGTCTTTGTCCTTAGCCCTTCAAGTTCAATGTTTGCACCAGAAAGAGAGGTCTCCAGCAATGAATTTTTTTCCAAAAGCTTGTGAACATTCTCATTCATAAGCTGCAACTGAGAAAGAAGCATTGCCTTTTCTGCAACCAGTCCAGATTTTTCTCCTTGAAGAAACTGGTAGGACTCGTGCAATTCCTTGACCTTCTCTGTTGACCCTCCCATCTTGCAGCTCAATTCTGAGAGTGTCTTCTCCAACGCGGCATTCTTCTCGAAAAGCTTATCCGTGTTTCTCAACTTCTCAAGAAGAACTTCCTCTTCATCTCTGTCCTTTTTGCAGATATCTTTTAGCTTCAAGTTTTGTTCTTGCAAGTCTTTCACAGATGAACTGAGGCTTTCAGGACTAAGCCCTACCGAGTGCACTTGCTCCACTAAAGCCTGATATCTCTTATTCAAACCTTTGATTTCCTCCTTCAGATTGCAAATCTCTTGCTGTAGCAAATTACTTTGGGCCACTTGTAAGGCAAGCTCCCCTTCAAGTTTGTCTTTCATTTCTTTCAAGCCAAAATTTTCATTTTGCAGATTTGTTATGGAAATGCTGGAAGAACTGTTTAATTCATTGAGGCTCTGGTTTTCTTCTTTAACATGATGGAGGTTTTCCTGCAGGTCATGATTGCACACCTCCAAGTCCTTCAACATTTGAAGCCCATTCTGAAGCTCTGCAGACAAAGCTCTCTGCTCCTCTTGAGATTGCAAGTGCAGATTCTGCAGGGTTTGCAGTGTGGTCTCAAGTTGCAGTAACTGTGACTGCTCATCTTGGAGCAAAGACTGAAGTTTCTCCAACTCAATTTCCTTCTCTGATAGTTTTTGGTCTTTCATTGCTATTTTCTGCAACAGATGGTCTGCCTCCAACTGCAGGTATTGATTTGATCTTTCTAACAGAAAACGCTGTTCTTCAGCACTCCTCAATTTAGCAACTCCTGTCAGAATTTCACTGTTTAGTTGCCTGACATCCTCTTGGGCATGAAGTATTTCACTCTCCATCTTAGCTATTCTCTCCAAGCACTTCTCATACCGCTGTTCCACAGCTTCTTTCTCTTCTTTCAATTTGGCAAGAGCTTGCTTCAATGCTTGAACTTCCATTTCTGCTCTTTCAGTTTGATCATTGAGCATTCTAGCATTTTCCTCTGCAAGAGACATTTTATTCTCCAAACCAGATATCATCCCAAGACATTGGCTGTACTGATGGAGACCAGCCTCCCTTTCAGCCTCTAGTACAGAAAGTTCATGCTTGAGATTTTGAGCTTCTACTTCTGCTTTAGTTGCTCGGTCGCCAAGCCCTCTTGCCCCTTCTTGGGTCTGAGATATCATATTCTCAAGACTAGAAATTCTTTCCAAACACTTATTGTATTGAAGAAGACTAGCATCCCTCTCAGCTTCTAATTTAACAAGGGATTCCCTCAGAATCTTAATTTCAATTTCAGCTCTGCTTGCTCTCTCACCAAGCCCTTCAGCATCCTTAAGGTCTCTCTCCAAGCTTGATAACTTCTCCAAGCTCTGCCGGTATTGAAGAAGAAGAGCTGCTTTTTCTGCTTGAATTTCTCCAAGGGTTTTCCTCAAGGCTTGAAGCTTCATTGCAGCTCGTTTCTCAGTTTCACCCTCTGCTGTTGCATTAATCTTTAGGCCTCTTTTCAACTTTTGTTCTGCAACAAGTGGAACTTGCGCCACTACTTCTCTTGATGAAAACATTTCATCGAGCTGTTTTAAACCCTTTTTGCTTATTCCAGAATCCAATTCTTCCAAATACCCTCCACTGCTATCCAGAGAATTCAAGTTGGCTGAAGAGCATCCCAATGTGTCTTTATGTATGTCATCTGGGTCAAGCAAAGAACGAATGGGATGTGGGAATTCGGGTGTGTGAGGCTCTCCCTCAGTGACTGAAGAGCTTGAAGATGAATCATCAGACACTGCATATGGGAGTTGGTTAGGAAATGCTGCTGTCATGGTTCGATGAGCCTGGCGGAGCTCCACAGTTGCATGATCATACCTCTCCGCTAATGCACGGTAAGCCCGGTAAAATTCCTCAACCAGTTTCATTAGCTCTGGGCGTTTCTTGTAGTACATTTCTGCCCTCCTTGCAAATGAATCTGCATCTTCTTCAATCAGCTTGATCATTGCTTTGATTTTGGCATCCATGTCTGTTTAAACAGATTTACATTTGCCATAAATGAGGCCCATAAAGTTCAAAGACACATACACATGGTTATAGCTATTCTTTATCTAAGAAACCACAATGACAACACCATTATGCAGTTTGACTACCTATAGCAAACAGATTGAGCTTATGGATTCACAAATTCTTCATGCACCGAAAAAAAAAGGCTGATGTAGTGGTGCATTATCCACATCTACACACCTGTGTCTACTAATGCCTGACTATAAGGCATTAAAGCACAGCTTATTTGTAGCAAAAATATCTGTCCATGGCACCGAACACTTTAAACAAGAAACATGGAACCCTTAAATATATGAAACGGATACTAGGCAATAAAGGTGAATGACAGAAACTGGAAAGAGAAAGTGTCAACATAAAGAACATAATCTGGAAGCATGTTCACACAAACATGATACATGAATATATGCATATAGCTGAGAACATGTTACAATCATTGAGTATAAAATCTCATCCATCAATTACGTTGCAGCATTCTGTTTTCCAAGATAATCTGTATCAGAGTCTCATTTGAATTAGCACCCAAATTGTGCTGCTGCAATCTGCAGATAGCCAGCTTTTTCTAGATCAGTTTGCATTTGCTATTTAATTGCTGAGGTCATCATCATGGTGATTGAAGCCCAATCTGTATTTTCAGATGACAGCAGTTCCTTCAAAGAATTTGAACTTTTTATTAACAGTCAAAGAAATTATTTGTGCTTTATCATTTTCCCTGAAGACAAACTATTGGGCATATGGTTAAGGATAATATTGATGGCACTATAATCCTTTAGTAGAACTTTTACTCTTCATTTGGAGTTCTAGATTAAGGTATCCCCTAACACTATCAAAAGAGGGCAATCCAGCATTTGAGATGATGAATTTAGCAGCAAAAGCCATTGATAATCCTATTTTATTTTTGAAAACAGAGAGGATTGCTCAAAATAAATTCAAAGGGTCATCTGGAAAAATTCAAAGAAGTAATTTGGTAAATAATTCACAATCATATTACACACAAAACCAGACAAACTTTGTAAGTTGACAACATCGTGCAAATTTGTCAACAACATACACAAAAGTAAAATTTTGTGAAAATTTACTATGTGCAATTTTCAAAATTCTGAATAAGAAGCAGGATCAGAATAAACAAATAAAAACTTTTCACAGAAGCAGCAAATGCATTAAATACAGCAGTGCTGAAGGTAGTTCACAAAGATCTAAGACGATGATAGATACCTGTGAGATTTTCTTGAAGCCACTTTGAATTCTTTGGACTGATATGGCTGTCCCACCACCAAGAATATAGTCGTCTAGACTCGGAATGTAATAAGGTTGCCATAACTCCAGCCAAGAACAGCAAAGCAAGTGGTTTGGACTTTGCTAAGTTCTGGTCTTTATACCAATAATATAAAACCCAAGTAACAAATCCAGGCCAGAATAACACTTTTACTCCAACGACACAAATCTACTCCGAAGGAGCCTTGCAGATGTTATGGGTCACCATTTGTTCCTACACGATACAATCATTATTGTAATCACAAAATAAGTGAGGTTTCCATAAAAATGTCTCCAAATTTATAGACTATTAACGTGTAAATTACCTCCTCAATTGAAACAAAAGACCAACATTCAAAGTTTCACACTTCTGTAACAAACTGAACTCCTTACTTTAAAATTGAAGAAAACTGAAACCAGATCTTCACACCTGCCAATTGTAAGGTTACGAGGATCCAAGACGATAAGGTTAAATTATGTGGGCATATAAACTACATTGAGAATAGAGCAAGAAGCCAAACGTCAGATGTAATCTATGCATTTCTTGATTTCCAAAACCTGGATGTAAACTCCAGTCTCATGTAGAAGTAAGATCACCAGACCAAGTTAACGTCATAATGCAAAAAATTTCAACCAAGAAAGAAGAGAAAATTGGACAGCCAAATTCACAAGAAATACAATGATGACAGCAGGAAGGAGTCCATGAAACCAAATCTAGCATTCAAGGTGTAGAAAAGCGCGATCTTGAAGCAAACCTGTTATCTAGGAACTTGAAAGAATGAATCTTGAATAAACCAGAAGCCTAAAAACCGATCAAAAAAAGAATGAAAACAAAAATACAGTTCACAGGAACTCAAATAAAAATAAGGTGTCGTCCATGAAGTGCAGAAAAAAAAAAAGAAAAAAAAAGATCATATAATCAGCAATCAAGTACAGCCATCCAAAAGAACACAAAAAGACAAAGTTCAGGCAAATGGGTATAAACCAAAACTTAAAAAAAAAAAAGAAAAAAAAAATCTTTCGAAGCCATTATGGATCAAACACATACCAAAAGAATCAAACCCAGCAATTAGATTGTTGTGATCAACAGCGGTGAGACTAAACCCCCAAGCCGCATACACTCCTAGTCCTAGCAAGTCACCCCATTTTCTCTGTCTCAACTCACATGGACGTTCATTCTCCCCTTCTCTCTCGGAAATGACTCCTCTACATTATATCTTCAGAAATTTGAATGGTAAAATCACATTTAGTGACATCAAAAAAAGAGATTTCACCCTAAGACAGCGTGGGCAGAGAAAGTAACAATTTTTTCAAAAACAAAAAGAAAATGATGTGTATTATAATGCATATAAAGTAACAAAAATCTTGACACCCCTCTTGCTTTGGGATATATCTAATGAATGGCACAAGCACGTGCAAAGCTTTGAATAAATGAGGAGTTAATTGCTGTTAGGATTTCTTTTTTTTTTATGATTAATTAATTGTTGTTACGATCTGCTTTATCAGACATATGTTGCCCAACGGTCAAACTCGTCCGTTTTCACTGTCTTCTGTCGTTACCTAAAAGCGTGCGGTGAGATTGCGAGAGGGAGCAGACACAAATTCAGGAAATAACCTTCAAAAGTCCGACATACCCTTGCTTAACATCTTGATGATGTTGTTTCTTGGGTTCCTAATTGTTGACTATTAACCCGTCTAAAAAATTGTTTTTAATTCATAATTACCTGAAGAACAAAGAAGTGGAGAATTAAAAATACAATCTCTACTGGTTTTTTCTTTCTTTTTTTTTTTTTTTTTAGAAATTCTTGGTCTTTATTTTTAATAGAGAAACCAAACGAGTGACTTTAATTAAGTTGGATTATTTTGAGTTATTTTGAAATTCTTATCATTTTGCTTTTTGAATGTTTGAATTTGGACAGAATTAAATTGATGAGTTGGCTTTTGTCATTTTTATGGTTCACTCCCGATTCACGCCCTTTGCCCACTCCCCCCCTACTAGTCACAAACTGCGGCCGCGGCAGTATTTTTTCAATTATACTTGCCAAGAAAACAAACAAGCAACAGGAAGTATTGGCAGTATTTTGAATCCATGCCAGTCGACTTCCTGCGTTGCATGGTTCAGCAATTCAACCAACAATTAAAGCACCCGCATTATGGCTCGGAGGATTTCCTCGGATTCCACGGCCATTCTTTTCGCATTTAAATTGTCCATTTAAAAAATTATCTTGCTTTTCTAATAACTTTTAGGAAGTAAATAGGAGCAGAATTGTTTTTCTTGATTATTCTTGGAGTACATATGCCAATTCCATCCACAATTATTAATTTTTTTTAAGACAAAAAAACCATTCACTTTACCATTTTACATAATTACAGTTATTGATCATGCGTTATATCTATCCTGACAATGTGATATTAAGGATGGCGGGCATCTTTAAGGTTGGTCCATCTTTGTCAGAAGCACTTAAATTGGGACAACTAAACCTCAAATTCTTAGCGGCCGGTCGGCTACAAAAAAAGGTACCAACATCACGTGCCTTTCTCCAGAAGACGGCAAACTTCATTGTATTTTTCGTAGGTTTTAGTAGCTGAGAAGGGAGAACTAACGGGCAACCTATGATTTTAAGTCTGTTTTTCTCTCGGCAGATGGCATCACAAAGACCCATCAACCGCTAATCATAAAATAGATGGTTAACAAAGATGTTTGCTCTCCTACTCCCATTGCAGTACAATAATTATCTACTTTAACTTCATTTCGACAATTATTATTTTTAATTATTAAGCAATTTTATCCCTCCCAGACTTGCGGACGAGGGAAGAGGGGGAAAAAAAGTTGAAAAAAAAAAAAAAAGGAAGCTCTTTTTACTTCTTTTTTAACTGATAATCATAAGGGCCAAAAAGGGGTCACTGCATATAATAAGCATATGATCACCAAAACCCAAAGGGATAATATGATTATTAATTGATGAAGATGACAAAAACAGAAATGCTTATCAAAGAAAAATGATAATTAACGTAGATGAGAAGGGGAAATAAAAGAATGTTGACCGCTATTTTTCTGCTACAATGCATGCATCACTATGTTAATTGCCATGGACTCTCCTCTCGCGTGGTGTTGAAAACTCGTGAGAGAAGAACTAAGCAAGCAACAATTAAAGCCAAAATGATTCTTTCTTCCCCGTTTGAGAAAGTTCAAAACATTACAAAGAACAAAAGATACAAAAAAAAAAAATGTCACTAGAAATTTTCAATTCACCTTCCGTTTAATCCTCTCAAAGATGACGAAGGTCGCGCTTGTTTTTCACGTTCGAGATTGGATGGGACACGAAAATCTAAGCCGGGTCCTCCGTGACATCAGCACCTGAATTATTCTCTGGTTGTGGAGCCCGCTTGCCCCGCGGTGGTGCTTGGCTGAGTCGGATGGACCCCAAAACTTTGTCCTGTTCCAATGGTCCGTCCTTCAAGATTCATGGCTGGATCAAGTTAATGATCCAGTCCGGCTTACCCTGAAAATTGAATGCAAAAATGGCCAATCGATATATATTATTTTATGATCACAATAACCAAAAAAAGGTATTTTTGCAGATTGAACATGAAAAAATAATTGCTAATAAATTGAATTGTAATGACACAGAATTGTCAACATCGGAGGGGGGGGGGAAGGGTCATTGGATCAAAACTGTGATGTGACTCTAAAGGGTCATTAATCCATTTTATCAATTTTCCGTTTTTAGCCTATGTATTAATATATTCCCCTGGATTACTTTGATGATTAATACGGTGGCCTGGATATTTTAAATGACAGATTGGAAACCAAAAATTGATATAATTACATCATTCCGGCTATTTATTCCAAGTCCAAATCTAGAAGCTTTGTGTTCTTGGAAACGAAAAATATGGCAGTACTTTTACTCCTCCATCGACAGACAAAAGCAATGTCAGGTTCAACAATATTATGGTTCCCATTTCATTGTCAAAGTACTTTTTGATGTTACTACGCACCAAAGCTACAACCCTTTTAAGGCACTAAAGCTGTAAATCGCCGACCCCAATTGATGTGATCTTTCTCTCCCTCTTGAATTATTGAGCAAAGAAAAGCAGATAAGAACAAATCAATGTGCGTGTGTGGACTTTGTGCATAACTTTGGAAAGCCCACATCTACCACTCTTTTATCAATATTTTACATGCTCAACTTTCGCTTCCCACTGACCGCAGCAACCATAATCTTCAAAAGCACTGGGAAAAGGGGACAGAGAGAGAGAGAATAATAGATGCAATCCCGAACAAAAGTATGAAATCCAAATTAGTTATCTGTTTTTTAGTGGACTAGCCAGCTATGGCCAACCAATGATCCCCTTCAAAGATTCTGAAAAGTGGGTGAGCAAGAAAGGAGTCATAAATATCTGTTGAGTTGGGTGTTGGCAAGCGAAATATAATGAAAGGCTGTTGCCCCACATAATCTGGTACAATCGCGGAGGAAAAGCCATAGGACCATTATCTTCCATATCTCACCCTGTCACCCATGTGCAAGCTATTTCACATGCACACGGTGGGAACTACTGTAAGCTGGAAGAATGCTAATAGTCATGGCCTCTTTTTTAGGCATTATTTTTTTTTTTTTTTGCTACCATGGATGTACTAGGGACAATGACCCCAACTTGGCGTTATCTGTAAAGATGCACTTGTTGCATTGACAAAAGAGTCTCCGTATGCATTGAATTACCCATAATTTCTGAGCAAAAGCACACCCTGCAGCCTTATCCCATGGAAAAGGCAACCTCTGGTTTGGCATAATGCATCCATTGAGGACCCAATTTTGAGCATAAGGATGGCTACGTTCATGCTCAAAATAGAAGGAACGGTGGTCAAACACACCCCCTTTTAATTTAGACCGAGGTGTAAGATAGTCTGGAGCCTTGATGACTGTGATACAAGGGAAAATTCATGTTGGGAGATCTAAGAGTTGCACAAATACATGATGAGAAAAAAATTGCAACTAATAGATGCTATACCAAATATATCATGCAGGAATTCATGTCAGCGGAATGTGCCAAGAATTACCTAAAAAATAATTGATCCATGTCCAGTGATTGTATGGAAACAAGGTTTTTTTTTTTTTTTTTAATCACAAGAGTAACAATATACATCTAATGGATATATGAATATGTGCAACTAACAGTTATAGAAATGTTATTCTGATATAATAAATTTAAGATCCCAAAATGTATAATTAATAGTGATAATGTTGAATGTCAGTATACACAAAGAATATGTACATATTTTTGGAAAAAAAAAAAAAAAGTGAAAAATAACCAAATACAAAATGCGCAACCATCAGTTAAAAGTTGAAAAAATCTGCATCCATCAAGCAATGTTTCATTGTGCCAACCAGTCAAACTATTGTGACTATGTAATAGAATTTTAAAGAAAGCGGTAAACAGAATAATGTAAACAAATATGGGAGAGATCAAGAAAACTGATGAGAAATGTTCAGGGTCCCAATGCGGCGTCCGGAAGAGAACGGGCTGCACATTCAAATTTGTTGTGTTAGGCTACGGCGACCTCCGGGCTACTACAGCCCAACACATCTATGGTGATCAGTAGCCCAAAATGAACAGAAGGAAAGTAGTCTTGGGCCACAGCCCAATTCTCAAGCCCATATGGTTTGTGTTTGGAGTCCCAACCTTAATCCCGCTAGAGACGTGTCACCAGCTTATTATTGTGAAGATAATCATCCCTAGGTGTCTAACATCACACGTCTAATTTTTCTCTGCCCAAGTCCCTACAACAGTGTTTTCATGGTGTCATTCTTTGAGAAATCCTCCACTGTCTATGATAATTTGCACAATTTTAAAATGAATAATCATATATATCACAATTTAGTCTTTTAGTTTATCATGAAAATTTCATTTTTGTTAAAATAAATAACTTTTTTTATCAAATAAAGTTATTTATTAACTACAAAAATATAATTCAATTCAATAAAAAAAGAATTTTTATAGTAAATTAAAAAAATTAACTTGCAATAAATATCATTATTCTTTCAAAAAGGCTTAATACTTTCAGATATGCAAGCAACGGAAGCCCAAGGTTTCTACAAAGTGGTCCATAACATTCGTTTATTCACATGTCTCCATTGAAGAAATGAAAAATGCTAATGTATTGAGTAAATGAACCTATTACATAACAAAAGCAACATACAGAATTAAGAGTAGCTGGACACTATGAGAGGCAGGCAAAGCTATTATTATACAAGCAGAACAGAACAACTGAACTAAATACAAACAATGGCATAGCCAGGTGCCCGTAAAAGGTTTACAGAATTTTTTCCGAGCATAATGAGAAGTATTCACTTTGATGCTGGGGGGGTGAGAGATGGGAACGAAGGAATAGATTGCAATATCAACTTCCTGCCACTCCTCCTGGGGGACGATCCTAAATTACCGTGAGGTGGAGAGATCCTCTTGCTGTTGGGAGAACAGGTCTTGATGCCAGTGGTAAGCGAGTTGTTGCCTCGGAGGATTTCTGGCATGTTATTATCTGGTAAAGCTTCAAATTGTTTGTCGAACTTGGCTTGAGAACGGAAAATACTCGGCCTTCCACATTTTTGGACAGAGTACAACCCAGGGGACGAGTTAATGCCAAGAAAAGGTCTTGGTGGTTTGCTCATTGATGAAAAGGGCAGCTGAACCAATGGTCTGGAGTCCAAATTATCATTAGAGTTGAAGATGAAAGAAAACCAATTTTATAATCTTTCTGAACAATTTAGACTTTGAACCTGCGAAGCTGCTGTAAAGGCGTATTGGGTAGAGTAGAATTTGGATTCTGCTCTTCATTAATCAGAACATCAGTCTCCTGCGAAAATTTCTCAACCCCACTATTGTCATGTTCTTCTGTTTCATCTTCTGCTTCTGCTTCTGCTTCTGCTTCCATTGGGACAGATCCTGAATGACAAGTGGAATCAATTACATTAAAAGAAGGTAAGCAAAGAGCAATATTAACAAGTAAATAATTTGATATCACAACAATGTTGAGAGAAGTTGGTTATAGATCCAGGTGCACATATGGGGGGGTGGGTTAACTCACTATCCTTTCTGCCAAATGCATTCTTGCACCCTTCACATCTACAGTTAATGGAGCATCCGACACCACCCTGCACGATAAACCACCATTTAGTGAATCATTGTATGTAACACAATAAAAGCACAAGGAATGTCCTGAAGAGCAAAACCTGAAAGCATTCACAATATTTCTTTGTGCAATTTGATTTCTTGCAGTTGCATCCTCTTTTATGTCGTGCTGAAGCGGGTGTGTTGTTGAATTCCTCCTATTTAAAGGAAAATCAAGTTTTGAGAGCAATTGAATACATTTGACTCAGCAAAAATGAATTAGACTTAAATGCTAACCCCATTTTCTGGTACATCTTCGGAGCCCCGAATCACTTTGGGAGCAAATGCAAGTGGATTGCGTGACTCAATTTGTTTGCGAGTTGCAAGAACAGTGTCTTCATGAATAGGTTTATTAAAACAATCTCGACATGAACATGGTTCTATGCAGTAGACGCCAGCAGCAAAACATTCACAGTAACTGCAAGAATTAGCAAGTGATTGAGAGGAACACATATTTTATTACAACAGAATATGAACCACAAACGAATACATGCAGGACGCCAACACACTAGAAGTCAAAAACATGAGAGAGAGAGAGAGAGAGAGAGAGAAGAAACAAAGTCAAACCGAAACATTTGGTTTCCAAGCTTTATACAAAGCAAGGATAAACAGAATGGGACCTTCTCAGATTCAAACTAGACTTCTCTATAGAACAGAGGAGAATTCATACTATATTGAAAAGATAGTATTGACCAAGCATCACATCAATCTAGTACGACAGAGCAAACAAACATTTAAGCAGAGTAGTCACGAAAAATAATAGTGCAACTGAAATTAGTCCTTAAGACAATGGTTTACTAATTATCAGCAAGTCAGTGTGACGTGAAGTGCCATTTTTTGCAAAACTAATGAGCTACGAACTTACAGTTTGAGGCACTTTGATTTCTTGCAGTTACAGCGCTTGCAAGCCTCAGCTTCTCCTTCTAACCTACGTCTGGAAGTGAGATCGTGAAACCATGCATCAATGAAACTTAGAAAGAGAAAAGGAGAGAAGAGAGAGTGGAATAGAATTGACAAATACAACTAGGCCTATGGCATTTTCCAATAAAATTGGCACAAACTATGTTGTCAAGGAAATACCTCTTCTTTTTTGGGCTGCCTGGATTTAACTCTTCACTAGCTAAGTGAGAAGATTCCCTAGGAACATCTAGGGCAAGCAGAGCATCATTTTCAGTGGGATCTGTGTCCATTTCATCAGAGTCTGGAGCAAATCCTTCATCAAGTTCTTTATCAGTTACGAGAGAGCAAAACGAGGAATCAGAGCCAGGTAAGCTGATTCCAGTGGTTGAAGTTTCATGCTTGATATTTTTGGCATCCTTGGAAGTTAGTGCCAGAGCATTCAAGTGCAAACCAATTCCTGGTAAAATGTGCCTTGAAGAATCACCTCCGGGTTTAACGGGCACCAATTGCTTCTCGTTAGAGGCATTCTTCTTGTCAGATTGCCCTAACATGGAAGAATTAGAGCCTGAGCCATCATAGAGGTTCTTTTTACGAGCTGCTACCAACTCAAAATCAAGACAGCGCCTTCGCATGCCACGCTGCAAGTTGGAAAAAACCTGCACGAAAATGAACCAAAAATTTTGAGTTTGCTTCTAACATGCTATGCGAACACATAGCTTCTGTTTGCCTGGCTGTCCTAATAGTTACAAGGACAAATTTATTGCCATGCTCCCTTTCAGTTATGAGCAATCTTATTTGTTACTCTTGTGGAAAATATCAATTTGACACCCATATCACAACAAACTCAAGTTTTCTTCACAAAGTTAAAAGGTTGAAAAAAAAAAAGTTGTTTGATGAACAGCCTAAAATTAGGCTACTTCATGAATTATAGAGGCCAGTAACTAAGGCAATTTGAAAGAAACAAATAAGAAACTAGTCCCATCCTTACCTTACATGCTAATGGCAGTTGTGCTTCATTAGCCACTTTCTTACCAAACTCAGTACCATATGTTGGGTCTGTTTCCTCTGGATTGATGCTTTCGCTGGGCTGATTGGAAGTATCTACCATCTCAGGATGCTCAGTGGAACCAATGGAATGAAAAGTTTGCATTTTATAGCCCTCATCAAGCTCGGTGGAACCACTGGAATGAACAGTTTGCATTTTATAGCCCTCATCAAGAGAAGGAAACAATCCTGAACCATGGTCCAGGGACTTTTGAATAAGCCCCTTAAAAGCCTCAGTTTCAGTAGGAGAGTTAAAAATTAACAGGTCAGCAGCATCTGATATCAAACTCTCCCAGTCACATCCTGCAGCATCTTTTTTCTTTTCAATGCGGTTCATCCTCTGGAAATGCAATTCCCCTTCCGGTAAACCTTTTTCAGAGGCTTCACAATCTGACTGAGTGCCACAATGTGGTGTTGGTGTTGGGTCACAGTCAGGGCTACCACAGTCATATTTTAAGGTGTGTGGCAGCTCAAATGCAAATTTCACTTCTTCGTTAGTAGGTTTGACAGAAACTTCTCCAGTGGACACCCCTGGATCAAAGTTTTCCTGCAGCTCTGCGGAGTTCTCAAACAACTGAGATGCAAACACAACGACCCCTTCGTTGCTACTGGTACTGTTTCCATTCTCAGAAGAGTCAGATGCTGTTGGATCTGAATGGTTGTGCCTGAAAATAGCAATGTACTAGATGCAGTGAAAATTTAAGCGATTTGTAATATAGTTAAATAATTAGGAATTTAATCCAAATACCTTACGAGGAACCTGGATTCCTTATGAGAGCTGATATGTGGTGAAGTAAAAACAGATGGAAGAGATGCAACGCTAAGAGAATGAAATGTTTGCGCAATGTGTATGGACTTCACTGGCTTGATAGGAGAAAGACTGTTGATGTAATTAAAGACAGGGGAATCCTGCAACCAGGAATAAAATAGAAATTCTACTCAATTCACGAAGCAAGAAAATACAACATCAAAATAGGAATAAAATACAGAGGGGAATCCTGCACCAGATAAAGCAGATTCACAACATCAAATACAAGAAAAAAAAAAAAATCTCAGATCAAATTCAGTGTCAATAAATTGAATGACATTATAAATACTTTTACATGCCCTCAACTACCCAAAACAGACTGTTAATACACATTTGAAGAAATCAAGATAAATCGAGGGGAAAAAGAAAACATTTTCACAAATTGCCAACTAGTGGATGAAAATTTGTGGAACATAAGCCGAAGGATAGAAACAAAAGCAAGAGACTAAGCATGCAGTAACTGGGCAATAAGTAAAAGTTCACAAGCCACTCCAAAGTGAAGCAAGATGTGTGAGGAGGAAAAAGAAAACGGTATAGCAATGCACAAAAATAAATAAATAAATAATAAGAGCGTGATGTTCATCGTTGAATTGGAACCCTATCAAGGAATCGAATTTTACACAAATACAAAGCATTCGCTTTGCGTCGAACATTTTTTATAGAGGAAAATCTTAAGAAGACTGAATGTATTTTGATAAAAATGCAATTACTAGTAACCACACAGATGCCGGCCATGGAGTTCAAAAATCTAAGATCTGAGAGACGAAGCTATGTTTACCAGTGGATGGGACACCTGAGGTCTGAGACTGTAAAACAAACATGAAGAGTACACACAGAGCTTGAATTGCACACGAACCGAACCCAGATTGTACAAAAAAGATAAAAAAAAGTGGAAATTTTTATAAGAGATCCACACTACATTGAACTGAAATCCGCAGGAAGAATAGCAAGTTTGCAGGCAACCATAAGGTAAAAATCAACTTTCAACAGTAGGACCATGAACCCACCAATATCTGGAGGGTCATCCCACTCAGAGAGCAAACCAAGCATATGCATCAACCTCAAAATTCATCACTTTGAGAACATGCACAGAAGAAGAACTTCTCCCTTAAAAAATTATAAATAAAAAAAAAAAAAACCAAAAATGAAATTGAAAAACAAATGGGTCATGGTCATACAGATCAGGAGAAGAGGATCAAGAGCAAATAAACATCACCTCGAACTTAGAAATGGGAGTGGCGATCTGGGACTTGTCTGGAGTGTCCATGGCCAGAGAAGAACCTTCTCCACATAGTTAAAGTTTCAATCTTTCCACTTTTTTCCCACTTACCTCTCTCTTTTCCATCACTTTATTTGTCACCGTACGGGTAAACAACTCTCCCTGTCATTGTCTCTATGGAAAAGTATGGAACAGAAGATGACATTCAACCAGAAGCGGGAAGGCGGGAGAGTGAGTGGATTTTCTCGTGTTAATAAAACCTCGAACGACCCACCACAACACCACACCACACCCACAGACAGGCCCCCACACACTCACAACAACAACTGTCTCCGTTTAATATTCTGCCATTTTTTGTGTGGTTGTCTTTGCAACAAACTACCACGTTACCATATCCTGTCAACTCTGCCTTGTTTCTTTATATGCACTTATTAATTAATATTAATTACGTACAGATCCCACAAATTAATTGGCGATTATTTTGACAAGTCAATCCGCCTCACGGTATACATCAGATAATTGTTTTACTTAAGCACCATTAACACTGGTGATGGAAACGGCTCAAATGTGAACATGACACCATGCAAAGCTTTTCATCACCTCCATAAAGTGCATATGTCTAACCGTTCCACATTTGCAATAATTGATGATTATAATTAATCAATAATATATTTGATTTTGCGTTTAATCCCAATTTTCATTTATTCTTAGGATCGTACTGCCATTTCTGGCATTCAAATCTATTGCAGTAATAATTATTAAATGGGCTACGCAATAAAAATCTAGGCAGGCCCGCACGAGTTTCCCGTGACTTGAGAAAGAAATAATTGTCACCACACTTCGCAGCATCCTAAGCCCTGCTGTTTGTCAAATGGTCGGCTCCCAAGCTCTGCCTTTTGCCTTGTGGTGTTTGGCACGGATTTTGAGCAGCGTTTTAGCGTCAGCCGTCAGCTAGCATATAAATGCTGGATTTTAACAGCTCTGAATTTATAGATGTTAACAATTGGTAGGCCGGCGTGCTTTCTTTATATTCGTTTAAATTTAAGTTTTTGTTTTATATTCGTGTAATGCTGAAATTAAATTTAAATAATAAATTTTTATTATAAAAGTAATAATAAATAATTTTATATTACTAATATATTTATACACTTTTTTTTTTCTTCGTTTCAAAAAAATAAAAGAATTCAGAGATGTAAAAGTCTTCGATACCGTTTTGATTTTAGATTTTTAAAGCTCTCGTTAAAAAAAAAAAAAAATCTTCAGATTTTTAATGTTGTATTTTTCTGCTATTACGATTATAGCCCTCGAAATTACAGCCCGTGCATTGCGCGACGGAAACGCTACAAAGGCTATTGTAGGGACAATGTGGTCATACTATGGTCCGAAGATGTGCCCACGATCTGATTCCGTTAGTTAAACGTATCGATGCGGCTGACGTTGACAGCTGTAGGGACTTTTAGTTTTTGGCGCGCGAAACATTTCAAAAGGTAGGTTATATGGTACATTCACGCCCACCGAAATCAATAGACCCTACCAAACCCTAATTAAAAAATGTAACCCTAATCAATAGTACCGCATGTGATCTTACTATAGCCTTTTGATTTTTCTACAAAATCTAGTCTATTATAGTATTTCACATGCAACGGGAATTTTATATATATATATATATATATATAGCCTCTTATCTTATCTTTTTCTTTTTTCTTTTTTTTTTTTTTTAATTTTTAAGATTAAAAGTTAATTTCCAACCTCCAATTGTTTGAATAGCCTAGTTTTTTATTTTAACAATCAGCTATATGACCTAACAGTCTGTAAATGGGTTTTCATTTATATCCTTTAATTAATGAAAATTATTGCAGGCGATCGTATTCAAGAGGAACAAAGGCAACATGAATGAAGGGCATTGCGTGGTTTGGTTTGTTGGGCATTCACATCAACTTTTTTAAAAAAAAAAAAAATTATTAAAAAAACTATTATATTATAAATTACACAATGATACTAAATTTATTTATTTTCATAAATTTTCTATTTCGTTTTTAGAATTAAGATTTAAAATCTCCTAAATAAAACGTGCTTTTTAAGGGACCCACATCAATTTTTTTTATTTTTTTTACTGCTCGCTTATGTCCTCATCACCTATTCATGTTAATGTCGCCCTTATATCAACTTAGTTTGGAGCCGTATGATTTATCTGTTGATGAGCCCCAAAATCTATGTTTACCTTTACGGACAGCTTACTTTCCCAAAGTTGGGGCACAGCACTAAGCACCCGAAAAAATAAAAATAAAAAAAGGAGATAATAAGGGGTGTCTTTACCAGGGAGCAAGTGGTCCCTGAGGGTAGAGGCCGACTTATCCCGTGAGGCCTGCCAGCAAATTCATAATTTTTTTTTTTTTTTGGTTAGAAGTTTATGATAATATACCAAATTCCTTTTCTCTTTCCCCGACTCCACACATTCTCTGAAGTATGAACTTCGTGCCAAAATCATGGTGACAACTAACATGCGTACCTTTTTTTTTTAGCATGTTCTTGCAGGGTTTGCTTTCTTTCTTTTCTTTTTTACGAGAAAATTGAAAAACCTAACTATGTTTCTACATGACTGTCTGACGCATTGACAAAGGTTAACCAAAGCCCACCTCGGCAGGCATTATCAACACAGAGAATCGATGAAAGTTAGCGCCAAGTACGATGCACGTTGACGTGGGGGTGTTTCTTGAAGCAGTAATTTATTGTTGAGGCTCGCGGTCAAAAACATGGACTAGACATTCTCTCTTTGTAATATGCAAGTTACCAAAGGAAAAGCCACGGTTAAAAGTTAAAATGAGGAAATTTCTCTGCTCCTTCCCATGTTATAAGCTGGACCACTGCCTTCAAAGAATAAAATGAAGAAAAAGGACAAGGATAAGCAGAAATGGGGGGGTTTTTCCCCGATGTTTTGTTGCCCGAAGTTTCCTAACTCACCAGCACAAGCACGAGTGGACATGTGCCTTCCTTTTTGTGTGACGCAACATTGAGCAAACAATTCTTTTTACCTGCTTCTAAACATCTATAGTTTGGACACCGATTGGCACATTAATGTTTTGCTTAAAAAACAAATAATAAAGTTTTGAAGTGTTAGACCTTCATCTAAAATTTAAAATTTGTTTAAAAAATAGTTTTTCATTAATAACTCTAATTAACTGAGTTAACTAAAATTTTAATTTTTGTAAGAGATTTAAGAGGTTTGAGACTTATAATGCCAAAAATTTTGCAAAAAGAAAGACTTCACTCCCTCCTTATAATAAAAAACAAAAAAAAAAATTGTATAAAAGTTTTTAATATTCATATGGGAACATAATAGTACTTGTCTAAAGTTATGACGTTAACAATCCCCGTTGGGCCTCCTCATCTTTTAACCCACTCTATGCATGGGAATTGGGGTAATTTGAGATTCCCACTGCAGTTCTCTGCCTCCCAGCCCTAACTTCAAGCCTTTCTGCCCAGCTTGGTGCTCTGTTGGGCCCTCAGTCTGAATGTCCGAAAGGTACCCATTTCAGAGAAGAATCGGCCCTGAGATTGCCTCAAAAAACAAATAAATAAATAAAGTACCATTGCAAACTCGTGGCCTAAAATGAGGGCTATTTCGTCATTTCACTAAAAGACAGCAAGACGTGGAAAAGTACGGCCTAAGATCTGCTTGCTTTTCGCTTTCTGTCTTTTTTTTTTTTTATAAATCTTTCTTAGACAAATAAAAAAGGAAAAAAAGAGACTTGCCCTCTTAGTGTCTGTGTTTTTCTGTTTGGTTCTGATCCTTTGGTATTGTTTCTGGCTAAAAGTTTCGACCTTTGTTTGGGTTCTTTGGTTCTTCTGTTGCTCTTTTAAACTCTCTATCGTGGGTCATAAATGGACAAAAAGGAGACGATAATAACAGCGTCTGCTCTTTATCTTTTGCCTTTGTTTTTTTTTTTTTTTTAAAGGAATTTGAAGTCAGCTTCCTCGTCTATAATGCTTTTTCCTTTTTGGGTTGAGTTTTCTGTTTTCCATATTTTTTTTGGGTTTGTGGGTTTATGTGTTTTGCCTGCACGCGAGCTCTATTTGTGTCTTTTTCTTATTTGCTGACGTAAGTTTGGTTTTTTGTGTTTTCTTTTTCTTGATTTTCATTTCTGGTCATGGTTCTTTCATTGGTCCTAGTCCAGAAAAAGGGGGAATTCGGTTGTTTTCTCAAGGGTTTACCTTTTTGTATAAAGAAAAAGAAATTGAGGAGGATGGTCATTTAAATAGGTGGATGATATAAAAACATGGTATTTGATTTTTAATTTGGAGTTTTGAATAAGTAAGAGGGTCAAACTTTTTATTTTATATATATATAATTGCTCGTTCAACTCTTTTTTTTTTTTTTATTGAGCAATTTAATTATTGACTCAAATATATAGATTATAACGTCAATATTGGAGGGCATTGGAATGGTAAATTTGGTAGTTGGACTTGGATTTATCTTTTGTAAAATCTTTCAGCGTTGTGTTTGATTGGTTTTTTGATCTTCGGTATGGAAGGGTTTGAAAACTTTTTGTGTTGATCATTGAATTTTGATCAATTTCACATGAATTTGAGGGCTTGCATTGACCACCGTGTTTCTGGGGTTTGTTGTTCTTGGATTATTGTCTAGGATTTAAGTTTCTCTTTTGTAATCAATCAAGGTACTATATCTAGTTGGTTATTTAAGGTGCTTCATCAGTTCTTTATAATGGATTCAAGAACGGATGATGATGCTGGGGATGTTGTGTCAAAGAAGAAATATGATAACCAAGTCCAAGAAGGTGGTGTCGATACAGAGGTGAAATGTACAGGAAGTGTTAGTACCAAAGATATGATTTTTCGAGCAGAATCCAAAGGCCTAAAGAAGAGTGAAGGATTGATCTGTCTAAATTGGATATAAGGCATGAAATATCCCATGGAAGTCATGGTACTGTTTACTGGGGTACCTATGATAACCAAGATGTTGCACCCTCTTTCTCAAAGCAAAGTAAACTTTCGCATATATGCATATATGGCATGTGCTTGGTTTTAAATTTTTTTGGAAGTTTTTAGATTTATTGGTTCTAAGGAGGAGGGATTCTTGGATACCAAACACAAGGAGTTTTGCTCCATATCATTTAAAATTCAATTTAGGTCTACACAGACCAATTCCATTGTTTAGCATCTATTATTATTCAGGGATGAATATATAGAGGATGATCTTCCTCATGGGGGGAGAGATGGATGACTAAAATAAAATTGTACGGCCAGAGTTTTGTGTGACCACAAAATTCAAAGGCTGTGATTAGGCCAGCAATATGGTAGATGGTAAGAGGAGAAAGAGAGCTCATTTTAAGTTAACTGGAGAATCTTTGATTAGGTAGGATTTGTAACAACTACAAGCTCACATCGAACTCTGTTTATGATAGTTCGGAATGATGACAAAAGATTCAAGATTCATGTGGTCAACTCTAATTATATTTGGGATTAAAACTTTGTTATTATTGTAGTTTTGGTATTTCAATGGATTGACCTGACTATTGTTAATCAGTTGTAAAACTGCATTTCCTGCTGTTCGAGTGATGTTGCCTAGGCTCTTTAGCTATTTTTTATTTCATGATATGGCTTATGCTAAAGTTTATTTCGGGATTGTATTGTATGGGGGCATTCCTAACTAGAAAAAAGGTGTGGAAATTGTCATCATGGCGTTAAATGGCTAATTTTAAGATTTTAGCCTGTAATTATTATATCCTAGAGTACTTTTGGAACCTTTCACTCTGGAGAGTCATTACAATTCATTACCAAGTCATCTCTGTATTTTTTAGTAAATATGGAAGCTTAGAAACTTGTTTTATTGTGGATGAGAATTGAGATCTAGATAAGTAATGCATATCAATTCTTGGGTGCAATTTTGGATAATTATCAATGATGTCACTGTCAATTAATTTGATTCTGTGCATTATCTGTTTTGTTGGTGTTGAATGCTTATGACAATGTCATGTTGGAATTTCAATGAAGCTGTTGGACTGGGGAGAGGATGGTATTGCCACTACAACCGAAACTGCTGCTCTTCGGGCATTGTTTCGGCAAGTGGTTGCTGTTTGGCAAAAGCCTGACCATCCTAATGTCACAAAGGTACAGCTTTTTTTTATAACTTCCTTGTTACATTAATTGACATTAGATCATGAACACTTTTTTGGCATAGATGTTTACATTATGTGCAATAAGTGTAGAGGTTTTACACCCTAGTCTACTCTTGCAATATCATGCATTGCAATGGTAGGGCAAATAATCAGTTCAGACCAACATGCTCAAACAATGTACCATGTCATTTTGACTGTTATAACAGTACCTTTCTTGTTAGCAAGCTGTTAATCCTTAGCATCACAATTTTCTTCGGTTTGTTGGTGCATGAATGGGAACTTCAAATCTCAAGATTCCTACAAAAGACCCTTCTGATGGTCAAATTTTCCTCCCTCCAAGGGCTTGCTTTATTGTCGTTGAGTGTCTCTCTGGTGGGACACTAAAACAGTACTTGGTAAGAAACAGGCAAAAGAAACTGGCTTTTAAGATTGTGGTCCAGCTTGATTTGGATCTCTCTCAAAGGATTGAGTTCTGTTTCTTGAAGTTATACTTAAACTTTTCCTAAAGAACTAATTATTGATTGCTAAGATCTTTCTTGTTTCAATTTGGAGTCTTAGCTATCTACATTCCAAGAAGATTGTCCATTGTGATGTCAAAACCGAAAATGTGTTGCCAGATGCTAGTAGAAATCTTAAAATTGCTGATTTTGGAGTTGCCTGCGTAGAGGCTCAAAATCCAAGTGACATGACTAGCGAAATTGGTACTCTGGGATACATGGCTCCTGAGGTATGCGTGGCTTCAAGATGCTCCTTTCTAAAAATTAAAAAAAAGAAAAATTCTAGCAAAAATTTTAATAAAGTAGCAATCAAACACTGACACAAACACACAGATCACTGTGGCTGGTCCTCTCTGCATAGAAGTATTCTAATAGAAGTTATTTCCAAACATCATAAAAAATAGAGGTTATTTGCAATTTCAAAATTCTAGACCGAAAGTAAAAAAAATAATTTCAGTGGAATCGTGAATGTGAATTCCCTAAGAAGATACTTTTTGCAGGTGCTTGAGGGTAGGCCGTACAATCAAGATGCAGCGTATACAACTATGGCATATACCTATGGGAAATCTATTGCTTTGACATGCCTTACCCAGATCTTAGCTTTGATGATGTGTCATCTGCTGTTGTTAGACAGGTTAGTTCACTTCACCATTCAGTAAACAATATACCATCACATGTCAAGTCTTTGTTATTGGTTCCATCACGTTGCTTCAGAATTGCAGTAGAATACTTGAGTAAACCTCATCAGGTACTCATTGTTTAGTAATGAGATCAAGAAGATACTCTTGATCTTTTTTATTTTTTTATTTTTGATAAATTTCATTTCATTTGGGAGGGTCTTCCATATTTAGGAAAGAATTGCCGAAAGTCCTGAACTAATATGAGCAAGTTTTCATACCTCCATTGTTGATGAATATCTTTCTTAAACCATCTAGGAGTATCCCATCTAGATGTCCCTGCGACTTGTTTGAACTGTATTTGCAGTAAAACTTGTATGGCAAACAGAAGTTCTAGTCCCACTTCCGAAGCATTGATGGTTTTTCACATGAACAGAAAGGAAAGTTCCAGCTTGACAGGATTGATGGCAGAACTTCTGTTTTTTTTATTTTTTTTGGTTGGATGTGAGTGGGATGGGAGGCCCAGAGGACAACGACAAAGTGGTTAATTATTTCTACGCCAACTAAACAATTAGGGTATAGAATGGTTTGGCCTACTTTCTCAGAATCACTCTGTTCACACATTTAGATTCACAAGACCATAAAATGCATGCTTCTGGAAGAGCGTGTAGGCCGTTGTCCTTAATTTGTTTTTTCCCCTGTATGTATTGGACTCATGTTTTTGTATATGTGACCATTATTTTGGAGCTCCATTGTATTTGGAGTTATATAACACGTGATCTTTTGGCAGAACTTACAACCAGAGATTCCAAGATGTTGTCCAAATTCTTTCTCGAGTATCATGCACAAGTGCTGGGATGCAAACGCGGAAAAACGGCCTGAAATGGCTGAGGTAGTTAGAATATTGGAAGCAATTGATAGAAGCAAGGGAGGGAGATGATACCCGAAGACCAGGCAGTTGGGTGCTTCCGTTTTGCCCCTGCACGGGGCCCCTGAGTTTTCTTCTTGTAGGCGCCCAACAAGACAATTTTGGTTTATTATCTTTCTTATGATGCATTTTTGGCAGCAGTCAAAAGCACATCTGGGTCTTCCACATAAATTAATGGATTCCAAGCTGGATCAAAATTAACGGTTTTGCTCGTCCACTCAATCTCTCTCGTGTACTCGACGGAACAGCTTGCACACGTCATTTCATCTGAGCTATTGCATTCCTTTTTTTCCCTTTTTATAATAAGCAGGTTGGTCTCCTAAAAATGTGTCAGACAATAGTGCTAAAACAGTGAGATTTATAACTTGCGTTAAACCCGTGTTGGGGAGATAAACTATAGTCTCAGATATGCTGGCCACATTCCTGATCTTACAGATGTGCGATTCACTGTCGATCAGCGGGAGAAAGAATGCTTATTACTATTCTACGCAGTGAGAAACTAGCTTTTAACTTTTGCATTTATCATCACAGGAGAAGGAATACCATTTTGACGCGCAAGGAATGGATGTGCATATTCCGATTACCGCACATTTTGCCAAAATTGCATGAAAGATGCCAGTTAGAAATTATTGTTGGGGATAAACAACCGGTTTCACCTCTTCCGGCATATATTCTGCCATTGTAAAGGCTATTGGTAAATGGTAATTAAAGTTAAAAGCATTGAATTACAAACACCATACTCCCATACCATCTTTGGCGCCTGCAAGTTATATTATAGCTTAAATCATTTCTTGGGAATTAAATCTCAAAGAAAGAATGTTTCTGAAATCAGTAGGAACATCAATTGCCATCAAGAAAATGCTAAGGGCAGTAGCTTGGTTTTCTTCCTTTTCTCCTTTTTTTTTCAAGAGGCTGAGCAATTAGGAATTTAACCCTTATTCAAGTACATAAACCAGAGACTTAAACTCTCGAAAAGAGAGAAACTAAGACATATCCTAAAGAATTGGCTCTCTGGCGAGAGTCCTTCAATATTGACCTCACAACTGGGGGAAAATAGGATCGACAAAAGCATGATGCATGGGATCAGAAAGCCACAGTCTGGCAACATGGTGATGAGACGAGGTACGCCTGTGAATTTCTTCAGCAAGCCAGATGCTAGCTTCAGCTTTACAGGGATGAATCACGAAATCCAAGGGCATATGCTCGTCCTCACTACCAACTCTCAGTTCATCCCATTGTTTTAGAAGAATGTTGGTGAGATAATGAAGAGGTTGCCCATACAATTTCTTGATAGATCTGCCCAATCCCATCCATGAGGAAAATGGAATAACAGAGCCACGGTGTGATGGGATGGGGATCGCCTTCATGTATTCTTGATACATTTCTGCCCTTTTGATCAACACATCTGAATTGTAAAGCATGTTTCATTTGTAAGACAGAATAAGTGGAGAGAAAGTTCAAAGACATATATGCTAGAAAAATGCAGAAATGAAGTCCTTGATTTCACCCTCTGAACTCAAGATATACAAAGGCTACATTGGAACAGACAATACCCCATTAACAATTCTGCTAGACTAGCAATTACCTAACACACTTTCAGGAGAAGAAAAGAAACTAAGAGAATAAGTTGCACTCAGGCAAAACAACAAATATTAGCAATTCAACTAGAATAGGAATTTCTTAACATTCCAGTAGAGACTAGGAGAAACATACATGATCAAGGTGCTTTCAGTCTTAATAAAAAACACAAATCTTTGGAAACATAACAACATAACTAAGCTTCAAATCCAAAAGGCAGTTAATTACCCTCAGGAATCATTTCCTTGGCAGGTGGATTAATTGAGACATTAAGTGAGGACCGGTGGCCGTGACCTCCATTATTGACCTCCATATCTGTATCTGAGGAAGAATCATCCGATGATATAAGATCAACAGGCTCACTCCACGGAACTGTCCTCTTCATGGGGGTGTATGAAACGTAAACTACATATAATCGATCACCCACATGCCAAATCACAAGAAAAACGCCCGAGGTTGCAGGCTACACAAGGAAAACAGATTGGTCTGCAGAACACAACCATCATCAAAACAGCAAAGTCTTCTAATTTTTGGTCATCAGTTACCAATCAGTGACATGCAATGCAATCCCCAGTTCAAAACCAATTCAATCTAAAGCCCAATTCAACCGAAAATTCTCAGCTGCCCATCAACACAAATAGACCCACAAAACCCAGAAAGGCGCCAATCAAACTGCACATCAAACAGATATAAAAACAAGCAGCAATCTTCGAAAAGAGAACAAAAAAGGATAAACAGAACCCATTGGAATCTAAGAGAAACCCAAACTTCGATATAAATGTACCATCAGAAACAACCGAAGGAATGCCCATATTACAATCAATACAAAAAGCCAACAGCCATCTGATCTTTACTTGCCTTGAGAATGTCTCCTTCCAAAATGTCTTTAAACAGAAGAAGTGCCTTTTGTCTCCTATCTCCAGTTGAGGGCACTGTCAATGTAGTATAATTATAGATTACAGATAATGGAACAGAGTGGAAATAAATTGTTAAAAAAAAAAAAAAATTGCTTCACAAAAAAAACACCCTTAAATTCTTAAATTTACTAAAAATAAGATTTTAAAAATAAAATTATAAGTGATCAGTGAAATTAATAAAATTTAAAATTAAATTATAATTTAATTTTTTTTAAAATTAATAATTAATTTATTATATTATAAATTAATAAATTAATTATATTTTTTAATATAATTAATTTTTTAAAATATTTAATATTAAATATTAATTTTATTATTTAAATTATAATTAAAATAATTAAATTTATTAATTTTAAAAATTTTGTTTTAACGACGAATTCGATATTTAAAATTAAGTTAAAATTTCGGGAACCCAAACCCCAAACCCCCCACCACCCAACATCCAAACCGGCGCCCCCACCCCCACCCGACTGCAAAGACATAAATAGGGTTTCAGTAATTGTCACATTACTTTAGAAATAAATGGCAAAGAGTTGGCTGGTCAACGTCTAAAGCGAGCCAAAAAAAGAAAAGAAAAAGGAAAAAAAAAAGTCAAATAAAGCATGATAATTTTTTTTGGACAGATTTTAATATTAATAAATTTAAATTTTTATTATTATGCATAATTTATGTTTTACCAAAATTTACATAGGTTTAAAAATTTAGATTTATGTCTAAATAAAAAAGTACCGAATAATTAAGCAAGTTACCAGATTGAGTCATGAGTTGATTTTTTTTCCTCTAAATGGCCAATGTACATTTTGAGATACTAATTTAATTTGCTTTAAAAAAAATTTAACTCCTTGCCATGGTGCAGTTATTTGATACAGCCACTCGTACGTGCGAACATCTGAAACGGAAAAGCAATGGTGGAACGGCGGCTGATCATTGTGGCTGCCTCGCAATCTTGGTTGTGTCTTTTCTTTTTTATGTTTATTTACCCTTCAGCGTTTGGGCTTTTGGTAGCTCGCGCAAAGGAAATGCGACCAAGACATCAAATTCTCGGACTATGTAGTAAAAACTTCGTTTCTGTTCAAACCCACAACGTTAATCACTCTTTGTTCAAAAAATCCTTATGCACCACGACCGATTTGGCCACCGTTGCTGACCCACCGGACTCGTCCCAGTCGCCGGATCTACCGGCTTGGCTCCGTATCAAGCGAGACCCAGAAACCACTGGCCCAGATGACGATGATGATTTTATTATTCCTCCGCTTGCCAAGTGGGTTGAGAGTCACAAATTTGACCCCGCGAAATCGGCGGCAAGTCAATTGCTATCTGATGAAAATGTTGATGATGTTAGTAAATTGAATGCAATCCTCCAAAAAAGCTATCCATCAATGGAGGCTGTCGTGCAGGCGTTGAGCGGCTGTGGTGTTGCTCCAACAAATGCTTCGGTTTCACAGTTATTGAAGCGATTCAGCAATGACTGGCTCCATGCGCTTGGGTTTTTCACTTGGGCAAAAAATCAAGCAGGTCATGCGCATACACCCGAATTGTACAATTCCATGGTTGATGTTCTGGGTAAGTGCAAAAAGTTCAGTTTAATGTGGGATTTAGTGAAAGAAATGGTAAACTTAAAAGGGTTTGTTTCGTTGGTTACAATGACTAAGGCCATGCGGCGCCTTGCCAGAGCTGGCAGATATGAAGATTCTATTGAGACATTTCGGAGAATGGAAGAGTTTGGTGTAAGGAAGGACATGGAAGCTTTGAATGTACTGATGGATGCATTGGTTAAAGAGGGTAGTGTTGAGCATGCTCAGTCTGTGTTTGTAGAGTTTAAGGATTGTATACCGATGGATTCTAACAGTTTCAATATTTTGATACATGGGTATTGCAAAGCAAGGATGCTTGATGATGCAAGAAAGACTTTGGATCAAATGGAAAAACATGGGCTTCGCCCAGATGTTGTTTCATACACCTGTTTCATTGAAGCATACTGTAAAGAGAGAGATTTTAGAAATGTTGATGCTACTTTAGATGAGATGCAGCAGAAGGGTTGCAAGCCTAGTGCGATCACGTATACAATTATTATGCATGCTTTAGGGAAAGCAAAGCAAATGAAGGAAGCCTTGGATGTTTATGACAAGATGAAAGAAAGTGGTTGTGCTCCTGATGCTCCGTTTTATAGTTCCTTGCTTTTTGCTTTAGGCAAGTCTGGTAGGCTTAAGGATGCTTGGGAGGTCTTTGAAGACATGCAAGGCCAAGGAGTTGCTCAGGAGTTGTTGACATATAATACCATGATCTCTTTGTCTTGTGCACATCTCCAAGAGGGGAGTGCATTGAAGTTGCTCCAAAGAATGGAGGAGGATTCATGCAAGCCGGATGTTGAAACTTATGCACCTTTACTGAAGATGTGTTGCAGGAAGAAGAGAATGAAAGTTCTAAAATTTCTCTTGGGTCATATGTCTAAGAATGACGTTAGTATTGATCTTGGGACATATTCCCTATTGATCCGTGGACTTTGCAAGAGTGGGAAACTTGAGCATGCTTGCTCCTTCTTTGAAGAATCAATATTGAAGGGAATGGTACCTAGGGATGGCATATACAAAATGTTGGTGGGGGAACTTCAGCTAAAGAAAATGGCAGAAGCAAAGAAGAAAATTGAGGAATTGATGTCACTTGCAAAAGAGTGAACAAATGGTTTAGCCTTTGTTCATAGATGGCAATTACCTTTAAGGGTCAATTTCTTGATTCATTTTTCTTGAATTTTCTTCTTTGTTCTGATTCTTTCCTCCTAAATATCGTATTCATTCCCACAATGATCTCCGATGAGGAATGTGATAAACTGTAATGAATTTTCTTTGCTATGCTTTTTGTTAATGGCTTAGACTTTTACCAAGATCTGTGGCCCAATCCCCTAGAAGCCCAATAACTGACATTTCATTATCCTTCTCGTTGTTTCTGTGCCCGGAATGTGATGTGAATGTCCATTCTATTATCTCGGCTCGGTCATAGTGTAAAAGATCCCAACATATTGGGCCGGACTGGCAAAGAAGCTGCATGTTGTGCTTCTCTCAAGTTCCACTCAATTCACGCCACATGTGCAATAGAGGGTTCTAAAAGAAAAAAAAAAAAAAAAAGAGGCTTCTTCCCATGTTGGAGTGGCCCACCTGGTGGCTTATACGCTGATTCTATGGACTTTGATGCAACCAAGGCAGGGAAGGAATATTCTTTTTCCTCTCTTAAAACCTTGAACTCGGATAAAGTCAAGGAAGTATATAATTTTAAGTGAAACTAGCCGATACCCATATTTTCTGTTAGCCACGTCTTTGCCACCTGGAGCCCAAGAATGTCTCTCGCTGCAACTTGGGGTCCAAATTTCTGTCCTGGAAGGTAAGGTATCGTGTTACAAGTATTAAAATATAATATATATGATTTATATTTTAAATTTTATTTAATAATGTTATATTTATATTATATTATTTTTATATCTAATTACAAATTTTTATAGATATAAAAATTATAGTTTTTTATTTATAATTTTAATTCATTAAATTCTTATGTAAATAAATATATTAAAATATAATATATAACTTATTCTTTATCATTAAGATGGTTACTTGACAATAATATTAGATTGTCGAGACGCGGGCTTGGTAGACAAATCAAAAGCCAATAAATACCACCAGCCACTCGACAGGGACATTTGGTCTGGGTTAAATCATTCACGTCTGGACTTTTGACCTTAAAATCTAAATAATACCTTTGATTCTTTCCGTGTACCATGCCAGAACGGTTTTTATAGGATTGTTAAGTGCACCTGTCTGTTGAAATTGATAGGTCCGACTAAATCGACAACTTGACCTAGCAGTGAAAGCTTGATATCTGTGGTTTTTTTTTTTTTTTTTTTAAAGAAATATTTTAATAATTAAAAATTTAAATTTACATCATTGAGTTCTCGAATTTTAATATTAAAAAAATTACCAATAAAATTTCTTAATAAATTGAAAAAAAAAAATTGCTCAGCTACTTATTAAGAGTTTGAGTTTTACTTATTCTAATATAAAATTAATTTCTTAATTTTGTATTAAGATTCACTTAAAAATGTTATGTTGTGGGATTTTAAAAAATATGGGTATCAACAATAAAAGTATGAGATAGTTTACACGTTATTTTATTGTTTTAGAAAGAAAAACAAAAATGAAGAAAAAGAGGTAGAGAAAAACTGTCATGGATAATTTAACATGAAAGCTTGCTGTGTGCCCCAGCTCAACTTCTTAGGGTAAAACCTAGAAGGAAAGATTTGATAGGGCAAAATGGAAAGGGCATTTAATACTTGGAAAATGAACGAGAGGTCACTACCACATATGCCCAAAAGCAAAGTGAGTGGTGAGTGGCTCTTCATGACCCATTTCCCTCCCCCCTTTGAGAGCCTTTAATTATAATTATAATGTAATCATGTCTGCCTCTATATTTATTCGCCATATTAACTCGATCATTCTGTACGGTTGTTATCTTCCAGGTGCTTCTTTCCCTTGAACCCCCCCCCCCCCAGCCTTTCAATAATTGTGCCGATTTGGAAGTTCGACATGGATGACAACTACGTAAGGTTTCAACCTAAATAAAAATATTTGTTTGCTTGCGCAATAGGACAAACGTCCTTTTTTGATTGGGTGGGGCTATGTTTGATCGCATTAGAATTAAAAATAGCAATTTTACCTAGTATTTAGTTGCATGGATCGAGAATGTTATCAGAGATTATAACATTATTTATAAAAAAAAAAAATCAAATTTTTTGACAAAAATACAGAGTATGCAACAAAGCCAATTGAATCTGTAACAAGGCGTTATTGTATTAAAATGTGCAACAAAATCGATTGAATGTGCATTAATTCCGACATCTGTGTCTGGCCTCGGTCTTTTTCCTTCTGACCACGTATCCTTTTCCTCTCAATCTAATTGAAATGGAAGGAAAACGGGAGCATGCCAATAAAAGAAAAGAGGATTTCTCTGAAGGACGTACCCCATATGTTGTGGCATGTGCAATGCTGGATCGTTTTCCTTCTTTAAGTAATGGGACATTAGGCTGAATTTGACAATCTTTGGGGGAAGCTCAAAATCCCATTTGCAATTATTCCTCTTCTTAACCGTAAATGTGGTCCTACAGAGTCATTTCAGTATATGAGGTAAAAAGATCAACGAGTTGTCACAGTCGTAATGAAATTAGCTGCCGGGTAACACCAACCTGCTAGAACCATAATAGAAAATCACTGTCTGTAGAGAAAATTCTACGCGTGCTAAAAGGATTGGGAGCATTTTGAAAAATCGATTTGCCTTGAAAATGAGTAAAACCTCTCGCTAAAAGAGCAATTAAAAAGATAAAGGGGTGGGGCCTCTCTCTTAGGCCTAAAAAGCAGCAGCAAAAACGATGTAAAAGAATTCCTGTTGTCTTGCCTTCCTCTAAATTGACTGCCTCGTAAATCTTGAATCGTGTTTGCCTCCTTGGGTCTTCGATTCATGGGGAACAAGAAGGGGAAAAGGACGAAGCGGATCTTCTTGAAATTCTGCATGTTTTTCCTTTTTTTTTTTTTTTTCTTTTAACTCAATTTTGATGTTTTGTATTGGTGACTCCTTTGCCTTTGGTTCATCGTTAATCATAATCATTGTCTCATTCGTATGGTTGTGACGGCGGCTTTTTGTACCTGCAGTTAACAATGGTCACACGTAAGGTCTTCATCATGATAGAGGTCACATGTTAGAGCTAACCAAAAAAAAAAAAGGAAAAAAACCTCTTGACAAGTCAAAAATCTCTCGACATAACATTTTTCGCCCTTACCACTGTAGAATTTGTGCTCTTTTACAATTCAACAATAAATTTTATTTTATTTTTGTCAGCTGAGCCAGTTCCATACTCTATGAAATGGGAATTGTTATCATGTGAATCATATTTCCTTTTCTCAGTTTGCACGTTTCATATATTCGTTTAGTCTCCCCACCTCGTTATATTTTGCACAATCCTTTTTAGTGCTACTTAAGAAGTCAGTGATCTCAGAAAGGAATTTTGATCTGCAAATTTAAAATTCTGCATAAAGATTGAAGAAGCCAAGTTTCCTAGTCACCGCCACGATTGGGAATTGTTCGTATTGTTGCCTACAGTATGGGGAGTTTGTTTGACGAAGTCTGTTGATTGGGATGGCTTATCTTTTGTTAGCCAGGTCCCCAAACGGATGGATAGCCATGGGGCACACCAGACCTCATTTTCATGGACGCGTATCCACCCGTGGGAAGAGGGTCCGACAGCCATGGTTCGGGCCATTCTACTCTATACGACTTAAAAATTGTGATTTGTACGGGCTGTGATCTCGTAAAATATAAAGAAAAACTTTTGTATGACTCCCTGGGATTGGTGGTGTTTTTCTTAAAAAACAAAAGAAAACCTTTGTGTGCGACCAAAGCATGTATGAAGGTAAAGACAAATCATAGAATCCACGGGAACCCTGTCCGTTTCCTTCATACAAAGAGGCAAGAAGAAAATAAGGATCCAAACTTCTCTTTTAACCGTGTCCTTATTGAATCAAACAACTCTGTTTTCATTCGATATATGCGTTACACAAATACAAAATACACCCGTTTTAGGGACCACTTTCTACCGTTTTGCACCCTTTGAAATCGAATCACTGAGTGTGTGGCCCACTGGGCTTCAGTATTTGATTCAAGTCATCACTTTTTTTTTTTTTTTTTTTAACTCAAAAACAGAATCAGAATATTTCTCATCGTCAATGTAAATAATGCCAAAATTATTATTGACGTTTTGATTTAATTTTTTTCCAAAAAACAATATTATTTAATAAATATTTTAGATTTAATTATAACATATCGAATCTAGATTATTGAATGTTCACTCTTTCCCCTTGCTGCTGGAAATCATTCCCAAACGATCCACATACAGCGACAACCCCAAAATGCACAATCTTTTTCTTTTTTAATATAGCTAAAATTCACATTTACCATTTTTTTTTTTTAAGGCAACTGATTTCGTGTTTATTAGATAATCTTGATTTGAAAGCAGCGGAAGTCCACTCATCATGTATCATTTTAAATACACCTAATCATAATATAATATATTGAATATAAACTATTAAATATTCACTTTTTTCCCATTATTGCCGCAAAATCATTACCAAAAGATCCACATATGGCGACAACCCCAAAAATCAAAATCTTTTTCTTTTTTTTCTTTTTGGCTAAAATTCAAACTTACCATTTTTTTTCAAGGCAAATGATTTCATGTGTATGGGTTGAGTTCCTCCTCCAATATGTCATCTTTAACTTTGAAATGCCAAGTAAATATGTCATTAAATTGGAACGTCCTCTTGATCCCATCCCAACTACCTATTTTGAATTTCCTTTTTTCTTAATCATCACTCCCTGTTTTGAATTCCGCATCTATGTTTAAATTAACACTATTGGTCATGTTATTACGAAGTAAAAGAGCTAAAAGCCATTTATCAATAAAAAGACATTTCCTCGCTAAGCCAATCATAGGCGGGATGCATTGGAAGGATGGTATAGGGGTGAGTCCCATGGTCAATTTGTATTGAGACAAGCTTCCCCACACTCTAAATGGTTAATTAAGAGCGATGCTTATTTTCAACCTTCATTCTAAGATCCAAATGACTTCTTCTCTTCCAACGAATAAAGTAAAACCGGACACACAATGCCATTGGCCAGGGCAGCCAGTAGTGTTTATTTTTTGTGGTGAGGAAGAGGAAGAGAGAACAACCTTATACAAGGATTAATCATTTTAACTGAGACAAATGGCAATTATGGGAATCAAAACAACCACAATCGATTGATGAAAATGAAAGGACTTCCACTTGGATTGTGGATGTTCTAGTTCACGTCTCGGCACCACCCGGCCATGCCAGAAAACATCCGCCGTCCACCATAATAGATTTTATACTTTAAAACATATTATAAAATTTTATGTTCTAAGGCCAGGCCCCATTATTAATCATGAAGATTAGCAACAAGCTGAACAAAAATTAATTGCCTTCAGGATGTTAGGACCAGTCAATTAGCATTTCAAGTTCGTGGGGGCTTGAATTAAATTTGATATAATTTTCAATTCTAATTTTTAAACCGTCCGTGCAGGAGCCGCCCAAAAGCGACCGAGTGTCCGCGGCGGGGCACATTGTCCGAATGAGTGAAATTAATTCCGATGTACCAAGAAGAGAAAAAAAAGAAAAAGAAAAAGAAATAAGGGAAAAGTACGTGCATTTCTAATTTTCTATGTCTATTTGGTAAAGAAATTACCTTTAGAAGTGGAAGTGTGGAAGTAGATTAGCTTTTTATTCACACAGGTAACCTTAATTCAAATATTTTATGGGATATTTTTATTTTTGAAAAAAATGGTAAAGAAATTAGTAAACTGCTAAAAATTAGAGCTATAAGGGGAAAGAACGCGAGGGCCTGAAAATTGGGAAAGGTGCCCTTGTTCTCGAAGGCAAATCCTAAACTGAGCCACGGTACAGTGTCAAGTTTTAGTAAACATTCCCTGCAGGCCATGGCATGCCCACTGCCATCAAACCTACGTATGCCAAGGCCTACAAATCATTTCATATGGCAGAGTTTAAAATATCCATTCAACTAAAAAATAGTGAGATTTTAATAGAAGAAGAAAAGGAAAAAAATGAAATTGTCAGGAGGTGGAGTCACAGTGCATACAAAAACCCTAAAAAAACAAAAAAAAGGACAGAGAGGAGAAGCATCCCTTTGTCAAGACTCCGGTAAACTCCCCAAAAACATTCCTGAATCAAAGAAAAGAAGAGGACACAAATGCACAAAAACAAACAAACCAACAATATATATATATATATATATATATAAAGAGAAGGAGACAATTCCTTCTTTTAAATGTCTCACACTCTCTCTCTCATTTTTTTTTAAGTTGGATGGAGGAAGACCGGAATGGAGGGGCAGCTACACAGTTTGGCTGAACGCGGCTGGCTGCCGTTTTTTGTGGGGTACACTGGCAAACGATTTGCTTTTTGCCATTGCCCTCTCATGCTTTGAGATTTGTAGCACACTAATAAGAAAATAGAAAAACAGAAGAGGGGGAGAAAAAAAAAAAAAAAACAAAAGAAAAAGAAAAAGAGAAGAAAAGTAAAGAGAAGGCCAGACCAGGCCATGCCACTCAGTCCGTAGACCAAGTCTGTCTCTCCTTCCCTCTCTTTCTGCGCTTTATTCTGTTCAAATACCATACTTTGGTTTACTGAGAACGAGGCTATATTGTTTCCAAGGGAGACACTGTGATAAAGGAAGAGAACAACAGCATATAATAAGTTTCTTTTTTTGCATTCTCTCTCTGTCTTAAAACTCTCTCTCTCTCTGTCTGCTGCATTGTCTTGTTCTCCTTCAAGAATCTCTTCTCACTTTGGCTCTTTAAAGTGTTTTGTCTCTTGGCTAATTGCCCACTTATACTTTCTTTGGTTTTGCTTCTTTCTTGACCCTCATTGTCCCCATATCCGTTACTAGCACTTAGAAGCACTTAAAGAGAAACCATGAGAAACCAATTGAAAGCAATATTCCCCTCTGGCCATTAGTCCCTTGGGTTGAGTTTTCTGGGGTTTTATTTTTTACCTTTTGAGTTGTTCTCAGAGTGTTATGGACACTAAAGAACAGATCTTTTTGGCCTGTTATAGTCTCTTCTTGGCATAGTGGAAAAAGAAATTGGGGAGGGATAATTCAGCTATGTGGTTCTTTTCTTTGAGCTTTTAATATTTGGGTGATTATAAGAAAAACCGAGGAACCGGAAGGAGCCGAAATTACCAGGGGGACTATATGAATTGGAAGTGAAAAATGAGAGATGGGAACACCAAGAAAAGCAAGGTGTTAACTTTATTTTGCTGCACACAAGTGGGATTTGTTTCTTTTTGCTTTATTGAGCATTTACCATAAATTTTGGCCGTTGTTAATTGGCTTTTTTATTTTTATTTTTTTTTTTCTTGGTGAAGCTCTCATGGTCCAAAAAAATGATCAGGAAGTGGTTCAATATCAAGAGCAAGATTGAGGAATTTCAAGCTGATGATGTTTATGGAGGTTGGCATTTTCTTCTTCTGGGCTTAAATATGAAGAGTGATTCTGAACATGCTTGGGTTTTTGACTTTGGAATTTGGGTCTTAAACTTGGTTTCCTTCTATTAGCGCCTTAGCACAATTTCTGAGTCTCTGTTTGGCTGCTGAGAAGACTGAGGAAAGAAGAGGATCGTAACTTTGAACTTGTTGATTATTAATGTTGTGATTCTCAAATATCAAAACTTTGTTCACATTTTCCAGAACTAGAACTAGCCTGACTAATTGGAGGCGTTCGTTTTCCAAAGTTTCCAAGGAGTGGAACATGTTTAATATTTTCGTTCCTCAGAATTTCTCGGCAAACCACGTCTCTTTTCTCTTCAAACAGATTGTTTGAGGACAAACTCTGAGATATTTTCTCTTTTAATATAAATTGAACCCATGATCCACCGGTTCTTTCAGAAATTACAATTCTGCTAATCAATAACTTCCTTTCAGGGGGTGAAAAGGAGTATAGGACTAGCTTCTCGGAGAGGGAGCCATGCACAATCAAAAAGAGCAAAACAGGTATTGTACCACTTAGATCTGATCATTTCTTTGGGAGACTAAATTGATTCTGGATTTAGCTTCTATTCATGTTATCATATCACAACTTCTCCCATTACCTGATGCAGAGAAATTTAGCAAGAATCAGGAGCTGGTCAGGCGAGCGAGAATGAATCTCGACCATCCGCGAATCATAGATGTGCAAAACTTTAGGTAATCTTGTCATGTATCTTTCTTTCCTATGGAGAACCTTCTTCAGGTTTGCTTTAGGGATTTGCAAGTACTGACTAGTACTCTATTTTCAATTTGGGGCAGCATTTTTGTAGCCACATGGAATGTAGCGGGAAGATCACCACCAAGTAATTTGAGCCTTGATGACTGGCTTCATGCCTCATCTCCTGCAGATATATATGTTCTTGGGTATGATTTGGTAGATATATCTTCCAAACTTTATGCTTATATACCGTGTAAAACTGCAATGGTAGAGTAACCACTTCCATATTCTTGTATGTCAGATTCCAAGAGATAGTTCCTTTGAATGCTGGCAACATTCTGGGCGCTGAAGACAATGGCCCTGCCAAGAAATGGCTGGCTCTCATTAGGAAGACTCTGAACAATCTTCCTGGAACCAGTGGCAATAATGGGTACTATACACCATCTCCAATTCCTGAGCCAATCGCCGAAATTAATGCAGATTTTGAAGGATCATCCAGGCAAAAGAGTTCGTCATTCTTTCATCATCGAAGATCATTCCAGACAACCCCTAGCTGGAGAACGGACACTGACCCTTCAATCACACAACCACGTCTTGATCGGCGATTTAGTGTTTGTGATCGGGTAATATTTGGTCACAGGCAGAGTGACTATGATAACAGTTACAGATGGAATCCTAGACCTAGTGATTACTCCAGGCCTAGTGATTACTCAAGGCCTAGTGATTACTCCAGGCCTAGTGACTACTCGAGGTGGGGTTCATCAGATGATGACAATGGGCCTGGGGAATCACCAAGTACTGTATTATACTCACCTATGTCTTGTGGTGGTTCCTATGCTGGATCCACATCTACTGAAGATGGATACAGGAGGCCAGGGCCTTCAAGATATTGTTTGGTGGCAAATAAGCAAATGGTTGGCATATTTCTTACTGTATGGGTGAGGAGCGAATTGAGAGATGCTGTCAGAAACATTAAAGTCTCTTGTGTTGGCAGAGGATTGATGGGCTATCTGGGAAATAAGGTATTTTTCGAGAGAGTCAAGATAGTTTAATTCTCCTTCTTTTCACTTTCCACAGATTAATCAGAACTGCTAACAATTAACTAAACAGATAGTGGATATTTTACTTCATATTGCAGGGATCTATTTCAATCAGCATGTCTTTGCACCAAACTAGCTTTTGCTTCATCTGTAGTCATTTAACATCTGGACAGAAGGAGGGTGATGAACTAAGAAGGAACGCAGATGTCATGGAGATTCTCAAGAAGACAAGGTTTCCACGGGTTCACAACGCAGGCAATGAGAAGTCCCCAGAAACAATCCTTGAGCATGAGTAAGAGACTTGCTCCTCTACTAACTGCTATCAACTAAACTGAACCCTCATGGCTTGCTATCAGCATACTGTATGAGAGGATCAAAATAAATAAGTTGTGGGATCTCAAAGGAACATGAAATATGTGATTTCTTCCCTTCATGAAATAGAAATGAAACACGGATTTGTTAATCCATCAGTTCTCTTTTTTATGTTCTCTTTGGGTGCCATTTCTTCTTACTAAAGAATCATTGGTAAACACTAAACACCATATATAACACATCTCCCTCTCACGTACAAGTAAATCTTTGGTCTGGTCACACTATTTCCATTCTTATTATCTTCTCATTTCATTGCAATGTTATTCCCTGATATTTATGTAGTCGAGTTATTTGGCTTGGGGACTTGAACTATCGCATTGCCCTTTCCTATCGATCTGCTAAAGCACTAGTTGAGATGCAAAGCTGGAGGGCACTATTAGAGAAGGACCAGGCATGTTCACATTATGCCTATTGATCTGCTATGGTAAACATGCATACCATCACTTTAAATAAGCATTATTCTAATTTGCCAGTGGTTATCTTGCAGTTGCGCATAGAACAGAGACGAGGTTGTGTTTTTGTGGGATGGAAAGAAGGAAAGATTTATTTCCCACCCACGTACAAATATTCAACTAATTCAGACAGATATGCAGGGGATGATATGCACCCAAAGGAGAAACGGCGAACACCAGCTTGGTAAGAACATCTTCCCTCCCCAAATATGTACAAAATATTCCAATAAAAAATAACAAAACAAAAGTGAATGTCCTTCAAATGTGAATTGACAGTTGCTTTTTTCCTTTTCTTTTTTATTTTTGTGTGTGTGTGAAGGTGCGATAGAATTTTATGGTATGGAGAAGGTCTCCAACAATTATCTTATGTCCCTGGGGAATCCAGGTTCTCAGACCATAGGCCAGTTTATGGCATTTTCTGGGCGGAGGTTGAGTCTAGCCATGGCCGATTAAAGAAAAGCATGAGTTATTCTAGGTCGAGGATTGAGGTAGAGGAGTTTCTGCCATATTCCCATGGATACACAGAACTAAACTTCTTCTGATGAATGAGAAGACAGTGCAGAATAGTCAGGTATTCTACCTCTCACCCTTTCTAAAATGCACGCTCATGCATTGAGACAAATTTATAAACAATTTAATGTTGGCAGTGCCTCACTTAAGCTCTTGCTCTATTGTTGCCTTATTGTTTATGCTCACAAAAATGGTTTTAAACTTGTACAGTTTCATTTATTCCTCTTTGTGGCTACAGCCGTTGGACATTTTCAACATAATAACTCCAATTCTTCTTTGCATTCTAAAAACCTCTTCCTTTTCCAGAGTCTTTTCATTATGGCGGACGGGAAGCATAAAAATGGGTTTGCAATAGCATGTGAGGCCCTTTCACCAATGGTCCACAATTGGTGGTCCTCTGACAGGAAACCTGTGACCCATAGATTCATAGACATTGAACCTTAGGGGGATACCTGTGAGTATCAATACGTCACAAGAAACAGAATGTTCCTGCTTTTGGCTATTTATCACATGGATTAGGTGAATCTTCATGAAAATGCAGCTCAAAAACAGAATATACACTCAGCATATAGGAAGTTATCTTGACAAAAATCTTGTAGCCGTTCTTGTTCTTATGTTGAAATGGTCCCCAGTTCCAGGAGGGAATCACTTTGAAGAAATTTTGCCTTGAAGTGTGACGGAGACATTCCATAACCCACTGACCCAAAAAGGTTGGCTCACCTCTCTTTTACTTTTCTTGGTTTTGCTGCAGAAGTTTTGTTTCTTTGCCTAACTTATCCTTGCCTTCTTTTTGTATCAGGAGTAAATTTTTAGTAGATTGCAGTTGGCTAATTAACTCAACAGATCATCAACAATGTAACTTTCACCAACAGTTCCTCTTTCTCGCATAATTCAATTACCAGATTGACAAGTACCCACCTTCATGCCACAGTTGTGTACCAGCATTTGCTGTTCTGCATATAAATTTAGGTATTATTATGCTTTTCATTAGTAATTAGTTTCATACACAATTTTTCCAAATGATATAATGAACGAGCTTCTGTCTTGTTTTGCAGGACAAACTGAATTGCCAATTGGGGTGGGTGGCTGGAGAGTTACTGATTCACAATTCTTTCTTAGTTTAGGAAGCATTTTTTTTTTTTTTTAAGTGTTTGGAAAAAAGTTGACAACAGATGGTTAATACAATCGATTGGAATTGTCTTATGTTAGAGGCTGGTGGATATAGAAAATCCTTATAATATTGATGCTTAATATAGATTCCACAGTGCCTCTTCGCTCTCTAATGATTTAACTGAAAAAGTGGTTTTCCATGACTGCCTACATCTTCTGCTTGCTTTTCTTTTCTTTTCCTTTTGTTTTTGTTTTTTTTTTTTCCTTTTGTAATTTACTGTGGTGTGAATAACAAACTATAAAAGCAGAAAACAGATTTACAGTTTTGGCAGATGCATTGGGAGCCATGATTTGGAGATTTTTTTTTTTTGGTTTTTTCTCTCTGAGTGCTTTTTCCACTAGCTCACTACTTATTCTAGCATCTCTTTTTCTAACATAAAAGCGTGACGTGTGGAAGGCGCTGCAGTTGAATCTGCAAAGGGTGCAGGGCCAATTATGGTCCACTACCACAAAACTAAAATTTTTAATCAAGAATTTTTATGTGATATGCAACAGATAAAAAAAAAAAAAAAAACAATAGTTCAAGTTCACAGCCACCCGTTGAGGTCTCAAATTAGTGGTTGTCTGCGTGATATTGACCACATTTCCGATTCCTATTTGCATTTCAGTGGGTTGGTTTGGTATGAACCCAATTGTTATAACTGGAAACCACAAGGACTGCAGAGTTCAAATTGGAACCCCAGGGAATGAAATGTTAAAAAAATGAATCACAAAGAGGGGGAATTATGTATTTAACCCATCCGGAAATGAAAATTGAAATCAGAAGGAATTCATTGGCATATTATTTCCTAGGCAATCAAGTAAGCACAACTGGATATCCCTTTATTGCTTGGAAGACCGAGAATTTTGCCTGGAAAATCTGGGGTGCCTACAGAACGCCAGTGACCTTTTGGTAGTGGGGGTTGAAAGCAACGTTGGCTAAACATATGGCAGTAAAGCCAAAAAACATGTTTCACTCTTTCTTTCCTTTTGTCCCAGCAGAGCAGCACATGTAAAAGAGGATTACTCTTTGCTTCTATGCCCCTTAAGTCTTATCCCAGCAGCAACAATGCCTGTACTTTAGGTAGTGGCATTGGGCAACCCAAGTACCAGAGTGCAGTTCTGATTTCTCTAAAGTTTCTTCACAATCAGCGGAATTGAATAATTGATCCCTCTATTTCTGTTTTCTCCATTTCTTGTTCAGATCACATCAAAAAAAAAAAAAAAAGAACAGAGAGAAATATATTAAAGAATCTGTTGGTATTTATTTAAAAATTCTGGGGAACAATCTACCAACATATCCTTAATTTGTTCTCTGAAAAAATAATATGAAACTGTACAAAAACTGACTTAAATGTCAGCTATATGGAAACTAATAAGACATTGCTTTTCTGCTACGCAGAAGTCCAAACTACATGGAAAAAAAAAAAAAAACCTTACAGCTGCGGACATCTTCATGTAAAAGATGAACCATCAATCTATACTTGGACCTAAATAAAACTCTCTGGGTCGTTGCAACTTTTTCACTGGTTGAAACTTTTTCACTGGCCTTCCGAAGAACATAATATATGGTGAATCTTCGGCAATCTCTTTCTCCAGGCCATCCAACGCCATCTGATCTTCTCGGCATTCAGGGGAGCAAAATGCAGCTACGCAACTGCAATCAGGAAGTTTGTAAATGTATTAATATTCTACTCGCTAAGGTGTATAATCCATCTCACAACAATTCAAGAAAACATGCAAACGAAGCAAATTCTACTTCAATTTTAAGCTAATAACTTTTCCATTAACTTCACTGCAATTTTCTGCACTCCCAAGTGTCATATTTGAGAATGTTGCGAATGTTTAATATCATTATTATGTAAAATAGGAAGTATTAGATGTCACCAGATCTCCAAAATCAACGGCTGGTGATTTATGTGCGCATTGAAATTGTAGCCATCTAAATAAAATTCCAATGCGGGGGGTTTTTAAGGAGTTGCTAACAGCTAGTTGAAGGCGTCTACAAATGCAGAGACATATTGCGAGCTCACTGAAGGACCATAGGCACTCCCATATAAACCAGAGAGATGCACAACATAAGCAACCAATGTGAAGCATCAATGTAGAAAATTTCGAAGAACCTATATAGCGTGTAACAACTAAATTGAAAAAATTAAATAAAATAATTAATTATGGAATGCCACCAAAACTGCGACGAGATGTAATGAGGATTTTATAATACTTAGAAAGAAGCAATTCGCGATTTAATGGTGCCTATTATCTATTTCCTTCAACAACTCAAACCCCCTAATACGGTAATAATACCCCTAATATGCACCTCTTCGGTGACCCGAGAAGTCAAGGGAAAAAGGGAAGAAGAAAAATAGGAAACAACCAATAAAAGAAAGGGAGAAAAACGACACTTACTAATACTGATACATGTAAACATCTTTTTCGTCAGGGAGGAGTTTCTTCTTGCACAAGAAACAAGCCTTGAGAAACTCCCCAAACCCTTCGGCAGGCTGCTTCTTCTTGGACCATGAATTCTCGTTTTTTTCCTCCCTCTCGGGCGATCCAATCGTGAATATACACGGATGAGACTTGTAGTCCTTGACAGCTTTCAGAGCCGGTCTCTGAAGACTAACCGAAGCCTGGAGGCGACGCTTCCTCTTTAAGTAATCTGCTGCAGAATACTCAATGGTGTGCACTTGATTGAGAAACCCGATCTCTCCCTGGCTCGAGGAACGAGCAATACGAGGTCGCCGCCAAGACATTGCCCTATATCATATAATTCAGAACTGGCAGGATGAGGGCTGGTTTATTAAAGCTCTGAGCTTTGGGGGATTATCCGAAAAGGGTTGAAAGAAAAGCAGGTTTTTAAGGCGTCTGTATCTTCTTTTATACAGATTTATAAAGGTGGTTTGTTGGAAATATCGGAGGTATAGAAGACTAGCACATAGAATATATAGAACCAGCCGCTGGGTGTAGGATTGATGTGAGTGGAGTTTATTGATTTGGACTTGAAATTGGTTCTGTGGTTTTGTTTTGCTTCCTTTTTCCTTTTTGTCTATTCTTGTGAGGCGGGTGCCTTTAAAGAAGCGATGGGATTCCGGAATTGGACCCGTTTTTGTGGAGATTGTCATGGGAATGGGATTTGGTTCTCCATGTCTTGTGGGATTCCGTTAAAATCCTAGTTGCACTAGACACTCACTCTTCTTAGTCTTCTACTGCTATTGGGTCATTGATGACCAGTCGTTTTGATCTTTCTGACGGGTTGAATGAACCAGCCTGCGCCCAAGTAGTTAGTTCCCTTTCTTGTGGACCAAGTAGCAATTAGTCGAGACCTCGGCAAATCAACCCACCAATTCGTTCGTCGAAAATGGATCAGCCCACCCTCTAAGAGTATATACATGTGAGGAAAATCACCAAGCAATGAAACCAAGAATTCAGGATTGGAATCCCGACCCATTGATTAAATGATCAAGAACCAGGAAATTCTCTGGACAATTGCATGTTTGCACTGATCATGCCCGAGCGACGGACAAAGCAAGCCCAATCAGCTCAAGACAAAGCTTGATAAAATTGGGCTGAGCTTGCTATTTTTGGGTCCCCGGGGATAAATTTAAACGAAATATTGCATCTTCTTCCAAAAGAAAAAAAAAAAAAAATTGAAAAACGACGCTACTGGGCACAAGGTTTAATAGTATAATTTTAGTTTCAAGTATAAAATTTGATTTTTAGTCACTACAAAAAGGAAGGAAAAGAAAAGGGATACAAATATAACGTCCGACTCTGAATCAAGCCATGGCCTCTCTCACCTGGTGTGGGCCAACAATAATCAGGTCAGGGACCTGGAATTGCCTCTCCGAACCCGTTCATTTTACTGAATGATGGACGGGCCAGTCAGTTGGAATTGTTTTTTTCCCCTTTTTTTTTTTTTTTTTTTTGTTTCAACTCTTTCCAGCTTTTGTTTAAAAAATGTTAATATATTGAAAATATATATATATATTTACAGATTTAATATCACATTTCAATCCCAAAAAAATTTATTCTTATCTCTTTTTCTGAAATGTGTGTTTGCTAATATTTTAAGAGCCACGTGTATAACTATTTTTCTCCTTAAATCACACTTTACCTCTCAAACCTTACCCTCAGTAATTATAGAAAACTTTCGCATGTATCACTCCACATGGGCGTGAAGCTTTGCAAGTTTTTGTAGATGTGTAGACATTAACAACCGGAAGAAAAGCAAAGTAAAGAAAAATTAATATAATATAACATATTTTATATAATATAAAAACTATTTATATCTACTTAAATTCAATTCAAGTCTTTTGTTTGAAATTTATATTTTTTTTTCCTTTTTTATTTTTTATTTTTGGTTATTTTTGGTCTAAGATGAAGTTCGGTTGCTGTGTATTGGTGGAGAGCTTTGGTTTTGAGGAGGATGCGTGGAAGTTTTAGTGCTAAAATGTGATTTTAGGCACAACGAAAAGGTCAAATGCAAAAGTCAATAAGATCTCCGGATAATGTTGAGATGCAAGGACAGCCATAGATGTCTATCTTTTGCATAGCTTGGGAAGAGTGCTGAATTTCTGTGATGTGACTTTCCGCTATAGAAAACATGCCCATGTACCACTCCACAGCATCCTCGCCGGGAAGAGGCCACCCCTTTTGTCTAGAAGTGATTTGGTATTAATTATTCAACTTAAAAAATTTTTATGGTATATATTTTGACTAATATAGATGAAAATATTGAGTTTTTTACCGTTTAAATTTTTTTTATCACAACATCAAATTGTATATTTAAAAATTTGAATAAAAAATTTCAAAAAAATTGTGAAAGATTCAAACAAAATTTAAATAACATATTTATATTATATTATTAATATTATATTCATTTCTCTAAAAATTAATATTTAAATTATTTTTTTATTAAATAAGTAATGTAACTCAAAATTTTAAAATATTAAATTTATAAATTTTTTATATTTATATATTATATGTTATTTATTTTTTAAGATAAAATTTTTTAACAATATAATTTATATGTTCACACTTAAAATTTGAACAAATTATATTAAACTATAGATTTAATGTTATATGATAATGCCTCAATGAATATGCCAGATATCTATGATCCATTTGAATGGATTCTCGTTGCAGTTAACCCCATTTTATATCAGAACCTAAATCCTTACAAGTAAAGCTGCAAGTCCAGAAGCTCTCACCTATGATACAACCTTGTACTTTTGATATACGTCAATATTCTGTCCAGTAGTTGGCAATTGGCAATGGCTCTAAAGTTTTCTGATTTCTTGACCTTACTGCTTGTTCTGTTTTTATTTATCACGGGGTTGCTTCCGAGAGGAAAAAAAAAAAAAATTGTTATCCGACCTATTGAAACTTTCTTTTTTGGTAAATCGGAAAGTTCGTTTGAAACGTTATTTCTCCAATGTTACGTGGTAAATGTAATTAAGGTCGGTCTTATTGAAGAGGCATTTTTGCTCATGTTGCTAAAACTATATTTGGATTCTCATATATCTATATATATATTATTTTTATTTTTATTTTTTGTAGTTTTAACATTTAATGCGATAAATTGTTTCTGTCGGCAGCTAAGGTTATGAGTGGTGGGAGTTGCTATCTGTCAGCCACACCTGGGGGCTGCCCAGACGTAGGAAAATTCTTGGAAGCATGCGCGCCGTGCTATAGGGGCGTCGGAAAAATACGGGGCATATTGCGATGGTCCAAGCCCTCCCCTTTATTATTGGCAGCGTCGATGCGTCTTCTACGGCGGCGCCCCTTGGGCACCAATTGGTGAACCTAAGTGCTCCGGTAACCCCGGCCTTTCGTCCTCATCCAGCAATTCTACTACTCTGTTGTAAACCTCTCATACAAAAAAATAAAAATGAAAAAATATGTCAATGAAGCGAGAATAAAGATACGGAGGTTTTACAAGGACCTTTTCTTTTGCCTTCATTTTCTTCTTTTCAAATTTCATTTATTATGTGAAGAAATCTTCTCATTGCCATTTAATATATAATGAAATTTGATATGGACGGAATTCGTATCAAAATTATAGGCAGTATTATCTAAATAAAAGTACAAATTCAAGGACATAAAAAAAAAAAAAAAAAAGTCTGAAGTCAATTGGGCATGGATCAATCGCTGTTATTTCAAACTTCTATGATTTAGAGGTGTCAACACTTCATTTGAACTTGCGCACACAGGTTCTCTGCAATCGTATTAATTTTTCTTTTTTTCATGTAATAAAAAAATAAGATGGTACCTATGATTTTGTCGAAAAGAATTATACATCATCAAATAAAATAAATTTTATGAGGGTATATTTATTTTTACTAAACATTTTGATGGAAATCCAAACCTAAAATTTTTAACCTGATAACAAATGATTTATTTACCACAAAAACACAACGTTCAACAATTATTTGACATTTTTGCCCATCGGGTACATTCATTGAGACTATGCGTTAAAAAAAAAAAAAGAACTAGGCCTATGTTAAAAAGAAGGCCTATTCCAAGGCCCCTGATTTTACGAGCAGACCCGGCAGGAACAAACGACATGATAGGCGCAACGAGCGGCCCAAGAACAGATCAAGTCGGAGGATGAACCGCCCAAAATTCAAACAGTCCAAGGATCGCAAGCTGTTCTTGGGCTAGGACACAAACGGCTTCGACCCCAAACATCGTCTTTGCCCAATGTCTGAACTATTCCTAACTCTTCAAAAATCCACCGACCAGAAAGCCTACTTGTTCCTCAAGAAGGACCCGAAAAGCAAATCAAAAGTCGAAACGACAGACAAAATACACACAGAAACAGAGAGAACGAAAGAAGATCAACAAAAAAAAAAAAAGGGTAAACTAAAGCACAGAGAGCATTAGATCGGGAAGGATGGAGTGCGTGTTCGGACTCGTTGGCGACGGCTTTGCGATTTTGGCTGCTGACACGTCGGCTGTCCACAGCATCCTCGTGCACAAATCCAACGAGGACAAGATCATGGTCCTCGACTCCCACAAGCTCGTCGCCGCCAGCGGCGAGCCCGGTGACAGGTCGGTCTTTCCTATTTCTATCACTATGGCATACGGACTTCATCAATTACCGTTAGCTAATCTCCCATCTCTATTTCTGACCGTCTGATTTGAATGAATGGGCTTTTAATTTCTTCTGGGCGCAGAGTTCAGTTCACGGAGTACATACAGAAGAACGTGGCGCTGTATCAGTTCCGCAATGGGATTCCTTTGACCACTGCGGCGGCCGCCAACTTCACTCGTGGGGAACTTGCCAGTGCCTTGAGAAAGGTATTTGGGTATTAGGGTTTTTCTTTCTTTTTTTTTTTTTTTTTTTTTTTTTAATTTGTGCGTTCAGTTATGATGAATCGAATGGATTCAATTGGCTTTTGAAATTGATTGCTTCATTTTATTTCTTTTTTTTGGTCATGGTTCCTTTTTGGTTTTAGGCCTGATGGGGCATGGAATATGAACTCTAGGAGACTGAGATGAATGTTCTGATTATAATGTTATCAACAATGTTCTTAGTTTTGTTTACATGAATCATGCTTTCTGAAGAAAAAGTTGGCTTTTCCTACTGAAAGCTGAGACATTGAGATTTTCATGCTAGTAAGGTCACCAAGGTTAGACTTCTTGTATGTGAACATTGATGGTGTGCCTCTATGATTCGGTGGCCCTCTAACCTGTCATCTGTACGAGCTTATGCCCTTTGACTACATTGGCTTTTGTGCACCTTATTTGACCCACTTCCATGCAAGACAGTAGCTAAATGGTTTACTGGCCTACGGAAGTTTACTTTTGGAATGAAAGCTGGAATCATTCTCTAATATGATCTCTTTGATCTACTGGAAAAGACAAGTTGAAGAAACACAGAGAGACAAAGAAAAGAGGTGTTGAGGTACAAGCGTGGGCACATACAAGAAGTCTTGTTCATTTCTTGAGCGTCTTAACATGCATTAAGCAACTAAAGAGGAGAGGAGACTCTCATACTGTGTGATTTGAGGAAGGGTCAAATGTATGTAACCTTAAGCTTGTTTTGGCATAAAGACCATTTCTTCAACTTGAACTTGTGACCTCTATATCACAATAGAGTAATATTACCTTTACACAAAGGCCACATCTATTACAAGAGGTAACTCAATTGAAACCTGGCCTTTCCTGAAAATCCTTAAAAAAAAAGGCTGCTTTGAAAAATCCAGAGTGACTGTTAAATCCTGAAAGTAGGTAGCTGGCTGTCTACAATTGTAAAACCATAGGGGGTGAACTTTTCCCATCAGCAACTTACATATCTTAATTTAATAACTATTTCCCTGACTTTGGCCTTCAACAAAGAGACATCTGAGATTGATGTGTATAATATTTTTCAGTTAATAAGATCTCTCTGGTTATACTTCAAGCATTGAAGGCCTAATCAATAGATTTATGGAGAGATTGATGTTTATATATTTCAGACCTAAAAAGGAAAAAAGACAAAAATATAGAAGCTCATAAGCTTGTTATTTTGCGCTTTTCCAAAGAACTATGATTAATTTCAAGGGATTTCCAAGTGAATTTAGTTGGAAGAAGTCTTTAATTCAATCTAAGCCAGAATCCATTGGGGCGTGTGGCAGGGGTAGCGAGGGAGGGATGGCCCACCTCAGCATTGAGGGGAGGGTTGGGGGGGGGGGGAGAGATAGAGATTGCAAAACATTGTGTGCTTTGTTGCAGTTCTTTGGGTATCATGGAATGTGCCAGACTTGCCTGTTCACTTGTGCTCACCCATGTACTTTATGAACTTTGGTGGCAGACTCGGCAATGAATATTGTTAGTTTATACAAAGATCTATATACAAATAGACTGATTGTGGTTTATGGTTTCTCAGAATCCATATTTTGTGAACGTCATTCTGGCTGGATATGACAAAGAGACAGGCCCATCTCTTTATTACATTGATTACGTGGCTACACTTCACAAGCTTGATAAGGGAGCATTTGGCTATGGATCTTACTTTTCTCTCTCCATGATGGATAGACACTACCACAGGGGCATGTCAGTAGAAGAAGCAATCAATTTGGTTGACAAGTGCATAACGGAGATTCGATCCAGGTTGGTTGTAGCACCACCAAACTTTGTGATCAAGATCGTTGACAAAGATGGAGCAAGGGAATATGCCTGGCGTGAATCTATCAAGGATACTGCAGCAGCCTGAAGGGGTCTAGTGGTGAACTTTTTCTTGTTTTGATAATTTGAGTGGGCTAATATGAATGTTATATTCTACTGTTGCAAACCATTTTCAACATGAATGTACTTTTTTTTATTTTTTGGTTATCTTCTTTTACTTGCAGTTTCTAACTAAATTAACCACAAGAGCACTAACACAGAAATTGCCTGAAACCAACCGTGAAGTTGATCTCTCCTTTATGAGCTTTGTCATGCATAAATTGAGGGGTTTGCAATTCACTTTGTTAGGTTTATGGAAAATGGGAAAAATTAGCTTCTCCCTGTTTGGTTTGTTTCTTTCTTATCCTGAGGGATAATTTACGAGTTTGAAATTCCAATGCTTTCCCCCACTTTATCCAGTTCATTGGATTGGAAACGGTTGGACGCTCTCTTTGGCCTGTGTCCACTAAGTAGGTAGCTACGACAACCATGCAATTCCAGATCCCCATTCGCCATCCAATGCTGGATCTATCATTAACATTTGTTTATGGCTAGTAGATCCATTAAAAGTGCAGATTTCTGGACCATGGAAACGTTTCCACTCCATCAAGCAGCATAAATGATTTTACCAAAGGATTCACCGTGGGAGCCAGAGCCATCCAACTTTTGGGGTATGTGGCAGCAAAGAGAGCATTACACAGAGTGAAAAAGGCTGTGTGCATTGATTGAGCGTTCAATACTTCTAATTTAGTATTGGTCTTGGTTGCCGTCTTGTGGATGCCATTTCTTTGAATTTAACTTTTCTCGAAAATAAACTCTAGCATTTTATTATTTTTTTTAAATTTCATGCAAATTCCATTGGCATTCTCACAGTTGCCTTCAAACCATAGTTATTAAGCCTGAATTGATTATAGGATCATTATTTTAAAACGATGAATAAATGGTTGGCCCGGCCGGGTCAATGTCTAGGGTACATACTGCCATAGAAAATGGGTGCAGAATGTGATGGCGTGTCATCAAGCTTGACCAAGAGGGCAATGGAGACGCGTATGAATTAAGCGCAACTGGGAGTCAGAAAACACTGTAATTAAGTCTTCTTTCTTTCTTGAAAGTGAACATGTTGACAAATATTTACAAAAATTCGAGGCCAAAGAAAGTCGCATACATCTCCAATAAACAATCACGTTTATCTTTCGATGCTAATCGGCAATCCACAACCTGACGAATCTGGGCATCAACTCGGGCACAGCTAACAAATATCAAGGCACAACTACTACTACTACTACATCGATTGAGTACATGAAATATTCTGACACAAGAATCAACACTGACACAACTCAAAACAAATTAACATACTAAGTGAGCTAGAAACAGAACGAACAACTTCGTGCTGCATCTAGAAATCACACAGCCAGCTTACAGCAAAATGGTCCGGAAAGCTCTATAGATCAGAAGCATGAAGTTCATTGCATGTCTTCGACACAAACCATTACCCCAATTACACTTAAATAATTATTTATTGTATCCATTAATTATAAATATTACGTGTTAATTATTAATTAATTATTTTAAATATCATTTCATAATAAATGATAGAAAATTTAAAAAAAAAAATTATATCCTTAACATTTGAAAATGATAGAAAATAAAATAAAAAAGAATTATATTTTTAACATTTGAACTTATAATCATTTAATAAAAAGTCAATATATTAACCTTTAAATCAAAAGTATTTATTGATAAATAGTTACTATCATTTTTATAAATATTAAGAAAGTAATTTTTTTCTCTTAATTTCTCTGTAATTATATAAAAAATTTATTTATTTATAATACTATTATAAAAATATCATAAATATTTTTAAAAATAATATTAAAAATATATCAATTTTTTTAAAATTTGATTTCATTAGTTTAATTGATAATAATAAGTTATACTTTATTTTATTTTAAGAGTAAATTTATATAGAAATTTATTATAAATTAGTAAGAATAAGATTGTTAATACAAAATATTGATTATATTGAAATTTAAGAGATATTTGATTCAAACTTGAATATATTGCTTCAAGATTATTATTTCCATCAACTTCAGTTTTGGTTTATGCATACAAGGAGGTGTATTGCTGTTAATAATGAAGCGGTCACTTCTCAAGCACGAGGCCAAAGCGGAAAAAGCCGCTTTTGTAAAGAATGCCGGACGGATGTGCGTTATGTGAGCGTTGTCGAAGGAAGCAAGAGGCACGAAACGACGTTACACAGCAGTGTAGCATAACATTACATTGGCGGGCCTTCCAAAGGAATTGTAAATTCCTTATAATCTTTGTGTTTAAGGGTCGCGCCTTGCTGTTATTGGTTGGTTGGTTGGTTGGAGGACAGTGATATGCAAATGGCACCTAATAAATTAGGGCCCTCAAATGGTGCACAAGGACATGCAGCGGCGCTTTTGTGGAATTTGCTAAAATTTCATGAGCAAAAGGGGCGATTTTGCAGCGAGTCGTATATTATGAAGAAAAAACTTTTTGACATCATTGGTTGTTGTAAGGAAGTTATAACAATTAACCACTAAGCGAATTGTACCTAATGGTTCCAAAAATCATATATAATTATGCGGATGAAATTCATTGGTTAGGATCCACATGCCACGCCTACGTTGACATCCTCTTGTGGTGGGTGGGAAAGAATTGTTAATTCCTTAGAAGACCGACAGTAATGAATGGGGCTTGTGCTGGCACGTAGTCCGGTGGCCAGCGACGCTCTACTACAAGCGGGCCATATGGGGGTTGCTGGTGGTTGTTACTATAGAAAGGTTATCTATGGCCAACCTGGTTAAATTTGTTACATTACAAAATAATTTGCTGCTATTGGGCTGCAAGGTTCAAATTAGAACCCCAGGGAATGGAATGTTAAAAAACTGAATCACAGAGAGGAGGAATTATGTATTCAACTCATTTGGAAATGAAAATTGAAATCAGAAGGAATTCATTGGCATATATTATATTTCCTAGGCAATCAAGTAAGCACAACTGGATATCCCTTTATTGCTTGGAAGACCGGGAATTTTGCCTGGAACGCCAGTGACCTTTTGGTAGTGGGGGTTGAAAGCAACGTATAAAGCCGAAAAATACATGTTTCACACTTTTTCTTTTTGTCCCAGCGGAGCAGCACAAGTGAAACAGGATTACTCTTTGCTTCAAATCCCCTCGAGTCTTATCTCAGCAGCAACAATGCCTGTACATTAGGCAGTGGCATTGGGCAAACCAAGTAACCAGAGTACAGTTCTGATTTCTCTAAAGTTTCTTCACAATCAGAGGAATTGAATAATTGATCCCTCTATTTCTGTCTTCTCCATTTCTTGTTCAGATCACATCAAAAAAAAAAAACAGAGAGAGAGAGAGAGAGAGATTAAAGAAGCTGTTGGTATTTATTTAAAAATTCTGGAGAACAACCTACCAACATATCCTTAATTTGTTCTCTGAAAAAATAATATGAAACTGTACAAAAACTGACTTAAATGTCAGCTATATGGAAACTAATAAGACATTGCTTTTCTGCTACGCAGAAGTCCAAACTACGTGGAAAAAAAAAAAAACCTTACAGCTGCGGACATCTTCATGTAAAAGATGAACCATCAATCTATACTTGGACCTAAATAAAACTCTCTGGGTCGTTGCAACTTTTTCACTGGTTGAAACTTTTTCACTGGCCTTCCGAAGAACATAATATATGGTGAATCTTCGGCAATCTCTTTCTCCAGGCCATCCAACGCCATCTGATCTTCTCGGCATTCAGGGGAGCAAAATGCAGCTACGCAACTGCAATCAGGAAGTTTGTAAATGTATTAATATTCTACTCGCTAAGGTGTATAATCCATCTCACAACAATTCAAGAAAACATGCAAACGAAGCAAATTCTACTTCAAGTTTAAGCTAATAACTTTTCTCTTAACTTCACTGCAATTTTCTGCACTCCTAAGTGTCATATTTGAGAATGTTGCGAATGTTTAATATCATTGTTATGTAAAATAGGAAGTTTTAGATGTCACCAGATCTCCAAAATCAACGGCTGGTGATTTATGTGCGCATTGAAATTGTAGCCATCTAAATAAAATTCCAATGCGGGGGGTTTTAAAGGAGTTGCTAACAGCTAGTTGAAGGCGTCTACAAATGCAGAGACATATTGCGAGCTCACTGAAGGACCATAGGCACTCCCATATAAACCAGAGAGATGCACAACATAAGCAACCAATGTGAAGCATCAATGTAGAAAATTTCGAAGAACCTATATAGCGTGTAACAACTGAATTGAAAAAATTAAATAAAATAATTAATTATGGATTGCCACCAAAACTGCGACGAGATGTAATGAGGATTTTATAATACTTAGAAAGAAGCAATTCGCGATTTAATGGTGCCTATTATCTATTTCCTTCAACAACTCAAACCCCCTAATACGGTAATAATACCCCTAATATGCACCTCTTCGGTGACCCGAGAAATCAAGGGAAAAAGGGAAGAAGAAAAATAGGAAACAACCAATAAAAGAAAGGGAGAAAAACGACGCTTACTAATACTGATACATGTAAACATCTTTTTCGTCAGGGAGTAGTTTCTTCTTGCACAAGAAACAAGCCTTGAGAAACTCCCCAAACCCTTCGGCAGGCTGCTTCTTCTTGGACCATGAATTCTCGTTTTTTTCCTCCCTCTCGGGCGATCCAATCGTGAATATACACGGATGAGACTTGTAGTCCCTGACAGCTTTCAGAGCCGGTCTCTGAAGACTAACCGAAGCCTGGAGGCGACGCTTCCTCTTTAAGTAATCTGCTGCAGAATACTCAATGGTCTGAACTTGATTGAGAAACCCGATCTCTCCCTGGCTCGAGGAACGAGAAACAGGGGGGCGCCGCCAAGACATTGTCCTATATTATATAATTCAGAACTGGCAGGATGAGGGCTGGTTTAATAAAGCTCTGAGCTTGGGGGGATTATCCGAAAAGGGTTGAAAGAAAAGCAGGTTTTTAGGGCGTCTGTATCTTCTTTTATACAGAATTATAAAGGTGGTTTGTTGGAAATATCGGAGGTATAGAAGACTAGCACATAGAATATATAGAACTAGCCGCTGGGTGTAGGATTGAAGTGAGTGGAGTTTATTGATTTCGACTTGAAATTGGTTCTGTGGTTTTGCTTTGCTTTCTTTCCTTCTTGTTTATTCTTGTGAGGCGGGTGCCTTTAAAGAAGCGATGGGATTCCGGAATTGGACCCGTTTTTGTGGAGATTGTCATGGGAATGGGATTTGGTTCTCCATGTCTTGTGGGATTCCGTTAAAATCCTAGTTGCACTAGACACTCGCTCTTCTTAGTCTTCTACGGCTATTGGGTCATTGATGACCAGTCGTTTTGATCTTTCTGACGGGTTGAATGAACCAGCCTGCGCCCAAGTAGTTAGTTCCCTTTCTTGTGGACCAAGTAGCAATTAGTCGAGACCTCGGCAAATCGACCCACCAATTCGTTCGCCGAAAATGGATCGGCCCACCCTCTAAGAGCATATATATGAGAGGGACAATAGCCATGTCTTAACCGTTGAGGAAAATCACCGGGCAATGAAACCAAGAATTCAGGATTGGAATCCCGACCGATTGATTTAATGATCAAGAACCAAGAAATTCTCTGGACAATTGCATGTTTGCACGGATCATGCCCGAGCGACGGACCGGGCTTTTTTTTTTTTTCCATTATAGCCCAGGCCTGAGATTTTGACTCTATTCATGACTCCATCTATACCCAAGCCCAACAAGCTCAAGGCAAAGCATGATAAAATTGGGCTGAGCTTGCTATTTTTGGGTCCCAGGGGATAAATTTAAACGAGATATTGCATCTTATGCCATATGGATCAAAAAAAAAAAAACGCTACAAGTCACGAGGTTTAATAGTATAATCGTCTCAATTTTTAATTTTAAATATAAAATTTGATTTTTAGTCACCACGAAAAAGAAGGAAAAGAAAAAGGATGCAAATATAACGTCCGACTCTAAATCGAGCCATGGCCTTTTACCTAGTGTGGGCCAATAATAATCAGGTCAGGGACATGGAATTGCCCCTCCAAACCCGTTCATTTTACTGAATGATGGACCGGGTCGGTCATTGGGCCAGCCCATAAGCATTCCTAAACTGCATTAGAGAAATTTTTGAACCTTTCCCAATGGTTTTTTTTTTTAACTCTTTCCAGCTTTTATTTGAAAAATGTTACTCTATTGGTAGAAAATATATTTACGGTTTTAACATCACACTCAATCCAAAAACTTTTATTTTTATCTTTGAAATGTGTTTTTGCTAATATTTTAAGAGTTACATGTATAACTATTTTTCTTCTTAAATCACCTTTTACTTCTCAAACCTTACCCTCGTAATCATAGAAAACATTCATATGTATCACTTCACGTGGGCTCGAAGCTTTGCAAGTATTTGCAATGTGTGTAGCCATTAATAATAGGAATAAAATAAAATAAAAAAAATTTAATAAATATAAAATACCTTATATAATATAAAAATTATTTATATCTATCTAAATTTGAGTCATTTGTTTGAATTTTATATTTTTCTTTTTACAGATTTTGCGTCCGGGATGAAGTTCGGTTGTTACGTATTGGTGGAGCGCTTTGTATTGTGGAGGATGCACGGAAATTTAGTGCTAAAATGTGATTTTAGGCACACCGAAAAGGTCAAATGCTAATGTCAATAAGATCTCCAGATAATGTTGTTGAGATGTAAGGATAGCAATAGATGTTCATCTTTTGCATAGCTTGTGAAATGTGCTGAATTTCTGTGATCTGACTTTCTACCATAGAAAACATGCCCATGTACCACTCCACAACATCCTCGCCGGCGAAGAGAGAAGCAGGGGAGAGAGGCCACCCCTTTTAATCAGTTCTGGACTTCGCCGCTTTTTCTTAGTGGCTTTTGTAAGGATGATGAAGCAAGAGAGTGGGCTGTTCCATCCTCTACGTAGCGTAAGATTATAAAAGCTTGTTCTTTTCTTCTTCTTCTTCTTCTTCTTCTTTCTTTCTCTCTCTCACTCTCTCTCTCTTTTTTTAGGCAAGATAATTAAAAGCTTGCTCTGTTAAGCATGGTCCTCGCCTTCCACCATGAATAAATAAGAGAGGACGTATAATTTTGCTATTTGACAAACACATGACATTTGTTAATTTTTTTTTGTTCTTTTTGAGTGATTTGTTAAAAAAAAAAAAAAAAATCTAAACTCTTCACGTGACATCTTTTTTTTAACTATTTTTATCTTTTTTTTTATATATTATTATCTAATTTATTTTAAATTAATATAATTTTTATTTTCAGTTGTTATATTTTAAAATTAAAATTTTAATTAAAATTTTTTAAATAATATTTAATTATTATTATAATAATTATTTTTTTAATTAAATTAAAATTTTAATAATAATTTATTAATAAATAAAATTTAAATTATAATTTTTAAATATAATAATAAAAATAAATAAAAATTAAAAATAAGAGATAATAAATTTTATATAATTTAATTAATATGATTTATATTTACAAATAAAAATAAAAAGTAGTAGATAAGTTAAAAATAATAAAAAATAAAAAATTTATTATTAAAGTGAAAAAGTATAAAATTTAAGAGACTTCTCTCGGCTTTAACGGCGACGAAAATGTTCTGGCTATATATATATATGTGTGTTACTTATTACTTTTTTTAAATATAAAACTTTTTTTTAACCATATAATTTATATATTTACACTTTAAAATCCTCGACAAATTATATTAAACTCTAGATTTAATATTATATTATGATAATGCCTCAATAAATATGGCTGGATATCTGCAATCCATGAAATGAATGCTCGTCGCAGTTAACCCCGTCTTATATAGAACCAAAATCCTTACAAGTAAAGCTACAAGTCCTATACATCAATATTGTGTCGAATAGCTGGCAATTGGCAATGGCTTTACAGTTTTCTGATTCCTTGCGCTTACTGCTTGTTCTGTTTTTATTTATCTCAGGTTTGTTTCCGAGAGAGAGAAAAAAAAAAATGTTATCTGACCTACTGAAACTTTCTTTTTTGGTACTTCGAAAAGTTCTTTTGAAACGTTATTTCTCCAATCTTATGTAGTAAATGTAACTTAGGTCCGTCTTATTGAAGTGGCTTTTTTGCTCATGTTGTCTAGCCAAACACGCTAATCTTTTAATTTCTTGAGATGGGGTTTGCTAAGCTTTTGGTCAGATGGTAAAATTATATTTGGATCCTCGCGTGTGTGTGCGTGTACTTTTTTTTTGGGTAGTTTTGACATTTAATGTGATAAATTGTTTCTGTTGGCAGGTAAAGTTATGAGTAACGGGAAATGCTATCAATCTGCCACACCCGGTGGCTGCCCAGACGAACAAAGATGCGTGCAAACATGCAGGCCGTGCTACAGAGGCGTCGGAAGGATACTGGCATATTGCGTTGCTCCAAGCGGTCCCATTATATTTTGGGAGTGTCGATGCGTCTTCTTCGACGGTGCCCCTTGCCCACCACCAGGCGGACCTAAGTGCCCCGGCAACCCCATCCTTTCGCCCAATTCTACTACTCTATTGTAAACCTCTCTTACAAATAAAAATAAAATAAAAAATATGCCGACGAGGTGAGAATAAAGATATGGAGGTTTTACAAGGACTTTTCCTTTTGCCTTCATTTTCTTCTTTTGGAATGGAAGCCAGAATCATTATCTAAAATGAGCATTTTGATCTACTGAAAAAGAAGTGTCGATGAAACACAGAGAGACAAAGAAAAGAGGGGTGGAGGTACGAGTATTGGCACAGCCATTAGTGCTTGAGTAAACAATTTGACTTCCCTGATCCACAGATCCACATAATACAATATGTCTTGTTCGTTTCTTGAGCATCTTAACATGCTTTAAGCAGCTAAATAGGAGAAGGCAGTGCTTAGAGGCAACATCCTTGATTAAAGAGCTTCAGGGTGAATAAGATATTTGGCTACAGTAATTTAATCATAGTAAAGAGTGTCCTAGTGCATGAAGCTCCCACGCTATGTGATTTGAGGTAGTGTCAAATATATATAGCTTTAAGCTTGTTTTGGCAAAAAAGACCGTTTCCTCAACTTGAACTTGTGACTTCTATATCACAATAAAGTACTATTACCTTTTCACAAAGGCCAAATCTATTCCAAGAGGTAACTTAATCGAAACTTGGCCGTTCCTGAAAATCCTGAAAAAAAGGCTGCATTGAAAAATCCAGGGTGACTGTCAAATCCAGAAAGTAGGTAGCTGGCTGTCTACAATTGTAAAAGCATAGGTGGTGAACTCTCCCCATCAGCAAATTACATATCTTAAATTAATACGTATTTGCCTGACTTTGGCCTTCAACAAAGAGACATTTGAGATTGATGTTTATATATTAATGTGAGTTGGCCATTGGAAGCATTTTCTTGTTTGCATGGTTAAATCTGAGATAACAATTGGCTTTAGCTTTGAAATTTGATAATACAGCGAAGAAAAGCAGACCTAAGAAGAAAAAGAGACAAAAATATTAAAGCTCATATGCTTGTTATTTTGCGCTTTTCCAAAGAACTATGATTCATTTCGAGGGATTTCCAGGTGAATTTAGTTTGAAGAAGTCTTTAATTCAATCTAAGCCGGAATCCACTGGGGCGTGTGGCAGAGGTAGGGAGGGAGGGATGCCCCGCCTCAGCATTGAGGGGAGGGTGGGGGGTGGGCCACCGGGAGGGAGAGAGATTGCAAAACATCGTGTGCTTTGTTGCAGTTCTTTGTATGTCATGGAATGTGCTGCACTTGCCTGTTCACTTGTGCTCACCCATGTACTTTATGAACTTTGGTGGCAGACACAGCAATGAATATTGTTAGTTTATACAAAGATCTATATACACATAGACTGATCGTGGTTTATGGTTTTTAGAATCCATATTTTGTGAACATCCTTCTGGCTGGATACGACAAAGATACAGGCCCATCTCTTTATTACATTCACTACATTGCTACGCTTCACAAGCTTGATAAGGGAGCATTTGGCTATGGATCCTACTTTTCTCTCTCCATGATGGATAGACACTACCACAGTGGCATGTCAGTAGAAGAAGCAATCAATTTGGTTGACAAGTGCACAATGGTGATTCGATCCAGGTTGGTTGTGGCACCACCTAACTTTGTGATCAAGATCGTTGACAAAGATGAAGCAAGGGAATACGTCTGGCGTGAATCTGTCGAAGGATACTGCAGCAGCCTGAAGGCGTCCATTGGTGCACTTTTTCTTCTATCTTGAAAAAAAAAAAAGGTACATTCATGTTGAATGGTTGGCCGGCTGAGTCAATGTCTTGAGTCATTACATTCTGCCATGGAAAATGGGTGCAGAATGTGATGGCGTGTCATCAAGCTTGACCAAGAAGGCAATGGAGACGCGAATGAATTAAGCGCAACTGGGAGTCAGAAAACACTGTAATTAAGTCTTCTTTCTTTCTTGAAAGTGAACATGTTGACAAATATTTACAAAAATTCAAGGCCAAAGAAAGTCGCATACATCTCCAATAAACAATCACGTTTATCTTTCGATGCTAATCTGCAATCCACAACCTGACGAATCTGGGCATCAACTCGGGCACAGCTAACAAATATCAAGGCACAACTACTACTACTACATTGATTGAGTACATGAAATATTCTGACACAACTCAAAAACAAATTAACATACTAAGTGAGCTAGAAACAGAGCGAACAACTTCGTGCTGCACCCAGAAATCACACAGCCAGCTTACAGCAAAATGGTCCGGAAAGCACAATCAGTCAAGAGAAAAATGCAGTCAACCATGAAAGCAATTTGCACTAAAGTTCTAAAGATCAGAAGCAGGGAGTTCATTGCATGTCCTCGTACTAGCATGAAGTTCATTATTCATTGCTCATTAATACATAATCTGCTCACAGAACATAAAAAATTTATGTATGTATCATTGTCGTAAGTGCAATAAAAGACAGAGCAAGTGTTCTATCTGAGAATCCTACGCATAACGCCACTTAGAAATCCAGCATTTTTTTGGAATTAGTTTGAAGTTTTTTTTTTTTTTAGGTCTTGGGGAAGGAGGTATACGACTTACATAATTTTCTTGTGTGTCACATATCTCTAACCTAATTTAATGAATTTGGATTTAAGTGTTCGAATTTTTTTTCAATCAATTGACTCTGGTTGAGATTTATATTCAAACCATACGATTTTATGAGCCCCTAAGCTTTAATTGAGATTTTACTTTTGGTTTAATAATTTATTTACATTTAATGGCTGACCAATTTGTTAATTAATTACAAATTATACATCATTTACATGTATATCTTATTTACCTCTTATTAGATTATGTTTTTTTTTTTTTTTTTCTCTTCCACTTTCCTCTACTTTCCGCTTATGGTTAAATAAGAGCAGACCCAGAATTCTTATAACTATTTCTTTTTTTGTGTGGATAATAAAGTTAAAAATGGAAAAACGAGAGAGAAGAAAATAGAAGGAAAAAAATTTTTCATTCGAAAGAGTACTTTCGATAATTTTTTGTTTAAAAGAAAATAATATTTGTAAGAATATACTGAATTGATAAATATTTAAAAAATTAATATACAATAATTGATCATTTCATAAATTAAGTAAGTAAAAAAATAAATAAATATATTTTTTTCCCTTTTGCCCTCTCCCAAAACGACATAAGTCTCCTTTAGTATGTACAAAAAAAAAAAAAAAAAAAAAAAATCAATCCTTTAGTACTCCTTAAATAAAAAGAAAAAGTCAATTTTGGTCCTTGACCAACTTATTCAGAGAGAAACAACTTTGGGACCCAAAAATAAGAAAAATAAAAAAATAAAAAAAGGAAAGCGGGAGGCACCTTCCTTCTTAAGTTCGGCGTGAGTGAGGGACCATTGACGAGCCAAGACACTGCTAAAATAAAAAAGAAAAAGGTGAGTCTTTCTTCTCTTCGCCGATACAATGATGGGTGGGTTTCTGTGCAACTATCGATGATGAGATGAGATGGATGATGGATGTTTCTAGGGTGGCTGAGATGGGTATATTTATCCGGAGTTTTGGAGATCACACGATTGCATTATTAGCTTCTACGAACAAAAGTTGAATGCATTGAGTAATTGTAGTTCCCACACATTGTGGTTGTTCTGTTTTGGGACTTTTAATAGACTATTTAATCAAATTTTTTTGTTATGTTTAATAATGCTGATTGTTTTTTATCCAAGCTGTTCTGTTTTGCTTATTGGTTGCCGATGGTTTTTGTATTTGTGATTCTGCCTACTTCTGTTGCAAGGTTTGTGATTTCACTTGATATCGAGAGAAACTAGTGGTAGCTTTCCCCCTGTTTGTTGAATCAATGGAATTTTATTGTTTTTATTTCTTTTTTTTTTTTGGCCTCAGGAATGAGCACTACTGGTAATAAGTCGGACGATGAATACTCTGAAATTGGAGACAAAGGAGAAATTTCGTTTGTTGATTTTCAGCAGGACAAATCTGTGTGGAATTATAAGCCACAAGAGGAAGGCCCCATCATCGTTTCTGTTCCATTCCCCTTTAAAGATGGGAAACCCCAATCGGTTCTTGTTGGGGAAACAGTTGCTGATTCAATCACACTCACCAACAACACCAGTGAAGCTGTTGATTTGTGGACTAAAATTTTTGCCTCAACTCCTCAGGATTCTTTTAGCCTTTCTTTGATGAAACCTCCAGCCCCTGACGATGAAAAGGGCCAAAGGGCATTCCTGGAGGGTTTCGAACTGGAGGACAGAATGCTCCAGCCTGGTGAGAAGCTAACAGTTTGGCTATCTTGCAAACCAATGGGAATTGGCGTGTACACATCGGTTGTGCATTTTGATGTGGGTTGTGATAGGATAGAACGTGTAGTTAATATTTTGTCCGAAGATAAGATATCCCAGTCTCTAGCTTCCAAAAAGCCATATTCAAGAACTACAAGAAAGAAGCAATTCAATGTAGATTCATATGTTGCGGGTTCACGTCCTGCTAGGGTGACAGAACGAAGCTTCAAAAATAGGCTTCCTCGATATGATATTCCTAAGAATATTAGAGAACAAATAGAAAGCAAGCAAATACCTAATGCCATCAATGGAGGTCTAACGCGGGGGAATTATGCCTCCTATTTCAAAACATTGTTGATCATGGAAGAAATACAGCTGGAGGTAATAACATTTATGCTCTTCATTTTTGAGAACCAGTAAACGTAAAGTTTCATTTCAAATTGTTACCAACATTGGCAAATTATTGCTGCAGGAATCTATGAGGAATTATGATTTGGAATGTGTTAATATGTGGAAGAAGGGTCACTTTCTCTCTCTCATGGTCCCAGATCTGGCGGAGAGGAGGCCTTCACTTGTTCGTGGTGACTATATTTTTGCCAAGTTGGCAAATGCAGATGACGCAATGCGTCCATATAAGGTTTTTCATATTCATAAAAATTGTCTAACTAAATTGTCAATCTTCAAAGAGTGTCAACGTTAATACAATTGGACTGCTAGGAGGATGTTGAGTTTTGTATTGTTGTACTATTGTGTGTTCTGTAAATTCACTTTGCTTTTCCATGTGAACTTAATTGTGCTTTGCAGGGAGACATTCACAGAGTCGAGGCTGATGAAGTGTACTTGAAGTTTAGCCAAGATTTTCATCGGTCCCATTCAAATACAAATCGTTACAACATACACTTCACATATAATCGTATCAACATGAGACGACTGTATCAAGCCATCGATGCTGCAGAAAATTTGGAGAGGGAGCTCCTATTCCCAATTGAGTCCTCAGAAAATAGGCTTATTGAAACAACTCCTCTGGTGCCTATATCTTGTAATTTAAATGAGGAACAGATTTATTCAATAGAGATGATACTTGGCTGCAACGGGGGTCCACCGTATGTGATTCACGGGCCTCCGGGTACGGGCAAAACTATGGCAATAGTGGAAGCAATCCTTCAGATCTACAAGTGCCGCAAGAACACTCGGATTCTTGTATGTGCACCTTCAAACAGTGCTGCAGATCACATGCTAGAAAAGCTTATCAATGAAAAAGCTGTTAAAGTTCAAGAAAATGAAATATTCAGGCTCAATGCGAGTGCCCGTCCATTTGAGGATGTCAAACCTGAACATATTTGCTTTTGTTCCTTTGAGGATCTCATCTTTAATTGCCCTCCACTTAGAGCTCTCAAACGCTACAGGATTATAGTGTCAACATACATGAGTGCATCTCTTCTTTATGCAGAAGGTCTTGGCCGAGGCTATTTCTCCCATATATTCCTGGATGAGGCTGGCCAAGCTTCAGAACCAGAAAGCATGGTTTCTCTGGCCAACCTTTGTCAAAAGAATACAGTAGTTGTTCTCGCTGGAGATCCTATGCAGTTGGGTCCAGTGGTGTTTTCCAGAGATGCAGAGGCATATGGACTTGGGAAATCATATTTGGAAAGGCTATCTGAATGTGAACCTTATTGCAGTGGAGATGAAAATTATGTGACAAAATTGAAAAAAAGTTACCGCTGTCACCCAGAAATTCTGTATCTTCCTTCAACCCTCTTCTACCAAGGGGAATTGATTGCTTGCAAAGAATCTATAGACGATACAACTTCCTTGATGTCTTCAGTTAATCTGCATAAGGGAAATGGCTTTCCTGTTCTCTTCTTTGGTATTCAAGGCTGTGATGAGAGGGAAGGAAGCAATCCATCATGGTTTAATAGGATAGAAGCAAGCAAGGTAATTGAAATTGTCCAGAAATTGGTGACAAAGGGAAATCTGACTGAGCTTGATATTGGGGTCATTACACCCTATAGGCAGCAGGTATGCAAAATAAAGAAGGTGCTGGAAGATTTGGATATGGCTGATATAAAAGTTGGCAGCGTTGAACAATTTCAGGGACAGGAAAGAAAAGTCATCATTGTATCCACTGTCCGATCAACAGTTAGGCACAATGAATTTGATAGAGCCCACTGCTTAGGATTTTTGACAAATCCTAGAAGATTTAATGTGGCTCTTACCCGTGCTATCTTGTTGCTTATCATTGTCAGCAATCCACACATTGTTAGCAAGGTATTTTTCACTTTTACTGGTCATTACAAGAGAAAAATTTGAGCCACATGTAGAAGTCCATTACCCTGAAGAGCAAATGATGGTGTTTCTTAAAGACTACAACTCAATCACTCAAACAATCTACACATGCCCATGCATTTGGATGGGTGCATATTCACATACTTAAACACATAATGTTGACATTTATATATCTTTGTGTGTGCATTGGTTGACATAAAATGTTGACATCCATATATCTTTGTTTGTGCCTTGGTTGTGTCCAGATATACATACCACCCAATGTTTAGCACAGACTGACTTTGGCCCTAAATGACTCAGGTATTTGACACAAGTGAGAGGTATCAAAGTTTGTTTGACCTATGTGTATATTCATGTAAACATCTCTGCTAGGCTAAAAACACTAGCAGCCAGATCTTCCTAAACTATGTTTGCAGGGGCATGCTTAGTTGCTATCCATTTAATGAGAGCCCATATACCCAAACTGAGCAGCCCTGGTGAGAGAGTAATTTGGTTGTGGACAATGTCAAATTTTAATGTACCCTCTTTTTTCCTCTTGTTTTACTTTTGGTTGATGTTAGATGTGTCAAATTTACATCCAATGGTTTTGTCTTAAGAAGCCAATGATGAGTTGTCCTATATTTTGTCATTTGCAATTTGTAGGACGTGCACTGGAATAAGCTTTTGTGGCATTGTGTAGACCATGACTCCTATCAGGGTTGTGCACTTCCAGAAAGACAGGAGTTTTTTTATGAACGCCACGGAATGGAGATTTTTGCCAACAATGATGAAGAAAAGCTCCAGCTATCTGAAGGTGTTGCATGTGGTCAAGAGCCTTTCCAAACAGAAATTCCAAAGCCTGTTAAAGATGAGGATGAGTGGTCTGATGGTTGGCGGTGAAATTTGGTTAATGCTTATGTGCCTAAAAAAGATACTGTGTTAATTTTGCCTGTCAAAAATCGCTTTTAATCTCCAGCAAGATGCCTTCTGAGGGTTCATGTGATCCAGCCCATCACCCATGACCTCTGAGTTGTTGATAACTTTTGCCTTTTCGAATTATCAATATCTTTCGATGCAAAATTGCTAAGTTGAATTTGACTTGCAGAATATGAAGTGATTTTATTATGAAAAATCAATGGGAGCAAGAGACTTGATTGCCTGCAATGTTGCTATTTGGACCAAATAATTCCTTGGCCCTCTGCTTAAAAGAATAATGAGAACTCAGATGATATTACAAAATTCAGGGTTCTATAATTGTTGAAAAGTGAAAATTCATTCCTTGAAAGCTAATGTGTTAAAGAGTGGAAGGCAGGCAAAGGCTGTCATTACAGAGAGCAAAGACAAGAAGGGAAGCCAGCATTCCGGATGGAAAACAGATCTTGCTGGGGCTGACATGAGCCATTGCGGACGAAGTTCTGGCTGGTGGTGTTGGGGATCTGACGACAAATTCTGGGGCCAAACTCAAAGGGGGCGATGAGCTTTTAGCAGCTTCCATAGGCGAGACTACTGAAGGAGTAGCAGAATCATGAGAACCTGCAAAACCATCACAAAACCAGTATATATATATATATATATATATATTACATCCATTTGGAGCCCTGAGCAATTCAATAACAAGAACAATTGAATAGATAATCAAAGAAGAGAGATTGAGGTTGCTTACCAGAACCAGGTAGTGGAATCAATGGAGTTGATGTGCTTTGTAGAGGGGGCAGCGCAGGTGACCCTGCTTCACAAACAAAGGCAAAGGAACATAAATGGTAGAAATAGGGGTCGTGAAAGCAGGAACTATTCATTCGTTATCATGACAATGTTAGAAGAAGAAGCCATGACCAATCTCCAAAAACATGCCTTATTCACTTGAGATCGATTAAAACTCGAACTCGAGGTCAGAAAAACGGAAAGAAGCCATGATTAATCTTGAAAACGTGTCCTACTTGCGCCATTTTTCATGAAATTCTCAAATGCCCTAACATATTCAAAAGAAAAGAAAAAATCGAGAATAACAAAATGAAACAAGAAATCAACAATTCTTGATCAAAATCCGAACCCGAGCAAATATTCGATTCAAAAGAACGGCCGATGATCACCAAGCTCGCGCTCAAGATAGCACAAGCAGAGGGCAAAGAAGCCAATCTTGATGCGTTCAGCGGGAATCCGAAGATCAGAGGCTGCTTGATGAGGTAACAGTAGCAGTTACCGGCGCCGGAATCGAAGGCCTTGGAGAAAGCGTCGCAGCACTGAGAAGTGACAATGTCGGTGATGTTGTTAGGCGCTGCCGAGACGTAGCCTAGGCACGGCGAGAAGGCCACAAGCTCGTCGGTGCAGCCTGGCGGTGACGGCGGTTCAGCAGCGGTGAGGAGGAGAGCGGCAGTGAAGATGAGGGTAAAAAGAATAGTCATAGTCGGAGTCCAATGAGAGAGAGAGAGAGAGAGAGAGAGAGAGAGAGAGAGAGAGAGAGAGAGAGAGAGAGCGGTGTGCGCTTTGGTTGGTTACCATATGGCTGCGGGGCATTAAAGACAGGGCGGGAAAAAGGCTCCTGATTTCTGGTAAGTTAGTTCTTGTGATTTTCCCAAATTACCCCTCATATTGCTTTCTTTTTTCCTGATCGCACGAAAAAGGATTGTGGTGGCTTAGAAGTAAAATTCTTCTTTGGTCTCAGGGGATTCTCTCTTTGTAGAAACCATTTGATTTTCCTGGTTTCCGTGCAATTTAGTTCATATTTTAGCTAAAACTTTTTATTTTTCTGTCGTGTTAAGATTTGAGCCTTAGTTATTAGGATTAAGAATCTAGGTGTTCTACCATTAGAACATGTGACTGCTAGTAGCATGCATATTTTTTTGACAATGCCTGACACGGATATGCAAGGGGAGGAAGAAATCGGAAATGGAATTTTAATGCGTGATCATTGGCTTAGATCCAAATTTGATTATGTAACCACATGATGATATCCCAAAAATGGGTTCTGACTTCTGAGGATCGATGTTGGGATATATCCATGGTACTTGAATAATATAAACCATAATGCAACTACTCAGGCTTATGTCAACTGGAAAGGTGCATCTCAGGAAATGGGATCATTTCTATCAACATGGGCGGCATCGTATACACTCTGCAGATGAACCTGAAGCCATTGTCTACTTGTGACGTGAGTTCATGCTGTGAGTCTGGAACTATGGGAAATACCTAGGCACTGAGGAAGTGCCAGCAGTAACTGCAGCAGCGGGTCTGATACGCAGGGAGTAACAAGACTGTAGAGAGACTAGTCCAGATGGGGTCATAATCTCAGATCTCGCCGCCGAGAGTTTTCACAAAAATACATCGCGGTAACTGTTTAGCCTTGGTCTTAAAAAAGGGAGGGAGAGAGAGATTATGGAGAAGAAAGGACTCGAATTGCAGAAATGGACTATAGAAATATTATGTGCTTGCAACATAAAAAATCGTACAACTTATTCGGCCCCATTTCAGGGTATTCTAGATTTGTGAGCTTGGCTTGCCATTCAATCCATCTTGGTCCCCATCTCCAACTATTTTCTTCCAGAACCAGTGATTTTGCCACAGAAGGTATATCTCCTCTATTGGAATTTGCTTTGTTTCCGGCAGGAGGAAGAATATGAAGCAACTCATTATCGCAATCAGGCCACCAAAGAGCAAGAAAATTCCATATTGGAGGTGGCAAAGCGACACAAGAAAACATTGTGCTACCAGGGCTGTGAAGAGCATGTTGACACAGACCACAATGCTCTGGCCAGCCGACCTTGTCTCCAATGGGAAGATCTCACTTGGAACTAGCCATCCCAGAGGACCCCAAGATCTTCCATAGGCCAAGACAAACAAGCATATGATTATCACAAGGAAGATGCCGATTCCTTTTGGGAGGGTTACACCTTGTCCAAACTTGAGAGCCAAAGTTATGGCCACAGCCACCTACAAACCAAAAGGTGAAGCGAGTAATTTGCAGTTACTTCACAAAGATTTTAAAAGAATTGGGTCTAGAAGTGACATTACCATGTAGCATAACATCTCAGTACCAGCTTCCAGAAAGAAAGCTCTTCTGCCAAATTTATCCACTAAAGCCATTGAAATGAGAGCTCCAATTACAAGTGCTCCGCTGGTCATAACAGATGAATATAGAGCAGCCCCAGAGCCAAAACCCAAGCTTTGGAATATGACAGGAGCATAGAAGAGTATAGAGTTCATGCCAGTGAGCTGCTGGAATGCAGGGATTCCCAGAGCTCCTATTATCAATTGTGGGCGATTTTTTCTTTTGAGAAGATTCTTGAATGGATGCTGTATGGCTCGTGCTGCGTTACTTGCATAAACAAGATCATCAAATTCTGCATCTACCTTTGCAGTACCCCTGACTTTCTCCAATACTTTTCTTCCTTCTTCTAATCTGCCTTGCTCAACGAGACTATTAGGAGTCTCAGGAAGGAAAACACCCCCTATAAACATTAGAGTTGCAGGAACAACAGCTAAACCAAGAGATAATCTCCAACCCCAAGGATGGATTTTTTCAGTTCCATAATTTATGAGATTGGCTATCAAGATTCCTAAGCAAGTAGTCAGTTGAAACAATTGGTTAACTGCTCCACGGACTTTTGCTGGAGCCATTTCTGAAAGATAAAGGGGAACTGCCTGCACCATCACAATAACAATGCAATCAGTAACATAAGGAAGCCAATCCTAGATTTTGTAAGGTTTTTCCTCTTAAAGCAATGGACCTACTTGATTGCCAAATCCGATGCCAACACCGAGCAAGATTCGTCCTATGATCAGCATTAAAATGTTCACTGCAGATGCATTAAGGACTGCTCCCAAAAAGAAGCTTATGGATCCAACAATGATGCTGGCTCTCCGGCCTTTGTTTCTGGTGACATGGGACGCCCCAAATGTGGAAATAAGGGCAGCAAAGTACAGTGAAGAAGTAAACAGTGTGAGTAACTGATTGTCATATTTACAGTAATCTGTCTCATGGAGATGCTTTTGCTTCCTTCTGTACACTTTGGGGAAGAAGTCCTTCAGGAAATCATCCATGGAAGTCACTCCACCTGAAGCCAGTTAACAAGGTCAGTTTTAATCGTCCAAAATGGTTAAGCCAGTGGCCTAGGCACATCTTAAATTTTCAATTCCATTTTCCCCGTTGTTGCCTCAAGGAAACAAATCACAGAAACTTGCAGACTATTTTAGATATTGGAGCATTTTTCTCTGCTTTCAACAGTATTGCTTTGTTATGAACAAAGTTTTCCTGGATTGTATAAGTTTGCTTGAGATAAATTATATTTAAATGGGTAATTTTTCCTTTGCCATAAAAAAGAAACCTGGAAAGAAATATTCTTGTGCTCCTTACTGGAGACTAGACATCATTGAACTGCCTTCAGTCATTGGAGATGAGTGCATGTCACCAACTGACTGAAGCTGAAAATACTATTCAGAAAATTAAAATTCATAAGACCCTCCAACTTGGTTGTCTAAATTCACCTTTACCTTTATTTGCATGGGATATTTCGATGCCATCACTAGATTCAAACACCATTATAGGGCCCACCCTTTCTCCTTTGTTTTTATTGAGGCATTATTTTCTTCCCTTCTCTTTTCACGGCGAAATTTCTCAACAAATATAAGATACTAGAGTGCAAACTAATGGAGATACTAATTATTCGTTATAATAAATTAATCAAAAGTAGCTGTATGTCACCGTGAGAAGCCAAGTTCATGAAGTAACATTATAAAAATATTGGGATGTTGAACTTGACAACAAAACAAACGTCATTCTTCATCATCTATATCAGATACGAACCCAACAAAAACACAAACAAAGAGGGGAGAAAAAAAAAAAAGAGACAAAATACAAGCATTTGACTTCACAAACAAGGTTTAATCATAAGATATTCCTGAAACTCAGTTATGGGTAGAAATTATTATGAACGAAAAGTGAACAAGGAAAGGCACATACATATGGAAGTAATGGAAAACAACGGAAGAAAAGGAACAACACAACTCACCAGAAACACCGAGATCATACCCAAATAGGGATCCACCAAGAGCTGCAACTATGCAAGCAAAGATGAAGTAACCAGTGATCCTGTACTCGTAAAGATGAGCCCTTTTCAGACTTTTGACGTCAACGAATCCCCCACCTGCCATTGCTTCAAGATTCTGTTATACGTGAGCAATGGAAGATCTGAACAAAAAAATATAATAGGTAGAGGGGTATTTGAACCGTCGGCTGGCGAGTAGAGTCAACCCAATAAGTTGGACTTACTGGCAAGAGAAAATGGGAACTTGATTGAGATAAAAAGACTAAAGTCTTAAGAACGCGAAATACTTTATTGTCGTTTTGCTGACATAACTTTCCGAATTTTCTCCCCAGCGGAAATTGTCATATACACGTCAGAAAGTGGTCCCATCTTTGCGGCCAATGCGGGGATAGAAGTCAGACGGCCACGGAATAGGAAACTTTTGGATATTTAACTTAATTGACCAAGGCATCCCGGATTTGACTATTAGAGGATGGCTCACCTAACCGGACACCGTAAAAAAAAAAAAAAAAAAGGACTCATCTTAATGACATTTATTAAATTTTGCTCATCTAGACAATGTACACTCCAACCGCAATTGCGTGTCCATAACAGATTTTTCTTTTTTCTTTTTGTAAAATGAAAATAAAATTTAGGGTGTTATCTGCGGTTAAAAAATTTATTTCTCAAGCTTCATATCTCAAATTTCACTTCATGGGTTTAAAAAAAAAAAAATTACAAATTACCATATTCATGGTCCAGCGTGCTTTGACAAGAGAAGATCATGGGGAAGAGTTGATGAAATACTGTCAATTATCTTATAAATAAATCTAATAGGAGAAAAAAATATTTGGTTTAATTTTTGAAAAGTCATACGAAACCATAAATATAAAGAAACTAATCAGGATTTTATTTATTTATTATTATTATTATTTTTATTTAAATAATCAGTTAAATTAGTTAAAAATATTTGTTGTTCTTACTCGTCCTTTTAGTCTACACTCACGTATTAGTCCTCATATAATATACGAGTAACAGATAAGGAAGATTGCATCATAAGATAACCATTGAACTCGAAGAATCACAAGATTAGGACACAATCTCATCCACGTATGCCGTCGGTGTCATCCTTGTCATGTTGTCTCTACCAGCGCGTCAGTTTTCCCTCATTTAGCTCAATCTTGAAAGTTACCTTTTTCGTTTTGATACGGAGCATTCAATGCTTCCTTCAAGCATGGAGCTTTTGTTTAATCCGTTTCTTCCTTTTTATTTTTATTTTTATTTTTTTTATTTCGGACTCCGAAGCCTCCGTTTAAACGAGAATCAAGAATGGTAAAGGAAAGGACTGGCCCAATTAGGCCTGTGATTGGTGTGTAAGGGCCCAACTTACTTGGGTTAGGTCCATCTGGTGGATTTAGTCGTTTTGAGTGTTGTTGGGCTGTAAATGAACTACAAACATGACATTTATTGCATCAAGACTGTAGAAACGCACAGACTTGGGAAGTTGAGCAAAACGCACGTACATGAAGAAACATTGGATAACTCCAACAAGCACGCTAAACAAACAACGGGAACTTCGTCCAAAGCGGAGGATCGCAACAAAACAGACAGGAAGTAAACAACAAACTGCATAGAGCGAAATCACACATATGATCTTCATCTTGTACGGCAGACGAAGCTCCAATCACCCCAAGATAGCTCAGAAGGTTATATAGGCTGATGCATAGGATATCATGAAGAGAACAGAGGGAATGAGTTGAAGGGCCATGTTTATATCAAGACGATTTGAAGTGCTCCCACTGGTTTCTGGATATGTATCAGATGCTTCTGCACTCAAAACATTCATGGAGATTCAGAAGGTGCTATGTTGTATTACTTTACCAATAAAGGACCGTTGTTTCTTTAGGAGAATTGTTTATTGTGTCAAATTATTAGAGTTTAGTATATGATTTATTCATCTCTCTCACTTAACAACTTAAACTTTTTGGATTGAATGATTTCTTTATATGTTGTTAAAATCTTCATAAACGAAAGATCATAAGTGTAACCTAGGATTTACGCTTTGTACATTCTCGGGTTGGGGAAAGAATTTGTAGAGAATGAAAATTAACAAGTTCTATTAAAATTTGCAGATCAGAGATTTGTTTGGCTGACTGAATTTATAAGAAAAGAGTTGGGTATGAGTCCTTTCGTCCGTCCTTAGCTTTCTTGGCAAGCAAACAGATGATCCAAAGGATACTCTAGTTAATCCTTTTCCTAAGTTTGATGTGACTTCAAAGAAGCCGCACTTTTCACCTAGTATATCTTTTATACTGCCATTCTTTCTTAAAATAATCAGACTCTGTATGTAAACTCATGCTTTTCTCAACCTGAGTGGCATGGTGAATATATAAAACTTCTTGAATTAATGCATCAAAGTGGGCCTGCTATGCTGATCAAGCCAGCAAGAACAACGTTCAGATCTACCTGTTGTTGATGAAAGTGAGATGGATGAAGTATTTGAAGAATCACCTGGTGAGCCTTGAGGAGAGCCCGCTGGAGAAAGATTAGGAGACATTGCAGGTGTATTAGCAGCTGCTCGAGACTTAAAGCATCAAAATTTAGATTATGCATCTCAAAAGAAAATGCAAATTCATGATGATTGCACGTTGTAGCCTTACCATAGCACTCACTAACAGGAGGAGTTTGCACGTTGCAGGCACGAGGAAGTGCCAGTGCAAGTGTCTGGTTGAGGGGAACACCGATTGCTGATGATGCCCTGCCAGTTACCACATCACAAAGGCACCGAGGCTGATTCTTGACAACACTAGCCAACTGGGAGCAGCATGAAGCAGACGGGGTTGATGAGCTTCCAGTGACATAGCTCAGGCATGGAGCCAAGCTAACGATCACGCTGGTGCAATCTGACTGGGCCATGGCTTTTGACCAAAACATTGCCACAAGAACCATGAACAGGCCTGTACTTGAAGCCATGCAATTTTTTTACTCTTAGATTTACAAAAGGTTTTGATGAGCTGATCGAAGTTGTGGGTTCGGTGCAGAATTCATGCAGTGGCAAATTGATTTATACTTGAAAGGGTGACAAAAACTTCCAGCATTGGCAATTCAGTGAACTAACAAGGCCAAATGAGGTAATATCTGTGGTTTTTTTTTTTATATGAAAGTTGACTAAAACATATTATATTAAAAGTTTGAGATCTGATAAACTAATATGAAATCAATTGTTTCCGACGTTTAGGTCATATAATTTTCTTTTTTTTATAATTACTCTTTTACTTTATAAAAATTTTTAATTTTTATTTTTTAAAATTAATCTTATTATTAAAATTATAAATTAAACATTTTTTTTATTTTTTTATTAAATTTACAACTTGACTTTTAATTGAGTATCATGTAAGATTCAAAATATCAATAGTGCGATATGCTAAATGTAAATATTTTTTAAAAAATAAATCTTTTTTTTATAATATAAAATATAAAATATAAATATTTTGACTATTCTTAATAATGAAAATTTTTTAAAAATTAAATTTGATAATTAAAAATATATTTTAAAAAATTCACATCAATAATATTTATATATTATATTAATTAATATTCTAAATCTCATGAAATACCCAGTTAAAAGTAATATGATAAATTTAATGAAAAAGTAAAGGTAAAAAGCATTTATAATTAAGTATGTTAACGTGAAAAGCATTTTTTTTTTTAAATAAAGAGAGAGATTCTTGAATCAAAAGTAATTTGAAAAATTAAAAAAAAAATTATTTTAATAAAAAAAATTATCATCAAAGAGTAACTCTTAATTTAATTTATTAAAATATAAAAAAAGAGTGAGTCTCGTATAAAAAATAAATGAAATAAGAAGTAACAAGTGATAATAATTTATAATTCTTTTTCAAATTTTTGATTAAAAATTAATATCAAAAGTGCAATAGATATCGCTTCCTCCTAGACCAAATTGTGAATGCTCTCTGAATTTCTCTAGACTTTCAGAATTAGAGCTGATGGTTCAACTCTCCGTTTCTGACATTTGTGGACACACAGAATCCACTGGTGACATGAGTGGATTCAAAGCCAAGTGGTACATTGTAGGTGAACTCGTTTGGGTGGTTGCTTTGATGTATATAAAGAGAGAGAGGATAAAAAAAAAAAAAAAAAAAATCTAAAGTCGCAAAACTTAATGGAGAAATACTCTCAACACTTTGAGGAAAAGTCTTGAAATATAAGTCTCACGTAATAATAATAATAATAATAATAAAGTAAAAATAATAAAGAATATATAAATTAGAAAGACTCACAACTTCTTAATTTAAAATATTATAGAAAAAGGTGGTATTAAAAGTTCCATAAATATTGCTTGCTCACAGGCCTTAAACCGCAAGATCTGAAGCCTTGTGCACATTACTTTCATCATCATATGGTTTTTTTTTTTCTTTTTCTTTTTAATTTCAATTTATTTCGTGCAGCTCTGAGGTGCTGGCACGGTTAACGTAAATGGGTGGAAGCCGAGAGTGGCATTGCATTGGATACATACATAAGCAGTCTATTTAGGTGACAACGCAACATACAAAAATTAACATCACTTGATTTAAATTAGTGATTTCCGGAAGCTATGGATAATCTTTAATTTTGGGAGTTGTTAAGGACTGACACATGCATGTCTAGAAGAATACGCCTCATTTCATAGGTTATTAGGTCCCAGCCAATTGGGAGTTGGGACCGCTGCTTGGAAGTCCAAGACCAAGGAGCAGGCGTGCCACTAGCAATATGGCCGGCTGTCGGGATGGTCCATGCGTCTGCTTTAGATTGCTCTTTCATATTCCTTTTCAGGAATAATCAATGTGGACCGGGTTACAACGATGGTTTTAAAAGATATATTAAACTACTCGGTTGGATTAACAAAATTAAAAATTAATTTTAATTTATTTTAAAATTATTAATTTTAAAAATTAATAATTAAATTAATTAATTAATTAATTAAATTATAAATTAATAATTTAATTGTAATTTGTCAAATTTGATTAATTTTAAAAATTTATTAAAAAAATTAAAAAAATTATTTTTTTTATATTTTATTTCTTAAAAAATTATATTATTAATTTATATATATATATATTTATTTAAAATTAAATATAAATTTTATAGATTTAATTTTCATTAAAATAGTTAAAATAATTACATTTTAAGTTTTTTAAATTTTCAATTTAAACACTGATTTAATTTTTAAAATTTTAGTTAAATTTAATGAGATATAAATATGAATGTCTAAAGTGAATTTATAATTTATTAAAAAATAAAATTAAAAAATATTAATTTTTAACTCAATATTACTATTTTAATGATTAAATTATAAAAAAATATAATTACGTAAAAATTAATAGAGTTTAAAAATAATTAATATATTTAAGAAATGATGTTTATAAAATATTTATAATTGAATTTATATACTAATATAACTAAAAAAAAAAAATGTAATTCAAATAAAATATATGTGTGGCACCCAAAAAGTGCCGCATTTATTTCAAGAGACAGTATTTTTCTTAAATTAGACCAAAGTGAGACGCATTGAATGTTATTAGGCCGGGCAAGAGATATTGATAGCCAACAAAAATTATGCTTTATCAAATGTAAACTTTAAATTCCATGTCCTTACCCAATGCATATGGATCGGTCAAGAAACCTCGGATGATGAGTGCAAGTAAAGATTTTCTCCGTTTGAGTTATGTAAACGAACCTTGTTGTGTGAAATCCTTTTTAACTTTTGAAAAGATGGCCAGGTTCATAAGAGAACGGGATGTCCAAAATGCCAAGTCAAATTGGACAAGGAGATGAGATACGTGGCTGACTCAAGTGCCACCGGACAAAAATTAGTTCAGGTAGTTGAACTTCGGGACCAACCCCAATTCCGAATGAACTTTTTTCCCCGCAATTTCGTTATAAATCCGTAGGAATTCCCTCTAGCAGTCAAATGAAACATACTTTCCTCTTCATTCACCATAATTCATTTCTCTTCTGTAGCAACTTCTAGCCAGCGCCCTCAGCCTAACATTTAAGTACCAATGGGGCTTTTTGTGCCTTCTTCTCGTACAGTTGCAACCCTGGCAATAGCCATGATGGTCATGACATTGCCTGCATATGGCCAGATCAGTACCCCATGCGGTGGTTCAATACTTTCTTCCTTCACCCCTTGTATGAATTTTCTTACAAATAGCAGCTCCAATGGCACATCACCAACTGCTGATTGTTGCACTGCACTTAAGAGCCTCACAGGTGATGGCATGGACTGTTTCTGCCTTATTGTAACTGGAAGTGTTCCCTTCAACTTACCTATCAACAGAACCTTAGCCATCTCCATGCCTCGTGCTTGTAACATGTCCGGTGTCCCATTTCAATGCAAAGGTAGAATTTTTAACAATTCATGGTATCAAATTTTAGCTTTTTTTTTTTTTCTCGTCTATGTGTTGATTTGTACAAAGATGGACTGCTAATTGGACCCTACTGTCTTGCAGCCTCTGCTGCACCACTTCCTGCTCCTGGTAATGTTTCTAAAGTTCTCTCATGTACAATCATTTAAGTTATTGTTACACACTTCAGAATAGAAAATCCATGTAACCAGGAAAAAAAAAAAAAAAAAAAAAGAGGAAAATCCAAGCAACAACATTTTCTGGTTTTTCTTTTTGGCTTTTCTGCTAAATTGTATGACCATGAGCTATGCTCATTGATGGGCAGGTCCTACCACACTCGGGCCAACATCTGCCCCTCCAGCTTCTCCATCTGCTAGTCCGCAAGGTAATCTGCTTGATCATAAATCACTCATTTCCACAGCATTACAAGGGATACACTCGTTATTAATAGAAAAATATGTTACCTGTTGAGCAGCTTCTGTTGTTCCCGAGCCAACGCCATCCAACATGCCACCAGAATCGAGCACAACACCAACGCTGACCCCTCCATCAACAACATCGACTGGCGAGAGCCCTCCGCTTCTGACTCTGCCATCAGCTGCCACGTCCTTAAACAGCTTTTCACCATTTCTTCTAGCATTTGCATTAGGATTTTTATTTTTAAAGTCCTACTAGGTTGTTAGATGGGAATTTCCTTTTCAACGTACGAATATTTTGACAGATATTCTTTGAGTATAAGGGGTTAGCTTTTTCAATTAGTTCCGTTGATTGAGAGATACATTGGCTGATTATTTACTTAATAATATGTGGTCTTGTATACTATAGTGTTATTGGAAATAAATATTTGCTTGGCTTGTTCGAATTTTTTAACACCAGTGGATCTTGAATGGCGGATATAAGATTATGCAACATTGGCTAGTATTTGGTTAACTACCAACAATTAATAAACCTGATTATACATTTCAAATTGACTTCTTGAGGATGCTCAAATCAGTTGATCTTAACCCAGAATTTCAGAATTGTTGCACGGTAGCAAATGGGTGCCGTGAACTTTCATTATTTCTACTTGTGGTCATGGTCACGCTTCATCAATGCCAGGGTCACGAAATCAAAGCCGACCAAATAGTTAGGAGAAGTTGTTGGCAAAACCTTCACGGTTCGATGAACTCAAAATCTGTGACTGGTCTAAACGAATGAGGTGTTGACACTGTAACATCACTCGTCAATCGCAACCTACTGCAACAGCTCGTCTGTTTTTGCTCTGCATAACAATTCTAAACAAATGAATGCGTGCCAAAACGCAGCAGATATTACAGCAACAACTACATCACGAGGAATGTACATTATAAATAAGATCTATTATTTGTAATATATGAATAAGTATCACTTGGAAAAACAAATGGAAAAACTGAGAGGGCAGGAATGGATGATAATTGAGTAGGTGAACACATGCAAATCACTCCTGCAGGAGCAATATGTATAACAGATAGAGAGAACTCTTTCATTCACTTGCAATCATGGGTTTAAGAAGAGAACTGATTCCCTTCAGATTAACTTGGGTCATAGCCTTTGTGGTCTGTGTTTCAGCTCCTGAGGTAAAAAGCCAAATTGAGGTCTGCTCTTTACAGGGTATTGACCTTGGGCCGTGTCTGTGTCAAAGGAACAGCTCCATTTCCATTAATGATATGTGCTGCAAAATGCTTAATGATATTGTACGAATCGGATTTAACTGCTTGTGCCAGCTGCTGCAATCATCCTTTCCTCTTCTAGACGCCCCGCTTTTGTTGCCTTTGCCAAATTGTTACCTATCTGTGCCTCTGTCTCGATGTCGAGGTATTTTAGTATCTTAACCTTTTCTTTTTCTCCGATTTCAAAAATAACACGAGCTAATTGATGGTTCTCATTGCTTGCTACGCGTTCTCTTATCTTGTCTGCTTTTTCCCCATAAGGAATCCCCGTTCCAATGCCCGTAGGGTATTCACCCCCACCACATACTCGAGATGAGCTAATGCAACCTCCTATGCCTCCTAAAGATGTCCCTTTGCCTCCCCCACCTCATGACGTGCGGGTCCCAACATACCCAACTGTGGGCAACACCTCCGCAATAGTAGAATTGCAGCCAACTTCAACGGAAAATACCATTCACAGATCAAGTCTGTCCAAGGAGAATGAGATATCATATGGGACAACCAGGAGCAAGATAATGTTGTGCCAAGCTTTGTTCCTGTCTCTTGCTCCCTTCCTCTTCGTGCTGTATTCTTTTAGCTGCCTCTACACACTAGACATGTAATAAAAACCAAAATATGAATCAGCCATTTAGGAGAATTTTCAGTTCCTAGCTTATGATGGTAGGTAGCACATAATATTTTTGAGCATCATTTACTCTTTGGCATGAAACTTATGAGCATGCTTCTATCAAATATAATATGTAGCCATTTCTGTTTCGTAGATAGATGAATTATATGTGTTCTTCTGTATTCCCCATGCCCATGACAAGTCACAATCGTTTTCCCCAGCTCTTCCGGGGTGTACTCAACTGTCTTTTGTTGTACAAGGTACATTTGCTGCATAAGTTGCATCGTTTAACAACGATCATGGATAGACAAGTACTATTTAATTTTTCGGAGTGCAAGAATATCACCATCAATTTTACTTAGCTATGAAGCTATTAGTATAGACCACCTAACAGGTGTCAGTGTTATCAGCAAAGAGAGCGAATAGCTTCTTTATTATCTTCCCGAAGATCCTTTCCTGCTTTCCAAACCAGTCACCTTTTCTAAAAGATAAAGGGTACAAAAGAAAGCCAAATTGCAGGTACGCCTCCATTTTATATTTTATTTTTGTAATTTGACAGAAGATATTGGGAATACCTTGATTTGACTCGCTGAAGTTTAGTACGAGAAATGTTATGCTTTCTTCTTGGGCAAGTTTTTAGAAAGCCTCCGACTTTGAATAGCTTATTAGACAAGTTAATTATTTACCGTAGACCCGTCAAACACTGGAAGTTGGTCACCCATATAGCATTCAAAGACACCAGAAAAGCCAGATAAGCAAGTTTCCAGAGTCTCCAGATTTTGCACACCTCAAGATCCAAGCTGCCCTCGTTGCTTTCTAAAGAGTCCGTTAGAGATTAGGAAGAGTTGGTAAACAAAATAATATTCTCATTTTGTCTCTTCTTGCCTAAGGTTCCTATAAAAACCACTCCCCTTTCTCCTGCCCGCACCAAACTAAACTCATCACATCAGTTGCAGGAAATTGGCATTAGTTTTTCCAGCACCTGGCCGTACAGACCTGATGGCAAGTGGAAAGATCTTGATTGCTTTGGTTATGGTCCTGGCGACCATGCTGTGGACAGAGACTGTGGCTCAGTCAACTTCAGGTTGTACAAACACGTTAATCAGCATGTCGCCGTGCCTAAATTACATTACTGGGAACTCCTCAACTCCATCCTCACAATGCTGCTCGCAGCTTGCCAATGTTGTCCGCTCATCGCCCCAGTGCCTGTGTGAGGTTCTTAACGGTGGTGGCTCATCACTGGGGATCAACATTAACCAGACTAAGGCTCTAGCCTTGCCTACTGCTTGCAACGTTCAGACTCCACCCATCAGCCGCTGCAACGGTAAGATTCCGTTCTTGTTTCTACGTCCAGTCAAACCTGCTTGCTTATCTCAAAATTAAATTATGATCTTAAGCTAACTACTATCACTTATAAATAGCTGCTGCATCTCCAGCTGGCTCTCCTACAGAATCACCATCTTCAGGCACTCCTTCAGGTACAGAGTAAAAAACAGTGCAATTTTATGCAAATTACAAGTAAAAAGTGTTTCTGAGTAATTGCTTGAAAATTAAAAATTCAAGATTTCAGTTCATTTTCCTAGCTTCTTGTTTAACTTGCTTTTGCTGACACTGACATTACAGGAAGTGGGTCTAAAAATGTACCATCAACAGACACAAGTGGCACATCAGATGGAAGCACCATCAAGTTGTCAATCTCTTTGGTGTTTTTCCTGCTCCTTGCCACATCATTCGGTCCAAGAATTTTCTGATCAGCTAGTCAACTGTCTAATCATTTCTGATCCTGCATTTGACATATGCCCACTTATTATGGTATTAATGTCTATTATCGAGTCTCAGAGTGTCTGAGGCTTCCTGAATCCAATTTTTTTTTTTTATTGGTTGGTTGTAACCTTACTATGGGTTGATGTATTTTTGTATTACTGAAGAGACTTGTTGCTCTCTTCCCTTCTTAATAAAGATCATTTTAGACCCGTGCATTCTTCGCACTTTCATGAAATAGCAACAATAAAGCCCAAAACTAACGTAAAAAACTGAATAAGATGGAGATAAAGCAAGAATGACCTAAAAATAGAGTAAAAATAGTTAATAAAATTTTAATGTGCTGATGTTGATGGAGGCCAATAATTTAAATACTGCAATTTTACATCAGTAACATATACATAAGGAAAATGTGCTGAAAGCAAAATCGTAACCAACCTTGTCCTGAAGTTTCTGTATTCTAAGCATATCCTTCATTCCCAGAAAAACCAAATTGTCAGCAGCACCAAGCAATTGGCATTCAGATTGAACAAGAGACCGAGGAGAGCAATCATAAGTTCATTGACACGTGCACCTGAGGCATCCTTTCCATCCTTCCCATTCTATTAACCCTCAATGCAGAGCTCATGAATGTGAAGACAGACGTTTGATTTTAGTACCTGTGACAGAAAGTAAAACTATATAAGGGAAGCTGTTATGCCATTCTTGCAAGCAAATGTTGTGTTTGAAATAAACAAAAAACTGAGTTAATGAATGAACAAGGAATATCTTATTGACTACAAGAAGTTCCTGATAATTGTAGAATTTTATCATTTTTCTGCTCCACAGTTAGGAAATGTGACACGTTGTGGGTCAATGGCTGCATTGAGATCAGTTATTACAGTATCACCTTAGCTTACTACAATGACCAGAGGTGTTTGGATGATGCTAGCAGATCAATAGACCTACACCTATCCATCAATTTTCCTTAAAGAATCCACTTGATTTGACATTAATTGCACTTGGTGGCAGGATCATCTTTTATTAAAAGCAATTCACTCAAGTTTGTCTATTTCTTGTGCCCAGAAAAAATTTATCCCAAAGCAGCTTGGGAAATTCCCATCATTTTTTAGGACAAGGGGATTCCATCTCTTGTATCATAAATAAAATAGTTCAGTGGATTATCTGCTTTTGAGATCATTATCCGCGTCTATATCCAGCTATTGTCTGCTTTTGAGATGATTCACCGCATCCATATTGAGCTAGTCATTTATTGTACTGGCCTAAATAATTAAATCAAATCCCCAGGCCCCAGCCCCACAAAATGGGGGAAAAGCCCTTCCTGCCAAAACTGAAAGATGGTAACTTTGAGGGAAATCTACGTATCTCAAGTATGATATGGCCAAAAACCCTAAAAGTACTCAAGCCCCTGGTTCATGCATTATTCAATTCGAATTTGGAAAAGTTAGAAAATTCACATATAACAGCTAGGGTATAATTGGCCATGCTCCAAAGACAGTCCCACCTCAAGATCCCAGTTAGTTTTTCAACACAGCTTTTCAAATATAACAATTCTCAAGCAGATATTTCAAAGAAATATCAACCAAGGGCAAACTTGTTACGTATTGAATTACTTGAGGAAAGGAAAATAACACTTAGTTTTTCAACACAGCTTTTCAAAGATAACAATTCTTAAGCAGATATTTCAAAGAAATATCAACCAAGGGAAAACTTGTTACGTATTGGATTGCTTGAGGAAAGGAAAATAACACAGTAAATGCCAAACTCATATGCCCACATGAACTCAATTATTTTAGTCCACCACGAAATGATAATTGATCAATCACTGACTACTAATAGATATTCTCACAATTAATGAAAAAATAAAAAAAAACAAAAGATACTCCCAGGTTTCAAGACAAAATTCAAGGACAAGCAAACTGTAAAACAAACTTGTAGGTTCATGCACTTCAAGAATGTGAACGTGAGCGGACAAATTCTTCCAGTCTGTCCCACACCTCCAATGCTGCTGCTCTATCCTGGTGCCTCTTGTTTTTGCTAATCTACAAATCGAAAATACTCATAGAAATGAATGTTTGACGAAAAACAGCAACCAAAGAGGAAAATACAGGGAATATAATAGCTAAGAAGCAGCTCAAAAGGGACACAGATCCTCACCGAGATTATTTTTACATTCCATTGCTTTACATTCTTTGCAGACTCTACACTGTCGTCTTCAAACCGCATAAAAAATCCAATAACTGCATGGAAACCATTAAACTACATTGTAAACTTGCAATTCTAGATTGCTTTATAATACAACACACATGTAATCAAAGATAAACTCTATCTAACACGCTCAGGTCATCATTTCGCTTATTAAATATAACCATTTTCGTAAAACACTCAAAGACAATCACATACAAAGACAAGGATGTTACTCACTTTTATTGAATATCTCTACATGATCTTTAAACGGCCAATCCTTAAACTGCCACTCCTTTCCAAGCACAAAAACTGCCACAACCCGGTCCCAGTCTTCAGCCTTGAGAGCAGAGGGCTTGTCCCTCACCTCATAAGCTGTCATCACCCTATTCCTATCAGCACCAAACTTCTTTTGCACGGTGACGCACTCTGGCTTAGGCCCTTTCATCTGCTTCACCTTGACATCCGTGGGCATATAGACCCCATCTTCCAAGAACTCCTTCACATTATATATAGTAATCAAAGTCTGAAACGCACTTGGCACCAGAATTATAGGCACTCCCTCCCCAATCTTGCCTCCCTTCAAATGCATTTTGGGCTTGGAGCCCGAATCATAACCTCCCACATCATCCCCATAACCAATTATTCCCCTATCATCAGCACCCATTAACCTATTCTTGGCCACCAACCCATCTTTCCTCTGCTGTGATTCTATCCTCTGCCGCTCCTCACCCCGTCTAGTGGACGCCACAAGCACGCTATAAAAATCCCTATTTTTGCATTCCAACAAAGATTCTCGATCCTTGAAAGGCCTCTCAATTGCATAAATCAAACTGAGATAATCTTCCTCTTTCCCATTTCCAGCTTTCTCAGCCATTCCTTTGTCATAAGAATCAACGAGCCCCGGATCCTCGGGGCGGTACTCGCTGTCAAGATCGGCATTCAGATTAAGATTCTGCTGTTGGTGTTGCGGCGTTGGCTGATGTGATTGTTGTTGTTGTTGTGGCGGTGGCTGTTCGGGAAGAGGGAAAACGATGGAGTCGGTGGAAGAGAGCTTGCCAGAGAGGTAATCGAGGAGGGGTTTCCGGTCGATGAAGGTGATGGGGGGGACGCCGTGGGAGAGGGCGTTTTGGAGGTAATCGGTGAACTTGGCGTTGGCGTTCTGGAGGAAATAGACCAATGTCTCCAGGGTGTAGAGATTGCCCTGTTTGGAGCGGTAGGCCGTCTTTGCGGAGCAAGAGAAGGCGTAGTCGGAGCCGAACCGGAACTCATCGTTGACCCGCACGATCTTGTCGAGCTCCCCTCTCATGGTGAAGTCCCGGAGAGCCGAAAGCGGATCCATGGCAATTCAAGATCGCTTCTTTTATTCCGTTTTAACCAAGTCGAAGTCTTTAAACGGGGTTTCCGATACTGAGAGACTCAGAGTTCATAGATATTTTGGACAGACTAGAGCGGAAGGAGTTGAAGATTTAAGAATTGATGATAGTCGTGCTAGTGATGGTTTTGTGTTTGATTGTTAACTCGAATCCGAGCCTTTTTAATATCCAATGGGCTCAACTGCCTATGCAGACCCAATCTTTGAACCCAACTTATTCTGACAGACGTGGGCTTCCTCGGTTTTTCTAGCTATGTGGTCTGTCTTTTACTAGGAAAAAAAAAAAAACAAAGAGAGAGAGGGAGAGAGAAATGGAGAGACGGGAGAATCAAAACAAAATGCAAACGGCAAGAATCAATCTATAGAACATCTTTCACACTTGATACAATATCTCCTTCTACAATTTTGTTGAAAGCAATCAAACTTTAGGGTCAGTGGACAGAAGGCTAAACATTACCATATCTCTAGATTTGCCCTTCAAGATCATGTACTTTCTCAGAACCCCTTCTCTATTAAATCCAGCCTTCTCCGACACCCTCTGTCAGCCCCGGTTTTCTACATCTACTAGAGCTTCAACCCTCTCCAAATGTGGCCACTCACGAAATATGGTGTTGGCCACCATTTTCATTGCCCTTGTAGCAATCCCCGTGCTCCCAATATCGGGAAGCCAAACCATAGCCAAGCTCACCCCTCAATATATCATTACCTTAAATTTTTTTCTCTTTCACTGAAATGGCACCAATAGGCCTGTTGTGAAGACATATTGCCTTAAACCATGGATGTGGCACAACAGTGTTCTTGATGTAGTTTATGCCATCTTCTTTGCTAGTATAAGGTTCCCAACTGCAAACATGAGCCACTTTGTGATCAGTGGCCCAAACCATGAAATCATTGATATCTGAGGCGTCCAATGGCCAGAGAGAGAGATCAGAAACTTCGTCGACACCTTCTTTAGGGTCTGGATTCATATAATTTTGCTCCTCCATTTGTGGTTCTGCAGTTAGGAATGACAAGAATAGCACCGCCTTAGTTGACACCCAAGAAAGCCCTGTTAACTAGGATGCAACCATAAGGAGGTTGCTGGGAACAAGTGGACGCAACAAGACAGACGATGTAAAGCTTTTTTCCAAGGTCAGCTATGCATTTCCTGCGGTAAAGTGGCAACCAAGGATTCAAGTGCTACTGGAGAAAGAGTAATTAAACTGTCGCCTATCCTTGTAGCCGCCTTGTTTGAATCTTTCCATAAAGGCATAGAAAGGTAGTCGAGAAACAAATTGCAAGGATAAAAACAAAACCAATAACGTAACTTTTTCGTGGGCATTGGCAATCAAATATTGCAATTGAAAGCCGCGGATCAGTCAAAGCCCAGTACAGGGAAGAAGCTTGAAAGGAGGAGGATAGAAGAAAGAAACTTGCTCTTTATCTATTATCTGCTATGAAAAGTCAATAAACACCAACATAAGCAACTGTTATCTTTTCTTAATGGATCCGTCAAGAATCTCTCTCCGTCCCTTCGAGCCCTCAGATGTTGATGGGCTAGTGATGATAGCGTAACCCGGTAACTAAGATGGAACAGCATCACCTCCAAAGAAGAAGCACAAACCCGTCTTCAAAAGGTCGCCATCCCCTCCCCATGGCGCAGGTCCATATGCTTGGATTATCGTTCGATTGGGTACGTTTCCATCCTGCCGGCATCCGGCGAGGACACATTCAGAGCCAGAATTGGGTATGCATTGGCTACAGGGTACTGGGGACAAGGGATAGCCACTGCTGGCACTGAAGATGGCTGTGTCGTGGGTTCCCTTCTTGATCTGAATTTTTTTAACTTATTACAAGCAAGTTTGTTAAAATTGAGGTCCTCCCTAAATGTGAGGCCAGGTAGAGTCTCAAATTCTACGTACAAAATCATATTTCCCGAATACAACCTTTCGATCGGTCTGTGCAGGGGAGTGGGTATGGGGAATGTTACCAACAGTTTTGGATTGGGGCTGCCTAACCCGGCCCAATTTACAATCCTTTGTTCACTACCCTCCATGTTTCGTTTTGAGTCAGGACTTTGTGGGGCAGGTCCATTTTCATCTTTAAGCCTGCAGGCCACGTTCCTGTGGCTGCAGACGAGAGAGGAAGTCCAAGAGTCATGATTTTCATTCACATCCCGTGAGGGCTCAATTTTTCTGGCAAGAATTTCAGAAGGCTGACGATTGGCCCAATGGAGGGACTGGTGACATGAAATTGAATCCAATGAGCTAATGATATAAGGAAAGCAGCATTTTCCATCAACGCCATTTGCCAGGAATTCTCGTATGTAAACTTTTCGGATGGCGTCGACTATACTTAGCTCCATGCAAAGGTCTATAATTTTTGAACCATTTGATCTCTTTTGGCGTCTCTTGAATCAGCTCCCACTAAGGATATAAATTAATCGTTTTTTGGGTTACTGAAAAACAATTGTTGTGATGAATTTGGTTCGTGTGAAACGTTGGACTTGGACATCGATGGGTCTTCATCAAGTTTGAACCTTCAGTAGGTTTTTGTCCTTGTCTAGCGCCCCCACCCCCACGCTCTTTTTTTTTTGGCGGTTATGCCCAACCCCTACTCATGATATCTGTCCCCATGGGCAATTATGAGGCAGATTACCATTCGATATTTTATTGTTCTCTTTTTATATTTTTTATTTAACGAAGTGGTAAAAATATTAAAAAGAAAAAAACAGAAAATATCAAAATTAATTTGTTATTATGTAACTTTGTATATATATATATATATATTTTTTTTTACTGTAACGTTATGTAAACCGCTCTGTTAATATATGTTAAAGATTGACCCTTGCTGTTATGCAACCTACTTCATTTTTATACTCGCTCCTCCCACTTCAGGCGGAGGGTAAGTGTCTACGCATGGCAAGAAGCTGGAAATGGATAACCATAACCTTTTAACAGAGATGCGCACTTCTGTCCCATTTTACATTTGATCTAGAAACGTGTTGTTTGAGCCAAAAATATGTGGGAGCTTGGAAGTTCACCTCCGAGACGAGTCACCCGGCACATCAAAGATTAATTTGCATGCAATGTCCATGTGAATCGCAGAGCATGCACTCCCTCGTCGAAGGGTTAGAATCATCTATTAATGCTGATGCGGAGGCAAACATTTGACCCGAGTCAATGTAAGTTCCACTGGTGGGGGCATCCTGGTCTATATTATTTTTAAGTTTGCCATTGCAAAGCAAGTACCCGTACAGTCCGCAAATTTAAAGACTTGATTGAGTGCCCCGGCGTCGGATGCTTGAAGACCCCGCTCACCCGAAGTGATTTAGAAAGATTCTTCTTCATCGATGGTGATCGGTCCTGGTATCCGTAGCCTAATTTCTTTTCCTTCAAATTGTGTCAGCTTCCGATCCATTTTTCGCAGTTCCTTTTCGTCTGGGTGGCCCACCCACGGATCATTCGAAGGAGGAGAACGAAAATCACATGAGAAGACCCTACTACGGCGCTGCCCATAAAGACAAACAGAAAAATGCGTCATCTCCTTGAAATTTTTGCATCTAGAGTCAAAAGGTCTATGAATGTGGGCCCCATGCATGATGCACTAATTCCGAGTAGATTAATAGAGTCGGGGGTCTTTTTTTTTTTTTTGGACAATGATAGATTCAGGGCTCCGGGAGATATACGTGATGCAACATTTATAAAAATCGTTACTGCCTGCTCAGAATAATTGACAAAATTTTTACAATTCCGCTTGATTCTAAGTTAAAAATGAACTTAGAATAATATTGCATTGCAATGCCGAGGTGCTAAAAGCAAGGGGAATAGCTAGTTTGAAGGGAATGCGAAGATGGAAAGCGGAAAAAAACAGAATTTGGCGCAGCCCAAATCGATGAATTGCACAGTTAAAAGGTGGAAGGATAAATAATGTTCACAGGGGAAATTTCAGAATTTTAGTTCAATAGCATATTGATTTGGGTTCAGCAAAAGCATTTAATTCAATGTTCATTTGAAAAATCGCGTTATGACCTATCAAAAAGATGAAAAAAAAAAAAAAAGCCGTGGTAATTTTGCTTATCTTAAAAAATCCACTAAAAGCATACCCACTAGAGCCACTGTATACATCTAAGAGATTCAATTTGATTTAGTAGTACCACTTTTACTATATAGAAATTGAATAACATAAAAGAAAAAACCTAGCATTGGCGTCTTTTGGGGATATCATATCACCAACGTTACCAATTACTGCCGGGTTAAATGACATCTAAAAATAGTACGGGAGAAACCAAGGACCCGAACTAAATATTTATGAAATATTGTGTTTTAACTTTAATTGCATAATTCAGCGCTCATGGCCTAAAGGATAAGGCGTCCAGCTTCTAATTCAGCGCTCGTGGCCTAATGGATAAGGCGTCTGACTTCTAATCAGACGATTGTGGGTTCGAGTCCCACCGAGCGTGACTTTGAGTCATCCCGTATTCTCTCTAAAATTTTCTTGCCTGACTAAAACAAATTTAGTTAGGATTTTTGCATAAATTCGAACTCGGCATTGTCTCCATTTATCCTATTTAATTAAATTTATAATTCAATTAAATATGTCTGCAATATGTGCATACATGCTCAAGTGAAAATGTTAACACTAATTCTTCAAAGCATTGTAATCCATGCAATACGAACATATTGTATCGCGTCAACGTTTTCGTACCAAGCAACCTTCCAGATATAGATAAAACATGGATGTGCTAGGGAGGGCACGAGGCCCACAAACAAATGAATTGATTTAATAAAATAATTGAGGGTCTAAAACTTTTTTTTTTTTCCCTGTCATGTACATTATAATTTCATCATTAAGAATAAGTGTATAGTAGTCCAGTAAGATAGAGATTGTAATAACAAAAAAAAAAAAAAAAATTGATAGGACCCAAAACAAATTTATTGCAATTTTATTTATTAACTCCACGGCCATGAGATATATTAATTGCATAGATAAACACAAATTTATATAAAATATCACAACTCCTTATTCGTGTATTTATACAAGACAAATAAATTTACAATAAAACACAATAATGCGCGCGGTAGGCTTGTGTCTGCTTCTGGCTCCGTAAAGACAATTGCAAGACGGCCGAGGAGCCATCATTTCCTTGGGGCCCTCTGATTGTAACCCATGAGCATTAATTCCCAAATTAGTCATGGACTCCGAATGTTACTCTGAAATATCCAAGGGTATCATCGTCATTCGGGATGGTATGGACAGCGCCATCAATTCTGACAATTATTGTGTCGAGGTACATGAACGTCTGTAGCTGAACGAGAGGACGACATCAATACGCGGCTGTACTATCTGGACCCCATCTCGTGGGCGGGGTCTTCCGTTCAAGAAGTCCGGCCCACTCAAACTCGGGCTTGCCAAGGCTCCAGAACGACGACGGTTGTTGCGCGGGGGGGGGGGGGGGGGTGCGCAACGGCACAAAGGTCCTGCCATTTTTACACAACTGTCCATGAACTGCGCAACTAGGTTTTGGGTTTGGGTAAGGCAAAAACCAAAGAATTAGGGTTCAATGGGTGAGTTTCAAGTTTTAAATAAGCAATAGAAGTACAATTGACTATGTTTTTCTTCTGTCAAACATTTCGACCTCATTTTAATATTGTTTTAAATGAACCACTTTACCCTGCTGTAGCAATCCAGCCAGAACCGGTTGAAACCAAATTATTGATCTTTGAGGTGGTAGAAATAATATGAAAACGAAAGCCTGGAAAACAAGTTATTTCCTTAGATTTTCAACGTACTGCCTCGGGGAATAAATGTGGAAAACGATGACCCAACCAAAAAAAAAAGGAAATTAAGTTTTCATTTTCAACGTACTTAAAACTTGTTGACACACACGCACACACACACAAATATATACATTAATAATCACATAAATTGAACTTGGGATGTGATCTAATACACCAAACTTTACGTGAGACAATTATTGTAGGAGTCGCACAATTATATTTTTTATGTATCACTTCAGATTTCCTACCACTACATCCTCTTTGATGATTCATCCATGGTAACAAACAAGAACAATGACGTATTGCCCCTTAGGTTTTTTTATTAAAAAAATTTTTTCCTAGTACTTTTATTATTCAAGTTTGGTTTGTTCTGGTGTGCAGTTGTACACAACCTCAACAACTTCACTGTGGACCCCGCACACTTAAGGATAGTACAACTGTTACAAGAAAGGCTAAACGAGTTTACGTCAGCACCTCTTGATTGTTCGGCCCCGTGGCTGCCCTTAAAATCTACTAAAAGGCCCGCATAAAGTCAGCAAAAGCCACTGCTCTCCGCACAGGCACTTAGCGCACAGATGGAGAGAGAGAGAGAGACTGAGACAGGACTTATTGGCAAAAAAGCGACGTGAAGAAACTGCCATTTCTGGCATAGAGGGCAGTGGTTCAATCAAAAACCATTGATTCCAATGCACTCCGTTTAAAGATCTCACCCATACCCCCCCCAACCAATCAAACCCTTCCACACCACCAATGAAGTAACCTCTCCTTCTTCATCTTCCCTGTCCTTTCTCTGCAGCTTCGTGGCGATTTTTCAGGTCTGTGATGATGAAACACTGAATATTGGCGTTCAAGGAGCCAGAAGGTATTGTCAATAGTTAAACCCACCAAAGAAAAGCAACCGAGAAAGAGATAGTGATAGAGATAGAGGGTATTCACTGTTCAGTGTTCACCTCCTTTTCCTTTTTCCCTGCTGGATCTTCAATTTTGTGGAGTTTCAGGTTCATGCTAATAGTAGTGGGTGTTAATTGTGTGTCTAATTACCCTTTTCATTTTTCTTTTTGGCCTGATGGTAAACCCGGTGGTACTCATTTGTGTTGTGTTTGGTTGAAAGAAACAACAGCAGACAATAGGAAGCCAATGAAAGAAAAAGATTACAAATCGCAGATAATACAAAACTTCTTGTACTCTTTTGCTTGTGTGTGTCTGCTGCTGCATGCACGTCTGGTCTCCTGATCACGGTCATAACCCGTGAATGCCTCTATTGCACTTCTGATATCTGTGCCTAGCTGTGATTCTTCCTTCTGAGAAATTGAGGGAGAAAGAGCGAGAAAGTCGGGGAAAAAGTGAATCTTTTTCTTCACTTGATTTCTCCTTATTTTCCTTTATTATGTGTCGTTGGTCATAGCTGAGAAATGGAAGCGATCACAAAGAAATAGTTCAGCAGAGAGAGAGAGAGATTCATGCATTCTATTATTGGCTTTCCCTGTCCTAAACCTTCAGATAAATCACGAGCTCACTAATTTCTGTGCAGATAATTGTAGCTTGAAGTTGTCTGGACAATAGACTTGAATCCATGGCTATTCTGGGGTAAAAGCCAAAATCTTCTTCAGTTCTTTCTTGGTAAAAGCCAAATCTTTTTCAGTTGTTTCTTTCTCCCTCTACTATAAATTAATTTGTTTTAGCTTTTTTCAGAGTAATTAGTAAATTGTTTCATGCATCTGTTTGGATTGCAGAGGGAGTGTGGTACTTAAAGTGATGCTGAGAGAGAGATCTCGAGCAACAGGAAGCGAGCAAGCTCTAATGGCTGACCGGAGCTCAAACCCATCTTCAGAAGGCCAATACAGAAAGCATGCTTCATTTCCAAGATTGTTCACTGGTTTCACCTTCAAGAATTTCTCTGAAACGACTGAGGCAGTCATGAGCCCAACATCTATTCTTGATAGCAAATTCTTCTCTAGCCTTAAAAGCCCCTTCTCGTCTGACCCAAACCCTTCCCATAAAACCCCGGAATCCGAGACTGGGCGCCACCGGGACAAATTGGACTCAAAAGGCGTTGGTCTTGGACTCGTTGATGCTCTTGATGACAATAAAACTGACCCCACTTCGTCAAAACCCGAAAGCAGGATGGTTCTATTCGGGTCACAGTTGAAGATCCAAATCCCTCCGTTATCCCCTTCATTTCTTCCACCGGCTGAATCTCCCATATCTTCTTCTGATTCTGGTATCAAGACAAGAAACTCTCAGTTGGGTTCTTTCTCTTCCGGGTTATCTCCCCTAGTAAGGAAATCGACATTCGGGTCAGACAATTCGGGCATGGATACGCCGGATTTGACCCGGGTTTACTCAGGGTCTCTCACTGCAAGCGAGATGGAGCTCTCTGAGGATTATACTTGCGTAATCTCTCATGGGCCAAACCCCATAACCACCCATATTTTTGACAATTGCATCGTTGAAAGATGTTGTGGTGTTGTTGGGATCTCTGATTCAAGAAAAGGCAGCAATGGTCTATTCGGTGATGGGTCTAGTTATCCATCTGAGAGTTTTTTGAGCTTCTGTTATGCTTGTAATAAGAATCTTGGGCCGGGAAAAGACATCTACATGTACAGGTTGGATCAAGTTCCCTTTTTTTTTTGGCAGCTTTCTGAATTTAATGCATGCAATTTATGAGTAGTATTGGAAGGTTGATTGCTTGCAAGCTAGAAATATAAATTTTTCGCTTCCATTTTGATTGTAGTACTGTGCATAATCTTTGTCAATTTGAATACAGGAACATTGAGAAATCTGAATTTTGTACTTAAATTTGTTTGTTTCTAGCTTGAACCAAGATGATGTTCAGCCCCTAGTTCAGTTTCATTTCTCCATCAGCTGACTATTCAAATTTTTCCATCTAAATTAACGATTGAAATATTTGGCAGAGGTGAAAAAGCCTTTTGCAGCCGTGAATGTCGGTACCAGCACATGCTATTAGAGGAGCGAATAGATAACTTGGAGCCTGATGATGTCTATGAAACCTGTTCCTAACAGTTCTTAGCCAAGGGAATTATGCAGGAGCATCCTTAGTCTTTTGTCAGAAGGGGTGGTGTCTGAATGCTGCCATCGTCGAATCTAAATTTTTCTTTTTTGACTTTGTAGTTCTGTTGGTGTAATAGAGAAGGGACTGGTAGGATGGGAATCTTTCATTGTTGGGTTTGCAGAAGTGCCAATATGGTGATTGTTGAAGATTTGTCTGCAGGTTTTTGGTTTCCGAAAGTGTAATGATGATTTGCAACCAAAGGCTTGCGTTATCTTCTTACTATTCCATTATTATATATAGTAATCATCACACTACTACGCCCATAAAACCCGTTTTGTCCAATTCAAGGATATCGCTAAGGCCAAAATAGTAACAGTAACTAAATCTACTAGCCCGAGGGCTACACCACGGGTATCAAATATCAGCCAAAGTTGTAAGTCTGGTGGAGAAGATTCCCATGGCATAAAGGCTTCACTGGAGGGGATTCTTCTCCTTTTTCTAATCATTATATATATTTTTACATTATTGAATTGATTGTTGAAAGACGTGCAATATTTTATGACTGAATGATGGGGGCCAATTATTCGTACAATGCTACTTAGGGGGAATGATTCGGATTCTCAGATAATAGTATTATTCTTTGCTGATCAAACAACGACAAAAAATTTTTAAAAAAAAAAGGCTTAATTTTAAATATTGTAGGTTCTTATCATAAGGGTCCATTTGCCCAATTAAAAATGAGGGCAATTAGTGCTCGATAACCTTCTGTTGTTTAAAGCAGAGACCAATATCTGCTTTAACATCAAAATGGTGATCATTTTTCTCCATCTTCCAGCCTGACAAGTGGGGTCCTAAGGATTGTCATCAATTGTGCCAGTGACTTATCTATAAAGTAACTCCTTTTAAAAAAAAAAAAAAATTAATTTTTGTAGACGGAATCTGCAAGCTTTTATGATATTCAAGTTTGGTTTGCTAACGGTGGATGATAAACGTTTGCATGCTGAGATTTGTCGTCAAGATGATGTGTAAGAATAAAAGGCAGCAAAGAAAGGAAGAAAAAATAAAAAAAAATAAAATAGAACTTCGATCTATGGGATAATAAAGGGAAAAAGGGAGGCGTAATTTTTCAGAAATTTCCCCACCTTTGTCAAGCCACAACAGTAGAGAAAAAGTGAAACGGACCCTGAGTTCCAACAGTGCTTTCACAGAATTGCCGGTGTAAATGTGAGTGCTTGAGGCAGACAGGGCGGGTCCTCCACAACAGTCTCTGCTTTTGGGCCTTTGGCTAGTGGAGTGGCCTAAACATAGAGTCAAATTTAGACCATTGGCTCTTGAGTTTTTGACCGTTGGAGCCTGCACAATCTTCACGTGGCAAAACGGACAGCAGTGCTTCTCTTGTTTCATACTTTACCCAAAAACAGGCCAGCAAGAACTGTTGCTTGGTTTCTTGTTGCATGGAAAGATGGTAGGGACCTTATAAAAAGTTCAAACGTGGCGGTTGTTTTGCTTCTAACCCAACTGTTGATAAATTTGCAATATCACACCAAAAAGCTCTGAGCTGTTGTTGGGGGATTAAATGGTGTTGGGCTCAGTCGGGGTGTGACAGCAGCCGCCCTGCTTGAAAAATGCAGTCATGTGGATTTGACTCGCTTGTACTTTTAGTGGACAATGAGGGATGCTTTGTGATTCATTTACTACTAAGCCTTGTTGATGACAGTTTGATCCCGGAGGTTCTTTAAGCTGTCAATTTAGTAAGATTGTAATGGAACTGATCGGTGGTGATTTAATGTATCTTCGCAAATCGAATCCAGAAAAGTAAGAGTTGAAAGTAATTGTCAAGTATTTGAATTATAAATTCTTTTTGTCAAAAAGGTGGAAGTAGGGTGACAACAAATAACCATGACTTGAGGTCGGAGAAAAGGGATAGGCCCAACAACAATAATCTAAAAAATTGACGGCACGAAACTGAACTCTGTCGGATCTACTTAGGAACTGGGCCAAGATTGGTCCGATGTGATTTGCCGAAAAGACGAACCTATTGCTCCGGGACTAGACTGGTCGGGCTGTGAATTCATCTCTCGAGTGCATAACAACCATTTCCGGTTCCAAGTGGCAAAAAAGGGTACAACGTAACAATGGAGCCCCAATACTAAAATTCCGTACCATACAGGATTCATCACTCGATAATTAGATTATATAAGTGTCAGTTAGATGTCGATCCTTTGATGCATTTTTTATTTTTAAGTGAGTAACATTGTAATCCTATTTTTAAAACTTAAAAAAAAATAAAATTGTCTCATAGTATTAGGATGGAATTCTAAAAATATACTAGAATTAAGACTTTTCTAAAGTCAAACTGCCAATAATCACAAATCAAAGAGAAGAAATTTTTTTTTTTTTAATCAAGGGAAAATGAAATGATTACAGTACGACAGTGACTAACAACTCGAAAAGTATATATATGTGTGCGTGCGTGTGTGTGTGTGTTAATTATACGAAAATGAATGAGATGGTTTTCGATAACGAACAGATGTTTAAATACCAATAGAGATGACTAATTGCAATATGAATCAAGAACTTGATTGTAATTATAAATAACACCCCCCCCAAAAAAGAAAAAAAGAAAAAAACACCACCACCAATACAAAATGATTTCTTTGACATGTAATGAGAACTTTGGGAAGGGGACGCAGAGAGCCTCCCCCAGATGAAATGAAATGTGGAGACCACCAGGAGGAGGGTCCTCTCCTCTGATGTTGCGGCGAAGGCAAAGCTGGTCGTGGCATTACGCTTGCACAACAACAGCAACATTATCCATTTGTCATGTCAAAAATCATCGATTTGTGTTGCTGTTCAATATTAAAACTCGCGTCGTGAAGAACAGAAGAACCGGTGGGGTCCACATTGCCCGAGCAGACACGCCACACCAAATCCAGTCTAGCTAGCGCCAACAGGTTATATATGACTTTATGAGCCACGACTGGATGTGTAATTCATGAGGTTTTCCATCCAGCCCTCCAGCTAGCAGGCTTAGTCCCACAGTTCCCATCAATCCGAATAAGTTGAGTGTTCTTCTTTCTTCCTTTTCCATAAATCTCACGTTTCATTCGAGTTTGTGACGCACAATCAAAGATATAGACTTCTAGTTTCTTAACATTGGATTCGTTAAAGCTAAATACCTGTACATTAGTTGATGATACGGGATAATGTTTCCAATTTTGAGGTTGATTTCCATGTCTATCGTCGCCGCCTTGCATCGAGGTCAAGGCTGGGCGGGCCCCTGGTGCGCTCACTCACACCTCCGCGCGTTGTCTGTCTTTCCAAAATTCTACAGCTGACTAGCTTCTTCGAAAAATTAATTATCTCTTCCAATTCCACGGATTGAGTCACTAATTAGTGCGTTGTTGACGCTCGATGTGTAAGCCAGCTAATCGCCCTCGAACCCAGTAATTGGGGATATGTTAGCCACTTGATATTCCATTTATTATTGAGAGAAATTTGCTTTTTTTTTTTTTTTTTAAAAAAGAATATTTGCAGTTGTGGAGGTAATTTTTTCTTACCCTTCATTAGAGAGTATTGTGAAATGAAGTGAAACCGATCCTAATCAACCCATGTACGGGCCTGCAAGTGGACTTATCCGTTCAAATCCTTACACTTATTATTATTATTTAATAAAAAAAAATCTCATATACATTAGTTGACCAATTTGGTGTATGAATTTCTGCATGATCATTATTCATGAAAGACTTAACAAGAAAATGTTTGTAGGTTATGCGAGTGCGCATTTTCTTATAACTCTCTCTCTCTTTCTCTCTCTCCCCCTGGCCACCCTCCTGGCAGGGCCCAAAATCCAACGTGGGGCAATGAATTGAGAGATCACACCACGCAGGAGCACCTAGGTTCATTTGTCATACACGTACATGGCGCCGTGTCCCAATAGCGGGGCGCTGAATCAGTAATAAGCTAGCCATAACCAACTCTGATTGGCAGAGGCGGCCGGTCCCGAATGGCCCTCGATCGGGTGGTTGGGGAAGCCGAGGTTGGACACTCCGGGCCCTCCAAAATCATGCCAAGAAAAACAGACATCTGTAATATTAGTAGTGTTCCAATTAATAGCAAGATAGCCAGCCGGGGGTTTATTGGCTGATATTTTTGGACCCCTTAGTCTCCGAATCTTGGATAGCATAGCCTACTAGCCCACAGGTTCTCAAATGGTGGAAGCCGAAATAATTGTCTCAATTATTGAATGTGCACAGTTAATAAGAAAATTCTCTTAAACAACTTATTAAATATGTGACGCCCGGGATGCCCCACGTTAGAGTAATTGCAAAGGTTTCACACATTCAATAATTTTGAGCCCGCAAAGGGTAACGGATTGTCTTTCTACGGCGCTACTGCTATCCCTCAAGAACGTTAGGCAGTACATGCCGCCGGCTTGTGGCAGAGTAACAGGAACAACTGACTCTACGTTAGTGTATGTTGATTATACCATTCCATTGCAAGATAAAGATGGGTGTTACATCACGACTGGTGTGATCGGATAAAGATGCTACTAAGAAATTAAAATAATATTGATAAATAACGTATTAAAATTTCAAATCTATTTAAAAATTTAAATTTGTAAAAAAAAAATTATAAATATCATATATTATGTAAAATAATTTATCTTTTAATGATATTAAATTTAATATTCTTAACACACACTTTCGTAATAAATATTAGATTTGATTAACACTTAACATAATAAAATTATACTAAATGGACTAAATTTAAAATTTATTAACATTAAATTAATGATGAAATTGAACCATTAAAAAGGACCAAATCGTCAAGTATCGTGCACAAGTTAGAGAAAAAACTAAGTCTTGATACAAAGACAAAAGTAATACAATTTTGTTACTTTCACAATTTCTCTTTTCCTGATTAGAGTGACGGGCTATAATGAAACAATAAATGAAAGTATTTATTACTATTTGTTAGGAAAAAAAAAAAGAAGAAGAAGAAAAAACTACAACATGCATGAAGCATCGATTAAATTAGAGTCATCCAATGTATTAGAACTTGGATGCTTCGAAACTAGGAGTGAAGTTCAGAGTTTGAAATATGATCAATGGCTCGTAACAAATTGTTGGGATCTTTTTTTTTTTTTTTAACTGATTTCTTTCTATAATTAGGCTAGAGACTTTAGTAGCATGATTGGTAGCAGTTGGGATCACAAGAATCTATTGGGGGAGGAGAGGCTATCATAGGGTGGAAGTAGAGCAGTGTCACGGAATGATGCATGTGGGGTGCCATGTGCAGAGCATTAAAATTTTTGACAAACTCAACCTCCGCGCTATTAAGGCATAGCCTCTGCGCGATAATGCGAGGAATCAGACAAAGCCACATGTGAACAATCATTATTTATTTTGGAGCCCATGTTCGAATGATTATGCATAAGAAGCTAAGTAAGAAACTAATTGTTGTAACGATGCAGCTAACTAATCTCTCTCTCTCTCTCTCTCTCTTTCTTTTTTTAGTAAGCACTACTTAAATCATTCATTTAATTTAATTCTGTTTTTCTTAAAATGGCTTGGGTACGGAAGACTAATTATAAGTTCATAAGCCAAAACCTACAATCTGAGAAGCTAGCTAACTTTGCATGCACGTATGTTTTGCGCGCGGGCACACACACACAGATATATACACGTATATGCATATTTATTTACCCATGCTCACCGACATAAGATCATTAATACATATATAGCTTTCTCTAGAATTTAATCTTGTTTTTGATCGAATGTTGGTAATTAATAAAGGAGAGTTCCTTCCTTCTTTTCATTGAAATATGAAAAAGGTCAAACCATAATTAGGTTGTCGTAAGTTCTAAGGTTAGGTGACTAGTCATTCCAAACCACAAAAAAAAAAAAAGATAAAACGCTGGCTACTAGAATTACGTCTATTCTTGAGTGAAAACAAACAATGCATTATTCTAACCACAGATCGGAAGTGTCTTTGAACAAGGTTTCCAAATCATTAATTGGATTTTTAGTTTACCAATAGTAGAGTTCCCGGCAACACCCAGATACGTAACGATAAACCAAGTCACATTTATCAAGTCCCCACCTATAATTCCATGTTTTGTACACAGAAATATCTCTACCGCTACATCAGTCCATGGACCAGCACTTGTGACTGTTAGGATCCAATATTAGCCAACCGAGGGACTCGAATTCATATCACATTTTTTTTGATACCAATTGTTATGATCGAACAGTTGTTATCATTTCAAAAGTTTAAACTGTAGGTTGAGGTGTAACTTTATTTCTTTAAACATTCTCAAGAGTTACATTTATTACAAGCGTCATGGATCAAGATGTTAAATCCAAAATCGAAAGGAAATGCTAACAATATTGGTCAATAGTGACTCACTCTAGACACCGATGGCAAAAACCAATTGTGGCCTCTGGAATTGCCGGGCATGACGGTGACTGAAATTTATTTTGCCTGATACTTGATTCTAATCAATGGGGTACGCTTCAAAGCAAGCAACCCCACATGGCGTGGCATGGCATGTCTGTGCACCTATTACATCATATAGTCCATACCTTCGTTAAGGACAACACTCGGTTGCTGATATTGTTCCCTATCAAATGGGAGAAGACTGTCCTAACTACCTATGTGTGAAATCAATAATTCAAATTGCAGGCGACAGAATAGCGGGGACTGTTAATTGCAGTCATTAACAGCTAATGCGGATGCAATATTGTTGCCGTTATTGTTGTTGCATGTTGCAATTTAAAATACTACATGTAGCCGATCCCAGGTTGTGGGTTTGAGCTAGCCAATCCATGTTGAACGGTGCCACAACATATACATTAATGTACCTGTATGGGAGTCAAATATGATTGTTTAGCCGGTCATTCTTGATTGTTTTGCTCATGAGCCTTGAATGGGTTTGCTGCCAAAAGGATTGTACACGCATTGAACCATACTGGGTAAGGAATTCACTATCAAATGACTTCCAATAGAGTTAGTTGGACCCTATGCTTTTTTTTTTTAAGCTAATAGCTGGGCCCTATGCTAGGTGTTCTATCGTGGCTGCTTTCCTAAAAAGGCAACGAACATGAACTAATTGTAAGTAGAATCTATGGTCACCCATGGATATTTGCATATCTTGCCAAAAATATCGATTCAAAGGCATCAACTACATCTTTGTAATAGAAGGGAAATAGGTACCAAGGATATATATGTAAGCATCTTGTTGTCACGAACTTTCTGATGCGATACCGTGCTGCTAATTAATTAAGGATTTGTGGTACTGATTAACATTTGGCTTCCAGACGTATACAGTGTTCAGTGTTGTATTCGGGTAGATGGCTCTTCATGACTTAGTGGCACTGGATTGACATGTCCGTTTGGATGTGTACACTTACTATTTAGATCATTCCAAACCGTTGATTTATCTGCATGACGTACAGTGCGTTAAGTTTCTTAATCTTCAAATGAAGTGCGAGCCTTTTCTTATCAAAGAAAAAAATTGCACTGGCCTTTTCCTCATTGGAGAGATCATCTGAGAGAAGGGGCAAGTGGGACAGAATCAAGACTAGGCTTTTCAATAATCTCCACAGAATCTTTACGGTGTATAGCAATTATTGTGTATTTGTGTAAGTTGACAAGGAAAATTACGTATGACGAGCTGTGGACCAATCATTCGAAACCCCCCCCCCCGGGAAAAAAAATCTAATTTAACTCATATGATTAGGATAATAAGTAATATTTTTATGTCATCTTAACAAATACTCGTTTTGATAATGTGGCAATGCTTTCAATTCACTTAATGATGCCAGCCAATTCTAACTGGCCGGAGTCCCAATTCAATAACCCTCCTGCCAAGTCAAGTCAACGGGACTGTAATCAAAGCTTTAAAACTACAATATATGGATCGGGTGAAGGCAACTCGGGATGGAGATGAACCAAATGTGGCCCTGAGCCAACCACGAAAAAAAAAAGGAAAAGAGGGGTAAAAAAAAAAAAAGAAAAAAAGGTCCGTATATAAAAATTAATTTATCTCCTTCCAATGAAGGTAAGACAAGTCAGCACCACGTCAGGCTTAGAGAAGAAAGATGAGAGTAACTAAAGCTGTCCAAACGAGGAAAAACCCATCGTTGTTTTAAAGTTGCTCGGAGACTCAAAAATCTGCACGACCAAACAACACGGAAAATGCAGGAAAATCAGGGCATGGAGGAGGGCCGAGCTGATTAAAGAAGCAATTGGCTAAAAGGACAAGAAAAACCGCAACGTTGACTATGATCATCGCATTTGATCACCAGTTCACAACACATTAAGAAAAGTTGCAACCACCATAACCATGACAAAAAAAGTTGTTAGCATTATTGCCAGACACAATGGAACTGAAAGTCCATGCATATTTATGTCAACCTCGACTGTTTAAGACCCGAGAAATTAGTGTGCTTCCATGTTATTGTAATATATATCTTAAGTGCGATCAGTAGAAAATTATGACCTCTAATTTTTTTTTTTTCCTAATTATTTCGACCATATATCTTAGTTGAGCAAAACAAAAATGTCCATTAGCATCCATTAGTCAATGATCAAAAAGCACACTGGTTGAATGTGATGTGTTCCACATGGTAATTTCGTTCTTCTAAGTGAAGATCAATGATTTGCGAATTCTGGTTCACACATCCATTGGATCAATCATCGGCCGTTGAACCACCCCACCAAGGACCGAGGTCAGTTGGTCAACAAAGGACGGGAGAGATGTTGACCTTGTGGATCGTCTAGTAAGTTGTGATGTCTTAGGAGCAGTCAGCACATCCACGGAATCAGAACAAACAACCAACCAAACAGGCTCTGAAAGGAGAAAAAACATAGAGAAAAGAAAAGAAAGCGAACAGAAATATCTCAAGCTAAAAGGGCCATCCAGAAGTCCCCTGGCTAGCTACTCACTGGCACATGGCTAAGTAAACTCCAAAATAAGCCGCATTCAGAATAGTGGCAAGTTCAAACCGAAACTAACTAACAATCAAATAACTAAAAAGAAAATTATTCACCGAAGATTAATTGAAAACCACCTCAATTTCAAAGATTTAAAATCTAGAAAAGGCCAGACCTTGAGGCCCCCCTCCGACCATCTTCGTCTCATTTCCACTGCCCCATGACCTTTAAAACATGGAGAAAATTATGGCAGTTTGTCCCCACTCTAATAAGCTCTCTCCTTTTTCTCAAAGCAACCATAAAAGCTCTCTCACAACGCCATACACATAGTTAGTTCCTTGTAAATCAGAAGCGAGCAACTAAAGCAAAAGGAAAGAAGAAAAAACTAGCCCACTTTCTACCCTGTCATTGCAATCATATCCTACCACAAAACACACCTATAGTTTATGCTGCTTTTCCTTATCACTTTAGCCCTCATTTCACTTTAGTTTGAAATCACGTCTTCATCTTTCCATATCCACTTGAAGGAAAGCAAAAAAGGGTAAGGGAAAAGAAAAAAAAAAAAAAAACAGAGAGAATATGGAGATTGAATCAGTCAAGTGTGAGTGTTGTGCATTGGAAGAGGATTGTACCCAATACTACATAAGTGAAGTGAAGGCCAAATTTGATGGGAAATGGCTTTGTGGGTTATGCTCAGAAGCTGTTAGAGATGAAGTTAATAGAGGTAAAAAGTCATTTGAGGTGGGAGAAGCTGTGAGAGCTCACATGTCATTTTGTGGCAAGTTCAATTCAAATCCAGCGGTTGGGGTTGCTGATGGCATGAGGCAGATGCTAAGAAGACGCTCGGGAGACTTGTCCTCGTCTCCTTCTGCTTCTAAGAAGTATGCAAGATCTGCAAGCACAAAACTGTACTAATTTTGGGCTAGAATAAGATGGTCTAGCTCTTTCAATAACATGGAATTATATAATTGGCTGCATAGCCTTTCATGGCTGTGTGTCAATGCAACTTGTCTTTGCACAGAGGATGGTATGCTTTTCTTCTCTTTATCTTAAAATTTCGTAAGGAACAAAAGAAAAAAAACAAAGGCAAAAACTGGGTAAATTTGACAGGGTGCTGCTGTAGAAGAAAAGCTTCCATCTTAGTTTCCTTTCCTTTCTTCTACCTGAAAAATAATTGCATATTGCACCTTTCATTTCCTTTCTTCCAGCTGACTAACAACACCGAGGAATGCTGGCCTAGAAAAACTAACTGTATCAAGATATTAGTTCGAAAAATGGAAACCAGCAGAATTGCAGAAGCCAAATTTTCCTCCTTTTCCCCTGTTCATTTCCTTGAACCTCTCCAGAAATTTTTGCGAGTGAAATGTTCTACTTTGTTTTGAATTGCTTCAGAGTTTGAACTTGTTTGGCAAACCAATCATTATTTTTTCCCCGGAAGATTTGGATCAAAAAAACAAAAATCATAAGCAATGTACCTTTCGGTCCCTTGATGCCAAAGATACTTTTGCCGCCTGGCTCTAGTGGCTTTTGGGGGATACATTATTGTGGCAAATCTACCTTTTTTTTCTACATTAAAATAGAGCAATAATTAAGGTCAACTATTCTCACTAGCACAGAAGCATAGTAATTCAGCTTTATTATGCCACGAGCCTCAATTATTGAAGCAGAAGTACAATTTCTAGCTTCCTCGGCAAGCATTGTTGTCGATAGAAATGCAATCATTCTCCATGGGAACCAAATTATTACTTAGATGAGACCGTAAAAATCATAATAGAGTGTAATTTGGATGCTAAATTACATTTAATTATCATAATTTTTGTGTTTTCCCCGTAGCTATTAGTAAGTAGAGTACTTGCTAATTTGCTCTGGAGAATTGCTCTGTAAATGGTGGATCTGGTACGCTAATATTGACTAATTCTTTTGATGAGTCGAATGATTGTGAGAAATATAGCGAATATTTAAATTTTTTTTTTTTAATTTAACTCATTTGAAAAATTAAGTAAATTTGATTAAACATTATACGTATAATTAAAAATAAAAAAATTATTATATTAAAGAAATAATGAATATAGTAGATTCAAAAACTTACAGCCAGGGACCTGTTTTTCTGCACAGGGCAAAAACATCCAATAACTCCAGCATTTCATTAATTGCAAGATGCCAGCCTGCTTGGTAGGCAATAAGATTTGATGGGCTTGTGGGGTCGTATGCCGTACATCTGAAAAGAATAATAATAATAAAAAAAAAAAGTTCAGAGTCGTGTATTAAGATGGAGAATAGACACCCCATACATATTTTTTTAAAAAAAAATTCACATAAATTAATATTGCGGGTAAAAAAAAAATTAAATATTAAATTTATTAATAAAATATAATTTATTAATTGTGTATGATGTCCAGCTAATATTTTCTATTATTTTTATAATTATTTTTATTTATTGGAATTGGTCTAAACTCCTGGCGTCTTATTACAGATTTTTACTAACAGAGACCCACAATCAAGAACGGGCCACGGCCTAAGCTTACGTGTCAATCCTCTGAAGCCCAAATCCCAATTTTTCACGCCACGTCAGCCCACATGACCGTTGGGATTCAAATTTCGAAACCATCTCCCATCTCCGATGTTGTTGTCTTTTTTTCTTCTTCTATTTTTTTTTTGGGCTTTCGATTCTGATTTTGATAAATCTTGCTCTGCACTCTCCTCGAAAAAGCCACTGTCAAAGCCCAAAATGACCAGTCCAGTCTTGAAAACGCACCACGTTGCGGCAGCCTCCTCCTCCGTGAAATCGACGGCCGCCGCCGCCGCCGTGGAGGAGAGAGACAGCTGCTACTTTCCGGGTTGCAGAAAGGACGCCAATTGCAAATGCGAGATTTGCATGGCCAGCATCAATGCCACCCTAGACCTCATGCCTCAGAGCATCCAGAAATCTTCTCTCACCAAGATCTCCGCTTCCCGGCGGCCCAACGTGGAGCGCACCCCCGTGTCGTTTGATTCTTCTGTTATCTCCACGCCTAGATCCAGTTCCTGTCCTAAACTTCTGGAGTCCCCAGTCTTGAAATCAACAGCGAGACTGAGGTTGAGTGACAAGGAGATGAAGAAGACAGAGTGGGGACTTGGTAAAGGCGTTTTCTCGAGGATGGTTCTTGGGTTGATGTTTATTTTTATGGTCGCAAAAGGGTTTTCTTATGGGGTTCCTGGGGTTTTAAGGCCTCTGTTCTCCGCTGATGTTGTGAGGAGTGTGGGTGAGAGATCTTGGGTTGTGCAAGATTTGATTAGGAAGTTAAGGTTCTTGGAAAATGAGCTAAAGGGCTATGTTGCTGATAGAAAGATTTCAAATTGCAGCCATATGGATGCAATCTGGGAAGTCAATCAGGTTCTCTGTGCTTAAAATCTTGATCTCTTTTTTTATTTTTTTTAAAAAATTAACCTTTTCATTTCAATGCACAAGGTGCTTCCTTGTTGGACTATGTATTGATAAATTGCATTGCAGGATGGCTGGCTTCTGTATTCCAGGTGTGTACTGTACAAGTCCACTACGGAGGAAGTGAGCATTTGGGGTTGGCCTTTGCAAACAGCAGGCTTGCTTAAAGCAGGATTCTCCTCACAGTCGTTTACTGTATTGTCAGGCAGAGTTACAGAGGTAAAGTCAAACAACTTGTTTATATTGCATCCCCAAGAGTTAATATTTTTTGTAAGCAAAATTTCTGAATTTCCCCCAACGTTTCAATGCCTTTCAAAAGTGGGCTAATGGAAAGATTCAGTATTCAATTTGGAAAGCCAATATGTCATGGGTTCACGGGAAGCCAGGTGCCTCAGTTCTGCAGCTAAATCCCAATACCTGGATTTTGGAGTATCGGCGAAGCTGGATATTGGATAATTCTAGATTGCTCCCAACGGTAGCAGAATTCTTCAAATACAGTATGTCGGGATTGATGAAAAGGATCAGCCAAGCAATTTCATTCATCTCTGCTTTTGAAGACCAATACAGTGCATTCATAGTGAGAGACCGTATTAAGATCCCCACTTAGAAAAATTTATGAATATCAAATGCAGCAGATTTTAAGGTTCTCGCTTCTTGTGAGAATGGCTCACTTACTTGGCTCTTTACTTTGTTAGTTATTGAACAAGGTCACTGTTTTCCTTTCTGAATATTTTCTTAAGAACAGCTCATGCCCGCGTATTTTTCCATGATCTGAAATTCAATTGTACATGCCAAAATGTTGCATTATTACATCATGTTCGTGCTCCTCCAGTTGCTGGAAAATAATATTGCAGCCTGCATGGTGGTTATTGAATTTGCAGGAAGAGTACAACACATTGTGTAAACATTGGCAGCTTATGATGTGGAGTCCAAAATTGTATCCATTAATATCAATTACTCTTCATTGCCTGCTTATAAATTGTTTGGCAGTTTATGGCTGTCCAGTGCCATATTGATTAATACAATATCAGCATGGTCATTACATGAAAACGCACCATTTCTGTAGGGATGAAATTGAGTTCTATCTCTAATAATAATCTCCCTTGCCTTTGAGGCCAGCTTCAAAAAGGCATGCAGTCCTCACAAATTCTAAGATTCCCAACTATTCTGATGCAAGACTCTTTTCTCTCGCTCTTCAGCCCCATAACAAAGAGCCAACTTGTCACTGTACCACAAATCCACTTTCGCTTTTCCTTCCGGCTCTAGATCAACTATAGAATGGCTGGTGTTGGAAGCATAGCCAGAAAGTTTCAACCCCCTCACAACATCATCTTTATTCTCAGAGATCTGATCTGCATGCTTATGTTTCTTGTCTGCCATTGAAAATCCGTGAATCTTATTTTTCAATTCTATCCTAATACATTGCATTTCTTTTGATATGCCTCTTTGTTTCATCAAGTTCCTTGCCTGCACAAAATCTTGCCATCTTCTGTCTTTTGGATAGATGTTGGATAATGGCACAAGGGCTCCATCATGGTCTGGCTCTAGCCCGAGACCCCTGGCAGCAAATTCTCCTAATTCTATCTCACCATGAAACAAGCAAACAGCCATTAGGGAAAACGTTAGGTGCTAGAGGCATCAACCCGACAAGATTGAGAGCCTCGTAAGAGATAGGCACAACCAAATAGATCTACCATGCAACCATAGCACTCATGTTTAGAAGCTATTTTGTGTTCCTTAATCATTAGATCAAAGATGTTCTTGCCCTTCACAACCAGTCCTGCACGGCTACAGGTAAAATGTAGACCAACAAACTCAATGTTCTGATCTGCCATTCGGTGGAAGAAGTTCAAAGCATTATTGGCATCCCCATGGATGGTAAATGCATTGACCATACCGGTCCAAAATATCACGGTACTTTTTGGCATCTTCCTCAAAATTGTTCTTGCTGCTTCCAAATTGCCTCTTTTGGCATACATATCAATAAGGGCTCTTTGCCAACATATATAGGTATCCATAGTTTTTCCAAGAAACCAAGATTGGCACAGGCTGAAACAACACCCGTTTGATCAGTTTTGCTTCCAACACTTACATTTCATTGAATAGATTAAGATCTTATTCAGGCCTGTCACTTTCGGCATAACCAGAAATCATTGCGTTCCAACAGAACAAAAACTTTTCAGCCATTTGGTTAAAAATCAAGCATGCATCTCCAACAGGTGAAGTTTTGAAAAGCCAGTGATCATGGCCGTTGTGAAAAAATAAGTTTCTTGATGACTTCTTCGTATACATTTCTCGAGCCATGTCCATTGCAACCACAATTTGCATACCTAGTACCAAGTACACTCTTCAAATGAGTGTCAAGTGCTACATTATGTTCAGTATTGTAATTGTGGACAGGTTCTGCGAAACTTAATTTCCCAGCTCAAGCACAAGCAGAAACTACTGGTGGGGATCCAATTGGAAATCATTAGTTTTTGTCCTTTTTTTATTATTTTTTTCTTTTTTGAAATTAGCTCGAATGGGGTCTCAAAGTCAAAACCTCCAAGTCTAAAAACTACTCCGATAGCACTAAACTAAACTCCATGGGAATAATGCTTTGTTAAGTCATGGGACTATTACGGAGCTTTTGAGGATTGAGAATTTAGGGCCTATTTCGACAACCGTTTGGGCCTTTATGGTAAATGACCATTGGGCCACTAACTAATCAAGTGTATTTGGACAATGCCTGCCTGCCATTCTCGGTACGGTAGGTAGTATTATTATCCTGACAAAAGTAGTCCTTGTCCATCGTGAGTTCGCAATCAGAAATTCTGGTGGCCGGGAGAAGATCATAAACACGAATATTTGGAGCAAATGGGTGAAGTTTTAGCCGTGCTTGAGCAAAACCTGAGATCTCGAAAGGTAATTTTTCACTTTTTCATATTGTAGCATTCGGCTTCAAGAAAGATTTGAGTCTTCCATTATTTATTTATTTATTTATTTTGTTGATGATATCTGAGAATGAGTTTTGAGTTCTCCAATACCCACATCTCAAGACTTCATCTTTTTCTTGTTTTTTGACGGTGTCAATGCCATTTGTGTCCTAGATGGTCAAAGCAAGGTCTTGCTGATTTTATTTTTTTTTTTTCAATTGTATATGTCTTGATTCTTGAAAGTGGAAAGGGTAAATTTATTTTAAAGGTTGGTGAAGTTTTATTCGAATATTGCAGTTTGAACGCTGAGTAGTACATTAAAGTATGAATTTTTTAAACAAAAAAAAAAAGACCTGCATCTGCCATTTTAAGTTTTTTTTTTTTAAGTTTTTTAAGTGACGGTAAAAATTTTTGCTACCCTTTATTGCCTGAAGGGTTCACTATGTTTTTCCTCCCTTTTCTTATTGTTAGGAGAAATTGACACCCCAAGAAGCAAATGTACTTCTAGCTTGCAAGTCGAAGGCTGTTAGGGATTTTACTTCTGCTGCTGTTGTTGGTGCTGCTGTTACATGGGCAGGTATGTTTTGTGATTCTTATTGACGAAAGGAAAACATTCGGACAGAAACATAATGGGCGTGTGAGTCTATGGTGGATCCTCTGTTTTGGATTCAAATACTACCTTCTACTTATATTCTTTGTTGACATTATACTCGGTGGTTATGCAAGAAGAGGGGAGATGGAAATGATTTAGTTGCTATGCCTTTTGGTTGTTAATTAGCTTCCTGGCTGTTGAATGTGGCTTGAAATTTACATTTTTCCTTTCAGATAGCAGAATCAGTTGTTTAGCTTGACTCAAAAAAAAAAAAAAAGAAAGAGCTTGGATTTGCCTTTTAACCTTTGGTTTTTGCTACTGTGATTTTCTGGCTTGTAGTTAGTTCTTTAAGATTGCTTTTATATGTGGTTATTTCATGTTAGTTCATTGTTAATCTTTTTAAACTTCAATCATAACTGCTGTATTTCTTCTTGCTAAGCTTTCTAGCTGGTATCTCAAATCCATCTAGGCAACAAGTTGTTTTTTTTATTTTTTTTATTGGTTAGCTGCATTGAATTATGCAACCTGTTGCCTTTTGAATAATTTTTAGCCTTCTGGCAGGAACATGGAAGCTAAGTGGGCCTGCCCGCCTCTTCTTTTCAGGAGGTAATACAAACTCTCCTTTTGTCTTGTCAACACACACCTCACATCACTATCTTTTTGCTGCTAATACTTCTGATTATATTGTGCCTCTAATGTTCTGCATAGTTAAGAGCTGTTCCTTTCTTCTTCTTCTTTTTTTATTTTTCCCTAATTGTTTACCCCATTTTTCCTCAGGAGCTGCTACTCTTCTTGGATTATGGAAATTTGGTAGGGCGCTAGATTCATGTCTTGATCATATAATTTCTCTGGATGGAACTCGGATGCAGAGGGAGTTGGCTTATATGTGGGCATCTGTCTTATTTTAATATTTGCTGTGGCCATCTTTAGTATTTGTCGTGTGCTTGTATACATTAGCGTCGCTGGCTTAAATGAAATAGATATCTGGTGTTATTGTAAGCAACTTAGACAAGTCTGAGTCAATTTAGCTTGAGACAGATTATTTTTCAGATGCATTGATAGGTTCATCTGCAGTATTTAGGTTTATGTATCTAATTTCTTTAGTCACCCCGAGAATTTTCTGCCATTTGGAAGACTGAGTTTGATGCTAAGGTAAAGAGTGGATATGGCTGTTGGCTGAAATGAAACTCTGTTAAAGAGGGTTTGTAGAAGACCAAATGAGTCAATATGTTGTTAGAGAACTCAATCAACCTTACAATGAGCTGAGCATATAGCATTTAACAACCACTGGGTGTTGATTCTGCTGCTGCAGTCATCCTCTGAGCTAGCATTGATATCACCTTCATCAGTTATTTTAGACCTTTATTTTCACCTTGACAGCAGTACTATGTGTAATCAGTTTAACATAATCATTATGACTACAAAATGTACTGCAAACATATGTATCTCTGTTGTAAACAAAGTTTTCTGATAGGGGCAGAATTATCTGCAATATCAAATAATGAATTTTCTTTCTGTTAATTGTTTTTCTGGTAGTTGTTATAAAGCTTGCAGCTTCCCCCTCCCCTCTTTTCATTCTTGTTGTCTGCATCAAAAAGTTTAAATAATGTGTTCATGAATAATTTTTTTGATGACAGAATGGTAAGAAAGTACCAAGATAATCCCTCCATGATACAATATATGCAGAGAATCTTTTACGCAGAGAAAGTTTTTGATGATTCAAGCGCAGACGAGCCAATTTTAAGATGGCGTTTTCGAAATTTCTTCAGTGATAATGCTGCTTACAGCCAAAATGTGCATGACACTGGTTCCCAGAGCAACTCAGATGCCTGCATTGATACTGATATTAGAAAGGTTGGTGTTGCATCCAAACAAGTTTCTGTGAGTGCACTCACAAACTCTCTTATGTGACTGCAGACATAACTTGGCAATTGGTTTTAAAGCTAGGATACGGATGAATTAATTTTTGATGCTTTGGAGCTTGGCTGAAATGAATATTTGCATACCTTCAATATTTGGCACATAGAGGCAGTTCATTTGAATTAGACTGAAGAATAAGTAAAGTTTGTTTGCCTGTTTTTAATGGGTATTCTTTTCCCTCATGAGGTTACTGAAACATGATTTGATTAATGATCATTGGCAAAAGCTTGTTTATGGTGTTTAAACTCTTCTCATAATGAATGCACAACCAATGGACAATTAATGATGAAATGTCAGCTCCGAATCTGGAAATATAATTTTTTTCGTTGTATATGTGCTTGAGCTGGTGATAACTTATCTCTGTATGTGTATGTTCTGTTAGTATTTTGGTCCTCATGATAATACTGGTCATGCTAATATTTTTTTCCCCTGCTCTCTTGGAAATATGGATTGAGATACTGTAAAGAACTGGGGAATTTGAGTGTATATTTGGGATTAAGGCTTTGTTCTGGTTGTTTTATGTGGGCATCTGTATGGTTACTGTCAATAACATTTCAAAACTGGTAATTAAATTGCTGATGCCAATTCCACAATAATCTTCTCTCTACATCCAAAAACAGGAGGTGGGGCTGCAGGGAAGAATAAAAGTTGAGAAATATGCTTGATCTCAAAAATACCTTTTCTGTTCCTCTCAAAACATCAAGTTGCCACTTATATCAAGATTCTCATTTGAAAACTACCTTAGCATCTGTGTCCTTTCTGATAAATGCTGTTATTTTAGATGAACCTTGGTGCTGATGTGATGGAAGATCCTCTAGATGTTATCTTTGGTCACGAGGCACCAGTGGAGGAGATTCATCACTCTGGTACCTCAAGCTCACCAGCCAGAGGACTCACAGGTAGCCATAAACGATCCCATCGTAGGCGTCGGATGCATCTACATGAAAACTTTGTAGGCTAGAATCACAAACAAACACAAAATTTCCGAAGCCAGTGATGTCTAGGGGAAGGAACTGTTCAAAAAATGGAACGCGGCCAAATTTGACGTAGGCTTTTTGAATTGATATTTTGGGCACTATTTCTGCGTCTTGAACTGTGAAATCATGTTGTTATCAAAGTACACCAGAATATGCTAAGTTGCCTTGCAAGTATCCTGGGCAGGTGACAATCATGTCTGGTATTGCTGGTATAACACGAATGAGTTGGACTGCTGTTGGCCCTCCGAAACAGAAATGCAGTTAAGATGACTTGAACCGAGGCTAGGGGTACATCTTTCCTAAACCAGAGGGAATTATAGTCAAACTTTCAGGTCTGTAAGTACCCCATCTTTTCTTTATGATCTTCATTTACCTGCAGACAATTTCACAATCAGGTCGCACGTCTCATTACTATACTGCATAAAGTTTCTGTTTTTCTCTATGCGTATTCTTGCCCAAGTGGGGTCGTTTAATGGTATGAGTTTGATATTTGGTAGTCCAGATATCTGACCAACAGAACAGTCAACCCTCCAAACCGTATGTCCTGAAAAGCGTATTATTGGCTCAATCAACGATAAGGAGGGAAATGTGGCAGAAACTACAGCCACCCTCAAGACCCTTATTACACGCGTTTGCCAGATTGAAGACAGGTTCAAGTAAAACCAAAGTTGGTGTGTTTTTGGGTTCTGAGTAAAAGCTTCACCGGAAAAGACAATGGAAGCTTCGTCTTTGTGTGCAACTCACGACATAATTGTTCCTGAAAAAAAGAAACACTAATTAAACGAGTTGATTAATACCGAGAAATTGTGGTTTGCTGGGAACATGATGCCGTATGGGGGCCTAATGGGCTTAGTGGTACGGGCTATTGGGTATCAGAGCTCGTTCATTCCCGTGGACGCGAACTGAAAACAAACTGGCGAGAAAAAGTAGGAAGACTGCAATATGTTCCCAAGTTAGATGGGTGCTTCGGTCGTATCGATGTGACAATACACTGTTAGAATTACCCAAATGATATATGGCGTTACTATATATCTTGTTCGTAACATAAATTCAACCATCCTAGGCGAGAGATTGGTTCTCATTCGGCATATATTTTTTACACTTATCTAAATTCAAATCCTTTCAACGCAAATTTCTATTAAACAAATAAGATACAATATATATTATATTCACAAGCTTCATATATAATAATTTTTATAATTAAATAATAATAATAATAATAATGAATTTGAATTTAAATATTAACAAATTAGTTTTATTTTAAATTCGTAAAGTTAATATCAAACATATTTAGTGTTCAACAGTCCAATGGCAGATTTTGCGCCCAACTTTCCTCTGAGCGCTTTGAATGGAAAACAATCCAATGGATTACTCTTCTGTCTTCTACTCTTTGAACAGTACTAAAAGGTTAATTGTATAGAACTTAAGGTGAACGTATGCGCGGGGGTCAAATTTTGGATCGAACATAAAAAGCAAAAGCAAAGAATCTGCAGAGAGGTCCAAGACATGCGTATTGATTCCTTGGGGATGGAGACACGAGAAGTGGAGGCCTATTTCGCATCCTGATTTATGCGAAACGTCAGTCTGATGCAAGGAACTGGCAAGCCCTATAATTTTCATTAAAAAAAAAAAAAAAGAGGGAGGCAGGGAGCTAGATTAAGGAGAGATTTTGTATATTAATTTGTTTTCCAATTTTTTGGACAAAATTTTGAGCTTCCCGGTAATTTACAGCAAGGAGAGGGGCAATAGCCGAAACCCACTCTCGCTTTCATGATTGATCTTCCCCCAGCGATGCCTTCACAGGTCCCAATCACGCTGCACATCCAAATCAAAACCTAAAGGAGTTCATGGGCAATCTCATTGCCTGCCGAATAATTTTCCACTCCATAAAATATTCTTCTTTTTAAGCACTCAATATCTCACACACACACACACACACACACACACCCCCACACACAATTTTAGAGAGATAGATAGAAATGAGAGAGACATATACCAACATAATTCAAATACAATAAATCCTCAATGTTATTATTCCTTGTAGGCATAGGCCTTCCCTCCCTAGACTCTAAATCTAATCAACCAAAAGAAACTCCATGATCATCGCTCCACAGCCACAAGCGCTCTTGGATTTGGATGCTTGCATCAATGCCAAATTCCCCAATCTTTTATAGCTTTGGCATCTTTTGTTTTGCCGTATAGTTAACCCAATATCCCTACTCCATTTCTTCCTGTTCTCTCACAAACAATAAAGAGACCAGACTTTCAGCCACACCCCCAAAATCAAGATCAAAACTTTAGTCAAACCCCAAGAGACCATGAAGGTGCATCCATTGCCCAAGAAAAGGAACAACATCACAATCCGATACAATATCAACAATCAGCGGATCCTGTCGTCTGGTGGGTCCCACAAGAAGCTGAGGAGGCTGCCACACATCTTTAGCCGGGTCTTGGAGCTCCCTTTCCGGTCGGATGCTGACGTGTCGGTGGAGGAAAGCCCCGATTTCTTCCGATTTGTGGCGGAGACGGAGAATATCGGGGAGGTGATGGCTCACACGATTGAAATCCACCCTGGGGTCACCAAAATCGTGATTAGGCCAAATGGGTATCTTGGATTATCCTCGTTGGATGATTTGGAACTGGACATGTGGAGGTTCAGGCTGCCGGAATCCACCAGGCCCGAACTTGCCAGCGCGGTCCTTATGGATGGAGAGTTGATTGTGACGGTGCCCAAGGAGGGGGAGGCGGAAGAACAAAGTAACGATAATGGTGGGGAGTTTAGAGGAGGTATGGGAAGCAATAACAACAATAATAACAATGCTAGGCTTGTGCTTGTACAGCGATAATGATTGTTACTGCTTATGCTATTGTGGATGTTCGTTTGTGAGGTTGGGACTAGGTTCTTTATACTCTCTTTGGTTATTGAATGAACCAAAACAAACCTTTCTTTTACTGTTGTTGCATCATGGGTTTGGTGCCAGCGGCATTTAAGATAGAATTCGAGGTTTAATGCTCTGAATACTTGTCCTTTCCATTTTCAGTAATATGAACATAGTGGGCATCAAATATCTGATTTTTTTCGCCTTCGCACCAAACTTCTGTCTTGTGTAGTTCCATGCATTACACCGTTCGCGTTGCACTTGATAAATTGAAAATTTTCAACTGGGACATAGAGTTTTTTTTTTTTTTTTTCGAGCAATGGCTTCGGCCATTTACTGGTTTCAAATATCTTTTCCAACAATAAAACCTCTCTTTCATCTTCCTCATCGTCTGGCTTGATTTTTTGCATTCCATATTTCCATGTCTTGAATGGAATTTTCTATTCCAAATGGAAGCATATTTTTCTGCTCTAGCGCTAAAGAATTGGTTTCTTTTCAAAATAAAAGCATACTTTTGTGCTTTAACGCTAAATATTTGGTTGTTATTTTGTCTTCCTTATTAAGAATATATGCTTCTTGTCCACCGGGTTTATCTTCTAAAGCTAACTACTCTTGATCCAGGTCTTTTATTTGCCTTTTAGTGTAAGCTCTTGAAATAAGACAGACAGTTGCAAAGTGTTTTTGCAAAGGAATGATGTGTTACATTAACTTTCGGGGCCTTTTAGTGCACTTCTTTTTCTTTTCAGTATTGCTTGATGATTTTTCTACCTTAATCTTTACCGATGTTTGTTTTTTGGGTGGGGTAGGGGGTGAGGGGACACGCATCTCAGATTGACCGGGCGACCCATACAGTAGAATGTCTTTGTTATGCTGCTCCGCTATTTTGGAAGATTTTCTTAGTGGATGAAGTCCATTTCCTTGTTTAATGGGACTGACATTTCTCTTCACATCCTTTTGAATTGAGTGGTATAGCCTTACTGAATCGTATAAGTTATAGCCTTACTGAATCACATGAGTTAACTGGTTTGATTTCTTTCTTCACAGTCCCCACTGCTATTACTCAAACCTTTAACCTGCCTGACTGACGTTGGTAATGCTATATTGTTTTCTTTTTTCCCAAAACGACCTCGTCATCATCATCGTCGTCTAACTTTGCATCGTGTTAGTCCATTTGGAGGCTTTTGATCAATGTCAAGCTCGGAAAAACAACTAACGCAGATTGCAGAATTTGCCCTGGCTCTCTCCAGGATTATATAATTCATCTATGCATGTTTCTTTCTCGCATCCCCTCTGTAATGTTGTGTGCCTTATCCCTGTCCTTTTCTCCTTACGCTGTGCAATGATGGTTGCCCCGTTGTACCCCTTTACAAGCGATATAATGTTCTCGACATTATTCTCTTCATTAGTGGACTCTGTGAAATAGCCTAATTACGATGGAATGCAATTGTACTTTTCCACAAATATGCGTGGATTTTTTTTTTTTTTTGGTTTATTTAATGTAAATTAAGATTTAAATTCGAGACTTCAATCATAAAAGTGACCTTAACTCTCCTAAACTAAAGTGCATGCCTAATTTGGACAACGTGCCTTATACTATTAATTTTCTTTTTTCTTTTTTTTTTTTTTAAAAAAGGGCTTTTGGACCCACGGCCACATGATCTTCTTTTGGGACGAGATGCACAAAGTGCGACAAAAAAGAAAAGTGGTAGATTGGACCCCTTTATGCCACTGAGATAAGTTGATTCCCCACAACGTATTCCCTTTCTTTAAAATGACACGTCCAAAGCGATAGCAATGTTTGGAAAAAATGGCTTCCACTGGCCATTGGCAATAATGTAAAGTGCAAAAGCATGGAATATAAGATATACCTGATATCAATGCATTTTTCAGTCAAAGGAGGAGGAGGGTGTTGCGTGTTCTCTCGTCATGCTAGAAAAGGTTGCGAATTAATGAAAATAAGGTGATGCCCATCCTCAGAATTTCCGGTTACGCGGTGCAATTATCTACGTCTCGGCGGTCACTAATTTGTTTTGTTCATTGGAAAGAGAAAGGGGCGTTTGTAATTTATGGAAATATATGGTCCTGGGTTTTCAAAGTGTCGTTATGGTCATCTCCACTCCTTCAAAAGCCACACCCCGATATTTTGGTTGTTTGTGGGCTGTTATGATACACTATCTTGAATCTTCTATGAACTGGAGCTGAAAGGATCCAAGACAAGACCAACAGAGGATGGAAGATGTCCGTACCGTAGTGTTCCTGAGGGCATTGAGCTTTTACATAATTCATCTGTAATCCATACATTACAGACAGTAGTAGTTCGTGCAGAACATATTCTTATATAACCATCCATAGTCCTTCTGGTTTCAGTTTCACCAAAATTTAATTTCCACCTTGGTGATTTATTAAAATCAAACAGAGGTTTTGTTAATTTGACACCTTATACAACCTATAATCTGTGGAAAAGTGGTTTAAGGTAAATTTATTTATTTTGAACAAAGAACAAAAAGAGAGAATAACATACTTGTAAAATCTATTGTATCTTTTATAACTTAACGTCTGTTAGAGTAATTTCGAAATAGATTTTATCAGTTTAAGCATTTGCCGTTTCGCTAATAAAATTGGTATTATAGGCGACTTGAGAAAGAAAGTTGACACTAATAATAGATAATAAACGAGTTATCCATAAGTGTGAAGTCAAACCATAGGTTCAAAAGACATTCGCTTACAGGGAAAAGCCTTGGAGAGGCGCAAATTTGGCTAGAACTTCAGCCTCTCGCTTCTGTGCATTAGTCTTTTTCAGCACCCATTCTGGCACTTTGGAGTTGGCCTGCTGAATCTTCTGCACCACAGTTGGAATTTCGCTTGCCACCGCTTTTTGAGCCAAGTTCACCTCCACTTTTGCTGCCCTGCTGCTCTCTATATTGCTAGTTAGTTCGGACCTCCAGTTCTGCAGTTGAGCAATTTCATTGTCAATATCTTTAACTGTCACCAAGCTGGAATCTACCTGCAACTGCAGCTCATCAGCTTTCTCCTTTAGTTCATTGTAATCGCTCTTTAGATTGGTTACTTTGGCTTTGTTTGCTTCTAGGGCTGCAAACATTTTATCTACTTGATCTATGATTTCCCTGTTTTCTTGAAACACCTCACCGAATGATGGGATTTCCTCTATCAGCTTTAACTTGACAAGTTGCTCAGCACTCAAATGGGGATCCTTATGGAGTTTGGATGCCAAGGATGTGAGTTCGGAGAAGTGCTTGGATGAAACCAATGAAGGGAAATCCATGACAAGAAGAGAGGAAAGCTTGCTTCGAGCCTCAGCCATTTCATCTTCGGCAGCATAAGAATCAGTTGTCAAACTGGACACTAAGGATTCAGAGAGAGGTTGGGTGATTATGTCATCAAGCAAATTGAGATAGTTATCAAAATCTTCTGGAATAACTGCAAATTCCTCTGGGGTCACATGGTCCCTAACAGCAGCAGGACCTCTTTTAGAAGTGCTGGACCATTTGAAAGATTGCCTACATTTTTTCCTGGATGTTGATGGCAACAAAGTTGCTATCATTTTTCTCTTCCTCTGCCCAGGAGGAGTAATTTCTTCTTTGTCTTCTTCATAGACAGACACTGATATGTTTATTGGAGGGTTTTTTCTTGGCCTGTCAGACTGTCGAGTACCTCCCTTTACTTCTTTAACTCTCTTTTTTTTATCCTCTGGAGTGTCCTCCACAGGCATAGAGATTGCTTCCACTGTAACAAATTATATGATTTAGAACCAATTAAGTTCATGATAAGAGACAAAAAATCTATTATCAGTAACTTTCATTTTACATGCTTAGTCAAATAAATAAGACTGTCAGTTCACCAAATTATTGGCCACAAAAGAAACAGAACACAGAAAATGGTTCTAAGGAATTGGCAAGACAGACATGATACATACCAGTGAACAGAAGGAGAAAAACATTAAGAGAAAAGCTTCAAATCATTGATTATCAGCAATTAGGAATATGGGGACAAAATGGTTTACTAAAACCTCTTTGTTTCACACACATTACACTTTTTGTTTACATATCAACCTGAGATAATTTATAGTTGCAAGCAAAATTTTTTAGTCAGAATGTTGCATATGAAATCTGGCTGTAAGTTGCACCTTCTGCTCCTTATTGCTATGTTTCAATTTCATAATTTCATGTTTCATGTAGTTTGGTTTCTGCTTATCTCAGCCTACCTCATTTTCAAGTCCCTTTTGATTTTCTAATTAGAAACATAGGAGCACTTTGCTCTCAATCCATGAAATCACAGTCTCAGCTCAATAAAGTTTCTAGTTAATGGGTTGGAGTCAGGTTACTCCACAGAATGAGCAATTTACCAAACGAATGGCTGGCGCTACATAAAAGGAAACATAAAACTGACATGATATCTAATATCCCAGAAAACATAAAAGGACAAGAAAATCAATCTAAGATACAAAAAGCTTGCACATCCCAGGAGCAAGAATGACATTAGATCCAAATTTTGAGCTGACCTTTTGTTGGAGTCTGCAATTTCACAGGGATCTTCCATGTAAAAGATGCAAAGAATGCATTGACATCAGCACCTGGGAAATAAGTGTGAATATATCTTTCAATTGCAGGCTTGCTTCCAAGTATTTTGCTACCAGTAGCCTTATGTATATGCTTTGGAGGATACAAGAATCTATCATGGAAGTACCCAGCACTGTTATATCTCCTTCCTACCCTCCATTTCCAATTATCACCAGGGTTTGGCCAATCAACTGGAGCATATGGAAAACCTTCACCAGATTCACCAGGTAGAACTGGCCAAGCAATATTATCATCCTTCATCATGAATTCACCCTTGCATTCACTGTCCTTTACCAAGACACCGCTACTTTCATTAGGCAAACCATTTTCTGCCAAAAACTCATCTTGCTGATTGCTAACTGGGGCTGGTGTGTTCAAGTTACTGTGATAAAAAAGGCTTCTGACAGATTCAAATACACAAAAGATGCAGCCTAAGCAACATAATGAAACAAATTAAGGGAAGGAATAGCATATAATAAATAAGTAGACTAAGATATCAAGAAGGATAAATCAGTGGGTGATTAGTATTTCCCAGTTTGCATTAGGAGTGTTTCGCTTATAATTTGAATCATTAAAGGTGAATTTACGGATGAATGTCACATTTGCTCACTCTGTGCAGTGTCCATCATCCCTTCTCAAGGTTGCTCATAGTTGTCAGGAATTGAATAGAATGCGAAAGCAGGGAAACTTTGGTCTTTAAACAAAATAACAATCATTAGAGACCAATAATTGGCAAGCTTCACAATACCTCATAGTGATTAATTTGATCATTGAATTATTTCCATATGTGGATGCAAGCCTCCGAAATATGTTGATGGAAACTGGCTACACTTTTTTCACATGGAAGAATCAACATCATTCACATAATGGTTAATTTTGACAATTAACAAGCCTTTTTTCACCAGGAAAAACAAAATACCAGGACAGTTAAAGATAGCAGTCCTTGAGAATTTTGCTCATAGCCATCAAGAAGAAGGGAAAGAAGTTTTGGTGTTTATAGGCCACGAAAATGATCAATAGTGGCCTCAACAATCACAGAACAAAAAAGAACTCAACAAGCCCGTGAAATCTCTACATTAACATTTCCTGTTGTAGAGTTGCATTGCATAAAACTCTTCATCAGTACTTCAACCCTATCAAACTTAAGATGGCAGGACTTCTTTATCCAATTTCAACATGACAATGCTGGATTCAGATACACAGATAGAAGAACAAAGGCAATCTTTTCCGATTAAAGTTTATTATTTCAATTCTTTTCCTTAAGGAAAGGAAATGTCAAGAAACTGTTCAACAAAAAAATTAGTTTAAGCTGTTGGTTGAGATCCATGAATATTTTATATATTAAACTTTAACAAGAAAAAAATAAAATAAAATTGAAGCCAAAATCTCACTGTAGGAAATTCTGTTCAGGATCTGTGAAGTCTTTGGGATTGTGAGGCTTGAACTCCTCATCATGCACGGCAGCTTGATCCCACGTATGGGGAAATGGATCTGAAACATCTGACATTTCTCACAAAGTTGCTTTCACCTGCAAACCCCACAAAAGAAAGAGCCGGCAGTCAAGGAGAACCAACTCAAATTCATAAATTCTGGTTTAAAAAACGTAAAAAAAAAAAAAAAAGGTCATGCAAGTGGGACATGCGACCTTTTTAACAAGAGAACCATACGATCAGAACCAAAGACAAAACAGTCCAGTTCTGGCTTATATAGTTGAAGAAGAAGCTTGTAATTGAAAAAGAGAAACAGCGAGACTGTGAGCCACGGAGGTGAGTCAAAGGCTCAAGCAGAGAGAAAGATGACAGATAGCTAGTCAGCAGCAGCTCCGAGGTTCAGACAGCGGTTGAGTGCGTAACGACGACTTTGCCCATCTGCATCGAGCACCATCTGTCCTTGTGCGCGCCCGTGCGTCTGGTCCAGTTGGTGCTGCCCTCTCCCATCTGTTTTGTCACTTCATTCCACTTTCAACAGACGCGTGGTTCGCACGGCGGGTTGCCCCTCCAGCATTTTGTCGGAAGTCCAAAGCTCAAAAGTGCCTTTCAAAGGATTGATTTTCCTTTTTGTCCCCTTGGATGGAATTAAAATTCTCCTTTGTGATGAAAATTCGGAGAAATTAAAGCAACAATTTCATTTTCACCAAATACAAATCTGGTCTGATCTGTAATTACGTTGCTTCCTTGGAATTAATGATATGTGTTAGATACTAAATGAATCAGTTTTGACAATTTTACTCTCAATTATTTTGCCGATAAAGGGGAGACCCACCTCAATTTAGTTTTTATTTTTAATTAATTAATTTAAATTTAAATTTTTGTACCGTAAAACTCACCCTAATAGGGCTTTTTAAATTTAATGACTTAATAATATTGAAAATGAGTATAAAAATATTCATTTAAGTTTAACAAAATTTATGTGATAATTTTTTAATAAAATATTAAATGAAGACAATAATATATAATCATTAGTATCCGTCCATATATGAATTCACTTTTTATTTTCAAAAAGAAAAAAAATCATGCCGATAGATGTTTACGATTACATTATTTGTTCTTGATTTTTAATTCAGAGTCGCGATTGCTGTGGTTTGGTGGTTTCAACCGTGATCGAAGCGTACTTGAAAATAATCAAATACCATTTTTAAGCTTTCTTTGTACTAGCCAAGTGGTCTCATGAACCAAGTTCAAATACTGTATTAATTAAGTTCGGCTGTCCACGCTAGACTCAAAGCAATACGAGAGTATAGCAAAAGAAAAGAAGATAAACCAAGGCCCCCAACAAGTCGTTTTAATGGCATGTGCAGGCGTTTCTCAACCCCAGTTAGTGGGAAGCCCCTGTTTTGGAGGAGCGACTGCACTGTTCTGTCGTTAGGTAGTTTCCAATAAAAATGCAGCTGATCTAATGGGATTGGAGATCATCCACGCAAACCATAGGTGCACCACTGTTGCTTGTCTTTCTTACCAGTGTACCAAGAAAGAAACTCATAGAATGATGCATTCATATGCAACCACATGCACGTATACACAAGTGGTCACATATGCGAGATTGAGTTGACTGATAATTTCTGCGAGTTAATAGCCGCAGAACTCAAGGAAGATATTACAGTATCTTCAAGGAAGCCGACTTTAATATTCCACCGTATGCTTGTGGCAATTTTCATCGATTCCTAATAAATGGGAGATCAAAATAGTTATTCGTTAATTGTTATTCATTCCTTGAGGCTCCAGCTAGCTAGCGATATCTTCAATATTCTAACTTCAACGAAGACATTGCATCGAATTCCTAATTCCATTTAGATAATATTTTTAGAAGAAGCCCTTTGCACAATCAAAAGGCCTCCTTGCCTTCTTGCTCATTGCATCAATGTACTCTGGCCACTACATTCCCCAGCTTGCTTTCCAAGTACATAAAACGCTGGTTATTGGGGATCAAGAATATTCTAGTTTTACTCAAAATACCGAATGCGAGAAGGGAAAAAGTTCTAAATAGAATCTTTTTTTTATATATAATTTTTTTTTTTTTTAAAAAAAAAAAGAAGCAAAAACCATTTCTATAAAACATTAAACTAGGTGTTTGCTACCCAAACAAAAAAAGTGAGTATGTACAGAAAGTCCTTATAAGTCATTAGCAGGGCTGCCTTCTCCATGACTGCAAGGATAATCGCACAACTTTAGTAGCAATCAAGAAGTCCTCGCTAATGGGAAAAAGCGGAGAAAGAACCTCAAGAAGATATGTATATTTCAAACTACATGTTACATATGTTAAACAATATTTGAAATATGGGGGGTTTTCAATAATTTTGTTTACTCCAATGAAATGAAAGAAAAAAAAGCTTCCATAATCCTTGAACTGTATAGTTGGACTTGGATCCCTCTCAGACCTTTCTGACTACCAACTTCTGTTCGAGTATTCTTCATGTATAATCATCAGTTGCTCTGCTACCTGCACAGGGGTGTGAATATTCGTTAGCATCTATGGACAAGAAGTTTCAACAAATCCATAATCCACAATCTATACTATATATAAAAGGGGCTTAGCTACATGTAATCAAATCCCATTGATATTTTGTACACAAGAAAAACAAATATTGATACTATATTATATTGTTCAGAGCTTTCTGGGTTCAGTTGAGTCCACATTTTGCAACAGATATGTGCAAAAGCTATGCAAAATGCTCTTATAATTTAAAAGAGAAAGATCTATAATCACCCATTTTTGAAAATCAAAACTTAGGAATTAAAAAATGCAATCACGTGTATCCCAATGAAATGCAACCTCTGTTGGTATCATTAGAAGGGAAGGAAACTGCCAATCAAAAGAAAATCCAATAGACAGATACCCCAGAACAGGATCACATTTGATCGTGAATCGTGATTCATGCATATAAGCCATTGGTGACAAAGAAATATGGGGATACCTCCTCGATGCTGCCGTCCTCAATCTCTGTGTTGAAAGAAAAAAGCATGCTTTCGTGAAGAAAACTCTCCAAATCATCAACAAGAAGTTGCCCTGCCAAACCCCATTCAACGCCATAATTATCCAACTCATTAAAAAAAAAAAAAGAGGAAGCCAAAGCCCAGTTAGTAGTATTACAACATTCAAGCGAAAGACAAAATGATAACCAATCCATTATATATACCATTGGATTGAGATAACCAAGAAAGTATATCGGCGGCGAGCTGGTGGGATTTTTCGAGGGAATCGTGGCCACCCCACCGATTCTGAACCGCCATTTGCAGGCCATTCCACCTAGAAAGCAGCGACGCTATGTCCTCATGGAGAAGAGAGAGAGCCTCGGGCTTTTGATTGAGATGGCTGTTTTTGGCTATGGATTCCATTTAAGAATCTTTGGCCTTCGGTTCTGCTCTCCCTCTCGCCGTACCCCAAAATAAAAAAATAAAAAAAAAGGAAGAATCCTCTTCCTATTCCCCCTTCCGCGGGCGGAGAGGAACGGCGAGGAGAAGTTTTTTTTTTTTATTTAACCTTTTTGCATCCCGTCTTTTGCTTTGTCTTTGAGAAGGTTAAAAAAGAGAAAGAGAAAAGTTTGGGTTAAAAGACAGAGAGACTCGGTTAAAGGTAAGGGAGAGGGCGCACCACAAATTAGATTGAGTTGCATATGAAATACATGCAAGGTTTCTTCAATTAAACAAAATATTGTAATTATATCTCGATATGATATTTATAAGTAAAAATTAAATAAAAAAAATACACCATTTAATATATTAATAAATTTAAATAATTTTAAAATCTAATGTTAATATTAATAAAGGTAAAATTTTTATTATTAACGATAAAATTTAATATTTATTTTTACTTGTAAAGTATTTGTGTAAAAATTAAATTTAAATTAATAAAAAATATTAAAATAATAATCAAATTATTACATCAAATAATTATATGCAAAATTTTAACATATCATTTTATATATAATAATTAATTAATAGTCAAGAAGAAGCAGTCACTTAAATTGGGGTTCGATTGCTAGTCTCCTTACTTTTTTTTTCTTTTTATTTATTTTTTTTCAAAACTCTCTCAACGGTTAAAAATAATTAATTAATTAACAATCATAATAAATTAATATTTATTTATTTTTATTAATTTTGCCTATCATGTTATCTATCTTGAATTGATTAAATTGAATCATGGAAAAAGAGAGGCATCGATAATACAATACATGTACATGCATTTGATGCGTGACTAGATGCAAGCATTTGTAATGCCATCATTCTTCGTTAAATTACATATTTAAAAAATTAAAAATGTATAATAAATAACATTCGAACGTGTGGTGCATATATATATATATATATATATATATTTTAATTATTTTTCCGAAAGGTCAAAGGAACTGGACTTCCTTTTAAGTTTTAAATATCCATTTGTAAATCCACAGTCCTGCTTAAACACGGTTTAAGGTGTCCGACTTGTCCAGCTGGGGCTCCGATTCTTACATTTGCTGTCCAAAACCACGCGGTTGTACAAGCACTTGCTACTAACCCGGATTTTCAAGTTTTGGCGCCACGGAACGAGCGATGAATGCCGCGGCCATTCGGTCCCATGCCCTTCCGCCGCACCCCCAATGCACTCGCCTCCTGCCTGGAATTCGCCGTCGCAACTCGCTCCTCTCTCCTCGGGCGTGCCGCCCATGCCGAGATCATCAAGACCCTGTGGCATCCACTCCCTTCCTTTCTCTCCATTCACCTCATCAACATGTACTCCAAACTCGACCTCCCGGACTCCGCCCAGCTCGTCCTTGAACTAGCCCCAGAACGATCCGTCGTAACCTGGACAGCCCTTATCTCCGGCTCCGTCCAAAACGGCCATTTCTCCTCTGCTCTCGCCCATTTTTTAGAAATGCGCCGGGAAAGCATTCCGCCCAATGATTTTACTCTCCCATGCGTTTTTAAAACATCCACTTCACTTCGGTTGCCGCTTGTGGGTAAACAGCTTCACGCCTTTACGGTTAAGTCGGGGCAAATCCATGATACGTTTGTTGGCTGTAGCGCGTTCGACATGTACTCGAAGCTGGGCCTTAGATGTGAAGCAAAGAAACTGTTTGATGAAATGCCTGAGAGAAATCTCGCAACGTGGAATGCGCATATTTCGAATGCAGTGCTCGATGGAAGGCCTAGGGATGCTGTTAGAGCATATATAGAGTTTCGTCGGGTTGGCGGAGAGCCTGATCTGATTACGTTTGGTGCGTTTCTGAATGCATGTGTGGACGCATTTTATTTTGAACTGGGGAGGCAGTTGCATGGGTTTGTGATTCGGTATGGGTTTCAAAGAGACGTGTATGTTTGCAATGGCCTTATTGATTTTTATGGGAAGTGCAAGCAGGTTGGATTGGCCCAGGTGGTTTTTGATGGGATGGAGAAGAGGAATGCAGTTTCGTGGTGTTCAATGATGGCCGCATGTGAGCAGAATGGTGAGGAGATGAAGGCTTGTGAGCTGTTTTCAAAGGGTAAGGGAGAAGTGGTTGAGCCAACAGATTACATGATTTCAAGTGCTATCAGTGCTTGTGCAGGGCTTGCTGGACTTGAATTGGGCAGGTCAATTCATGCACTTGCTGTGAAAGCTTGTGTGGAGGGTAATATTGTTGTTGGTAGTGCACTTGTTGACATGTATGGGAGATGTGGAAGCATTCAGGATTGTGAACAAGCCTTTTGTGAGATGCCTGAGAGGAACTTGGTTACTTGGAATGCAATTATTAACGGTTATGCACAGCAAGGGCTTGCTGATATGGCCATATCGTTGTTTGAAGAAATGACATCTGAAGTGAGACCAAATGATGTGACCCTGGTGTGTGTATTGTCAGCTTGTAGTCGAGGAGGCACAGTCAAGCTGGGAATGAAAATTTTTGAGTCAATGAGGCCTATTTATGGGATTGAACCAGGTGCTGAGCATTATGCTTGTATTGTGGACTTATTAGGACGTGCTGGGATGGTGGAGCATGCCTATGAGTTTGTTCAGAAAATGCCTCTGCCTCCAACAATTCCAGTTTGGGGTGCACTGTTAAATGCTAGTAGGGTGCATGGGATGCCAGAGTTGGGCAAAATTGCAGCTAATAACTTATTTGAACTTGATCCAAAAGATTCCGGTAATCATGTGCTGCTTTCAAATATGTTCGCTGCTGCTGGCAGGTATAATAACTGTTTAAAGCCAACCTCATCTTTCCCTTTGGATGCAGCATTTTTTAGAACTACTGCTGCTTAACTATCTTCCTAGGACTTTAATAGTCAACTTTGCTGACTTTAAATTTTCTATGTTCCTTTTGTCAGTGATTACTATGCTTTCCAAGTACTCAACTAGCATCATTATAAGCAATGGGTGGATTAGGAGCCATGAGGTTGTAGTTTTGGGGAGAAAGGGACTTTAGATCCCAAAATTCCTCTGAAAGTCACTATCCCACAAAATCTGTGACTCTGCAGACATAGAAATTGTTGGTGTATGCCGGAGTTTTGGAATCATTTGAATTACAAAGATAATCATTGTAGTTAGTTTAATTACCACTCACATGATTTTGTGTCAGGACATACAAAATGCAATTTCCAGAAATTGCAGATCAAGCTCTAACATGTACCTTTGCAATAATCCTGCATCCATTTGGTGTTACCTGTCTGGCTTGCTGATACTTTTTAGTTAGGCGCTGTTTTAGACCAGATTCATGGTGTCTTTATCTGGCATGGTTGTTGCACATTACCTTTTGAATGCATGAATGGTTGCTGTTTTAGACCAGATTCATGCTAGAGCTGCTGCTCATTTTGATTTGATTTGTCTTCTAATTAGAAATAGTTGGTTTAAATAGTTATTTCTTTTTGTATCTCATTTTTGTAATTATTTTGTGTTAACCTTCTATTAACCAGCTGTTTGGATTCTAACGCAGGTGGCAGGAAGCTGCCTTTGTGAGAATTGGAATGAAAAATGTTGGAATCAAGAAGGGCGCAGGCTATAGTTGGGTTGCTGAGAAGAACAGGGTCCACTTCTTCCAAGCAAAAGATACATCCCACGAAAGGAACTCTGAGATTCAAAACATGCTAATCAAGCTAAGAATGGATATGAAGGCCGCCGGCTATGTGCCTGACACAAACTACGCGCTTTATGATTTAGAAGAAGAAGAGAAAATGACAGAAGTTGAGTACCACAGTGAGAAGCTCGCCCTTGCCTTTGGTCTTATAGCCATTCCTCCTGGACTGCCAATCAGAATTACAAAGAATCTCAGGATTTGTGGTGATTGTCATAGTGCCTTTAAATTTATCTCAAGAATTGTTAGTAGAGAAATTGTTGTCAGGGATAATAATCGATTTCATCGCTTCCGGGATAGTCAGTGCTCGTGCGGAGACTATTGGTGATAATCTTATAATCTTTATTTACCTTGCAACTGTTATGTAATTGCAAGATTGTCATGGCAATGTAAGCTAGCATAATTCTGATTAATCACTCAAGAAAATCACCGAAAGACCCTACTCAATGAAAACCTGAAGCAATCTGAATTCCAAGCTTTTGATTGTTACATGTCTATTTTCTATAAAAATGAGATTGACGAGAGAATTACATGTCTATTTACCTTTGCCTCTAAATGATACATGGACTAAAAGGGGAAGGGACAAGTCGGCTGAAGGCAAGTGGGACTTGACAACTCGGAGATAGGGGTAGTGAAGAACGCCAAGGAAGAAGAGGTGGGGAAATGAGATTTGTCGATTAAAAGACAGGGACAGAGGATAAAGAAAGGTTGGGGATTGCGCTTATTTTTTTGACCGAATTGGAGGAATGGTGCGTATAAATTTAAAAAGGAAAAAGAAATTAGGAAAAAAAAGCAGCCTACCATTGACTCCGGAAGAACATTGTTGATTCATCCAATCGGGCCAAATGAGAATAATTAAACTCTAATCATCATATTAGCGGATAACCCATAGATAAAAGGCACGCTTATCATCTCTTATATTCGGTTAAATAAACTTTGGATCAGAGCCTGCTTTGAGTTCCATACAATATATTAAAAAAAATTAAAATTTAATATTTTTGTTAAAATATGACATGACTGTGTAATAAACACAAAAATATGTGCAATAAATGGGTAGAAATGTGAAATAAAATGTTAATAGACGTGAAAATAGTGATATTATGAAAAAAAAAAAGACATAATATGCAACAAATTGAAAAAAAAAAAAAGGGAAAAAAAGTGTAATTATTATGACATTAAATGGATTCATCTCCAATAAATTTTATAGATTTAAATAGACAAGTAATTAACAACTGAATTCAGACAAAATAGGAATTAAAAAAAAAAAGACAATTACACGATTTTGCAAATAGTAAAAGACTTATGCAAAGAGGACAAAAGAATTTTTTGTTTCTTTAGTTGTCTTTTTTTGACCCAAGTTTTCTTCCGCAGCAGCTAAAACCATAAAGATCATCACTTCCCCAGAAAGGGAGAAAAACACAAGACAGGAGTCGAGAGAAGAATGGCAATTGTCGAAGGAGCACGCCTGGACCATATAGCGAGGGAATCCTCAGACATTGTCCGCCTCGCCAATTTTTACAAAGAGGTCATATATTCCTAAAACCATCTTCTTTTGCAATTTCATTTCCTGAGGTACAATGACAGGAACAGCCGTTCTACTTTCTTCTTTTCTCTTCCGTTCTGTCTGTGTAATGGGTTTTTGTGTGTAGGTGTTTGGGTTTGAGGAGACAGAAGCGCCAAAATTCGCGGGTATCAAGGCGATATGGCTGAACCTGCCCCAGTCTTTCACCCTCCACTTAATCGAGAGGAACCCCTCCTTTAAGCTGCCTGAAGGTCCGTACAGCGCCACATCAGCTGTCCTGGATCCCGCCCATATCACCCGTGGCCACCACGTCTCCTTCTCCGTCCCCAATTTCGATTCTTTTGTCCAAGTTCTCCAGGTCTCTCTCACTCGCCAACATCACCTCTTTCTGTTGTTTGTGAAATTGTTTTATAAGATAAGACCCACTTGTTAATAAAATGCAAATGAAATCTCATGTTGGTTGCTTAATTATGTTGATGTGGAACCTTAGTAAGGTGTCCTAGGAACCTTTGTCTAATTACCAACCGGAGCACCTTAAACTGTTTCATTGGCTACTTCTGGTGGCTGCGTGTAATTGCTAAAAGCTAAAGGGAATCAAAACCCTTTTTAAGGGTATTTTGTTTTCAAGTTTTTTTTAATTAAGTTGGTGAAATAATGGCTGAACCGGCTGTGGGTAATTCAGGAGAGGGGAATAGAGACTTGTCGAACAACTCGCCCAGATGGGAAAGTCAGGCAGGTCTTCTTTTTTGATCCAGATGGTATGCTTTTGTGACCAGCAGAATTTCTGTTGCTTAACTACAGATAATTTAGAAATTGAAAACATTATCTTGTTGTGCTTCGTGGTTGTGTATTGTGCAGGTAATGGATTGGAGGTTGCGAGTCGTGATGAATAGGCTTTGCTTGCTCCCCCACTCTGTGGCATTAGTTCAAGTGTATTGTGTACCAATTGTAAGAAATAAAACAAAATGATGTGATGACAAGCCGGAACAGAATGCTTATGCATTCTGGTTATTACTAAATTTTATGGTCATGTAACCATGGAGTTTTAGATATTTCAGTTTTCTTCTGGCTATGTCCTTAAACCCTATCTTTAGACCAACGTTGCCCTAAGTTGACAACTAAGCCAAAAATTGCTGCCACATGTATCTTTACAAGTTAAAGCACCTCAGTCTTTAATGGAAGGCATATCAACATATTTCCTGTGCTACCTTTCAATTTCAAACATCCTTCTTCACTTGCACTCTACACCTTCTTGATTTGTGATTTGTGCTCTGCACATTCCAGCAGTTGTGATTTGTGATTTGGAGTGAAACAAATTACTAATTCTAATCCATGAGGAAAGAAAAAGAAAAGGTTCAATATTGTAACTTAACATGAGTCAGGGCCAGCCAAGAAGGCCCCAGGCAGGCAGAGGAGGACCATGGCTCCTGAAGATGCAAATATGATGCAGGGTGTGGAAACCATGGTGCTTGGTTAAACCCAAAAGGGTAGCGCAGCTGCTACCATGCAATCTGCAGCAACTTGAAATGAGCAAGCTGGAGCTGTTGGCCACCTTGACCTCAGCGATGCCACTGCGGGCCAAGGTGTCACGGTCACCAAGACTGACCTCCCCACTGCCCACATAGTCACTGAAAGAGTTGCCGGATAGGTCTTTGTCTCTGCCTCTGTCTTCGTCTAAGCTCTTACAATTAACAACATTGATGGTGTAAATTTTGTTTATGGGTTTCAGGTTGTCCAACAATATGTGGAAACTGTGCCAGTACAAGCCACAGTAGGAGGGGTCCGGATTGCAAGTACCATAGGAGAAGCACTGGAAGTCACGACACAGACAGCCGGTGACAAGCCAGTTGATCAGAGGGATACTGCTGCAATTCAAGCCGCAGAAGTAAGAGCCACCGGTGCCAATATAGTAATTCCAGGTGGCCTTGCTGCCACAGCTCAGTCTGCTGTGACTTACAATGCTACAACAGTGCATGATGAGGACAAGATTCAGCTCAACGCTGTTTTGACGGTAACTACATGGTAGAATTTATGATAAAAGACCTTCAGTTAATGTATTGAGCAATCAGAACATGTCGACGATACGATCGTGAAATATTGTGTGGCAGGCCGCAATGGTGAAGCTGCTGGTAGATAAGGTGGTGACAAAGGCGGATGCTGAAAGGGCAGTGAGGGTGGAGCTAAGGAACAGCCCCCAATCTCTCCATCCACTCTGGTGGTGTGGCTGCTTCAATGACTGCAGCAGCCAGGCTCAATGAGAGTGTTAGTGTTTGACAGCCATACATAGATACATAGCACTATATATGATAATACCTTGTGAATTGGGACGGCCATGTAATGTAGAATGAAATCCACATTTCCTGTGGATTTGGACTAGTGTTTTTGTTTGTATTTGGTGAGAGGTCATGTATGGTTTGTTCCACGAGTAACGTTTGTGAAGCAGGACATTGGAGGGTAATGTGTTCGCTGCTCCGGAAATGTGTTTTTGCCTGAAGAAAATTTTGGGGTTTTCGCATAGGAAATCACAAATGGTTCACGAGAGTTTGTAGTTGAGTTAATCTCTTCCCAAATGCTCGTTTTGATGATGCTTGATGCCCACAGTAATCTATCTGTGTAGTAATTTATGCATGCTGAAATATAACAACACTGTTCTGAAGGAATTCTTGGAAAGCAATACAGAAAGGTAATGCCTTTTAATTTGGACGAGTGGGTAAATCAAGCTATAAACAGCCTTTTTGACTACAGCACAAGCTGGAGCAAGTAGTCCGCGTCTAATGAGCGCAGATCGGTGCTGTCCAAAGACTCGGGCGCCACATCTATGTAGGCTTGGTTCCATGTCATAACAATCCACGAATTTCTGAATAAGCCGTTGGGAAAAGAAGGGGCCCTCTCTTTTGATGGACAGGAGCGCATGGCATGGTGGGCGTGATGCCGCCTATTTTTTCTTTTCCCTTTTTTTTTTTTTTTTAAAAATTCGGATAATGTGTAGACAATTAAATTAAATGTAAAATAGATATTAATTTTGTGTATTTACTACTTTTTAATAGATATATGCACGTCATATTTTACTTATTTGCATATTAATTGCATGTACATAATATGATTGTTTTTCTTAAGGTGAGAAAAAAAAAAAAAAAAGTAGGATCCACGCAAAACTCGCACTCGTCACCTCAATGTGTCTCGTAACTTGTCCAAGGCTTCTGTCCATCTATTTTTCTTCCCTTTGTCTGTATGTGCTCCGGATGCGTAACAGTGGCTGACACTGTCAAATACTTAAATAATTAAGATGCTTTCTTACAGGTTACAACGAAGTACATATCTAAGTTTAAGATTCAACTTTGCTTTTCATTTTCCGTTGCTTTTGATTGAAATGATGCCAATAGCAGATGCGAAAGTTGCTTAGAAGTCAAATGTCGTGGGATCAGCTTGAATAGTTGAATCAATACGTATTTTCTGTACATACACATAACGCAACTACTTCACAACATAGACATAAACACAATCATTAACTACTTAAGTTAGTTTTAAGTGGTTGCCATGGTTTTGGAGCGTAGAAGGGATCAAGGAATCAAATTTCCTTATCTCTGTTCACATCTACGTTCAGTAGATTTAATTAGGGCGCAGTTAACCACTTACAATCCCGATGTTTTTTTTTTTTCATTTATTTAAATAAATGACCACCACTTTGTTGGCTGTACTTACCACGTCTATCACATGAGAACTAGAACTTTATACTAACAGTTGTAATACAAAGTGTCATGGCTTAGAATTCACCATGGATTTCACGGTCTGTCTGTCTAGCAATCAATGTTATGACTATCCAAGGGGGACGACCAAGTACAAGTCGATAAGACATATCAATGGGAACCATCGAGGTTTCAGGCACGGCTGCAGTTGTCCTATTCAAACCAATGGCACAAATGGGTGCGTCCTTCTGAAAGTGATGAGGAAACCAATCGTTTGCAATTTACAGGTGGGAAGGACATGTTCACTCGTGAGCCACTTATCCCAGCAAAGTTGAGCAGAAAACAAAAAAACAAAAAAAAAAAAAAAAAAAAGAGGTGAAAACCACAGTACGATTTATATGCTGTCATTCACATTGTTTCTGTTCCAAACAGAAAGCAAAGATGCTTTCTTCTTTTAGAGAAAAGCCGCGTTAACTTTGAGGGCAAAGTTTTGGTTCGAAGCACTTTGTTGGGACATAGATAACTGGAGCATGACCTGTATTACGAAATTGGTCGCGATTATGATGCCACTTTACTGGTCATTTTGGTGAGAATTCCTTGGCCTTCGAGCCTTCAGATACACGGAAAATGAAACGGAAAAGGCTAGCCTGTGCTGGGGGGGGGTGCAAGAGGGAACAGCACTTCCCATCAGGAGCTGAATTCGATCGGAGAGCCTGTGACTTTCTTTTTTTTGACATGGCACATGTAATAGCCGAAACCCTGAAGTAGACGAGACGGGACACGAGCACACCTGAAAGACAGGTCCGGTTTGACCGGGGCATAATTCAACTTCAACTAGGGTATGATTCAGGTGCAAGCAAATTTGTGAATGTCAAAATAAAATAAAATAAAGGAAGCCCTCGTTGAGCTACTTTGTTTGTGGATGCAACCACCTCCACAGGAGCGATTTTTCTTTTCATTTTTTTTTTTTCTTAGGTACAAATTAAAGTTTACCTAAATCCAAATATCATCAAATAATTTTGCTCTTGTAGCAGACTAGCCCAAATTAGTTGAAACAAATTTCCTTGACTTTAGTGTGGGTATTGAGTTAAATAAATTCCTCACCCCCTTGATTTTAAAGATTGGAACGGTCATTTTTCATTAAGAAAAAGCACCAAAAAAAAAAAAAAAAAAGAGAGAAGGGTTTGCCATCTCTGTAGTTCTGTATGTTACTTCGTTTAAAGTTATTATATTACTATAAATAAGTAAAACATGTATATAATTTATTATTGAAGAGATTTAAATTTTATTTTGAGTGTAAATTAGAAGAGGATGGATGAATTTCATAAAAGAATATAAAAATATTACACAAAAAAAAAGAAGTTATAACATATTTTAGTTTCTAGAAAACTCCCATACTAAATCTTAACGTAGCTCACAACGCTAGCGCCCACCAATTGACTCGAATGGTAATTTTAAAAAACAATGGTAGAATTAAAATAATCACTTAAAAAAATTTGTAAGCCTAAAATAGATAAATGACCTTTTATTCATTTATTCAAAAAATAAAAAAATGCGACGTATATAAATATTATAGACGATAAATGATCTGAATCGTCCATTACAAAAACAAAATTTGGATGATCGACGATTTAAATTACATTACATCACTTGTATAGTATTTATGTGTCTGGTGTAGTCTTAATAAACTCTACATTTATTTTCTTTCAAGAGATCTGGATTTTTATTTAATATAATTCATTTATGATTTTAACCAAAATTTATTTAAAATAATAAAATAATTTTTTATAATATAAAATAATAAATAAATTATACTTTAAAAAAATAAACATAATAAATATCTAGTTACTAGATTTCTACACCACTCTTCTAACGGTGCCATCTCCCAAATAAATACACGCCATACACTCTTCTCCTCTTTTATCTTCCCGTCACATACAGCCGCGGTTGGCGGTTGCACTCTCTCTCTCTCTCCCTCTCTCTCTGGGAAATATCATTATTATCAGGACGAGAATGCCCACCATCTTGTGGAAGAACTTGCTGAAACTATGCTTGCCCACCACAGTCCCACCATCACATCCTTCGTTACCCTCACAACAAGATCATAGCCATCCATTACCATCATCATCGTCGTCGTCGTCGTCGTCGTCGTCACCATCATCATCATCATCAACTGTCCCTACCAGCGCCAACGCAACCTCAATCACCATGATCAAGAACTTCAACTCCATTTACGAACTCTCTTCTTCTTCCACCTCCAAATCGCTCAGCGCTCCCTCCACCGACTACTTTACTTCCTCCGACTCCGACTCCGACACCGACTCCCCGCTGCCAGATTTCTCCACCGTTTTCGCCTCCCAACGCTTCTTCTTCTCCTCACCAGGCCAGTCCAGCTCCATCATAGAGTCCCGGCCGGACACAACATTGCCACCTTCTCATCATCATGCGCTGCCCCTCCGAGGTGGTGTTGCCGTCAAGAAGTACTCGCCGGACCCTTATGAGGATTTCAAGAATTCAATGAAGGAGATGATCGAAGCAAGAGGGCTAAGAGACGTGAGAGCTGATTTGGACTACTTGCACGAGTTGCTCTCCTGTTATCTTATTTTGAATCCTAAACACACCCACAAGTTCATCATTAGTGCTTTTGCTGATACAATTATCTTCTTGTTGTCGTCATCATCTTCCCCGGAATCTTCCATTAGCCAGAAATTTGATTGCCGCAGGCAGCCTAATGTTTCCCATCAGTTATAAATTAGTAGTTCAATCTTTTTTCTTCTTCCTCCTCTTTTTTTTTTTTTTTTTCTTTATTAGCTGTTAAAAAAGGAGTCAAAGTAGATGGATACGCTAGATTAAGTTTTCCGACAATTTTTTTTTCCAAAATAAAAAAAAAAAAAAACCTTGTATTTTGTTGGGAATCGTTACCTTGTCTTTCGGGATGCTGAAAAGAGATGTTTCCATGGAAGAAGACAAGGGTCAATGCAATTCACAGTTTGGAAACCAAGGAAGCGTGGGGTGTTAATGTCTCGATGTATGTTATAATTAAATTTTCAAGCTTTTTCGGGTAAGAAACTCCACATAAAGTTTGTTTTCTTGCGTAACTTTCACTTGATGGCTGATTGACAATTGTAATTGGCTAATTGATGAGGACAGTACTAACGTTCATTTACGGCCTTTTCTGAGTCCGTTGCGGTCTAACCTTAGTCTAGTGGGCATTAAGCTATCTTCCCTCTCAAAAATTCACCCGGTGAAAAAGATAAAAGAAGATATAAATCCATCGTGGTCCTATAGCCATAGGCAACAAATGAGTGGCAAATTTTGGTGGGATGAAGAGTCAACCACGCATATTGACAAAGAGCCTACAATCCCGTTCTTAATGCCACGGTAATCAAAGTTGGCTGCCGCGGAGTATTATTTGTTTCTGGTAAGCCATGCTCAATTAAAATTAATGAATATTAACATGCACACAGACAGCGGCATTTCTAGCTATTGTGCAAGGGCCCGGCGTGTAAGAAGTCAATGTGAAATGTGCTAAGAGAAAATTGCAATGATTCAAATACATCAAACATGGATCCAGCAAGGGTCAAACTAGAAAAACGAAAAAAATTTAGAGTAACATTTCGTTTTGAATTGGAGTCAAGCTTCAAAATAAATCGGAGCAGCAAGACACATAGGGATGCATGCATATTAAATTAATTACATCCATTTTTCAAAAAAAAAAAAAAAAAAAGATAAATAAGTCCACAAGACTCTGATAAAATGGTCCGACATTTGGGGTGATATGTTTTCATTTTCACACATGAGAAGAAAAAAAAAAAAAAAAAGTCAAGAGGGTCTAGACAAGCAAAGAGGATCCAAGGAGAGAATGAACCATAATCAAAGAGTAAAAAGATGGACACGAATATAGAAAAGTAATAACAACTACAAGAAAAAGATTTTATACGTCACGTTTAATAATTTACCGAGAGTTGGTAGGGTTTAGGTAAGGATGTAACGTTAACACAAGACCCAATTGTCCTCGAGAGCTTCCATTATTAAACCAAGTTGTTCATCTTCGGTGGGATGTGGGCGTGCTTTAAAATCTGAAGGAAATGTGCATCACATTATAGACGCGAACTGTGTCCCCTAAAAGAGGTGGCAAATGAACGGTGTTGATTGATATATAGGATATAGGTTTCATTTTCATTAGGGCATGAATAGGGGTGAAAAATTTCCAATCAACAAAGACTAGGAGAATTTAAAAATGGATTCATGGAACCAAAAACGTGAACGATACAAGACAAATGCACACGTTGGAAGGGTACAAATGAAAATAAGTACAAGGCTATATACAAATCAAAACAAAAAGGAAAAAGAACTTACAAAGATTCTTAATTTAATTTTTATGTGGTGATCCTTTCGGCATTTCGATAAACGACACCAACTTTGAACCAATAGAAGGAGCAAAGTGCGAGGACGGCCTCCAAACTATGGGTACATCTAAACAAGTCCATCGTCTAATGGAACTAAAAAAATTATACACACACATATATATATATAGCAGAGATGAATTTTTGGGAGATTATTCTGATATACGTGTGTGTGTGTGTGTGTGCGTGCGTGTGCAAAACATCAGGATTTCGCCACCATATGTTAGTATCCATCTTTCCGATTTAATTCAGAGAAATTATGTCCATCATCTATTAACATATCCGCAAAAAGTTATTGATCTGGGGAGTGGTCCGAAGTTATAAATCTCAATTAAAAAAAAAAAGAAAAAAGAAGCAAGCACTCTAAATATCAATATTCCTGAATTTGAAATGTTAATTTATCAATTTTTCCAGAATGCAAAGTCGTCCATGTCCAAATAATAATTGACTAGCACATGTACATAAAATTGATACCCTGGAATATAATGGTTCATCTGCCAGCCATGTTTGATATGACTCCACTGTCTTAAACGCATGAGTCCATAATTTATGAAAAGTGAAGCCAAATTTGAATTTCACCAGATGATCTGATGGTCTAGTGGAAGAAACTGATTGCCAATAGGCTTTCCCAGTCATGAACTCATAATTGAGAATCTGCAGTTAGTTGAGCAGCTGTCTTTTAGTGCTGCAGATAATGTGGGGTTTGATCTTCAGTTTGCTCCTTCCCCATCATTCAAATATAATATTATAGTAATAATAACAGTAGATGAATATGGCCTTTTGTTTTGCGTCCTCACCCGAAACAATAACTTTATATTAATTTTTTTTTTTTTTCCTTTTTTAAAGTAAGGCTTGCATCTCAAGCTGTATCTGTTGTCGTGTTATGAATAGAATTCATCTCACTCAACTCCAAACTGATTAAGATAAGCCAATAGCTTTCAAAATCAAAGAAAAAAAAAAAAAGGGTGTTGGATAGATAGTGGAGGGATCAGGAGAGAGCTTCTTTATTCAAGAAAGAGTTGCAAGGATTCTGTCAAATTTGTTTGATTCTGCTAATCTCGTTGCCCGTGCTTTGGCTCTGAGAGAAGTCTCAAAAAGATTGTCATGTTTGTGCCGGAATATCAATGGCTTCAGTTCGTTTGTTCTCCTCGGGAATGCATGGTTTTTTGTTTAAGGTAATGCTTTTGTCAAATTTTAATTCTTGGCTTTGGCAGAGTCCCTAATACTGTTTTCTAATGCCTGCAGACAAAAAACAAGGGATGGTGCCGTCTAATGGTTTCTACTGTGTACTTTTGTCTGATTGTATTTCCTGAAGATCAGAGATGCACTGTCCATGAACTGTGTCGTGTCGTGTCGTGTCGTGTCGTGCGTATTATATTAGAGTTCAAAACTTCAAGAACTAATGTCATGGCCTCGAACCTATTCGGAGGACAACATGTCTGACAAAGTTGGGTCAAATTGTAACGCTCAGTTTTATATTCTATAAATTTGTCAAGTCCAAGCTTCCCATAAACACATGCATACTCCTTTCTTTCTTGACAGCTTGATTGTCCACTACATATAATTTTATGTTATCTTGAATACCGTAATTTCTTTGCTTTTTATATGAAAGAATTACACTGCATTATTTTATTTTGCCAAACAAAATAGTGAAAATAAGAATTGAGACTTTTGATGCATATCTACCTAATGTACTGCGTAATCAATGCACTTAAAGAGATCCCACAATTTATTTTTTTCATATATATATATATATATATTTTTTGTGAGATTTATTTATAAAACAAACTGCACTTTTTTTAAAAAATTTTTATTTTATAAAGATTTAGAAATTGAACATTATATTTGAAATTAAGATAATAACAGTTGCAAGGTAAAAACATCGGCCCAACAAATGGGCCAGGATTAGAGCCCAATGCTTTACTTGCAAAAACAAAGTGCCCAGCCCACAGACCATTGCTAAGAAAAAGATAACTTAAAAGAAAAAAAAGGGCAACGGCATCCTGGTTGATTCTTATCCATCGGAAAAAAGGGAAGACTCGAAGCAAAATGGAACTACCTCTCTCCCTTAAAGCCAAACTCCTCGTTGCGCTACCGTTTCGAGCCGTCTCAAAACGCTCTTCTCAACCCAACCTTGCCGTGCATTTCAAACGGCCAGGCGACCGTATCTCCTCTCCCATCCACCACAAATCCAACGCACAAATAAGAAACCGAGTAGTCCAGATGACGAGAGCCATTGAAGAGAGCCAGGAGGAGATAGCGGAATCGGAGTCGGGGTCGGGGTCGGAGTCGGCGTCGTCAACTGCGGCGGAGATCAAGAAGGCTATGATGGAGAGGAAGAAAGCGGAGGAGGGAGAAAATTTGTGGAGCGGAGTGGCGGAGGAGGTTGAAGAGATCGAGTGGCCCGCGTTCGGTAGGGTGCTGGGTACAACTGGCGTCGTTCTTGGAGTGATTGCTGGGTCGAGTGCCGTATTGCTCACTGTCAACGCCATTTTGGCTGAGTTATCCGACAGAGTTTTCGCTGGTAGAGGTCTTCAGGATTTCTTTAATTAATTTAAAGGAAACGTGTATTAAGAATCGAATGCAAGACGCGAGAAAGCTAAGCCGAGGCGGTTATTCATTCTACCAGTAGCTTTTCACAAATGTTGTGTAAGAATTTTTGTTCTCGTAGTACGAGGGGCTTCCTGATTTATATGAAATTTGAAGTATTTATAATTGAAGCAGCTCTAGAAATGTGTTGGGGCCTGAGGCTCAAAATGGGCCTTTCAGAGTTCACTAATGTAATCAATAAGGTCATACTTGCCAAACGCGGCTTGCAAAAGGCTAAGCAGCTCTATCATATGCACAAAAGATCAAACACAATTCTCCAACTAGGCAAATATTAGTAGACAGCAAGCATCATATATCCAGCAACTGAAGCTTCATAACAAAAATTGCAGACAAATTTATCGATCACGTTTAAGAGGGTAAAAGGGATGATAGTTGTGTGACACCCATTTTAGCTTGCAGGACCCACGAGGACTCCTTGAGAAGAACCTTCCTTCTTGCTACTGTCATCCTTCACATCATTATCGGACCTTCTTATCCTGATTTTGTATTTAGCTTCAAAGTCGGAAATTTCTTTTTTCTTCTTTTCCAATGCCTCATTAAGCCTTGTGATTACCTCCTCTATTCCCTCTTTGTTACGCTGGACAGCAGGCAGGACTTCTTTGATGGTTCTCTCAACCAGTACACCTCCAATCATCCGGTAGCAACGTCTGGATGGGTCGAGTGGCTGTATGGCATTGATGACCAGTGAGTGCTCACTAGCTTCCATCTCAAGTTCAGTGATTTTTGAGTAAATTTGATTGTGTTCTGATCTCAAGGCTGCATAAATGTTTGCAACTGCTTGCTCATTTACCGGTTCCTTTCGATCACCTTCAGCTTTGCTAGCCATGATTCTCTGCAAATAGGGAAGAAAAAACATATATGGATTATCTTGTAACAGTTTAATGGTCATTGATAGAGGTCGACTAACTGCCCTACTTACAAATACGTCAAATTACCATTAGGCTTATGCATTAATTTTTAACTTTTTCTTGAATAATCATGTCTTGAAACAATTTTTAATCACCAGTCACTGCCACCATCTTACAATGACAACAAAAGTTATCCTCCCTGTTCAGGCAATTGTGCTAAAAGATATTCATGACACCAGATTCATTGCATAAGTTTTCATCAACATAACCCAACTATGATTGCAGGGGAAAGCTCGAGACTTGGCTAAAAATGTAGACCAAAAACAAATCATGGAAGGTATCATCAGTCTTACAACAAAAAAAACCCTCAACAAGGTGAAAATTGGCAAAAAAAAGTTTGTGCACTCATGGATAAATCTGTGCAAAAAATGCATTCTCTCCTATTTTCCTGTACACTAACAACATACTAAGAGAAACAAAGCATGATAAAAAGAATTACTACTCAAGAGCACCCCCGCTAGAACAATATGACAAATTACAACTAATATTTGATGATGCCAATCTCACAAACATTGTAAAAGTAAAGCCTTCTAAAAACGGGATTGAAGAAACTTCCCCTTTAAAATGAGATCAAAACGAGATCCACAATTCTCTAGTATTCCCTTTGCAGTTTTGGAATTGATTTGCGCATCCAAAAGGAAAACCACAAGAAAGAGCAGAGTCTACTCTCTCAAATTCCACATGACAATAGATAACCAAGTGATTCACACATTCTCATCTCTATACCACACATGAGACACATCTTTTATCATTAAAAAAAAAACAAAAAAAAGCAGGAGCAGGACAACTAAGAATTACCTTTTAATCTCGAAACAACATTCAATGAAAATGCTATAGGAAACTTGCCATGAAGAAATTAGACTTCTAGGAAGGCAAATTTCAAAAATTTCCCATCAAATGATTGCTCAACCAAAGAAAAAAAAAAAAAAAAGGAAAAAGGGAAAACCCCACAAATCCCTAATGAGCCGCCACCAAGAGAAGCTGTTTCTCAAGCTCAACAATCAAACTGAAAACGTTTAACCATTTAGATTCCCCTCCTTTGCATCCAAACTCTAATTATGACATTACAATCGACAGGTTTCAGCAAGAGTGAACAAGTGCAGAAATCTTCAGACACCGAAGCCGCTTCACTGTTGATTCTTGACACTTTAAGGCGTATGTTTGGCTAAAGAAATGGAAATACTTACTTTTACTTTCAATTTATCTGCTTAGGCGACAGTATTCGATGAAAACAAACCTATAAGATTAACTTTACCTTGAACCTCGAATCTCAACCACCGGTAGAACAAATTGGAAGATTTGCACTGCAAGGATTGTAAGGGATAACAAAGATTCCGGTGGAAAAGAAAGGCGACTGGGCGGCCGACCGTCAGACGCAAGAGAAACGGTGCAAAAAATGTCCGAGAGTGAGAAAGAAGGAGGCGATCGGGCAAATAGGGCTTTTCAGTTCGTTGGACTATCGTGTTATATAGTGCTAATATATATATATATATATATAAGGCATTAAAATAAATTAACGGCAAAATAAAACCAAATAGGAAATAAATTTATTTAAAAAACAAAAAATAAAAATAAAACAAAACAAAACAAAGCAGAAGATACAGTTTGTGTCTTAGATCATTATTTCTCACCACCCTTATTGTTTTTTTATATATTATTATTATTATTATTATTATTGGTACAAGTTCATTATGGTTTGGATGGTATCAATTTGTGATTTCGAAAAATTGTTAGTAACTCAATGGAGTCGATTAGTTTATTTTATTACTTTTTACATTTTTATTTGTCCAATGAGCTTGAAAAGAAATTTGTTGTTCCACTTTGTAACCAAACACCGTTAAAAAACCATAGTCAGTCAACCTGCTGTGAATCAGACAGTCGAATTCCATTTTGCAAGATGCTTCGCTCTTTCCAAACAAACGCCCCCAAAATTAAGGCTAGTTCCAGGCTTCTGGTCCCATTGTCGCGTGTCACCCAATTTTTGGGTGAAAATGTCTCGACATTTTGCAATTCTGCTAAAATACGTCAACTCTTTCAAACGAAAAAGAGACATTTTGTTATCCACATCACTGTGTATCTGTCACAAAATACTTCCATTTGATGATAATATAAATGCAAATGAAAATTCATTTATTTTGTGTATTTATGGATGTATTAATTATAATTAATAATTATAATATAGTAATACTTATTTTGTATGGACTTGTTCTTTTATTGGTTAAAAAAAAAAAAAACGAAACAAAGAACCTGCGCCTGCAAGTCACCAAAGATCATTTATTCAGAAATCACAATACAAAAAAACAGCAATTAAGGTAACCAATATCAGATGAGATGCAGCAAGGTTGAACAAAAATAAACATCAAACAATGGTAACTGATCTTTACTGTTAGAAGAACTAGGTAATAACGAACTGTAACATAACATCCGTCTCAAAACAATGTTCATGTCATATCTAATTTCCCAATTGAAAATCCTTTGATACCAGGGGAAGCTCATGTCTCAAATGTCATGCTTTCTGCTTCTTTCCTGGCAGACTCGAATAGCACAGATGACAGATACCTCTCTCCAAAGCTAGGGAAAACCACCTAGACAACATTAATGACAACCAACTGATTAGTGTTAATCATGGTGATATACAAGGCAAATGGTTGAAAAGCCAGTGCGACGAGGCCTAAACTGATAAAGCTTTTTTACCACATTCACCGCAAACTGGGAAGGAACAATAAAACTTACCACAATGAGCTTTCCAGCATTCTCTGGCCTCTTTGCGATCTTAATTGCGGCAGCAGCAGCACCTCCAGATGATATCCCCACCTGCCAAAAAAATTTACAGAGGCAGAGATGATATGAGAAAGGACATATAGCAATATGTGCAGGAGGAAGAACCAATGTAGCATGCATATTTTGAGAATTCACTAGACCTTCTAGAGAGCATCCTCAGAGGTGAAAATTTAAGGGACCTACAGGGTAGAGAACTTACAAGCAAGCCTTCTTTGTGTGCAATAAGCCTAGCAGTTTCAATCGATTCCTCACTTGATACCTACAAATTGCTCAAAATCAGCAAGCAAATAGCTGTTAAACTAAAACTAGTTAATTGGAACAGACAAGCATCCAGCTTCCATATGTAGGCTTGAAATCAACATGTACATCTCAAAAAGAGAAGTAAAAGCTAAATGTTATAAAGACTGCTGCTAAAATGATTTCGAAGGCATATGGAACTTCATGTAGTGTCTTTGTCCCACTGCAAACAAATAAAAGAAACTTATTCCAAACAAAAACTTTCTACGACTGAGGAACTTTTGGTTATGATTATCAGTAGATATTTGCATAACAAAAAATTATTCCAATCCAGAACAATCAAGAGCATTAAAAAAGAATGCTTAGGCTTACTTGAACAATTTCATCAACAAGGCCAACTTCAAGAACCCCAGGGATAAAGCCAGCACCTATTCCTTGTATCTTATGAGGTCCTTCACGTCAATACATGTGAAATAAAATTAAGAATAGCCAATAACCCGCCAAAAAGGAAATGAAAAAAGAACTACATGTTGCTGACAACATAAGCATAAAAGCAGCATTTATGCATTCAGAATAGACAAAATGGCTAAATGCTAGGAATGAGTTATGACTATTTTCATATAGATGAGCAACAGATTTATCCCGCAAAAATGTATGAAATAGAGTACTGCTACATAATTGCGTTGGTTAATTTTTCCAGCAGTTTTCTAAAGCCTAAAGCTAGTAGAATAATCACCAGGTAAACCACTATGCATTATACAATCTCAAGTGTCTGTATTTAAAAATTCATTTACACGATCTATAATGCCATATATCATATAGTGGTCTGATGTCTAATATTTAAGAAAAGGCCAGGCAATCAAGCAAAGCAGTAAAGTATCCAGTCCTGGCTTTTATACAATACCAAGTGTCTATAACTTAACAATTCATTCCAGCTTTCAGACATTTCTTTCTCCTGTATATAATGTATAAGCCACAAGCCATATGGTAATCTGATGTCTAATATTGATATTTTGTTGGTTATGCACGGAAGCATGTGCAAAAGACCTGAATCATCAAGCAGTTATATCTCATTACATATATAACTCACCAGGTTTTCCCCCAGATAAAACAGGGCTTTCAACTGGCTCCACACCATAAAGCTGCACAAAAGGCAAAAGGCTGAGTTGAGAACAAAAACAAATTTGAGGCACATATAAGTCACGAATTCGGTCTGCTTTAAGCATGCTTAATTACTTATGAATGAATGTAGAACAACATATGTAACACAAGGTCAAAACCAACCTTTATGTTCGGATTCTGTTCTTTCAGGTATTTTCCAGCACCTGTAATTGTTCCACCGGTACCTATCCCAGATACAAAAGCATCAACCTTTCCACCTGAACCTTTCCATATCTCTGGTCCAGTAGTCTCATAATGTACCTATATGAACATGGATACATATAGTTTAAAATTTTCAGCAACTGGCTGAATCCAAGACATTGAGCGAGAAAAATACCTTTGGGTTGGCAGGGTTCTCAAATTGCTGAAGCATGTAAGCATTGGGTGTTTTTGCCAAAAGCTCCTCTGCCTTCTGAACAGCCCCCTTCATGCCCTTAGCAGGATCAGTGAGAACCAACTCAGCTCCAAAAGCACGGAGGATGGTTCTTCTTTCAATACTCATTGAAGCAGGCATGGTAATGATCAACCTGTAACCCTTGGCAGCAGCCATAAACGACAATCCAATTCCGGTATTTCCACTTGTAGGCTCAATGAGAACACTCTTCAGTAGTCATTACCATGCCACAGTCAAAATCAACGAAAGATTAACAGACTACACAAGTTAATCATATTAACAGTACCACTCTTCAGATCATGAATTATTCAAAGGACAAACTTGCCTCAACTATTACGGTAATAACCTCACACCATAATTTTTTTCTTCATAATACTTAAAATGACACCAACCTGCCCTGGAGTAATCCGGCCCTTAGCCTCGGCATCTGCAATCATACTGTAACCAATCCTGCAAGCGAGCCCCACAAATATAATATACCCCACAAATGAGAAAATCAGCACCATATAGATCAACATACGAGGACCATAAAAAAAACAGAGAGAGAGAGAGAGATAATAAAGACTGAAAAAGAGGAACCAAAAAAATGGACCCTCGAGGCAACATAATATCTACTAAACGAGTTTTGAATCAAAAGATTAAAAATAAAAAAATTAAAAATTAAAACAAACTTTAAAGAAACGAGTAGGGACATTGGTTTAGAATGTGAGAAAAGGACCTGTCTTTGACGCTGGAGCATGGTTCCATCATCTCTAGTTTAGCCGCAATACGAGCAACACAGCCATCAACAACATTGTTAAGGTACACCAATGGAGTATTGCCAATTAACTGTAAAACAAACAAACGACTGTGTGACGTTTTGTGCCCCAAGAAAAGAAGATATTAGGGATGTTACGGTCAATGAGGGTTACCCACCTCGGTTACATCTCTAGCTATCTCGTCTCTCTCAAACGCCATAGTTCCAAAATTACTGCAAAATTCACATTACAGAGATCAATACATAATTCCAGGATTAAACAAACCAAATCCTCTCATTTATGATGTATTTATCTATATAATAATGATTTAAACAGAAAAAAATAGCAAAAAGTTACTTTTTTTTTTGTCACTTCCTGTTTCTATTTATTCGATTTTATAGGCATTTAAACAGAAACTTTGTAAAATGCTAACAAATCTGAAAATAGTTGATATGTTTTTTAATCCAAAACATCTTTATATATATATGAAAGCATCTGATTGCGTCACCTTCTAGCTTAAAATACGCCAAACTAAAAACCGAGTTTTTTTTTTAGTTCGTTCTCGTTGAACCGACGCGTCGGCTAGGCGGATACATCTTCGCCCACAAAAGAACGTGAAAAAACACGTATCCCCTTGTCCGTTGAATCTCCCCGATCCGTACCCCTCTCCCGATTATTTGCCAAATTTGATTAACAATGAGCTAAATTTAAGGTAAAAACAAAAAAGAAAACAGAGAGAGAGAGAACAACTGGGGGATTGAGAAGAAAGGAAAAGCTAGATTACCTCAACAACAAGAAAAGAGATGAAGAAAGACAAGACAAGGAACCGGCTACTGTTGTTGTGTCTAAGTGTAACAGTGTGGACGAACATCGAATGGCTATTTGTTTGGTATATATAGAAGTAGAAGTCGTGTCTTGTTCTAATTTTCAAACACTTTTTTTTTTTTTTAATTCCCCTTTTCTCTGTTTATTTGTGAAAATGTACGGGGGCGAGCCGTGGTGCCAGAATCGGATTTTCCCAGAAAAGATTGAAGTCGGGCGGGTGGCAATTGATTTTGGGATTGGAGAGGTGCGTGTATCTGCCCCGAGTTTAGGTCCAAGTTACAACCACGCGAATGATCTTTCTTGGATCCAAATTCAAATTAGTAATGTCCAAGAAAAGAAAAGCTTTAATAATTTTTTTATATATATATAAAATTAGTGCTTTACTGCAAATGTCGTTTTTCTGATTATCCCTATTATTGTTTATTTGAGTCAACGTATGTAAACAATATCTAACAACGTTTTTTTCAAGAATTTGGCTTGTGTAGCATTAAATAGTCAACGCATTTATCACATTTATTGATAATAAAAAACCTGCATTGAGGTATTTATTAAAATTATAAATTACACATTTTTAATATATTTATGTATAATTATAATTAATGATAAAAATTACAAATATGTGTGTATCAATAATGATAATAATTTGATGAAATTACCGAAAACAATAGGTAAAATTGACTAAATTTATGCTTTTATAAAATATATTTTCTCTCTTTTTAATGTTTTTAGTTTTCCAATCTCTGGAATTTTGCTTTTGTAAGCTATTTATAAATCTTAGCTCCAAATTACCCTTCTTCTTTTTTTTTTTTATCTTATTAAGATCGGCACTATTAAAAACTAATTTTCTTAGCTCTAACTTGAAGACCCTTCAAATGATTGTTATTTGAAGTTCTTGATTACCAAGGCCTTAGAAGACTTGGGCCGGAAGAATCAAGGAAACGAGGGATATTTTTAAGAATTCATATTTTATGATCAAATTTCAATGAATATGCATAAATAAATAATAAAAAAAAAAAAGATTACATTTCCCATTATAACCCACAAAACCCCAGCAAAACCTTATCCTTCCAACCACCACAAACTACGCCAAACACTCACAGAAGCATTTCCCTCTGATTGCCAATCCACAAAGCCATGTCAACCCTCCATTTCACTCCATCTCCTTACATCACTCTCGCCAAACTAAAGCTCCCTACCAATACCAAGCTCTCTTCTTTTACACTCAACTTCAGAGCTGCAGGCAGATCCTGGAAGGCCATAGTTAGATCTTACAAAGTGGTGATTGAACATGAGGGTCAATCGACAGAGCTGGAAATGGAAGCTGATGAGACTATACTATCAAAGGCGTTGGACTCTGGTTTGTCAGTGCCTCATGACTGTAAGCTTGGCGTGTGCATGACTTGCCCGGCAAAGCTGGTAAGCGGCACGGTTGATCAGAGTGAAGGGATGCTCAGTGATGATGTGGTGGAGCGTGGCTACACACTGCTGTGTGCATCCTACCCCAGGTCAGATTGCCGCATTAGGACCATCCCCGAAGAGGAGCTTTTGTCCCTGCAACTAGCAACAGCTAACGATTAAAATTATCGTGTGTGCTTTATGTTTCAATAGAGAACTTTTGATGTTGTGTCCATTTGGTTAGAGTATAACACAAATCATGCCTATTTTTCTATAGGAATGGCATTCCTTGAATCCAGTCTGATATTGAATGGTAAAATGCAGATACTAATTCTGTGTCGTTTCTTCCAAACAATTCCACAGGAGAGAAATTGTTTGGACGGATTGATTTCTGGTTATCACTTTTGGAAGTTAAGCCTACCCAGCATGTCAATGGTATAAAATGTTGCAATAATATGCTGAACTATTAACCAGACAGTCCAACTTAATGATCCCATGACTAAACTGCAGGAAGGATCTGTTTTTATGTACACTTTTATGTGTCCCTAACATGGGAGATCACAATTAGCCAACCACCATAGCAAAAAGCAGACCTGAAACCAAGAATTGACTGATTCTTTATGAGGGGGGTAAAGTCCCTCGTTGTTAAACAGGCGCAACCATCTCTTCTGGTGCCATTGCAAATCCATTCTCACCGTTAAGCTTATGCTTCTTGGTAAAAGTTGATCACACGGCATTTATGGGAAGAAGGCCAAGGCTCAAACGCTGGCCCTTAGAAGCAAACTTTCTTGCCACTGAAAGGGAAGTTACTCGCAACAGAGTGGCGGAGCAATGGAGGAACTCTATGAGATGTTGAAAAGATTTGAATAACCAGCCATAGTCCTTCAGGCAATGGATGAGAGGCCAGCCTTCTGGGTTTCTTTTGCCTCAGCTTCAGCTTATTCGCTGCCAATAATGGGTTGAAGCACAATTTGAGGCTTCCTTTCCCATCTCTCCCATCTTCTCTGAGTGTAAACAGCATCATGAATATCATCATCCTGTGCTCTCTGTAGAATTCATCCAACAGCAGCACAAGCAGCTGCACTCTTTGTCGATGCCAGGTCAAATTTCATGTCCTTAGATATGGAATGAGCAAAAGCCACGACCTTACTAGTATCCCAGTGAACAACAGGCACTAATAGAGGCTCTCGATGTGAAAATGTCAAGGCAGAATGGTTTGTGGTAGGGACATATAAGCCCGATTAAATGTTGGAGCTCTAACCTTTTTTTACTCGTCAACTTTATACTTCATATCAAGCTAATTGTAAACCTCATCATTTTTCACTCTCCGTTGAAGCCGTTCAATTTAGGACTTTGGAGTTGGCATATATCCTTCCTTTTGCTTTCTCCATGGCTATTGTCATCCTTCTTTAAAGCTTCTTTCCTCTCATTTTCCCCTTTGTCCAGTCCTTTACCTCTGAAGATCATCACTGATGGAAGTTAAAACTGCTTTCTAGAAACTCTTTGGAAACTCTATCAAGCTTATAAAAGAGATTGCCTCGGATCCTCATAACGTTCATCTCAGTAAAATCAGGATCAACATCCTGAGAAGAGGCACCATTGCCCCATTCACCTATCGCTCCATCAGAAGGTTTTCATTCTATTTCCTCCATCCCATTACTGCCACGCACACGCTAAACTGAAGGAAACCTGCCTTGGTCATTGCCACGAGTTCTATAACATAACCATTCCAATCGGGTCTTCCATCGGTGAATAAGAGGCGAAAGATGAATCTTGCTCTAGAGTAGTTCCCTAAAATGTTTTTGCCTCTCGTCAACTGAGGCTTCAACAACTTATGTGGCCTTTGGGCCAAAAAGATGCGGCCTTGAGAGAGGAAACTGAAGGCTAATCCTGTGGTGAAACTATTGGGTCTCCACAGTAACAGTGATTACAAGCAGGATGGAATGAATGGGTGACCCTGTTCCCGTAATAGAAACTGAAGGCTAACGGCGGTTCGCTTTGTTTCTTTTGGGGATGGCTTACGGAAGCACCATCACGGCTCACCAGTCTGCCCCTGGGCAACTACAGGCAGATTGAGCCTGGAATTATAAACCCCCCTATCTTATCGAACCTAGGGAGTAAATCGTGGGAAGATTGTCGTAGAAAAAACCTTGCTGAAATGGGCACTGGGGTGAGTCTCGCTCGACCCCCTTTATTCCCATAAAATTCATATAAATTAAAATTTATAATGTCCGAAATAAAAAATTTACTTCTTAATCACGAAAACATTTCCTCGTAGACAACATCTGGACTTTTAAACGCTATGTTATACACCCAATCCCCCTGAACACGCGACCATGGATTAAGAAAGCAAAAACAGGTGGGCCTAATCAAAGGGGAACAAATGCTATCCTGCTTTGATTAATAAATCCGGTAAAAGAACGCCAAAATGTAGATAGCATTGGTTCCATTTCAGACTCCCTCTCTCCCATAAAAAAAAAATATTAATAATAAAATAGAAAGAGGCCCATACAAGAAAGCAAGAAACAGTCTCTAAAATTAATCCTGGGAGAAGTGGCACTTGCAGTCCGTTGATATCGTTACGCTCCCATCCAGATCAATTTCCACAATCCCCTAGCGCTAAAGTTGACCAACATTAGAAATACAGCTTCTTGCCATGTCAAAGCAAGAAGAATGGTTATAATTAACACACAGGCAAAGCTAAGATTAAAACAGTTAGTGATTGATTACAAACAAACCAGTTGAAAGGAAATTTAGATTTTGGTCATCATATCAGTAGTTACCATCTTCAAGAGGTAGTCAACATCTATCGGTAGTAAGCCTGCTGATAAGCTGGTGCAAAACCATTGCCATAGCCTCCATATGCAGGATAACCCAGAGGAACTGCTGGGTATGATCCTGCAATGGGAGGTGGAGCAGCCTCTGGTGAGTAAGCATAGGGAGATGCTGGGCTCCTGCTGCCATAAACTGCTGGTGGAGATGGATAAGCCGACACTCCAACTGGGTACTGGGCATGTGAGGGAGACCTTAAAAATGATGGAGGGGTGGGAAATGATGATACATAGGCATTCGTCAAGCGGCCAGCCTTAGCAGGAGGCATTGGGCCTCCATTGCTGGCACGAGTTCGCTTGTTGGCAGGGGCAACTGCAGCTGGCCTTTTCTTCTCTATCTTGGCCTTCTCTAGCTGTTCCAGGCGTTTCTTGAGGTTTTCTGGAGCGAACTCAGCCTCTAGTTTGTACTCTTCAATGCACTTGATGACAGCCCTGAGTGCTGACTGCTCTTTCCGAACAGCCAGATGCTAAACACAATAATACCAGTTATTTGAAAAGACAAGATTGATTTGATTCTACAAAAGAAGTACGAAAATTTTGCACAACTAACTCTTTCACCTTCAGGGTATCTTGAGAACTGCATAAGCATTAAGCATTACAGCCTTTCCATCAAAGCAAGTTAGCAACAGGTATAACCAGTAGTCTTTTTACCAGGATAGTATCCAGTTGTTGGAAACAAAATCAATCTCAAATATTTTCTGGACACCACATTAAGTCATCTTGAGTGAATAAACTATCAAGCCAAAAAACTGGAAGTCTTATTTTTATGCTTCTTCTTGTAGTTAGTTAAGGCACTTGGTCTGAAAAGGCAGCAAATAAGTGCTGGTGCTGCATTCCATTATTTTACAAGCAGCTTGTTCCCAAGGCACACCAAAATATATGCATCTCTTTAAACATGAGACAGCAATTCTGATCTAACTATTTTCCTTTGTCAAAAGTAAGAAACAATAAGTTCTGAATGCTTAACACCCCACAGCAAAACCTAACATCCAATGGGCCATCAAATAGGAAATAGAAAACTCCAATCCTTTATATGAATGTACCCAAATTTTTAAAATTATTAAATTAACTATAGGTGAATAGGAATTTTGATGAGTAAATGAGCAATACCGCAGATCGACCAATATTGTCAGGATCCTCCAAAATAGAAGCCGCAGACTTCCTAGCATCCTTCAAAAAGGCTTTTAGCAAGGGAACAGGAGGAAACATGTCAACTAGACCAACCTCATACGTGAAATGCACTGCATCAAGTTGCTGTCCTCTACCAATTAATTCTGCAATCATATCTGCACAGGACAACTTATAACAATCAAAATAGTAGACTACAGCATTCCTGCAGTTTAACAAACCATTTCTAAATATTCATAATGTTGACCTAAAAGACATCTCTGAACAGATGGAAATCAATGAAACTATCAGTAGATTGATGAAGGATGTATGATAAAGATCACAATGGAATGAAAATGTAAATTGAACCCTCTAGAAGATTAGCATGTGAAACACCCACAGGAATGCCAACCAAATTGCATGCCAAACTCAATTAGAAAAAAGTACTCTAGCTCATAATTGATACCTTAAATAAGCAACTTAAATGCCAACACTAAACATTTGTGCATTGCATGTTGTGTCTAATTTTAACCATAAGAAAATTTTTTGCCCACTGGCTCATGTAACTCGTATCAATTCATCAGAAACAACAGCAGCACAGATCCAATGATAATAACTAGCTCAACCATCAAGGTTCATATTCTAACAGGTTAAACTAAGGATGTGGCTCCTCAAGATAGAATCCAAAAAGGGTTATCAAAAAATGATAATTAACCCAAATGATATGTCTAACTACTTCTTCCCAAGTCACCCAGGTTTGCAACATACACAAGTTGATAAGCAAAAGCACTCAGTCAAGCTTTGCAATTGTGAAGATACATATGACAAGTTCAAAGAAAACAAGAACTCTACCCAAAGATTCAATGAAACATATTGCATAGCTTCCAATGCCCAAGATGACACCAACCTCTTCTAAGGCTAGGCCATCAGATATACCCGCAAATGGCAGATATGGCTGGTTGACATGACCAACCAACTTCATATTCATAACTCTCTCTCTCTCTCTCTCTCTCTCTCTACACACACAACTCTTAAAAAGTGAACTCTTTCTAGATTCATTGGCCACCATTTTCATGTCACAAACCTTTTTTCTAAGCAATAAACCACACACTATTCTCCTATTTCCGTTGCCACACAAATCCTCGTTGCAGAAACTTATGGATCACACCTCTACCACACCAAATACCAGTTGCTTATTCAATCAGTCATAAACACGAAGACTCTACAAATCCGATCACCCTCTCTATCTCCACAAGCCCTCCACCATAACTATTTTCCCAAAAAACCCCAAAGGGCTTTATTGTTTTAGCATACACCAAGAGGCTGTAAATCGGTACTCTGTGGGGGCAGAAAATTAAGTTTTACCAGCAGAAGCAAAATAATGTAGGCTCAAGAATCCCAGAAAATGTAAAGCATCTATAAATAAATTGAAAGTAAATAGAAAAGAGAACCACAAACCATGTGCAAGCGACAAGACATAGAAGTAACATACCGGGCATTTTCTGGCCCAGACCAAGCGAGAGAGCAAGCTTAGGCATCTGCTTGCGCCAAGCAGACCCAACCACAAGTTTCCTATACAATTCCACATCTTCCTTCTTAACAATCCCAAAAGTCACCAAATGCTGCAAGAAAGTATGCACGTCAGGAGTCTTCACATTCTCAATACCGCCGCGCTCTTCCAAGCTTTTCTTCCAAGTTTCTGCAATTTCCTTAGCCCTCTCCTTCATGCTCGGTGTCACCAGCAGCCTGGACTTACCTATAACCGGGTCCACCGTCACCGGAATCAAGCTCTCTAGAATCAGAACACAAGCCCATCCCAAGTCATTCCCTTTCTCAGTCCTTTCTCCTCGCTTGTCCACTGGAAACACCTCTGATATGGCCTCCAACACAAATTTCGGCGGATCCACACACTCCGTTAGAGCCAACGGAATCTGGCTCCTCAACGCCTCAAGCTCCTTCTTCTTCGTGATCACGAACTTCCAGAACTCCCCGGCCTCCATTTTTAGACAGAAACCCTTGAGACTCAGGAGCATGCCGTCGTCGTCGTCGACCTGGCCGTCGGGATTCTCGCAATCCGGACACTCGAGATATTTCAGAGCCTCGGACTTGCGTTCCTCGACGCGGTCGACGGCGATCTCGACACTGCCGTCGATGGTGACCTCGCGCTTCTTGAACGAGTCGAGGGAGGCCTTGGTCTCGTAGTCAAGGGCCTGGATTTTCTGACGGAGCACCTCCGACTTCCGTCGGATGTTCTGCTCGAGAGACGTGAAGTGATCGGATAGTTCCTTCCAGAGCAGGGTGCAGCTGGTCATCAGAGACGTCTGGCGCTGGAACTCGTCGAAACTCGGCTGAGTTAACTCCGTTAACTCGCCTGGATCGGGGATCGACCCCATGATTGGTGAGGATTTGGACCGGTTAACCAACCCAGTATCTGAGAGAACCACAAATGAAAAAAACCGAACCCTAGAAATTTTAGTTTGTGTTGTTTGAGAGCGAGAGAGAGAGAGAGAGAGAGCGGGAGAGAGGGGAGACGGCAGAGACGGTGACGAGAGAGATAAAAGCTACGAGTAAGAAACTGATGACGTGGAAGAGACAAGGACAGGACACGCGTACTTTTGCTAGAATACGCTGGGAGGTGTTTGGGGGGGGGATTAAGCTGTACCCAACTAGCCACGTGGCCAGAACAAAGGTTACAGAGCATGGAGAGGTCTATGCTAACGTGAGCCAAAGGAGCGCAGGATAAGTGTGGGTGTGTGCTGGTGACGTAAGGTAAGGGAATGTTTGGGATTGAAGTAGAAGACAAGAGGAGGAATGGATTACTTTCGCGGGAACCGAAGACAGATCGCAGGATAAAAGCAAAGCACAGAGAGAGAGAGAGAGAGAGAGAGAGAGGCGAAGTGGTGGCGGTGGTGGGAAAAGGTGGGCCAGCGTTACTGACCATCACATGGGGTAGGATATGATACGTACAACATCACGCACACGCGCGCGCGCACACTCACACGCACACATGTAGGAGCTAGTAGAGTATGAGTACAGAGGCGTGCGTCCATGTGCCTCGGTAATATTCACTTTTATGTTGGATCGTATTGCTTCACAAATCACCCCACTATTTTTCACCCGAATTTCTTTCTGGTTATTATTATTATTTTCAAGAGTTCCTATTTCAAGATAGCTCTGTAGAGTTTTAAGAAAAAATGGAAATCAAATTACATATTAGACTTGTTTAAGCTACCCACACATAAATAAAAAAAAAAAAGAGAGACCGCTATGGTTCAACCCGTGGCTTTTCCTAAGCGATAATATGGTTTTTGGGGGGCTTTGAATGGGTTATTAGAGGTTATTCGTTTGATCAAATTATTGTTATCCCCCCCCCCCCGCCCCCCACCCCAACCACCACCCCATGTTGGTGATTGAGGATTCGTGGATTTTTTACCTGCCCTAATTAGTTTAGGCACTAATGGGATTTGAATTTTAGTGATGGCAAGGCAGCTGTTGGGTGCCATGACGTTCGATGGATTCATGCATTTATATAATATACGCCCACTTTGATTCCAACAAGAGTCCAGCTCAGAGTTTTTGGAGGAAAATAACATTGTCAAATGTGACAGGAAATCGGCACACGTCAACTGATTATTCATTTGGGTGGTGGTCCACCAGATTGCAGTATCATTGGGTGGCCTAATATGTGAATCAATGTAACGTTGCTGAGGTTTTAAATTAAGTATATTATGATTTTTTTTTTTTTTATTTTCATAAAATTTACATTTTTTTCCTCAAAATTAAAATTCAAAATTTTTAAATAAATATTTAAATTTTTAACCATTGAAATATTCTTTTGAAAGAAAAATTTCCTTTCATTGTAGCACCCGTGATCAAAGATTTTATTCCGACTGATTACAAAATATCTTCGTGTTAATCTCAAAAAGAAAAGGACAACGTTCTTCCCACAAGCCAATTTTACAAACAAATCGTACAGATTATATTGATATACCATCACCATCCTACTATTACACGAAAAGATTCTTGATTGTTACAACTGTTGGTAAGAATCCCCATTCCTTTCTACGCAGAGCTATTTTCCCAACTAAAAACAAGCAAAAGCAAAGTGCTTTGCTAGAATTTCATTGGCCCCGGCACTAACTTGTTTTTGAGGCCAAACTCAATCCGATCAACCGACCCACCTTCCCTCGCATTTGAGCTGGTCCAGCACCCACGCACCGAGTTTTCATTGAACGGTAGTAGTCGCTGACCACGATTAGATCAAAAACCTTAAACCATCACAGGCACCCTTCAAAGAGCAATTGATAGAAAGATGCAGTGCCAACTCTTTTGTGGCTTTCCCCAATATTTATGCACCAACGTTTTTAGCAAATGACATAAAGGAGAGGAAGGCCTTCTGTCTCGGCTTTGGATTGTCGTACGGACGATTAAGGCAACGATACCCGTTAACCTAAGGTCGCTGAGATGAGGAAGCAGAAGATGAGATGTGACAATGTGATCATTTCAACATGGGGCCATCAGACATGAATTGGGCCAGACCATATGGCATCTCGTACATTTTCTGCATATAGCTCCAAGATGTTCATCCCCTCTGTGCCCAGGAGATACTAATATTAGGAGTCGTTGTTGTCACCGTCTCATCTTCCCACTGTGCGTGCACATAGCTTGGACAGCAACTAAACAGTACAACCCATTATAGATGGGAGCAGAGGATCCGGTGCACACCTTTAATTTGTCCGTTCGCACGCGTAAAGGCTTAGCAATCCTGCATAACAGTGTTGTGCACACCAAATTGAACCTCTTATAGGAACATGCCTAACCAGCTAAGAAGAATGGCAGCTGGAACAGACTACGCCAAAGGCATATCTAAACACAGCTTAGAAGATGAATGGGGCGACTGCCTAGAAGCCAACGTTATAATTGTGAATTAAAAATGCTGAAGCCAAAAGCTTCCTCTGTGGTACATGCAGTCATTACATAATGCAATAAATTAGCATGAGCACCCTAAGAGGACGCCCTCTTAAGGGATCATCAATCAACCTGAATGAATCTTCCCCTTCTTCTACAGCACAAAGTGACAAAAATAGGGATCAGACATTCACGCACTAGATAACAGAGATACAGTTTATGCGCCATTATACCTCTAATGTCATCGAGAGACTACTTGGGATACATTGCATTCCCTTTGGCTCTCTATCCTGACCTTCTTCCTTGTCTCAAAATCAACCTTGCACAGATCTGAAGCTGCCAAGAGATAGCCGTACAAAATTCTCTGTTTCCCACCATTCCAATCCACCTTCACAAGGTCTGGATTTTTCTCATCATCTTTGCCAAATGCCATGGGCTGTATGCGGTCCCAAGCCCTACGCCCATGATTGTCCTTCTCAAAAAATTCTGCCAGCCGTACAGCCTCTTTCAGGCCCAAGTGATCATCACTAAACTTTATAAGAGTGATGCCCAGATGACCATCTCTTCCATATAATGACTTCGACTTGCCACCGGCAAATCCGAGGTCTGTACAAAGCACATTGAAAAAAGAAACTGAAAAAGCTGTCCAGAGTTTGACTATTTCAACTAATAAGAGTGTGGCAAAGCTTATATGAAAGAAAGGCTCAGCCGTACCAATGGTTCCATACATTAGACTTTGAAGTCAAACGACAAAAACTATGATCTCCAACAGCCAGGGCAAATTCCAGACATACGAGATGGCTACTCGAGACCCAAGAAAATAGAGCAGCTACAACAATTCTTCAACAACTATTGGGGAACGCATTTAAAATGAGTTTGCTACTCAGAGGGTGATCCAAGGTAGACTCTATGCTCTTTTTAAGTCGTGAGACATGCAAAAAGTTGATATTGTATGCTAAAAGGGGATATTGTACAGCATTCCCTGTGAAGGATCAAAGTAATTCCGAAAATATTCCAAACCTTTTAACAGTCCAGCCTACCCTCCTTGGTGTTAGCAGACATGAACATCCACAAGAAGAGAGGCAGGCTAGACTGGGCTGGAAAGGGGTGTTGGCAGCAGTGGGGCTGAGGGGAGTAATAATGCATCAAACCACAGAAAATATGCCGAAGCAGTACATTAGCACATAAAATGATGAGCATGAGCAGTGAACCAACAACATATCCTACCACCCCATTTCACTGCCCTGTAGAGAAACTCCCTTCACTTCAATCACATTGTGCTTAATCTACAACATAAAGAATGAGACTTGCAAATTCAATAAGAATAGGAATGCAATCTAAAGCTACTGCAAGCCAAATGATTGAGAAAAAAATGCACTAGATGGCACTTAAGTACCTATAACGAAGATTGGATAGATACAATTTAGTTATCTATGACTTTCAACTTCAATAAGCCCCATATGGTGCAAGTAACCTAGCCCTGGAGGAGGGATGTAACCCTCTCCCCAGCAATTGTGTGCTTTCTCACATCCAAGGAATCTTTATTTAGTGCACAAACACCTAGCTTAAGCACTAATCCATTCTGCCAAAAGTGACAACTCCACTGCAATTACAGTAGAACCATGCAACTGTTTGTAGCATCCAACAGTCTCCAAATTTGTTTCTATTATGGATACATTCATCTGTAACTTATACTTTTCTTTCATTTAAGTTGGTTGTGCAAACTACTTCAACGCTGACTCTGGTGCTGCTGGCTGAAGCCATTAAGGAGTGGAGCATAGACACCAGGAGGCCCCTTTCAATGTTGGAAACAGAAGTGAATTGTGACTGTTCTAGAAATTTGGCTCTTCAAAGGACTGACATCATATAATGAGCAGCAGCTGAAACAAGGCCAAAGGGGAAAGATGCCTTGGTGTTGATGCCACAAAACAGAACAAGAGAATGGAGTTTCACCATTTCATTTCCAGTGCATGCAAGCCAATTGATTGCCCATCAGTAGTTGGTGGGATAATGAGTGGTTGGATTAAGACAGGAGCTACACTTTTGGAGACTGCCCACCAATCTCCAAAAAAGAACAAGGATCAATCTTTAGTAAAAGAAGAATGAATCTGTGTCTCTTTTCTACAGCACTAATCTCCCGTCAGTGGATAAAGGGGTACCATTGCAGGTTAGATAACGCACAGTGAAATACACCAAAACGAAATCAGTAATGCACTACCATTGCAGGTTAAATATAACCTAACTGCAATGCAAGATTGAGATGATTCTGCCCTTCACCAGATACATTTCATCACACAGAGTCAATTACCAAAAGAGAATAAAGGGATACATTATACCTCTTATTTTGCTATCCATGGCCCTGTTTCCCAAACCTTCCATGCGACCATCTTTACCCTTCCCAGTAAGGGTGTTATGAACTATCACCATAGGTGGCCACATAATCAAATCATCACGGTTTGCTGCTGCTTCATCAGCAAGCAAGTACTGATAAGCCTTTGAGTTATCAGGAGGCTTCAAGTAGTTCCATCCCATTAAAACACACAGAGCCTTGTGCAATCCCAAGTGATCCATGCGTGACTCTGCATTATCTGAGTTGTATGCATGCATAATAAGAGCATGTGTGTTTGGAAAGTCTTTCGAAGACCTGTAATTTGCATACCAATGGCATTGAAGCATAACAATCAAATTTCTCTCCCAAACATTATGGGGAGTCTAAAAGTTCAAGCCTAAAGGCAATAAAGACCAATGGTTCATGGTTCTACTATAAATTCAAGGAAAAGGCATGCAAGGTACAAAATAAAAACCCACAGATTTTGTGTATTTCCATCCCAGCAAAACTAGTTAACATGCATCCAAGTCCTAAATTAAGCTATCAGGTGGAGCTTAACAATGGATCAAAATAAAATCGACTAATGCAATATTTTCACCTCTGCCATCACCTAAATACCACAGAAACTCTTTCAAGGTAAACCTTCAAGTGATTCCAAGAGGGGATACAACTTTTTTCATAACCTTGACAGGAAATTAAACTCACGGCATAAATAAGCAATCTTATATTATAATATAGATATACAAAAAATCTAATAATTTGACTATACAGCACAGCACCACTAATACTAGTACCCACCTGCTGAGTGAACAGAAAAATCACAGATACAAGAATTAATCATATAAACTCGTGTCACCTCCCTCTTCAATAACCAAGATCAATGGAAAATAGACCGGCAATACAAATAGAAAGAGCCAACAAGCACAGTGACTGAGGAACTAAAAAAAACAATTAACGGCAAATAGGAAACGAAGTAAAGTGCTACTGAGATAAACGCAGGAAGCCATTGATTTCACCATGAATAAACCACTGAAACATCGAGAGGAGGCAATGCTTGAGGCCAGAAAAACAATTAGCTAAAATGACAAAGAAATACCAGACAAGCAGTTAATAATAAATATAGCTAGAAAGATGCATGACATGCCAAGCAAGTCACATCTGTACTTCATCATAAACCACATCTTAATTGCAAGATATTCACCCACTATTATGTGACATTACTTCTTCTTGGCTATAAAGTAACAAAAAGCATTCAACCAAAAGTGCTTTAAACAATATGGAACTTCAACTTTACCTCATTTCACTCACAAGTTGTAACTTTATAAAGTTCCATGTTTGTGAGCACCAAGGAGAATGTGCCTGGGGCAGCCACCCCTGCTGTGGGGGGCTGTGGGGCTACCAAACACAAGTATGCAAGGACATCAATAGAACTAAAAGTAAAGTAGCTACAGTACCAGAATCAAATTCCCTACATGTTTAGTTAAAAGAATCTTGTCAATTAGTCCTGTACTGCCCTAAAGATGCAATACAATGGTTGCTATTGTCACTACTCCCAATGTGAACGTGCTTCACAGTTTCCATTTTGTCTTTTGTTATTCAGTTGAGGGGTAAGAGGAGGGGTATGTGGATCAGGAGAAAGCTCCACCTTTAAAGTAAAACTGAAAAAGGAACTCCTAGAGAGCCTGTCATTACCTATAAGTGAGCAACAATTTATTATAATTAAAAAGATCTAAACAGAAAACTCGTCACATTTGTCCCTCAAGAAGAAATTATGTATAACTACATATCAAAAAAAAATAATAGAACTCCACTTATCAAACCCTATCATGTGGTAGTTTTGTTGGTGTCTTTTTCTAGTGGGGGAAGGCAGCAAGTGGAGCCTTCATACAAGCGCAATGCCTCATATTGTGATATCAAACAAAAATAAATTACAGGCCATCTTCTACCACACATTAATTAATACATGAACAAGTAACTTCAATAGCTACCTTAGCAACAATATAAGGCTATAAGCCACTTTGAAATTTTATATTAAAGCTCTATGAAGTTTAATGTAAAAGTTCAATTAATGCATTCAAGCTCATATGTACTGACTCTGTAACTACTTGTTAGCCAAGAATGACACTCGTGAACTTGCACAGAATCACACAAGTTAAAAAACCAGAATAAAACAATTATGACATCCAAGCTAAAGATTGCAGGAAATACAGGACAAACCTAATAGTAACAGGAAGAGAAAAATATACAGGAATCAGAATCAAACAATTAGAGCTCTCTGGAATGAAGGCAAAAACCGGAAGTCTTGACCAGCATCATGTAAGCCTCAGCTTCAGCACCAATAGAGGTCAATACAAAGCCAATATAGTTATTTAAGGAGAAATTAATCAAGGATAATTTCCCCTGCCCTCCCTAATCCACTGAAACAAAACATGTGGGAACTATCTGTAATTCTACTTTACAAGTAGATTGTGCAAATAACAGCTACTGAGCATCAAAGTCTACAATGAACCATAAGCATTAAGATTATCTTAATATACATTCCTAGCCACAATTTATCGAAAAAAGGAAATCCCATATTCAAAGTCCTGCTTCTCAAAAATTGAACCACCAAAACTCATGCCAAAACATGGAATGTGACTAGGCCTTGAGCAGGGTATCAATAAATCAGGCATCTAGGCACATTTCCACAAATTGCAATTGGAAAAAAGCTGATAAACATATTCCTTCTATCTTGCTAGGGAATGAGAGGTGCACTTTTCCATCACATTTGCACTTAGAAATATAATGTCACATGCACATTTTTTACCATAAGGGATATACAAATTTTGCAATAAACATCAACAAAAATTCCAAATCAACAACCTACCTTCACAAAGAAACAAAGATTTACAAGGGGCTGACAACATCGAGTAAAAACATTGCCAATAACAATAGCATGGAGATAAGGATTAGTAAATTCAATAAGGGGCTCACAATCACAAAACAGAGGAATTAAGCCAATGGATGGGTAGAAAATAGGTAAGACTATGGCTATACAAGCTACCTGCCAACCACAATACCACTGCAGTACAGAGCTAACTAAAGGAATTTATCTCTTCTAGGATGCCATATCCCCAAAGGAAGCTAGAGCAAGGTGCACAAAGAGCTGCTTAACCAGAAATTTAATATCATTCTGCTGATTGAAATGGACAATGAAACAACCAATACAACACCTTGGCCCAGACTAGGAAAGTCTGTACTACCATGATTGGGAATTAAATAAGTAATATGCATATAAAGTGCCAAGGGGCAAGAAACAATGTAGTCATTTCAGTTAGAAATATACATTAAAAAAATGCTACTTCCAAAAAGATACTCCAAGATGAAAGAAAGAAGATATTAAGGCTTTACAACTAAAGGTTCAAAGAAAAAACAATAAACCCTAAGCAGATTCAAATATTGCCTCCAATTTCTCCTATTTATTACCAAAACATTGTCAACAGAAACAAACAACATACCATTTGCTGCCTTTCAAAATGCAGTTCCTGAAAAGAAGCTACTTTCTTCTTTTTTTAGTACATAAGAAGATACCTTTTTGGACAAACCAGTACTTTTTGATTAATCGGTTCAAGGAAAACAAACCAAGATATTATTAATGACAATCACTTACAGTTCCACAGTAAACTAAGTGCATAACTTCTTTGAGTATAATTGCACAACTTGAAGAATATCACACCTGTAGAATACCAAGCTAAAAAACTAACATTAAGAAGACAAATGAGTGTCAGAAAAGTCAATAAGGATGTTAAAAGCAAATTTTCTACACAATAGGTCTTAATATAAATTATGCACATGCAACTTAAATATCTGTCATTCACAAGAACCAGGAAAGTCTTACTGTACAAATGGGATTCTTGCATGGAGTGCCCTCCCTGTATGCTACAAAATCTACTCTTAATAAACAACTGTCCTTTAAAAGAAAAGGCAGCCAGCACTTAGTTCTTCAAAGCTACAGAAAAACATACATTTGTAGTGTACCCTCCTATTACTAGTTAACTGTATCCAAGCCAGAAACAACCTTTGTGTCCCCCATATCAAGAGGCACCATATTCCAAATCCATCACAAGAAAATAGCAGAATTAAAGAAGATATAACTACACAACTGGCCCTGCCCTTCACGCACATACAGCACAGCTTCATTATTGCCAAACATCCAGTGCCCAAAGAACTTTATATTCATGCACATAGTGTATCTAATTCTTAGAGCTCTAACTAAAGTTAAACATATCCAAATACCTCCGGCAAGTAAAGGGGAAAAAAAAAAAAAGCTACTAAAAGAGAGCTTCTAAGAAGGTAATTTACACATAGGCCCTTTCTAACTACACAAAAAGGAAGCATCCTAAGCAGTAAGCACTTCCTTAGAGATCCAACAACTCCCTCTGTAATCTCTAAATATATCAAACTACTTCCATATTTGAGGCAAAGACAAATTGGAAACTGGATTATTGCAGAAACAAAGGCCTACAAGTGGGCAATGCAAAATATAACAGAAAACAATCAAATAGAGGCTAAATTTAAAACAATCGTACCTGCTACAAGCCACACAACGGAGGCGGCCCAGCTTCCCATCCTCCAAGTAACGTTTTCTATCGCTCTCACTCTCATTAATCACCTTTGCAAAGTACAAAAATGCTTTCTTTAGCATATCCCGGTCCACCTCAAGATGCTTATTATTATTATTATTATTATTACTATTATTAACCACAGCCACATTATCACCAATCCTCATATGTTTTCCAGGCCTCAAATCTTGACCCAGATTCTTCCAAAAATGGCTGCTGGTCCCGGCAGATAGCTCGCCAGGAAACTTATTGAATTCCTCCTCACCAACAAATTTCCTCTTCATAGCGTTGTTTTGGATTTGGGTTTGATTTTGGTTTAGATCGCGGAACCCCAACGCTAAACCTTCAGGACTCATTGGTGGGAAGCGGGGACCACCGGGGCCAACGGGGAACTCTCGGATGGGCGGGCCCACGGGGGGATGCAAACGAGGAGGAGGAAAGTCTTGGTAATCGAGAGGGAGAGCGAAATAGGATCGGACGCTGCCGTCGGCGAGGACGATGGTGCGGCGGTCCAGCATGTGGAAGTCGTAGGTGGGAGGCTTGAGAGGTGGCGGCCCCGGTTCCGGGAAGTGGATGGCAAACGGGGCTGCAGGCATTGGTTTTATTGCGGAGGCACTAGACTTAGGAGACAAGGCGATTATATTGGGTTTGGGCGAAGGGTTTGAACTTGAAATTAGCTTGCCGGTTTTAGGGCCATTGGATTTCGAGCCATGCGGCAGGTTTTTGCTAATAGTGGTGGCGACGGCGGATTCCCAGCGAGATTTGCGGTTGGGAGCGGCGGAGGAGGAGGAGCCACCGGCCATTCTCGGTGGTTTATTATTTTCTGCGTTCCGCAGAAGCGGAGAAGGTGTCTTTGTTTTTTTGGGTTTAAAACAAGAGTGTGTCTTTGCCTCTTCAGGAGATATGGAGGCATAACAAAGGAGAAACTGTCCATGTGTGGCACGTCATGCGCTCAGCTGGCGTTTTGACGCCAATGAAAACTGCCACGTGTAAGAAAAATCCACGTCAACTCTAGAGTGAAAAATTGCGAATGACAGAGTCACGAAAGTGGATCAGCTAAAAGCACGGGGAGGCTCTCTGAGGTTCTTGCAATCGAAAAAGCATTATTATTATTATTAAGAGGTTTATTGAGAGTAACTCACCTCTCACCTTCCTATAAACCACATTTTTTTTCAAAGATTAGTAATTACTGAAATATTTCTTGAGAAACAATTATAAAATATTGAAGATGCTTTAAATCATTTTGATTAAAGCCCAAAGTGGCATTCAGTATGTCAAAACTTTTTGATTTAGAAAACCCTTCATCCTACCGAGAAAGTAACGGTTGAATTCGAACTTGAACTTTTGATGGGGTTTCCCCACAACCAAATTCACTTGCTATGCTGCAATGAATGAAAATGGGCATTGCTTCCCTTTTTCTTTTTTCACTGCTGAGAGTTAGAAACTCCAGATATCTTGAAACCATTCTGTTCAGAGGAATCCCTGTACAAAGCCTTTGGTTTTGCCCAGGGAAATCCACGCCCCTCAACGGAACAGGGCCACCTAGTACGAAGCTTCAATAGACCGCAGGTTCCATCGATATTTGCTGTGACAAAACTGAACATATACCTCGGTTTCGTCATTAAATCAAAAGTTCTATCACCCAAGCTGTGATTTTAATAACGCAAGCAAATAATTATACTGTTACACATCTCAGTTCTCTCCCCCATTTACGATAGCAATAGAAACAGAAGAGGATTTCACCGTGTGGAAGCACAAGACCATTTGTTTATTACATGTCCAAGGATGCAAAAAAAATCCTTCCAAGGAAGGTCGTCTTTCTTAGTTGTCATGTCCAATCCACATTGGATATGCTATGAGAACCATTGTGCCTTGGTCAAATCTCGATTTAACATGCCAAAAGGGTGCTTGATTATCACGATCACAAATGCAAGAGGTAACCAAACAGTATTTCAGAGACTCTGCCCAATTATAGTTGTACAATGCCTTAATGCCAACTTTAGCAATCCAGCGCACACCAATCATGAAAAGTCAAGATCGTGATAGAACCCCTTTTGAGCTGCGTGTACCAAAACACCGACAGCATTAGAACTTATATCCACCCAAATGTCACAGCTGGGAAAGACTGTATGCTATGTGTTGCTTGTAAAAGTTGAATAAGATAACATTGTCAAAAACTGAGGAAGAAAGCTTCCTAATCTTAAATATGCAACCCATCCAGCTGCAGGTGCTACTAGCTGATGCATTTCAAAAAATGGTTTTGGTATAATGATTGCATATGTAAGTCAATAATCTCCAGGCCTCTGCAAAAATTCTTTGTATATAGAGTTATATCAAATTGCACATGAAAAAAAAAAATGAGAAAAAGGAAATTTTTCTTAAAATAGGATATATCTATGAGCAAGGACCTAAATCATGTATTTCATTGGTGAAACTCAGGGAAGCAAGTGAAAGCATATGGGAGCATATTTGCAATAGGAGATATCAGACCTTGGAACACTCCCAAGGCGACGTGGGTCATATTCTGTAGCTTGTCGAAGAGCCCTAGAAAAAGCTTTGAATGTTGCCTCAATTATATGATGAGAGTTTCTTCCAGCAAGCTGCATTCAACAATAAAAAAAAATTGAATTAGCACAGAAAATTGTGATCAATGAAAGCTTCAACATGCCAAGATACTGCAAAGAAATTCATCAGTGTAAAAAAAAAAAACACATTAAAAAGAGTGAAACAAAAGTGAACATGCAGACTAAATGCTAAATTTAACATTTACAATACTAGTGATGAAATGAAGAAGAACTAAATTGTGGAGAGAACGGAAACTAAACTAAATTACATAGCATATGGACTATGGAGATTTCTCATTTTCTTTTTCTCTAAACAATGAAATATATTGGTGAATCTAGCTTGAATTGGAGAATCTAAGGGCTTCTGGGTACCATACCTGCTGGATGTGAAGTGTCATGCCTGAAGTATTCACCAAAGACTGGAAAAAGTGTTCCACCAACTAGAAAAAAGGGGGGGGGGGCGCACGGGAAATAAATAAATTTTAAAAATTCAAAAAAAATCATAGATCTGCTAATTTTAACAATTACAAGTATTAAATCAAAAGGAAAAAGAAAACAGTCCAACAGCCCAAATTATATAATTAATTTCAGAATTTCCCATAGGTATGGATCATAGCACATCAAGTTGCCGTCTCCGTGGACAAGATTTCACCAACATTTCTTGAATTGAACAATAAATAAAAGTATTGAGTCCATTGGGTGTGGAAGTGAAGAAAACAATTTTTAAACAAAGTGAAGCACCTGAGTATCATATGTTCCAACCCTCTGTGTAGGAATTTGCAAGTCATAGCTTAAATGTGGTCTGCCAGATAAATCCTGATACAAAACAAAACAAAATCAAGTTGATTTGTGGAAGAAAGCCAACACATGACGTAGTCTATTAGTAAACAAGGATTTTGACTCAAATACAGACAGTAAAATGGAGGTGGATGTATATGCATGCTTCCAAATGCAGCATTCAGATTTAAATCATACAGGCTCTGGGATTTTTCCAATGTTTGACTCCATCTCCACATCTAAAGCCATTCTCACCATAAGAGAAACAGATATTGGGTATTATCTATCCCCAATTGGAAAATCCATCCTTTATCCTTAAATTTGATAAAGAGCAAAATAGGACAAGTTGTATCAAACAAAAAATGCAACTCATATTAGAGCACAATGACGAGGAAAAATTCATGGAGTCAAATACAATTAAATTTGGGACTATGGCTTTGTTCATTGATGTTGTAGCAAACAAAAAGTTCACAACATATTCAACACCAATATTGCACTCAATAATAATTCTTGGGACTGAAGCAAGAAAAAATAAAAGGGATGTTTAATTTCTAATCCTAAATCTCTCCTAGATCAATATTAACACAAAAACCAATAAAAAAGAGTGAAAAACATGAATGCAGATATACCAACGAAACATGTATCAAGGCCTCATCAAGAGGAGCTGAGAAGTTGCCAAATCGATTAATTCCTTTCCTATCACCAAGTGCCTGCAGCAAAGCCTGCAGACAATTTGTTTTTGAGAAAAAAAAAAAAAGAAAAAAAATCACTTCGCCACTCCATTTTACTAAGCAAGGTTCAATACACCGAGTGAACAATGTATAAACGGGAAGAAAGTATAAACAACAACATTTAATGTAACACAGGTAATTTCCACTAAACTAAAAACCAATTAAAGAGAAAAAGGAGTAGAAATTTACAGTTCCAATAGCGAGGGCAACATCTTCGTTTGTGTGATGATCATCGATATGGATGTCACCGGTCGCCTTTACATGCACATCAAACAGCCCATGTGACGCCAGTTGCTAAAAAATTCATCATTTCAGTCACACCCAAAACAAAGACCAAACGAAAACCCAATCAGCCAAAAATGAAATAAAAAGAAACAAGAAAATTCAAATTTAGAGAAGGAAGCTAGATAATCTTGTTGTTTTTTTTTTTTTTTTTTAAAAGAAAAGAGGAGGTCAAAAACACTAACATCTAACATGTGGTCGAGGAAGGGAATCCCAGTACTGGAATCAGCAACTCCCGTACCATCCAAATTCAGTTTCACCAACACATTTGTCTCCTTCGTCGACCTTGTCACTTCTCCAACTCGAACACCCCCTAATAAACCCACCCAAAAAAATTACACTAAAAAACACAAAAAAAAATAAAAATTCATTGGGTTTGGAGTAGACGGTTACCGGATTCTATTGGTGGCCAGGAGGTCACCGGAGAGCCGTTGGCTGAGATTGGAGTGGCGCTGCTGTGAGGGGTACTAAACCGAGTTGTAGGATGGGCATCCATTTTAATTGGAGTTGAGGAGAATATTGGGAGATGAAAACGTATTTTGAGTAATGGATTTGTGTGGGGGAAATTGTGAGGACAGAGTGAATATCTAAGCCTTGGTGAGGAGGAACAGCTCGGCGTGAGGAGACGAGCAGCAGCCGGCAAAGAGAACTCCATTTTCTGGTCTTCTTTTTTTTTTAACCTTTTCATTTTTCCGTCGGACGATACGGGTTTTCGATGATAGCTGGAAAGGGGAGACTTGGGTTGGGCTAAGCCCATTATTGGTAGAACCCAGAAATTAGAAGACCGAAAAGAAAAAAAAAATGATAAGATAAAAGAGTCCCGGATTATAAACAAATGCATTTAACTGTATGGGTTAGACAAGCACATTTGAGGGAATAATTGAGTTTGATGGAATGTGTACTCCTTGAGTTGGCTTAATCTGGGGCCACAGAAAAAATAAATAAATAAAGTGAAAATCAATTTCTACCACTACTTCATAAATTATTCTTACCACTCTGGTCGCGTTATTGTAAAGATACATTGGATGCCACTGAGTGAAAATTAGATTATACATGCATTCTTCTTTGGTATCAGACGCGAATGTGTCCGGGCACGAGGTTCCTCCGCAAAGCCCATGATTCAAAATCTCCGATTAAACCGACCAAATAGTTCGTGCACCGACCTAAGCCTTTGGAATCCCAATCTATGCCTAACTCGACGAAGAACACCGTGTAGATAGTCACCCGCGTAATTCTCTAATTCTCCACTGCCTCTTCCTGCATCCTAATCCAGTTGCAGCTCCAGGCCTTCCGCATACCAGACAGAAAAAAAAAAAAAAAAACTGAAAAAGAGAAAAAAGCATTTCACTTGTTAGCTCTACGAGAGTGGAGAGGGTTCAACACATTTAAAAGTTCTCACCAGGCCCGCGAAAAGAAGGAGAATATATATATATTCTAAATAATGAAAGAAAGAAAGAAACTCAAGCCTACTACGGAAAAAGGCTCCCAAGTTTCAAGAACATGGCTTCCCTGACCAAAGGGCAGGGGTTAGAACAAGATCAAGAGCAACTGGGAGAAAATCCCGGACAGTAAAGTCTGGCTGGCACCTAAAGATTAAACCTTTTTTGATATAAGGAGGCATATAAAATTGAAGAAAAGTATTAACTAGAATCGAAGCTGGAATGTAAACAACATTGAAACAAGAATTAAGTATTTCCCATGGGCCATGTTTCGATGTGTCAGCAACTTATGGAAAACCAAGTGAAGAATAACATGCATCCCACAGCAAGCACCCCACTGGGTTCGATCTGCAGAAACTAATAAAGAGGCCGAAAAAATATTGCGGGATATTATCACAGATTTAATCAGCTCCCAACGAGGAACTTTCCTTGAGAACTAGTCCAGGAACAATGAATCGTTACATCACTAGAGATGTTTTATCAACACTCCGTCAAGACAAGCAACTTGCACTCTTCGATAAATTATATATAATGATCAAAAGGACCACAGGAAAGACAGAGATTGTAATTACAGGAAAATCAAGATTCAAAATTCATCTGCAGCCACATGCCATGTTGCAAATTTAACATCAATTATAGGGAGTGCCATACTATATTGGGATTGGAGAAAACTCTTTAATTTTGAATTCAGCAGATTTAGATATGTACACACTCAAAGTATGCGCACATTGATTGACAATGTATTCAGAATATTTACGCATCATCATCCAGGTAATGTGCCCCCACAAACCTGAAAAAAAAAGAAAGACTTCTCCTTTTTGTTCAGGCATAAAGGGTGCCAATTAATTCCATTATGCGCCAGGACAGAACTCTTGGAAAAGACATGCCCTCCATACTCTGCCTAAGAAAACTAATGGTTTTGAAAATCACAAGAATGAGCGCCAGTGCCCCAAAAATCATGAAGTCATCCACTTGGGGCAATAACAAATAAGCAACTGTGCCTAGCAATCATGCACCCTGGTGGATTCCCCATTGATAGAGCACTACAGGTGATGCAGCATCAGCAAGCACTCAGCAAGAAGGTTGTGGAAGGCATCATATCAGGCCATATTTCAGTTTCTCTTCACTTCATCAGAAATGCGTGGAACATTTATGTTATTTTGTATTGGCTCTGCAGTCGTGCTTATGTTGCTACCCTGCTCAAGCTCAATATCGTTGTTTGACTTTGAGCTCATTTGATCCAGAATCTTGGTCAGCAACACTGAAACCAGTTTTAGACTCATACAGGATTTCATTGATCTGGTTGGCAGGGTTTTCGACAGCTGGTTTTTCTGTGCATGAATTAGCTTGAATACATTCCACATTATGCCTTTTATGATCTTCACCAATGTAATAATTTAAACAAGTGTGGCCATTATTTTGAACCGTGAAATTCAAGACTGGCTCATTTTCCATATGATCTGAATCAGCAGATTTGGTAGCTTTGGAACTTTGTTTGGTAGCTTTTTGGTTGAGCAGAGAGTCAGCAGATTTGGTCTCTTCTATTAGGACAGCAATCTTAAGTTCACCAGAAGCAGACTCATATGGATTTAATGTGTAAGCATCATCAACGTTGCTCTCCTTACAAGATTCAGCACCGTTGTGTCCATTGCTCTCCATAATGTCAGGGGCAATGAAACATTTACTGCTGGTGGCAGACTCAGATAACTTGTCTGGGGACTCAAAACCAGCCCATGTAGTCCCCTCAAGTGGGACTGTATTCTTAAGTTCACGAGAAGCATCTGAAGAACCAATGATCAAAGAAGCATCCTCTGAAGAAACACATGCAGATGATAAATCAGAATCCATGATAGTCATATCAGCCTGAATACTATCATCTGCAAAAGGAGATTCTCTTTTAGCCTTATTTTCTTCTATCTTGCGTATATCATTACTTGCATCAGAGACAAACACACTTTTCTTGTCCAAATCATATTCATCTATTTTATTCCCTGATTTACTAGCTACATCCTCATTCTCTTTAAGTGATACTGCACTTCTGAGTTCATGAGATGCATGTAAGGAATTACTCACTGCAGAGGCATCATTCAAGGAAACACCAGGATATTGGGATCCAGAATTAGTATTATCTACTTCATCATTCATCTCACTGGCACATTCTGGACCGACATTCTCACATTCATAAGGATCGAGCCCGGCTGAAGAAACCATATGAGGTTTATTTGCCACATCAGGAACGTTAAATGGACTGTCCTTAGATTTCGTCCTCTTTGGACCTGATGAAATAAAAGCAGTGTAAAATAACAATATCTACATAGGATTTCTAATATATATATATTTACAGCAGATAGCAATATAGTTTAAGGGAAAATCAATAAAATGCATTTGACTAAAACCTCTGCTGATGGTCATGTCCTCATCGAAATTTTCTTGCTCCAATATCTGCTTCTGCAACATATCTATACCAGGGAACACCAATATACTAATGGACTTCAACTCTTGTTTAAGTGATTCACCGAGAGCAGTGAAACCAAAAACTTCCGTCCAAGTATGCGTAAGCTCTGAAATTGCAGGAATGATCAGTTTCTCAACCTTCATAGAGCAAAGAGCCTGGGAAAAACGAAAAGTGGGCAATAAGAAAGCAGGACAAATCCAAAACAAAATGGAGATGGATAAAGGGCCTGTCACTTCAATAGCTATTATGTGCAAATGCAGAACATCTAGCAATGGTTGAAAATGCTCACTGTTTGTAATGCACAAAAAAGCCGCCGACACATGCCCTGTCGTCTATACATATGACGAGTTCCAATGAATGGCATTTCTGCCAACCGAGTCCCATGGAACCTAAGCAAGCATGAGTGCAATAATGGTTATGGTTCAGTTGCATGCTAATCAGCAATCATATCCTATAATGGAATCAAAACTCAAGATCCAACTTAGTAGAAGTTCAGTCCAACTTAACAGAAGTTCTGATGAACTCAAACCCAACTGGATGGCAAGCATAGGAATTGGCTGCACTTAGTTGATAGTGGAACAAAGAACATAGGAAAGGAAACTCGAGTTTTAGCTCCTAATTAAACAATTTAAAATGCATGAATGTTGCAAAAGCAGCAAAACTCCTTTACATCCTGCAAAATTTTCAGACAAATTGTTTCCCGGCATTGGACTAGCCTAATCTTTAGTAGTACCAATACTATTTTCCATTTAGGAAGTTCTCTTCATTACCATTTGATTCCTAAAGCTCAGATTATCTTAGCTTTTCTTTCTACCACAAAGTCAATAAAATTGAATAACAAATAAGTGAGCAATAAATATATACCTGATGGATGCAGCCGAAATCATTTCATCACCCCTCTCTAAAATGGCTGTGTAGAAGCCACTGAAGTTCAGCCTGTTGAAGTTTGATCTGAACGAATAGAGAAAAGTAACTAACAAAAGCCAAGATAGAACTACACATCCAAAATAGGTTAATCACCTGATTGATTCCCCCCACCAACAACAAAAAAGCCAAAATCTCAGTGGAAATTTGATATCTAACACCATAGTGACTCAATTTACTATAATATTGTATTGACTCTATTAACCAAACCAAATTGGCTGCAAGGTAAAGCATGAACCAACAATCCTTTCAAGAAGCTATAATAATGAAACCATGACAGACTACATATCCATTCAACAGAGGACCACATCTTAGGGCTGAAAAGATGGTTTGAATTTGACCACATGGATACTCTGCAATGATTACATTATTAAGTGTACAAAAGTTGCTTCAACTTCACACTACACACTCACCCCCTCCCTGAAATTCATCCATTGAGGCAGATCTAAGTCATCTTATATCACACCAAGGAATATCATAGAGCAAATTTAACAAAATTCATATCCCATGATTGAGAAGAGAATGCTTCTTACCCAGAGTTATAAAGAACATTATGTATTAAATTGATCCCACTCCTCCTGTCAACAATTGGCAAAAAGCATTCATCCATGACAGATAAAGCAACAGCTAGCTTTGAATTGCACTCTACCCTTTGAGGAAGTCCTTGAATACACACATCCAACTCTGCATTTGTTCTATGAATGAGAGACCATGAATATCCTGCCTCTAGTTCATGTTTGACACCAAGATATCTCTGCAGTTGCTCAAAGAGCTGTGAAAGCAACAAAAGCACAGGTCAACACTCTACATTTTGAGTCTTTTGACTCAATAGGCATATCTATAAGATGGAGAAAAGAGTACCAGATATCAGCTGTTACAATAATGATACATCATTCTCAACTACAGATACTAATCTGGCATTTCTAATTAAGAAAAGTGAAGGAAACTATAAGATGAACAAAAACTCAGAAGCTTATTAATTAACATTTGCATTAACCAATGCCATGGCATGTATAGTATGAACCAAACAAATCAAAACACTAAATGCTCACTTTCTTTTGGTTCAGAACGCCAAAAATTCCATGATCAAATGCATCTTTAAGAAACCATAACATTTATGCCTTAAATTTATGAAGTGAAGTCCTAGAAAAGAAAACAGTACCTCTTTGCATTTATTGCCACAAAAACTATCAGCCTCAAGAGAAGGAGCTTCCATCTCCTGCATGCATGATTTGTGATCTGCACAGGTAACACAACAGAAGAATTTCAACAACATTGTATATATGAAGATAAAGGAAAAAATTATACATATAAAAGCGATGGAAAATCCAAAAGAAAGATGAATACATCTCTTTGCACACAAGCTGCAAGCAAGTAGCATGGAAAAGATAGTGTCATCCTCCTCAACAACCTTCTCACTGGCTGTCCCACAAAATTTGCATGTACAATTAGGGCAATGCCAATCGCCTGGAGGAAGCATCTGCAACAAGATGACAACTATAAGTGTCTGAAGTACATCAATGGAGGTCTCCAACCAGTAAAGCAGACTATAAGACCTAAATGCTACCATAAGAAATTATAAAGCTCAATTCAAATCCTTTGTCTACATTTTTTTCTTTTTTATAAGCTTCTCTTTGTACTACTGTAAGTCAACTTCTGTCTAGCTAAACATTTGTAGAGCTGAAACTGATGCTAATGCTGTTTTTGCATCATCATTGGCTAATCTAAGAGATTATGCAGTATTATTCATCACAAGTTAACAGTTTCTATACATTCTACTATTTAAAATAGGTAACTTAAGTCATAGGAAGTATTGCTCTGCAAGAGACATTGATGGTACCAACTTAAATGGGGGTAATAATCTTGAAGAGTGTGACTCTTTTCCATACCCAAAGTAAAAGTCCAGGTGTCAACAGATTCCCTGGGATTCTTCCAGTAGGCCATTGGACTTTCTGAGTGAAACTAAGCTAGCTAACTGTTTTCTACTATCCACTCCGAAGAAGTATATCAGACTAAAAATATATATTCTGGCAATCCTACCATAATGAAAGCAAACTTGCAGGTCCTAATAGTGTCAGCATTAAGTAAAATCTTGCATCTAAAGCGATAGAAATTATCAAATACCAAATCGATAAAATCTTGCATCTTGCATCACTTAGCTGGGCATTTGTATGTAGGCATTGATGAACAAATACCAAATAACTAGAAATAATCTACATTTACCCTTATATCAAGGCAGCTCTGGTGAAATGTTGATGGACAACCATCACAACAAATCAATTTCCCACCATCTCCACAAATACCACAAGTATCATCATTTGGATCATCACCTTCAATGTCTATGGAGTGAAAACCAATGCGCTCAACTGACTCCTGTCTATTCCATGCCTCAATCTGGCACTCCAGAAGCGAAACCCCAGAATCCAGATATATATTTTGAAATGGCTGTCGCAGTTTGCTTCCTGCATGGATCTCAAACTTTGAGATTGTAAGTATTTTACTGCAGCAACCACAATGAATGCCGTCTTTTGTTGCCCAGCCCTCCAGCATTACTTTTGTCCGCCGTCGATTCATGTACTGCACCTTTTGGCTTGACTGGACTGTTCCAGAGTCAATCAGCCAGGACAGCAGTGTTAGTTTTCCAGCACACGGAACAAAGCCATCACTCTCAGAGTTTAGCCCCTGATTAGAATTCCGCACCAGCAAAGTGCATCTACCAAGTTTCCTACTTTTTCTTCCTTGATGAGAATTAAATCCAGAGGATGGTTTCTCAATGCTGTCATCAAAATTCTGAATGGAACTCTGACCCTTTGAATTTACACTGAAAGAACTATGGCCATTGGCTCTGCCCTTCACTGACTTATTACACTGCTTTATGAAGGAGCTCAGTTTTTCTTCATGGCTACCACTGTCCATGCTCTCCTCATCAAATCTGGTGCTTAAAGTCTTCTTAGTTGTAATCTCATTCTCATTGCTACATCTTTGCTTCTTTTTCATTTCTTTCTCCATTTTCTTGCGTGTCTTCCTTGTCAGTTGGCCAAGGACATCATCTGATAATGGAGTAAATGGAGTATCATTAGCTCTGGATTTTGCCTTGTCTTCCTTATCGTTTAACTGTTTTAAAAGAGCATCATATGCCTTGATGATGGACCAATAGGCTGTTCCAGTAGGGTTTATGTAAACCGCATCTAGGTAGTCCCTGTTCCTTCTAGGCCTGTAGTCTATTGTCCAGCCTGCATCCAGAAGCATAACCCTAATCTGTTCACGCAACTGTTGCTTTTCTGTGCCGGTACCACGCCTAACTTTCCCTTCTTTGGTTTTGGCTGGTGGGATCTGATTTGATGGTGTTTTTTCAACTTTGCTGCCAGTCCCCTTGATGGATTTACAAGCATCCAAACTCTTTGATCCCAGCTTTGGTGATGTATCACTGTCCTCAGAATCCATGGTGCGGCCTTTGCCTTTCTTAGTTGATGGCATCTTTGTCAATCTAAGCACGTCCACTTTCTTTGTTCCCAACTTCAATGATATCTCACTGTCCTCTGTATGCTGCTCCTGGACCTTGCGGTTCTTAGTTGGCAATGGTCTCATTGAATTCATTGCATTCTTCTCTTTTCCAACAAATGTACTAATCTGCTCAACATTTTTGGACTCAGAGTAAACTGAAGGACAGATTAGAACATTTTGCTTGACAGTATCTTTGGTCCTCAAACTTTTTATTTTTTCCTCATTTTCCAAGCAATCATAACTACTCAAAGAGCCACCAACCTTCTTCTTCTTGTTCACCATGACTTTCAAAACACCATTTTTCCCTTGAACCCTAATCGGTTCATCAGAATCATACATGTCCCTCAAAAAAGATATAGGCAGTCGAGCAGCATCCCTGTCACAATGATCACCCCGACTTGGCCCACTTGTCCTCTCAAAATACAAACCCTTCTTCCTATGAGCAACAGCATGCCTACTCAAACCTGTCTCATATTCCTTTCCAATACTACTTCTCCCCACCATTATAGACCCAAAAACCCTCCGTCCCTCCATTCCATCATCTCCAAAACGATTCCTCCTGATCATTTCCCCCTCATTTCCTTCATATTCATCAAACTCAAAAACATCTAGCCTATTCCTCTTCCTTTCACTAAAATCCTCCCCATTCCTATCAATCACACCCACAACCTCATTACACTTAATATCCTCCCTCTTGCTCCTCTTCCTACCAGAATCACTCTCATCAAAGCCACTTGATCCACTACAGATCCTGATTGATTCTGGGCCTAACCCCCTCCGAGGCGGCATTAACAACTCTCCACTAGACCCCGAATCACAAAAATCCACCCTAGGCCTCTTCTTGGCCTTTTTAGATTGATAAACCTTATGCGCACCTGAAGACCCTGCCCCTCCCAAACCATCACTACCCTTTCTTTTCACAATCAAACAACCCGAAGAGCTCCTGTTCTTCACAATAAACCCTGATGGACCGCCGGATCTCCTTCCCTCTTCCATATAACCCTCATAAAGAACACAAAGAAACCCTAAATTCCCAATATCATCCCAAATTGAGCAACAAATCCAATAAAAACAGATGTCAAAACCTCAAATCTGTCTCAAGATTGAAACGCCCAAACGATAAAAAAACAAGAAAAAAACAGATCTGATCCAATCACTCTGAGAATGGCTCTTACAGGCAAGCAAACCCGCGAATCGACGACAAATCGAGCAAAGAATAAAACTTAGCCGCCTCCCTTTAACGTGAAATCAGCTGCGCCAATGGCCGTTTCGTGACGCAACTTTCCGGCGACAAGAGAGAGATCACTTTTTCTATTTTAATGGCGTAATATAATTACAAACCAACAGGGCCAATAAGCCAATAAGCCATTAGTTTCTGTTACTATCTGTTTTTTTTCCCTTTTTATTTTCCGAGTTTTCCCTCCAAATCCGGTTCCCGGAGACGAATACATCACCGCATGATGTTGCCAGGTGGACCGGGGCCCAGTTTAATACCGGTCACGTATGACGTGGCATGATCATGGAGGTGAGACCCAATTGTTCTCCGTTGACTCTACTGCATGCTAGTTACGGATTAACGACGAGCGTGAAGTTCCATCGTGGGAGAGATCGCACGTGGTCAACAACAGTACCATGGGTTTGGATTTTGTGTGACGAGGTTCTGGGTTTTCTTCCCAGTAATGAGATCAGCGTTTTTCTGGTTTTTTTTTTATTAACTTAATTAATTTTGGCCTGAAACTTAAATTTAAAATTATTTTAAAATTAATTCTAGCACCAGTAAACTAAAATTTACTCCTGTTTTTCTGAGTTTTAAAATTTTAATATATATATATATATATATATATATATATATATTTTTTTTTTTTTTCGCATACTGCATTTTCTTTTGGATTATAATTGCACTCCTACCTAAACTGCGTTGATTTATCCCGCTATTGTAGTACTGTTTGTTGACTTTACTGTTGCAGGGATCCGGACATTGGAAGCATTAATATGGAACTGGGAATTAGTAAGACGTACGGTTTCTCCTTTTTTTTTGTGGGGGGGGGGGGGTGGGGGGCTTAAATAAGTTGCGTCGTCTCTCTGCTGAAAAAGACTTGTGCTTTTTTTTTTTTTTTTTTCAGCAGAAAGGAAAATTTTTACCCTCTTTAGCTTCTGAAGTTAAAGCTTTTATTCTGTAATTATATCGTACTTCAACTGCTTTTTCTGTTGTTGAGTTTGAAGAGTTAACCGTTCGGTGAAATCTTATATACAGACTTTATATTTATACTTCTTGATTGCTTAAATAGCAAAAGAAAACAAAAAATAATAATAAAACTAATCCATCATTCCATAACCAAATCATGATGACTGGCCAATCTCAGCAATGACGTGAAAAAATGGGTGCCTTAGAACAAGTATGGTTGCAATTGCTTCAAATAGATAGTTCCTGGTTTCTTAATACCTCAACACGCAAAAATTGTTCAGCAGGCTGGCAAACACAACAAAATAACTCAAACAAGAAGTACACAAAACCTTCTTTTGAGAGTTTGAAAGACACAAAAGAAACAGAAGAAAATGGCTAAGCAGCCTGTAGTATAACTGCAAGGGATTAACTCGCTATCCCGAGGATCTCACTTCTTCTTCCCCGCTTTGCCAGCATCTCCAGCCTTTGTCTGCACACAGATGAAATATCAACGTTGCTGGAGGTTATGCACATAGAAATTTATAGCAATAAGCCAGGGATTCCAAAAGAAGATGCTTCGTTACCTTCTTCACACCTCGGACTTTCTTGGCTCTATTCTTCCTTTCCTTCATCTGCTTCCGTGACTTCTCTACCTTGGTGTCTAGTCCATTCTACCATGGAAAAACAAATAAAAAAAAAAACAGCAATTCAGTTCAAAAACATGGATGAAACAGAGACATTCAGAGGATGAACGTGTAAGAAACATAAGAACACACAAACAAATGTAATGTCCATGTCTCCATGAGAAACATATATAACCCTCAAGTCCTTTATTCAGACCAGTTAGCATATTTGACAAAATTTTGTACGCTCAAAAAGTTTAAGTCCAAACAATGATGTCCAAGTGTGCAAATATTTATTACATAAAATTAAGAAAGAAATAGAAAAGCTATGCACAATCGTTAAATCGGTATCATCACTTGAATAAGGCCGATCATATAGGATATATGATTTCAAATGCTTGGCGTGGAGAATCTTCGACGTTATCATACAATACCACGATTTAACCTCAAGCTATGAAGAAAAGGGAGAGCTTGAGCTTTAGAGCATGATTCATAAGAAAGGATATAAAACTTGGAGGCCAATGGATACTAGCCAGTCCAGTGCCGCAATGTTAATTTTGAGGGCAGTTATCTAAAAAAAAAAAAACTCGCAAAAGGCCAGTGAAAACTAACCACAAAAGCTTCGATTCCCACAGATTGCTGTATAAGTACCAGAAATTGTGTGCCCAAGTACAAGATAAAATCCACTAAATCAAAAATGCAACCAGATTTATAAACACCAGCGACAAAATGAAACAGTGAAAAGCCTATTGCATTAATGCAATGATCGATAAACAATGTCATGTAAAAAGGTAGCAACGACAATTAGCAATCAAGAATAAAAGAATACAGTAAGTACCCGAATTAGCCTATACTTAGGCTCATACTTCTTTGCACTCTCGGCGGAGTCATATATCAGCCCAAACCCAGTTGATTTGCCACCTCCAAAATGAGTACGGAACTTGAACACAAAAATGGAATTCGGGTCTTTCACTTCATACAAACTTGCCAGCTTCTCCTTCAGCTCAGCCTTCGTGATTAAGCAAATATCAGGTGAAAAATCAAAATAATTCCCTCGAAAAAAAAAAAGGAACCCCAAGAAGAAAAAGAAAAGGAAAGTACCTTTGAGACGTTGGGTCTCCCTGGATGCAGAACATCAATAACCTAATTCGAACCACATTTAAAACTTCCTTTCACTGACCATTTTTACACAAAAATTCATAATGCAAACACCCACCCACAAAAAAAAAAAAAATCAAAAAGAAAAGGACAGATAAAGAATAAAGATACGGAACCCACAAACTGTTTTCTTGAGAGCAGCCTGTTGGTCATGAACTTCCTCGTCCTTATCGTGACAGCTTTATCCGCCATTGTTTTCTGCTTAGTCAAAATACACAAATTAACATATATAACCCAACAACAGTTGAATAACTCTACACACAAATGCAATCGTATTTAGTGTGATAAGACTGACGATTTGTTAAAGAAAACTGTCTACTTCACCCTGATTGGCTTCGAGTGAGACTGCGTTTGGGAAGGAAGAGTGCAAAATTTGAGTATTGTTGGGGTTTTTGCGGCAACAGTCAATACATTTGCGCTTTGTTTGGCTATACACGGTTATTTGCCACTGGCCCGAGTAGGGTTATCTTTTTCCAGGTTACGAAAAGTAGTTATTATTATTATTACGTGCCTTTAATTTAAAAGTAATAAGTAATTCCTCCCGTCATTCATGGCAAGATTAATTGAGATTTTTAATTTATTTTTTTTAAAATGAGTTAATTTAATTATACGTGAAAAAAATAAAAATTTTAAATAAAATCTAACTAAATTAAAAAAAATAAATATTGATAATTTCTTTTAGTCTTTATAATGGTAGAAAACAATAATAGGCAAGATGATATGAGATAAAATTAGTCATTTTCAATCTAATTGAAAAGTGATTATCCTCCAATTTATTAAAAAAAAGAATTATAAATTTATATTGTGCAAAAATGATGATATCAATACTGAGGCACTGCGATGCACGCATCTTACAGTAGCTTTCAACTCTGTGCCGAAGGCTTCAGTTACTACTTTCGTCGTGCCTGCGGCGTCAATCTTTGGCTGCCTATGGCGAGGAGCACAGGCCGGGGGATCGAGTTTCGTGTTAGATGTTGCTCGTGATGGTGCTGCTGACGCTAAACGTGACGAATTTATTTACTGGCCGATGGCCGATGTTGGGTGTGACAAGCGATTATTGTGTCATATCTTTTGTCTCGCATAGGCACTATTCTCGTGACACAAGTCTTTTGCATCGCAAGCTGCGGCTTTCCCCCTCTCCACACAAACAAAATGGAAAAAGAAGTTCATGCAAGTTTTTTTTTTTTTTTTTCCTATTCTCTGATTGATTACTTGTATAATTCTTCTTTCCTTCTCTCTCTCTCTCTCTCTCTCTATTTAAATCACTTTATTGGCCCTTCACCGTTGCATGTTTTGGTTAAACACTAAACCTATTCAAGAAAAAAAAAAAACAAACACAAACACACACACAGACAGTCGGAAAGATGAGGATTTGATTTATATAGCTGAAGGCAGTGTTCTGCCTTCCTTCGAAATTCCATGAATGTTTTGAGTAGCACCTATTATTTGAAACATGTCCCGGGGAAGCTTGATGACTGGGCAATTGGCGACTTTCGGGTAAGGATCTAAATTTTGAAAAATTCTAACATGCATTGGGTCCCACTCTCACATAATCAGAGGCTCGTACATTTATAAGATGTATCTCATTTGAAACAAGTCCGACACAGAGCCGATCCACCTCAATTTTGTTATTGTGTAAGTTCTCAATTGTTTAGATTTTATTTGTAACGCATATGTTCACTTTGCCCACTTGTGAAGCCAATAGTTGCAGGGAACGGAGTAGACCACCATTGACTCGTATGTCAACTGACTCTGTCTCTCTTTTCTCTTTGTCTAATCTGTCTATCGACATTCCCTCAAAAAAGATACTCTCTACAAAAAGTGAAAATTAAAGCAGGCAGGAGCGAAGCCACGCTCACTCTGTAATACTAAATTGATTTGTTCCCACTGGGGCCTTTTTATCATGGGCCGCCCGCCTTTTTGGAAAGTTTCGGCCACATACGTTTGAGTACCGAGCGAGCATATTCTTCTCATTGCCACAGACAACTAACCAAACAGTGCGCAAACAAAAGTCGACAGCGCCAGGCCGCCAGCGGCAGATTTCCAACCAACCACAAAAGTTGTCGCGAAATGCATGTGAATCATTCGTAATAGAAAAGACTGGGAGTCATAATAAGAGCCATTGATTTCAATTTTTTTTCAAATGATGAGACCTCCCCCGAGAGCACTTTTCAACAAAGGCAAGAGGTCGTAATATAAATTATATAAAGCCCTGGTAAGGAGTTTCTGTCTCCGTCTCTCTCCTTTTTGTATTTTTACTCTTGAGCTTAGGTGAAAAATGGAAAACGTCGCCGCTGCTTTGAACTCCGATCACCTGCCGACGATCATGATCACCAACGACGACGGCATAGACGCCCCGGGACTGCGCGCTCTGGTTCGCGTCCTCGTCTCCTCTGGCCGCTACCGTGTCCTCGTTTGCGCCCCTGACTCGTATTCTTCCTTATCTTTATTTCTCTCGCATAGCCGATTAATTTTTTACTTTAGTTTAAATTACCAGCGTTATCCTCGAGTTATACATCATATCTATTATTAATATATTTTTTTTATTTAAAATAAAAATAAATTTAAATTATAAATATATATTTTAAAAAAATAAAAATTAAATTTAACAATTTTTTTTTCAAAAAAATAAAAAATTATAATTATATAATTAAGCTCATAAAAATAAATTATGTAATTTATAGTGTAATTTTTAAAAAGTTAGCAAAAATTAATTAAAACAATAAAACTAATCAATACTAATAAAAAATTATAATCACTCATTTTAAAGAAAAATTAATTAAATAAAATAATAAATCCATTCAACACCAAAAATCCCAATTTATTCACTTTAATTAAAAAATAAAAATATAAATTAAATATACTTATAATTTTATAATTTAAAATAAAGAATTAAATGTATATTTATATTTTAATTTTATTAATATATAAATTAAAATTTTAATTTTATTAAAATATTAAAAATTATAAATAAATTATTAAATTAATATTAAATATTATAATTATAAAAATTTATTAAAATAAATCTTGAAATTAGACAGTGCCTTAAATAATCCATTTACTAATTTTTTTAATTATATTATACAGACGGAGTCATCGTCGATGGCGTTTCTGTAAATAAATTTTTCTTTACGTTTCCTTTTTGTTTCTTTCGATTGTGCGCCACGCAAGCAATATATTTAGCACTGCTCATTTCGGTCCATTCCTTGTTTCTTTTTCCTTAGAAAACAAACGATTTTGGCATATTCAGAGTAAGTGACTTGATTCGCATTCATGTTGTCTGTTTCAATTGCAATGGCATTGGAATGTGAATGGAGCTTTTCATTCCATTTTATAGGGCATTAAACAGAAAGGAAAAATTTTCTGGTGTGTGTATGGGAAGGCTCATGCCTGCTTAAATAGATAAATAAAAGAAAGAAAGAAAGTATAGTTAATTATGACATTTTGAAGAGTTAATGGCATGATTTGTGCGTTTTTCAGGGAAAAGTCAGCCGTTAGTCATTGTATCACTTGGTTTCATGCTATTTCTGCACGGCAAGTCGATATTGATGGAGCAATGGCATACGCAGTTTCTGGTTTGTCTTCTTCTATAATTTTCAGACCATCTCAATCCCTTTTTCCCAAAGCAAAAGCTGAGGTTTTTGTGTCTCTCTTTATTCTTTGTTTACGGGGGGAACGGTATAAATTTACACGGACGCAAGACTCATCTCATGTACTTCATGGAGACTCTGAATTTTATGATTTAATGTTATCATGAGAAGGGATCTGTGCTCGGTAATTTCATAGTGTGCGGGCATTTATTCAAGGTTTCAATTATTTCATCCAGCATTTTATATCATGCAACAGGCTATAATGATATTGCAGTATGTTGTGGCGTGGCTTGGGTTGTTGAAAATGTGTCATCCAACATGTGTTTTGTTAAAGGAAACAAAAATTAAAAAATATATATACATTATAATGCATCTTTTTTTGTCTACTATGGCTACTGCATGCATTTACTTGGCTATGACCATTAAATGAATGCAAGGCCAGGAGTATACATTACAAAGCTGCACATTAAATAAGGTTGTATGGGCAGGTTCTTTTTCATTTGAATGACCTAATTAATACATGGTCTTTTGACCTCATTAATTTAGAAACCCAGAAAAGAAAGAAAAAAAAATTAAATTAAACGAAATTAAAATTGACAAGAAATTAAATACACATTTATTATAATTGTTAATTATAAGAAATTATTTATTTCACATGACTAGATGATAAATTTTTAATAGAAAAGTCAATGTTGTGTTCTGGGCATCAAGATAGTGCCAAGAACTGAGAAAATAGTAGCTCCTTCATTTTGGGTTGTATATTTTTGTGTCTTTGGTTTGTCGTGTGGTTTTTGATTTCCGCGAAAATAGTGTGTAATATTTCTTATTTTTTTGATAATAAATATTTTTCGTCTGTTTGTCTTTTTCTGTAAACATTAGACTTAAAAGCATAATTCTGTATGTCTATCTTTTCTCCTTTTTTAGGACTCTATTTTATCTTTGTTGCTGGTGATAATCAGCCTTGTAACATGGTTTAGCTTCTTTGACGTGAGTCCATATATTGATTTTCCTTTCCCATCTTTTTCCCCGCCTTCTTCCCATCCCTTGTTTCAAATGGATAGTGATGTAAGAGCATTAACCATCTATTGCCATCCTCAATTTGTTTGACTAATGCATATCCCGATATGGATCGGAAGAGTTTGTTTCTTTCTTTCTTTTTTCTCCAGAACAAAAGTCTTCTTCCTATTTACTTTGCAGGAACTCCGGCAGATTGCACTTCCTTAGGAATCTCGAGGGCACTCTTTCCAGAAGTTCCTGATCTGGTACTTTTCTGACTTTTCTCTGCAGCTTTGGAAATGTTAGTATTTTCTTTGCTTAAGAAATGTCTCAATTCAAGCTTCACCTATGCCCAGCGGACCTGCAAAATGACTACTATAAGTTCAATATGACAAGGATACCTTCCGTTTTGAAATGGCTAGGCAATAGTAAATCTCTAAGTTTGTTTCTGGGAGCTATTTTGTTGATCAACTCTTTTATATGCTTTTACACATTCTTTGTACATAAATCAGTTGTTTTATCAAGTTGCTCCATAAAGTTGTGATGCATTCCCTGTCTCTACGTACAGGTACTCAGTGGCATAAACATGGGCAGCAATTTCGGGTATCACATGTTAGTAGTTATATCACCCTCTCGCTTTGCCTGCTGTCCTAAATTTCTGAGCGCCATAATTTCATCTCCTCCCCTCACTACTATTCAAATTTTCGCAAATTAAAAGAACAGAGAATAGGGTCAAGCAAGAAAAGCACCTAAAATATAGTGGCAATTGTCTGGAATATACGTAGAAAATAGAAATTGCTTTCATAATTATGCAACAATAATATTTTCCAACAACGAAGTGACATCTGGTTATAATTTCTTTCAAAAGCTGTAGCTACAGTTCCGGTGGTTCACTTGTGTGAAATTTCAAGGACAAAAAAAGTTATGAAGATATGATATTACTTGGCCATAGTACCAATAAAATAAGTAGCTTGCAGTTTTTGTTTTAGATCTGGTTACTTATCCCAAAAATAAAGGTAAATTTTTTCCTTTTATTGGGTGGAAAAACAGCAATTGTATTTCAGATTTGGTTACATTCCCTTCTGATGTTTGTTAGTTCCCAACTGGAACTGCAGTGTTTACTCTGGCACGGTTGCTGGTGCTCGAGAGGCTTTCTTTCATGATTTACCTGGCGTTTCAGTATCATATGATTGGTACGGACGCATATTTCTCAGAATATATGGCAATACCAATGAAAAGTTAGCTACTTTGGCTAGTTGTTACCATGTATGTCCCATAGTATGCTTATATGAATTTTCGTGACATGTAGGGTTAAAGGTAAGAGCAATATCCAGGACTACACTCTTGCTGCTGAGGCCTGCCTACCTATTATAAGTGCGATAATCACAGAGATTAGAAATCAAAGTTATCCTTCAGGCTGCTTTTTGAATATAGGTCTGCCAACAGATGTTGCTAATCATAAGGTAAGTGGCAACTATATGGTTACCATATTGTTGTGTTTGCAATAAAAGTTGTTAGCATCACCATTTCTGTTGGAGGCTTATTCATTTCCTAGATTAATGAACTTCTTTCCTCACATTTTATCTTCTCGCACACTTAATTTCTTTGTGGCCTGTTTGCTTTGCCTAAAAAGGGGTATAAGCTCACTAGGCAAGGCAAAAGCATTCATAGAATGGGGTGGAGGCAAGTTACTTCTAACATACAAGGGGGAAAAATGTTGTCAACAATGACGATGGATGAAGATCCAGCCTTACCAACAGATATTGATGCATCATATACATCAGAAAAACAACTGGTGTTTAAGAGAATGGTAAGCCCCTTTCTTTACTTCTATCTTTGCCTTTATTGAAAAAGTATTCAATACATGTTTTTGCTAACTTGGCATTCTTATACTGTTGAAACATTCACCTTTCTTAATCCAAGTACTCAGTGGTGGAAGATACTTTTCTCAACAGATGAGAATTATAATGCTATCTCACATGGCTTATGTAGTTGACTGAATCAACTAAGTCAACACTACTGAGCTCTTTTTACAGTTGTTTTATCAAGAACCAGTTCACAAAGGAACAAGACTGATAACCTGATTGTTTGACATTTGGCTTCTCAGTCCAGCTTAAATAGATGATGTTTTCTCTTTCAATTCATCTTCATACTGTTTATTGTTTTGAAATACAACTGCACTTAAATTCTAACGTTTCTTTACCCTTCCTAGGTAATCGCACAAGTTAATGATGCTGACAATGACACAGACCATAGACTTCTTCAGGATGGATATGTGTGTGCCTTTTGCTTTAGTCGATGAAACTTGAATGAAAACTGTGGCACAGTATTAACGCAATACTGATGTTCCATTTCAGATTACTGTAACTCCTGTAGCTGCCCTCTCCCCTGCAGATATAGGCTGCCAGCTGTACTTTAAAGATTGGCTGCCAAGAGTGGTTGAATGCTCATCTTCACCAGCTTTATAATCTGAGATCATCCAGGTAGGTAGGCATCTCAGTGGAAGCCTTTGTAAGTTTCACAGAGATTTAAATATATGGTAATCTCAGACCATCTCTTGATCATGTTCCCATTAATCCAAATGTTATTTCAATTCCATCACTTGATCTTTAGTTTTATCTGTTTTACATATTTCTTTTTTATTTTGCATGCATGCAATCAAAATAGCAATAAACTTAATGTTTGGGTTGACAATGCTTGCAAATCTATTGTATGATTTTTGGTTGAAAAATTTTTTTTGCATTTCATCCACCTTTAGGCTTGAAAAGCTGTTTTGATGCAGAAACTATGAATTCAGCTAAGAAGCCTGTGGTTATTTAACACATGTTGATAGAGGAGATGTATAATTTGCTCGAGTTGATATGCTATCAATATGTTCCACCCTAAGGCCGTCTGCAGTTTTAGTTTCATTTCTCTGTTTGCCAATACGGTAGTTAAGTCTTAATCTGGGGAAGGTTCATTGGATATCTCTCTTTTACGACCAAAATTGCATACATTTTGCAGAGCTGAATGCTAATTATCATTGTCAGAGTATTCTTCCTACTAATCTTTCTTTTGAATGAAAAATCCAAATTAATGTGCAGGGCCCTTGCTTTCTTGGCTCATTGACTGGGTTTTCAAGTGAAAATGTGAGGAAGAGGAAATCTTGTAGATTCCTATCTGCATGGTACGATTTTTCACCTGCTTATATTTGCCAGATGTCATTTTTCACCTGCTATGTATGCCAGGTGTCATATGTTGTAGTACTTTGTTTCCAATTAAGAGCCATAAAAATGCTCTTTATGACTATGTCGTATCTTGATCAATGGGGAACTCATATAACATGACCGTTTACCTATGGCTCATAGTAACAGTAAGTTAACAGGAGGTTCTCTGTGTTTGGTGTTTGATATGGTGCCTTGGTTAAGGCACTCCTGAACCAGGATTGAGGGTAAATCTTAATCAATTAGCACTCTGCGTCGATTGTTTGGGATTTTTACCAAACTATTCAAAAAATTCCCTGTAACCACACTTCATATTGGAGAGTAAATACCTATAAATTTCAATACTAAGAATTGCAATGGACATCCACACGGCACGTCATGTACATTATACTAAACTCTGTTCCGAGGCATCTTATGCCCAATGGGAGTGTTTTCTCGTTTGCCCTTTGTTGTAATCATAGCTAAAATTCATTTTCCAAATACTGACACGTTTTCTTTTGCCTCCCCCCCCTCCCCCACCCCATAATGCTCAAATCATTCTGCTTTTTGTTGCCTTACTTTAGGAGTTTGAAGAGCTAACCCTCATTATGAACGGTACTTTCCTGTTACGTGAAGATATCTCTGCTTTGTCATTTGTGTGAGAAGATTTCTCCTTCTGCATTATTTTAGAACAGAGTTGATTATGATTGGTACTCATAGATAGTTGATTATTAAAATATCTATTGAGGACTTCAAAAATCATGCTGGTTGTCTATTCATTCTGTAGCTTTCTCAAGTCAGTTTCAGGAGCCAAGAAACTGACTAGTAACCAAACTTCTGAAACTGAGTACGCAACAATAAGCTAAAAACAGCGAAAATAGAGCTTTCATTCACCAATACCTCGTAGTTTAGTGTCACTGAGCACGTTCACGCTATTATATATTTCACGTCAAGACACTCGTGGACACACATCGTAGAACACGTTAGACATAACTAAATTAACAGTAATTTATGTTGACACACAGAAATATATAACCAAATGTGGTCGTCTGCGTGGAATTAATAGAACACTAAATAAGATTAGGAAGAGAGAAAGATGACGAATGGGGTGAAAAAGAGATGTTCTGACACGAGAGAAGGTTGAAAAGCAAAGTAAATTACAACCAAAAATTCCTGTTAACGAGAATTCTATAACACCATAAATATCTTATGTACATTTTTCACCTGCAACTTTTGGCCTTCATTGCTTTGATGGCATGGAAGGTGCTTGCGTCTCCACTAGTATTGACCACAAGACATGCACATCCTCATAGGGGCAGGACTTTACATCCTCGTATAGAATGGATATCCCTCTTCCTGCGAAGCGGAAAATATAAGTTAGGTTGAAAAAAAAAAAAAAAAACTTCTAGATGGAATGGAGGAGAGGTAATCTGCCAGAGGAATTAAGAAAAGATAAAAGAAGGTTGAAAATGAGATTGCATGGATGAATGAGTTGCCGGAGCAACTCAAGAATCTATCAAAAATTCATGCTGAAGCAAAGGGGTGATAATATTCATTAAGGAAGGCTGAAGTGAAAATATTGCAGGGGAATGATTTTGTTATCACTCCTTAGAAAGAAGTGAAAATATTGATCAGGTTAAGAGGCATCGTAATATGTTTAAGTGAAAATGCTCAATAACTACAGAACATGTAGATATTAGGATGCACGGATTGTCTAGATAATGAAAATGCAGCTATGGGAGTGAATAAGGACGTACTCTTTGGAGTTGGGTGTAAACGAAACCACAGCTTCTTCAGCGGGGAGAGGAGGGATTGCATCCACCCCATCTACAGCATGGGATGTAGTTAGCTCATCTGGGTAAGAGAACGAAAGGGAACAAAATAAGACAGAAAAACTGTCTGGTTTGCTTAGAAAAGGGTGAACTTCGAGGCCAATACGTGGGTAAAGCCATTTTCTATATTTCCCTTGCATTCCAATCATGAACTTCACATTTTGCTCTTGGTAAAATATCATTGTCAAATCTCAAACCCTTTTCACCTTCTAGGAGAAGAAGCAATCCTACCAATCTGCAGTGCTTTTACACACTTATTGCAAACTCTCACCCAGTGTCACGATACCATATCCTTAATCGCTTCCCTTCTGCTTCAAGCCTTGTTTGGAGTCCTCGTTACTTTTTTGTATGGTAGATTTTGGGTTGTGGCGAACCCTCGTGGGGGTTCATTGTATTTTAAGAAAACAAAAGCCCTCTTCGAAGAGTATTTTACAAGTCTCCCTCTCGGATAGCCCCAGTTCTCCCACGTGTCCATTGGTTGCCTTTAAAGTGCAACAATAGTGGCTTGCTTTCTGAAAGGTGGCAATTGTGATTCGGACAAATGGCAAAATTAAGGAGTCTACACTAGAATATGGGTGAGTCTAGGAATGTTTTTCGCCTTTTTACATGACTTGAGAATCTTAATCATTTCATAATCGGGTTAAAATATAAAAATCAGCCATGAGGGCACCCTAGAGCGTTAATGCCTTCCCACTAATTAGTTTGATGGCCCTTACTACCAAATAATTATTTTTTGGCTTGAATTGTGTCAATCAGCAACTCTTTCCCTCCAGCATTGCAGGTCTTACCCCGTTCCAATTCCATGGAAACAACCCGAAATCAATGGGAAGTTCCCAAATGCTAAGTTTAGATTACAAGAAATTGTAACGGATCTCTTTAAATGGTACATGCACTTGGCATCTCACCTTCCTTCACATTTAGGAGTGAATTGGGCCTGGATGTGAAATGGCGTGGGCCAAGTCTTGGAGCGGTAAAGCTGGACATAATCCTTGTTGCAAAACAAAATGCGCGAGAAATGTGCCCAACCATGAAGATTAATCATGTTCCTAAGAAAGCCCTTAGCCCATTCGATCACGTTCTGGGCAACTGCTTATCCTTATGGATGGGCTCGCCAAATGGCAAATGGTAGCTAGGCCAGGCCCATTTTACGTCTCCAATTTTGTTGTATCTCTTTGGTGTATTAAAATGATTAAATTAAACTCAGGAACCCCCAAAAAAAAAAAAAAAAAAAAGAGTTTAAATCAGACCCTGAATTTGTTTCACCATCTTAAAAGGTTTATCTGAACACACAAACTGCTCAACTCCAATCCACCATTAACCATGACGGCCACGAGCTCATCCTGGCAAAGAGGGGGTCCACGGTGGACTTGTCCAAAGGACTTTTTAACCAATGGGGCCCTGGTTCAGTCACAAGGAAATAGGATGTTGGGGTGATCGGGTCCCACATCCCATGTGCAGATCCATTTGAGAGCAGTGGTCAACATGGAAGCCCACAAATTGGAACTTGAAAACTCCATTAGACATTATTTTCTGCAACGGTTCCTAAAATGTCCGTCATCGAATGATCCTTCAATTCCTTTTCACGGTTTAACTCACTCCACCCAAGGCCTCAGCTTTTACCTTTTACAAATTTAACAGAACATCACTTCCCCTTTCCTATTATTATTATTATTGTAAGTTGAAAATAATATTGTTAAAGGATTTAATTCATTGTTCAAAGGTCGACGAAGGGAGATTAAGAAAATGACCCTATACGTGGTTTCTCTCTGTTGTTGGTGGGTTAGAGATCAATTTGTTGACTACTAGACATAAAGTGGTGTGATTGTTGACAAAATTAGAGATGGTGCAATTTTTCCAATTCTTGTATCTCCAATGTAAATTATATTGCAAATGGTGGTAAAATTATGCAGGAAAATCATTTTCTTGTTCAGGAAAAAAAAAGAAAAGAAAAGAAAAGAAAAAAATTGATGGGATTCACTAAAACAAGACTATGTGCTCGCGAGTTCCATGTCTTAGTGAAATGGGAAGGATCCAAAATCGGCAACAATAAAAAAATAAATGTTGTTTTATCTCCCACAAGCTTCTATCTTTGCTTAGTTTCACAGTGACAGGATCTCAAGCCAGTTCTCTCCAAATAAAGTCACCCTCAGACAGAAAGTTGCTACCACACAATTAGACTGCTTGCTCGCCATTTTGATCTTCTACATTATTTAAATCCTAGAACCTGTTTTTTTTTTTCTTTTTTGGAAAATTGAAAAAGGAAAAAACCGACCACTCATTCTTATTCTTTTCACACACAGCCATTCAAATTGTTACAGGTATGTGAATAGATGTTGGAACAGAGAGACGGGGCGAGAGATCGCGGAAGCCAGAGAGACAAGCACTATAGTATAACATATGGTTTGAATTTAAAAGGGCAATGATTCAACCATGATAAAAATGTCCCGGTAAATGGGTCTCATGAAATGGAGGGAGGGTGCATGGCGTTTCAAATTTTGAATTCTCCACTTCAAAGGGGTAGGTGACATTAGGATTCAGCGAACTGACTCCATTTCATTTGGGCCACGTACGAGGGGCATGAAGCAACAAAATCATGACCTTATGAGTACGTTCGGTTTAACTATTATTGATTGTCGTCACTATTTATTGTTAGTAATTTTAGTTGCTAATTACTGTTACTGATAATTAAAAGTATAATATCGTGTGTATGACTCGGATTTTTATTGCTTATTGTTATTAATTCTCTTTTAACATGTAAAACGACTGGTGTTTGATTAGATTAATCATAAATTTAATATGGCAAAACTGATCTGACTAATACTGTTGTGACACACCCAAAAAAAAAAAAAAAAAAACAAACGCACAACAAAAACAACGAAGCAAAACCGACATGGTTAGCAGAAACAAAGGTCTACACGAAATATTACATCATGTGGAGCTTAGAAGGTAAAGAAGAGAATCTGTAACACATTGGAATGGAGACAAACGAAACATGTATTTCACTAAACACCAACCTTTTGTGTTGTTATTTTAATTATTACGATAAAGCTTACACTTTAGCTTTGGGAAGTCCAACTTACCAGCCTAAACTACGCTTTGGCCATCTCTAAATCCAACTCACCGCAAGCCTCCTTTTTTTTTTTTTTTTCTTTTTGTTCGAATTACCATCAAGCCCCACTTTTCTTTTAAAAACATTGTACTTAAAACGATTATTTCCTTTTAGTTGTTATGTATATGTATATATCTGAGCCTATCAGGTTTAAACATTTGCGTGCCTTTCGAGCCTATTGGCTGGAAATATTGCATATCAAAACGATGAACATTTGATTCGATGGATCGTAAGATATGTTGCAAATACGGTTTGTTTAGACATAACCATTTTCCATAAGTTGGCGGTGCATTGAAATATGTGGATTTTGGGTGTCGTTTTGACTTTGGCGAAACAACCCTTGGGACTTGGAAGCTCTCTTAACCATGAATTGCACAAGTTCTCGTCGACTGCTGTTTTGAATTGAGAAAAAAAATACTTGTTTACGTTTTCTTTTCTTTACCATAATCTTACCCAAAAAAAAAAAAAAAAAAAGAAAAGAAAGACCGCATCATATATTATTGTAATGGAGAAAATAAATGAAGTGGAGGGGTGTACTGTGTATGTGTATGCTAAAGCTTGGAGCCTGGCCACGTGGAGAATGTCCGGAATTTAGTGGAGCCTTTTTGGCAAAGAGACGGGGAATATTGAATTCTCCGCCGTAACAACAACGGACTTGGGTATATGATTTATAATTGGACAACAAATATCATTGTTTTGACTTACGGTTATGTGCTCACGAGTCTCATAATATACCCACACACACACACACACACACACAAATTCATGATGTCCTCTTTTTGGTTTTTGCACATTTGAATTTCACACAGACGCAATTTTTGTACATCAACCGGCTTCACAAACGCACAAATATTACAAACACTGTTCTATTACCCACAAGAAGCCATCCGAGAAATACATGAATCTGAACCCTGAAAAAGAACCCACCCAGGTGAAAGTAACATGATCCGATATCCATAGAGTACATCAACACACCCGTGTCTTGTTATCCCGTAATATCCGTTCACGGGAGTTCCCCCGCCCCCCCCCCTCCCAATGTCTTCCTTTAGTCCACAAAAGCGATCGTTATTTTCCTAGAAAAAATTTTGCGGAATAATCAATGTACTTGCGTTTCTGTCCACCCACATGAGTGATCAGTTTCTATTTGCAGCTTTTCACCCCTTTTTTTTTCAAATATTTTTTTTTTTTTCCATCTTTTGTACTAACTGTCCATTTCTCATAAATGAACTCCCAACGAGGAAATGTTGCCATTGTCACTCTAACGAGACACCGTAATTAAATGCCTGTCCAAAACGGACTTTGAGGTGGGGGCAACAAAAGGAAAGTAACAAAGAGAAAAAATTAACTTGTGGTGGCGGTGACGTTTTCCGTTGCAAATCGCTATCATTGACTGGCCTTCTGTAACCTCTAAACTATTTCATTTCTGCTACATAACGGCGTTATTCGCCCGACGTTTGCTCTATATATAGATAGAGATGTCTCTACTCAAAGTCACCACTCTCAGTCCCTCTCTCTAAACCAAACTGCAAACTGCAAAGTTTTAAATGGCTGTGTGAAGCAGAATTTTTGGCATATTGGTGTTTCCTTGGTATTACTGTTGTTTTCTCGAAATGGGCAAGAAAGAACAGCATCAACAGCAGCAACAACAACAACAGCAGCAACTAAAAGATCGGAAGGACAATGAGAGGGTTGAGGCCGTCCTGGAGCTTCTAAGAAAACAAGCCTCGCTCACAGTGAAACAGGTGGGTTTTCCTTATGTGCTTCACTGTTTCTTTGTTTGAGATCTAAAGCTAAATCAGTCTTGCCATCACCATTTTCACTGTTATACACATTTTCAGCTGTAGAAAGTATGTTCCTTGACTCTTCCAGGACTGTGTCGTACTACAGATTGCTGGGTAAACGGCCAAGAAACAATCTTTTTTATTGTACTTGGTCTATGTTAAGCCCTTTGCTCTCTCTCTCTCTCTCTCTCGCTATATATATATATATATATCTTTTTCTCTCTCTCTCTGATATGTGTTATGAACAGGAGAAGTTCTGCAACTACGGCTGTGTGGAAAGGTTTCTGAAGGCTAAAGGTGATAATGTGAAGAAGGCTGCTAAGCACTTGAGAGCTTGCCTTTCTTGGCGAGAGAGCCTCGGCACAGGTAACAACCAACTTTTCCTCTGGTCTTCCTCTTCCTTCCACTTTCTTTAAAAATAAAAAAATCTTTTCTCTCTATCTGTTTATTTGTGCGTTACTACTACTTGTTTTTTGTTTTGTTTTTCTTCTTTTTTTCTTTGGGTGGGGGTGGGTTCAAATGAAATTTTCTGCTTTTTCTTTGCTTGTTTTGAATAGGTGGGCGGGGGTTAAAGTATACCAACCCCAGTGACTAATCATTAGTGAATGGTGCCACGCCGCAACCTATTTGAAATAAAGAGAGAATTTTTTATTCTATTAACCATACAAAAATAAGAAAACCTTTCCTAATCGGAGAAACTCACTGCCTTTTGATTCTTTTCTTCTCTTTGTTTTTGTTTGAAACACAGATAGTTTGACGGCTGATGAGTTCTCAGCCGAGCTTGCTGAAGGGGTTGCGTACGTGGCTGGTCATGATGAAGAATCCAGGCCTGTTTTGGTAATTTTCATTAATATCTCTCTGTTTCTTGTTATAGGCCACTTATACAACAATTATAATTATAAGTTATTTAGCTCAATAATATTTTATTTTATTTTTAAGTATGGAGTACAAAATGGTATCCATCTTGCTTCTATGTTGCAGATCTTTCGCGTTAAGCAAGACTACCAAAAGTTTCACTCACAAAAGCAGTAAGTCATTAATTAATAAATAAATAACGTGCACATTATCTAGAGCTTCTAGCTCCAATCAATATATTATTTGCTAAAATATTTCTTGTGCATTTTCTAGGTTTACCCGTTTGCTAGTCTTTACTCTGGAGGTGGCTATGGCAACCATGCCAAGAAACATTGAACAATTTGTTCTTCTCTTCGATGCCAGTAAGCACCTCGTAAAATTTAAACAAAGCTTTGAGAATTGGGGTAACTTTTTTTTTTTTGGGTCTTTTCCTTTTTCTTTTTATTGGTTCTTCCTGAAGTTATGTAATTGCACGCTAGTAAAGCAAACACAGTCCACATAGATGAGAGAGCAGGCGCACAGCCATGGGTCGAGGGAACCGCCAAAACCCTGTTAAATTCCCTTACAATGTCCGGGGTGACCCCTTTAAGTTTCGCATTCATTGCTCCATTATTAATTGGTCTGTCCTGTGTGTAAGGGCATTATCAGGAATTGAACCTAATTCCCTTTTGCATACTGTCGTCCTAGAATTGGCCAATTTGGCTGAGAAACTTCCTCAATAACTAATACGTGGCAAATATTTCTCCGGAATTTATGATTCAGGTTTATTAAAATTTCCTTTTTTTTTTTTTTGTTTTTCTTTGCCCTTTTAAATGCAGGCTTTTTCAAGTCAGCATCGGCTTTTATGAACTTACTGCTGGCAACGCTGAAAATAGTGGCTGAGTACTACCCATGCAGGCTTTACAAGGCTTTTGTAATCGACCCACCTTCTCTCTTCTCTTATCTGTGGAAGGTAAAAATTCAAATTCTGCCTACTCTCATCACAGAGTCCTTTTTCCTTTTTTTTTTTTTTGTGTGTGTGTGCAGTGCATGTGGGCTGTACCATCAATTCTTGTCTTCATGGTTGCCAAAAGTCTAACGCCTTTTTTTTGTTTTTTTTTTTAATATAAGCCCGCTGGACAGCCTGCAGTGGCTTGCTTGTAACTGTTTGTTTGACCCTCTTGTGCAATAAGCTTTGTTTTTTGCCCCCCCCCCCTCCCTTCCGTTTTTTTTTTTGGGTTTGAAAAAACAGATGTTGGCACCTAAGTCAAATCTCATTTTCTTTCTAGGTACAATCTCTCTCTCACACTTTGTTTTGCCCGTTGCCATGGTTGAAAAATATGAAACATGGATTAACATTGTCGATACGTTTAAAAATTAATTAATGTTTGCCACCAGTGGAGATTGTCCCTGACAATTTAGTTTGATAATTAAGGTGGGGATTAACTGAGAAGGTGTATTAGTCAAGATACAAGTGAGTTGACTTGTGCACCACCTGGCCTCATTATCAAAAAAGAATAATCCAAATTCAAGTTTCACACTTGTATAAATCGTGATCTGTATGTGATTTTCTCATCGGAACTAGTAGTGCTTCTATGAATTCTCGCAAAATTTACTTAATTTCTGCATTTTGTATTTTCGGTGGAATTTGACTGCATATTTTCGTGGGTGTAGGGCGTGCGTCCATTTCTAGATCTATCAACGGTCACGATGGTTGTATCGTCGCTCGATTTTGAAGAATCACTGGAGTTCACTGACTTTGCGTCCTACCCTCGAGTTTCATCCCTCCGATTTGAGCCCTCGTCGATCAAATCAACGTCCAAGGCTGGCTCGTGCTCGTCCACAAGATTCTCATTCACCGTGTCCCAACATTTTGACTCCCTCAAGCCCTGGTACCTGTCATTAACGGATACGTCAGCATCCAAGGTGGGACCCGGCAGCTCCTCCCTTCTGGGCCCCGCGCTAATCTCTCCACTCAACGCTAGGTCCCTCTCATTCGCGTCACCGGTTGCTAGAACCCCACGTGGAAGCATCAACGGGTGTGGCTACACCAAGAGTCGCCTGTTCCCCTCAACGCCGTTGCCGGAGCGCATCACCGCAGGCGATCCCATCAAGATCTCTCGACCGCGGACCCCACGCCCCTCTTTCCTCCAATCACCGGCCACGTTCTTCAAGAAGGATTGCCAGGTCAGCAGAACAGAAAAGGCTCGCGAATCTTTCTTGCCGTTTTTGAAGTTCTACAGGACACCGTACGATGAGATGTTCTACAGGTCAAAGATGCGGCCCCCACTCGGCGGTCTCATCTCCATCGTCTCTCCTCATCTCAGACGCCGTCCCGTGTCCGTATCTCAACGGTTCTAAAGGAGGACGACGCCACACAAGCAAGAAAGAATGAAAAAAGTGAAAATAAAAAATAAAAAAAATTAAAAACAGGAGCGAAGAGTACATAGGACTACTATATTACTCCGTGTCAGAATGTCAATGGAAATGACACTGCTACTTATAATTCGTTAATTATTGTATTAGATTTTTGTCGTGTCGGATTTGATTTTGAGCACATGATTACTTGCATTATGAGAAGAATTTCGTTATAGGAACGCGGCATAAAATGAGATGCACCATATATTCGATTATTATTTTTTATTGTTAAATTGCGATCTTGCGTACAAAAAAAAAAAAAAATGGAGACAACGTGCGGGGTGGGACATTAAGTTTTGACCTCAAGCAGTCCATGTCTAAAATTGAGCTTTGTGACATTTTTATATGCATCAAGAAACTCTACGTTTGGGGTTTTGGAACAATGAAGCATGGGAAGGCGAAAGCGTGGTCCAAACGGCGAACATAATGTGGGAAATCGTACACCATTTATATGGTGGTGCAAGTTATAGAGAAGAAAGTATATTGTAATTGTACAAAGAATCTCAAGGCGTTGAAAAATTTTCTATTTCGATTCAAAGTTGACATGGGGTTTGTGAAGTTTTGTGAAGAATGAGAATCCAGTACCTTGTTTATAGTAAAGAAAGGCACCAAGGTTTGAAAAACTTTTATTGTTAATGTGTTCTTCTACTTTGTATGAGCTGGTCGGTTAATATATTTTACACGTTGGTTTGCGAACGATGGCAGGAGTTGGTAGGAATAAGTGTCTCTTCCTGTTGTTTGAGAAGTCAAAATGGAACTTCTGCTTCTAGTGCTTGTGCTTATGTGCGTGCAGAGTAAAGTAAGCTAAAGATTGTGCATTGGGAATTTAACACGTCAAGCGACTTCTATAAGCCCCTATCCGTAAACAAGTGTTTGTTTTGGGCATGGAGTTTGTCCCGTAATACATGTCGTCGGGGCATCCAGGTTCAGTGACGTTAGAAACTTGGAGTCTTCCTGTTTGGAATCTCCTTTCGACGCATTTCTCGATTAGGTCTTGTATTTTAGCTACAAAATGGTTCGGTGTGGACAAAGTCAAGTCAGTGTTTGTAGTAGCAGTGCCACTGTTTGTAGTTGATTCTTTGTTGCTTGTGGTTTTGAAAGTGCTGTTTTTAATTTGTTTTTAGGGCCATTCTCACGAGCGGCGATGTGTAGTCCTGATGCGAACATTGCCTCACCTCCCCAATCTTAAGTACAATAAAAAAATGAAAGGGAAGAAATAATTGGAGGAGACAAAGCGGATATTGGCATGATTGCCCTGCATCATGGGCCCAAACTATCATGGGCCAATCCAGCATACATCTGATGGACATGGTATGGAATGGAATGAATCCAGTGAATATTATTCTGACAAACCCAATCTCACTAAGAAAACTTCCGGCCGAGATCATTAAGCCGCAGTGGAAACGACATAGGCCACGGTTGCAACCTTCTCCACCCCAGCCCCACACCCCCCCTGGCAACCCAACATCTATCTGGGCCTTTTTACACTTTGGAGTTCCTCTAAACTGGATTTTGACGGTAACACAGCCACAAGTCATAGTTTCCCAAAAATATGTGAGTAGTGGGTGAATCCATTATTTTCTTCCAGAAAATCCTGTGACACTATGCTTTTTCTTCGTATACATAGCTGCCCGCATGAACCCAGAAGAGTTTTGCACCTTCTTCAAGATGAGCCCCATCTTGTCCGCTTCGGCCCTGCTAAGGCACATCATGCTGATGCCAGCAATACCCTACGTTTCACCCCACATAACCACTTACCCCGGAGGCCCGGGCCTCTCATTTTAGAATACCATCTCAACATCAAAATTTAAATAGAAATATACGATACTTTAAATATCTGTAACGTCATGGACCATACTATCTATAGGAGAATCAAATCTTAGAGCACTGCAAGCATATCAGTTTTTCATACCATATTAAATTTACCTTTGGTGTAATTAAAAACAAGCCGTCCATTCTAGGGTTAGTAAAATCATGAAAAAATTATTTCTTTACAACCTGATTTAAAATTTCAAACCTAGGTCAATAAATAAAACTTTACTCACTTTGCCAACCTGATAATGCAGATGCAGTCATGGCATATATATAAGCAATGTAGTGTAAGTGGTGAACACAATAGTGCTAAAAATGGTTATTGTCTGTTCTTATTATTGGGGCTGAATGAGAGGAAAAAAAAAACCAAAAAAAAAGAAAGAGAATTTTATGTTGTTGGGCTTGCGGATATTGATGTGCTTGGTAATGGTGGTGGTGCTGATGAGTGCGCCTGGTATGGCACGCCCTCCATCTTTTGAAGCCGGAGAATATGATGATGGTTCCCACTGCACGCCATCCTCTCTCTCTCTCTCTCTCTCTCCAACCAAGATTTGCGCACATTATTGAAAAAAGGAATATAACCAGAATTTTCTGTAATTGTCACCCTCATCACAATCATCATCTTTTATCCTTTTCCATGAACCCATTCAAAATTTACTGGTGCATAGGTGCACTTACATTGTATCCATCATTTTACTCGTCCATGCAAGTCCATCTTTAATTTTCTCCAGCATATATTCACGCCATTACATGTATAGTATTTATCCCTATGTGCCAATATCGTATACCGCTAGACCATCCAGAATATTGGACCACCTTAAAAATCTTGATGGAGAAGGGATCTGTCCTTGCGATGTGGATCTTCCACATTCCCTACACGTAAAAATCACTTGGGAATTGAGAGTTTATGTCTATCCATCCATATCCTAAATATGCGCATGCAAATTGGAAGTCTATGTCTATCCATCCATATTCTAAATATGCATATGCAAATTATGATCATTACGTATGTGTAACAAATATGATGAAGAATTAACATGTCTCTTAACATCAAAAACTTGCTAGAGTCATTAAACGTATTGCATGGATATTATAACCACGCAAGCAAATCAACCTTAGGAAGGACACCATGCCTTTGCACTTTTTATTCTACGGTATTTGTATATGTACATGTATCAGTCTACGAAAACCCATGAGATATTTCGGGTGAATTACTTTTCAGTTCCAAGTAGTTGTGCCCGCTTCCATAGATTTCCCCCAACTCCTCCACACCAAAACCAAGTCATCATTAGGCATTACGATTTCACTGTCACCTTGCCGTTTAAATTGAGTAGCCAGCTGGGTTGTTTCTCCATCCTTCAATTTCCTGTGCCTCTCTATATCTCTCTCTTTTTGTTGTGTGTTTGTGTGTGGTGGTGGCGGCTACCTTCAACGGATAGAAACATGGGTGAGATTTCTTGCACCAATGGGATCAACAATAGGAATGCAGTAGGAAATGGAAGTAGCCATTCATCTCTAAATGGGTATAGGAAGAGCTGCTGGTATGAAGAAGAAATTCAGGACAACTTGAGATTGTGTTATGCTCTTAATAGGTATTCATGCCTCTGCATTTGCTTTGATACCTGCAGGCAGTGAAACACTTTAGGCTATATAAGTCAACAAAACCATGAGTTTTCTCCTTACATCTTGAATTTATTTTCAGCTTATGCTTTTTTTTTTTTTTAAATTCTTTTTTCGAGAGCAATAGCACACTTCAATTGCCCTCTAGATTGGTCCTTTCCTCAGTTTTCTCTTCGTTCTGCCTCACTATCTAGTTGTTTACCCTCCTGGGATCGTATTAGCCCTATGGTACTTTGGTGGACCTTTTATGCCTATCCCATGTATGGCAGACATCCTTAATAATTATAAACAGATAATCAACAATATCTTAAAAGTGGGAAGGACCAAAAGGTTACTAGAAAGAAACCCAGTAATTCGAAACTTAGGTCATAGAGAAGCCAGACAAGGCTTGATAAAGAAATACAAGTTTTAGTGATTTTTTTATTATCAAAGTTAAACACTTTTGCAAGTTATACTTAGGTAGGAAAATGATCAATTATCTCCCTCTGTCCCCATCTTTTTTGTTTGTTTGCAGTATTTTGCATGCAGGATCCACTCCATACCAGGACATTGCTCTGTTAGATACAAAGCCATTTGGGAAGGTTTTTGGTTTTTGATTTTTGATTTTTTATCTTTTCACTCCAGAATGAAATTTAGGATTGGAAAAGTAGCATTTTCTTACTCCCTTCAAATATTTTCTTTGTTACTCAACAGGCTTTAATCATTGATGGAAAGCTTCAAAGTGCAGAACTGGATGAGTTCATCTATCATGAATGTCTTGTTCATCCACCACTTCTTCATCATCCAAAGTATCTTATTTCCCCTTTTACTTTCTATATTTTTTACGGTATCTGATATTGATCCTTGTCTATCTATGACTGAATTTCCTTTTTGTTTTTTTTGTTTTCCCTTGGTAATTACTAGTTTCAATTTATGTTTGGTGTTAGCCCAAGGAATATCTTCATCATGGGAGGAGGTGAAGGATCCACTGCAAGAGAAGTCCTTAGGCATAAGGCTGTGGAGAAGGTTGTCATGTGTGACATTGATGAGGTAACAAATCTTCACTCCTTTCCTTTGAAGTACAATTTTGCCAAACTTTTTATTCTTTTACTTTCATCTACCTGTTTTATAAGTTTATCTTCATTAGATTTTTCCTCCTCTTTTGTCTCCATGTCAACATATGTTTCGTCCAAAAAGACTTTAGAAGGAAAATGACTGTCACCTTTGTTTCTTCTGAAATCAATGTTGTGAAAAGAAGTTGAACACCCTAAGCATATAATTGATGGAACAGGAGGTTGTAGAATTCTGCAAAACATACTTGGTGGTCAACAGAGACGCATTTTGCGATTCAAGACTTGAGGTCATCATCAATGATGCCAGGTTTGACTTTTAGTTGTTATTTGCTATTAGTATTCCCAGTATTGTCACGTTAGTATTTACAATTTTGCTGCTGTTTTTGCAGGACTGAGCTAGAAACTAGAAATGAGTCTTATGATGTGATTATTGGGGACCTAGCAGACCCAATGGAGGGTGGCCCATGTTATAAGCTTTACACTAAATCCTTTTATGAGTTCACTGTTAAGCCTAGACTCAACCAGGGTGGCATTTTTATCACACAGGTATCTGATGCCTTTTTATGTCTCCATTTTTGTTTGTGAGGGAAGCAGAAGCATTAAAAATAACTTGTCACTTAGTTTTATTCTCTTGTAAAATTTATAGGCAGGGCCAGCTGGAATTTTCAGCCATACAGAAGTGTTTTCTTGTATCCACAACACCTTAAAGCAGGTGTTCAAATGTAAGTAACCTTGAATTCTTGCTTCTGACTCTACTCTTTTTCCTCTAGAACCCAAAAAAAAAAAGGAACTAAAACTAAATGACACGCCTTTTTTTTCCCCCTTATGTCAGATGTTGTGGCTTATTCAGCGCATATTCCTTCCTATGCTGATACCTGGGGATGGGTCATGGTACGCATGCTCCACTACCTCGTTTCTGTTCTTCTTGTATTTTTTCTTTGGACAATTGGAGCACGTCACCATTTGTTTAAGGTCATATTCCTAATCCAGTCTTAATCTATTTACACTGATTCCATACTTTTCCTGCGTATACAATCAGGATAACTTCATAGCAGCACTGTTTTTTAATTCTCCAAATTGTGTATGCATAGAAAACTAGAACTACTTGTTACTTATCAATAAAAAAAAAAAAAAAAAAAACCTATAACTAAATGTCAATGTCTGCTGTGATTGGCAGGCTTCAGACGGCCCACTCTTGCTTACTGCAGATGAGTTAGACCTCAGAGTAAAGCAGAGAATCAAAGGGAATAACAAGTACTTTGATGGTAAAACATTTTCATCAGCCTCTACTCTGAGCAAAGCCATCCGCCAATCGTAAGGCCCAATGCCATTCCATCCATCCTGCATGTAGTCTTGATATAAATATTTGTATTTTCAATTAAAAATCATCCAAAATCAATAAGTTTTTGGCTAATTTTATGAGCATTGGCAGACTGGACAATGAAACGCAAGTTTACACAGAGGGAAGTGCAAGGTTCGTACATGGTCATGGCATTGCCTACAAACAGGACCAAGCTTAAAATGACCGAATAGAAAATGGTCCCATCCACCAAAATCACAAAGTGGATCAAGAGTGAAATGGGAAATATATAACCTTGAAAAGTTCCTCCTTTGTTTCTCCAGTTCTTGATATGTTATCTTGTGAAATAATGTGTTTCTTTTTCCTTATGCTTGTAACTTAAGAACTCTAATGGCGTATAAGTGGATAAATTCCGTGTTTGTGTTTTCTATCTCAAGCTGATTATGTACCTGTTAGGAATGGTACAAATGGAATAAAACGTTTGATTCTTAAGAATAAATCTAACTTGTGGAATGGACACTTTAAAAAAGTACCAATTAGCCGTGCAAGAAATCTTTGACAATTTAAGAGTTTCAAGTTGGAAAAAAATAATGCTTAAAAAAAAAAAAAAAAAAAGAAAGAAAACTCTTCGACCAAATTGAAGGGGGGGAAAGGGTCGAACCATAGAGAATTTAAGTAGTACAAATCACCCTTTCCTTATGGGCCCTCTACCATTTGCCCACTGTGAACCTCCGATCATGAAAGAGAGAAATGGCAGTGGCCCGATCAATGTAGGATCGTCAGAAGGCCTGCGATCATTCTTACACAATCGCTCGTGTATGAAGTTATCGATTTTGGTGTGTGCACCATCACAACCTTTTCAACTTGAATTTATGGTTCTCCCCCCCCCCCCCAAAAAAAAAAAAGGTGTCAAACGTGAGTTTCATTATTAAGGGGACTATTTGGGCCCACCGTGGCCGACCAATTCGGTCCTCCGTTCTTGGGGCACAAGCAATTAAACCCACACTCTGCCACTATATTCTGTGGCCCAATTTATTGGGCCCGACTGATTGAACATAATGAAAAACAGGGCCGTTCCAACTACAAAATGTACCTGACAAAAGTCATCGTGTTTCCGCATCATCGTTTTTGGAATTCTACTCAGCAAACGTTTGTCTACATTTCCGTCCCTCTCCCACTATAAATACCCCTCCTCCATGGTCTGCCGGAGCCTCCTTTCTCGTAAAAGATCACTCTTCGAGTTCATTTTGTGTTTTGCTTCCAAACTTTGTTTTCTTCGTCAAAGATGGATGGTTGCAGCAAAGTTGTACGCGATTCAAACTCTCCCTTCAATGCTCTCATCTTCGGTACCCTTTTGCTCTTCTCCCGTGACTCTGTCCCATCTATAGAATAGAATAAATCGTAAGTAATCAATTCATCGTAATAATATCTAATTGGTAAGTTTCTTGGAAACAGATTTGGATGACACTCTCTATTCTTCCAAGCTTGGAATCGCTGAAGCCCTGAGGAAGAACATCGACGGTATGATTAACAACAACAGCAATAATAAAATTTTCATGGGTCCATTTTTATGTATTATTAGCCATTCATTTTGAATCTCTTTTCTTTCAGATTTTCTTGTGGAAAAATGTGGATTCCCGCGGAGCAAAGCATCGAGTCTCCGAGTTGAGCTCTTCAAAACTTACGGCAGCTCTCTTGCCGGTTTGCGAGTAATAAATAACAACTCTTGAACTACACAAGCAAGCACACATTTACTCTCCTTTTTGTAATTTTTTTTGTGGGTAATTTTTTCCAATTTCCTCTAATTGGTCCATTAAATCAAATTTCAGGCATTGGGTTATAATATTGATGCTGATGATTACCACAGGTTAGCACTTAACGTGCGAAATTCCCCATCCCCATCTTCATCAATTTTTTTATAATACTCATATTTTCTGGACAATGAAACCATTAAATTAATATATATATATTGGTATACGAACCAACAGTTTCGCGCATGGAAGATTGCCTTATGATTTGATCAAGCCAGATTCCCAATTACGCGGCCTCTTGCGAAGCATCACCCAGACAAAAATCGTAAGTTGCTTGCCGTTGTCTGATGATCTGATTAGCCCTTATTTTAGTGCTTCGGGGTTTATTAATTATATATCGCTGATGCGTGCCAGATTTTCAGCAATTCAGACAAGAATCATGTGATCAGGGTCCTAAGGAGGCTTGGATTAGAGGACTGCTTCGACCAGGTCATATGTTTTGAGACGATGAACCCGAACCTGTCCAAATCCAAGCGCCCCGACGAGTTCCCCGTCATCCTCAAACCGTCGATAGACGCTATGAGAATTGCTCTCCGTGTTGCCGACGTCGATCCTCTCCGGACGGTGGGCACATAAATAACATCGATTCTCCAAGTTTCCGAATTTTGAGTCAACGAAATGGGTTCAGTTTTTCGTGTTTTGGTTCTAACTTTTTAACAGTTTTTTAAAACAATACGTTTCTTTTTTGGTTGCAGCTGTTTCTGGACGACAATTTGCATAACGTGGTAGCAGGGAAAGCCTTGGGACTCCACACGGTTTTGGTCCGTTCTTTTTTTTTTTTTTTTTGGGTGGTTTGATAACGGAATTTCTAAGGGCTTAGCGTACAAGGTTCTCGTTCCTGCTGCTTGGAAATTTGTTTGGCGGGTTGCCTTTGTCGGGCGAATTTGTAGATTTTAATAAAATGCACCGACCACGTAGTGGATCAACTCTACTTCTCTTGAGTTGTTTATTCTTGACCTAATGGCGTGTCCACCTGGGACCTTGCTCCGCAAGGATAGAATTTCCCTTGTGACGTGTGGACCCGGAATTGCTGTCCCGTCGCCGAATGACCGTGATATATCTAAGATGGTGGGCACGCTTGTTGTCAAAATGAAAATTAACCCATGAATAATATTAATGCGTTCTCGTTTTCCAATTTAGGTTGGGAAGACGGTCAAGGGCAAAGGTGCAGACTATGTTTTGGAGAATGTCAACAACCTGGCACAGGTGATTCCAGAAATCTGGCTAAGCGGAACAGAAGGCGGTGATCAGAGGATCAGCCAGACCAGGAGCGAGATGGACCCCATTCTCGCAGCCACTACTTCTGTTGGAGCCTAATCAACTCAAGATTTCAACGGTTTTGATCGGCCGGTCCGATTGTACTGTACATAACCTCGTTGCTTTTGTGTAATCATCACACGTGCATATGGCCAATGAATAAATGGTCCAATAAATGTTCGTACAAAAAAAAAAAAACAAAGAATGGTGTAATAAATGTACATTAAAAAAATTCTGCATCCTCGAACTGTGTCAGCATTCCTCTCTGTAAACACAACTCGTCGGTAATTCTAATTTCTTTCACCTTCTCAAACATAAAAAAAAAAAACTATTTTTTTCAGAAGGAAAAATTTCTTACTCTTGAAATTCAGAAAACTTCTAACATTATTATATACGAAAGAGCCCCTTAATGATCACAGAGATTCGTAAACATAAATCACTACAAAAACAATTTATATACTAATTAAAATAATTTATACTATATGAATAATGTTGTGTATAACATAGAATAATTGTACATAAATATTTATTATATTTTTATAAAATTATTTATTTTAATATAAAAAGGCGACTTTTTAACATAAAATTTAATATAATTTATTTTTATGGTCTATAAAATTTATGTTTACAAAGATTCTTGCTTCACAGAGTGCCAATCTTTATCAAAAGTAGTTAAACTGTAGGTATTGGGATCCAACGTGGTTGTCGTGTAAGCTCATTGCACGTATTTGTCCGCCATCAGTGTGTCTGTAGTGGTGTCGCCAAAAAGGGCACCATCAGAGAGCGATCCCCACCCACTAGCCACTTTATTTATTTATTTATAAAAAGTTATTACATAATTATAAATAATTATAAAAATAATTTATATCATATAAATAATATTTATATACTGTAAAATGATTTTATAAAAAAAAATTATTATAATATTAGTAATTTTTATTATATAAAATGTAATTTTTTAGTATAAAATATTTTTAAGACGAAATTTATATCACCGAGGCTTTCCCTGTAAAATAAAGTTTAGACAGTGACACCATTGCCTTGGCCTTTCACGGGAAAACAAGGTGTGATGCTCGTACGGACTTGCGTGCTCCTTTTTATTGATGTCAATTGTGACGTTCATGGCTGTCTTTATCGTTCTTTTTTTCTCTTTTTTAACTAATCTTTAATCTCCTCTTGTATAAAGTAGAAAGAATTCCCCTGCAAGGTTGCTATTATGGCAAATGTCACCACTTGTTCAGTCACACACTTTCATAAATGTCGGATCCGTCCCAAATCGTCTCAACGGGGCTTTTCTTTTTTTTTTTGCTTTTTGCTTCTATCGTCTCTGAGGATGGCTACGAGAGAACCCGTATTGGGTACATTAATTAATCCTGATTTTTTTAATATATTTTTTTATAATAAAAAACAATAATTAATCCCGAATTCACGAACAAAGTTCATACAGAAACATTGTTTTACCACTCGAATAGCCCCTCTTTTACCCAAGAGCCCGTAGTTTTGATATCCAAGTCGACGAATGCGATCCAAATTTATAGTCCCTTGAGATGACCAAAAACTAGTTTTTCACTCCGAAACTCAACTAATTTCCGGTTTTCATTATATATATTGAAGTTTCAAAGGAAAATGATTACGACCAAAGAAAATAAAGGAAAGTGACAACCGACGGAACGAGACACTCCAGCAAATCGTTTTGCCTCTCTCTCCTATGTGTACTATTCAAATGTTACATGTCATGTCGTCAATATTATTATTTCTATTATTATTATTATTATTATCGTCGATTTTCTTTCGGCCGTGGCAGATGCATACAAAATTTTTGCAACACATGGAACATGGTATCATTACCACTGTAGCATTCGACCCAAAATACAATGATGTTGCCAAGTGGAAACAGCACTCAGCCTTACAAGTCACACGCTTGCTTGCCAGTGAATTAGGCCTCAATTGGATTGACATTCTTTCCAATGGACCTGAAATCCTGGCCCACATCTCAACGCCCTGGATTTACCCTCTCATGGTCGACTCCATCCTTAGGGTGCAAATATTGGACCTTCCCATTTGGGAACACCCTGTAAAACTTGTGCTTAATCTTGTACTTGGATCTCAGCCTAGTACCAAAAGCCCAGCTCTTCTCTTCCCAGGCCGGCTTGAGCACAAGGCATTTTGGATTTTACATGGGTGTTAGGCAGCGGGTTCTCCAGCAGTAGAGAAAAGGCTAATTACTTGGGTGTTCTGAGGCATTTTGGATGGGGCAATGTGGCTTGCAACGATTAGCGTATCTGATTTTGATACGTAGCCTAACTCCCAGCCAAGCATTTACTTCTTTAACCATCAAAACTAATATCATTTGTAAAAAGTAACGAACGCTCATATAATGGGATTCTTCATTTTAGTCTATGATTCTGTGTACCGTATCATTGTTCATGAATGATGGTACTCGTCTTATTTTTGCTAATTTTTAAGTTTATTATTTTTGAAAATTTTATTTTGGGTCCATCCCCTCATATAATATGCCTTTGAGAAAGAAGGAAAATGTTTCCTTAAACAAGGAAAAAGACTGTTGGAATGGAAGCAAAAGTTATGAGATAATAAACTGAATGGATAGGTTTATTGCACAATCCAAGAAATAACGTTATGATGTTCTTTTGGCTCCACTGTAATTTGTTACTTCCTGCCAAACATATACATGTCATACAAAACAAGGGGTGCGCTTGAGAACCTGGGACATACAAAATCTTAGTTGACAATCTCTGACACGCTTTGATCACCCACAACCCTTAAAAAACTACAAACACTAAGCGATAGCATCAAAAATAGGATCAGGAAGGCATCTAGATTGATATACTATTGGGAATACCTTTGCCAGTGAGTCCACCCTCCCTGGAGTAATCTGAAGTGTTGGGAAATAGCAAGGTATAAGGCACCTTGACTGGTCCAACTCTATTCTTCCATCTCTTATCATTGTTCCTGTTCACGATGTTGTTTTCTATTTCTCTCAGTTTCTCTCCGAATCTCTCAAATGCCGCTAGCGGTTCTGCATCTGTAGTCCACTCAGGGGAGTCTCTCTGTCCCAAGTATATCTCATCAGTAGCATGCCTTGATAGAATCTCTATTAGTGATATGCCTATGAGGGTTTGCAGCTGGGGTGTGATTGTTTTCAGGAATGCCGCGTCCGGATTCTTTTCTAGCTCAACATATTCTGGAGTGCCTGCCTCGGGCATGAATCTACGGCTTATGGTTGGACGGTTAGGAAGGTAGCCAGCATAAGGGTATTGTCCAAAATTAACAGCTGCGTGAAGGGCTGAAGCTATCCATATGATGATGGTGCATGTTTGTGTAAGATTAGAACGTGACTGCATATCAGGCCACCATGGTTCATCTTTCTTATCGCCATGGCCTACATTGCGTATCTCTGTCCACCATGACTGGAGTTCATTGTCATCTTGGATTAAGTCATCTCTGGGATAATAGAAGGCACAATACTCTTCAACCCAAGTTTCGATAGCTGACCAGATTTCTAGTCCATCAACTGCATACGGGTAATCTTCTATCAGGAGCTTGAGGCCATGCCGCTGCTGCACCCTTGAATCTCGGACGGCTACTCCTCTGTAACGTAGTTAAAGATGAAATTTGCTTCTAGAAAAATCAAACGTGTAGATATGAAATTATTTTAGAATTTTAAAGCTCTTCAGTTTACCTCTTGACCAAATCAGCAGGGAGTGCCTGCTCACTGAAAATCCAACCCTTGTAAATGATAGCAGACATTTCCATAGCATATTTGTCTGGGAATACAGTTTTTTCAAGTATCCCACCAGCATTGATGAGTATCTGCCTAGCCAAGGCATTTATATTCATTGTATCACGGAAGTGGGGCTGCAGAAGCTTGTATATTGGATGAAGGACACTTAATTGTCTGTTTGTGGCAATCACAATTGGTTCTATCACACAATGGGTGTGCAACCTGCAAAAAAAAGAGAAAAGGAGGAAGAGAGAAGATGCGACCCCTCAGGTACCCCCCTTTGGAACCAGAACAATCTATTTATGTTACAATGCAACCAGAACTCTCATACCAGTGACTAATGAGCTGGTGGTATCCAGAATCATTTACAGCAACATAAGCTTTCGCCAGCTGCCATATGGAGCCCTCAACACCATTTTCTGATGGAATGAAGACCTTGCTAACAGCACCGTGATTAATCCCTTGTGGATGTGGTAGACTTAATTCAATTGCCAATGGCTTTAATGTCCCATCGTCTTGCAGCAACAAAATTGTTCTGGAGGCATAAGTCTTTGTTGTTGTTGAATTTATTCGCTCCAGGCATGGCATCAATGTATCATGATGATCTAATATAAATATCCTGTTGCTTTTGAGAGCCTGTATCAGGAAAAAAAATAAAAAATAAAAAATAAGCATCCATTAGGAGGGATCAGTAGCGTAGAATGTAAAAATTAGTCTTCTATGATAAATAAAGGTTGAAAAAAAAAACATATTGGTACTTGATTTATAGTAAGCCCATTCATATTCTCTTCTATATGCTTTGCTGTTATCGTACTGTTCTGGTTCCCATAGTCTTTAAGCTCCAGCTTGCTTACTGGGGGAAATTTCTGCGGAAAAGTATTACCAGTAGATTGTGGAGGTTAAAGCAGATAAAACATCAAGACTAGCATATCTATTGGAAGAAGTTGTTTTACTTGGAGGCGACTGATGCAGACTGGGTTAATTCCAGCAAGCATTTCTCGTCCAAACTCTTCATCTGTCCTCCAGGCAGTCTTATCCACTACAATCATCGCACACAATCATAGGAAATGCAATGAAAATGCCAGAAGGATGTCAAATTTGTAAAGTTATTGCAAGCCAATGGTAGGGAGAAAATTCTGTAAATACCTTTGATCACATCAGGCATAGGGAACTTCAGGAATCGCTCACCATCATTCCGAACAAGTTCTTTCAACAACTCCCAAGGTATACGATCCCTAAATTTGGTCACAGAGGATCCACTAGGTAGCCTTACACCCCCTTCATAGAGATTAAGAACGTCTTCAAAGGTGTCAAATTCATTTATGGTTTTATCACATAAAGATGTGATCTCTGGGAGTAATACTTGAACCAGTGATTTCAGAGCCCAGGCCAGAAAGTCAGAGAACTTCAAGTGGCCAAACCTTTCGTCTCTTGGAACATAAATGTCTAGACTTATAAGTGGCAGTCTGCTCTCAGAATTGGGATCTGGTGTAATTAAATTTCTGTTAAAACAACTAACATGAACTATTCAGCAATCAGAACTGATTCTGAAACACATTAGTGGATTCCGCATGCAATTCAAAGGTGATTAAACTTAGATTTCTGACCAGCTTTTGTTGGTTTTCGACCGGTTCTGCCTCTTCGTGGATATGGATACTCCGCTGATCCACCAAGAACAGTTCGTGCAAATTTTTTGCCCTTGTCTGGACTTCCCAAATCATTGTAGTAAGCATAGTCATATACTCTATCCCATTCCTTGAGCTTGCCTTTTCCATTTCCCCGGAGATTTATGAGTTCTTCTTCTCTATATTTGCGTAACGGCTCAGGTGTTTGACACGGAAGATAGCTCTAACACACAAATCATAAAGTTATTGAATCTAGTTTTGGTCCTGAGTCTATTTTTAAATCACGACAATACTTTTTGACCCCGAAAGTAGTCCTAAGACATAGACAAAACTTTTGATTCAGAAAGTAGACCCGAGACATTAATCTTAGCCCAATTAAAATACTCAACACGCAGTTACATACCTTTTTTATTCTTTTTTCAGTTTTTTATTTTTTCTATAGAGACAGAACAAAAAACGAAAAAGAGCAAACATTTTGTCGATTGTCTTAAGAGACAAGATATTTAAGAGAAACTCTGAACCCAATCAAGGGAAAAGACGTCCTCGGAAAATTGCTGGCAAATAAAACAATTAGGCTTTCAATCATTGAGGCAAAGTACAAAGCGACGGGAATACACCGTTAGGAAATTGAAAAATGCAATTACCTTGTTGGAGAAGAATACACGGTCATACTTGTAACAATGCGTAGGATAAACCCATGAATTGCAGACAAAATGTACTCGACCACAACCAGGAACATCTTCCAAAGTGACTGTCTTTAGGTAGAATTGGCTGTGATGATGGTTTCTGATTATAAAAGCCCCAGGGACGCCTGTGCCTTCGTCCCCGTCAAAAGTTACATTGAATGCAGTTTCTTCGGCAGTTAAGTGAGTAATCTTTGTAACCCATTGTTCCAAGAATGCTACCTTTCCAAGGTTGCTTCGTAGGCCATTCCCTGAACACATAAACAAAAATCTATTTTCTGAAATCGTAATTGGTCAAGTCTTTTCCCTTGTCTGTCAAGAAATGGATATGAACAATGCGTAAAAGAAAATGCTTTGTAAAGACAATTGATGTTTGATTGAAAAGAAGTCATTTGTCTTTATCCAAGAACCTTCGTCCCCCAACCCCTCAACCCACCACCACCCCAACCCCCCTGCCGAAAAAAAGAAAAGAAAAAAAAAACCCGAAAAATTCTTTCTTTTACTGTAAATATTCGGCACGCCGACATTCCATTGAAGAAAGTTCAAGAAAATGAGAAAAAAATGCTGACCTCGGTCTGGATGACTGAAGCTAATGAGCTGAATAGACACGCCTTTTCCCAACAGCTCATGAACCCGATCAAGACAAGAAGCTTTTATGTCTGTTAAGTCCAAAACATTCTTCTTCATCAAAACTACTTTCCCTTTGATCTTCCTGCGCTCGTATTCCTTGCCTTTGGCCTCAGTTTTCGGCAGGCCACAGCACTTTTCCATTACTTTCTGAAACATCTCTAAGCCCAGCAGCAGTCCAGGACAGATCCCAGAAGAAAAAAGGCTCAAACAAGTTGTAATAAGAAGCAAGAGATTCTTGGAGTAAACTGGTGCCTAAAGCCTTCAACGCAGTGGCAAAGAAAGGAATACTCTATTATTTATAGGTAAAAAATACTCTACAACTAAATTCAACTCGGGTTAAAATGAAATAAATACTATTTAATAATTATATTTTTTAGACCTTGGATATTATTTATTTTATATTTGATCACCTTTATTGCCTTCTATAAAATGTGTACATGTTTATATCTCTCATCATGAATGTAATTACAAAATGTTAGTTAATACATTTTAGAACGTGTCTTAAATTTATTATTAGTATAATATTAGTCACACATTTATAACAATTTTTTTATTTTTATTATTGTCTTTCCTATGTATAAAAAAAAAAAAAAAACTTTTTCCTTCTAATATTTTTCCAAAACTTTATAGGACTGTCTTATTTTTACTTAATGTAGCAGTATGTGTGTGTGTGTGTGTTTTTCTTTTTTTTTTTTTTATGTAACGCGTATGTCCTTTTTTTTTTTTTTGGAAGTCTTTGTTGACTTGGGAAGTCTCTGTCACCTTTCTCCCCTGTGTGGCTTGCAAGTTCTGCAATAATGTTCCGAAGGCGACGGCTGAGAATATTGGTGAGATCGAGAAAGGAATTCCATTCTTTATCTCTTGTTTAACGGAAAATTAAAGCACCATGTTCCATCCACAAATATCTCGATTTTGACTTTAAATACCACGTCTACACTGTGCCCTGCCCTTTTCTTATCTCTTTCTTAATTGAATTGCTTGCACCCTTTAGAAGTAATTGAATATTAAGTTGCATGTCCCACTTCACATGCAAGTTGTATGCAGATCGAGTGCCTTCGGCGGCTGTTCAACACAGCTCCCAATAAAAATGTAGATCTCGGCTGAAAGAGATAACTCTTGTTTTGAGGGCCACCCAAGTGCATGTGCGTCCAGTGAATACAAGCGAGGAAATCAATAGAAAGATGTGAGAACGAATACCGTCCCCAAAAACGGAAAAACACAAAATTTTGTAGCTTCATATATGTATGGAAATTTGAGCACACAATCTCTACTTGAAAATATACGAAATTTCTAATTGAAGAAGCTTTTAATCAATAAGATTTGGTTCGGTCTTTCGGTTTTCGAATTAGAATTAAAAATTGAATACAACTCCACTATTAGATTATATGACTCGTAAGTTATGATTTTTGTGGGAGAGCAAATAGATCTTACCTGTTTGTAACACTTGAATGGCTACCCCTTTTTACAGGTTCAAGCCATTTTCATCAGTGTCTTCTCTACTGTAATGGTCGGTCTGCGTCTACTAAATTCCCTTCGTCCGATGTATGGATCAAAAACCCAATACAAAAGATGTTCCTGGTAGATCTCGCCATTGACTGTAATGTTATTCCTACTAAATATCTTCGTGGGCCTCGCGTGATTACGCGTCCACGACCGAACCACCCATGTAATTTCTTTATATTTCTCTTTCTATTTCGTATTTTATATTTTTCATAATTAATTTTATGCATATTTGAATGCTGATTTAGTACAAACGAGGAGACGATATAAATTCATCCATGGGGTCGGGGATTCATCAGTTGCCGTTCAAAAAATAAGAAAAAGAAATATCGATTGCGGATAGGTCCGAACCAAAGCCTCTGCTCGGAGACGTATTGACATCGCGCGAGTTGTCAGTATCATGTGCTGGCTGTCGCTGGCGTGGGGCCAATGCTCATTTATCGTGCATTTATTTTCTTTTTAGGATGTGCTACACAGCGCTAATAGCTTAGCTAATGCTGCCATTAGATCGCATAACTAGTGGAATACGGCAACGTTCTAATCTATGGTGACACACGATATTAGCTTTGTAGACACTCTCTTTTCCTCCTTTTCCACGTAAGGTATCAGAGCAAAAGAAGGATATGGTTCAAATTATCGACAATGACTTTCAACACCCCCACCCCCAAGCCCCCCCCCCCCCCCCCGGGTAAAGGCAGAAGAAAGCATCAGAATTGGCAATCCCCATCACCATTTTTTTTCTTGCTCCGAGTCAACCCAAAAGGGTTTTTTCAAATGGTCATGGGAAAAGATTTTAAAAGAGAAAAAGATGAGGGTTAAAGGGATAAATTATTAAATTAAGAATTGTTCTTTACTTGAGGCATCTTGCCATCCTGGTAAATCTAGTGTCAAGAACTAACAAGCTAGGAGTCTTGCAGGGAATGCCAGAGCATCGGAACTTGGGAGTCGTAGTGAAAGTTCTGACGTTTAAATCGTAGGGTTAAGTTGTGAGTTGTAAGAAACTAATTCCAATCATCTAATTTTGTCATATAGAGCCTGTCCTAACCGAATATAATTTATTTACTAAAATACCTAAAATTTTAGTTACTACAATGCCAAAGACATAACCATTGATGGGGCGTATATCTCACAACTAATTAGCCTAGAAATTTAATCTGCAGCAACAGCGTGGTGGAACCAAATCAGATGGCAAAAAATGACACAAATCACATTGTGGCGGTTTGCGTGCTGAGAATTGGAAAGCATTTTTCCACCGAGCCAAAAAAAGGTTGCTTCCTTGTGACCCACCGCAAGTTCGCTATTTCAATGTCCCACTCAATGAAACTCGTACAGGGCCGTGAGCAGCATCCCATTGCCAACATTAAGCCAGTGGCTATGGCCAGTTGGCTGCTAATAGACAGAGAAAAAGCCCAAAAAACATGTGCTTTTTCTTTTCTCATCGATCGCTGTCACGGGGCCATGTAACGTACTAAAAAAAAAAAGCCAAGAGTCCCATATGATTCTTATTATTTGTAAAAGTCACATGGATTGATCCCACAAAGGGAAATAAAACATCTACCTATAAAGATTTATTTGTCGATTTGTAATTCATCAAATGTTTTGTGTGGTTCTTTATTGTTATAATTACATATACAAGGCCATCTGGGAAGCTACTAGCTAAATTCTATGTAATCTTCTTAACTTTGTTATTTGCCCTCTAATGTATTCCCGTTACGAAGTGCATGAACAGAGGTACGAAAGCTAACAATGATTCAACATCAAATAGTGAATGCTAACTGTTCATTTGCAGGCACAAATCACTGAATCAAGTAAAAAACAGCAAAGCTTCCAGCATAGCATTCGCTCAATTTGACATTAGGCCACGAATGGAAGCTTGGAGATGGACAGGAAGTGTACTTTGAACCAGCGGTTCTGACTCTACTTGGAGATGGAGGCTATCTCTTCTCAACCATTTATTTTATTTTATTTGGTCTTTACACCGGATGGGCCCAAATTTTGTTGAAGCTTATTTATTTATTTATTTATTTATTTATTTTGTTGTCTATTAAAATGTTTACTAGCTGAAATTATACAATAACAATAAATTTTTATTATTTTTATAAATTTCATAATCTTTTATTAAAATTAAAATATGAAATCTTGAAAATAGAAATTTAAACTTTTTTTTTTTTTTTTCTATTAGTTGGAGAGATGGATGTTGGGAGTCAGTAGATTCGGGCCCTGTCTCTTTTATAGGTTGTGGGCCTTTTTCTTGTCCAAGTTTTGGGGGAATTGTACAGGCAACCATGCATGTAGATGGGTGAATCTGGGAGCTAAAACGAACACTATGAGTGGTCCGCTGAGTGGATTTTTGCTAGACTGGGTGCTTCTTGCTCCGTGGTTATTATCAATTTGTCTTGCGTTTGTCTCGCAATATTAATGCTGCATCAGAAATTAATATCTCCCTGTTTTTTTCCCTCTCTGGCAATGAAAGCAGGAGTGCCCCTCAGGATGTGCCTCGCGCCTGGCCATGAGCATAAAACTTCAAGCCCAGTGAATTGAGATAAGCCGAATCCCACGTTAGTATGAAAATCATAAAAATGCGGAGTAATTTAAGGTCAACAATTTGTGTTTGACTAAGGAAATATTTTGTGGCAAGACAATGAAAGTAATGGAATGAGGGTTTGATGATGTGATATAATTTAGTAAAAAAAATATTATTTTTTTTTTTTAAAAAAAAAATACACTCCTGTAACCCTCTCTCGCATATTTCTTATTGCTTCGTTATAGGTACGTGGAATTTAAGTTCACCTGGTAGTAACAAGTAATACAACTAGCCAATGGAGCCCATGACAGCGGCTGTAATGGAAAATCACACTTGCGTGGGCAAAGAAATGGAGAGAAGAAGAAGAAAGTTTCAAGCATCCGCGTAAATTGCTTCTGGATTTCAAATGGGTGATCACTTGACTTACACGCTCACCCTTGATGTGATTTGAAGCTTGCCTGTGACTTGGGGCCGCTTGACGTCTGAGCCCTGATATCTGAATTGTTTTAACAGTTGGTTCTCACCTGTCCTAAAATCTAGGCATGCAATTTTTCAAAGTGGGGATTGCACAACCCCTTATTAAACTGTGGCCTTTCGTGTCTTTAACCTTAAAGGAAACTATTTAGGACTACCATTTTTATAAATACATTGTGTCCAATTTTTAAGACTTTTTTTTTACTGTGTCAAATAAGAAATTGTTCTCCTTAAATGGATGTGTGCTGATTTTAGCGTGAGATATACAATGACAAAATTTCGAACCATTTTATGGAACTTTTACAATTATTTATATGATATATATGAGAATATCGCTGCATATATATATATATATATATATATAGTATTAAAAATTCAACCGCCCTAAAATAACAGGTGCACCAAGAAATTAGAGATTTAAACATAATTTTTATCATCAAAAAAATTTGCTGGTGACCGCTGAAAAAAAATATTCACCATCCATCCAAGGAGTTTTTAAACCAATCATTATTTTTACTTAAACAGTTATTTTTCTCATATTAAAATAAATGTCTTTTTTGAATCAAAACGTGGGAAATATAAACCTAACACCAAGCTGTAGAGGGAGAGAGGGGATCAAAACGTATGAGTCTAAAATTGGGTTAGGCAAGTGCAGTGCGGCACTCCTTATCAGATAGGGCGAGAGAGAAGGCGAGAAAGGCTCCTGGGGGGCCAACGCGCAACATCTTCACTTATTCTTTGAGTTTTTTTTTTTTTTTTTTTCGAATCTAGATCTGCAAATTCAGAATTTTCCTTCCAAAGCTAAACCCAGCAAAAGAAAATTCAGAAAAAAAAAAAAAAGTGGAACTGAAGCATTTGATTCATATCCTCTCTCCCTCTTGATTCTGTTAACAACCCATTTGGCGAAATCCATCAAAAAACAAAACCCATGAAATTTTTTTCGCAGGAGCTAAATATAAACAGAAAAGATTAAATTTTTATTATATATATATATTTAATTTATTGTAGTATGTGATGGTAATGGGGTCCGGTTATGGAGCAACCTCTTCTTCGCAGAACATGGGCCTTTCGATCGAAGGTAAGCTATTCGCCTTCCTCAAAATTTATTTTTAAATAACATCAATTTTTTGTTTGTGTCATCCAACCTCCACGAAAAAAAGTTGAACTTATTGGACAATTGGGTGTCCTTTTTATTCACATGTGCAGATCTACGATTGAATAAATGGTTGTCGTATTTTGGGTATTTTTGTGCTACCTTTTGGGATCGGGAGATGGTTGGCTATTAACTGAATGTCCTTTAGTGGTGACGAATTTGATTATAATTTGCTTGTTATCAATTCAAAGTTAGGTTGAGAAAGGAAAGGAAAGGAAAGAGATTATATTTCATTCATAAGGATATGTCTCAAGTCTAGCATTACAAGTTCTGGCTGGGTTCTTGTTATAATAGTGTTTTAATTTAGTTTATGATATCCACTTTAGGTTTCTTCTTCTGTTAATATTAACATCTTGGGTGTTTAGGCACCGAAATTTGTTTGGTAGTTGTTTCCAAAACTATGCAAGAAGCTAGGTTTGGATGTTATGTGGTGTGGTTGCTAAGGGAAAACGGGGGAGATAAAAACTTGTAATTTGTGATGATATGGTCCAGGCCACTAATTCATTAATATGGATTTTCATGCCTATGTTTATGCAAAAACCTTGGAAAGCAATGTGTTGGTGGTTTTAAACCCACCTAATCTCTGCACCTCATATAAATGCACCAATTATTGCTTATGTACACGAAGGTGCTTTCTCAAGTTGTTTATTTTTCCTTTAAGAAATAGAGTTAGATGTGGCATGGTGCTTTTGATGCTCTGTGTAATATTCAGTATCTTATAAGTATTCAGAAAAATGTGTCTTTCTAATATGTTACATATTTTCGAATGCTTAGGATTTGTGTTCTGCTGTTTGCCTTTTTTCTTTTTGGTAAAATAATGAAGAGAAATAAAGAACAATATTGAATATGAGGGAATTTTGGCTGCTATCAAACTCCACAAACTAATAAAGTTGCTATATTTTTTCAGCCCTTAATGAAAGGCATCAGCAGGAACTTGAGAAACTGACATTGACAACACAACCCTTCAAAACCTTGAAGTTCTTTGTTTTTGCTATGATTCAGTACTTTAAACAGTCTGTATTTTATCTTTTGGCAAAAGGTGGTTTATTAATGCTTCTAAGTACTGCAATAGCAGCTGTTGGGATTCTGGTTGTGACTATTGATGGCCCTCATGAAAAGGTATGCAGTTTGTCTTATGTGTTTCTCTTATCAGCTCATTTTCAACCAAGATTTAAACTTCAGAATAATAATTACCTTTTCTGGCATGTTTCTGCAGCATCTTGAGGAATTTTCCCATTATTTGCGGTTTGGATTGTGGTGGGTTGCTCTTGGTGTAGCCTCTTCAATTGGTCTTGGTATGGAGATTTTTTTATGATGTTCAGGAACTCTACTTATGGGAGCAGTATCCATAATGCTGAATAGTTCTTGCAGCAATATGGATTTTTCCTTTGGCTTTTTTATTTTATGATTTGCATTAACATTCCATAACATTGCTTTCTTTTAACATGAATTGGTTTTATAGTTTCTGAAAATGAATTTGCATTGAAGTCTGGCTTACACCCAAAGGTTCTTCAAGCAACATGGATGTTTGGAGAATTGAAACAGTTTGTGGAGAGAGAAATATTTCATTAAGCAAAATAGTTAATTAATAGAGAAGGCTGCAGGGGCTTTTGTGTATTCTCATTGTGTGTTGTCAAATCAGAAAAATGACCAGATCTAGTTCCAAGGTTGGCCTAACCTAACTCGATGACATGTGCACAGAGTTTACAGGCATGAAATGCTGCATAAATCATCTTTTGTTTTTGTCCATGGATATGTACACATTTGAGATATCCTTGTGATTACACTGTTCTGATTCTATTTTCTATTCAACATTTTTTTCCTAGGATCTGGTTTGCACACTTTTGTCCTTTATCTGGGTCCTCACATTGCCTTCTTCACAATAAAAGCAATGCAATGTGGCCGCATTGATTTAAAAAGTGCTCCTTATGACACAATACAGTTGGACAGAGGTCCTTCCTGGCTTGACAAAGATTGCCATGAATTTGGGGAACCAGTGTTTCCTTCATCGCAGGGGTTGCGGGTTCCACTTAGCAGGATATTGCCTCAGGTTCAAATGGAAGCCATTCTATGGGGTGTTGGGACTGCACTTGGGGAGCTTCCTCCTTATTTTATTTCAAGGGCAGGTCTGCATGAGATTAGTGTTTATTATTTTTTGTACAATCATGATGTTGTCTGATATACAGCGTGCTTTGATGCTGGCTAAGCCTTCCATTGATTTCCTAGGAATGAGATGGCTTTGCTTAGAGTTTAGGTTAGAATGGCTATCTCAATTTCAGCAATTTCAGTATTTATTCATGGATAAAACAAGTTAATGTCACTTTGTAATTTCTACCGTAGATTAATAACTCCCTTTATGCAGCCTGTATATCAGGTAGAAAATTGGATGCTGTGGAAAAATTGGATGCTTCCTCAGCTGAAGATAATGGATTCATAGCTGCCCACCTGAAGTTAATCAAACGATGGTTTTTATCACATGCACAACATTTGAACTTCTTAACAATATTAGTCCTTGCTTCAGTTAAGTTTGGCTTTTACCCTTTTATGCAGTCCGTTGGCTGTATCCAGTGAGTAGTTATTAATGTGGAAGTTGCCGACAATGTTTTTTCATTAGGTGCCAAATCCTCTATTTGACCTTGCTGGCATTATGTGCGGGCAGTTTGGGATTCCATTTTGGAAGTTTTTTCTTTCCACATTGATTGGAAAGGCAATTATCAAAACTCACATACAGGTTTGTGTCTTCTCTTTTTTAGGGTACATTGAAAGCGCCCAGTTTTTATCTTTATTTTCACTCTTAGTTCTTGGACCATTTAAGAATTTGAGCTGAGTTTTTGGTGCTTATACTACATTGAAGCTGCAGTTCTCTAAATTTGTGCCTGCACTATTTGCTGTTTGAGACTCTTTGTTATTGTAAATATTTTTATTGCAATCCACTTAGAGTGATTGGTGAAATGGACATTGAGAGCAATTTGTGACTAGGAATAGTGCTTGATGGTGGACTCCATTTGAGACTAATGTGTATTCACTTTCTGATTTTTCTTTGTTCTGTTACATTTTTTCAGACAGCTTTCATTATATCTGTTTGCAATAATCAACTTCTCAACTGGATAGAAAATGAGTTGATCTGGGTTCTCGGCCTTGTTCCGGGTTTGGCTTCTTACCTGCCTGACCTTGCAACCAAACTACACACACTCAGAGATAAATACATGGCACCCACGCCTTCTGTGCCCTCAAATAAGGTACTTGAAGAAACCACTTATTTATTTATTTGGTTCTTGAGTTTTCCCAAGATGATTTAAGTTCTTCCATAAATGTATTGAGTTTTTGGATTCCATTGAATGCCATTTTGCTAATCTACACATCCACCATGCATGTTCCATCCAGGTGAAAAAATGGGACTTCTCATTTGCTGCAATATGGAACACTGTTGTGTGGCTTATGCTGTTAAACTTCTTTCTGACAATTGTGACCTCAACTGCTCAGAGTTACTTGAAAAAACAGCAGGAGGAGCAGCTTGCTGCATTGAATAGTAATAGATCAGCTTCTACGAACTTAGATCAGGAGTCTGACAATCAACACATCCATAAACTGGCAAGATAATGCATTCCCCTTTTTCTTTTTAACAATTGATTAGAGGAAGGAAACTAGAATGGCGTCTCTTCCCTAGTTACCCCAAAAATACCTTCTTGACAAGTTATTTTTAGAAGCTATGTATAGAAAAAATAGGAAGAATGCGTAATGGGGTTGTTTTGGGGTGAAGCATTGTTTTGGGTGGTCATTGAGGCACCGCCGACTGTTAAACACTGTTAAAAAAAGGGGGGAATGCAAGCTTATTATTATTCTTTGCAAGTGCAAGACACTACTATTGTTGTTCATCGAACTTCCTGTATTCTTCTGATGGACTTCTACGGATTCAAGCAGGCTCAATTATCTTTAATTTTCTACTTAGTCAATCGCAGGACTAGGTGCAATAGTGGACTAACCTTTGCTTGGCAATGCATGCCAAATCAGTTCTTGGGTCCTTCATCGAGCTACCATTAGAGCTGATACACTCTATGGTCTTAAAAGACAACATAGAAGATTAATTGGCTATGCTGCGTAATTAATAACTTAGAGGCTATTTTTCCTCCTCTCATTGCAAATAAGGTTAGGGCCTTATAAATTTGGGAATTCACAATGAAATCCCATATTTGGTTTAAACAGATTGACAAGTGTGAGTAAATACAATGACAAAAATGGGAAGAAATGGGCAAAAAAAAATAAATAAATAAACAAGATTGCCTATCTTACGGCAAGTTAATAGTAAAATCCCATATGAAAAAAAATGCTTAATAGCATATGATGTTAACTGATTGACCCAATTTTCAGATTCTTACGTTTGATCTAGTTAATTCTACGGCATATATGGGTCATAATCAAGCTCCCAAATGAAGGTGGGAACCAATTTTCAGATTCGAGGACAACGCCGGCAAGATTCAGTTCTCCAATATCTTGGTTTTCTCGCGAGACCCCATGCAAGATTGTCAATAACTTATGGTTATTATGGGACAAAAGAACACCATGATGAACATGCTGACTAATATTTTTCTTCTCCTTTTTTTTTTTTTTCGTCCAAAGAACACTTTCACAATGTAGAATGTTCACGTGAGCCACGGCATAATTGAATGATAAAGGTTTTATAAAGGTCGCGCAACAAGGGAGATGATTCTTTACAATCTCTCCTTTTTTACTTTTTTTCCTCTCTTTCTTTGCTAAATCTTGTCTATAGATAACATTTTTAATTGGATCCGAACAGGTAAAATTGAGGGTGTAGAGTATATTTATATTCGTTTAATATGTTAGAGGCGATTAATCAAATGACAAATGATGCCAAAAGCAGAGGTTAGAACATGATTATAGAGAAACGAATTCCTCGGTTCTTTCCTTCTCCCCTTCTATGGTCTTTTCGAGCTCGGCCTCCCAAAAATAAAGCCTTTCAGTGATTGGTTTGAGAGGTGCTGGACACTTACTTAATGACCATTAGACCAAGACATAGTTATTGCAACATAATTTAAGTTGAAAAAAAGAATGGTATCAAGCATATGGTCCGCGAATGAACGTAATAAAAGCAGAATAAATAATTAAAAAGTAAAATTTTAATTGTGACTTGTCCCGATGCGTTTGATCATGACCACGCAACTGATCTTATTCGCCTCGAATCTTTTGATTATGATAATCAGACTCGCTTGACCCAAAAGAAAAATAAACTGAATAATAAGAATTTATTAAACAGTAATCATATTATTTTTATCCCATTTTGGCTAAACAATTTATGTTGAGTCAACTTTGTTAAAAAAAGTAAAATAAAATAAAATAAAATTCTTTGTGATATTCTAATAATTATAAATTTTTATTTTTATTTTAAAAATTTTAAATTTTAATACAAATAAAAAAAATTATTATATAATTTACATTAAAATGAGTATTATAATAAATAATAATAATAATAATAAAATAAAATTAGAATAAGATTTTTAAAAATTCTGATTAAGTTAATTTACTCGTAAACTAATTGTCACCTCATATTATATCTGAATATTTTTTTTTTTTTAAAAGAATATATATATATATGGGGTAAAAATAATGTTATATATATTATAATTATATCTTAATAATATTAAGATTTTATTTTGATATTAATTAATTATTAAAATATTATTTTAATTATAATCAAATATATATATAAATTAATATTTATAGTCCTACTCTAATTATAATTAGATCTCTGTGGAACCGTAGAATTATCTAAAAGTGATAAAATCTTATCCTAATCAACTTCAGTGTTCGGTTTTAGTTAGAGTTCCAATCCACTTCGGACTAATGTATATTTTATGTATGTATACACACATATATGAGCCACGCGTTGAGGTATTGAAACAATCAAATTCCACCTCTCTTGTTCTCAATCTTTCAAGCAAGCTAAATTTCTTTTCATTAAGAAGATGCATTCAACTTCAACAGTGAAGAATGGTAGACATGCCCCAGAGTGCGTGATGGGGGTACCTCTGATACCACCAGCCGACGACCATGCCCACACTATCGACATTAATCCCACCAGTAAACGTTCTACCCCGGCGGCGGTGGGAAAGAATAATCAGTACTCCTCCGGCGACGACTGTCAAAGCCCCGCCACAGGCGACTCGGCAATGTGCGGAAGAGAAGACCTTTACTTCCTTTTAGCCTTGGTGATTATGGGGGCATTCACGGGCGGTATTTTCTTTGGCTTGGTCAAATTCTTCAACTCTCCCGAACCCCTTCGACTCAAAGTTGAGATGGAGTCCTTGGAAGCGTCACCCCTCAGTGTAACGAACGCAGAAATTACCGCAGGTTGGAATTTAACTTTTGCGGTGAAAAACCCCAGCTGCGGAGATCTTGACCATGACCGCGTCGAGATAAGAGTATACCACGACGAAGAGTTTCTTTCAGGGACAAGCGTTGGGCCATTCTATGTCCACGGCCCCTCCCACTGGCTTTTATTGGATGCCACGATCGCTGCCTCGACGCGTAACGTGTCTGATTCGGCTGCCGACGCCATTGCTGCCCAATTACGGAATGGAATCCTGCTATCTCTCAATGTGGAACTCCGGTCTAATGTAGTTGGCCAACACTCTTATATGACTGCACAATGCAGAAATATTAGTGTTGGACTTTCAACTGGAGAAACAGGGTGGACTATGCCTGGCGGACCACAAGAATGCAAGGTTGATTTTTTACATTGGTAGCTATAGCTCGTCTGTTTTTTCAATTCTAGCAAAATTTAATCAATCAGGGAATTTTCCTTTTTTTTTTGTGGCTTCTGCAAATATTTCTCGCAGTTCTGCTTCCATTAGTAATATTTTAATTTGGAGTGACTTTTCTAGCTGTGCTTGCATGGGTTACGGATGGGAACTTGGTTTTATTGTCTTAACAAATTAATGTTCAATAACATTGAACCTACTGATAATTTTGCATATTTGGCTTGTACGTAATGAAGCAAAAAAAAGACTACGATGTGCCTCTGTTTCAAGGACTTCAATTTTGTGTTTTATTCACATACTTTTTTTTTTTTTAATTAATTAATCTCTATCTATATTGGAAGAAAGCCTGTTGCCATTCCTATTTTGAGGAAAATTTTGTTTACGTCAGAGAATCCTATAATTATAGATATTTGATTATAATTGAAATAGGATTATATGAATCACTATGTATTTATTTGTATTATCCTTTTTATTTTCTTTCTTATTGTATTGTGTATCTTGTATAGTATATGAATTTTCATATATATAATGGAGATTCCCTTGATTTGTAAAATTTTACTTTAATTATAATCAAATTTCAAATTTCTCTAATTATAAGAATTATTTAATAGTTTATATTCTTTCTAATATATACTAATATTAAACTCTTAGAATGTAGAGATTTATCATATTTGTTGAAAAATTCATTTATGTTTTTTCTAATTTAAAAGAAACAAACAAAAAAATACATAAATATATATATATATATATATATATATATATATATTGTTAAGTAAGTTGTAGTATTGAATTTAATTTGTCAATAAAACTTTGGAAAAACCCTTTTACCCTTTTATACTAGAAAGGGCCCACGAACTATAATTGTGTTGCTAAACCATACCTCATGTGGTCGTCATTTTTTTTTTTTCTTTTTTTGTTAATTGAAAAAAGGATGCACTTGTTTCGCCTTGGGAGCAGTCGTTGGCAAATACACTCGAATTCAAGTTAATATAGAAAAAGATAGACCAAAATAGTAAATATCATGTAGTCATCTAATTTGAAAATTACTGGTAACCCACTTGACTTCCCCGCAAAGCGGTCGGTTCGTTGTCAATCTTTTGGACCCACTCAACCGGCCCATGTGTATTTTTGCTAAAATATATATATATATATTTGCTGAAGCAATGAAAATACATGATTTTCCGGTTGGTAGGCTTGACGTCGTTTTGAGAAGTATTTACGCTAATCCTGCCTATCTCTAGTGTTCTCACAATTTAGAAAAAATAAAACACTAAGTAAACAGAAGAACAAATAACCATAATGGTCGGAAAGTTCGCGGAAGCTTTCAACACGCATAAAACAAATTGTACCATAACGTTTATATGTACAAAGGTTGCTTTGATGTTTGATGTACCCCAACAACTGCCTTGGCCCACTCGGGATTTTTCTGGTCGAAAGCCCGTGACTAACAAATTATCAATACTACATAAAATATTCAAGTTTGATGGAGAAGAAAACAATAAATAAAAAAACAAGAATAGGAAGGAAGGATAGGGAAACGCATTTATATTTTCCACCCATTTCCTATGACCCACAGCTCTCCCACCGTTGTTGGTGAGGGCGTCAGTCGATTTATATGCTTTGCTTAATGCTTAATGCAGCATTTCAATCAGTGGATGAATCTCCCAAAAAGATATGCCATTCTAGGCTAGGCTCCTAGTGTGTACAGTGTAGTGGGGTGGACTCTCACCAACTCACAAGAAAGGAATTGGATGGCAAGGGCCCCCCTCCTGTCAATTTTTCTTCACAAATAACTGGACGCGGGACGAGACGGAGTGCAGATTGGTCCAAACCTAATGGGATAACATCAACTTTTAAACAATGTACGACGCCAAAATTGATTGCCTTTCTGGACCTTCAATCCACAGCCCCAACACACATACACACACGCACAGAGGAAGAGAGATCCTTCTAGTAAACTAATATTTTTCTCTACAGATCCAGACCCATCATGCATTTTTATCTCTTTAACTTTTTTGTTTTTTTCCTTAAATTTCTCCAAAAATCCATGCCGAAGCATCAACGACTGTTATTCACCTCGGACACAAATTATTGAAGAAAAAAGCATGAAGAAAAAAAAAAAAAAACGGAAAAAAGGTCGTCCTTTCTCTGTTTTTGAAATTGCCAAAACAAAGAAAATGTACGTGGGAGCACGTGTTGTTGTGCAATAGAAGAGCTTATAAAAGCCGTAGTCCACTGACAAAGCAGGGCTGGCAGGCAGGTCGTCTTTCCTCCTCCTCAATGTGGGTCCAACATTTCACAATAGGAAAGAAAGTAAGCAAAGAGTGGGGACCATTACTAATCAAAAGATACCATTGAAATCTAAAAGTCCCCTAAAATATGATTAGTTTTATATGTAATGAAAGAACAATAAAGAGACACGACCTCTGTCAACAAGCCCCACTTAATCAGTGAAATGGTTTACGGTTCAGCCAAGCAAAATGGGGGTTTTTAATTTGAAAATCACAGCAAGTGGGGCTGCAACGCTTGGCCCTAGTGAGCACTGACCCCCTGTGCGCACTAAAGCCTAACACAAGTTTCCAGAATTGACCTCCTACGCTTAGGACCCATGTTGGGTCCCTAAGCCATCCACTTTGCCTACACGCCAACAGCAAATATGACAAAAAAATATCCCAGCATCTTCTTTTTCAACTCGTTTCTCAAATTTTACCCATATAACCAAAATGGCCCAGATGAAGAAACAAGCGATTAAATATCGTATGCTAATCATCATCATGTCATCATCGCCACACCAGTAAAGAAATACAAGGACAAATCATATTTTCATAAAAAATTTGAGGGGTGTTTACTCTTTATCTGAGCCATACATGTACAAAATACACCCTTCCTTGCACATATATATGTTACTGCCTACTGCTCTTCGGGCAAAATAGAATTGAAAAATATAATTGAACACCCTAAAAAAAAATGCAAGGGGAAAAGGAATTTCTAACAAAAACTACAGAAGAGAACCTCAATTACTAGCACCAAAAGGTGGAGATATGGGTTTTGTTCTCTACCTCTTCCTCTCCAGTTTTCCTTTAGCCCTACAAACCCTGATTTAAACTTCGCTTACACCATACCAATCCTCTAGCCATGAAACCAACTCTAATTAGGCTTGACATCTAACCAGTCAGATTATAGACACGAGTGTACAAAGAACGATACACACTGGCGGCAAGCATATTCCAGAGACAGGAATAGCTTACACAACAGTTCAACTTCGTTTCCAAAAATTTTGGTTCCACGCTATATGCCACCCTTAAAATGTAACCCTTTATCTCTTTCGTTTCTTCTTCGGGCTGCCTGAGAGCACTCAAACTGCATTTCAGGACTAAGGAGTCTTTCCCCTCAAAATTTCTAATCCCTTCAAACTTGGTTGCCCATGCGCTACCCATCTAGGGGTTGCCATGTAAAGCACTGGAGACGATTCTAATTGCCAGTTGGCTGCTTCTGCTCTGCTGGTTTCACCTGAACTGCAGGTGGAAGGGTATGGCTATAGGGGAAGCTGGCAGGTACAAGTTGATGTGACTTTCCAGGAGACTGTGAAGGAGCGAAATGGGCATGGATAATACCTTGTGAAGGTAAGCCACCACCTTTCATGTTGCCAGCAGCAGCAGCAACAGCCTTTGCAGGATCATTCGTGCTAGTGCTGGAAAGAGTGACTGGAGGGCATAATAACAGCATCCCTGTTGAGGTCGAGGATGAACCTGTTGGTTGCTGCTGCTGTTGTTCCCGGTGTCTTTGAAGATAAAATCCACTTGCACCTGATGACGCATTTGCCGAACCCGCAGCTTGCATATAAGCATTTGTATACAGCATGTGGGCTTGCGGAAATGCATGCTTTGGTGTCTGCTGATGCTTTTGCTGGTGTGCCGACTGAGGCCTTGTTCCAGAGGTAGATGAAGCAGTGTTATTATGGGGATGACCAAGAATGGATGGAATGTTTCTTCCCCCAACAGGGGAAGATTTCTGGGTAGGCGCTGACGGAGTGATCTTGGCCTGCTGAGATGATAGTGTAGAAGCTTGTGAACCTTTATTATTTGTAGAGGCAAGGGTTGTCCTTGGGCTTCCTCCTGCACCCTTGGAGATAGATGATGTAGGCGACCCCATCCCCACAGAAGGAGATCGTGATTGGTTAGCATTAGGAGGCGGTTGGCCTTGTCCCGTGATTGACGGTTTCGAGCCTGCCGCAAAAGATATCTGCGTGTGGCCTTGTTGGTTTCGACTTTGCTGTTGAGACAGGTGTTTTAGGGATGATGAAGTTGAAGCAAGAGACTGGGCAGGAACTTGGGATGTGGTGGTCCTCACAGAATTCTTCCACTGTGGAGATTGAGCAGGACTATTGCTTTGCACAAGATTTTGAGGAAAGGCAGATAGTGCATTAGGGAACTTGGCAGCCATAGATGCTGGCAAAGATATGGGCTCCGGGTAGACATTTCCATTACTGCTTGCGGGTGTTTTGTTTCGTGTTGAAGCAGGAGCCACAGCAACAAGTTGATGCTGCTTCTGAAGTTGAGTCATATGCTGCAGCTGCTGCTGACTCCGCTGCATTTGCTGCTGCATACTGGGATTGTGTACATTATTTATAGCAGTTGACATAAATGAACCAGAGGTCCAGGCAGTAGAAGAACCGAGATTAAGAGTTCGTGCTGAGCTCTCCATTACAGAGCTGACTGGTGCCATTGAAGCAGATGAATCAGTCAAATCTGGTCGAGGGAAGGGAATTGACGGCACTGAAATCGCTGGAGCCTTTCCTCCTGCCATGGACTTCCTCTCTTCTTCTGCATTTGATGAATCATTCTCTCTCTTCTTGTTGTGTGCCACTTGAGCTGCAGCAGCAGCTGCCATGAAGTGATAGCCATACCTTGCATCCTCAGGAAGACTTTGGATAAGAGCATGATTCTGTGCAATTGATGAAATATCAAGTCCTGGAGCAGTTGTCGCTCCATTAAAGGAAGCAAATGACATGGCAAAAGCCTCAGATTGCAACGGTTCCACCCCTGTCTTTGTACCCTGAGCCTTTGCTTGACGCTGTTTCTTTTCACTAGGATTGCCACTTGCAACATTGGAACCACTGAAAGTGCTCATTGATGCTGGATGCACCGAGGCAAAATTTGACGGGTGCATAGCTACAGCAAAATTCTGTCCACAATGACTCATGTTTGCCCGAGAAACTTGACTATCAGCTGTTGATGGACTATCTTCACTACCTAATTCAGCCTCAAGTTGGCGAGCTTGATGAGGGACATTGTGGCTCTGAACCTGCTGCTGCTGTTGAAGCTGCAATGGCTGGGATTTAAGGGCAGGAAATCCTTGCAATTTTTCACTACCACCATTAAGGACACTGCCATGTGCCCTCTGCTGCTGATTCTGCAAATGCTTCTGTGATGATGAGGAACCACCTGAAATACTTGGCTTGTGATGATCCTGTTGGCTATGTTGGGACTGTGTGGCTGGAGGTTGCTGTTGCTGAAGTTGTGAATGGTGTAGAATTTGAGGAGAATAAAAAGTGCCATTAAAGAAAGGCATAGGCTGAGGATGGTTTCCTCTATAAGCTGGTGTGGCACCAACATGTGCAGGAATTGGAATTGGATATGCTCCATTCTGCAAAATTGCCAAGTACTGGGTTTCATTGCCAGGCATATTTGGGTAGTTGAAAGTCATTGCCGGAGCACCAGCAATTGCTGTTGATGCAGCACTGATTGAGGCAGAATTGGAGCCACTTGTGGAAACAGAACCACCTGCAGAGGGAGGTGACTTCAGTGTTCCTGGACGAACAGAAGCTGCAGCTGCTGCTTGTTGTTGACTCAAAGGGAAGATAAAGGCAGGACCATGCTGAAATTCAAAGAAGGAAATGCCTCCCATAAGATAAAAAATACCGTGAAAGATATCACAGCAATAACAAATTTAGGGAAAATAATCCATACCATTAAATTGTTAGGCGCTCCATGTGGTACAGCCTGTTGAAGCAAAATCTGCTTTTTCTGAGCAATATCCACAATATTGGTAGCTTGGGAAGTTTTGTCCTTCCCAGTGTGACCAGGAAAGATGGCAAGACCCTGCCCCTTATCTTGCACAGTATTCAGACCCCTACCAGCTTGCATTTCAGGGGTGGGCACAGCATTCATATTGCAGGCCTTTGCACCAAACTGTAAAGCAGAACCTGCTGCAGCCGGCCAGAAAGAATTCATCCTCGTAAATTGCTGGTTATATTGAATATTCTGTGCAATGTAGAAATGGGTGGCACACCTCTTTGGCCGTTGTTGGCTAAAAAGCAAATGCGGAGGCTACACAAAGTTCAACAAAAGTTCGTTAGAATTTATCAGTGACCAGTGCTTGCAATAAAACTAAAGACCAAAGACTGCGAGAGGAGAAACACAAGGAAAAGAAAAAGAAAAGACAAACCTGTAAAGCTGCAGATGAAACAGCGCTTCCATCCATGGATACAACTCCTTGTAGAGGTGCCATATATCTGCCAATTACAAGTATTATTTTCCCCAGAGAAGAAAATCCAAAAATCGGGCGTAGGGGCAGAAAGAGCAAGATCAGGATCATAGAGTACAAAGAAAAAATTAAATAAATAAATAAATAACTCAGCCATACCCCATGTGAGGAAGCCCGCCAGGCCAGCCAGCCATGGACATTGGCAAAGGAACAGATCCTGATTGAACTGAATATAATAAAGTTAAAAAGAAACCAGAAAAACGCAAAAAAAAAAATAAATAATAATAATAAAAGACACTGAATTAGACACCCAGAGGAAGAAAATTCAAATGAGGCAAGAATTCCAACAAGGGAAATGAAAGTTCACCACCAGAAATGAAAAAGAAAGAGGAGGAGATAATGAAGATGAGCAAAATACCAGTTCTTTCTGTGATTGGCTGTTGTTGCTGCAGCTTTTGGACATTCTGTTGCGACTTGTTTCCACTTACAGTAACAATTCCACTATCTCCATCAGTTTTCTCTAAATCCAGCTGGAGGTCAATATTTCTCTCTTTATTAACGATTGACTTCTGGGATTCAACTTCCTCTGCCATCAATTTCGCCTTTTTCTCCTCAGGTTCCACATTGATATCTTCCTTTCCAATTTTCAATGCCTTCTCACCCTCTTTGATCATAGACTTCGTTTCCTGTGCGTTATAACGAGCAATTAAAAATTATCATTAAATCCAGACTCACTACCTAATCAAAGAGACCTAAAGCGAGGACAAAACGACAAAGTGGTGTGTGGTGGCCCCACTGACCGTTTCTACATCTGGGACCACAGGTTTATGATCTACAGCCACAAAATCAACCTCCTTGACCCCTTCCAGAGATGATCTCATGGGAGGAGGTGCCTGCAAATAAGAACTATTTTAAAAACAATGATAACCAAAGAACATACAATAAATAAATAAACCAGAATTACAGAAAGAACTGTATTAATTAAAGATAAAACCGATGTTTGTGACTTCTTGAAAATTGTAGATCCTCACCATCAGATCTATCTGGAACTTCTCTTCTCGCAGGCTTTCCATTTCAGAAGTTTTCGAATTCCTTCAAAAAGAGAATGCAAACTCAAATTCCGTCGATCACAAGAAGAGAGGGGCAGAAAAAGAAAGCGAGAAAGAGAGAGAGTAACAGTCAAAACAAGGTTTGTTGATGCTCACCCTTTAGTAGGTGCCAACCTCTCACGATCATCTTCCGATGTAAGCCTAGAGGATTCCTTCCTAGGAGACCTTGGCTCCTCCTTTGCCACAGCCATATCCTTGCTATCTGATTCTTCTATCAATGGCTTCGAGTCTGATAGGAGGTTAATACTGTTACTCTCCGGCTTCACGGCCTCCGGCTGTGACTGCAGCCGCTCCGTTGATGACAGCGCCAAACGATTAGCCAACAGACCATAAGAAACTCCTCCATTTCCAGCCGCGGACCCCAAGCCCCTCTCAAAAATAGGAGAATTTTCAATTTTTGAAGGTTGATCTGCGTCCACTTTGGCTGTTGACGAAATGGGACCATTGCGAACTGCAAACATTGATGGCTTCTCATCCTCAAGATTCACTGGTCGCGGTCTTTTCCTCTTCGGTGCTGCAGAATACGCCATAAAAACAGAGATAAACCAAACAAACAAAAACCTTGGGAAGTTTAATCCCAAAAGTGGAACTTTCTGCTCTGCAACGTTGCCATATTAAACTGATAAATGGTATGAAAATAAGGGACCTTACTTTGATCCCAAATTTCCCTCCCCTCTTCAGTTTCTCAGCACCAAAACAGAGCATTGAGCAAACAAGTCATTCTCTAAAAGAGATGAACTCGTTTTTTGATAGCCCCAATAAACTCACCAATTGCAGACACGGGAGTTGCAGATGAGCTGGAATTAGTGGACGGAACAGAATATGAATGAGGTATGGTAGATTGGGAGTTAGAGATCGGTGACGAAACTCTGGATTTGGCATCAACCGTGGAGGACTTGTTAACTTCCCTCAAATCATTTCCCATGATTTCTTGCTTTACAGGCCGCTGTGGCTGATTCATCAACCCATACAAGACTTGAGCGATTTCCATCTCAATCTCCTCCTGAGTTGAGGAAGCAGACTTCACCGAAGATTTTGGCAGTCTCTGCTTCGGCCCGTTAGGCTTCTACAACAGCAAAAATCCTCGTGAACAATCTGAAAGCAAATAAGAAAATAACAGAAATAGATGAAGAAATTGGAGGCAAAATGAACTGAGATTCCTAGAACAGACCATTTTCTTCTTAATTGTTGCATTAGAAGATGACGATACAGGAGCTGGAGACGCAGAAGCCGAAGCCAAGACCATAGTAACGCCTGGCCCACCCGATCTCGCCGGAGACGTCGAAGCTTGCCGGTAAATTTGATCGGCAACAACTCCACCACCAGAAGTCCAGCAGTCATGTGACCTCTTAGTGGATGCTGAAAACCGAAAAAAAAAAAACACATTAATAATCCCAAATCCAGCAATCCAAGAACGAGAATATCACTCTTAACTATAAGTCTCCTCCACCTCTCTACCTGAGCGAGCTTTTCTAGGCACCGACACGCCCATCACCTCATCGGGAGCCTTCCACGGCGCTGCTGTCATCTTCGGCGACGCCCTGACAACTTTGGTCGCCGGAGGGAAGGTTCTCCGCTGTTGGTGATTAGACAAGGAAGCATAAGAAAGAGGGGAAGGATTCGGCGGAAGCATCCTCGTGGAAGCCCCTGGACCTCCGTCGTCCTCGTCTTCATCGCCCTCGTCATTTACACTCTCCTCTGAACTGTCTTCAACGACTCCATCTTCACGATTGATTCCGTGAAGTAGCCTATCCCCTCTCCTCCTCTTGCCCCTGCTACAAATCCGGTCTCGGTCTCTCTCCCTGTCTCTTTCTCGATCTCGATCTTTTTTCCCAGCCCCTCGATCTCGCGGCCTTTCTTGTACTTCCACCGGGCCATCATCCTCTGCAAACAGGAAGCCATGAGACGAAAAAAATAAAACAAAAAGAAAAAGATAACTGTCACAACACCGCGGTTTTAAAAGGAATAAAAATTAGATCTGATAAGGATTAGAACCGGTAGAGTCTCTGAAGTTGCCAGTTCTATGTCTTCTCCTCGACAAGCCATTGCTGGCGGCCATGCTGACTCTTCTAGAGTCTCTATTTCTATCCATCTCTGGTCTGGATTCGCGTTTGAGTTGACAAATAAGTTATACGCAGACGCCTGATCTCCTCTCTCATCACCGGAAACCAAGCCAGAAAAGAAGTCCTGCGTCCACCGGAATTTCAAGATAGAGACTGTATTTAGCAGATAAACAGCGAAGATCTTCTTCGCCCAGCAAGAAAAGGGTAATATGTGATTTTCGTTGCAGCAAAAGGAAAAGAGTTTTCACTTATCTCCTCTCCCTACTCATCAACCTTTGCGCCCCCCACTCCCTCTCCTCTCCTCTCTCTCTCTCTATATCGGGGAGTTGTCTTCTTTGTGCTCTTGTTTCCTCAATCTTTTTAGGTTATATCATTTCCACTCGGGTGGCTTCTCTAGTCCAAGGGTCGGTGGGTGAACGGACAAGATTGTTTCTCTTTCATACCTGATTCAGATCTAAACCGTTTGTTCAGGACGAATCCAACGGACGTGGTTGCAAAAATCCAACATGGCAGAATAGTAACCGTCCAATGCACCACCCTTCAATCCACCCGCTTTTAATTTTTCTACACCAGACCTCCACGTGTCGCCTTCTCCATCAAAGCATCCATGTTTACCTCACTCCCAATTTGGTGATATTAAAAAAATTAAATAGCTTTAATAAATAAAAAAAAACAACAATATTTAAAATTGAACAATGAAAGCCCTTGGATGGGTTGGATTGGCAGCTCCAGAAAGAGTTGTCGTGACCGGGTATAGCCCGTTTGCTGAGACATTTGGTAAACGATCGTAAGGAACCTAGGTGACCGCAGAAAATGCCATTCCAACCGGTCAAAATCAACGTTTCTGTTCCACGTCTTCTTTTCCCCCGTTATTATATTTATTTCTTTTAACAAATACTGTTTATCTTTTTGTTTTTTTCAAAAGGAAAAAACAGAGGACCAGTGGTCCCCACGTGAAAAGCAGCCAGAGGCGGTGGATTTGAACGGATGCGATCAGCTATTCCCCGTAAAAGGAACCACGTTGGCCGTTTGATGGAAATCCGACGAATTAAGGAATCCAAGCTGGCACCGAACCAAAAGGTGCGGCAATCACCTAGATCAGTGAGACAGATCCTGACCCTTGGTCTCCGACCCCCAACGGCCGAGATCCATGAAACGGCGCTTGGGGGAGGGAACTCCAGTTAAGGTCAGGGAGCTTCCGAGACATGTGGGGCCCGCATAAATTAGCCGCCGAATTATTTCCGCTCGTCGGCCTTATTGTCACGTTCACGAGGTTGGCAGGTGACGTGCTCTGGCCCCACACTAAAAAGCAAAATGTGCGAAAGCCCACTCCTCCTTAGTATCTCCGGTCAAATTTTTAGGTGCGGTTAAAAGAAAAAAAATCAAAGAATTAAATGAAAATTAATTAATTACACAACTAATAAAAGTGGCCAAAGTCACCAAACGAAACAACCACACATCTCGCTTTTCATGCACGCGCCTAAAGCGAAGCTTTCACATTGAGCACGACTAGGTGCATTTTGATAGCTGCACCGAATTAAATATTATCATTATTATTATTATTTTATTCACGTAACGGTCCAGCGTGGCAAGGTCGTTTTCATTACGTGTCGAGAGCTTCTTTGAACGCGTAGCCACGCTGCCTAGCCCATCCGTCGCCTTGCATCTCGCTGTTCGTTACCTTTCAAAATATATTCCCACGCTGCAACAAATGGCAAATAAAATATCTTCGGCAAGGCAAAAAAGATAGGGTTGCAGTGTTCTGGAATGACGTGGCGGGAAAGGCTGCTTTTGATTTCCTATCCATTGAGCTCCTTCTTGTGCCAATGGTACCCAAGTTTTTGAACCAGGAAAGGTGGCCTTATCACTACCCACCATCCAGAGATAAATATATATATATAATTTTATGGCCGACTAAGCTGGCCACGTCAGAATTTGGACCCACTTTTATAAAATTGGTTGACCCGCTCTTAATTGATCTCTTTTCTGTCCCCTGCCCCTTTGTGGCCTCTTTTTTTTTTTTTTTTAATGAAGTAAAAGGAAAATTCCATTCACTCGCTATCATGAAATCTCGAGGCGCTGCCACGTGTACCCTCAAAGATGCTACGTGATCACGTGCACCCGCGGCCATGTTCTTAACCGCGTAGCGGAACTCTAGCCGTCAGTAATTGTTATCGTTTAAGGAAAATTTTAAAACAAACAAAAAGAATGTTAGGGGGCCCCGGGGGGAACACCTTTTTAATTTCGCAGCTTATATTTTGTAAATTTTTTCATTAGCCTTAATCTTCTATAAATTTTATTTTAGTTTACAAATTCAATACTCTTAACTAGAAGTTTTCACATTAAATGTACCTTTCAATTTAATTCTTGTGTCCAAAATAGTCACTCTCCAAACTAGCATAAAGATGATAAATAATTAACATGGAGATAATAAATATGCAAGTTAGATTTAGATAAATATTACAAATTACTAGCAAATGTTAGTCTTAGAGGTGAATGGTGGGATTGATCCCACATCACCCCCTCCTAGTCACTCAAGTGCCATGAGTGTGGCCACTTGGTCAAAACCAAAGCGGTTGTATTTGCAAATCTTCGGCAAATACTATTATAATGCAAGTGATCGTAGAAGGGTGTCCCTCGTGGTATAGGTATGGTTGGCCTTCAAAGTCAACAATTTTACATACAAACAACATAGGGTACATCATACTGTTGATTTTATAATGCTAGAATATCGTCACCAATGCATTGTGACTCTATGAATGTTATAAATTAAGAACCCAATTTTCCTAAATTTCCGAACTCGTGTCAGTATGATTTCTGATGTTTAAAGTAATCAATGAAATAGAATCCCACGACATTTCTCATGGACGTGTAAGTGTATATATATATATATATAAATATAATTACTGTGCAAATTCAGTAACAACAAAAAAGAATGCATGTAAATATAAATGGCTTTATTTGAATATTGGTGTTTATTTTGTCTCTAAACCACTTAATATAATTGGTCATCACTTATTAAGTATGCAAACGGAACATTCTCAATTATGTAAAGACATAGGCATCATGACGTGATTGATATGATATGCAAGGTGAATTTGAATATAGGACCGTAATAACTTTGGATTTTCAAGAACATTTTGGTTCTGGTCATTGTTGTCATTTACAGTGGAATTCCCTTATCGGCAGCTAGAATAATGAGAATGTCAAAGTCATCTATGTGCTTCAACAAATAAAAATAATCGACAGGCGACAATAGACAACTAGAAATTTCTTTTCTTGTTTTGTTTTTTTTTTTTTTTTCAAGAAAAGGCAACAAGCACTGAATGATAAAGAGGGCATGACTAAGCGAATTATAGCTACTTTGAAAGTTCATTTTAAGCCCCATATAGGGCTCCCACGAAAGATTTTACCTGTCAGAAAGATGCAGAAGAATACAAGGAAACATGGAAATTACAAACTTTTTTTCTTCTATTTTAAATTAATATAAATCAAATGCATGGTTATTTCCTGCTAATTTTATCTATCAATGGCCGGATGTATTTGGAAACATCTAAGAAACATTAATAAAGGGAATCCTGTTTAGTCTATTCATTAGAGGGCTTTGGAACAAGTGTAAAAGGCAAGGATACAAAATCATTAAAATGGCAAAGAAGAATATATACTATTATATACTATTAGAGCACGATACGCGCGCTCATAAAAGCTTTAGCTATGTTAAAAGTATTTTACATTCTGGCATGCAAGTTACGAGTGGACCCCTTGAGACAGTTCATGGAGCCTTTTTCTTTTTCTTATTCATTGGAATTTTAGAGTTTTGTTTTGTCTCACAGAGTTCCTGCCCGCAGGAGTCCAAGAACATGAAAATTTGAGAATACCCACCGGGCGGAAATTTTGCATTTTTTAAATATATTTTGATCGGTGTTTTCTTGAAAGGAAAAAGAAAAAAAAATTGCGAAAGGAAAACTCCACACAAGGTGGGACACAGCGCGTGCTACCTATCAGTATCATAGAGGGACTTTCGCACCACTTTGCGATGTTTCTTTATTTCTTCTTTTTCCGTTTTATCAATCGAAACAAAGTGTTGATCTTATCTTAGAATCCGAGAATGGAGCCCAATAAAAAGAAGCTTTTTTTTAATTAAAAAATATTTTTAAAATATATTAATCATCCACTATTCAAATAATATAAGTTGGAAGAATTTTTTTTATTTTTACATTCAATATTAATATGTAATATTAGATATGAGTTAATTTCCTTTGAAATTAATTTTAATATTAAAAAATTTAAAATTTAATAATATATTTTAATATAAATTTTATGTTTTTTTATAACAAACATAAATAAAAAATTTTGAATTTAAACTAATCAAAATAGATATATTGGATTATTAATTAAGTTGCTGCTTTGATAGTCAATTAAAAGAAAGTAAACTTCGCTTTTCCTTGCTAAGAACATGAAACGGACCAACCCTAATGACAACATGCAAGTTTTTTTTTTTATTTTTTCTCTTTCTTTATTTTTGTATTCTTATTGCAATTTGGATTATTTTGACCTAACTTGCGACGAATATTAATTCTTTATTCAGAGGAGTGAAATAAAATATTAATTGTGATGAGTGGCGCACGACTTGCTCCCTGATTATGCTCTGTGTCTTTTAAAAATAAGAATATAATGAAGGCCTAATTATCTTTGTATTTAAATCCCAAGATCCAATGTCCTGCAATGGACAAAAGAGCTTAAAAATTGTTTAATTTTATGATTCGTTGATCGAGACACGTGTGATGTGCGCCGTGGATGTGGACCCGGATGGAACAGCCTGGGAAAGTGCAAAGCTGCGATACATTTTGGAGCTTCTCTTTTTTTTTTTTAATCCTTTGTCTTTGGTTATTGGAGTTTAATATTGTTTTCATTTGGCTTTTTTATTTTTTATTAAAAAAATTATTAAATAATAAATTATATAATTAACATCACCTTTTTTTTATTTTTTTAAAATACTTTTCAGAGCCTACTAATTAATAACTAATAAATGCTTGACGAAGGCGTTACAGTATAATGGCATTAATAAGTGGACCTGTGGAAGAAAAGGAAACAAGGGAACAGGGAGCTTCCCAAAACCGATTAAATAATATTTATTATTAAATAAATATTTAACAAGGCAATGACATAAGCACAGTAATTTTCCCGCCCTTTGGACATTCATTGGTTACATTAGAACTTGGTTTTCCTCGTAGAATATTATGATTAACTGCGATTTACATAACTAAGTAAGGCAATTAACCATCTTAGCTAGTCCGAATAACCAAAATGTTATAGTTTTTGAAAAAAAATTAGAAAATTTAAGTTCCACTTGTTCCTAATTTTTATAAAATATGGGTTGAATTCAAAGTATTGATGTAATTTTTTCAAATTCACACATTTTTTTTGCGTCAAACATTTAAACTAACTAATTACTTATTATTATTGTGTTGAAAAAACTAATAAGGTAGTTACAATTAAAGCTTTCCAAATTTTATTTTCTAATTTTGTTTTCTTCCTTTTTGTCGGCCTAAACATAGAATAATACTCGCATCACTATCTCCCCCGTCCGTCCCCCCACCCCCAAACAAATGCCAAGTAGGGGGTTCGACTTCCAGTTACTAACTTCCCATACAGTGTCAATTTGAAATGTTTGAAGTATGAGTATTTATTAAGAAGATTAAATATATATAACAAGTGATAAAAATCAAATGAATTAATGTTTGATATATTAATTTTGTTTAATTTTTCTCTCATGTCAGTCTCATTTAATATTCATATTTTGACTAATTTAGTCCATCACATTACATTAAATATAGACTCAAACTACCTAATACGATTTTTTATAATTAAAACGTTACACTTTTAATAAAAGTCATATTACTTTTATTAAGAAACTTCACGAGGAATTATTCAAATGTCGTATGCAACTATTAAACGCACTTGCTTGACAAATTGTTGCATGATAAAATCTGTAAAATTTTATTATAGATCTATAAGATTATGAATTAGACAAGGCTTGTTTTCAATATGTATTAATAAGTTTTAGAGAAAGGAGACAAAAGTTAATGATCAATAACATTAATTAATAAAATGGGGTAATAAAAACATTGGTGTTCAAAGTATTATTATTCACATTAAGAATAATAACAGTTGCCGTACAAACATACCGGTAAGACCCTCGTTACGTGGCTTAATGCACAAGAAAGTGTCCAGAAAACCAGGTCCCATCTCATGCTTTCCAACTAAAAAGTGGGCTGGACAGCGAAAGTATTGTCGAGATATGCATGCATATGGCCCACCCGAGGGTTAAAAAGTTGTTGAGAAGGGCCACGGGGGAAGCCCATCTCCTATACATTCACATGATATTGTACGGCGTGTGGGGTTTTGATAGGTCCGGGCTGGGGCTTGCATCACATCCAAAGTAAACACTCGTGGGCAATTTTTGTTTAAAATGTCCCCAGGGAATTTCATTTTTTCACTAACGTGTTATTTATTTTTTTATAAAAAAAAATTAATTACTGAATATTAGCAAAAAAATTAATCCTCAAGAGTAAATATAAATGGGAGGGGCATTGTTAGTATAAACCAGAATTTCATTGTTTATTCTCTCAGTCCTAAATTTACGTGACGGGTTAAGGAATCGATGAATGCAAATAAAATCCATCGGTATCTCACATCGGGTTCGACTAGTCTAGAAAAAATGTACATGGTAATTGTGATTTTACGCATGTGAAGAAATTTAAACGAGTGGTACGCTTCCATTAGAGCAATGAGGAGCAAAACACACGAGCAAAACATAAAGGTTTTCGTGCATAATATATTTTTTCTTCCCTTATTGTCCTTCTCTGGGGCGATGTCTAGTTTGGATTGTATAACAGAAATTGCCCCGTACCATTCATTGGAGCAAAGTTAGCGTCCACGCTCTTAATTAATGCAATATATCACCATAACTATGCTAAATTAGAATGTCATTATCCTCTAATTAGTTCCGCCTGCCACAACTGCATATGAAGCATACTTGATGGCTTTAAGCCTTTTGAGTTTCAAAAGGCACTGCATTGAAATCCACCGCTTTTAAACGGGGAAATCACTTGATTCGAGTAAGGATCGAATGAACTAGATTAACAGAATGAATTTTTTAATTCAGTATCTTCTCTTATGGGATATCTATATAATCCTTCACAATTAATTAGATTCACATTAAATTTTTAACAAGTTTCTAATTTAAATTAGTAAAATGATAATAAATTATACGGTTTAAGTGAATGATAGTATTTATAATAATTATTAAATTTTAAAATTAATTTGTGTGTTTAAATATATTTTTTTTATTTTTAATATAAAAATAAAATCATTAATATATAATTTATAATATTTATATATTAAGATTAAATATTTATTAATATTTTTATTTAAAATTTTATAATAAAAATTTATTTTTTAAATATCATTAATTTTATCATTAATTAATATTAATATTAATAAATTTAAAACTTAACATTATATATTCTACGTGAACATTCATTTCAAGCGCAAATTGAGCCGTATTTTATCGAACTTCTGAATGGGAGGAGCATAGGAGAAAGGAACACTCGGACATGATATAATCAATGGTGGGTCAGGGGGCTGAAATTATTTATGATAAAACAAAGGGCCCATTTACCGGGAGCGGCACCGATGGACAAGCAGCGGAGATGATTTGGGGCAAATATCATTCTCTTCAATAAACCCGTTTGTTTTCTCCGCTTAGCGAAGATTGCGTCTCTAGAAAGCAAATACCGCGCCGTTTGGTCTAGATTGCATTCGTGAATAATGAGGTAGTGTTGAGGGCATGACATCGAGATGTGCGATGGTGACTGGATCACAATGGCCAACCTTTTATGATTTTTATTTATTTATTTTTAAATATGATATAGTTTAGGCGTTTTAGATGGCCCGCGTTTTTCTCGTTACTGCGACAAAGTGCCCATTTAATATTGAATATTGAGCCTCAGGTTTGGCCCAAAATCAAACCGGGCTTACGAATGTAAGATCCAGTACACCATAATAAACCGTACCTTTGAGGACAAGCCTCTTCATAAATAATAATAAGTACAAAATTGTATTTATCAGATTATTTTTCAAATTTTGTAGCCTTTGAAAATCTTGTGCATTCAAGAGGTGCCTTTGATTGGATTAAGTTATAAAACCATGTTGGTGTGCGAAAAAAATGTTAGGGGTTTTATTTTTTTCGATGAATAAAAAAATAAATAATAAAAAAATATTGTCAATAATCTAACCCAAACACATCACCACTCGAGGTGGCAAAGTAATTAGTATTGTGACGTGTTTTTATTTGCAGCAATATAAGATTGAGTTCATTCTAGTGGAAATAAATCTGGTGATTTAATGTGTGTGGTAATATTATTTTAAATTCATTAATATTGTGGTTAGATGCGAAAAGACATTTTCAAATATAATAGTACTAAATAGTGAGTTTTTTTTTTAATAGGAAATGTTGAGTAAAAAAAAAAAGTATTAAATGACTCTTAACTTGGATTCAAAGCTGTAATATATATTTTTTTATGAAAAAAAAAAAAAAAGAATCCAAGCACACAAGATTGGACGTGTACAACATTTTCTTCCTTTCCATATCTGCTAAGGTGTATTATTCAGATCCATTCATTTCATCTTGCTGGCCCAAAAAAGTAACTAAGAATCATCAGTGCTAACTGGAGCGTTAGCAATTTCTGTTGAAACGTGATAAAGAGTGAAATATTCCATTCTTTTTATGAAAATTTACGAAACATTTGTTCTAAAAATGACGGCAGCATTGCTTCTATTCCACCCCCCCTTCCCAACACACACAAACGCAAACTATGCATAACCAATCAATGTATGACTCAGTGCAATACTGAGCGAACTTGAAATTTCAAAATAGAGATATCATTATTCACGATTTGCTTAGTGAAAACAGTCAATCTAACAATGATATTGGTAGTTGTATTTGGATGAGTCAGATGATACTAAGAAACCGTTCTTTATCATTAGTGTTGAATGGAAATGAAAATATGGCTGTGATGGCTCCAATTTTCAAGGGAAAAAGCTTGAATATTATCCGACAGCATCGACCGAAATTCTATGGATAGCAAAAGATAGCATCACTACATGTAAAAGAATAGCATGCATAGTCCTTTTTCGCTGGTAGTATGCATTGTCTTTGAAAAAACATCATAACAGTTAAAAAAATTTATCCCTTTTTATAGAAGTTGAAGGCCCAATTTGTGAAAAAATATCAGTAGAAATTTATACAAGAAATTAAGGAGAACTACTTTGTAGTCTATTGTGTAACTTATAATTTAATATATATAGATAATAAAAAAAAAAGAAGGAAAAAACAGGGCATTGGTGTACATGACATGATCGATGAAAATTCTAGAGTCCAAAGTTTGACCTTTCTTCTTGCACCAAAAACCTAAACCCTTTTCCTCGTGAATCCAAACAGACATTTCCTCACACAAAGTCTATCCTTTTGCTATCATCTTACTATCCAAAGCCAGAAATACGAAAACTTTCGTGTTCAACTCTTAAGTGCTTTGCTTTCTCCCAATTTGTTTTAAATATAGTAAGATTTGGTCAAACTGGTGCTGTAAAGTTTAGATTATCCACAATCCACATTCCTATCCTCAATTAATCAGTTAATTAATTGAGGATATTTTGCCATTCTTGAGTTGAAAATGGACAATGAACACAGCAGATGGTGGTGCTCATCCCCCACCGCTCCCTAAAAATAGGAAAATAGGAAAATAGTCAAGATTAGATTGATAGTTTAAGCAGTGAAATTCAGAATGTTCTCCATCATTTCTTCTAACTTTATCTCACTTTCTTTGTATTGTGTGCTTTTACATGATGATCACATGAATTAGATTATCAATCGCGAGTGAAATACGACACATAGACTTAACTTATAAGTGCTCAGTTCTGGGACCACCTTTTTGTTTTTTGTTTTTTTTGTTTTTAAATTTTTCTTCAGGAAAATGTTTCTTTATTGAAAACTTTGAAAAGAACCATGGAAAAAAGGAGTTTATATTTATTCATATCATCATAAACTCCGGTGACATCATTGTGGACACAATCATGACCTGGTTGGCTTAGTTCTTGATGCAGTCACATTGATACTTACAAACACATATATGGATTATTACAGTATGGGTTTTGGTGTACGTGGAATCGGGGAGATGAACTGAATAAAAGTTGCTTACTATTTTCAGATTTTTTACCCTATTGATGTGGAGTGTGAACAAGTAAATACCATAAAAGTTGAAAACGTGAAACTTAGAGGCTTAGGCCACATGTTTCTTGAGCAAAGCAAGGTCACGGTTTCCATCGACAACAGCATTAGAACACACGCTCAAAATCCAAAAATCTATGTCACAACTACGACGTTATAGGTTTACTTTTCAAATGACAATAGTGATGACTCACTAACACGGAGAAATTGCTTGGATGGCGTTACGTAACTAAGCATCCAAAAATGTAGTTATCCTATGGGGTTTTTTCACCCACCAAAAGAAAGAAAGAAAAAAAGAAAAGAACATGGACCGCTAGTTGTCTCAGAAGGATGCCAATTGGCTAATCGTTTTCCTTTTTCCTACCTAAGATTTTGGCCGACATTGATGACTCCTGCTGTTACAACATGGTACATCATTTTAAAACCAGCAGCTTCCGAAAAGTGATGCTCCCGATCAACGTAGCGTCGAGCATGCCATTCCCACCGTTAAGATTAAGACGTGCATGAAAGATACAATGCCATTTTATCCCACTTGGGCAACTTGAATAACGTACCTTTAGCCCTCTTTTCCCTCTTAACTTTTCCCTTTGTTACATGCATTTGTTGACCCGCTACACTGGATGTACGTGCAATTGCTTTTTATACAGATGAAGTGGTAGGGTAACAAGTGTTGAGCTGTTAAAAAATTCTACGTCCAAAATTTGATTGCGGCGATAAGTGAAAGAAAAGAAGAAAGTGATCTAAATTAACTTAATAATTTTTTGCTAAGAATAACAATTATACATTATATCAAATTTAATTCATATGATATAACCTAACGACAAAAAAAAAAAAAAAACAAAAACGTAATTAACTCTAATTAAATTTTGGATTAAACTTTTTTTTTTTTTTTTTTTTTTACTGTTGTTTGAATCCTAAGCCATTTGCTTCTTTGGTACAATACAGTCCAACACCATCGTTGTATCACAAGAAATGTTAATTAAAAAAGTGAATGTCTGCCGGCCGCCACAATTGAATCCATTTATTTTTCTTCAAAAACGATCTGCTCGTTCTTGAATTTGCAGGCCACAATAATGTTGTCGCAAAGTTGAACATATAATATCAGAGTCGAAAACCTTATAGTCGCATGTTCCCACGACGCGGCATCATCGCCTTGCTCCAAATATAAAAATTGGATTTCCGCATGATTTCAATTCATGCCACACTAGAAAAACCAACCACGTCGACAGCGAATTTTGAAAAAATAAGAAATATAAAATATAAAAGCAAAAGAGAAAAAGCTTATTGGTTTCTTATAATAAGAGACGTTCGTTGACTCGCTAGCCGTCGAAGAAAAAATGGAGAGAGAGAGAGAGACACACGGTAACCACAGCAAGTGAAAATCGCCACGTGGGAAGTTCAGAGGTGGAGGCCCACGGCATCATCCGTTTTGGATCATTTTTTTATCATTCTTCGCGCCCTATATAAACTCCTCCACCGCAACCCAATTCTCTTCTTAATCCATTTAAGCTCTATCCTTGCACTCAACGGTATTAGCTTGCCCGGTTAATTTCTAGGAGAGAATTAGAAGATATATTCTTGATCGTAGAGGCTTTTTTTTTTTCTTTTATTTTCTGATTTTGAATTGTTTGAGCAATCATGCCTGCCGGAGGTTTCGCGTCGGCGCCGGCCGGAAAAGTGGAATTCGAGGCGAAGATAACGCCGATTGTCATCATTTCCTGTATAATGGCGGCCTTTGGTGGCCTCATGTTTGGCTACGATGTCGGTGTTTCAGGTAATAGTTTCTTTTCCTCTTTCTGTTTCCGAGATTAAATCGCGTATACATAGTTCTGCGTGCTGTTTCCCGTTGATTTGTATGCTTTTTTTTTTTTTTAAAATCATTTTTGAAGAAAAGGATCTGTGAAAGTTTCTTTTCTTTTCCTCAATCTCCATTATTGTCGTCGCTGGACATTGATCGCCTTGATTAGTTGCCAGAGATTCTGAAAACGAAAATCTTCACACACACACACACTATCTCTCTCTCTCTCTCTCTCTCTCTCTCTCCCGCACGCGAATTTGTGCTTTTTTTAAATGAAAAATAATTTCGAGGAAGGGATTGTAATAAACTAAGCAAATTATTTATATATATATATATATATCTATATATATTTGTATGTATGTATGTTATGTGCATACGTATGTATGTACTGAGCGGGAAAACCACACAAAAGACGTGGTCATCTTGGCGGGGAGGTGTTTCTGTTCCTATTCGAAATGACTATATTGTCCCCAATTTTATTTAGTATTAGGGCATTTTGGGAATGGTCAATTTGAATTTGTTTGATGCTCCGCTATTCAGTTACCTTCTTATCATGAACCATGCATGATGTTGAAGAAATTATAGCATTGAATGTAATTAAATGACTGAAAGTACAAAGACCATACCAAGACTCCGCAATTGGGATTGTTTCTGATACCTTAATTCATATTTGATGAACTGGTGATTTATCTATTTTGGCACTCCACAGTCCGCACACCATTCATTATTATTGCAGTTAGTGGTTTTCTTGTTTGATCTTAAATTAATAGAAAAAAATGGCCTGGTCGATGTGCTGCAGGGGGTGTTACATCAATGTCCGATTTCTTGAAGAAATTCTTCCCAGTAGTGTATAGGAAGACCCAGGATCCCAATCTGGATAGCAATTACTGCAAGTACGACAACCAAGGCTTACAGTTGTTCACATCGTCACTGTACCTGGCTGGCTTGACAGCCACTTTCTTTGCATCCTACACCACTAGAAATCTGGGCAGGAGGCCAACCATGTTGATTGCTGGGATTTTCTTCATTGTTGGTGTGGTGCTTAATGCTGCAGCTCAAGACCTTGCCATGCTTATCATTGGCAGGATTTTGCTTGGCTGTGGAGTCGGTTTTGCTAATCAGGTTTGCTTTATTTCATCACTTCATTAGAAATTGATTTAGTATGCATTCAAAGTCAACAGTTAGATATGGGACTCAATTATTAGATATTTCTGGTAGAAGACAGCAGAAATGAGTTATGTCCTATTGTCTCTGCAACGTGGTATCATTGCACTCGAAGTCATTGTACATAAATTTTTGTCATATTTAAGTGACCCTCCATGAAGGTCTTAGCATGCTTTAAATGTCCAAAAAGTGAAGCCTATTTTTATTTCTACGCTTCCGATCCGGATTTGTACGTAGAATTTTCACAGGTGTGATTGCCCCCAAATATAAGTTCATAGCCAAGTCGAGCTTTGTGGTCCTTTATAGTTAATCTTTTTGGCATTAAATATATCCAGCCTTTTGACGTTCTCACATTTGAGGATGACATTTTTCCTCTTTTTTAATTTTTATTTTTCAATCTTTTGGGCTTGAATTGAGGAAGTTGATATAGCATGATAAAGGTTTTTCTCTTGGGTTGATCCAGAAAAAAGTGGCAATCACAACTTTATTTTATTCCCTTTGAAAAGTATTAGTCTTTTGTTGATTAACGTGACGGTAAAGGGCTGTAGGACGTGGAATCTTGTGCTTTTAACTTACTTACATGGGTTTTGCCGTCTACATCTTTGAATTGTCTTTCTTATCTTCTTGTATTTGCTTTGGACCTTAATTTCAGCTGTCACCGTAGGCAACTTGCAGCTGGCGTAAATATTAAACAAGTATCAGGCATTAATGATTTTTTTTTTTTCATTTGCTGGATTTGTGTATTTTGTATACTTCAATCATGTCATTTTTACCAAAAATTGGACGGATTCAATTTGTAGTTTAGTGCTTAAATTTTCCAATAAACGAACTAGGTGATTTTTTTTTTTTTTCGAATGCGCCATTATTTTAGGCTGCTCCTCATTTAAAACAATCATTTCTAGACATTATCTAAGCTTGATTTTTTTAGTCTCAATTTGCATAAACTTCGTTTCTGTGAGATTTGTGAGGATCTCATATTATAATGAATTGGACCATGGTGACATGGGTCATAGGCTTGCGCTTTGGTAGGAATGGGCCGAATGGCAATACGTCTATGACTAGTTTCAACTTGACAATCCCTTTCACATTGTTAACAGGCTGTGCCACTTTTCCTATCTGAGATAGCACCCACGAGGATTCGTGGAGGACTGAACATACTTTTCCAGCTTAATGTCACTATCGGGATTCTTTTCGCTAATCTTGTCAACTACGGCACAAATAAGTGAGTCCACTTCTCCCTCTTCTCTTATTTTCTTCATTCAAAGGAGAAACATATGGTATCAAGTAGAGCAAAATATAGAAGTAACGTCTTAGAATAATCGCATCGTAAAAGTTCGTATGAACGGAACACAGAGTGGGCGCGGATTAAACGTGTCCTTCCCTAAAAATCACAAAACTCGGTTAGTTGGGCCTGTAGGATATAATCAACAATTTTTTGTTTGGTTTAGTCTATACAGTGACTCCTCTCCTTATTAGTTGAATTCATGCTCTATAGTTAAATTTGGGATAAATTACAACGAGAAAGGAAAAGGTTTACAGGTTATCCATGTTTACCATACATCACTGATTCACATGTTCAGAAAGACCTGAAGAATTTTTCTAACGTTGATGCACATCTACTGCTCCTGCATGGTAATTAGATTTCATGATCTTCGCCTTTAGACGATAAATGCTTCTTGGGGCGACCTTAATTTATGATTAAGAGGAAACATGGAAAAATTTTTGTTTATTTCTCAAATTTCAATTATCATTTGAACTGTTCATTGGAGGGAATATGCTCATAATTATTAGCCTTTATTTTGCTCCGGATTAAAGGTGATGTTTTGTGCATGAACAGAATCAAAGGGGGATGGGGTTGGAGACTATCTTTGGGACTTGCTGGAATTCCCGCACTTCTCTTGACTGCTGGGGCTCTCATAGTGTCAGAAACTCCCAATAGTCTCATTGAGCGTGGTCGACTGGAAGAAGGAAAATCCGTTCTGCGAAAGATTCGAGGCACTGATGAAATTGAACCAGAGTTCTTGGAGCTTGTTGAGGCAAGCCGTGTGGCAAAAGAAGTGAAGCATCCCTTCAAAAATCTCCTCAAGCGCAGGAATCGGCCTCAACTTGTTATTGCAGTAGCTTTGCAGGTCAGCAACACTGGATAAACTCAAAGTAGTGATTGAATTATTGAATTTGTAGTGATTGAATTATTGGAATATCTTGGCACTAATTGGTTAATTTGACGACAACTTTTGTATGAAATGGTTGCAACAGATCTTCCAGCAATTCACAGGCATCAATGCAATCATGTTCTACGCTCCAGTCTTATTTAAGACGGTGGGATTTGGCAGTGATGCTTCTCTCTACTCAGCTGTTATAACAGGGGCTGTCAACGTCTTCTCCACCGTCGTGTCCATCTACTCGGTGGACAAAGTAGGCCGTAGAATGCTTTTATTGGAAGCAGGCATCCAGATGTTCTTGTCTCAAGTGGTGATAGCCATAATATTGGGAATCAAAGTCACGGACCATTCTGAGAATCTAAGCCACGGGTTCTCAATCTTTGTTGTTATTTTGATATGCACTTTTGTCTCTGCCTTTGCATGGTCCTGGGGGCCTCTGGGGTGGCTAATCCCCAGCGAAACTTTTCCACTGGAGACCCGGTCGGCCGGCCAGAGTGTGACTGTCTGTGTCAACTTGCTATTCACATTTGTTATAGCACAGGCCTTCCTCTCCATGCTTTGCAATTTCAAGTATGGCATCTTCTTGTTCTTCTCTGGCTGGGTGTTGATCATGTCATGCTTTGTGCTCTTTCTGCTGCCAGAGACCAAAAATGTACCCATTGAAGAGATGACAGAGAGAGTCTGGAAGCAACATTGGTTTTGGAAGAGATTTATGGATGACGACGATAGTGATGAAATAGTTGCAGCTAATGGCAACGGCTTCGGAAACAATGGGCATTCTAATGGATTTGATCCCGTTTCCCAGCTGTAAATCCGAGAGATTTTAAGAACTGAATTATGTACCAGGCAATATTTTCGTAGTATGATTTTATTAGGAATATCAAAATATCTATATTTTTAAATTTATTTTGTTAATATATAATATAATATATATTTTAATTTTTATTTAATATTTTAATTTTTTAAATAAAATAATTTTTAATGTATTATAATAATTTTATGATCAGAAGATTTTAGTCGAAGCCTGGGAAAGCCCAAACTAGAGCCTATAAACAGATCCGGTCCCGATGAAACACGAACTTTTTGACTTTCTGTTTTTAAAATTGTTGTCTAAACGACACGTGTTTTAACGATGTTACAAGGCTCAAACCACGCCTTTCACTTTCACCTTCTTCCGGCGCTCCTGGAAAAAGATAAAGCCACAGCCAGCCACCCAATCAATTACAGAGGCGAACTCAGCGAAAGATGCAGAGGAAACCATGGGGTCCTTCGAGATTTGAGACGCAAAGGTTGCATTCCATCTCCCCCATCATTATTGCAGGATGAAAACTTTCCATCAGTTTTCATGATTTTTTATCGGGAATCCTATTTTCTATTCATTAGTACAAATGGGGCTAATGAAAAGTTTTGAAAAATCAAAAAATAAAAAAGCAGGCCTAGGAAAAAAAGTGAAACAAGCCTGTCAAGTCTAGGTCTTCACTAACCAAGCCAAAGCCAAAGCCAAAGCCAACACCACCACCCTCCAAAAACAAGGGCCAAGGCCAACCCAGCAGCGGCAAATGATCTTTTTAGGTTTCTCCAGCCATGGTCTTGGTGGAGAGAGCCGCGGCTCTTGCGATGGCAATAGCATCCTTGCAAGTCATCCATGCAGCCGTGTACAAGGTTGGCGAGTCTTCTGGTTGGACAACCATTGGTAATGTCGACTACGAGAAGTGGGCTGCTACAAAGACCTTCCAAATCGGTGACACTCTTCGTGGGACTACTCCCTTGAATTTTTTCCTCTTTGATTTGCTTTAGTTTTGGACGTTGATTTTTTGCATGTCGAACCTAATGCTCTCGCTATTCTTAATTCCAAATTTAATATCTTTTACTTCTCGAACAAAAAACCCAGATTAGATTGTATTGCCCCAAAGTTTGTCTGCTAAAACAGCTTGATTTATGGGTTCTAATTCTCCACTCCGCTACATATCTACTGGAGTTCTAGATCGACCAACTAACGAGCATTAGTGGTATGCCCTTTTTCACTGTTTCTCCAATGAATTTTAGAAGCATCTCAATTTCCCTTCAACACGTTTCAAAGTTCAGTATTCTTTGTCAACTGGGGCGAGTTTTTTCTTTCTTTCCATCTAAGAAATTCTTTTAAATCCCAGCTACCAATACTCTCTCAGTTTTGGCTTCTGTTTGTTTGGGCTTTGGAAGCCTTTAACTCCTTGATCTTGACGACGCCCTGCCTTCAGGTGTCCCAGCTTTGGTATTACCGTGCGCGTTGCATATGGACTATGGGGCTGTGCTGCCCCCGTGCCATAATATTGCCTGTCCGCAGTCTTCGTAGCCTTTGTTTTTGTACACCGTGGATTGGCACATACAACATTAGCCACTTCACACGGGGGTAGCATTAAATCCTTCAGAATTCTTTTAAGCCGTTTACACCTTGTTTGGATGGGGAGGGAAAAGGGGGTGATGAAGAGGAGGATTTGGGGTAGAAAATGGAAAGCACTATCAATTAGTTGTTGTCACTCTCATGATGTTTATTGTGGGCTAGTGCTGCATCTACCTGTCGGGCATTCACTGCAAATATCTTTCCATTCCACTCTTACTCTTTCCATGCGTTCAATTTATGATTAGCTGTCTGTCTTATCACATGGCCAGTGCCACGCCCACTGAGATGTTGTTCCCCTCTTTCAACCATGCTGTTTCATTCAGAAGTGACGCGAGCTTATGTATCATTGCTGGTAGCATATCTGGTAGAGATTCCAAACATAGTTTTGCTTCAAAAGGAAATCATTCGGAAAATGACCCATAAGTTAATCCAACGTAGATTTCCACTTTACTAGTTGGTTTTATTGTCTTTAGTTCTTGAGAGTGGTGATGGCACTGACCATAGCGGGCTCACGTTATATTGTTAATTAATTTGTTACTGGATTTTATAAATCATACACTTTAATGATAGAATTTGTGTTGTGTTGAGAACTGATTTCCTCTGCAATTCTAAATCCACTGCATCTCTCTATATGGATTGTTGGGTGCGGCAGTTTTCGTGTACAATGCTCAATTTCACAATGTGATGCGAGTAACACACCTCATGTACAGAGCATGCAATACTTCTGCTCCCCTAGCCACCTACACCACTGGCAATGACTCGATCACGATCACCACTCACGGCCACCACTTATTTTTCTGTGGTGTCCCTGGCCATTGTGAAGCTGGACAGAAGGTTGACATCCATGTACATCGAGACAATGGCACGGCTCCACTCATGGCCAAGCCCACCCCTCCAGTTCCTTCTGCTCCAGGGTCATCCAATGGTGCAATGCCACTCAAGGCCTCCAAGAGCAGTTCCTTTGGTAACGTTGGCTTAGCCATGGCTGTTGTTGCTCCCCTTGTCTTTGGTTTCGCTTAGTTATACAGTATCGTAATGTTTCTGATTAGATTGCCATCTAAATACAAGAGCTATGAAACTCAGAAAATAATAATTGTATTTGTATCATAATGCTGATTATTTTTTTAATTGGACTGGTAAAGAAAGCCAACGACGAAGTACAAGCTCATTGAACAAGCTTTCTACCAATTGAAGATAAAAAATTTAGCTTGCTTCTTTGATAGAAGTAAAACGCATCAATGTTAAGGTGTCTTCTTGTAAGTGCGTCCAATTCTACAATGAAGGGCAGAAGAAAGAAAGTGAAACTAACAATGGCAAACAGAAAATATCAAGGCCAATCAGCCTTGTCTAGGCTAGTCCAGAGGTCGATTCAAGTGTTGTTTTCCCTCTCCCACTCAACTAAAGCACAAGATCAATTGCTAGAGCGCGCAGCTCATAAGAAGCCCCATCCAAACTGTTTCGGTCTGTATTCCACTGCTGCTATGACCATTTAGTCCATGAATTTTTTCCACACTGGATGCTGCTTCCAGACCCTTTCAGCCATAAGATCAATGGGAACATTCTTTGTCTCAGGCAACAGGAACACAACAAATAACCCCATTGCAATTATCCAGCCAGAGAAGAAAATGAATATGAAGGCTCGCAAATGGCACAGCATTGATAAGAAAGCCTGAGCAATGATGAAAGTGAAGAGCATATTGGAGCTAACTGCGAAGGCAAATCCTGCAGTCCTTGTCTCTAGAGGGAATGTTTCGCTCGGTATCAACCAGCCAAGAGGACCCCATGACCAGGCAAAAGACATCACAAAAACGCACACTAACACCACAACCCAAGCTGCTTGTAGTTTTGTCAGTGTGCCCGTGGACGGCAAGTCAACTCGCAGGATGCATCCTATTGTAACCTGCATGACAACAATTCATAAATCAGTATGGCGTAAGGCATCAAAAGTGAAAATTTCTATGATATTAGAGCAATGTAGCTCAAGCAATTTGAGGAAATACGTACCAAGCTAATGAACATCTGGACGCACGCTTGAAGGAGCAATTTTCTCCTGCCAATCCTATCCACAGCATAGATTGAGACCAAGGTGCTCAGCACATTTACAATTCCAGTGATCACAGCAGACAAAAGCGAGGCATCGTTCTTGAACCCAACACTTTGAAACAGGACAGGTGCATAAAACATTATAGCATTAATTCCTGTAAGCTGTTGAAACACCTGAAGCATGATGCCAATTACCAATGGTGGCACGCTGGCACGCTTGAAGAGGTTCCTGAATGGATGCTTGATTTGCTGTGCTACTTCACAGGCATGTTTAATCTGCTTGAACTCTTGATCAACGTTGTCAACACCCCTAATCTTCTTAAGTGTTTCAAGTCCTTCCGTTTCCTTTCCATGCTCAATGAGGCTTGCGGGTGTCTCCGTAATGACTATGGACCCTATGAATAAGACTGCAGCTGGCACACCTGCAAGTCCCAACGACACTCTCCACCCATATGGGCTCACTTTTGACGTGCTATAGTTAACAAGATTGGCAATAAATATCCCTATGGTAACAAAAAGTTGGAACAGGATGTTCACGGCCCCGCGACGATTGGCTGGAGCAATTTCAGATAAAAACAGGGGAACAGCCTGCAAAACAGATTCCATACGCAATTAAACATTTTATCCAATTCATCACAATTATCTCTTTTGCGTAGAAATATCCAAGCAAATCGCAAAAACTAACTCTTTATTAGCCTGTATAGTGTAACAATCATGAAATTGTTATAGATAAATCCTACCTCATTGCCAAACCCAACGCCAGAACCAAGGAGAACTCTGCCAAAGATCAGCATTACAAGGTTCTGAGCACCACCACTAAGCCCGGCTCCTGCCAAGAAAAATGCCGAGGCCAAAAGAATTGTGGGCTTTCTGCCGAATTTCTCGCACACCTTGGATGCGGCGAAGCTGAAAAAAAGAGCAGCGAGGTAGAGTGATGATGTGAAAAGCTGAAGAGATTGGTCGTCGTATTTGCAGTAATTGTCCTCCCGGGCATGTAGCTTTCTCTCGTGGACTTTGGGGAAGAATTTGATCAAGAAGTCATCCATGGCTGTCACGCCACCTGCGACCAAATACAAATCATCATTATGTACAATGTTTAACACTGAAAGTTCTTTAATTTTCTAGCATTGTCGTTTGCATTGTCATCCAGCACTTGGGCTATTCCTTTCTTCAAAAAAAAAACCCAAAACTTCGGCTATTTTAACATGTATCTGTTAAAGAAAATCATGACTGCGAAAAAACCATTAATCAATTTTCCACGGGTAAACACAAACAAAAAGGAAAAACAGGTAACTATTATGCATGCGTACAGGAGCTTATCACACTGTAGAGACCCTCACCGCAGCCAAATACAACTTGCCGCTCAGATTTAACACACCCAAAAAAGAAAAAAACAAAAACAAAAAAAATCCAAAAATGGCAGCAAACCAGACATTGTTGAATTTTATAGCATGACAGTGGGAGTAATTGACATGATATAATGTTAAGGAAACAGTACCTGAAATTCCAATGTCATACCCGAACATTAAGCCACCAAAGGCAGCAAGAATCCAGCAAACAACCACATAAAAGGTAGTCTTTGATGGGAAATGAATCGTCTCAACATCTGCCATTCTTTATCGAAACAATTTCTCCTTAATTGATCAAAAGAAACAGAACAAAAGCAAAGCAAGTCTTGTGTTTAATATGCCTTTGTCGTCTTCCTTTCTTTCTTTCTTTGCGCGTTTGAGAAACCAAAACTTGCGGTTTATATATGCAAAACAAAGATGTCAAGACGAGTCAGAATGTTGCAAGACACAACGAATTAAGTTTTCCTGGCAGAACGGTGGATATGGATATGTATAAATTCGTCCACTTACGGATTCCTCAGTGTTGCCGCCTGTGGTGCTCACTGCGGTAAAATCTAAATTAAGGATCTTACAACTCATGCCTTGTTATCCGTGGCAAAAAAAAATGGATTGGAAATTTGCCAGAAAGTTGTAAAACCCAGCTTTATTATGGTAAATCTTATATTTTTCCATTCATTTTGTTACAGATGTTAAGATTTTATTGCCTCGCCTAAAAGAAAAAAAAAAAAAAAAAGATAAGATTTTAATTGCCATGTCATGTAGGAAATTGGTCAACGTTCAAGGGATTTAATCTGCTTGTATGGGAATTAGTAAATTCATTAATGACTTTCTTTTCTCGAGAGAAAAAAAAGTCTCTTTTTAAGGCTAAATCCTTATCCTTAGGTTGCATTAATTTTCTTTCAAAACGGATGAAATTCAACACTTTTTAAAACTGAATTGTGCCGCGGGCTGGACTAGTTCTGGTTTCTGATCCTGATCCGGATCCGGAAGTTACGGTTTTATTGGGAGGTCGAGGTATAGAGATGGTTTGGTTTCGATTCCGGTTCATATCCCGTTTTTTAATTTTGGTCCAGTTTTAATTTTTTTGAGAAAATGGCAAATCTTTTAGAATTTTCATTTAAAAATTAATACGAAACTTATAATGTTGAGCGGTGAACCGAAAACAGAGCTGCTGAAAGTTTAGAAATTACTTTAAATTATGTATTCAACGACACTCTATTTAATGTAAAATTTATCCTTACACTATAATAATTTTATAACAAATTTTTGAGAAGATAAAATAAAAATATATTTAACTATAATTTTTATTATAATTAAATTATAAAAAATTATGTATTATTTAATCTATTATGTATTATTATATATATATATATATATATATATATATAATGAGACACTATTCTTTTAATCTATTTTTTATAACATGATATATTTTTTATAAATATCAAATAAATTAAAAAACATGCTTATCAAACTATGGTTAGGAATCAGCAGTTTAACGTTGATTTTTGAATAACATCAATGGATCGAGACTGGCCCACATGATTCCAAGTGAAATCGTGGACCTCGAGTCAAACCACGGTCCAATTTTTTTGGAAAGGTTCCGTCCGGATTCAAGACAGAAATGGGGCATTATTTCCAACCTTGTTGTCTGGATTAGACGGCTTTAGGAGAAATTCTACATCCAAATCGACTATAAAGGTTTTTTCTTTCTGATCTAAATCTACGGCCAAACCATTAACCTCTAAAACCGTACAAACCAAGAGGTTGATCGCAGAGAATTTTATTTTCCAATTTGAGCCATTTTCTCGGAAACTATTGAATCTACCGCCCAAATTGTACCACAACCAAGGACAACAATCTGCTGAACTTCGTAATCAAGCGTTTTGTGTCACTGCTCACAAAAACATAAACGTATAGATGGACGTGCCAATGCCAAAGTATGGATGATGTAAGAATAAGAATTAGAGAATGTTTGCATATGTGTACATAGGTGAAAGATGATACTTGTAGTAAGAGGGGGGGGGGGGGGGAGGGGTTTGAACCCCCGCACTGTCGGGAACAGAACATGTGCCTAGAACATAATGGCGTTGATTCCAGTGAATTGCTGGAACACCTGCAACATTATGCCCACGACTAATTGCGTTCGGCTTTCTTTCTTCGTGAACTTACCTCAGTTACTTTCCTTGCCATTTCACAAGCTTTGCCAATACGCCATTCATTCCATGCGAAATCCTATACCTGCGAGGACGAACTTTGCCAACGAGGTAGTTTGTGACATTTACTATATATCAAGAGTCCTATTGTAACAAAGAGTTGGAAGCAAATGTTTAAGTCCTTACCAATGATCGTCATCTGGATGTTTAGTGGTCCAGCTGTTAAAGCAACTCGCCCAATGAAGGGAAAAACAGAAAAAAAAAAGAGCGAGTTAACAATGAGTTGTAGCTCACTGGCACTGGAGCAAGCTCAAAGACTACAGGTCTAAAGTTCAAACCAGAGTCAGAGCCAATTAACTGGAAAAAGGAAAATGCAAGCTGCCTAGTTGGAGCATTTTTATCGTCTTACCCGCGGTAATTGTTCTCCTGAACTTGTTTTTTTCCTTTCCCACACTGAATAGAAAGACCCTTTCAAGCAGTCAACCATGGATGTAACCCTGCATGGAATCCAACTTGAATGAAATACAAGAGCATTACTTATCCAAATATAGGAAATGAATGCAGTGCCTCACAAAAACGGGAAAAGAAGTTTCCGTGAGGATACTGGAGAGCTTGAATCCAAGTGTGACGTTTCAATTCAGATTTCCTGGTTGAATTTCAGAGCATTTTATGGGGCTAGCAAAGATTATCCTTGTTATACAACCCGAACACAATGGACCTCCAAAACTGATTAAAATCCTTCATCCAAATAATGGGAATTAAGGAATTTCCTTTTTTGGTTGAACTAATCTAAATTCCTAGTATCGTAGTTAAGTTTCAAATATACCCCATGAATGAGATTAAATAAGATGATATTGCCGTAATAAACTAATTAGCCAAATTTGGGAAAACTCACCCCTAGTGGGTTTTTAGTGGGTTTTCACTTTTAAGAGCAAAGTTTTTTTTTTTTTAATTTTCCAACATTTTTGTCTTAAGCCAAAACAAAAATAACATGACAATAATTAGTGAGTTGTATAGTATTCTAATACCGAGTAATTAGTTATTGTTTTAATTCTAATTATTCAATGATCCTGTGAGTTTACGAGACACTTTAAGAGAGACATGAAAGCGCGGGTGTGAAATATACAAATGGAAATGTCCACTCTAATACTTGGCTTATTCTAGATAACATCCGTTACTAAATCTTTGTTTGATTGTCGTCAACTATCCAGAACGATTCATGCAAACCCCAGCAAAACCACTCCGTTCCCTAACGTCCAACACCAATTCATAATATGTTTAAAGGCAACCATTCAGCCAGCGTCTCCTTTTCTTTGCAAAAATCTGAGCAATGGACTTGTAATTGTTTTGGTTCGTCTTTCTAGAGATTTATACAACAATGCCGTCAAATTTCTGATTTCCAACCATTTTACATATATTTAACAATGTGATACAATATTTTCAGCCGGCATGGGCTTATGACCAACTACAATAGAGGACAACAAACAATGGATGATGGTGACAACTATAAAACTTTTTTTTTTTTTTCTTGATTAAAAAAAATTGATTTGGAAGGAACGAATTGGAGGAGAAAAAAAGAATTTGGACTTGAACGGGGCCAGCACTATCGGCCATGCGGTGATCCAAAGAGAGAGACCGCAGGCAATTTTCCGCTGCGGGCACGATCTTGGCCAAGAAGACCATTGAGAAGAGGGTGCTCAACGTCCGCATTCCTATTGAACATTCTATTTTTCCGACCACAAGCTCTGCCACCAAATATCAAAGAGAAGATCAAAGTTGGAACTCGGAAGAAGGAAAAAACCACAAGTCGTTCGGTAGTCCAGCAAAATACATACAGCATTACTTCCAATAGTGTACTGGCAGAAAATTCTACAAGTAACACAATGAAAAAAATACTTGTAATGCATCATCCAATATCTATGCCCAGAAGAATTTATCAAAAAGACTATTTATCTTTTCTATTCTGTAATGGGCATTTTCTTAGACACTGGACGTAAAAGACAAATTCTCCTTGCTCCCCATGTAAACTTGTAACAAGATGCATATGAACCAATGTACCGAGGTCATGTGGCAAAAATAACTTGATTCAATAACTCCTCTCATGCACATGTAACATAGCTAAACAAATATGATGCAAAGAAAGCAGCACAGAGACCTTACACTAGTTGATTGGAGCTCCACATTGGCCGAATCCCTGCTTTCCTATAAGAGAAACCATTACAGCCCCATCAGACCTAAAGTCTGGTTAAACTGACAGGCACAAACAAAATCAACACAATTAGACTACCTCAATTAGCAAATCTTTTCTTGTAATCAAGCCAATCACCCGAGAGGCACGAGGGACCACAAATATATGCCTCAATCCCAGTTGGCGAAACAGATTATATACCTACATCATCATCAAAATGCAATTTATTATAAAGGCAAAGTAAATCATAAGCAAATGGAGACAGAAAGAAACTAACCTTTGTTAGGGACATTTCTTCAGGGACAATGTAGGGAGACGGATTTAAAAATGGGGCCAGATCTATGTACATTTCCAAGTCATCTGAAGTTAGATGAATATCCTCTATGGAAGTTCCTTTACTGGAAGCAGGTTTCACAAATTCACCAAAATTATGCCTGCAGTCATATGACCACAATTTCAAGCTCAACTGAGAGCTGGATCAGATCACAATTTGTCATGCCCTATGTTACCTCATTTGTCCAGATCCACCTGTTGCATCACTAGGAAATGGACTATGCTGAAAATCAACCTTCGACTGAAGAAGTACTAGTAAATGACTGCAACAAATGTTTGTTCTATCAAAGTACTGAATAACTCACACATAACGAAGTGAAATTACTGGTTATGTACTACCTCCGAAGAACAAGTCCAATTACAAGTGTTTCACCATTTCTTGTGTGATCAATCACCTAGTGGACACAAAACACCAAATTTAAACTTTAGAAATCCTAAATGTACCCAAGACACAATAAAGAGGGAAACATGTAAATCTTACAGGAAAACCATTGTGCTTGTTGCTCCGCAAAATTGCAACCACATCTGCAACTTTTGCGATGCGAGGAAAGGAAATAACCTTCAAGAAGAAAAAGCAAGAAATTCAATGTGTTGGAGATGGCAAGTAATACGGTAGAGGGAAACAAAATATGGAGCAACCTAAAATGCAAGAAATTAATGGGTTGAAGATGAAATTCACCTTCTGATTACCACAAGCTTCCTTTGCTGTCATTTTTCGCATCTCATACTTGGGTCTAGATTCTAGTAGTGGAATGCCTCTCAATTGTGCCTGTTCTTCATACAGACCTTCATTAAAGGCATCACCAACAGCCTGCAGCAGAAACAGATTAGAGCAACTGCACAGAGTGTCAGCCAAGAAGTAGGCAAAGAAATTCAAACACTACCTTTGATATAAGGAGCACAAGCATAATTAGAGGTAAAAGTTTCAAGTTGTTTGTAAGCTCAACCATAATCACACAAAGAGAGACTGTCATCCTCATTGAACCTCCAAGAAAAGACGCAGCTCCCAGTAGGGCATATCTACAGGAATCAACCAAATTGAATGTGGAACACTTCAAAAGCAACAATAGGTGACTAAAAAAATGCCTAAATTATCTTATGCCCAAGAGGACATTAAGCAATGAACCTGACAAGGCTAAATTAAAAAAAAATAGAGAACATGCAACTATGACAAATGCTATAGGGCAGCATTTTCAAAATGAAACCACTGTTCAGAAGTAATATTTGCATAAACTCAGTTTTTTCCTAACCCAAGCTATTCTTCTTACAGAGACTGAATAATAACTATTGTGACGTAACATTAGCATGGCCACATCCATATTAAGCCAAAATACCAAGTTAGCTTGGCACAAAGCATGCCCAAATCAGTGCCACCTCAGTCATTAACACCCAGAATGGCTCGGCAATATTAGGGAGCCCAGGTAAAGCAGTAACCATGGGCCTCCACTTAGAAGTATCTCCCAGACACAAATTCAAAACATACATAATCCTCATGAATAAATAGAGGAACTTTTAAAAGGCCCAAAATTTTTCTTCACTCACATAAAACATTTTACCAGGAAACAACATTTGTCATACAGTAAGATGACTACCAAATATTGAAGACTTAAAACTTCAAGATTGAATTTTTTCAAAAAATGAACTAAGGCACTCACGTTCCCTCCTCAATATTGAGCTTTGCATAAAATTTAACAACAAACATGCCAACAAGGCGTCCATAAGTTGACCCTATCATTATCCCAGGAACAAACTGGCCTGCAGGAACAGCTGTGCCAAATGTAATTACTGCCAAGGCATAAAACATAACCTGCAGAAAATATAAAGAAGGGCAAAAATGATTAGTTCAATTGCAAGCAATTTTAAGAAAATCGGAAACATAAACAAACAGCAGAAAAAATATAAGATTCCATACAGATATCAGGAAGTGATCATGAAAATCTTTCTCAGTCATGTTCCAAGAAAGATTAAAAAGCATGACAACAAGAGGGAGGCAAACTTCATTGCATAGAGAAAAGTAGTACCCAAGAGAGCAAAACACTTTTAGATATTATCAGTATAATAAAGTCAAGAAAAATAATCATTGAAAGAAAATAATATGCTAAATAGTGCAATATGTTCAGCACAATGCAGCACAAATTAGCATATTTCTCAGAAGAACAAGATGGCAAAACAACAAACTGAAAAGCAGAAGAGACATTTGTGTGGGCAAGGGACTCCCTACTCATGTTCCAATCAACCTAGAGCTAGATTTTATGAAATGATTTTTCTAGAGCAACACCTTTGTTGCTGTTATGAAACTCATATCCAACACAAAAGGTTAAGCTTTTTAGGTAATGAAGATCAAAGAACTTAAAACAAAACAGCTATTACAAGGGCTAGCAAAGGATAGATATTGTCCTTAGACCTCTCAACATGAAAAAAAATTGAACAGCTTAAACTCAAGATCAGCTATTTAGAGGATAAAAAGGTTTGTACACCACCCCAAGAACTTACAACAGGATGCTAGATACCATAAACTTTTTAACTTTCTATGTCATTTCATTATTTCTCTTATCCAATGAGTGTGTGCAGAAGTGCTCATTTCTTGGCATATATCTATTCCTAGAAGACAAAGAAATGAAATAAAATTATCTTGTTGTCAAAGACTCAAATTCTTCTTTTCAGATAGGCAGCCTAGGCAGTCAGCTGTTGCACTAGAGAGACCAATGAATGGATAGGAATGGCTGCCACATCACAAATATGAAAACTGAGACAAAAAGGAACTCCAAGGGAAGAATAAGGCCTGACACAAAATTCAAGGCATGCCAGTTTGATTACAGATTTCAGAAAAAATAGACAATCTTCTCTTATAATAGCTAGGTAACAAATGAACTACCAGAAATGTCAATAGACTTTGGGCACTGAACTCATGCATAGTCTTTGCACTAAACAGATTCCTTATTGCATCATCCTGGTACAACAAACATAAAACCAATTAGGGAACAAAAGTAATAAGAAAAAATCAAGGGGAAATCATCATGTGCAGAAAAAAAAAGCTTTAAGAATTCCAACAAAACCTGTGAGTTAAAGAAAAGTGTTGCAAGATCATTGTATTCCTTGTCCTTGCTGCAGTAAAACTACACATGGCATTAGGTTAGATAAGAATTTCCAAAAGCTACCACGTCCAAAAAGTATAAAGATGGTAAAACACTAAAATAACTTCAGAGAACAGACTTATGTTTTATGTGTCAACAGGTGCCGTGCACAAGAATACATGCCAGCAGAAACAGTGTCATGAAAAAAATGAAGCAAATTTCACCAGACCAAAAAGCAATAATTGTGAAAATCTTCTGAAATAGTTTCATGGAAGTTTTCAACAAATTTAGTCAAGAGGAAAAAAAAACAAAACAAAAGTAATGCTTGCACAATTGTGAAAACAATATGCAGAAGCTCAATGTTTTGGAATACAATAATTTCTACTGTTTGAATTGTAGGACCAGAATAAAACCACAGGCAGAACATCAATGCAAATTTAATATTTTCAATGTTGTACATTATGGAGTACCAATACAAACTTTCTAGTGGTGACAAATTTCAAATTTAGAATAAAACAGGAATTTCACATGTATAGATTCATGTATTGCATATGAAACAAGCAGAAAAAAAATTTCCTAGGCACACATAAAATACATGAGAAAAAAGATTTCTAGAATTAGCCTCACATTTACATAATTTCCATACATCCCTGGAGGCCGTGGGCATTCAATACCAGAGTCAGGATCCACTTCAGGGCATGGACTGCATTTTCTTAAAAGTGGTAGTCCAAATGAAATAACTGATGTTATCACAGAGATAAGGCATGCTTCAATAATCTGTAGAAGAATTTTGTTACAGTTCAAGGGATGAGAAACTGGTCAACATATAATAAGTGTTAGGACATGAAAAAAAGAATTGTTACATGCTTAAAAAAATAAATAAAGCTGCCTGAGGCACATCAAAGGTCACCACCAATTCCACAAACTTCCTTTTTTATGATAAAAGGTTGTCACTATAACTAGGAGATATGTCTATGAATAGAGCATCCTAGTGCATGAGATTCCCACAGTGTGGGGTCTGAAAAAAGGTCAAATGTATGCAACTTTACTCCTGTTTTTTACAGAGAGGACATTTTGGTGCCTCGAACCCATGACTTTTAAGCTTTAATGGACTGACCTAACCATCATACCAAGGCTTAGCCTTAAGAAAACATATCCATGATTATTCTAAATTCTTACCTTAACTCGAGTCCCTTTCTTGTGCAAATAATTACGACGCCAGTAGGTTACATAAAGAGTAAGCTGATTAAATAAGGCACCTGTAAAATTATTTTAAAAAAGTAAAGGAATAGAGAAAAAGAATCAACCCGACAAAGAAGTTGCGTATAAATCTGGAAACAAACACGAAGACCAGGATAAATGAGACTACCAAGTAGACCGCCGATGACCCCAATAACTGCCATTGGAAGTAACTCTCTAAAAGAATAGTCCTCTTGTGCACTGTCCCAGGAAACAAATGGATAAATAAATATAGTATCATTAGATGTTTGAGGCACAGTAAACATATTAGTAAAAGCATACTAAAGCTCAGATCTTAACCCTGATATGTCCCATATTATGAAGCCACCTGCACCAAAATGCCCACAGTTTCCACTTTTACACCATCCCATTGCAGTACGCACAACCACTGCCACAATAGCAGAAGTAAAAAAGACACGCCACATAAGTTGACTCCTCCACCTTAAAGAGCACAACAGAAAACAATAAAATTAGCATTCAATTTTTCACTCATTAGAGGATATTGATTGAACCAACAGTTAGAACCTGATATGTGAATGAACAAATAGTCAATGAACAAAAAAGGAAATGAAGATACATAGATACATATTGCACGCATGAAAAGAAATTGAATTAAAAAGTGATGAATGCATGCATAAAACACGATGCTACACAATATAGATTTAAGAACAAATGTTGATTTCTTTTTTTCTTTGTCAATCAGTTAAAACATAATTGAGAAGAGAACAACTTACCAGGATGTAACTTCTTCTAAGGCAAATAATACGCCACCAACTGGAGCTCTAAAAGCAGCAGCCACTCCAGCTGCACACCCACAGGTCACCTTTAAACACATCCAACAAAGTAAACTCAGTAAAATGGATGGATATATTTTCTAATAGACATATAAAGAGTGCATTGTAGACTATTGCAATACATCAGGGAAAAAACATAATACAAGTTACCATACCACAAAACAAGCATATGAGAAGTGAAGAAAAACCAATATTATAAGTTGCTTTCATTCATCAACTACTGGGTACCTGAATGAGAGCAGATTCTAGAGTTTCTAGAGTTAAAGCCACTAGATTCTATAGTTCAGATAATCAGAAAAATATCCACAAGGTCTCAATATATGAAAGAATATACCACATAAAAAATACACACAAGTTAGAAGGCATAAAGCACTCACAAGATCATGACGATCACGATCACTTTTAAAGACTTGAGGCCATTTGGAACTTAGATGATATTTTGTAGAGCCACCCTAAAATCAAAAGAAACCTAGATTGTCAAGCTGATGTCAAAACAATGCTGAAAGATATTAACTTTGAAGACAATCAAATCCATGCAATGATTCCTTACTTGTCCAAGCAATGAGGCAATACAGGCACCGGTATGAACCAGGGGACCTTCCTTGCCTAATGCAAGACCACCTCCCACAGAACCAATGCTTCCAAATATCTACAGGTTAAAGAAGAAAAATAACCTCTAGATAGAGTAAAGTGAAAATGCTCACCAACATAAGATTTATGGCTCAAAATGCCAGCATACCTTCCCAATTAAGGTTCTAAGAAGTAGAATACCTCGAATGTCAACCCCTGCCCATATAACAAATATCAATGGTGCTACAAATGACGAAACAGCCCATTGACAATGAAGTAAAACTTAAATCAAGCCTCTCTAGCTTACCATTCAAATAACCCTTGATCTCAGGTATACCAGATCCTGCCGCTGCAGGAGCGAACTGGGTGATGATATATACAGACGAAAAGACTAACGCTAAGTTGATAAGTACATATAATAGAAAGCCAGCAAAATAGGACTTCTGTATTAGGTTAAATGTCAGTTGAAATTTCCAGCCAGCAAAGTTCTCAACCGCTATATTAATTAAAACCGCAGCTAACCCAGTACCTGAAATTAGTTTACAATAAATAAATAGACTTCAAATCCAATATTGTGAAAGCTAAATCTCTGAATTGAAAATAGATTAAGATTAAAATAGATTCAAACTTACAAATGCCAATAAGCAACGCAAAGAACCACTTCACTACCACATAAAATCCAACATACAGCGTCCCTCTATTAGCCTGTAGACCCCAATTTCCCAGAATAAGAAGAGAAAAAAGAAAACCAACCAAAGAAACATTTAAACTATGGAGTGGAAACATTTCAAGAACGGAATCGCCAAGCGACCAAATTTCAAGAAAATAAGAGAAAAAGAAAAGAAATGCGCAAACCTGCTCCTCTCTATACGCATAATTCTCAATTACTTCGTAGTCAAGGCTTTCGACACCGTTGCCATTACTAGTGCTCAATAGGCGAGCTTCGTCGAGCTCGCCCTCGTCGGAATTCGGAATCCGAGACCAAACCAACTTCGCCGTCTCGATTCCGTTCTGTAGATGATTCGAAAACATCATCGATCCCGCGCCTCTCACTCGAATCTATTCCCGTATCTAAATCAAGCCCTAATTACCGAAAGCCAAATCGCAGGAAAATTTGAGTCCGTACGGACCATTCGATTATCGTCAGAGAACCATCAGAGATTTGCTTAAGAACAGAAATTACAGTTTTAATCGCCAATTCTTAATTAAAAAAAGGTAGATTAAATTGTGTGTGTGTGTGTGTGTGCGTGTGTGTGTGAGGGAGAGAGAGAGAGAGGGTGATGGCTGACTGTAATGTAGAATCGTCGGCGACTCGTTTCCCTCTCTTTTCTCTCTCGCCTGACTTAGTTTGCCGTTGCCCAAAAAGACCGCAAATTAGGTTTTATGGTCTACAGCGAGGTCGTGAATGAGTTCTCTAGATCATGAGTTTTTCTTCTTGATGGACGGTTATGATTCGAGTTTCCCTGACGAATAAGATTCGTGATTGACTGGGGTTGTGCCGTGCGTGTATGTTACGCAGACCCCCATAATCCGTCCCCCGTACGTAGGGAAAGTGTCTTATTTTGGACATTTGGCCACCGAACAAGACAGAGAATGGGGGAAAATGCAATTTGCAGCTGTTTTGACTACGTGGCTGTCTATGATTAGAGCATTGATTTTTTTTCTCTTCTTCTATCGTAGCCGGCTACATCCCAAATTCAGGAAAGGAAACATTTATTATTAAGGGGGAAAAAAGTTTTATAAAACCATTTTTTATTATGAATAAAAAAATTTATATTATGATTTTCGTATATTTACATAATCTCAATAAATATTGTTACATAAAATAATCTCATTCTCGAAACTTTGATAACATATATTGTCTTTTATAAGATAGACTACTGGCTAATCACCTACAGGAGTTTTGATCAAATTTTTTATTATTGGCGAATTAGTGTTGTTAAAACCCAAATAGCACCAGAAATGGACATGTGGTGCTAGAGAAAAATTGAGAACCACAAGAAGTGAGAGTTGACCCAGGCTCGACAGCCAGTCCCCCCCCCCACACAAAAACGAATAGAAACTCCACTCGGTGCAACAACTAGAAGACAAAACAGGAACTCCACCGTGTGGGATATAAAATTCTGTCGGGGGGCGATGGATGAGTGACCTATCAACTTTTTTCCTGAAATTCTCCGTTTAATGGTTGGTTACTCCAAAGTCAATCCAACAAATGCAATGAACACATGTCCTTATCGAACCCAAAGAGTTCGTGCACGTCGAATACAAAATGTGTTCCCACATGCACCCACTTCTTCTTTTTTTTTCCCCCAATTTTTCAGAGAGACAATACGCACCACCCATTGCATAAAACAAGTTCCATCAATAGTCTTTTCCCTTTAATGTACATATTTTTTTTTTAGAAAAAAAAAAACATTATTACATGTGTAAGAGCCTCAATGAGCACAGAGGCGCAGTAAGAAATAAAATCAAATTCTTCTCTGATGGTTATTGAAGAAACAAACACAAAAGGGAGCAAACAAAAGCAGCAGATTTAGAGTTACCAAATTAAAGCTGCTATGTAATGCTTGTTCCCTTAATTCCATGCTCATCTCCTTTTCTTGTTAAAAAGCTTCACAATGCACCCATGGGGGACGGATCTGACTTTGAGACCTCTGCATACATGGCTGCTATCGCCTTCTCAAAGTATGCTTTTGCTTGAGGTCTCTTAATCTGAATGTAGATTAAACATAGAGAGATAGAATTGCATGTTAGTTTCATTTACAATTTAATCTGCCTAGAGATGTTTTATAGCCGAACACTTGCCTTGAATGTTGGTGTCAGAAGACCATTTTCCAATGTAAACGGCTCTAGCACGAGAGTTACAGCTTTTGCAAATTCAAAACCTCGAAGCTGCAGGAAATGCAGTCATTCAATTACTTTGCTTAAAAACAAAAATCTACAGCAGCCAGCTCGAACTTTTGCTACACCATGAATCACCTGAGCTTCTCTTGCAACAGCATCCATGTCTGCCAATACAGCAGCCCTGGCTCTTGGATCATTGCACAGTGGTTCCAGATTTGCATACTGCAGCCATGTAACATAACAAAATAATCAGAAACACGGTGGTTCAACAAACATATAAAATTGGTCGACTATGCAATATTCCACACAAAGATAATAAATTCTTCCGACTGAAACTTCATTGCATTTAGCTTTCCAAGTTTTCATTTCAAATTACAATGTTTTTGGACCTAAGATTTCATGTTGGACAAAGTATCCAAAAGGAGATTTTGGAAGCAGATAACTCATACCAGACCAGCAAGCCATCACGAATGACCAGGTCATCTCCTCTCTAATGAAGCCTTCCATGCAAAAGTGAGAAATTAAACTGCCATCTAGACCCAATAGTCTTCTTACTATGATATGAAGTACATAATGATAGAGTAATAACAACAACCACAATAACAAAATGCATATTTTTGGATGCACTATGCAATCATTCAAAAAGAAGTCAAATAAAAAAGGTGGTCATTCTCTCCTATGAAGTAGAATCTATGGAAACAAGATATGACCTTAAGACCTTCAGAAGCTGCCCACAATTTCAAAACATCTATATATCCACTGATACAATAGCTACCAAAGAAGAATTCAAGCTGTCCCCTACAAAAAGAAACCAGCAAGAATAAGCAGAGAGAGAGCAAGAGAGAAAGAGAGAGGTGTAGTGTAAGACTTTGTCAGCTCACCATATACAAAGCATTGAGCAACAAGTTTACATTTGGCATATACATTCTCAATTTTCTCTGGAGCTATGTATTCTCCCTATGCAAGCTTGTAGATATTCTTCTTTCTGCACCAACAAGAACAGCTATAAAAATACTGTGCCCAATATGAATACAGGGCACAAGTAGCAACATCCAACAAAAAGCATCCTGAAAATTAGTGAATTTCCTAGTCCTTTCAAAGGCACAAAAGCACCTATGCTTCCACAATTACATGAACCATCACAACTGTAATTACAAAATGCATTGAAGCTTTTCACAAAGTTTCTTAATCACAGCTAGAAGAAAGCTGGTAGCCGCAGAAGTTGAAATTTGTTTCTCTTCTGCAAAATTAGAGAAGTGACTCGGTTAAGGCAGACAGTGTAATAATCAATAGGTTGACCACTTCCACATCATAAACTTTTCCAAGTGCCATCTTAACAACAGCACTTCCTTTGTTGATAGACCATATGATGCATGCAATTGAATCAACAACCATGAACAGGCTTTAGAGAGAGATATTATCTAATAAACCAAATACTATTAGTTAGGGCCCCAATTTAACCTGTCAATGATCTTTAGACGACCTCCAGGTAACCATGATCCTATATCACCAGTATGGAGCCACCCATCTTCATCAATTACTTCTCTCCCGCATGACATCATTGTATTAGACTACTAGTTTTAGTATCAGACACTAGTCAAGCAAAAATATAAACAACCCAAAGGCAATGAGGTTATGCCTTTGATTCATCTCTGTGATACCCTTGGAAAACAATGGGACCCCTCACACAGATTTCACTGCAAGGATAAGGTTGATCCTTAGATGTATAGTTCATTTCTGAAACATCAACTAGTTTTATTTCTGAAAAAAACAAGAACAATAACTACTTGTTGCAAAGTGAAAGAGCATGTAACAGAAAAAGTAGGTCTTGAATAAGCAACACTTGCGTCAGAAACTCACCAAAGGCTGGATTAGGAGAGCCAACGTGACCTATTAGGTTGTCACCCTCCTCTGTGATAGTAATTACACAAGAAGTTTCAGTCATTCCATATCCTTCAAATACACACCTACCAAAGCAACTGCCACATGCCAACTAACACAGTCAATACAAGAAGGTCATAGAAATGGGAAAAAACACTTGGATCTCCTGAAACTGAAATTTTCCAAAAGCAATTAACTTACATCTTCAAAAACTCCAAAACATCAGGAGACAAAGGTGAAGCACCAGATGTAATGAAGCGAACACGTCCTCCAAGCCTTTCCTTTATTTTATTGAACACCAATCTGTCCCACATTGGAGATGGATTCTTGCCTGCAGCAATAGCATGTATAAAACCCATAAAAATCTCAGCACAAAAGCCATCTCATACAGAACATCATTCTTAACAGAAATTATGATGAGTTAAAATCTGAAAAATAGTTCATCCCTAGGTGAAGAAACTTGAAATCACTCATAACACATCAAGCCCCAAAATTTTGAGGCAGCATTTATGTAGGAGAAATCTGCTTGGTGCTGCAAGCACTTTTAATCAAAGTTTTGAAGCATAAACTATTTTTGAAGTTCCTCAGCACTGAGATAAGAAGCATGGGGCTAAATCCAGCTCAATTTAGGATGAGGTGTGTAAGGGTGATCCCCTGTTAGTAAACCAGCCATTAATCAGATGCAAGAAATAGAAAAAGATAAGGAAAGGTATAAGAATGTGAATGTCTCAGAGTTAGCATATTATTTGGGTGCAAGGACCATCATTGTCTTCTGCATCAGTTAGCAGACATTATAAGCTGTGATACACCAAAAGTACTAGCTATTTTTCATGCATTGTTAGTCTTATATAGTTCAGAACTGCTTTACATCTGCCAAGAAACTATTCAACCATAAAGCTTAAGCTAATTATTGAGGTTCAACATATAACTCAAGTGTTAAACTCCAAACACAGCCCCTCATGCACAAGCCCATTGGGCTGCAAAAGGCATTCCAATTTAATTCAAAGATCCAGGTGGTGTGCTCTGAATACATGACCTCTGGGTTAAGAAGGCTCCAATATTATGCCAAGGAACCATTCAACTAAAAAGCTTAAATTGTTGGGTGAGGTTCAAAATCAAACCCCAACATGTTTTACCCTTATCAGCAAATGCCCCATGTCAGTAGAACCCCATATAATTTTGACATTACCCTAAATATTTTCTATCAACTAACCCAAATAATTGCAAAATTACAGCAATAGCAAATGAATCTTTGCAATCTAGGTAACTGAATTCATGAGAATTAGAGGAACTCCATGAGTAACAAAAGCCTCTTAATATTATGTACCACTCAATAATGCCCTCTTCTTAGCATTGTAGGTAGCATTGAATAGTCTCTCCCTAAATCCGCCAGATGTTGTCACAGCATTAGTAATACTGCAAACCAAGGTACTGGTCTTAATATAAACAAAATAGTCATTACAAAAATTTACATTCAGCAGGGATGGTGTTAACTTTACCCAGCATATATCCTATTATACAGCCGAGGAACACTGCAGAATATAGTAGGTCTTAGAGCAGCCAAGTCATCCATCAATTTCATATTGTCCTGCACTCAAAAATCCAAATATAGTGTTCAAAGCTCTCATAAATAGACTCAAACCTTACAATGCATGAGTATATGCAAATACACTGTTAACTACTTACAAAGAAGTGCTTCATTATACCAGAGAAACTGTTTATGAAAGATCACAGCAAGGCACCAAAAGTTGAAAGGGCATGCTTATGACACAGTATTCTGGTAATGGGAAATAGGAACTAACTAAATAATGGGAAAAACAAGTTTAACCCAAAAAATAAAACGTGTTTAGCCTATTTAGTGCTACCCTTTCAATTATATTCCTCATAAGAATGCCGCCTCCTCTGATCTTTTCCCTTCAAATACTGAATATGATAAGCAAAAGTAAAACATACATGAATAAGAAGCAAATAACTTTGAAGCTTTGACATGGGGCTCTATTCATTATTTTTGCCTACTGCATGATACACAAAATTATTATAGGTTTTTGATTTTAGGGAAAGTTTTTTAAGTGTCGAAAAACTTTTCATACACTAATTTTTCAAGTGTAAATAATTTTTGGCTACTTGGCATACATAAAATATTAATATCAATGAAACAAAATTTGGGGGAAAAACAATATTTGTCCTTTCAATCATAAAACCCAACTTTTTTTCCCAAAGCTATATATATTTGTTTGGTCTACGTGCAATTTCACATGACTTGAGTGGAAACCAGGGCCCATTGAATAGCTTCATGACTAAATAATGCTATCTATGTAACTACATCAAAACATAGTATACCCCAGTAAAGGCTCCAATACAAGGAAAAAGATGTTTAGTTCAGTTAAATACCCCCTGGTAGAATCCAACAGCAACTCCAAAGTACACCAAGACCTGACTCACACATTCACAAATGTGCGCAAGAGGCAGGTATGATATGTACCTGGAAAAACAACAGGAGATCCAGTGAAAAAGCTACAGCTTGCTACAAATGAACAGAAAGTAAACACACTTCACCCTAAACAAGTAGCATACTTACACATCTGAGGGGTAGAATTTACAGGTAAGGGTGGATCCAGCAACATTTGCAATTAAGTTTCCATGGCTCAAAACAGCACCCTAGAGAGTTAGCAAAGATAAAATTCTTCTCAGTTGCTAGCAGCAGCTAAAGCATTACTGGCAGACCATACTAGCCTCAGGATCAGAACATTGGAATTCATGGGGCAAAGTTGTACCTTTGGTGTCCCAGTTGTGCCACTTGTGTAGCAAATTGTAGCAACATCTTCAGGTTTTGGGGGACAAAATGGTTGAAGGTTACTGCAGCCCTAAACAGGTTCCATTCACATTTTGTGTTAACAAACAAAACAACACGGACTAGTTTTGCCACTATCACACACTAGTTCTGAAAATAATATGCATGCATTTACAATGTTCAGTCAATTTAGGCTTAATATACCTATACTTTTGATCAAACCTATACTTTTACAATGTTCAGTCAATGTAGGCTATATTAAGTGAAAATATGCACGCACTACTTGGCATACTGAACATAGTATCCGTGTTGTTTGTTGATAATATACCTATACTTTTAACAATTTTAATGTGATAAAAAACCTGAAAATAAAATATTAAACCTATAAGTTCTGAAAATATACCTGGATTCTACAAACAAAAGTATGATCATACAATTCTAATATTTCTACCAAATGAAACTACTGAAACATAGTATCCCTTACATCGACTGAACCATTTCAACAATGAAAAAACAGCCTCAAAATATGCATTTACAAAGGTGTTCAAAAGATTGAGAATGGAGTTTGACTGGGTGACACTTCCTTTATCACCAATGCATGCATATGTCATTAAACCTCAATCAAATAAGGCATAATATATTAAGCCTACATCCCAAGTACTTAAGAATAATGTTTGGAAGCCAAAAAAATTTAGTTCTACCAAGGTGCACAATCTTTTAGTGTTGCTAGACCTGAGCTGTACTTCACAGCGTCACCTTGCTAAAGGTTTCCACTTTCTTCTGCTATTTTTCAGGGCCCAGCCTTGGCTTAAGATCATCAGTTTGCTTGACAATTCTTGACTTTATGATTTCACTTGGCCCAGATTTGTCACCTTCCAATCTCATTTAGCAAGCCTCACTCAACAAAGCACCAATGTTCATCCTAGACAAATGTCCATTTGGGCTTCTTGAGTAACAAAGACAGTTAGCTATCATAGAAACACACAAAATTGCATGCATGCCCATTCAATCAAATCCTTCTAGAAAGCCTAATCAAACAGCTCTAAAAATGGCCCAACAAACATTGGCATCAAGAGCAGCATTGATTTTAAATATTATGTAGCTCCATAATTTTTGGAACATTGATTTTCTTACAATGCGTACCATCATAACTTTGTCACTGAGACCATTGAGGACAAAGTAGCAGAGAAATATAATCAATTACCTGACTAAGTAGTTTTGAATATGATACAACTGTAACTCCAGTAGATGATAGAAGAGACGTACTTTGATCATCAATTCCTATGGAGAAAAAAAAATGAGAACATACAGGACCTAATCTAGTACCACATTATTGGTTTTTGTATTCACTTTTTTAAGTGAAGAACAATCCCCAAATCTTTTTCAAATCATTTAAATTGAAAAAGGACCAGGTTGGCTCTGTACCACAATTAGATGCACTGTCGGAATATCTGATAAGAAGCTCAACATCTGCAAAGTCCAAAGTTAGACAGGATTAATTGCAAAAGCTTCAGAAACAGTCAATTTCATGGATTGGAAAAAGGGAAATTGTGAAAGGAAGTGATAATCATGTTATGCAAGCACAAAAGTTTATCATGTTTATCTCTCTGACATTGGATAGAAGAAGAGAGGGCGAATGGTTTATAAGTCAGATAGTGTGATACAAAAGGTGCCAATTTGATGCCTTTTAGGCTGTCGTGGCCCAAGTTGGTGTCCTCACCTGCACGCAGATAGACCCACGTTTCATTATGTGGTAGTGAGTCAAGCAAGGTGTGTCATGCTTCGCATTTAATGTAGTGAGATAGGCAAGGGGTTGTTCAAAACCACATAACACAAAGAAAGTGTAGGACATCAAAATCAGCTAAGAACCCAAAGTACCAGATGGAAAGGAATACAAGGCGGTGATTCAAACATACTAATGAAGTACTAGAGTTCCTCTGCACAAACAAGTCTTGAAACTCTGAAGAGAATTTTCAATTTAAGTTGTTTCCACCACAACAGCAAAACAACTTTTTCTTATGAAAAATACACTACATTTCCAGCTTACTTTTCAGAAATAATTTTGATACTTCAAAGATTACCCCCTCCAAAGCTTGAGATAGCACCTTTTATCTTCCTCTAAGAAGGCACAATTTCACCTCACCGAGCTCAATGTCTGAGGCACACAAAATATAGCCTGTACAGCAGCATGGTTAACAATATACCAAGAGTGTCATATAAAGGAACTGATATATAAGAGTACGCAGAGCAGGCATGATCAACAATGAGCGACTCCAGTCTGTTTATAAAATACAGACCAATACAAGATCCCTGCCATGAAGCAAACAATAATAATAATATGTAAAGAATGGATTAGAAAGAACAAAATTAGATTCCTTGACATAGTACAAATAGAAACATATTGATAGACCAAAATCCAAAGAAGTTAAATCCAGCAGTCAGGTTATTCACCTTAGTTATTCCATGATACATTAGGCCAGAACCCACTGCCATTGGTGCTGTATCTGCTTCTCCATATGTCATCCACTTGTACCTAAGGAAAATTATAACAAATGGGTGATGCAACTTTGACAACGAATGACTTATATTTGGCTTATGGAGAGAGGAACTTACTCTCCAACTGTTCCATCAACCCTAATTCGTGTGCCCAGATATTTGTAATCTCGGAAAGTATCAACTGCATGACTAAAATCACAAAAGTGGAGAAGCATTTTTAGAAGCTAAACATATATACATACAAATGAAAAAGATAAATAAAATAGAACTATCAAGGAAATTAAATTTAGTTACATAAGGTATATGATGAATTCTTACACAAAATTATCATGCAAAGTACCAATTTCAGGATGATTGGGAAATCGACTGACAAGCTTCAAAGGAGAGTGTGCAGACCTTCCATTAAAAAGAAATGTAAGTTTACAGTGGAACAATGAAATTCAACAACAATGCAGAAGCATTGCCGATACAAGCAAGGATATTGGCATAATCCAACCTGTAAACATTCCGTTTCCCAGTCTGCAATTTCTCTGGAAGTACAACACCGTATCCCTGCTCTGCTCATTATGCAATACCAGCACTAACGACATTAACGTATGATTACACAAACAAAATATGCACAAGCAAAAAAGAGGCAACAAACCAACCTAAACCACATTTTTTGACAAATTTGTATGATTTTTTTCATGGCTGCCAAAGAAATTCCCGCACCCAAATAGTATGTTATAGCACATCATTCCAATTTCTAGAAAACATATCACTGCATTTTAACAAAGCCCCTCTCCAATTTACAGCACGTCCTTCCAATTTGTAGACAAACCATAGATGCCTTGTACCCTCCATTCCTCCCCCTTCCCCGTCTGTTTTCTACTTCTTCTGGTTGGGGAGATTCATTCCACTTTTCATCAGTGTTAATAGCTACTTTCTTGTAAAATAACATAAAAGGAAAGTTTTCCGCCACTGGCTTAACATTTAAGGCATCCATAGAGTTGGACACAAGAATGTATTAAACAATGTTCAGGCCAAAATTTCACAGTATACATGTACTCCAAAACAAGAACTCATTTAAGATTTGGCCAAAAAGAAAAACTTGGGAAAATAAAGAGAAATAATTAAAAAAAAAAAAAAAGAACCTAAAAGGGAAATGGAACATCAAAGAAATAAACGTGTCCAAGAATTTAAAAAAGATCGCGAGCACAATATATAAGGCTAAATAGAGCACCCACACACAGACAAAGAGGTACCAGAGAAAAACTCGCCGGCGGTAGGATTGCGGCAAAGAAGAGAAGGGGAGTCGCCAGCGGCGATGAGGTGGCCGCGGATGGTTGTAATGCGGCGTTGAGAGTGAGCCGTGGCAATTGAGTCCATTCCTTTAGAATAATTCTTTTCTTAACCGAGAGTTGAGCGAAGTAAGAATGCACTTTCTTTTTTCTGTTTGTTCGCCGGGAAATCAAAGGCAGACATAAGTGAAGATAGAGAGAAGACGGGCACGCCTTTTTCCGATGACGATGAATACAAGCGGATGATAAAATCATTATAGTGCCGGTTTTTGACCGGCAATCATAATTAAAAGAGAATTCGAATAGATATAATTAATGGCAAATCAACCTTTCGTAATCATTTTGGCCGTTGGTTGCTGAGACTTCATTAGTTTGCACGTTCAAACATTAAATGTCCAAAGAATCGTCGAATAATCGACCGCCAGGGCCAAAAAACTTACCCATCAAAACAAAACAGATGAAACACTACCAATCGCGAGAAAAGACTCGGGGGTTTTGGGTAGGCACTATTTGAGTTGAAACCAACATTAGACGGTTGAAAAGTACCCGAAATTTGCTGTGTATTGTACTCGAAATCAATCGGTTTGGTGGAACAAAATCAAATCAACCCCTCTACCATATATATAACACGAGACATGCCGAACCTCTCTTACCAAGAACCTCTCTCTGAGGAGTTGGGCACCAAAAAGACAAAAACCCAACCAAAATTTCACTGTGTAAATATGATAAAACACAATATTATTTATATTGTCTAAACAATATTTAGTATTATATAAATCTTATATAAAAATGTTATTTTATTTTATTTTTACATAATTTTATCTTGCAGTACTAAATATTATTCTCATGATATAAATACATTATATTGTAATATCTTCCAAATTTGAAACAGAAGACTTTTAACCCCTTTTTGTTGTTCTATTTCCCCTCTTCATTTTTATTTTTTATTTTTTATTTTTATCAAGGGGTTATAATTTTTCATTTCAACCCTTCCCATATGCATTAACTTCCCTGAAACCTATCCAACAAACATTTTCCCAATGGTATCTTTTTTCGTTCCCTTAGATTGTTATGTACATCTTCTTCCCAGTGGAATAATATGCAAAAAGCATGCCATCCCTTCGTGTATTTATAAATACATATTCTTGCACGGTTAATTTATTGTCCAAAACAAAATTATGGTAAATGCCAACTTCATTCCAACCCCAAAATGGGAAACCAAGGAGAGAGTCGCATTCCTTCCGCCCGACGGTATTGCCAACTTACCATTTCATTAAATTGGCAAACCGACTAGTATTTCCAAGTCAATTAGAGACGAAGACACCCGGTATTTTGCAAGCCAATATCACTCCAAAAAAGCACTTAAACGAATGACTTTTAGCACCATTAGTAAACACAATCTGACTTGTGTCTACACGGAAAATAACAAAGGGTATGTCCGACCTATACCTACTACAGTACTTCAGCTATCTCACAAGAATAGCTCCATCAACTGCTGTGCCACATCTGCGCAATAATCAAGAAGACAATGAATTAGAGACATGAAGTTTGGAAAAAGGGGGAAACAATGAAAATGGCACTCATCGGTGCACAGCAAACACCAAAATTCACTGCCACCAAGGTCAAATTGGGAGAAGTTAGATGGCCTTCCTGAATCTCTACCAAGCTCCATATCCATTGAATTCAAATTGATCTTGAGTATTAAGCATTGATTCATCCTAAACATTGACTTGTTCAATTCTCTCTCTCTCTGTGACATTACGAAAATCTTAAATCTGGACTAGACTTTAGAAAGACAGCAAACAATTATTCATTCTGAACAGGTGAGAACGGTCTGCAAGTTTGTTCGTCGCCATCTCTAGATTCAGAAAATTAGCAATCTTCATATTGTTAACCCAACCAGACATATGATGAAACATGATTTTCATTTGACATTCTTATCTAATATGTGTATAGCTACCTTGTAGAATTGATGGTGTCGTCTGAAATTCCTGCCAAACATTCTGGTAAGAAGCAAGATCCAAATTTAGGAACCTGGCAGCAAGATAAGCAGCGCCAGCAGCAATATGATGGGGTTTGAACTGAAGCCACAGAGAACTTCGAAGTCTGCACACAAAAATAATGGTCACCATAAGGTGTGCCAAAACAAGAATGCTAACCAAACAGCTCAGCACGAACTACATTAATAGGCAAGGTTTCATGCAACTTAGCATGTATTGGCAAATTGATAGAAACCACATCAGCAGCAATTTTTGATGAGATAAGACATAAACTAATAAAATTAAAAGCTGCAAAACAATGCAATGAAACAATAGTCAAGCCAAAAGAAAGCAGGTCATTTCATCTTACCAACCAAAAAAGCAGCAACCCAGGAAGAAAATTTTGCAAGAATCTCCGCAGGACTGTTGACAGTACCATACTATACCATTTATATTATTTTCATCTAATAACATATCAACTCCCAGGCCCAATTCTGCCGCAGGGGCTCTTTAACTCCGGGAACACACACAATTCAATCACAAAGCAAACAGAAACTAGGCACAAATGCAAACAACTGTACTTGTAAGAGCAAAATCTGCAGTATCTGCTCAACAACTTGATCTGAAGAGGCTTGTCAAAGCACATGCATTAATGCCCATGAAGCATTTTACCCCAATTATAGGATACTGCCATCCCAAATCCTTATAAGACATGAGATGAAGATACACAAAACATTATAATCCACAACAATATAATGTCCCATCTCTTCAGTAGGCATATATATATATATACATGACTGTGTTCCCAAGGTTCTGAAAAATTTTTGTTAGAATATGAAATAAAATCATGCTCACAAGTGGATGAAAGCACTGATATAAGAAAGTGATAATAAAGATCTCGAGGGATAACCATGACAGATAAATGTCTGGCAACAAAGAATGTAAGGGAGTTGACAAATGTAATTAGATCTGGTGCTATAACATTGCCACCATAACCTGACTCAATTTTCCCCTTCAGATCTTTATAAAGGGTGCAGTCAACTTATGTCGAACACATGACAAAGTCCACTTCTCTTCTGTCTTTAAAGCCACATAGACAAGGACAACATCGACCTCCCAATTTTTTTTTTCTTTTCTAACTTCAGTTCACAATTGTCCAGCCAACATTATAAGCATACCTAAAAATATTTGCATGGTCACATCACTGATCATTCCCAAGAGGGTCAACATTGGTGTGACATTGATAGGCCTAAAACAAAACAGGCTCCCAGGCCCCAGGAGGTTAAGTGATTATACATGCTGAAAAAAAATCTCTCTAATATTGGGGCCTTTCCTCCCACATTTCCAATTGTAAATCTATGGGAAGGGGAGGATGTAACAGGTCTCAGACTTGATTATAACCACAAAAAAGATGGAATAACACAAATGTGAGGTAACATTGGGCTTCCAATATAATCAGACTTCTTGAAGGACTTCTAGGATATGCCAATGTGCATCAAAATGTAAGAAAATACATAGCCAGAGGCTTGATCACTGATCAGGTAACAATGCGTGATGAGCCCAAAAAATAGAGCACATGCACTACACACATGCAAGACAATACTAGGCTGAACTAAAAAACCATTATGTATGGCATATAGAAGAAAACCAGGAAAAAAGAAGGTACAATATTATTTTATTATTACTACTACTGCTGCTGCTGTCATTGATAGCAATGTTATTTAAGATCAATATTGAAACTACCAGTAATATTTGTTTCAGGGTGCACAAGCATTCTATATTGCTTGAGTTTTCCAGATATATTATTATTTTCTTTGTCAAAATTTAGTGTATACTGAAAACAGTCACCATGTTTTAGCATCTAAAGATAACAGATGATTGCCAACCTGCCACACTTAAGGTAAAGAGGCAAGGTAGCAGTCAAAAACAAATATCAAAACTCAATGTCAACCATAACATGCAGCCACACAAACCGCTGACCATATGTTATGCTTGAACTTTCATTTGGAAAAGAGAAAAAAATATTAAGGAACAACAAAAGCCACTGTTTTATTATTATTACTATTATTATATTATTTTTGGATTAAAAAAACTCAGAACCACAAACCATCATTTCCAAAAAGATCATTGCAAAGGTTGTTTAAACAACTTGCAAAGATGACTATGGTTTTCTAAAATGGTTCTTGAAAAAATGTGGGTACAACCCTATCAAAAACAGGTTGCAAAAATTGTTTATGGTTTTCTTGAAGTCTTATAGCCCTATAAGGCATTTAAAATCTTTCCCAAGTCAGTAGGTTTCCTCCAAGTGAGTGCGAATGGATGAAAACCAGACACTATTAGGTATCCCAGACAAAACATGAAAAAGAAAGTGCATGTTGGATGCCAGAACTTGGTCTGGAGGATGTGAGGCCATCTCTTATATCAATTAACCAAGTTGGTGGGGGTACAGTAATGTCATCCACAACACATCGGCAGTTCAACTTCAGAGGCAAAAAACACTTTCCAAGCACACCAAACAATCCGCCAGCTAACAATATCATACAGGCCAGCACGCTAATCTTTGTATAGACCCTGCAATTATATGCCATGCCAAAAGAATCAATATCCCATACTAGAATACTGTACATATTAGTTGCTCGAAATAAGGAAAAACTAACTCAAGACGAGAAAGGCACATGTTTTCCACCAGCATAACAGGAAGGAGTCCCACTATCGACCTCCCTAACATCCAAAACTCCATAACCAATTAATGGTTGAGATAAAAAATTCACCAACCAAATTTATACACAAATGCAGACAAACATGGCCGCAATTCTAAACCTTTGTCTCTTAGCTAAAATAATTGGAGGTCACATGCGTACTCAAAACAGAATAGCCTAAAACCAAACTCTTTCCTGAAGAGAGGAATACAAGGGATTATGAAAGCAGTAGTTCATCCAAGAGTCACCAAATTATATGATTATGAATGAGCATCACCTGTACAAGTTTAAGATTCAACCAAACATAGAATATCCAAAGTAATATACTTACCCTTCGCTGACCAAGCTTAATGCCAGATTCACCAAAACAGTTTGTGAATATCCTAATTTGCCAAGGACACATGTAAGAGGACCATAAGGATGTTGCACACTGAGTTCAAAATTTAGAGTTGTCAGTATCATTTGCTCAGCTTCGATCACTCGCTCCCGGTACCGCTCAAACCAATCCTGATTAATACAAAATATTTCATGTCAGCACTGAAAACCTCAAGCCCACAGTATTTTTTAAAAGAGAGCTCCAAATTCGCTCAAATTGATGTGCCACAAATGGCAACAAAAATGTCTGAGGCCATAATGTTCAAAATGCTCAAATGAATTATAGGACACAAACAAGTAAAGTTACCTAATAGTTTTAAGTTTATTACTTCTCCAGGTAAATTTCAATCCATTCATACCCAAATTGGGCAGCCCATGAAATAATTGGATATGTGCATAAGCCTTCTTTTTTCTTTTCAAAAATCTTTTTAGATGATTATGAGCAAAGACAAACAGAAGAGTTAAACTTTCTTCATGAACAAGATAGATAAGAAATAATGAGTCAATATGCAAGACACGATACTCACAATATGGAGAGGGTGCATCAAGTAAGCAACATCCTGGTTATGGAAAATCTCAGAAGATGCTCTCAACACATCATTCAGAGGACGTGGTGTCTCCTCAGACTTTGCAGCAAGAAAAAGACCAGCGGTAGCAATTAACTGCAATAAAATGAAAAACATGTATAATCAAAATAATTACCATAAGCAGGATTGTGTGAGTTTGGTTGGGAGCAAGAAATATTCATGGCATAATAGTGAAGATTGTGAGATTTATTATGATCAGAAACCAGAACTTAAACATATGAGAAAGGCTGTCTACATCTACACGGACATAAAAGAACAGCAAGAAACGCAATATGGAATAGACTGACAAAAGAGGTGCCTATTTACTAAAAAATTGATATTTTCCATATTTAGGGAATGTCAAAGAGCCAAATTTATGAAGGAAAAAATGGTCCATAAAAAGGCTTACAGTAGAAATATATAACAAGAGCATGCCAGGCTTATAACAGTAGCATGTACATCTTCTTGAGAATTCAAAATGAACAACCGGCTTACTAAATTCCACTTTATAACACTTAGTGTGTCTCCACCAAGTATATTTATATGAGCTCTTAGCAAGAATTAAGAACAAGGGTTTGCATCTTACATATCTGTCATGGCACGCATGTGATCGTCGAACAAAAAAACGGTGGCACAAGACCATGGCAGTGCCAATGGTGGTTTGAGGCCTGCAAAAGGTAACACACGTCAACCATATGAACTTAAATTTCATCAAGTTAAAAACATGATCTTTCTTCAAAGATAAAAACAAGAGAATTCAGAATGTGAACAGCATGACAAAGAAACTCATGTGAAATGGATCACTTACAACTCAAGCCACATCCCAAGATTCCTAATGAAGGCACAATAAGAGTACCGCAAATGTGTTTCACGCAGTGCATCAATCCCATCTTTTCTTGATGGGGAGAATTTCTCAATTTCATCTCTTGACATAAATACAGTTTCATCTTCTTCCAATTTTGAATGGTCACGTTTGTTACTGGTAGAAGTGGAGGCCTTTGCATTTCCTCTCATAGGAGGAACGATTGAATTATAGTAATTTGATGAAGCAACATTTCCATATGTGTTGGTAGAAGTAGAGGCCTCTGCATTTCCTCTCATAGGAGGCACCATTGAATTATAGTAGGTTGACGGAGCAGCACTTCCATATGTGTTGGGCTGCGGATAGTATCTCCTGCTGCCTTCCCAAGCACCAGCATTAAATTTTCTTCTTTTCAAAGCCGATGCTCCACTTGGATAGCTGACATAATTGGGACCATTATTAATGTGGCCTCTGAATCTCCCTGAGAACTTAGGAACATTATTGCGATTCCAATTATGGCTATAGTCGTGGCTCTTATTCATGTTCATGCTCCTGTTCCTGTTGTTTCTATTAAAAGACGACCAGCGATCATTGTGGACTATGCCACCTTTCGAGCGATGATTCCGTGCAAAGGACATTTTTCTATCAAATAAACACACATTAGCAACAAAACATATTAGCAAATTAGATGCAAGAAATTCAACAAACAAGTTGAAAATAGTACTGCTTAAAAAAGTTCCATGTTGCATGAGGCCCATAATTACGTACTTAATTAATCAAGATCCCAATGATCGATTTTTTTAAGTAAAAAAGAAAAAAAGCACAAAACCCAACTTAGGGATTACAAAAACTCAATCAAACCTCAAACTCAAGCTCTTAATTCATAATTGAGTTTCTCATAACAACCGACGCCAACACAATAAGACCTAACTAACAAACCTAATCCGCTGATATCACCTCATTAGCAGAAGAATTCCTATCAAAGCAGTAAAATAAGGAAATCAAATCAAAAAAGGAACACAATTGACCCATATATAGGAAGAAAAAACAAAGAAAGGGACAATTTTTCAAAAATCGAACAACTCATAAAACACGCCTGTCTTATTACAACGGCAAACCTACAAAATTTTTTAAACAAGAATCAAAATAGCCAACCGAGGTAAACGAATAAATCAAAAAATTTTAACACCAATTATCAAACCATCAATCAAGAAAACCAATTTCAAAAAATAAAAAAGAAGAAATTAACAAAAAAAAAAAAACCAAGGAAAAGATGTGACCAACAACTACCTGAAAGCGCGGGATTAGATCTGAAAACTCAGTCTTGGAGATTAAGATCGAAACAACAAACGAGTTTCCCTTATTTTCTTTTTCTTTTTCTTTTCCCGCAAGAGTAAACGGAGGTTAGAGACTACAGGGGCAGTAGGGGGTTTTTAAAGAAGGAGAAAGCGTAAAAAAAAGGTCCAAAAAACAACAGTCGAGGCCAAGAAAATTGGATAAGGAAGAAGGGGGAAAAAAATGATACGGGACCGTCAGCACCCAAAAAAAACACAGATATTCCAGTGTTTCCTTTTGCAAAATTATATATATATATATATATATATATATATAACCTGGAAAGAAGGGGGGAGCCTTTTGTTTGGATTTGGGATGTTATAAGAAAACGAAAAATTGTGAGTCAACAAATAAAATTTTTATTAGTTATTTGCATAAATTAGAAAAGAATAAAAAATAATTTTTTAATTTAAATGTTTTGAATAATTGTGAAAAATAAAATTTATATTTATAAAATA